>OV788321.1:6979577-8245411 GCA_928718305.1 Tetramorium bicarinatum
ATATATATCGAAATATGAATGTGTTTTTTTATATCAATTTTATTTAGCAAACTCTTTATTTTTGACCACCAATTAAATTAATCATATTACCAAGTGTATAATATTGACAATAAAATATAAATTTGAAATATTCCTACAAAATATATGTTATGAAATTTCTCGATCATATAAAAACGCTCTGCGTTACATAACTATTTTTCTATATGAATTGTTAAAAGATTGATACTAAAAGTCTTCTAATGGTAAGTTATTTTATTTCTAAATGATTTTGACAGAAATAAATATTTAAAATATGTACATAAAGATAGGAACAATATAAGATTTATTCCAAATATTATTTTAATTTAAAAACTTATCCATTTAAATTATTATACATGTTTTTACAAATTATGCCTCAATTATTAATGCATTATTTTGTTCATTTGCAAATGACAAAATATATAAACAAGTTATTAATCATTTCTTTTGATAATAATTTATTTTATATTGTGCTTTACAAAGATTTTATGATAAGGAATAAATTATACATTTCTTCTCTTCTTTATTATAAAAAATTGACATATTATTAAATTAAAGTAAATAATCCTTTTTAATGACATCGTTAATACAAAATCTACTGTAAAGTGATATCGCATTGTGTGTACGTAATTGTTATTGAACGAAAGAATCTTTTTTTTTGCTGAACAAATTTTAAAAATAAATTAAAATTTATTATACAATATATCATTGATAAATTATTATTTATGCAACAAATGATAATTGAATGATTTACAATTCAAATCATGATAATTATTATAATACAAAATAAACTTGCGTACAGAAATAAATTTTTATTTTTTAAATTGTTTGCATTAATTAGTCACTGACTACAATTGCAAATTCTTGTGTGTTATTTATTTTGCATTGATATCAACTACTGAGAAGAAAAATGGAGTACGTCTATATCATAGAAAGTGTATAGTTTAAGCTTGGATCGTTTTGCCTTAAAAGTATTATTATTTTTATAGCATTCTCACGATTTATAGTAAAGTAAGGAGCATATTTATATTCATTTCCTATCATGTATACGATACCCCAATTTTTGCTCAATTCTAGTTTAACACTTTTAGGGAAAATTTCGGAGGTATATAAAACAAGGATCCGCTGATATAGTAAATAAGAAAATTTGTTATCATTATCTAGTATAACGGCCATAGCCACAAGTACTGCAAGTGGGGTTTTATAGTCGGAACCTAATACAGGGATAATTGAAGCTAACCATGGTGATATTAAGAACATATTAGGAAGATTAGAGAAACATTGAGAAAAAGATTTAATATGATTTAATATAGGTACAGTATTGTAATGTAACATGCCGAAAGATATGCTTGGGTAAGAGAGTATTATTTGAAACAGGGTAATTTCATTAGGATTACTCGATTCATCTTTTATGAAATATTTTTGTTTCATTATTTTCATTAAATCACACGCTAGCTGGTGGTCAGGGCTACATGGTTCCAGAATATAATACAAATAGCATATTATTATAACATCAACATAAAGCATCATATTATTGGAAAAAACGTATTCCTTTACTTCTTCGCCAGAATTGTACTTATAAACAAGCATTTCGAATTCAACAGGATTTCTGTGTATAAAATTTCTGTACATTTCATTAGCTTTCACCATGTATTCAATAAGATTTTTTGGATTAAACACTTCGATGGGATAAAGCCTATTGCAGGAGAATTCATGTAGAAAGAATATCTCGGGTAAAATAGACGGTGTTTGAGAAAGTGTCTTTAATATAATTACTAAATGGTATAATGGGCAAGAATTCTCTTCCAGTTCATTGATTTGATTGTGAATGCTTGCGAATCTAAGCGGGTCCATCTTTAGTAGATCAAACTGATATGTATTTATATCAAATATCTGATGAATAGTTGTTACTTTTTTAATTTTGTGGTGTCGTTTAATCTTCTAAGATGAGTTGATCTCTTCAGACTGCACTCCGAATGCTTTTTTTTTTTAACACCAAGTGAATGCCAATCTGTGTGTACGCGCAAATGAATTCAGAGCTTTTATATTTCAAAATATATAAATGCATGTGAGAGTTTCATAACGATAAAAGCACTCTAATCCATAATGTTGTACGCATGAAATCGCTCTAGCCAATCGTGATCTTAAAAACATAAAGTAGAACAGTATTTTTTCCGAATGGAATTTCAAGCGAAATGCATAAAATGCGTACAATACATATTTCAAATACATACCTGAGAATACGTATCACAAAAATTCGAGAAGTATCGATAATTCTAAAGAATACGCTTGTGTACAATTTAATATTTCCAAGACTTATAATAGTGGCAGTCAGAATATTTGTTGAAGCTTCACGTAGAAATATAAAAGAAAGCAAAGCAAGGTCATAAACATAGATAGATTTAGCATACTGTACATTTTTCTATAATACATGCTAAAGTTGGAGATATCATAATAAATAGAGTAATTCCTTGTAATTGCCGTCTTTGTTTTGTCCCTTTTCTTCCTCACTTATTACGTACGTGTATGTGTTATGCTATATTCACAAAATGTATATAAAGATAAAAATTTCCAACGAAATTTATTATTGGATATATCATATAAAAAATTCAATCTATACTTGTGCCATTATCGTTAATAAATAATTTTGCATGTATTAGCGTAAATGTCCCCCCCCCTCTCTCTCTCTTTCTCTCTCTCTTTCTCTGCCTCACAGACATTTTCATAAACTTCATCTACATACGTGACATGTGTGCCAAGATGACAAAAGCGGAGATTCAGATCACTAATAATTTTATTTAATTGCATAAAAATACGTTTTATAATACATACATATTGAGTTATAATACATACATATTGAGTAGCTATCTTGTATAAATTGTTATGTAAGTAAATTCCAGATTTTTTAATTGACCGACCAATCAAAAAAGGTACCTGATTAGCCGAAGCCATACGTCCTCCCTTCCCTTTCCCCTCCCTACTAGAATAGCAAGGATATTTAAGGACGATCTCTGCCTTGACAGGATTGCCTGAATTTTTAGTAATTAATCTATTAAGAGTTTTCTTTTGGCTTCAGATTACTTAAAAAATATAAAGTATATTTATACGCTCGTGTAAAATATACATACATACAAGTAATAAAGGTAAAGATTGATAAATGTTTAATTTTTGATAATTATTTATTCTACTGTACATAATATACCTTACGATACATGTGTATATGTGTATGTATATATGTATATATTATTTCATATATATATATATATATATATATATATATATATATATACATATATATATATATATAATATAATTTCATATATATATATATATATATATATATATATATATATATATATACACATCTCTTACATAATGAATGCTTTGTAAAATTTCTTATACAATAGACGAAACTTTATAATAATTTTCGCGTATATACAGTTTAGCAACAATCTCGTAAAGAACAGGATACGAAATTATTGGGGATTATAGGCTACAATAAGTATTGAATCAGCACGGTTAATGAGCTCACGTGGAAGCATTACTGCCGTGTATTCTCGTCGATGCCGCCAATATATATAATCGCTTTGTCTTTACAATTTTGTACTCCACGAACTTGGTTACAGTGTGTTTTTTACAAGGTGCATATAATATGATGCTAATGTATAATTTGAGAGATATTTGTATAAAACATGAAATTATTTGCCATGAAATTGTTCGATCTCATATACATGCAGCTCCACTTCAACGTGATTATGTAAAACGCACGTCAGCTGAAGATATATTTTAACATAAAGAAGTTACGATATACAAAAGTAACATGAATATTATTCGTCAGTCTAAAATGATCACAATTCACATCGGCTACATAAGTTTTATATAACGATGTTGTTGCAGTATTTATTCCTTTGCTAAAATGCTGTACCGATCTGAAATCTTTTCGCAAAACAAGAAAATGTTCCTTTTCTTTTCGCTAGGAGACAAGTAGAATAAAGGTGAGTTTTCTTAGGCAATGCACTTTCAATTAAACAAATAAGTCAATTCTATGATAATATAATTTGATGAAATTATGCATTTTTAAAATAGATTTTTACCTTCTAGATCTTATAATGCAAATGCACTGCTAATTAACTATGAAGTGCGGTCATAAATCCTTGACGATGTAACATTAAATAAATTATTATTTATAAAATTATTTAGGTTTATAACGAAACTGAATGAAAAGAAAGAAAACATCTATATTTTGAAAAGTATATTTTTTAAGTCTAAATCTTCTGATGTATACCGCTTCTTTGATATTTGAGTTTTATAACTCTTTTACGATACAATTTAAAAAGAAAGTTAAAATTATGTTCATTTCTCGTCACAGTGCCACATTTCCTACATAGTTGCAATTTCTAACGTTCAGGAAAGACCATGAAAGTATGATATAAAAACATGATAGATAGATTCTGAATAACGAAGTCTTTATAGAAATAAATTAAAGGTATTCTCCAATTTAAAGGCTATAGCTTGGTAAGTGTCATAATAAGAGGGTTTTAATTTGTGAATAATTGAGACGATTATGAATGAAAAAATCGCTTGAGGATTTTATAGTTTAAAAATATACAGTGAGAGGAAAAATTGCCACCGATATTATACGGGAGCATTTCCAATGTTATATACTTGGGAAAGAATATATTATTCGGCGAAAGGTGATCGCTGTTGGGTCAACATTTTCCATGTGACTCGGTATTTATTTCATAATTATTTCATTATATTCTGCACTAATTCGCTTTGGATGTCATATTTCAATATTCTATTCAGTATTCTAATAGAAGCATATGATTTGGATATCGACATAGGACTCTATATTAGTGAATTAAATTTGGTTTCATTTTGTCTTGGTCTTGTATGTAAAGTATTTCAAGTTTTCAGAATTTTTCCAAATGTGTTGCACGGCAAGTGTCTTGTTGATGTTTTTCCAACATATTTTCAATCACATATAATCTGTTTCGAGTTGAATTCTTTTATAGGATCACATCAGTGAGAAATTTTTCTAAAACTGTGATCTCGAAAACGCTATGAGTTCGACCTTCGAAAAAATCCTTTAATATGTTGCAGCTAATTGATTTATATTATTTCTGTTTATTTCTATATTTTTCATCCTTATAAGTATCAAACTAACGTACAGCTAGATTTCACACAAATTAGTGTAAGTACTCTCTAATTATAGAACAGATGCCTCAAGATGTTGAGGCGAATCATTTTCTAGACTTCCCGTTTCAAATATTTTTTTCTTTAACATTTTCTTTAATGTAGACATCAATCTGATATCCATATATCAATTCAACTTCAATATACATACAATATGTAAATTTCAGAAAGCTTAAGACGATATAGAGAATTAGCTTCCACGATCCTAAATACATAAAATATGCGTTTATATTCTTAATATGCAAATCTACGATGGGGCAGTATATACATGTGAGCATATATCTATGTAGCAAATATACCTGAGATTTATCTTTTGAAGAAATAACTTCACATAAAATATCTTTGGTTTCGAGAAATCTTAAGTTATTTTATTTTGAAGGTATCTTATTTACTGACATCCTTTCTAGCAATTGTTGATGCTTTCGACAATGGAAGTTTGACCAGCAAAAAAAGGTCATATAAGATCTAGACTCTGCACATTAGCCATACATTTTGCTACAGTTACGTAATGACAAACGGGGAGAAAAAAATTTGTAAGAAAATCATTCTAACTTGTATTCTCTTTCTCTCTCTACGTATATGTGCATATATTTTATAAATTATTTTAATTATAGATATATATACGAAATAAAAATAAATTTCAAAAACAAATTGAAAAGATATTGCATTAAATTATAAATGTAATGCTCACTTATCACGTTAAATCGTCAAGGATTTTTAAATAAAATTGTATATTTAAATATTAAAATTTCGGATGGACATATATAAGTTGATCATATTTGGCCACAATGTCTAGAGATTCGTGACACTACACGCATAACATCGTGGAATTAAGTATTGATAAAAGATATCAAGGTTCTTAGTTTTCCAATGAAGTTCTGAGTCAGTGAGAGACGCTCGATTGTACTTTAGGAATTATTTTTTACAGTGTACAATATCTTATCCCATGTTGCTTACAAAAACTAGCTGAGTATATCAAATTTGTAACGATCAATATCTTCGGATCGAGGCAATATTTGGTTGATCAAAAAGTTTCGCCCGTTCATGCATGTTTCTTGTCCCATAAATATAAAATTGAATATCGAAAAGAATAAATAAATCTTTCCGATTAACTTATACTTTGGTTTAATGACAACCTAAAGATGATTACGTCATTTGGTCCATTTATGATACAATTCAATGACAGATCTTGCCCTCTTGCATTGCAATTATGACTAAAATATATACATAATAAATTTATATATAAATGTGTATATAAATAATTAATTACATAAATTAAATGATAATTGTCTCAAATATAAATCTGCAAGCAGCTCAGAGGGCAAAAGTAGTTATTGTAATAAAATTATAAGACTTTGTATGTACGTATAATTCTTTGAACATATATACCTTAAAGTTTGCACCCTTATTTATACATAGAACATAAAACTGTCATGTTAGCACTCACATTTAATACAAATTATATTTGAATTCAAGTATCTAAGCACAGCCATTAAAAAAAAAAAGTAATTATTTTCTGACTATCTAAAACTTGTCCGAGACTCATCAGCGAATATTTTGATAATTTTCCATTCGGAAAATATATCTTTGCATAGAATAAAAAATTATTAGTCCGCATAAACAGATATTTAAAATTATTTCGAAAGATATTTTGCATGCATTAAAAATATATAACGTATAATAATAAAGAAACTTAATATCTAACAGCAATGGTAAAATCATATTGATTAAATGGAATCACATCTTTGGTACACAATTTGTCATTAGTATCAATATTTTAACGAACACCACCATTATCGTGCTAATAATTATGGCAAGATGGGGCCAAATATATTCTGATTATATATTAATTTCTTATCACCGACAATAATATCGTAAGCTTCTGCAACAGCACGAGATTTATTTTCGCCTTTAACGTTATATCTGATAAAACTCGCATTAATTTCTTGTCGCTAATTTGCTATTCATAAAAGCATATTGTACAGCTATATCCCCATAACAGTCTTCAGTTTTAATGTTAAATCCACCTAATTTCTTTTTTCAATAATGAAATTTTTCGAGCTTTTTATCGTCTCATACAATAACAATTGAATTTATTTGTTATTGTTTAGTTAATCAGCTCTCTTGTCAATAAAAAGTAAATACGTATGTTTTTATCCATGAAAAGCTAGCTTGATCGTTCTATAATTTCGTCAATAATTAAAAACTACTAATAACAAATATATTTTTACCGATAACGTTGGAAAACCGGACGTACCATTTTTTAATATTGAAAATATTTCACGATTCACGACACTTATCGAAAGAACATGGAATATTTGGAACAAATTAATGTACATCAATACGTTTTGGCAAATACTAACATATACTTGAAATTCCATGGGTCAAGCTCTTCTCGAGGACAATATGAAACTCGCTCAACGGCTCAAGAATATGAATAAGGAAAGTTAATAACGTAGGATTTCTTAAAAACGAATTCTCCTCGTACATATCCACTGTAGAACGCGCATCACTCATTGGCCGCAACATTGGATGAAGAAGTTGTTCTCTGAAAATTATATATATTATTAACAAATAATCCTAAATAATAACGAAAAACGAATAGAAAATATCGTTAAAAATAATTTATAAACTTACCTTGCTGCTAAACAGATAAATAATTGGAATTTTCCATCTTTCCCTAAAGTTTGACTAAACATATTAATTTGATCGATGAGATGACAATAACATCTTAAAATCGTGAATCTTTGGCTGCTTGCCGTGTATACTCTTCTATCTCGATTGAGTCTTTGAGAATATTCATCCATTTCCTCTAGTAGAGAAATCTCGAAATTTTCTTTTACACGTACTGTAATAGTTTTAATTATACAATTTTCTAATACCAATTTTCTTTCTAATACCAACAAATATGATTAAATTTATACTTACAAAGATAGTCCCACACATAAAAGTTCCTCCCAAATATTCTCTGATTTTTAAAGCCAAATAAAAATATTTGTTCCAAGGACGGCACGAGACCGCCTTCTCCGCATAACAGAGCCGTCAAAGAGCCATCTTGACATTCTCTTCTATAGTGATATTTGACTATGGCGTTTACAGCTTCGCCTATAATATTACATTTGATATTATTTTACTTAATTCTAAATTTGAACTTAAACTTTATATCAATTGTAATAAAAAAAAATTGTATCATCTTTTATTTCGATATGCTATATAAATTTGTTATTTATAGATAAATAATTATAATATTAATTTACCGAGCATGTGTTGCAATTCAACTTGCGATAATATAGGACGTCTAGGTATACTCGGAGATCTACATCTTGGGGGTGTGGAGCATGATTCTACCAACTCTTCGCTATCAATGCTTCTAGGTACTAAAGCACCCACTAATAAACGTTCAGTAGACCCGTCATCTATTCCTCTACCGAGCCAACGACCACAGGGAAACTTAAACGTATGTCCAGTCACTTCGTTTCTCACTACAACGTGTTCCACCATCCATTTTGGCGATAATCCAGTATTGTCATGTCCAATCCGTAACGTAGATAAAACGCCTAAATTTTTATGCTTAAAAAAAGAAAGAATAATTACATATATGAAATTTCATATGTTAAAATATATGAAATAAAATCTTTACATTACATAATATATTAAGTTTAGAAAAAATTTTGTTTCTAAAATGTTGTGCATTTATTATTATTTTCAGAATATTAGCTATCCTGGTTAGCTCAATTAATTTAAATAGAGCTAGTCAATTTAAATAAAATTAATAATTCCATTTTGTGCGGTTAAACAATAGTGGTATATACGAATTAAAATACTTACGTGAAACACAAATTCGAGTGCTCCCTTTGGTATTGGTACGGGATTAGTTTCACAGAGTGTGCCAGAAATGGCGATCCAACTATTAGCCGAAGTTGTAGCAGCGCTTGCCTTTCGACTGGGAAATATCACAACTCGATATGGTAACTTCGTCGTGGGATAGTTATTTGTGAAGCAGAAATAGTCGACAGCATTCAATGTTAGAAGATGGTACAAAAATTGCTCTTTTTCCTCTTCACAACGTAAAAATGCTGATCGTTTATACTGGCTCCTAATAAATTAGAAAAGAATCAGTTTAACGCTCAAAGAGATTATTATTTAGTATTATTTAATATTAAATATTACTAGCGTTATCAATTAATTAGACTTTATTAATATTTTATATTTTATAATATTAATATTATCATTTCTTTATAAATAAACGTATTTAATAATTCATAAAATGTACCTCAATAGAGCAGTATCTGACAATAGTGTCTTCAAATGGCGCGACAGCAATTTCTTCTCAAGCGCTAACCGCACCCACGCTCTTGCATATCCAATGTGTGTTTTGATATCAGTCATTGCTTGAACGTTACGGATGTCGAAGATTAGAGAATCCGGAAGAGGTCTCAAGTGTTCAGGACCGATGGTTTTCCTCTCACCGGGAGATTTGTGCTTATCTGTGCCTCTTGTAGGTGAAACATCCGTTTCCAATTGCAAATTCGACAAATCTATCACAATATAAAATATTTTAGATACAAACATTCCTCCAGTCAAGCAAGGGATGCGAACAAAACACAAGCAAAGACAATATTCTTTTGGCCAAACATTTATCTAATTATATTTAATATATATTTGCGTATACAATACATGCAAATTCAATAACATGCTTCATACAAACATTCAGACGTACACACAATCTTTATAAATAATCTATATGTATAAAAATACATTACAAATATATATAATTATATACATATATAATTCTATCGTAGCAATCCGACATGCATTCAATAAAAAACATTAATAAATTTCTTTAAAAACCATAACAGTAAAATATGTAACAATATGTAATAATTGTCACTATAAAATAATAAAATGACTTCTTATATAGATATTTGTTAATCGAACATTCACGAGCTTCAAAAAATAAATACCGCTAATGAATTAGTTCATAAAACTGTCTTTTTATGGCAAGCCAATATCGAGGCTTACCATTAAAATTGTCCTTGATGTAAGAAGCAATTTCAATAATACTTTTGCCTCTTAAAGATGAAACCAAACGATCCGGTATCCCGAAAAACTTATTCGGAGATTTCTTAACTAGTTATAACATAAAAAGAAATAAAAGAAAAAGAAAAATTAAACATATAATAATATAATGGAAAACATAATAATAAAATCGCTTATATTATTTTAATTTAATATTTAATTTAGACTTTGGACGCGCTAATGCCGATTCCGTTTTTCGTTATCGAATATTCGAAAATATGTGTAAAATAATACGTGCGATGAAGCGTAACATGTAATATCAATCTATTGTTTGGTGGATCACTTACAAAACTAATAGTGCGGGGTATCTACGTACGAAGAGAACACTTAATCTCTACTTTATAATACTTTATCTTATTATAAAACGGAGACACGTACAATCGAGTCGCTTCCGCAGCACGGACCACGCTAGCGCTGCATTTCCGCAAAATAATAATAATTTGATATAATTTACAATTGATTGATTCTTTCTCTGCTGCGTATATACATATCATATTTATGTATAATCATTAGACAAAAGATACAAAAATATAATATTAAAATATATTAAACCGCAATATTTACAAAATATATTAAATCGCGATATTAAAACACATATTTAAAATATGCATATCTTACCAGGGGAAAGAAAATTGGGATCTATAGACTTAGTCGCGTCATTACATTCCTCTGATTCCTGGTACATAGTCAAGTGCGACCAAAGAGCGCTCTTGCCCTGCTTGTTTTGCAATCCGTGGCTCCACACTCGTTCCAACAGATCACAGAGACTAGCGACTAAAGTATTCTCCTCGACATCGGACAGCGACTCACCTCCGTGACCAAGTGCGACGGCTTCCGATCCCATTTTCTCCACTAACATTCTCTTCGTCTTTGATTTACAATCCTTATTGCAAAAATAATATTTTTATAATAAGAATTTTACAATTGTAATAATTGTGAATAATAATTATATTGAATTTTGAATCATTTTCAATGTAATAGTAATGTAATGTGTAAGTAACATATACAATTTATGTGAGATAAATACAACGCCCAAATATAATTTTTTCATTTTATATTAAATATAATTTAAGTATATAAATAACTCTAAAAAATAATTAAAAAATAAATTATATTAAATATAATTTATTAAAAAATTTGAAATTATAGAAAATTCTAAATGAAGAAAGTAAAATTTTAATTATATTAAATAATATTCATACGAGTACCTTGAGCAACTTTTCTACAAATGTCCAATTAGCTTGCGCTATTAAAGCAGGGCTCATGTCCGCTGAGAGTTTGGTTTGAGGTCGAGGTGACTGAGATTCTTGGGGTGTTACAGGCTTCCCATTTGTATCCATAGATTTCATCTTATATTTCCATTGTGTCTGCCCTCTTCTACTACTACAAGTAGAAAGTAATATCAATTATATAATTATATAATTATATAATTATCATATCATTAGATATAATAATTTATGACAATTTATAAATACATGCAAAAATACATTTCTGAAGGACTCAAAGCAAATGAATCAAGTAGACAGTTTATAAGATTTTCTTAAAAATTCTTTCAGTTGTAAAATAAACCTTACAGATTACAAACATAATACACACTTTGCTATAAGCCCCGCTATTTTATTCTATTTAGATTAAAAGTTTATTCTTACCGAAGTATACTATACAGGAAGCACAAAACAGGAATAGCAGATATTAATAAATTTGAAAATGGAAGATTATATATTTTTAATAAAAATATCGCGAATAAATAATGTACCTTTGAGCGGGCTCTTTATTCAACGCGACGTTATCCAACAATGGAAAACTCCGAAAATATGCAGCTCTATGAGGAAGAATCTCCGTAGGCGGATTTGTTTCAAAATCTATGTTAATTAATCTCTGTTCGAGTATTTTTTGTGTATCTGAGATGTTTGTGCAAGGCTCGTATCGCATTGATCGTATAATGCTTTCTCCTACTTTCTTCCTGAAATGTAGAATAAATGAATTAGGTTTTTATATTTTTAACCTTATTCATTTAAGTAGAATTATTCATTTAAGTAGAAATAATTAAAATTAAATAGGTAGAATATTATATCGTTATGACTAACTTTAGAGCGGAGATTCTTTGGTCAAAAACTTTAATATTGCAATCGAGTTCGCTCCACGTCGACATCACTTTGCTGTCAACGAGAGAAGCAAACATCTGCGTTTCCAGAAACCTCGACAAAAACGGCAGATGTTGAGTTGGCTGGTCAGATAAAAACGTGGCCTTGTCGAAAACGTGCATACTATCCCTATTGTTTATCCATTCATCCTTATCCTTCAATATAAAATGTATTACAATTTTATTATAATTATAAGAGACAGATTTTTTAACTTTATTTTGTAGAAACATTGTATGTCTATACCTGACTCGGTTGAATAACAAAATGTTCATAACTAGAAAACATTTGTACAAAACGGTTCAAAAAGATCTCCCTAATAGCACTATTGAAGATAAGAGTCTCTTGATATTCCTCCTGCGGAGTGAGTATTTTTTCTGTGACATCCTCTGTAGGATCAACATCATCCATGTTCACTATAAGCAAAAATTAAAAACTTAGAAACAATTCTAATAATAATATTTCTCTATAAATCGAGAAATTTTCTTACCTGTTCTCTTAACAATATCCACTATTCTTTGCAGATTATCTGACTGTGGCCCTGGTTCCGGCCGATCCCAATCTAGCACATCGTGCAAAGAATGTTTTCTGCGAGGAAGATGAAAACCAGAACCGGGAAGTGTCAGGCTGCTGGTCATGATGTCGCCATTGAAATAATTAATGACCATGTTATCAGTCCTATAAAGATTTTGTTCAATTTATATATAAAGTAGTAATCGAATTTCCATTTGAATCTAAAGATAGATAACTTACTTTCCTGAATGTGGTATTTTGTACTTGTTTAGAAGCGCTCTGATCTCCGTAATGAACTGCATTTTATGAGGAAATACGGGTAACTCTTCTGGAAATTGGCTACTTTGCTTATCTATATCTACATAACAAAGGTTTGCCTGTAATCAAATGCGATTGGCATTATTAGTAACACACAATGTGTTAATCTTTCACAGAACATTTCTTTTCTCAAATATAATAAAAAAGCGAGATAAAAAGAAGATTTACGTACTTCACTAGCAATTTTTAGTACGCCACCCTCACTGTGCGCATGCAAACCCATTATAAAGGGCACAGGTGCATCTAAGAAGTGATGCAGACTGGCGGGCAATATCGGTACATAGACATGTTGCCACGAGAAAGGAAACAAGAGTGCCGTTATGCATTCAGACACCACCATCAGCTTGTGAAAATCAGCACTTCGCAAGAGAACTTGGTTCTCCAACAGTACGCATGTAAACAATTGAATTAGGCAGTCTGCACCCAACCACGTGAACACGTCCTTGAGAGGATAGTCCAACATTGGTAGTTCCAGCGATGGAGATGGTTGATGGATAACTAATTCCAACGGGGATTTTGCCGGTTCATCATTAGGTACGAAAAACTTCAACGATTTACCGGATAACGGTACTGGTACGTTATACAGAAGATTATACACGTAAGATTCTAAGCTAAGACCAGGTCCGGGATGTCTAGGAACACATCTGAAAAAAAATTCGCTGATTATCATAATCTCTATTATACATTATTGCAATATACATTAGCTTATTATGCATGAGTTTTATCAAACAGAATATTTATCATTTCTAAAAAATTTTTAGTTTTTTAAATAAATAATATTTATACAAAAAGCTAAGACATTTTTCTTTAATCTATCGTTGATTAATTATCTCGAAGAAATTATGCAAATGTTTCAAATAGTCGGTAAAATACAGACTGCAGTATTGTATTAAAGTTTTAATTTGGCTATAATGATAATGGATGTAGCAAAGAAATAATTCTATAATATTTGATAAAGATATTGTATGTGCATTGCATCAGTAATTTACAGAATTTTGTACTGGAGATACGAGCTTAAATATAATACTTGAGCAGCATATTTCAAAATTTATGATGATGAGCTAAGTAAATTATTTTAAAAAATTCTTAATTAACAAATCCTTTCAATAATTAAATTCCTGTCATTTTCTTTTATGTTCATTAACAAGCAAAATTTATGCACTGCTTTAATATAATATTATTATTTATATTGGCAAGTGCTCTTATACGAAGCATAACAGAAACGTAGTTATCTAAGAAGAAGCTGTGTCAGCTCGTTTCAATGAAATTTTATAAGACTCGCGGAATATCTTACTTATAGAGATTAGTGAGGAACATCTTTGCCGCGTGGAGGTAAGGTTGTTGGCATAGCAAGGATATTGATTTTGTCACTAGCAACTTGTCTTTGGTAGAGTCATAGTATCCTAATGCAGCACTAGGCGAATGGGCTGACAATTTAAAGTGACGTGGCAATGATCTCGTATTATGTCCATCCTGACCCTTCCTCGCACTGAAAAATTATGAAATATAGAATTTCAGAAATCCAGAAGAAGAAAAGGATTTATTTAACATATGCCTATGTGTAAATCAAATGCATTTTTCATAAATTCTATAATTTCAATAATTCTATCATTTCTGTAATAATTTCTATAATTTTCAAATTATCCACATTCATAACAAAGAAAATTAGTTTATCTCTATTTCATCAAATTTTGAATTTTCAATCAATTTCAGATAAGTAATCTTTACCTCAATAATAGAATATAAAAATTAGAAAGATAAGTAGAAAGATGAATTTCTAATCTTTCGAGGAATTGGACTGAAAACCGTCGATTTTTACATTAAGAATAAAGAGAAGTGTACGCGAATAAATAGAGAAAATGAGAATTGCAATATGGAAAGCAAACATACCTAGGAGGCGTGCCGTTTTGACCGCTGCTGAGTTCCGTGATGTGCATCGCCTGCAGTGTTTGCATAGCGGCGCATATTTTGCGATTGCGGCACTCCTCGTAGAAAACGAGACTGAACCCATACGTCCTATGACCGTCTTCTTTTGTGAGGACAAAGGAGTGGAAGGTCGGCTCCACCGAGTGCTTTTGCGTACGAAATCGCAAACCGCTTGGCAGACAAAGCTGTTATCAATGTAATCGATAAGTTACTCCCCTCGACTGCGCGAGACGTGAATATTCCCTGAGTCTAATTAAAGGCGTTATTAAAAACACTTTGAATATGACTGATTTCTACGTGATATAGAATAAACTTTACATTTAATTATTATTCATTTAATTAACTTTATTTAGTCGCACGACAAATATATAAATTTTTTGATGGATATATTAATAAATATTATAAATTAATTCAGGTATAGTATTTTCTTCGCTTTTCGCTAGCACAATAAGTAAATTATATAATACTGAGACTCATAATTAATATTCATAATTGATATTCATTACTAACTTATAGCACGTGACAGAATTGTAATTAGCAATTGGATTGTAACAGATACACATACCATGCAGACAGCGTGTTGGTCGAACAGATTCCATGGTACTGAGTCTGGATAATGTCCTAATACTTTGCTTTTGTATGCTCGATCCAGGGGTGTGCATTGCAATGAGTCACCTGCAAAACACAACCAACAGTCAAATTAGACTTAATACCTTTCGTAAACATCAAGTACTATTCTTAGCTTGCAAAAAGAACGGTTTCTTGTAGTCACGAATTTTTTTCCACTTGGAATTCTACTTGAAGAGCGGTTAAAGAAATTCCACACACTAATGCATTCTCTCCATCACGAATGTCACGGCCAAACATCTAGTGTGGTTTATTTTCGCAAGCACGCAGTAGTCAAAATATTTATGATAGAGGAAAAGAAAATTTAGCATGAAACTCAATCTTTGGCAAACGAAATTCCAGCTCTCACGCGAGAGAGAGAGAGAGAGAGAGAGAGAGAGAGAGAGAGAGAGAGAGAGAGAAGCGCTTATCTTACAGCAGAATCAGCAAAGCTGTTATCGAACACGCCACACGATCCCATGGATCCGCCTCGAACGAGAGACGGTCCAGGAGCCTTGGCGCAGTTCCAACTGCTCCAGAGTATTTCTCGTCAGAACACAAGAGTACTCTTGTACGAAGTTAATCGTTCGTGATCAAAGAGCCACCCAAGTCGATGAATCTGCATTTGCAAGATGCGAAGAAAGGGAAACTGCGAGTGAACATCGTGAATTGTGAAACGTCTTTTGCAACAAGAATTAATCATGATCAATGAATCAACCAATAGATTACAGTCAATTAAGCTTTAGTTCTTCTCGATGTAAAGGTAAAAGAGGAGCATGAGATCGTCGTCCTTAGAAACATGAAGCTTTAATTTAATACTATTTTACAAAATTTTCATTATACTTATATATGTGTATTTATGTATACTTATATATGTATATACACCGATAAATAAATTAAATAATATAACACACAATTACATAATTTATATTAATGTATCTGTTGAAATAGTAAACGATATAATTTTAAACACGTTTCATGTTTTAACTTATTCATACAGAACGCATTAATATGTATTATAATGCTATTAATTGTATTGCATTTTGAGAGAAATAACTTTTTGCATTTACAGTAAATTTTACTTTAAATATCACATGAAGTTACTGAAATTTTATCTCAACCAAGATAATGATCAGAACTCGGAAATGAGATTCGACCCAAGCATTACTTCCGTATGCGAAAGTCTCCCGTAAAGTTTCGTAAGCCGTTTGCCGACGTCGAACTTTCCTCGGATTAAAGTCGGATGGTACGCACATCCCAAGTTCGTGCTCCGAATTAATCTACGCGCATTCGAGAATCCGTTCTGTGCAGTAATTCTCGCTGTAGCATATTGCAGCAATTGAATCAAACAACTAGCTGTTTACTGCCGTATCCTATTACAATAGCGTTAATGAAGGTTTCTCATTTGAGTTTGTTGTGCTTTATACTCTGATACCTCTTTAAAAAAAGTAATAATTGTATTCACACATTAACATCACAACTCAAATATTAATAAAAATAAAATACGCTTTTAACGTTAACGTAAAATATAGTGGCGTAAAATATTACACTGTAACACATTGATAAAAATATTAATAAATATATTAAAATAATATCCTTCAGTAATTTGTTAAAAGTTGAAGATACAGCGAAGATGATTTTTAATATATTTTAAACATGTTTCGTTACAATAAATACGATATTCTTTATATAAGATACGTATGTCTAAATAAATGTATGTAGAATTGATTTTAATCTGAGATCTTGATTGGCGATATAAACTGGTCTGCGAGTCAATCTCCGCTTGGAAATGATGTTCACGGAGTAGCCGGTGATAATCAAATGGACTGATTGAGTTAGTCGTCGCCGAAATCACCAGTTTCGATTAACAGGCCGATAGCTTTTTCCGATATTTCAGTTTCTCATTTATACGTACATAAGCTTTCCAAATAACAATAAATCGCCGTACATATATAGGATCGGTTCACGAGTCTCCATGAATCTCCTACAAAAAATATATGTGTTTCGTTTATTTTTAGAAAACTGCGCGTCAAACTCGTACAAGAATCTCTAGTTAAATATTGCAGCAGCATGCAGCGCTATAAAATTCGCAGTTAAGTTTACAAAATAAATAATTTGTATAAAGAATTCATATTCATGTGTGAATTCATTAATTTTTATTAAAATTTTATTTAATTATGGAAAATGGTAAATGAGAACATTTTCTACCTGTATTATTTCTATTTTATTATAAGCACTCTTTACTATTTATATATTTTTTCTTAATATTATATATTTTATTATTTATTATTTAAACACTAGACTTTTAGCAATAATATCGAATTGTACAGAAAACAAATTTAACTGTATTAATATAAATTTTAATTTATGTTTTAATCGTTTAAGAGAAATTATAATTATAAGATAATCTGTATTATAAGATAATTAGTATCGTACGGTTTCTCTTTCGCTCTTTGTCTGTCTGTCTATAATTTATTTTTTAATTTTATTTATCGCCTTCTCATGAGAAGACAAAAGTTTTTTTTACATTCAATGAAAATTATTATTATGATCCAGCAATTTATGCAATAGTAGCGTTAAAAGTTATCTACGAACTGTTCATCTAAACTCATTGCGTATCTCCTTCGAAAACGAGTCAAACGGATCTATCGTCATCGAGTGTTCAATCGAGCGCGGAAAATTGGTCGCCGATTCCTTCAGTTAAACGCTCATTGCGTTACTGTCGTGAATCTCACGCTAATGTTTGATAATTTTGCGGTATATTTATACGTATCTTACGAATGTGTGCTCGGGGAAAATGTTATAGTTTACTTTCAACATCGTAATTATCGTACAAATGTTGCGATTACGGCTGGAATCGCTTGTAACATTGCATGGCTCAGGCCTCTTACTATACATGCTTCGTCCCAATTATTACGCGAATATATTGTCCCTAAATCCCCCACACACCGTGGGTTTCCGTACTTTCTACTCTCGTACACGCATCGCTGCCGAGACGGTCTTATTAGTTTTACGACTATACTCTTAATTGCACCATACCTTACGCGCAACATCAAAGTGCGGTTACTAACGGTAATGAAACGGGTAGTCTACAAATAGACGGTCTTGCACCGGTTCTTAATTGTTCCACAAATCTTTCTGTTACAAGTAACAGTATAAATCAATTAAAACGACTTTTAAAAAATATATATTAAGAGTAATCAAATAGCCAATGTTACTGTGCGCAAGAGCGCTTAAAATCCCTTTTCCAAGATCTCGACCGCACAATTACTTAAGCTTCAATTTAAATTTATTTAAATTCCCTTCCCTCTCTCTCTCTCTCTCTCTCTCTCTCTCTCTCTCTCTCTCTCTTTCGCAATACTTCTTTCACTTTATATATCATTGATGAATTATATTTAAGTATTTGAAAGTTGTTTCGTTATCAAAGATAAATTTCCCAACTTGTAGTTTATTTTTAAGCAGAAATGCAGTTTAATAATTTCCTGTGAAACTCATACCGTTGGGTTATTACTATATATTTTATAAGTTTTAAAGTTCCTTTCGCAGAGATCATTGATCTCGTTTACGAGGAACCCAAGCACTTGCCTTGAAGATAAACATCACGCGGTCGATTTACATGCATCCGTGGCACGAAGTAAATACAAAATACAAGAGGAGAGCGAACCACAAGCGCGACAAGAGAAAGAGAGAATCACGTCCGAAGGAGAAGAAAAGGGGAAGAAAACGAGCAATAAATGAACAATATGCCCCTGTGCCATGGAAAGTATTGATTCGAAAGCATGATGCTCGCACGAGGCGTAGAATAAACGAATATTTTCTGCGAATTCGCCTGTGCGTACACGTGCATACGCCCACGCGTGCTTGTAAATGCGTGTATCAACCGCATGTGTCACGCAACAGCCAGAAAGAAGACTTTTGCAAATGCATATGAAATACAAAATGTCCGAGGAGAAAGTATTATACGTAGTATTATATTTTATCTCTTTAAAAAAAAAAGATTAAAATTTTTTTTCTTCATCAACAAAGCTTTTAATTGCAACTAATTACCGACCAACCTTGACTACGAAACTATTATGTTGAGAATATTTATATATGTATATGAAAGAGAGAACTAAAGTTTCAGAAAATAATTTTTTTCATAAATGTTTCATAAATAATGTTCGGCGAAAAAATTTTGAAAGATTTTACTTATAAAAAGTTTCTGTGAAGAATAAATTAACTTCCTGGATGCTGGAAACTATTAACTATTATGGTTTATATTGTGGTTTTAATAATATTAAGAAGAATATAATTTATGTAATGCGTTTTATACTCTTTTCAGATTGTTGGAAGGCATTACTCTTGGAAAAATCTTATCTGCAGTCGTAAAAAATTATCGTTGACCCTAACTTATACATGTATATATCTCGTTGATAACTAGCTTAAATATGTAATTTTACAGTGGATACAGTGGATGCTCAAATTCTAGCATGAAATTACTTACTAAATTATAGCAGTATTATAAAATTTATTATATATTATAAAATTTCAGAATAAATAAATTGAATTAAAAAATAATCAAATAAATAATATGAAATATATTCTAAAATATAATGTTCAAAAACTAATTTCGAATTCTCTTAAAAAATAATTTTATCTCTGTTTAAGTTCTATGATTAACTTTCAGAAAATTTTCATAAGAATTTAAAGTTTTCTCTCATCTTAATTAATTAAATAAAAACACAGACTAATTACAACTTATATTTAATAATAAAAAAATGATTATTTAAAAAACATTATATACATTTATTAATAAATGATTTCTATTAATAAAACAACATTCCACGAGTCTCTTATTACACAAAAATGCATTACTAAAACATTTTTAAAAGACATTAAGCTGATGTTCTTGAATATAAATCTTGTTTGTGGCAATTTATTAAAGATGCAAGACTTGCATTTTTTTTGTTTCGTTCCCATATGCTCCGTTTTTCAAGCTTCCCGAAGTGTCATATCCGAATAAGTTGCCTCTCCCCTTCTTGCGAGCACGTATGATGTCATCGTATATGGGGTCATTTGTACATGAAGGGGCTACCGACACTTAAGTATGCGTTTAAAAGGCGGAAGCCGTAGTTATAGGACCAAGTCACACAACGCACGCGTACGTAGGCGAACAACATTTATGCCACATGACAAATAAAAAAAAATTTGTTTCACCAAAAAAAGTTTATTGAACATTGAAAAATTTTAAGCATTAGATATTAAATATCTTAAAAATCAAAACTTTTCAAAAACATTTAAATATACTACTTTTTATTAATAAGATTTATCTAAATAAAATTATAAGTTACTTTAAATTATTATCCAAGCATTACCTTCTCTTACAATTTTATTCATAATTTTTGTAAAAATATTTGTTTGTGTCATACGTTTATAGTAATATTTATTCAACGGGCTAACCATCCATAAATTAAATCATAAATTCGATAGTGACAGATCTAAATTTATCGTGTCAAGATGTAAAAAAAGTATCTTTTAGCACCAATAATATTTCATACCTAAAATCTAACAGACTAAAAATAAGTATTTAAAGGGTAATGCGACCCTTCTGCAGACCATTGCTCTTCAGACGTACGTAAAGAAGGGTGAGGCCCTAAATGAAAAGAATGAAGCATGAAAATATGGATGGCTAATATTTGCAAAAAAAGGGAGAACGTAAGAAGATTACTAGACAAGTCTGCTAAAAATAAACGAAAGGAAAGCAAAGCTAATCTTTCGAAGGATACGCAATAAAAGGTATTATTATTAAGAATAAAAAAAAACAACTATAAAGTGGATCAATATGAATTAATATGAAGAAAAAAAAACAATCAAAAGACGCGATAATATTTCAAACAAATATTTTAATAATTATTTGTATTCCTGCCATCAAAAAATATATGTATATGTCATATCTTGCGCTGCGTGTACTAGATTTTTTGCGAACAAAGAGAAATGTCTTTCAATTTACGCATCTGATGAATATAAAATACTTCTAATAAAGAATCCTCTTTCTTGCTCGTCTGCTAATTAACCGTGTTATTGCATTCCATTTGAAGCAGAAAATGGAGAACTACCGTGAAACTGGGTGAAGTGTCGCGCTCAACAATCGTCAGTTATTGATATCTGTAAATGCGCAATTTTACGGAGAAATCAGCTTGACAGTAAAACAACATCGAACAAACGTGAAGAAAATAATATAAATTGCTAGCACATCGTAATAAATTCGTCGACAGCGTATATTAAAATTGTATATAAAATTATTATTATTATTTGGATGAAGAAATAGAACTATCTTTTTCATTTTACTCCGAAAATAGACTTCTTTTCAAATACCACACAAATTTCTAAATTTTCATATTCTACTCTACTTGACTAATTAAACAGAATAAAATTACAATAATATAATTGTTCGCAAAATACATGTGCGAGCAATCTCACCAAAGAATTGTTGAATTCTGAAGTCGCTATCAATCTTACGCAAGATATATTCGCTACTTGGAGCAGTTTTACGGAATATCCTGTATAATATAAAGCTCTCTGTATCCTGCATCGTTCCTCATACACGTAAACTTTGACCTTCCTCTCAGACACGCGTTACCGTTTTTTTATGGATATTTTTACGCTGCGGATCTTGCCAATCTTCCTAAGAGTTAATCTTAAAACTCATCTGCGATGCAAATCCGATAATATTATAAGTGCTGTTACATTATATCAAAACTAATACAAATACATACGTTCGCTGCTCGATTGCGAGAGAAAACTTACGCGAAAATCCTAAGTAAACATCCCCGTTATTCCATGCCCATTCAAGAAATCGTTTTCTCTTTTATCCGTAATTTTCTGTGATCCTCGGGCAATTTTCTGTGATCCTCAGGCAATTTCCGAGACTAAAAATCCTTGAGCAAGCAAATAATCTCAACGGTTTGAAGCCCATAAAATGATGTGGGCTAACCACTTTCGGAACAAGCAACTCGTCAAGAGCGGAATACAAGAGCCTTTTTAGATACGGGTATTCTCGAGGGAGAGCTCTTTCATTGAAACGATTTTTTTTTCGTGGAAAGCCGGTTCCGGCGTTTTCTCGTTTGCCGCACGCCGCATTATTGTGGGGCTCCCTATTGCGAGGTTTTGTATGCATCCGGTGTGTACGGTAGCCTAACGGCGAAGGGCCAACGGGACTGAACGCGCGGTCCATTCTGCGTGCTGCGATGCTTCCGTGAGGGAAAATCAATTGTCAAACGTTCCCTACATCCGCGCGAGGAAAACTGCTTTCCACACGGTGCGTCCTTCGCTCCTCCTCGCCCGGAGAGTCCCTGTTTTCATTTCGAATGCAGAAAGTTTCAAGAAAGTATCGCTGAGACCTACTTTTTTACATGCTTAAAGCGAAACCCGCGCCTTTCGTCAATCCTTTAATGTTAATTCTACATTGTCCGTTTGTGCGCGCGTTAGTGTACTATGACTTGCAAGAAATATATTAATTCGCAAAATTCAAATGTGAGTCGTAGCGGGCAGCCTACTTTCGACTCGGAATGAAACGCATCTTAAATTTTAATTCGCTCGAGAGGTCACTATTTGAAAGATTAATTAAACCTCGCGCAATACCGTCCAATTACCGTCGCGAATGAAAGTTCCATGGCAACTCTTGAATAGTAATTGAAGTTTTCGCATGGGCACGCGCATCGTGAAAGCTCAATTACCTCACTCGTGCTCGAAATTATCTTTAATACCGAGACCAATCGTCACGCTTCGCGAATTGGTCTTTGATATCGCTCATTAAGCCGGCGATGAATCGACGATTTTGGAACGTGCTGTATGCAAAGTCGCGCCCTTCATTTGGACTACAGATTCTCTTGTAGATTTCAATACTGTCCGTCTTCCTAGATTATATTTCTAGAACAAAAAAATCATTTCGGTATCATTGTCCCTTTGGCATTTCGCTTCTCGCGACTATTGAGCTCTATCTCGCTTGTAAAGCATACCCTCTCTCTTCCCTCCCCCCCCCCCTCTCTCTTTATCTCTCTCGCTTTATTCAAGCCTGAGAATTGGCGAGATAGCGGTGAACGAGAGCAGTGTCTCTGCACAAAAAGAAAGCGCGAGTGGCGAAACTCACCGAAGTACTTGTCCGGTTCGAGACCCGAGTCCTTGTCGAGGCCGCATATGACGAAGTAATCAGCGAACCGCTGTGGATGTTGGTCCGGGCCGCGCGTTATCCCCAGACTCCCGTTCATCTTCCCCGACGCGGGTTCGCAGCAGCAGCAGCAGCAGCAATTGCAACGCGCTGCCGCTCACCGCGGGGGCCACCTCGACCACCGCCGCCGCCGCCGCCGCCTTCACGAGATTGATTTCCACATCGCGCGCACCACCGCGACGCGGTACACTGTCACTTCACTTCAGCGGCGAGACAACAGCTGAGCGAGCGCGCTGCGTACGACGCGACGCGCACGGAACAACGCACACTGTGCGCTCTGCGGAGCGCGAGCGGCACACGGAGCGAAGCGGAACAGCGGACGGGACGGGACGGGACGGAGCGTGGCGGAGCGGTGCGGAGCAAATAATTGATCTCGCTCTCGGCGGCGACGCTCCAAGTTGACCGCGCGTCGTTCGCGCCGCGCCGCCGCGCCGGCGCGCGCAGCCAACTTCGGCGTCGCGCCGACATTTGGCGCGCCATTTGATTTCCGACCGGGAAGGCCCGGGGATAATTGAAGAATATCGAGATTCGTGACTGTACTTGTAAATTTTTCGATTACTAACATAGTTATCTGAATAATTTCTTTCTAATGCAGTAGTAAATTCATGATTAATAAATCGGTTGATCAATAATATGAAATACTGCTGTAAAACTACTACCTTTTTTTTCTACAATTATCATTAGATAGATAATCAAATTCAAATGACTATAATACCCAGTCGACACAGAGCATCAGCCCAAGTAGAACAAGAAGTCACAATAATGTCAAAGTGACATCAAAATGACTCTAAAATGACATAATAATGACATTTTAGAGCCATTTTGATGTCATTTTGACATCATTGTGACTTCTTGTTCTATCTGGGAGTAACATTACATCTATATTATAATTTTGCATTCAACAATATGAATGTAACAACATGTGTTACATTTACATAGTTGAGTGATGCTCTGTGTCGACTGGATATTATTATCATTTGAATTTGATTAGCTATCTAATGATAATTGTAGACAAAAAGTAGTTTAATAGTAATATTTTATATTATTGATCGCTCAACAAATATAAATATAACACATATTGTTATATTACATTTTTATTGTTGAGTGCGAAATTATAACAGACGTAATGTAACTGATGCTCCGTAACTGCTCGACTGAGTAAAATTGCAGTTTTAAATTAAAATTGAATATTTTCGGAGCATATATTCATGTTTACAAAACACAAGCTAACAACGAATCGTAAGATTAATGTTATGTTACGAGCTAACAATCTAAATTTTTAATAATCATGCAAAGTTCATAAGATTGTCCCGCTGGTGATTTTGCGCACATAGAGGCGCCACGTGACCGATTCCATTTAAAAGGCAGGTCTGTCCATTCTCTACACACCCGTGCCGCCGCAAGTGTTTGCGAGCGCCAGTTACGGTCGCCGGAAGGTTAGATCCCGATGATTGAGTCGAGCCGGACCTCATAAACACGCGCGACTTCGGGGCGGTAGCGGCGCCTCAGGACTTTCATCTTTTTACGTAGGATGGAGGAAATCGACAATATAATAATTCACTCGTTGCGACAAATAGGCTGGTAAGTGCTCGGGGTCCGGCGGTCCGGCGCGGCTTTGCCGCTGGCTTTTTTTCCCTTTCCTTACGGCGGCGATGAGGTGGGCGGTGTTTCGGCGATCACCTCGCAATCGGGCGTCGCGCACGTGAGCTCACCCGCATGATCGTCCCCTCGCGACGTCGCCACGTCGCGTCGACGTGAAAACGGGCGAGAGCTATTAAAAACGTTAATGCTCGGAGAAAAAATGCTGGACGCGAAAGGAGTAAGATAAGAATCTAAAGATAAGACTGAATGAGATTTGTTCTGCCTGTCTACCTTGGAGGAGTTCCAGAAGATGCCAACTGTGACTCCTGCGCCTCTCGGTTTCTTCGTTATTACAAGCGAATGTTTCTTTTTCAGTGACATTGAAGAGAGCGTAACGAATCTAAGTGGCTTTAACACCGAATTAGTTGTGGAGGCTACTGTAAGATGCTTAGAAGCAATAAGGCCGGGTCTGGGCTTGTCCACTGTACTACCTGTAAACATGGCAGCGCGCTTTCGATTGGGCGCTACGCTCGCACAAACGTGCACGGTAAATATCTTTTTTACGAACTGAAATATATCCATTTGTTTTTGCTGCGTTCCATTGTAATCATACATGTGTAATCATACTTGCAGGAACTCGGGTACAGAGGTGACATCGGCTATCAAACGTTCCTGTACAACTCGGAAGCAGATCTGCGGAGGGTATTCATGTTTCTCATCGAAAAACTGCCAAAGGAGAGTGAAAAAACTGTAAACGAGTCCATCAGTAAAGTTGCTTTGTTAGAGAAATCAGTAGCATCCACGATATCTCAAGGACTCTCCATACCATGGTTACCGTCGTATTGTCATAAAAAAGGATTCAGGAATAGAGGAAGAGCAAGTGTCCCCTATGCGTCTGTAAATATCGAAGTACCACGAGCAAATATGGAAGATGGTAATATAAGTTGTAATATTAATTTACATAAGATTATATATAGTTTTGCCTGAATATCAAAAAACAAATCAACACGACCATGATATCATTATTATTGCAGATTATAAAGACTACTGTATGCGCTATTTACAACCAGTGCCTGAACAAATGCAAGACATTTCATGCTTTTTACCTTCAATGATATCGCATAACGCGAGAGCACTTAACGCTTCTTCGATAGATATTATGGAGCGCATAACATGGCTCAATAGTCAACAGTCTGAGAAAACTGCTTATTCTAATGCACATAACATTGTCAAAGAATTTAGCAAGTTCTCGTTAGAGAACAAGACACAAACTTTAACAGTAAGCATGCAAGATATAGATATATATATATATATATATATATATATATATATATATATATAATTTTCTGTAATAAAATAAATATATAGCAAATATTGTAATTTTACATATTTGATATAATTGTTAAACTTTCAGGAATCTCAGGTGAAATCAGAATCCATGATGCATCCAGTGCTTCCAGATCAAGAAACATTGAGGACGGAGGCAAAACAGGAAGTTGAAACAGAAAAAATAAAAGCAGAATGCGAAAATCTTAGAATAAATATAGAAGAATTACAAAACGAAATTAAAAAATTGACTACTAAATTAGCGCAAGCAACGATAACTGGTCAGAACGAAGAGAAAGACTTAAAAATCAACGAGGAACAAAAAAAAATCAAAGCAAAAGCATACGACCTGCTTCAAGATGGGCCAGAGAATATAAAGAAATTGGAGTCTGCAATTGAGGCTAGTACAAGTAAACTGATTAATTTAGCAAATCAATGGGAAAAGCATAGGGTACCCTTAATCATGAAGTATAGGCAAGAACGGGAAAAGCATTCCACAAAAGCAGTAAGTATACAAAGTTAAGTAATTTTTAGAGTAATAAAGAGGTGCTGTTTACATTTTATAAACAGTTACATTTTTGTATAGAACGCGAGCCAAAAGAAACTAGATGAGATAAAATTACTAAAAGAAAAGGAGAAAGAACTTCAGGAAGAATGTCGGAATAAGGATCAACAGTATTCACAGTTGGTCGCGGAAGTTCAGAAACTTCCGAAAGAAGTGAATAGATCTGCATATACTCAACGAATTTTAGAAATAATAAATAACGTCAGGAAACAGAGAGATGAAATAAGCAAAGTTCTGGCGGATACTCGTGAAATTCAAAAGGAAATTAATACGCTTACCGGGAGATTGGAGAGATCCTTTACTGTCGTAGATGAACTGATATTCAGAGACGCGCGAGCAAACGAAGCTTCGCGAAAAGCTTACAAATTATTAGCGACGTTACACTCGGACTGTAATGAACTCGTGAGTTTAGTCGAGGAAACGGGTGCAACAATACGAGAGATTAGAGATTTAGAAGAACAGGTAATGTATCAATGTCGACAGAAGATTAAAAGAAGTAGGTTTATGTAACGTAGAAGATTAACATTTAATCTAACATTTATTCAGATCGACTCCGAGTCCGCGAAGAATGTCGGTGCTAATTTGGAAAGAATAACTGCCGATTTAAAACAGATGAAACAAGAAACCGCTGCGTTAACCGCACAACTCCAGAGTAAAGCCTCGTGATTGTTATATACAGTGTTGCGTCATTTTGCGAATTGCAATATTCAGGACCAGATGAGAATCTAATACAGGTACGAAATGCATTTTTCACGCTAAGTGTGTACAATTAAAAATATCGAAATATAATTGTCTATAGAATAACATAATATAGACTCATTTTTTGTTGTTTTACAGAATATAAACGAATACAATCGAATATATCAAAGACCAAACATTTTTTAGCTGCGCAGCTGGCAAAATATAATACGACATTGCCAGTGAAGATCTCCATGAATCTACTAAGTTGGCTGCTAAAAGAACGTGCCTTGACCTGGAGTCGTCAGGCATTAGGCTTCTATTAGCCTCGGGCCAAGTGTAATAAAGATATGTTATTAACATTGATGCTCAAAGAGACATTATTTGTTATAAAGCCTAATAATTTTTTAGCATCGAGTTCAACTTTCGTATTTCTCGCAACTTGAAGAAGATCTGACTTACGGCTGTAAATAAAATAACTGCTAACGTCACTTTTGAGCAAAAGACATGTACAAAATATAGAATGTGTACGAATAATGGTAATATCAACGTTTAATATTTTATACATATTCTCCTTGAAAATTATTTTCATAAGTGAGAGACACATATAATATCAAAGTACAATAAGATAACAGTTCTGTTGACTTCTTTTTGTTCTAATCCTCTATACATATGTAACTTTACCTTTTCATTTTATAGTACACTTTATCTCTTACTTTTAATGTCCGGCGGTATGTAGGACTCTCTAGTAACTAACTTTCTTAATTTCTTTGCGCTCTTAGGCATAGCACGAATACGTTCATCTTCTTTACGTTGTTCTTCCTGTATCTCCTCTATTTTCAATTCGATTTCTTCCTCTTTATCGAAGAATGTCAAAAGTTGTTCTCTCTCCTTCAAATCTTGCTTTATCTTCTCTATATTTTTAATTCTATTTTCTCTCTCTATTGCTTTCATTTGTGCTTCTAATACTGAAGTTCTTTCATGTTCCCATGCGATATAAGCCTAAAAAGTCGGAATATATTTAGCGATTTTATAATTTACAGATATTAAGTAATTAATCAGTTTTAAAACAATTATTAATTCATTACCTGACATTGTTTAGACATAT
The DNA here is from genome assembly GCA_928718305.1 of Tetramorium bicarinatum. Lineage (NCBI taxonomy): Eukaryota > Metazoa > Arthropoda > Insecta > Hymenoptera > Formicidae > Tetramorium > Tetramorium bicarinatum. The sequence continues at coordinate 7,008,839 of OV788321.1, forward strand.
CCTTTTCAGCTTGCTCATTTACAGCTGCTTTAACAAGGTTCTCTACCACCTCAATAAAACTTTCTTTAAGATTTTGTTTTTCCTTCAATATAGACAAGTGGGCTTCTACAAGTTTGAACTTTTCAGCATCTTGATCTTGAAGTCCATTGTTATCTTTTGATATTAATTCAAATACTTCTTCATAAACTATCTTGTCGTATATTGTCTCTAACCATTTCTTTATCAAGTTTACTACATCATCATACTTTTTATACAATATTAAGCCCCTCAATTGACAAGTCCTCCCTATAGCATCTGCCCTATGCTTCCCCTGAAAGTTCAGGGTTTTGCCAACAAGATCTCTCGGATCAGTGAGATCGAAATGATCGTCAAAGAACGGATTTCTTAAATATCCTACGCGTATCTTCACTTCCTCTGTGGAGGTGTCCTCCGCAGGAATCTCGGGTTTCTCCCAATCAGCAGGATTTTCCAAATATTTGTGACATGCATATATGCACAATGCATTGGTGATGGGATGATCAGCGTCTTCCTGCAACATAACTAAGGTTGCTATCTTTGCAGCAGAAGCATAATCTTTCCTTTTTATGAAGTGATCCATGAGCACGTTGTAATCGAAATAATCAGGAAAGATGCCGTAATTGAGCCTGTCGTTTAACACCTCATGCAGCTCTTGAATGTAATCGTGCTGCAACAGATACCGTATCACGGCATGGTGCGTCGAGTCGAGTATATTCGTCGTTTCCACGGATTGCCTGAGATTGTTCAAAGTCTTTATCATCTCGTCGACGAACACGCCGTCGGTGATGCTGTTGACGAAGATGTCGACGTCGACGGCGCTGACTTTGCCGACGCTCCCGTACTTCTGCTCCAGTTGAATGTACATTGTCGTCGGATCGATCTTCTGCAACAGCGGCAACTCCAGTCTGCGATTCCACGCCTCCTCGCAGCGATATGCCTCCGACAGGAATAGCCTCCTCGGTATCCGCGTCGCGAGATCCTCAGATCCTCCACGACGGACCCGGCAGAGCCTCTGACTGAGTCTGAACGTTTTCAACATCTCGATTATTAAATTACTCGTGCACAATCACATAACCTTGTCACGAGTATTCCACCCTGGGGCAACGGATGCCTTCTTCTGTCTCCTTTGAAACACCACGCTTTTTTTATCAATTTATTATACTCAGATTAACGATTTCTTCTACTTCAAATCGCTATCCTCTCGTATATAGGTTATGTTATGATAGCCGCATGAAGAGTTTTAACAGGGCGAGGGGTCTTGACAGCGGATGGAAGGGGAGAGCAGATAATCGCCATATTGGAATCCACAGCTGAATAAAAAAATTAATTAACTAATGTTTATTTCTACCACGGCAGATTAACTTTAATTTTGGTTTAACTTACTTTCTATCTTTTTTTAGTCCTAAGAATTAGAAAAGGATAAAAAGTAAGTTAAACCGAGATTAAAGTTAATCTGCCGTGGTAGAAATAGACATTAAACAAGTAAGAAACTATGTAGAAACATACATATGTAGAAAAAAATACATACTTAATATATTAATATATTTACTTAACCATAAATTATCTTATTTTAACCTAATCTTCAGATTAACGTAATTTAAATGGAAATTTAGCGATGCAAAAGATATCGATTCGACATCGATTTTTGACCAATAGGCCTGTTCTTTTTAGGTGAACTGGCTGCACTAGTTCAGAGGTTATCCTTTTCCCTCCATATTGGAAGGAGAAAGATAACCTCTAAACTAGTGCAGCCAGTTCAGCTAAAAAGAACAGACCAAATTTCCCACTGGACGCCACAGTCTTTGGCGCGCAAAGTTGCCCGCGCGGGAAACGGATGGCTCCGGATGGCCACGGAAGTCGGGTAGTCGTGTTCGCCCGGCGGAAACTGACTTTGCGCGATACTCTGGGTCACCCGCCGTATTCTCCTTTCTGTCGAGAGGGGAGCGAGTCAATGTCCCAATCTACGATGTGAGGCACCGTGTCAAGGGATGCATGGCCGTGTTCAATTCTTCTAGAAATAGCAAAAAAGATTTCAATATTAACAGTCTAAAAAAAATGCCTGAAAAAGTACGCACAAAATTTTTTAAAGTCATCTCTGTTTAATATTAATAACATGTTAATTTCAAGGCAAATACATATTTCTTTAATTTGCCAAATCTATTCTTTCCGCCTGTTATTAATGGAATTTGCGATAATAACTGCATAATTACGGAAAGCAGTGAATTAAATTAAAATCATACTTGATGTAAAATCATACGTGATATTTTATTATAAAAATAATCGCGATTTTGAGTGAGAGAATATAGAACGGAGTAACATTTTGTATAGGCCGCTCTCAGGTTTCTCTCTGCTGATTAAAACTGACTAGGGAAATTTCATGCTTATACTCGCGATCTGTAGCGAATGTTCGTGAATGATCGCCATGGATGTGTCATGAATGCAATGGAAAACAATAATTGCCAATGGGATTTAGACGTGCGAGTTCAAATTTATTTGCGGAGCTCGATTTCAGATGATCCTCGGATTTCTGATTAATTCGTAAAGCTCCAGACTCACCTTCATCGATGAGCTCGGTCGATGGACGTCAGTGACATGAGGAGTGTGCCAGCGCAACAATCCTGCAAAATATTATAGCGTTTTGTGAATTAAGACGAGAGATGAACGATCACGTGCGAATTATTGTATATAGAGACCACATGGTTTTCGACAATGTCACTGTCAACGTGCACGGTGTATTTAGAGACGAAAAGCACAGTAAAGAGTTCCCATCGCTTGTAGACGACGATGATATTTGTACATGTAAATTCACGCCAGTTCGCCTGTGCAAGAAAGGGCTCAATTCCTACCTAGTCTCAGCCTATGTTGTAACGCTGTCAAAGTCATATGTCTATCGCAAGAACGCTATAAGGATATTGAGACGCTTTCAGACATCGTACGACAGGCCATCCAGTGTAGAACACTCGCAGATAATATTTATAAGATTGAGAGCACCGAGTAAGCAATTCCTGGATGATAAATGGCAAGTATTGCGATGATTTTATGATACGACTTAAATTATTGTCGTTTCTTTCACATTTATCCTTTCTTAGGAGCGAAAAATTAATGCAAATGGTTGTAGAGAGGCAAGAAGCTGATCACGCCATGTCTTGGCTGTCCACGCTTGGAGGAGCGTTTTCCGCGTTGGGAGAAGAATTTGAACACTGTGTAAGTTGCGGCTGGTTCGTTCGTCGACATATACGCAATGTACTTTCGTTAATCCAATGTATTTTACACACAGGCTAAAATGGCAGGCAAAATCTCAATGAAGCAGTTCGAATTGGCGTTGCGCCTTAGCAATCCTCTCCTTGTAGCCCGTTGCAGATTGTACACTGCCTTAAGCTTCATTCAACGTGGCTACTTTTCTACTCCAAAGAAGATGATACGACAAATTTACAAATTTGCAATTAAGGAAAAGGACGTTCGTCTGCAAAACATGTGTCAGGGTGTATGGGCAAAATTGCGACATACGTACAAGCAATACAGACAACAAAAGAAACCTCTGTTATTGAAAACTTTGCATATATCTTCAGAAGATTAGGAAAACTACTTTCTGCGTTTTTGTACACGCGTGTTGATAATATATTATTTTGCAAGCACATCGTGATCCTAAAATTTCTTGAACCGTATCTTTTTGATTAAGATAAATTTGAAATTTAGAAATCCACATCAAGCAAGAAATAGGTAATAAAATTAAGACGGTTTATTGAGCAAAAATTTTTAATCATATCGGCAAGTTAAATTTTTACATATCTATCTATATATACCATCTCTCTATTGCTTTATTTTGTAATGTGTACACGTGCAAATTTAAAAATTAACATGCAGAGAAACACGAGCGTCTCTACACACGCTATGTCGTACGTTGCTGCATTTAAATAATGAAAATTTATTAAATCGCAGGTATGCACGACGACGGGAAATTGTTTGCACAGTCTATTTATTTTTGTTTGTATGAGATGTAGTTTGTCGCGCGTGTTAAGAACGGTGTTGAAACAACCATTTGGTTAATCATGAAGCGGTAAATTGCGTTTAAGACTGATACATTATTGCCTACTAAGATAAAAGTATGCGACGCAACGTAGCGCTCCTCTCCGTTTTCGCCGCGACGTTGCGCGATCGGAAACTGCGGGTTTTCTTTTTACGCACGCGTAAAACGATATTTATTTCGTGATTTCAAATATGGTAACTCATACATTCAGTCTTGATGATTGAACTAAACGTTGCCCTCGTATACTGTACGAAACAAAACGGACTTACAACTTTATATGAACGACAAAGCCACTTATCAATACTGCTGCATTCTCTTGTATAAGGTATAAAATATTGGTATATTTTGTACAATCACTGCCCCCGAAATTTTTATTTAATACTTCGTTTCTCGTGTGTTATGCTTGAAATCTTCCGTGTGTAAAATAAAACGGCTTGCCATTGCATTTAGTTAAATCACTTTAACATCAATGAGCGAGCGTGCCCATGGGATCCCAGGCAGGTAGGACGATGGGTTCCTGATTGAATACAGCCATCACGTCTGCGGGTACGTATTTTTTATCTACGACCGCTTCAAAGACGAAATCGGCGAACCATTCGGTCGACACGACCTGGTAACCTTTCTGCCCGTGATCCTCGCCCCATGAATTCTCTATCCGGAACTTCTTTATCTTACCGTCTCGCTGAAATGGAATACGATTCATATATTAGATATATCAACAATCGTGTTCGACGTATCTTATGCCGTCGATATAGAATAGTTAAAAAATACCTCTATTGAAACGGCCGTAAATGCCATTGCATGTACCATCATAGAATCCCCATAAAGCAGTCTATCGGCCTTGGAAAGTCCGACGTGAATGTCGGTGCCAAACATCAGCTCGAAGTTGTAAGCTTTTATATCGTGAATACCGTGCTTATCTATTAATCTTTTGTTAACATCGCAACCGAACCAAACAGGCTCGTTATCTTTGATACTCTCGGCGCACAGTTTCATCAGCAATTCCACCGGCTGATTGTTGTAGCGGGTAGTTTTTCCATTCACGACGTTTCCCAGGCAATCCACGGTGTACAGTTTCCCATAAGGATTACCCGGTCGTGGATCAGTTACCAGGCATACTTTATCGTTCACATTGTAGTAAGGTTTCACGCAGGTCTCGTAAAACTCCAGTGGCGTGATCGGCCCCACGCAAACGTAATTCTTCGACTTGTCGTAGTATTCCCATGTAATCTTCTCAGAAGGTACACCCAAACAAATACCAATTATTCGGTAGATCACCGTCATTTGCTCGTTTATCCGCGTCTTCAGCTCGTCGTCAGACGCGCCGTTGTCGATCATGTCCCGCAGAGCCTTGGCGTACTCTCTCAGCTTGCTCTTCAGTAGGCTATTCATGCGAACGCTCGACTCGCAGCTGTATGATTCCGGGAAACACACTTTCGGCACGACACCGTGTCTGGTTATCAGGTTCACGATCATGTCCCACTGGCCACCGTCGCAAGTGGGGTCAGTTAACAGGAAGTTGACCAAACGGCCCTCGACCGGCTCGCCGCGTTTCGCAGTGTTAACGATGTTATGCAGAAAGTAATTGCAACGTTCTACCTGCAAGGGAAACATGGCTGATTTTAGTATCAAACGGTACATAACAAAAGTAACGAAGCCGGCGGCGCAACGTTGTCCCGAAAATAACATGCGCAGACCTTATCCCAGAAGAACAGGTAAGCCTGGCTAAACTCGAACTCGTCTAGATTATGTTGTTTCATGAAGCTAGTTCTCATGACGTTTAGGATGGCAAACAGCCAGCATCTTCCCGAGTTCTTCTGATTGGACACGGGCTTGCCCTCGGTCTCGATCTTGTGGGTGAAGACGTGGTGGGTCTCCTCCAGGATCTTCCTCGAGGCGCACGCTTCGATGGGATTCGTCTTCGTGCAGACATTCTGCGCCAACACATTGCGGCTGTCGGCGTAAAACTTCTCACGCAGCTGACTGAGGACCTCGAGAGTTAGCGGACCTGTCGGGAAGAAACGTTCGGTTAAAATTCTGCGCGGCTTCTCCGCCTCGATCTCAGCTGCCGCGTCAGCCGCGTACTGCGAGCGAAAAACGCGCTATCATCGTCGTCGCGTCGGTAAACATTTGTACTCGAGACTAAGATAGAGAAGAAGGTTTGCGCGTTCTGATAACGACGGGGCGGCGGGGTTCGATTTTCAAATTATTAATAGCCCCCGCGAGGGTGTGGCTTGCACAAGCCGAGGCAAAAAAAATCGGGCATATTCAGAAAGGTTAAGGCTGGTCAGTTACAACCTCGCGTATCGATTCTCGCGTCTACGCCGCGGCTCTTTCACGCAGAGAGATCCAGCAGGCCGAGCGTTCTCATGGAGCGTGGCCGAGAGGTAGCATCTCGATTTACATAGCGCATGCATGCGCAACTTACAAACGACCATCGTAACGGACACAGCGAGCAAATCCAGGCGACACCAAGAACAGCCAACAAGTCCGCGATCGCGCTGCGCTCCAACTGGCGTTCGGGCAGGCTGCGACCCTGCGACGCGTTTATGGAAACGGCGCACCTCGCTTTTATCCCGTGATCGATAGACAAAGCAAGATCTATGTCGCTCTATCTCGCTCTCGCTCCCTCTCCTTTGTGCGCTCCGCCGCGCGCGGCCGGCCGAAATGCACGATCCCCACACACGTGTGACTATTTCGTTCCGGGGGAGCTTTTCGAGTGGTTACACAAGACCTGCCCCGAACTGGCGCGGCTTCCCGCCAGGCCGGCATATCTGTTGGATGATAAATAAACATTTCAGCGCGATAAAATTATAGTATTTAGATCGTGGAAAATTTCTTTAACTTTGTCGTTCCTGAATGTCTCTTTTATATCTATTATTATCTTTTACTTGGCACTTTAAAGTCCCTAACATTTCGAAGCAAAAATGATTTTACACAATAAAATTGCGAAATCTCGATTAATCATTCTTTCTCTGTATTTACATATTCGTTATATTTAGAATTATTTTTACATTTACATACATTATCAAATTTCATTTGAATTGTCATGCTGGAAAAAATTGATAATTAAAGAATAGATATTCTTTTACGTGGGAACGTGCAATAGGTTTTCAGGAGAAAATATGTACATTATAATTTTATTTTAAACCGTCTGCGAAATTAGTTTCAAAAGTTATCACAAGACTCACGCTTAGATCAATGTCAGTTGTATTTGAAACTATATATTATCGTCATCTAATAATTGTTATATATTTATCTAACTAATAATCGCTTATAATTATCAATCCTTGTTTGAACATTCAGATTTCTACAGTAGGAGTAGATGGCTCCGCTTTCGATTCTAAGGAGAACGGTGGTATTCTGCAATCGAACGCGTATCCGTCTTCTCTTTCCATCCTAAACGTTCCCCTGAAAACAACAATCGTTGAGGAAACAATAAATAAGATCTCTTCTCATTGATAAGAAATCAAGTAATCATACTTACCACATGTGACCACTAGGAGCTTGCAAACTCACATGACTACTATATTGAAAAGCGGGTAAAGCTTTCGATAGCACAGGTTCCTGACCCACTACGCCTCTTCCTCTAACAGTTTCCAACGTACCCGACAGGCTAAATATTCTCCAATGCCTTTCGCGCAACTGCACGCTCAACTCACCCAAATTTTCTAGTCGGATGCAATAACGCCACTAGAAAACGGAAGGTATAACGAAGAATTAACGTTTAAATCAATTTCAGACTCTTTTCCAAGTGGAATAAAACGTTTGACTTTGCTACAGACTCACCCAATATACAGAAGTGGTTTGACTCTCTCTGCAACCCATGTAGAATGGTATAACGGTAATGCGAATATTCTCGGTTGTTTCCTTATGTACGTCCGACAACTCGAGCCAAGGATGATTCTTATTCTGCCACGTGCGAAGAGTCTCCTGCGCCACGAAGCACGGCTCCTTGTCTGCATGGTAGGTCAGAAATTTATCGAATAGTTCGTGTTGCAGCGCCGCCTTCTCGTTCGTGGTATATGGCAATACGTCCTCGTGAGCGACATAATCTAACCCTGGAATAGCGTACAGACTACGACTGCTCTCATGATTGCCCAGAAAAGTAACTGCCTCCGTTTGAGCACGCTGCAAACATGTGTATAAAAATGTGTTTGAGCAGGCTACACATTAATTACTATAATGGTGCGTTTGGGAAGACGCTCGTAGCGCTATCAGCATCAATCTCTGTTCTATTTTTAATGAGTAATGAAGATAGACTAATTCTGAGAGCGCTATGAGCGTCTCCTCGAATGCACCCTAATATAGTTTCTGGATGATGCTTACTATGTAAGGACAATCGCGTTGATCAATCAAAGCTTGATAGAACGTATGTGTCCTGCCTTTTACTTCCTTCTCGCCAACACTGTTGAACGTGCTGTTATCCTTTCTGTAATCAAATATATAGATCATATGTTTATATTTGAAGCAAATAGATTTGTTTATCCATATAATTATAAATAACTATACATACTCATCCTTCTTACTAGATATATCTCTATCATACACTCTTGCAAGCCATGGAAATAGGATCACACCTCGGTAACCGAAGACTCTGTGTAAAATCAGTTGACCCGTCTCATATTTCCCCTGTAACTTTGGCGTTTCCAGTTTGCCGACTTCCGCCAACCTGCAAACAGTCACATTACAAATACATTACATAATTAAGTACTGTTTATACTCTTTCTATTATGCACACATAATTCATAACATAGTAATTACAAGTTATATAATTCATAAAAATAGATCTAAAACCTAACTTAGATTTAAACTAATAAGGATAAACAATCACATAAACGAGCATAATAAATTTTTTTTTGACACACTTTGATTAAAAATATTCTTTAACACAGTTTGTTTTTATTTGCCACGTTATCCATTTATTTCATTCATGTTCCTTGTTTGATTTAATTCTTAAAGCTTAATACATATACATATATACTTCATTCTCGTTTCATCTCTTTCTCTCTCTTTTCTGAGTTATAATCCTTGGCATAAGAACAAAGAAAAAACTGATTTGCAGTAATCTGCGTCGTAATGGATCCTCATTCAAAAACGAAGCTTTCCTTTCTTAACAACTAATCGTAACGTGGAATTATTTAAAGCATTCAACAATCTAAAAATTTCGTTCACTTTATATGTACCTGATGCATCGCACGTGTTGCAGGCGTGTCACAGGCGCTTTCAGGAGCGATCGTTTCAGGTTGCGGCCCACGAGATTCCGTACGAGTTCCATAGTTTATTTGAGAATTATTGCCGACACCTGACGTGACTTGGTGGGATTTTACGCCGCAGGATGAAACACTGTGGACGGCCGCTGCTGTGTTGACATCTCTACTGATTTTTACGGATCATGTCAGAATATACCGGAGGTTATACTGTTTATATCGCCGACGAGTTTCAGGACTAGCAACGGGGTGGGGAAAGGGAGTAGTGGAAAAATTGAAATGGGAGGATGACGAGGGAAAGAGCCTACATCGAATAACACATCTTGCGCATTTTATATGTTATTAATTTAAATTAAAAAAAAAGAGAGCTCGCTAAATTAATTTAAACAAATAGAAGTATACAAGTGTCGTGTTTTCAACAATCAAATCGATTCGTGGCACGATTGGAGGACGCAGCGATTCTCGAACGGACGTCACGTCCGATTGGTCGCCGCGGCTGCGTGTCGCCGGGAAACGACGCCCATTGGCCGGCCGCCGGGGTCAGGCGTGAACGGCGTCGCGGTTCGTGAGAACGCGGCCGTCGAGTTCGAGATAAATCGCGCGCGTGCGGCGGCAACTTCGCGCCGCGTGGCGGCGGCGCGTCCACCAATGGGATCGCAGGGCGAGGCGGACCGGTGATGTAGCGACGCCGCGCATCGCGCGCGCCGTCGTGGTTGGCGAACTTCAGACGATCGAATTGCGCTGTCGCGTCCCTCGGCACGCTTAACCGCGTACTGGAACCCGAAGTCTCCGCCGCAGTTTTGCACTTCCGCCGACGCTCCGGTCGCCCTGATCATGCCAAGTGTTTACGGGAAATCGCGCGGAACACGTCGCGGGCGGTACGCACGCACTTAGTTAAGAACCAGGCGGTCGGTGGCCGCGGCTTGCGTGGCCTGTGCGAGTGCAACCCCCGCGAGAGGCGATCCACCGCGCGGCAGCGGCGGCCCGTCGTCGGATATATTTGCTTTATTGATATCTTCAGTGTCACGGGCCCTGCGGCGCCTATGCATATCTCCAGGTAACGTATCACCACGTCGCCGCCGCTCGTTCCCCTTTCCCGCCACGGCGTTCCCGGGACCCGCCAGCACACCTCGCGAGTCCCCGTTACGCGAGTATCTTGTTTACGTCGTGGCTTGTATACGTGCACGGCGAGCGCACATAACCTCGAAACCGACGGCGAGCCCGACGGTCGCCCGGTGCTCTGATACGCAGTACGACCGTTCACTTGCCGACACCGCGCCGAGTAACTCGGCCTTTTATTCCGCGTGCGATCCACCCGCTTGTTTGTGAATCGAGGTGACTCTTCAGCTTGGCGTCCCTTGTGAAATTTGTTGCGAACACCCTGTATAAAGAGGCTTCTCCAGTTTTCACATTTCTCACGCGTATCATAGTAATCTGGCGTTTGGATCGTTCGCGCTTTTGTCTTAAAATATGTCGGGATGTGATTTATTGAAATATTACCAGCGTTGTACCTTAAACATTAACACTTTATTTTCATATCAGATTTTTAGAGTATATTATATGTTGAGTAGATTCTTTTGAACTGATTTAAAAAGCGCATTTTAAGATGTCCTACAAGAATCTCATAGGTTCATATGAATATATAAATTAAAGATTTATTCCTCCTTTAAATGTCTCTTTAAAACTCTGTTGTATTTTCTGAAAACAAGATTATGTTGTCAAATATAGCGTATAAATGAGATAAGATATCAGTGACATATTACTTAAGATATAGACCTTGTAAAGAAACTAAACAAATTGAGGAATTGAGGAAGATGTCATATGCCTGTATAAATACTTTCCAACTCCACGTCAAACCATGTCTCATAGATTTTTACATAGATAAATATTGCATTACAGAATTTGGACTGTCTTCTAGAATACATTAAAGCGAAAGTGCTTGGTTACATTTGGTTGGTTTACTAAATAGCCACTATGTCTGAAATAATATACCCACAAGGGTGTAGATCAGTCACCGAAGATTTAGGTCCGGATGAACTGATCAGAAGACTCAAGGTACAATTTGAGACTATATGTTACTTCTATGATAATAATAAATACAAGACACAGTATTAAAATATGACAAATATGTAGACACTAGCGCACACGTTGCAAGCTATGGGCCAAGATGAGGGAATGTACCAGCAATATATACCACTGGCACTACACTTGGCAGAAGAGCATTTCCTGATGCATCAGAGCAAAGATGTACAACTACTGATTGCTTGCTGCATCGCAGATGTCTTAAGAGTTTACGCACCAGAAGCTCCTTATAAAGACGCCGATCAGGTAAATATTTAAGTTATCAAATAATTCATTAACCATTTATGTGAATTTAAAAATTGTTGGTTTAACTAAACAATTTCTTATTGCTGACTCTGATATGATTTTTTAGGTCAAAACAATATTCTTGTTCCTTATTAAACAACTGGCAGGCTTAAAAGATCCTAAAGATCCTGCTTTTAAGAGGTATTTCTATCTACTTGAGAATTTAGCTTATGTCAAATCATTTAACATGTGCTTTGAGCTAGAGGATTGTCAAGAGATTTTCTGCGCGTTATTTTCTCTCATGTTCAGAATTGTGAAGTGAGTATATATGTCAGTGAAAAAGAAAAAATAGATTGTTAAAATTTCTGCAACGCAATGTAATTAATACAACTTAATTTTAGTGATGAACATTCTGGCAAAGTTAAAAGCTTCATGCTAGATGTTTTGTGCCCACTTATTACTGAATCAGACATTGTTAGTAACGAACTTCTGGATATCATACTTATGAATATCGTAGAACCAAACAAGACGCAAAAGAAGAATGCATATTTGCTGGCTAAGGAGTTGGTAATCAAATGTAGTGATACATTAGAACCGTACATTCAAGCGGTAAGTAATGAAAATGTTAAAAATTTCTGTCGAGAAACATATGTGTCCATTTTCCTAGGGATATTTATGTACAATACTAAAATTTCACAATATTTTACAGTTTTTCAATCATGTCTTAATACTGGGTAAGGAGGAGAAGAGCTTACAAATTTGCAAGAAGGTATACGATCTGATTTATGAATTGAATCACATATGTCCGAGTGTCTTGCTGTCCGTCCTCCCGCAACTAGAATGTAAATTAAAATCTTCTTCTGAGAATGAAAGATTGGGCGCTGTGGCATTGCTGGCTAGAATGTTCTCTGAAAAGGGGTCACAATTAGCGGTACAGCATACACAGTTGTGGCGGGCATTTTTGGGACGATTCAATGACATTAGCGTATCCATTCGTATTAAGTGTGTGCAGTATTCAATGCACTTCTTGCTAAACCATCCTGAATTGAGAAAAGATATCACAGATACTTTGAAACTGAGGCAACACGATGCCGATGAAAGTGTCCGCTACGAAGTCGTTATGGCTATAGTGACAACTGCCAGACGAGATTTCGAAGTTGTGTCGGATAGTGAGGATTTGCTCGAATTTGTCAAAGAAAGGACCTTGGACAAAAAGGTAGAATTTTAAATCTAACAAAGCTATTTAAATTTAGGCTGTTTAGATTTATGGCTTGAGTTTATTAATAATTATCTTTTCAGTTTAAAATACGAAAAGAAGCAATGTCTGGCTTGGCTATGATATACAAGAAACATTTGAATGATGCTGACGTGCCGCAAGCTACAAAGAAAGCAGTTATTTGGATAAAAGATAAAATATTGCACGGTTATTATATGGCAGGCATGGAAGACAGATTGTTGGTGGAAAGATTGCTAAATACGTGCCTAGTACCTTATCAGTTACAAGCTGAAGAAAGAATGAAAAAATTGTACCATCTTTTGGGTACAATTGATGATCATGCTTCTAAAGCATTTGTGGAACTTCAGAAGCATCAACTTGCGTATGTTTATTATAATTGTTTTAATTGATCAATTACCACAAAAATGTCTTCTAATACAAATTAATTTTTATATAATTTTATACATGTTTAGTGTGCGAAGAGCGGTAGTTGAGTGGCTAGACATTGTAAAGAAACCAGACGCTAAAAATGAACTAATGACGAAGATTCATCAAATATCACGCTTTCTGCCAGATCCCATGAAAGTGCAGGAATTTCTTCAGAAATTTAGCTCTCATATGAAGAAAGACGTCAGATTATTACAAGAAATGGAAACAATTGTGCAACCAAATGTCTCCTGCAAGGAATGCGCTGAAACGATAACAAAAGTTCTCAAAAAGTTAGGACAGCCTGTTATGACTAATTTATACTATAATACAATTAAGATGTTGCTCGAAAGAGTAAGTTCTGTCATGATTGACGAAGAGGCAATCCGCGTAAGTATCTTGTCTTTCAGAATTTATTTTTTATTTTCTTGTATGAAGAAACGTTTTATATCTATGTATATGTGCAAATTAGGTTTTGATCGGATACGTCTTAGACTGTTTGAAAGGAGGTAACGTGATAGAAGAGGTCGGTCTTAATCCGAATAATGCCGGAGAGAAAGGATTAAGACTATTAGTGGTAAGTCGACGATTCAGTATCCTAAAACTAAATATTTGAATGTGTTAGTTTAATGTTATTTTGTTATACATAAAGAGATTATAATTTTGTAACTAAGAGCATATCTAAAATATTTCAGATGCTCTCATTTGTATTTGGTCCACATTTCTTGCATAATGACATCTTGATGCAATTGGTCAATTTACTTGAATTGGAGGACGAGATGGTAGCACCTTTAGTTCTCTCGATCTTTACGTTCTTGGGAAAATATAAGCCTCTGTGCGACGTAGCGCCGGAAATTATGAATCTTATGGTACCGATATGCAAGAATTTTGCCGAGACCGGAACACCGAAGCAGGCAAAGCAAGCCGTGAGATGTTTGTTTGTCAACATGACCAATATTCACGATACTATTTTCCCGGAAATTATCGAAAGAATTAAGAACACGCTGACACCGACGTCGGAATATTATCGGACGTCTATAGTTACGTTAGGTCACATAGCGTATAATTTGCCAGACAAATATCAAGTACAAATAAAAAATATGGTGTCCAGGAAAGTAAGTGCAACAATGATGTAATGTTAACAGTTACAATGAGCTTTTTAATACTTTGTTATACACAATGTGACCTTCATTTCTGCAGATAGTTAAAGAATTACTAGTGAAGGAAAGCAGCGAGCAAACCTCGGAGGCTATTGAGGGAGATTGGTGCAGAGAGGATCAATTACCCGAAGAGACACGATGCAGATTGGAAGGCTTGAAGTGCATGGCTCGTTGGTTGTTAGGGTTGAAGACTGACGTATTGTCAGCGCAAAAGACGTTTAGAATGCTGAATGCTTTCATGGTGAACAAAGGTGACTTGTTATCACAGGGACGTTTGAGCAAAGCTGAAATGAGTTGGTTACGGTTGCAAGCAGGTTGTTCAATGTTGAAGATATGCGAACAGAAAGGCGTCGGCGATCAATTCACCGCAGAACAATTTTATAATCTTTCACAACTCATGGTGGTACGTTCAGCGTGAATCTATTCTTATGTTTGATGTAATGAGAAATAAATTTCAGTCATAATTTATTCATCTCAATCTATTGATACTTAGGATGAAGTTCCTCAAGTTAGAGAAGCTTTCGGTGGTAAACTGCACAAAGGTTTAGGAAGAGGAATTCCAAATAAATGTCTACCACTGGATTTCATGGGTTATTATGCTCTGGCTGGCAAGGAACAAGACAAGAGATTAAAATGTGTATTGAAGACATATATGCAAACAGACATAAATAAAAGAAGGGATTACGTGAAAACTCTTTCATTGGGTACTGTTGAGCGGGCCATGGGTAAGAAATTAAATAGTAAATTATAGCCATTAAGGCAAATTTTGTGTACTATCACATTTTCCATTTCGTTAAATCACTTAATCATACATTTTTTTTATTACTTTGTGATGTTTTAGACCAACTGCCCCATATTTTGCCGGATTACATGCTAGTTTTCGCAGTACCTATTCTTGCGCATGATCCCGAATTCACGAGTCATATAATGGTGAGCCAGTTGAAAGTCATTCAACAATGTCTTTGGTTCATCTTGGAGCCTCTCATCACGAAGAACGAATATTATTGCTACGGATTTTACAAAAACCTTGTGGAACGAATGAAGAGTCATAAAGATGCATTGAAACCTGAGGACAACGAAATGAATTATGTAATTATTGTAAATTAAATTTGTCTAACTCATTCCAAGTCGTTCATGATTAAATTTAATTTTTATTTTTGTCACGTACAGAAATTGTGGGCTGTTTGTGATTTGGCAATGAATGTAATATACACCAAGACTACCAATTTTGACATGAAGGAGTTTCCGAGCGAAACGCGAATTCCCACGATGTATTTTAAACGATCAGACGAAACATTGCACAATCAGAAGAATTATTTACCTGCAGAATTACAAGTGAACATGACGAATGCAAAAGGAAAGGGATCATTCCACAATACACACACGGTTAATGAAAGACCACAGCGCAAGGCTAAATCCAAACAACAGAAGGAAGTAGGCATTGGGCCTAATGAAACAGATGCAAGGGTAAGATGATGTTTTAAAACAATTTTGTGATATTATTTTGATTATTGTCTTTAGTTCATTTAACTTAAATTAGCTCAATATATATACGTATATTAATATACATTTATGTTATACATTTATGTTAATTATATTAACAAAATAATTGTGATAAAATATCGTACAAATTTAATACTTCGAGTATATATAATTGTGATTTCAAGCTGCAAGTTGGAGAAGTGGAATGTATCGATGCACAGGTATAACTTGGATGTAATATTAGAATAAAACTGTGTGCCTTTCCTATAAACATTTTAATGTTTTAAGTGTGAAAAATGTATTTGTAAGATGTATTTAGATAAATTCATTTACAGCCTGCGGAAGCATCAGAGACCAGAATTCAACTGCCTGGTTTAGAAGAAGAGGTAAATTATCTTTGCTTTTGACAAATCCTTCAATGAAAAACATCTAATGTTACTTTTTTTGTGTTTTAGATCGAGGAACCACCAGCCAAGAGGGCATTAAGGGAATCGGATAAAGTAAATAAATAATTCAGTGATCGGACTATACCCGGGGAACATTGGGACGGGAAAAGACTTAAAGAGCACGATGATAAGAAAATTAAGAAATCTAAAAAATACTTTACAAATTAGAAAACAGAATATTTTGGTTATGTATAACAATTAATAAACCTAAGTCGTTCGTGTATTTCTAGAGTGTAAGATGTTAAGATTATGACACAGTAACGTCAGGCTTATAATGCAAAGAGTTCTCTGGACTTGCAACTTGTGAGCAAGAAAAAAAAAGAAATAGAACGAAAAGTTTATTAATTCTTCGCAAGTATATATTCATAAATATGTTTATTTCGTTGACAAAAACATAATTAAATATTACATATTTGTATTTCTCTTTTGTTACTTTTATGAATGATAGACTACATTAAATTATAATGTTTTCAAATGGCTCGTAGCCAGAACGAAAAATTTTTTTGAATTTTGTAACAAATTTTTCCTGGAAATTATTCGATACAAAATCATTATTTATTTTTGCGCTTTAATGAACATTTTTATTATATCTCTCTTTCGTAAATGTCTAACAAATGCTCTCAAAAGATTATTTTTCTGAAAAATGACGTCAGTTTAAATAAGCAAATATATATATATATAAATATTGTCAACTTTATTAATAAACGAATAAAGTGAAAACATTTTTTTTAAAACAAAATATACCCAGATATATCAATTAAATCGTCATTTTATAAACAGTCAAAGAATACTATGATTTTGTTGCATAAATGATACATATTAGATAAGAAATTGTGTGTCTATTGGCTTTGCGATCCAAAGTTGTTGGTTTTTAATCTAATTATCGCCACACTTTAGTCGCGATTATTATGATTGATACACATTAAGTATGATCTATGTGTAACAATAAAAAAAAAATATTGCGAGAACTTGCGAAAACCTTCAACTTTTGTATTTATAAATAAACATAAAATTAAAATTATACCGATTGCGAAAGATTATTGCGTAATACCTTAATTTATGTCAATGTATATGCAATTCTTACAACTTACAAGTGTGAAGAGATAAACGCGTTTCAATTTTATTTATTAAATATTACAAATGTTCGAAAGATAGAAGATTTTTGGGTATGAATTTTTGAATGGAGTTCTGAGTAAAGTGGGCCTAGGTTTTAAAGATTTAAGTTCTCAGCATTATAATTATTAAACTTAAACATTCAACTGTCTTAAATTTAAACATGAATGAAAATTGCGTATGGATTCATGAATGGAGATGGATGACTGAAATTGCATAAATATTATAGAATTAACATATACCTATTACCTTTTCATAGAAATTACAGTACAATGCACCTTCCAACATTGTATAATTTTCTAAATCTATGAAAATGCCATTTTTTTTATCAATTTCATCATCAATATATATATTTTTTTTTCCATATACATTTTCATTCGATATATGCTTTATATTATCATCAGCAAATGTCTTTATACATGCTAAACTATATATAATTGGCGTTGAAATAATTGAAATACAATAAAAATATTTTTGTAAGTGTACAATCCTTTTTCTGCATAGTACTGCAATTTTTTTCAAAATAGGTCATAGATTACGAAAAATATACATAATCTGATTAAACAACCAATTAATCAGTGCTATTCATCTGTCGATCTGTGAGACATGGCGTATTGTAATGGTTCTATAATAAAACAAATCAAGTAACATGTTGCATGTGTGTTTAATCATAAAATTATGTACGTATTGTGCACATATATATTACAAAATTAGCGTTTTTTAAAAGATTTCTTTTGACCTTTTCCTTTCATTGCAAATTTATTTTTCTGTTGCGTCTTAAATGTATTTTGTTTTTTCTTAACGTTTTTCTTAACGTTTGCTCTGAAACAAAAGAAATTAGTATATTATATTATGTATTATAAATTTTGATAAAGAAAAGTTTGAAACGTACTCGTATCGCATTCTTTTGACACCCTTTTTGCTCGTATCTGTTAAATCAGCAGCAAACGATGATCTTGGGCGTTTCAATGATCCTAAAATAAAATAATTTATTGAATTAATGACTACTTTGACACAAATATGAAATTATAAATACTAAATTATACCTTTTTTAGCAAAATTACGATTATTTTCATCCATAACTGTTCTAATTTTCTTCTGCCTGTTACTCTTTTTGGCTAATCGCGCTTGATAGGCAGCTATCTTTTCTAATTCTTTCTTAGCTCTATCCTCAGCTGTATCCTTTTTAGAATCGTTTTGTGCTTTTTTCTTTTTCTCTTGCACTACATTAGAAAGCTCTTTTTCTTTTTGCTTTTTATTTTTGCCAATTTGTTTCTTAGTTAATCGAAGAGTGTCTGAAAATATATGTTTAGGATAATTTACAAGGGAGGAGGGGCATATTGCTGTTTTTTATCATTTTTATTAGAATATAAAATATTAAAATATATTGATGTGCCTTACCTTTCTCTCTCTTTCTTTCCTTTTTAGATTGAAACCAACTTCTCTTAGTCTTATCATCTTCAACTTTAAGTAACTTCTCAACGCGGTTAGCTTCATTCTCTACTTTAGCTAATTCTTTTTCACTCTTTTCTTCTTGTAGAATCTTTTCCACATCTGGTTCCAAAGATTGTAATTTCTTATTATATTTCTCTATTATATCAGGTGGTATTATCCTATTCTTGACCGGATTTTTCGCTTGCTTGATAACTTCTTTTACCAAAGAACGTTCTTGTTCTCCAGCTAATGATACAGAAACACCTCCACGTCCTGCTCTTGCAGTTCTCCCCACTCTAATAATAAGACAATTTTTTTCACATGTAAACAATATGTTAAAAGCTTTATTTCATACCTATGTATATAATGTTGAAGAGTGGCAGGCATCACGAAATTAATCACAGTCTTTACACCGCTTATATCTAAACCTCTTGCAGCAACATCAGTCGCTAATAAAATGTCAATTTCCTCGTCTTTAAATTTTCGAAGATTTTCCAATCGTTGTGGTTGTGTAAGATTACCATGAAGTTCACCAACCTTGAATACGAAAACAGAAATTATATAAATAATATTATATTTAGTTGTTTTTCTCTGCTTTTTTGTATTGTTACATCTTAATTAATGATTTACTTACTTTCACACCTAATAATCCCAATAAAATATGCAATCTGTGAGCTTGTTTTTTCGTTTGTACAAAAACCATGGCGTGATCATGAAAAGTTCGACAAACTAACGCTGCTAAGATTGCTTCACGATCTCCTTCTCTTTCTTTACGTATGCTAAAATCATATTTATTCAATAAATAATAATATATAAGAAATAATAATTACAGGTAATTTACCGAATAAATTCTTGACGCAGATTGAAGGCTACATCTTGATTACTATCCACGAATATTTTAATAGGTTTGTCAAGAGATACTGCAGCTAAATCTTTAACTTCTTCTGTCATGGTAGCAGAGAAGAGAATAGTTTGTCTGGTCCTTGAGCATTGCTTCACAATGTATTTCATTTGCTCAGCAAAGTATTCATCTAACATTCTTAAATTAAAAATGTTAAGTATAATATAATTGTTATTACATATGTAATCATACATTAATGTTAACATTGTACTATAGAAACGTATTTGTACATTAATTGTTTTACCTATCAGCTTCGTCCAGAATTAATACTTCAATACTGTCTAAGGAAAAGGTAGGTGCATTTCTTAAATGATCGATTAATCTTCCAGGTGTTGCTATTACAATATCTGGATTTTTTCTCAATACACCTTCCTGTAATCATATAAAAAAATATGAATAGTAATGCGATTTTGGTTTTGATAATTTATATAAAAAAGTTATATATATATATATATAACAAAGGATAAAGTAATTCACCTGTACTTTCACATCCAATCCACCAACAGACAAACCAACTTCTATTGTTGTAAATTGAGCTAATTGTTTTGTCACTTGATAAACTTGTACTCCCAGCTCTCTGGTAGGCACAAGTACAAGAACACGCGAAATAGCAGGACCGTCCAAAGGTCTGTACAATAATCTTTCCAAAGTGGGAAGCATGTAAGCTGCAGTTTTTCCTGTGCCCGTTGCCGCACAACCACAGATGTCACGACCCATTAAAGCCACAGGAATAGTAGCAGACTGTATAGGAGTTGGTTGTACAAAATTCATTGTTGTCAAGGCCTAGAAGTTTGTAAAATTTATAAATCATTCATTTTATACTACTATATTTTAAATAGATTTTATTTTAGTACATATTAACATCTTATATATATATATATATATATATATATATATATGTATAACCTTAATTACTATTTTATAAAATAGTAATTATTTTATAAAATAAAATAATTAATTACTATTTTATAAAATAGTAATTAAGGTTATACATATTATAAAATAAAATAATTAATTGCAATGATATTACGCACCTTCATCAAAGGCCTAGACAAGTTCATTTGATAAAATGTAGTATACGTTTGAGAATCTGCATATTCCTCGAAATCGACAGCTTCTTCGTTCTTTTCTTTCACAGACTTTTTTGTTTTGCCTTTCTTTTCCTTGCTCTTAAAAATATCTACAATCAATAAGCAAAATATTCATGTATTCCAATTATTATACATATATATCATATAAATAATATAATCAATGTATACTTTTGTTATGCATAAACACGCATATACATAAATTCTTTAAAATGATTATCATTATTTTCATAAATTTGTTTTGGTTCTATACATTAATAAAATAGTCATAAATAAAATTAGCTGTATCTACCTTTTTTAAGTTCATCCTCAGATAGAGAAATCGTATCATCATCTTGCTCCACTTCTGGTTCAATTTTAATAGGATCATCCTCTGTTCCAACCTAATGATTATAATAGCAAATTCTTGTTTATAATTTCATCAATTTTAATAATTTCATAAGATATTAAGATTTATTCCAACGTTACAATTCCCGAATAATGTAGATAACAACATCACGTACCTGTTTATATTCCTTTCTGACTTTTTTTATCTTATCATCTAATCTCGTGTTCGGTTTGCGTTTAATATACTTGTCCAAGTCATTCCAAGGATCCACATTGTGTTCGGCAGCAGTGAATTGAAAGCCGCTGTCGAAGTCCTTGCTTTCTTTTTTCTTCTGCTTCCGTGGCTGATACTGACGAACAGAGTTTGGAAGAAAAATATTAGTACTCGAGAGAAGTCAAAGTTACATTCACAAAGAGAAAAAGAATTCTACAAAATGAAAATCAAATTTTTAACACTTGGAATAGCTTGCAACTGCTTTGATACAAGCTTTAGCTTACGTCGTCCTCCTCGTCCGAATTCTCCGAATAATCCGGCACTTCCTGATCATCCTCAATTGTCTTTATCAAATCGTAATTGCTCGTCATTTTTCATTGCCCAGGCAATAAAACACCGGCGAGAAAAACATGCGGAGTACACTTTGGAGGTTAACCACTAACACGTGGGCACGCATTCAGTGTGTACATAGGCGTACATAGACGTACATAGGCGTCGATGTGAAAATATCTTTTTTTCAATGAATTATTATCATACGGCATTGCTTTCGAAACAAGTATAGTAACAAATATGAAAATAAACGGAATAAACTATCTTATACATCTATGGAATAAATATGGAGATAATTTGCAGAAATAACTTGGAAAATTTCCCATTCATCAAAGGGCAAGTTAAGTTTTTTATTTTCTCACGAAGATCAGAAAAAAGACGATTTATTTAAAATTTTTTCTTAATAAGTCTAACATTATTTTCAAATTATTTTTAATTTTTTAATGACAGTGTTTGTCCAAAATGGAGTTTGGAAAAAATCTACTTAACATCCGAAAAGAAACAAAAATATGTTCACAAAGAGAAGAAATAATTAATTGATTCGAAATAAATGCCAGCAATTGAATGGCTACATGTTCTTTGTTGTTTGGACTTCTAAAACATATCAAGAGTGTAACTTTTATTTCATAAGTTGTGCATATTATTTGAAACATTATAAAAAGAATATAAAGAGTAATTCACATTTATCTTATATCACATTTATCTTATAGAATTATCTTATAAGAATCGATCGTTCTTCTTATTCATTATATGTAAAAAATAAATGTTTGAGAAGGTGCATAAATATAGTTGCTAAAGGCAATGTTAGAGATTGCCAACTTATGTATCTATTTATTGATTGGCGACATTGTTCGCATCGTTCGCACCGTACTTCAAGACGCTTCGTTCGTACTGTGGAAATTGGCGGGAAACGATTTCGCCTTGGCTCACCTCCTAGAAAATGTCTGCTGTGTGACGCATTATCGGTTTTCTACGTGCATGATAAACATTTCGCCATGGGTATTTTAGGATTGTCGAAGTTAATAGCCGACGTAGCTCCGGAAGCTATCAAAGAGCGAGAATTGAAGCATTACTTCGGTAAGTGGTTATCGTCCGTCTTTTGCGTTTGACTTTGTGCCTCTAACCGAAAACTGCGATTGACACAATCTTCGCATCTCTGTGACAAGATTTTATAATTTGCATCTTGCATCCTCGTATTATAATCAATTATCGATTCTGTTGTAATGTTATTGATAGTTATTAACAGTTACTATTAATGTTATTGATCTAATGTTACTTTTTTCATTTGGCTCCAGGTCGCAAGATTGCTGTTGATGCTTCCATGTGTTTGTATCAGTTTCTTATAGCTGTGCGCAGTGAAGGAGCCCAGCTCACTACTGTAGATGGCGAAACAACCAGGTATATTTCTTGATTGTACGACAATCCTGTCATAAATTGTAGAGTTTCATCAAATAATATAAAAAATTACACAAAGAAATAATCAGCTTACAAAAGATTATGTTAAGAACTAATCGGTAATGTATATTTTATTATGCAGTCATTTAATGGGTACATTTTATCGCACTATACGCTTAGTAGAGCAAGGAATAAAGCCTGTGTATGTATTTGATGGAAAACCACCAAATCTGAAAGGTGGAGAATTAGCCAAAAGAGCAGAAAGAAGGGATGAGGCACAGAAAGCCCTGCAGGCTGCCGAAGAAGACGGTAATAACAAATTATATCTTTTCATTGTTGGAATAATTCTCTGAAAATAATTCATTATATTCTGCATAAAAGGATCATAAATTTTTATAAATATTTTTTTATTAAAGGAAATGTGGAAGCTATAGACAAGTTTAGTAGAAGATTGGTTAAAGTTACGAAAACTCATGTTGACGAAGTTAAAGAATTACTTCAATTAATGGGCATACCTTATATCGATGTAAGCATTTGTGTGAAATCAGTTTTTTTTTTTAATTTTTTCCTAATGGATATTTCCTGTACAGGCTCCTTGCGAGGCTGAAGCGCAGTGTGCAGCTTTAGTGAAAGCTGGTAAAGTCTTTGCTACTGCTACAGAAGATATGGATGCGCTTACTTTTGGCTGCAATGTGCTTCTTCGACGTTTAACATTCAGTGAAGCCAGGAAATTACCCGTACAGGAGATTCATTTCGATAAAGTTTTAGCAGGTTTGGAGCTGAACCATAATGAGGTACGCATTCAGATTGTCTTTACTAAACAATGCTAGTTTATTATTAATTTTTTTATTATTAATTATTTTAAAGTAATATACAGTAATTGTAAATAATTTACAGTTTATCGACCTCTGCATTATGTTGGGTTGTGATTATACAAATAGTATCAAAGGTGTTGGTCCAAAAAGAGCAATAGAGTTGATAAAGAATCATAGGTCTCTTGAAAAAATTATTGAAAATATAGATACCAAAAAGTATTCTATACCGGAGGATTGGAATTACAAAGATGCAAGATTATTGTTCCAAGAACCAGAAGTATCGAATGCAGATGACATCCAGGTATTTCTTTATATCGAATAGCTTTTCTTTGCGCTAATCACGTATACTGAATATTCTTTTATCTTGCAAGTTAAAATGGTCTGAACCAGATGAGGAAGGTCTGGTAAAGTTTTTATGCGGTGACAAGCAGTTTAATGAAGAACGAGTTAGAAACGGGGCTAAGAAACTTCACAAAGCCCGAAATACATCTACACAGGGCAGATTGGACTCGTTCTTTAAAGTTTTACCAAACTCGACTTTGACTCCAAAGAGGAAGGTAAGATATTTCTCGAACACGAAATTTTTTATATTATTTTATATCTTTAAATTTAAATCAAATAAGATATTTTTTCATTATAGACGGAAGAAAAAAAGCAACCGGCTAAAAAAGCAAAGACAGCAGGTAACAGCAAATTTCGTGGTAAAGCAAAGTAAGAGTAATTTTATAAATTTGACAAGAATGTACAGCAATGCTAATAGCGTACTTATGTCTTATGTAAGATGCTATTTCGACACAGTGTCTTATACATGTGTCGTGCATTTATTTTTTATAAATTTTTAAACAAATTGCATTCTCACCTAGTAACCATATTTTTTTTCTATTTATTTTGTAAAATATATACAATATTCGTGTACAATATATATATATATATTCATATAAATTTGATCGATAACAAGTGTTTAATAACAATGTGTCGCGGCAAACTTTTATAAAAATCTTTACAAATAACATCATTTTGATTCATGCATTTAACATTACATTTATTGTCGTTGTATACCTTCATCATATATGTTATTTCTTATTAATGTAACTTGGCAAGGAATTTGAAAAAGGATAAGTATTCCTATGTCTGATCTATTAATTATATCACGTCAGTCTTTTTAGCACCAAGTACATTTGAACTACCATTTTCTTTGTTTGCAGTATATAAATTTTTATTAACAATATACGGCAGTGATTATCCGCCAAAATTATACACTGTTTTGTACAAAAGATATATAGTCGCGATATAAATTTCTTTCAATGATACTGTCACTGAAACGTTATAATCGTACTACCAATAGAGTTCGGATCTAAGACATGGAGCAATGCTCGTTCGATATTGTATGGCGCGTATACCCTGTCCACAACCGTTTGCAATTGATTCGCATCGGTCAACTCACACAATGCTCGCAAATACGTAACATTCAATTTTGCTCCTTCTTTCCATTGGTGCATGTTAAATCCGAACATGTACTACAATTTAAAGCATTAGTTAATAGTACAATATTACAATCGATGACTTAACTGGAATAAACTGAAATGAACCAATACCTGAACCAATAATTTTATTCTAACGCATCCAGCAAATATACTTCCACAAATAAATCCCAGCGAGTCCGACGTCAATTGTTCAGGAACAGTTGATACGTAAGAACCATGAGGCAACAAGTGTTTCTTTAAAATATGTTCTTGAAAAGGTTGATTATCACTATAAAAAATTGCATCGAATCTGTAATAAAATAAGTTCGATATAAGAACACTATATTTTCTATTCTTTCATTTAAATAAGATAATTTGAAATATATTATAAATCTTTTGCAGAGAACTTTTTCGTACTTATCGTGCAACTGCAATTCCTTTTCGATCTCTGTTTCGTTTAGTATTATAATTTCGTCAGCACCTAATGCCTTCATTACAGGCACGGCGTTTATTCGGCAAGCAGTTACTACATATCCGCCCCATAACTTGATTAACTGCATCAAGATACAGCCGATCGGAGTACTTCCGCCGAAAATGAGAACTCTGTAGCGATAATATTATTGTATCAATTGATATTTCAGATATGAGAGCTAAAAGGGAATTAATAATATTACCGTTTTCCTTTGGCATTGCCTTCTTTGATAATAGATCTATTAACTAAAGCGTCCCACGCCAGACAACCATTGTATGGCAAGCTGGCGGAGGCCTCAAAGTTACATGATTTAGGCCGTCTTGCTACTTGCGTCTCTGGAACAATTATATATTCCGCCATCGTGCCAGAAGCCCACGATGGTACGGCTAAGAATACCTCATCTCCAATATCGAAGTTGATAACGCCTTGTCCAATATCAACTATCACGCCCGTACAATCCCTCCCTAAAGTTACAGGTAGGTCTTTCTGTTTCTAAATACATATGTCCGTGCATTACAACGTAATATTGCGTTGCATCGAATATCAGTGGACATTTGAGAGAAAATTTACTTACTCCTGAGTTAAGTAATCTTCTATAAATCCTAGAGTAACCAGAGCATATCTTTATATCGACAACATTAAGTGAAGCGGCCTTAACTTGTACCAGTAATTCGTTCGATTTTTTAATCGTTGGCATTTCGGAGTCTTCTACCATTAACACACCCTGTAGCGAAAATAAGACATAACATATAGATCTATATTCGAAACTAATTGTAAGGTTGTGTTTCAAAATTCATTGCCAGTGCTGAAAAACTATAGTGCACGCTAATGTATACTACAGATTTTCAGCGCTGTCGATGAATTTTGGAACACAGCCTATATATTATATGCGACATATACCTCGATACCGTAATAATGATGGCAAGCTATAGATTTTATATGATGTACATGTCGAGAGACAGGTTTCCAATTTATACCAATGTAATAGCCTGTTACTGTTCCAACCATTAGGCCTGTCAAGCAAAACATTGCTTCTCTCCTTGATACTAGACGGAACATAAACAAACTTGTGTTGAGTAAAAATCGACTTTAGCACTACGTATACAAACATGGATTGTCAAAGCATTTTTAAATATTTAACGTACCTTTGCCAGCGCACAGACTTCCTACGTGGCGATAAAAATCTATTGTATTCCACTGTGTATTGTAATACTGAAATTGAATGTCTTGCCATCCCCTCTGTACAGAGGCAGCCATATGCAGCACGATGTTTTTGGCATACTGAACGTGTTGCTCCTCGCAAAGCTGCAGGATAAATTGTCGCAACTGGGCCAGCCATGCCGTACACCATTCTTGTCCTTGTTGCGCCGCTACCGATGCTTGAACCTTTCCCCAAATTTTTTTTTTGTAGTATACTGAGATTTCTATGAATAATTATATTTTATGCCAAGTGATTCGCACATGTACACTAAGTTTAAGACACCAAAATATTACATAATTTGGACTATTTATGTATGATACTAACGTACAATATATCAAAATATTAATCTTTTAATTTAAAAGAAAACGTTATATAATTTATATGTATTATAAACACCAAGTAGAGATCGTTTCTACATAAAGTCGCTCCAGTAACACGAGTTACAGCGCAACGCGAAATTTGAAAACAAAGGCGATGCAACTAGCTCTCAATTCCAAATTCATTGAAAACTTGTACCTAAAAATACAAAAATTATGATTGTCGGAGCAGGCGCGGAAGGATCTGAGAAAAGTCCGATTACCTGCAGCGATTCGAGCTGATTCGAAAGGTGAAACCAAACCTCGTCCATAATTCGTACCCGACGAAAATAGAAAAACAAAGTGCGGACGGAGAGAGGGAACGAGCTTAACGCATTTTACGATAACGCGAGAGTGCGCGAGGACGCTCGGTAAACGTCAGTCGGGGAAACGGCGACGTTTATAAATAAACGATTAACGCATTGCGTGCGACTCGAAATAGATATCAAGTCCGTGCTGCGAGACGCGACGACGGGCATCCTTCGCGGCACGGCACGGGTCAACGTCTCCCAATCGGACTGATACGCTCGCCTGCCGACATGTCGCGCGTTCGCGGCGGGGACTGGTCCTTGCTTTAAATCGACATCGGGGATCGGAGCACGTCGCAGATACGTGGGATAGGTTAGCCCGCGCCGTACGCGTGCGCCCGCTTACGGCGTGAGCTCGGAGCGTGACGTAACGGCGCGAGGCGGCGCGTCGCGCCGACTCCGGCGGTCACGTGACTCCGCGAACCGCGCTGCGCGCACGCGCAGGCCGTTTGAATCGCAGTCTTTCCACGGGCGCGGAAGCGAGCGCGGCGCGGGCGGCCCGGTGGTTTTGCGAGGGCGAATCGATGCTCGGAGAACGAGGACGCGCCGGACGCGGTCTCGCGATCGCGAAAGGACGCCGATCGGCGACGTCGGTGAGTCGTTTCAGTCGCGTTTATTTCGTGCGACATGCGTTGCACGACTTGCGTTCGCGTAATAGCGACTCTTCTCAAGTTTCGAGAAGAGAACGACGGAGGAGAGAGAAAGAGAAGGGATGATGGACGGGCGCGCGAGTATAATATACTTTTACAGTAATATTTTAAACTCTTTAATTCATATATACGCGATTTTTGCGAGACTGGCAGCTTCACAATTTCGTGCCGCTCAAACGCTAATTCGACTTTGCTAATTATGTAGTGCGCGCAATAAGTTTCTCGATACGAGATTACTCGCGCGAGCATAAGCGCAACATGAGAAAAACGAAGGTATACGAAGACTCGCGCAAAAAGATATCATTTTCTAGATAAGTTTCAACATAAACTCTTGGTCGAATTCATGCCGTACGCCGTACGCCATTTTCTCAGTCGCGATGATTTCAAGTTGTCGCGTTTGTAGTCGTTGTCGATAAGTATCATCGTTAAGGTAACAATGTCATATTACCATACATCGGTAAAAAGAGATTTATTACCACAGCAGAAGATAAAGGTATGTCGGACGACTTTGTTAGATAAAAATGTAATACCAACATGAAATTATCGATTGCAATGTAAGCGAAGTGTTCGAGTGACGCACCGTTGAGATGACAGCACACAATGGTTTTTTTTAGAAAATTTCATGTGGCGTAGAAAATATAATAGCCCGCAGTAGCGAATAGGTTATGTGCAAGTTATTAATATAATTTTATTAAAAATTAAAAGGGAGAATATTTACAATATTTAAAATATAATCAAATTAATTTTTTGCTCGTTAAGCTTAAAAAATTAATAAAATTATTTTGGATTTCTGGAGGATTTGACATATAAATTATTTTCGATATTATTTTTAATTTAAAATTTCAACTATGAAAAGTTTTCCAATCGTGATTTGTTAAACTTTAACGATTATGAGAATAAATTTTTTGCCATTAATTTAATTGATATAATGGAAACTTTCATATAATTATATAATATTTCGTAAAATATCGAATCTTTTTAATTTTTTCTTATGAATATCATTGAATTCGTTTCATGAATAAAGCGCATAATAATTAGCGCATTTAAATTAATTACTGATATAGTCTGATATAGTTAAAGTATGCATATAATCACAGAACGAATAGAATTATGATTTTTTCAAGTGCTACATATTTCTAATTTTATCTTAGTTTAAAAAGAAAATAATATTTTTAAAAATGTTCAAGCGAACAACAAAACGGAGTAAAATCGTATTGAACGTAAATATAGATGTAAATCCAATCTAATCAGTAGCCAAATGAAAAAACATATAAGTCATTTTATTCATTCAAAATTACTTGTATTGCGGAATCTATGATTTAAAATTATAGAAAATAATTTTTATTATTAATCACACATATCAAATATATATCAATAATTAGTTGATTTTACACATGATTCGATATTATTGATATCCGAAAAGAAAGTAACGTTATTTTTTAATTGTAGAAAATGTTAATTTTTTAATATAAAAATTTAATCATTTTATATTATAAATACATATATATAAATATATATATTATATTTTTTAAATATTACATATGTATGTACAATTTCATAGATCATGCATAATATGTAATATATTTTTGTTATATATATATATATGTGTAGAATTCTAAAATGTATACATAATTATGTATAACGAGAAATACTTCTCTATGTCGACCCATCTCTACTCTCTCTTTCTCTAATCTCTCTTCCTCTGTCACTAATTTCTCAAAGTCTGAAATGGATCGCCGTTACATGTAAATACGCGCGAGTTGCTGATATCTCGCTGCTGAACGAGTCACGCGCGGTCGTTCCGGCGAGAACGCGGCAGTCATCAGTGACATTGGCCCGCGACTACCGTGCTTTTACTGAAAAAATACGCGCACGTCCGTGCTCACTTACATTTCGACAGCGACGCGCGGAGCATCCAACAAACGTCGCGTGAATCGACATGCGCGTCTCTCGGCTGCGATCCCCGCGGTGTGCCGATCGGTATTTGACGTTGTACCAAATGCGTGCGGGAGGATAAAATGAAGCGTTTAAGTGTGCGTAAAGTGCATTAATGTGTCGCGAGGGTCGTTTCATCAATATATATTAATATATATACATATATATGTGTACATGTATGATGGCGGGTACGTTAAGTTTTCTCAAATCCGATACTCGATCATCGGCGCAAAAGTGCTGCGGCGATATTTTCTACACATGTTGGAACGTAAATGTGCGTGAACACGCGTCGGGAGTGCCGAGTCAAGTGCTGTGCGAACGTATCGCGTTATTAATCGATGTGCGTGGCGGTAATTAACCGCGTTTTTTCTCCATCGACCGGTGGGCGAGTGGACGGCTAGATCGAGGGAGCAGCGACTGGCGGAGGGAAAGCGCCCGGTGTGCAGGATGGTGAGTGCAGTTATTCTTGTATTATAATTATCTATACATTTATTCGACGCGTCATTGCAATTTAACGCTTCGCTGCGCCGCGGGATGAATCAGACGACGAAAAGGAGAATCCGTTGAAAAAAGGAAAATGTCGCGCGGATCCATAATCTTAATAGATTACTCTATAAACTAGACACGTTAATATTGAATTCTCGTCAACCGTATCACTAAAACCGCATCGTATACGTGAATGCCAGTAAAAATAGTATAACAATAATTGTAAAATCCGCAATATTCATTTATGGATATTTAAAATGTTACATGTTATATGTTATAACATTGCTTCTTTTTTAAAAAATTCTGCAATAGAATTTTTGGATATTGGATTATCGTGAAATACTGTCGCGCGAATCTCTCTGTTTTTCTTTTGAGATTGTCTTGCGATTTTTTATAGAGAATTGGTTCGCACTATTTTCGCGTTACATTAAATTTCACGATTATCATGTTTTCATTCTCACATGAAATTTCATTGTCGCTGTTTCGCTGTTCTGAGTATAAAATATTACAATAATTATACGTCTCGCGCATGGAAGATCGCGTCTTCAGATAAGACTTTCAAAGCCATGATTTTGAGAAATCATGCAACAGAAAGCATTTTTTCATCAGAAACACCGCCACGTTTCGCGAGAAGTCTTTCCCTTTACGTACGACCGAACGACGTGTATATACATTTCTTCTCTCGAAAACTTTTCCCTGTATTCTTTGCATATCCTACACTTCTTACGTAAGAGTCAATTCTCCAAAGGCTGTCGCCATTTCGGCGCACCGGCAAATACTTAATGATGTTGCCCCTTTTTTTTCTTCTCCGGCGTCATTGCGCTGCGCGTAACACGTCGAACGACACAGCTCTCGGCAGTAAATTTTACATTTTTGGTATTCTTTCCTTTTTTTTCTTTTTTTTTTTTTACGTACGCCACGTCTGTTAAACCTTCCGCCACAAGAGCCGTCTCTCGATTTTCTCGGCGGCGTGCACCGCGGCGCATATGCATACGCTCATTTTCCGTGCCGCGCTCGGGGCCCCGCATTAGCAAGCCGCTCGATGTCCGGACACGTCCTGGACGAGTCCTGGCGTCCGTGTATCCGCAGCCTCTTCTCTACGGGGCGACGGATACACGGGCGCTCGCTCGTTGGCGCTAACGCGACGAAATGAGCCGTAACCGAAAGCTCCGATCGCGCGTGCGAGGTCGGTGAACGGTAATTGCGGAAAACGCGCGCTGTCGCCGCGCGCACGTACAGCCGTCAGGAATCCCGCGATCTGCCTCACCCTGTTTTTCGGCGTCGTCGCTAACTCGTTTCTGATATCGTTTCGGTCGGATCCCGGGCAAACGAGCGCGAACAAGCGCGAATGAATGTATGTACACTGGCCGTATCGTTCGCGTTCATTGAAGCGAGCTGTTGATTCGCGCTCGTTCGCGCTCGCTCGCTTAATAGGAATCCGGCTTTACTATGCACACACGCGCTTTTAAATGTCTCTTTAACGGCATGGCGATTGGCATGCATGATTTACAGTAGACACACACTTTCACCAAACTTTCAAATATCAATTAATTCAGCGGCGTCAATCGACGTGCGTTGCATTGAGACGGAATGAGATATTAATTGCGACACACTCGTGTCCGAGCTGAACTGCAAAAAAGTGAATTTTGAAAGCGGGGAAAAACTTGAAGAATCCGCGCGTATGTAACCTGCAATCGAAATAAATAACGAAGTTAATGATAATCTCCGGTTAATTTCTTTCAAGTAACTTTTATCTTCGTTTAAATCTCTCAAGAAAAATTAATATACAATGTCTGTTCAAATTCTTGTTAAAAGATCCATTTTCCAAGTTTTGAAAAGCACAGATCTGATCGAAATAAAGCTGAAATTTTAAGATTTCTCAAAATTTCTCACCGCATTAATAAAGAAACGGCCATTGCCTGATTTACACCTCGAGAGAATATACTCACAACAAAATGCACGAGAAGTATCTATAAAAACGTCATGTGTATGTATGTGTACACGCGCGTACACGTGCTGTTCGCGTGTGTTATGCAATACGCCAGGCAATAGAGTCCCTAACCGCGCGTATGTACATGCGTATGGATCCTTTATTGTCGCGAGTATTCAGCTTACGACGATTTTCCCCGCCGACAAAGGGGCGACGAGGCGAATATGAGGTATCGCGCGACTGCCAAAAAGCCGACTGCACTGTGTGTGTGTCGCGCGCGCGCGCGTATGTGCACACGTATCTCGCGTGTGTGCGTGCGTGCGGAGACACGCGGGTAGAAACGCACGCGACAATCTCGTATTCCCATCGCGCCGTCTCGTTACGGAGCGTCTTGCGGCGCCGCGACGATAAAGGCGCCGGTAACTCATTGTTCGTACCCGGGACAATGAGCGTGCACCGGCGACTCGGCCTGATTCTGAATGAGAGACTTCTCTCTACCGTGCGTATAAAACGTTTCGCCATTCCGCCGGCCCCGCCACGCGCATCCCGTAAATAAATGGAAGCTGCTGATGCTGGCGGCGGTCTGACGAAATTATTAGCCCGGGGACCCGGTTCGATAAAAGTGCGAACTTTATAATAATGGACCGTTGATGGAGCGAATATAATGTGATAGAGGAATGCAATATATAACGTAGATATATTATTATTGCTTATATACATTTCTTTAATTTTATTATGGCAACGTATTATCGAAAAGTTTAGTTATCTAATTTTGAAAGCATTTGTTTTTATTTTATCGATTCATAGATTGACTTAGGGATTGTTTCGTATAATGACTTAACAATGCGACTAACATTTCTACCATAGATTAGATAATTTAATATTAATAGACTTTTGAAAATAAATCCAAGTATAATATTCGTTAAGATTTATAGTGACGTGAAGAAATTATAATCCCCAATACATAACATAATTTTTTTACAATTCTTAATTGCAATTAGTTATAGCTTTCCGTAGCTCGTTGCCTTTTGCCAAAAGCGTATATTTCTTCACGCAAAGATTCTGAACTTTCACATCGTTTTCAAGTCAGTATCGCGTTCAGAGCCAAGTGTCGATCTATATAGTCGGCCGCAGAAAGGCCGTAGCAGTCGACGGGAATAAAATCTCGTGTCCGCGGGAAGCTTCTGTTTGGCCATGGAAATCGGTAAAGGAGGTCAGCGTATGCAAATAACAGGGTCGCGAGGGCTGTCGCGGAGCCAGCCGGGAGGGTCCCGTGAGCCAACGGACAAGCAGCGAGGCGTCGGCGGCATCGGCGTCGGCGATGGCAGCGGCGGAGGGTATATCCAGTTTCGTTCCAGCCCTCTCTTGTTTTTCCGTCTCTCTCTCCCTCACCGCGCGGGCGGTTTTCCCGTCCCTCTAACGCTTCCATAACTCTCGTTCTCTCTCTCTTTCTCTCTCTC
Source organism: Tetramorium bicarinatum (assembly GCA_928718305.1). Classification (NCBI taxonomy): domain Eukaryota; kingdom Metazoa; phylum Arthropoda; class Insecta; order Hymenoptera; family Formicidae; genus Tetramorium; species Tetramorium bicarinatum. The sequence goes on from OV788321.1 coordinate 7,043,009, forward strand.
TCAATCTCAATCTCTTTCTCCGTCTCTCTCGTTCCAGCTTTTGCCAGAGGAGCCAGCTTCGCGTTCTCGGCAACGCTCTCGTTTCCCTCGTTCCAAACTCCCATCCTCCTATCGTCGTCGTCGTCGTCGTCGTCGTCGTCTTCCGTCCTCTTCTAGCCGCTACTTCAGTTCCTCCGCCCGAGCTTCCCGTGGCAGCGGCGACCGTTACGGCCCCATATATTTCCGCAGCCGGCGTTGGAGTCACGTCTACGAACGTAAAGGTGCCACCGCTGCGCTCTTTCTCTTTCCCTCCCCCTTCTTCTCTCTCTCTCTCTCTCTATCTCTCTCTCTCTTTCGCTTTCTCTCTTCCGCCTACACCGTGGAAACATTCGATTTTTACGATACGATACGCGAGCGGGCTCTCGGGCCCACCGATGTTCGTCGTTCGTTCCCTGCATCGGCATCCAGTTTTGCGCCCCCATCTCATCGCTGAAACGCTTCCTTCGGTTTTCGATTTCTTTTCTTTGTCGTTTTTTCAATCGTTCTACTTTGAGAACCAATTAAATGAAAAGATTTTCATGTGCTGTAGTCGGAGATATCACTTTGAGAATGTCTGACGCTTATTTAACTAATTGAGGGGCTATTAGAACATCACGTATAATGATTTTATCTTAATTAGGAAACTTTTTTTACATTCTCTTTTTCGCGGTCGCGTAAAAAGATCATTGATCGCGATACCAATCTGTCGCATTTGAATACAAAATTAAGTAGGCATGTTTCTAATATCTATACAATTTACGATCTTTTACAACAATTTTATCCATTAAAATTATGTAAAATTGGAAATTTCTAAAAATATAGATACAACTATACGAATATCTCTGAAAATCTGCAATTAATCAAACTAATCATGCTTACGTAAAAAATGTTCCAATTTTACCCTCGGTATTCGCCAGTTGGAGGGTTGCGAAAACAGCTTCGAGCCGGCACGCCGGGGTGACTAATCCACTGAGTGTTAATTAAAATAAAGGCACGGCCGCTACTATGCGGGTAAGTAGAAATTAGCGTGGGGGTGCGCGTGGGGTCGGCAGCAGGACAAGGGGACGGGGGGTGGTCGAGGGAACGGTGCAGATAGGCCAGATGTCCACCCTTTCGTGTGACACATCGCTGTCGCGTTTTTGAACCGGAGCTGGGCTCGCGCGTTTTGGTTAATGCGACTAGCTATGGACACACGCTTAATTGCTTTAATTAAAATTCACGTTACGCGCCGCGACGTCGCAGACGGCGGACATCGCCGACGTGTGCGTGGTAGCTTATTCACCGGTTGTCTGATTGCCGTGCAGCAAAACAGTAGGATTCTCTTCCGGAAAGAACGAGCGGCATTCTTTATACATCTTCAGAGAAATTCGTACATATCTATAATATTTGATCGCGTAAATTTCATTTTTTGAGCTAAACGAAGCTAAATGAAATTAGTTGGCTAAACTGTCAATGAGGAACAAGAGTTTTATTACATTATTTTAAATCATTACATAATGTTGTATATGTAACGTGTTATACACCGTTATTTAATCTAATATCAAAAACGGTGCGACTTGTAAAAAAGATTGCAGATTTATATCTACAATTTCATATTTTGCATTCATAAAGAGACGGAAAAATATGCAGTTATGATAATATTTTCATGATCGGGAACATCTGTCGCTTATAATTCGACGCGCTGTAATATCGTTCCGATGTGCCCTTTTCAGGTGAACCGACCTTTCTGAAATTTTTAAAATACGTGCGGACGAACAATTCCCCTTAAAATTCTGGAAACGCGCAAGCGAGAACCTGGATCTCGCGTGGAACTTCCTCTCGAGCGGCGCGTACACGTGTCGGCGATTCGTTATATCGTTCCCCGAAAATTTCGCCGCGAGGCCGAGAACGGAACATTTTTTCTCGTTTTTTTTTTTCTCAACCACTAGAGAAGTCGGCGGGAGAAGGTGAGTTAAATTCGAGGGTTTTTCGTGGCTCGGTGGTGCCTCGGTTTGATAGTCGGGGTCGGATGGTAGCCACAAGTGTCCGCCCGAGCGCCCTCTCTCATTAATTCTCCACCCTTGTTACTTGTTAAGGTAGGGCTGCCGGCTCTCTCACCCTTGCCCTCTGGCCTCCGCCATACTCGCCCCCGTCCTTGGCTCTGCGACTCGCTTTTCCTCCCCTGTCGCCGCCGTCCAGAACTGCCGCGGCAGGGTGGAAATGCTCTCTCGAGTGAGGGGGTTCGTGTGAGGGTCGGCGTAAGTGAGGGAGCGTGCTATCCAAAGAGAGGGAGAAAGAGATGAAACAGGGAACGGAGGGCGGGCAGCCTTGAAGGGGAGAAAAGGCGGGATGACGGATAGAGAGCGCGCGAGGGGAAAGTTAGAGATGGGCGAGAAATGCGGGGAGGAAAAAAAACACACGAGGGGGAGAAAAACAGAGACGGGCCGATTCGCCCGTGAAGGGTGAGGAGGTACGGGCAAAGGGGGGTGAAATGGGGAAATCGGCGGGCACCGACGGGTGCAGATGTATTATGCACACCCGTTAAGTGGCCGATGCAAATCGAACGTCACCGCCGGACGGTGGGCGTGCACGTGACTGTAAACGAGCCGATTAGCACATCGTTTCTCTTATTCAATGCCTTTTCCGAACGAGCGCCGTCGCGACGCGGGTCGACTTCGATTTTCGCGGAAGAGAAGAGATTCTGGATTTTAGACCTTTTTGTATCGTCGAGCTAATATCCTCGTTATTCTCTCACAGAGAGACAGTCATTAACTAATGAAGAAAAACGTAAAGAAAAATTTCAATTTAACGTTCAAGTTATTTAGTTAATTAAACAAATTTTTTTGATCATACGTATTTTATTTAAGTATCAATTAAGAACTATTAACTTTGCGCTGAGAATCAAAGATTATCTAATCATTAACATATAAAATATGGTCCCTGATGATTAATCGACTTTAAATAATTTTTCGATACTTATGTTGCTTCATTTTTCGAGAAGATCCACAGTTTTATCGTTTTTTGACCTATCACAGATTTTATTGCGCGAGATATCCTAAAAATAAATGAAAGAAATAAAATTCTCAATAGTCGATAAATTAATAACTGCATTTATTAAATGCACTATTATCGATAATAACTATTTACATCGCACCATGAATCAGACTAACATAAGACTGTCCCGGATGCGATCCCGGACGGAGCAACATCCGCGCACGCGATGAGAAAACGTTCCCGCCTTTCGAATAGCGCGACTGCGAGATCTCACTTTCGACGCCGTTTCCGAGGATCGTCACCGCCACGGTCGCGATTCCTTTTGTTTGTGTCTGGCCAACGTTGGCATCTCACCTGTGTTGCTCCTCGACTCACCGCGTGTTTCCTTTTCGTGCCATCTCTTTCCCTCGCTCTTTCTCACATCGCCGTCGCTACCTCTCTCTCTCTCTTTCTCTCTCTTCCTCTATCTTTTTCTTTCTCTCTACCACCGTACCCTTCGCATCTTCGAGGGCAGAGTTACGGGGAAAGCGACAGGGCGGCGGTGTCGGTCGAGGGAGCAGGGTGGATGAAGGTCGTAGGAGGGAGACGGAGGGACGGAGAGCTGTGCGTTGAATTAATTCGCGCTTGGCTGACGGGCTCTCGTTTGTAACTCTCTCTCCGTCCTATCGGCCCTCTTTCTCTCCTCCCTCATTCTCCTTCTCAGCTGCCGCCTCATCCTCCGGATCTTCCCGCCGGCTTTCTTTCTCTCTTTTTGCTTCTGTCTCGCGTTACTCCACTACGCTTTCTCTCTCGCTCCCTCGTCATTCGGCGAGGAGTGGGTAGGGCGAGAGGAGGATATCATGGCCGCGATCTCGCAGCCCGTTCGGGCTTAAATACCACCAAGTCCCGCGATGCAAACGAATCTCTCGGGAATCGAGGCCCCGGGTCGGCCGACCGCGAATTAAGGAGTCTTTTCTTCGCTCTCTCCCTCCTTTGCTTTCCGGAGGGCTCTTTCTTCTCCTCTCTCTTCCCCTCCCCCTCCTCCGTTCCCTCGTTCACTCCGGCCAGAGAATCACCTCGGGGATACAGCATCCGGTCCGGCGGGTTCGAGAAAGAGGACTGGTCCTGTCCGGGCGGGCTCCTTCCTCCTTCGTACTCTCTGTTATCGTCACAACTATCTCCCAGCCGGATGACTCTGACCTGTCGAGTCCTCGCCCGCGGAATGCCTAGGATTAAGCCCTTTTCAGGGGGACCGAGAGACACGCGATACCCTCTTTCGCCTCTCTTGCCTCTGCCCGACGACGCCGACGACGACGGTCGATCGATCGGATCGCCGAAGTCTCGTAAGAGAGGGCGGGCGATAGGAAGAAGGGCGGCATGGCGGGACGCGTATGTCTGGAAAATGTGATCGGAATCGTAACAAGGGGCCCTACCGTTGGGTTTCTGATGTCGAGAACATGCGGCGCGTTCGGGATCTTTGTGTCATTACCGAGTAAAAAATAGCTCGGCACTTGTAGCCTCCACGCTCTCCGTAGCATCTTTGAAAACTTGATATAAAAATAATCTAGAAATGTCGTATTTTCAAAAATATATCTTTTGCAAATATTTAGATAATTTAGCTCCATATATCACTACCGGATAGAGAAGACTCGCGCTACTTGCACGCTTTCGAAATAATTGAAGATTACGAAAGGTTTTAAATTCTCTTGAAATTATCTTTTCATTAACGAGTTGAGAGGTACATAGAACGGTGTCTATGAAGAAAGCGTGCTTAGCGGTTTATACGAGTATTTTCATGCGATTTAAAGGCATCTTTACAATTGTGCTTGAAACAGTTTCACATCATTTTACGCCGCGATACGATTACGCGCTAATGACTCGCGAGCACAAGTTTCGCGAGCGTGGTAACACGACGGTGCGTATTCACCATACTCCGTATTGAGTACAAGAAGTTTGCAGATGTACACCGTGACGTATGTTTTTAATTTCGTGAAGCTGCTCGCAATTAAGCGCGCGACCGGAAGTTCGGTAATACCTGCCGGGTCGAGGAGAAAAGTGCCGCCTCCGAAAACCGCTTGTAAAATAATGCCGTAAAGAGTAAATGTATTATGCAGCCTCGGTGTGCCGTCAATGTTTTTACGATAAACAATTATCGGGAAATGTCCAACGGATATCCAACTTTACAGCTCGCGAAAGCTCTCTGGGAGCTAACTCTGTCTAAATTACTTCCCCTCAACTCGCTTATGGCCACGCAACTGTGTTGTCGTCGTCATCATCGTCGTCGGGATAAATCGTCTCCTTAACCAGGCAGTATTAATATTCCACACGACCGCGCGTGGAAATCACTTATCGTTCGACGTTGTCTCGTTTTAATGCCGCCTCGACAGACGCGTATCTATCTACGCGCGCTTTCTTCGTCGCAATTTTCCAATTAATATCGCTAATAGCTGGAAGCAGAGTGCCGGTTATAAAACGGCGTGACAAGCCGCGTTTACGATGAGTCTTACATTTATCTATTCGATCGTTCGTAGCGAGTGCGCGACGTTAAGGATTTTATATTAAGTCGTTTTCACAAGTACATTATGCACGAGTGGACTCTCGATCGCGATACGAGACATCTGAACGGCGCGCTGCCTCACTAATTTCGATCGTAAAACGTGTCGTCGATTTTTTAAAAAATACGAACGTTTTATGGCTGTCAATCTTTGATCCTTAAAAGTCCTCGATACGAACGCACGGTATGTTCGACTACCTATATGGACGGATGACGCATTAATGTTCTCGAGAGCGACACGAAGGGACTGACAAAGATTCCATTAGTGATTATCAGCCGTGTCCGAAAGCTGATAAGTCATTATAGCCGTGGTCAACTTCCGAATATCGATACTTCGTTTAACCTTTTTTTTTTAAGAGATAATGTTTTACTTCTTTGTTCTTGCATTTGAAGAAAATTATCGCGAGAATGAACTAAAAAATGATAACTTATATCTGTATAATGGACATGTATATTATTGCGAAAGAATATTCTCTTTTATCTTCAGAAATAATATTATTCCTTTCGATACGTTTTTACATGGTCTCTTTAGTCTGGATACAGATGTATGTATAAACATATCAATTACTTACAAATTTATACGGTTATCATATTACCATTTTATTACCATCATTATGCGTGATTGTAACAATTAAAATAAACGTTAATATTGTTATCCCGTTGCACGGAGATATCGCGTTACACCGCGAATTCAATCGGCATGTAATGCGAAAGCGCAAACATGTCGGACTGATTCGCGCGAGTCCCACCGCAGATGAATGGATCGCGCTAAGCCTCTATTATTAGCAGATGGAAGATTATATCGATTTTTCCGTATAGCCCCGGACCCCTTCTTCCTTCCCATCACCCTCGCATTTACCCTTGGCCGCCACTCCCGCAGGGCGGCCCTTCCGTACTTTATGCTCTAACAAACACATCGTGGCGCTGGCAATTACGCGATGACGCAGGACGGCCTGCAGTGTTAATTAATTTCTAGCTCGCTAATCACGAGCCTCGGTTGAGCCGAGAGTATCGTTTCGTACTTTCTTGCTGGTGGGAGGATAATCCTATATAGTGATGCAGGATTCTCTTTGGCGTTAACGATCACGCTTCCCCCGTCTCTGTTTCTTTTTTATTTTCATTTTTCGCGAATGCGAAAGCCTTCTAGATAAAGTCTTTCGAGTTGAAAGATTATTACGATGCCAAAATACCTTTCGCGATAATGATATGCGTGATGTATATATTCTGTGTTTAGATATCTTAAATTCTATAAGATGATGGCCTTTGCAGATCTTGTAAAGAGATGCATTTCGGAGGATTTTCAATGCGACATCGCATTTTCTGTCACGTACGTAGCGAAATGCATTTCTCTTTTCGCCGCCAGAAATCGAGCCTGGCAGAAATAGTCGGAAACACATCATGTCTTCGCGTGTTTTTGTCGATATATCGGCTTAATTAGTCGAACAAATGATACTTACCTCGACTAGACACAAGCGACTCTCGGGAATTCTTGTATTATTTTGAGAGAAACGGGGGAAGATAGAGACAGGGGGTGGCAATAGAAGATAGTCGATGAGGCAAATGTATTGTGCTACAATACACTCGCCACTCCGGGGCAAACGGAGAAAGAGGAAAAAGCGAGCCGTGTCGATACCAATCATGCCTGCTGCCTCTGGGGCTCGGAGAAGTGTTCAAAATTCAAAAGCTTTCCTCCATCTCGCGACGAACTGAGATAGCGCTCGTATTTCTTTAAAGGGATGATATTTATAAGTCAGATTTCGCTTAAAAATGTGACAATCTTTATATAATATATAAATTCGCGCACGATAGCTTAAACCAAATATAATCGATAGTTTCCTTCGATTGCATCTCTTTTCAAGCGTAATCAGTTTTTTAAAACATCGAGAAGTAATGTTAACTTTTTGTATAATTCTCGAAAAACGAGCGCAAGGTGATCTAAATGTGAAATGTCGCTTTAATATTTTTATCCAAAATTTAACATAATTATAATGGAAGAGTCATTAAAAAGTACTGTTATAATGAGTAGAACTGATATAAAGTTAAATCGTGTGTCTCGACGAGATAAATTGTTCATTATATTCGCTTCCAGAATGGCGACAGCTATCTCGCTTTGAGACGCGTCTAGAGTCTCTCGCGCATATAATAATAAAAAAAACCGTGTAACCGTTGACCAAAAACCGTTGACAACCTATGACCTTCGTCTAGAGATCAAGATTCAGTCGTAGAGCTTATGCTGGACCATCCAGCATCCCTGAACTGGATGGGGTAGTTTCCGTCACAGGGGTCACTCTCTTCTCGGTGCGGCGCACCACACCCCTTGGATCGGAACATGAGGGATGAAATTCTCCTGAGAGTAATGGGGGTTGTTTTCTATTAAAAGTTCCATCGAGGCGTCACCGACTTTGAAAGAAACTGACGAATCGCGATCCTTCTGTTAGACGTTTGTTTCACTTTTGTCACGTTTCAATCAATAGCGCGTTTCTCGATAAAAAATGATTTTTGATGAAATATATCCATGTACTAGTATTGTATACTAGTACATGGAGAAACTATAATAATTGAAACAATCTCATACTCAATATTAACAGAATAGCCAAAATGATTTCTTAGAGACAGATCGTTACTGGATTAAATCGTAATTATTTCAATTAAGCCTATGAATCGTTATATAGTTTTTATATAAAACGCATTTGTATATTGATGAAAATGAAGTCCGCAATATACAAAAATGTGTATAACACATTTTTATTATATTTATCTCTTAAGTCTTTATGACGCTCTTAAAATGCTCTTCTCCAGTCTAATCCCGCCCGAGTTTGATAGTCTACATAAAAGGCTTCCCGAGCACATAAGCTATACGTCTATCTACCTACAATCTGTTTTACGGAGTCGGCGCAAACGTGCCGATGCCGAAATCGGGATGCCATCAGTTCTAGTTTAGAGGAATAATTTCGAATTCTCGAAGCAATGTGCGTCGCTGATCTCATACCAAACAGTAGGAACCGAAAGCCAATGGCGGTGCGCGTATGATCGGCACACATGTTCACACACGCAGACGCACACACACCGACGCATACACGCGCAAAACACACGGGACAAACGGGATTGCATGGCGCAACGAGAGCGCGCCAAAACCCGGTCGCGTAATCCCGTTAGGGGATCAAATCAGCCAAAGCACATTACATACCGTGAGGGGATAGTTGCCCTTAACTGCTCTAATTAATATAAGGGTTTCCTTCCGGCCGGGAGGCGGACATCGAGGAGAGCGTAACATCGTCGCGCCGCGGTTGGCCGCGCGCGACGAAGGTGAGCGTGTTGTTGCGAAGATCGTTAACATTTCTCGCGCCGGTCCGCGAAATAGTACGTACGCGCGAACCCCCGAGGTTAGCTCCGCGTGTTGTCTTGATAGAATGCGACATTTCGATGTTTCGCACGCGTTACCGAAACAACGCGTCGTTAAAATTAACAACATGTCGCGCGCAACTTTTTGCAGCGCGTAGCTCGTCATTATACTAATTGGCAGCCCCAACGCTCACGGATTTAATGAAGTTTCGCGGGAGGGAAAGAGGCCACTTCGGCAGCTAGCGCTTCGCGCGCTTAGCGCTTGGGTGAAATTCGAATTCTTGACGAGCAATATTCTCGCAGGGTGGTTTTAGCGCCGAGCGCAACCTCCACGGCCTTCTTTCTCCCGGAATTTTATCCCGTGTATCTTTTGCGTGTGTAAACTTGCAGTGTACGGCGTTGACGTTCTTGTCACGAGTACATTCTCTTTTTCTGCGCCCGCAGTTGGACGTTACACATAATATTACTCGCAGAGATTTAGCCGCTCGGGTGGAAACGAAACGTGGTACGATGTGTGACCGAAACACAACGCGCTTCACGGGGAACAGAGACCGAGCGAGAGAGAAAGAGTGAGAGAGGGGGAGAAACGCATGCATCGCGCAGTGGTTAATAAGGCAGCCAATAATGCGACTCGGCGTGTCGCGCCACGGGCGCATTGCTGATTCCAACGCCGAAACGTCCGTAATTACATCTTCATTAAAATGATGGCGGACCGTGTTGCACGGCCGGGCCGGGTATACTCGCGCTCTTTGCGAGAGCACACACGTGCGCGCACGCACACGCTCACCTACCCACATAACGCGCAACGATGTGGGTGGATTTCTGGTATCTGTATCATGGTTAGCCGTCGTACGTTACGTCGGCGGGATGGGGTGGTATAAATGGTCGGTGTGAGCGCGCCGCAGGGACAGGGGTCCTGGAAGGGCTGGGAGGGCAACCAGGGAGGCGGTGGCGGCGGCGGCGGTGGTGGCGGCGGCGGCAGCGGCAACGGCGGCGGTGGCGGCGACAGTGAGGAAGGGCGCGCGGAGGGTGAGGGTGCAGCCGAGAGAGGATATGACGTCGAGAGGGAACGGAGGGTGAGAGATGGAAAGCGGGATCGATGCGTCGCGCCGCGGGCCGATGCCTGCTCGCACTTTCGAACTGACACCGCCGCGGTATATAGCCCTAAGGGGGGGGGGGAAAGGGAAGGGGTGGAGGAGGGTGAAGATAGGATGGGGCGAGCGGGATGTTACAACGCCTCTCGCCCCTTACGCCACGAGCTACGCTGACCTTCCGAACTCGCGCGCCGGGTGCAACGCCGATGATTTGTCTTCGCTGACGTCGTTAGCGCCGTCCGACAAGGATGGAAATGTTGTGTTAAAATTAGTGTCGCGCGAAGGGCTGGCCGTCCCCTCCCCTTTCCTCCCTCGGAACAGACGCTAATGTGTCCGTGGATTTATATTACGCCCGCGATATGGCTTCCGGATAATCGGAAATTGTGGCCTGCCTTCGTCGTTGCTATCGGAATTTTTGGTCGATGTAGGTGCACACGTCGGGGCGGATGCTAGAGGCAAGCATGGCGACATCGGGATCGAGGTTGTCGCCGATATTTAGCTGCTTTTTATATTTCTACGATACCGTCAGATTTTGGGGATTTTGTATGGTATTAAAAAAAATGATTTTAGAATCGTCGAGCAAATAATCGATACAGCTCTGTCGCGACCACCATAAAAGTTTGTGAATATTTTATTAGGCGTTGGTCCTGAGAATTTCTGTGGCGTCGCAGAAAGGATCGACTTTACCTCTTCCGACGAGTTTTCGAAGCAATCTCGATTTTCGGAAAAGTGAAGTTTAAGGGACATGTCCTTTTCTATAATCAGCGCTTGTGAAATTCTTTTCGGACACTTTTAGTTCGCGAGCGATTAAAGTGCCCGGTAAGAATAGAATCAGGTACGAACGACGAGAGCGTCGAAAGCTTCCGCAGACTGGTTAATTCCCGGAACTTTGAACATGTTCGACGTCAGATAATCGGTGTCAGTACCTGTCGAAACATCTGCCGTAACATCGATATCCCGCGAGGCAGTTGTTGTTCTGTCCGGATATCGGTTGTACCGAGTGATATCGCGCTGTGTTAAAATTTATAGAAAATGTTTTCGAAAACCGATATTCTTAACGGGAAAAATTAAAGTTGGATATCATACAGATTTCTCGAAGGAAAATTAATTCCTTCTTTAATTCTTAGATGGAACATTATTTGTGGGATATTTTAAAAATATAAAAAATTAATTAATCTTTGATATAATGTTAAATTCCATAAAATGTCGCAATAGTTTGCTATCTATTTAGACAATACATAGAAAATAAAAAAAGAACTTTTAGATAATAAATTTGCTTGGCTAACAAATTGTCCTGATTATTAATATTTAATTTATTATACAGACCCACTTTTTATTTTTAAAAGTTCATATAATCAATTTAAACAATAAAATCTTGTAATTTCGTGACACTTGATACATATACTCGATTTAATTTTTATACATTAGAGAAAAATAAAAAAAGAGAGAGGGGGAGAGGGGACAGAGAGAGAGAGAGAGAGAGAGAGAGAGAGAGAGAGAGCATTTTTTGAATAAAATATGCAGATGATGTGATTTTACTGAAGCCAGACCGCATTGATCGGCAGACTAATTAGTAATTTAATAGGTCATTTAGCATTTAGAACATTTGACATTAAGCTGCGATTGCGGACTAGTCCCCTCCAAATTTCGCTTCCACAGAACTAAAATCGAAGCTCGCTGAGTTCATCTCGCGGAAGGCGGGACGCGACCTCGTAATCGGCGACAGTGACCACTTGTTGTTCCCGTCTGGTCAGCCGTCTCCTCCTCCTGCACGGTGATCTCTCCCGCTTTCTGGTGCGGGGCGAGTACGAAGAATAACGGAATGCGGCCGCATGCCGGCCACATCCGTCTCCGCGGTCGAGAATTATATTCGGGCAGAAAAACCGTTGTCGTTTTCGGGTACCGCGAGGAAAATTCTACTGGACCAGGGAAAGAGAAAAAGAGAGAGGGGCGGGGAAGGGGGGAAGGAGAGGAAGCGAGAGAAGGAAAAGAAGAAGCAAGATGAAAGAGGATAGAGGAAAAAGAATAGGATGGTGGAATGACCGAGTCGGCAAGTAGTCGGGACCGAGACGAAGTGAAACGGGTGAGCAATCACATTACCAGGGGAACCCTGCCTAACCCTATTTCGATGTCCCCTGTCGCCCTGTTCTCGCCCGCCTGTCTACGTTCACCCGAGTCTTCTCGACCCACCCGCTTCGATCTCCCCCGAACGAAATGCTGGTATCCAACCCTCGCTCCACTACAACCGAGCACCCACTTCTCGTCCCCCCGTTCGATCTCTCTCGCCGTCTCGCTCGTCCCATCCTGCCTCACTCCTTCCGGCGATCCGTGGCCGAATCGAGCGAAGCACGGGCCCGGTGGATTATCAATCGAGTGCCACTTTCGGTGGCCAATCATGGGTAACTTTGGTTTCTCTGACGGGGACGACTTTCCGAATTTTTGCTCGTTAAGAGCGCAAAGGAACAAATGCAATTCGTTTCCATATCCGATTTCAGTATTGAATCTATCTTCTTGGAGATTAGATGAAAGAAATTTGCAATCTGATATTCTAAGTCTTAAACTCGAAATTTTAATATAGAGTTTTCAAACTTGATCGTATCTAACATCAAAGATTTTTATCTTTAAATTCTGCAATTTAATAAATTATTGTTATTTCTTAGTTAATTTCATGTAATTTAAAAATGTTTGAGTTTTTATGTATTAGATTTTTGGATTTTAGTCTTTTTTTAAGAATATTACTTCGATACTCTTTCTTTTTATTTGCAAGAATCTCATAATCGATGAGGGCATCATCGTGGTGTTAATTGTTTTCAATTATCCCTTGCGGTCCGCCACAAAGCGTTAGCACTTTAGAAACCGAAGGGCAAGGGCACCCATCGAAGGGTCGAAGAAGAGAAGGTTGAATTAGAGATGCGTGATTGATAGATAAGGGGGTCGCCTTGATATAAACTTTAATCTAGCCGCCAGTTGAAACCTTATATAATTTTTGTTCCCTCGCGACTATGCAATTATGTTTAATATAACTATTTTGATTGTCTTTGGAATTTTTGCTTTACTTTAAAACTCAAGTTGTAAATATAAGAAAAGAATAGAAATAAAATTAGATATTTAATTTTATAAGTTATGTTCATTGTTTAAATTACGAATTTTATATTCTGTTGTTACAAACACATATAATTTTACATAGAGCATAGTGCCTCTCAAATTTTTATATTTGTGGGGGAAAAAATCAAAATTGTACTATATACGTTAAATTTGCCTATTTTACATTCTATTTCGTGTTCTTACCATTTATCCAGGGAAACCATTTTGATATGAATCGTTCTGCGATGTCGCATCAACTTCGTGGTAAACTCAAAAAGATAAACATCGTGAAATTTGACAGATTACCCTGTCGCGACACCCAACGTGCTGCCTACAATTTCAATCTGGGAGAGGGTGAATTTTTTCCTCCCCCTGCGGGAACCGTCCAATTTCCGATGAATCCCCTCGATAGCGCCGCGTTGTCCGTTCGCCGGAGGTTTACAATTAAGTCGTCCCCACCATCGCGGAGAAACTTCTGATTTTCCGAGCGAGCTCGTCGTAAAAAGTTCGTCGTTCAATTTGCACCTTCTAGAGAGACGTCACGGAAGATCGGGACGACTCCGAGTGACACTAAAGATCACTGATTCGAGACGGTAACCAAACGGTTATGGAGAGAGTCGTTAAGGGATCTCTGAAGAGGTGGCGCGAGGGCAGGCGGGAATGAAGAGAGAAACAGTGAGAGTGAGGGATGGCGATATGATGGAATTACAGAGCGCGAACGAGAGACGGAGGAAAAGAGAAGAGCGGCGGGAAAAGGAGGGACGGGGGAAGGGAGTGGAAGCGGGAGAGATTGCAGTCGACTAGCAAGGCTGCCGTAATGAAATCAAGGGTGTAATGGCCCCGTCAGAACGCGAATCCCCGCTACGAGCAGCCCCGACTCGCTCTCTATGTAGCTCACCCCCGCGTTTCGAACCCCGTCGCGCGACCCCCAGTATGCCAGCTTTGACGTACCGTAAAACCATTACGCTTTAAAGTCAACGGAACATCGCTCGCGCTCACGCATATCGCTTTCCGCTTGCTTAACTTTTTGTTGTCGCGTTAGGGTCCAACACGTCTTTGAATCCTTCTCGCAGCGTACGGTAATGATTAGTCATGGAGTTGCTGGCGATCTCTTTGATATTCGAAAACAACGATAGAGAAAAGCGATCGTGCAACTTGTCTCGACGAGAGACACATGGAATGGGTCACAAAGAACGACAGAAAATTGAATATGGCACGTGACATACACGCAAAATAAGAAGCTTTGTGCACGTGTGTGCGTGTGGAATAAAATCTTACGCGACAGACGTAACGCGAACATTGCTAATCGCGATAATTCTGGTACGAAACCAACCGTGGTGTTCTCAAAGGTACCCCGAATCACGCTGCGTTCTCGCCCGCCCTCTAAACTCATTGATTACAACATACTCACGGCTTCCCTATTCTCTCCCTTCGTCAATCTCTCTCTCTCTTTCTCTCTCTCTCTCTCTCTCTCTCTCTCTCTCTCTCCTGCTGACACGCTACTCACGCGGGCTATCTCGAGCGTGCTCCCCCTTTCTGTCCCCCGCCCTCACGCGCTCTCACGGGGAGTTTTACATACCATGGGTTTCATGCTGGCTCCTATCCAGAGTCGGGTTACGATTCCGTTGTTCTGTCCCGCTTCTCCCTTCGAGGGCCGCTCCTCCTTCCCTCTCTCTCCCTCTCTTTCTCTCTCGCGCGCTCTCTCGTTCTCGACCATTCTCTTCGTTGGTACTCCGCATCCCCTTTAACTCCCTCTCCACCCCTCCCTCGCACCCTTTCCCCCTTCGCCGCACCGTCGTCTATATATCGCGAGGAAGTTTCGCACACCACAGACTCGCGGCAGTTCTCGCATCTCGAGAGTCAGAATTTCTCCCTGCCGCGCCTCCCTTCCTCGCTTTTTCCCTCCGTCCCTACTTCCCTCTCTCCTTTCATCTCTGGCCTCCCTCTGTCCTCTCTGGCTTCCTTCGGCGTCTCGCGTACCCCCCCCGATATATACGTGTATTCCCGTGCATTTCGTTTCAACTCGTTTCGTCGCACACGCATCTCCTCTCCTTCTCCTTCTCCACCTCTTCGTTCTCGCTCTTCCTTCTGCTCCCTCTGGTTCCGCGAGAGCACGTTCGAGAGGTCCGTTTCCCTCTCGCCTCTCTATCTCTTCCTCCCAGGCAGCCGGCACACTCGTTCTCTTCGTTCTTTTTGCCCCGTTCCGTTTCACCACCGGTGCCGGGCGGCTATGCCCTCCCTCACCCCGTTCGTCGCCCGTCCGTTCTCTCCGCGGCTGTTCGCCCTTCTGTATCGCGCAGCTCCCCCTTACCTCCTCTTCCTCACTTACCCCTGCTCCCGTCGCGACTTCGTCGGGCTCCATCCTCGTTCCCTTGCCGCTCGTTCGCCCACGGTTTCTAGCTCTGTCCGATGCACGTTCCTCTCGATCTCGCCTGCGGGAGGCACAGGGGGAGAAGGGGGTTCGCTTTTACAAGTGGTTCCAGCCTCGGACCGGCGCCGGTGTCGTGTTTCGCGTAATAGGTCGCCGCCTATGCCACGCGGCGGCCGAACGGTAGCGCCCGTCCATTTATTATCGTTATTACGATTATTATTATTATTTTCGGCACGATCAATACTTTTTATTTCCTTTTTTTTTTCCACCGCGGCATAGTGAACACTTTGATTCGTAGCGACTGAAAATGCGCTATTGATCATAATCGAGAAACAGACAATCATGAATCGTGTCATCGACAATTCCTGATTACCGTTATCATTACTGTTGTTATCATCATTAGTATTCTTAAAGTAATTTGTCTTTGCTTATTTTTTATCCCTTATTATTCTTCATATCGCGTACGACTCGTCCAAACAAATCTCATTGTTTAACGTTGGAAAAAAGTTACGTAACCGCAAGTTCGGTAAATTCACTTGAAAAATGCCTTCCCACTTATAGGCACCTATGTTGCGCTGTCGACAGATCGAACTTTTTGTTATCTACTTTTCCCGATAATGCGTTATCACATCGATTCCGGAAGCGTCGTCGTGAAATGCCGTGCTACGGCTCGTTAATTGAACGTTCTTCGTTTTGTCTTCCTCTCGAGTTTCCGTGACGAGGTCATTCTGCCACACCCTCCTCGCGATAGGTATGTCACTCAAGAGGGAAATCGATGGAGGACAGGATCGATGTCGACGGCTTTGCAACAGGTTGAACGAATTGCTCGGAGTCCTCGGTACGCCGTGACTTCGGACGCCCGCAGGATCGTCGCTGGGGATTGTCGTGCGCTTGGTTTTACATTTAAACCCGATCTGAGATCTGAGCTGCGACGGTAAGAGGATTCGCGGTACACTAGCCGGCCGAACCACTCGATTTTCAGCATTGTACAACTGGAACGCTCGTTCTCCTGTAAACCGATAAATCGATGTTTCCCGATGCTGGTCTTACATGATCGAATAACGCACATGCGGAATCATATAAATTATGCAATCAGTGTGATATTTCGAGTATTTTGACATGCGAAAGTGAGCGAAAACTCTGCTTCTTCTTTTCTTCCTCTTTCTCTCCCTTTCCTCTAACGACAGATTCGAAATAACTTAAGTTTATCTAAGTTTATTTAAGTACAAAAATTCCGTTTCAAAAACGGATTTTTGTACCGTTCGCGAATATGTCTATTTTTTTTCTCTTCTGAGGATCGCGCTGGAGCTGCGAATCGATACTGTTGAGAGAGCGACGACTAAATCTATATAGTGAACTCCGCGCGCGTTCCGTATTTCGTTTCTCCTCCAAACGTCCGGCCATCCTGATAATTTCGGTCGAACCTTTTATACCCGGAATTGGATTGATCAAACGTGGGTGTGGTGCAGGAAGATGACTATGAGTACCTCGATATAGCATATGTGCACAGTATACGCGCGTTGATAACAAACACGCCGGCTAACTGTGTGAAAGTAATTTCTATCTCTTCTAGAGGATATCAGAGATATCGGAAAGAATAATTTTTATACAGTAATAACACATTCCAGTGTTTATAATACGATACAGTATGAAATAGTTAGGGGCAAAAGTATTAACTTCGGAGAATCTAATATCGGTATACTATACTCAATCTAGAACACTATAGAGATAAATACAAATCTAACTAATTACGGAATAGCGGAGACGCTTTAGAAACATCAGTGGTGTCTGATGATAGTCTAGAGTATGTAGAATAGTAATTGCGCTTCTAGCTCACACGCTCACACGTATTCCCCCCCCCCTCCCCCCGTACTCTGGTAATATAATACGTACATGACGTATGCATACGTAACGTTACACACGCATACATTCGCGCAACACTCGCCGCCGTTGTGCCTTCACAATGGAGCAAGTTTCTAACTGTAAGCGTACGTACAGAGACGGCTATACCTATGTTTTCGACATGTACATAATCGTACGTGTGCGTGCATGCGTGCGCGTCCGCGCTCACGCGCGTATCCTCTCTCTCGCATTCGAGAACACGCCGACTGGTAAAGGCGCGCTTTATTGGATGACCGAGAGAGCGCGAGCCCGCGGAGCTCGCCGAAATCCAAATCCTCCGGAGATTTCAGCCGCCGTATTTTCCGAGACTCCGAGGAAATCCCGTTAACGTAGCATCGTTAATATCTCGGTTCGTGCGCGCGCGAGGCAATGGCGAGAGAGCGAAAGGCCGATAAGACCGCCTCTCTCGGCTTCCGCAGTCGGGGAATGACGGAGGAACGATGGACGGTATCGGAGGATTAATGAGGGAATGTTCGGGGTGTTCGGGAAGCGTACAAGAACGCCGATATTCCATCCCTGCTTCTCCGCCGTGCTCGTAAATTTATCCGTTTTCGGTGCACAAAGTGTTGAAAAAATATATGTCGGTGAGATTTTATTTATGAAGGTATTTGCGCAGTTGATTTAGTTTTAGAGCCGGAATATATTTGAGGTTTCTCTTTTGTTTAATTGACTTGAATAAATGTGACCGGTAACTTTCTATTAATTCTTAAATATGGAAGAAAAAGAAAGAGAAAGAGTTAAAATGAAGATTAAATCTGTTAACTAAGTAATACACGGAAGTCTCGACGGTGTTTCATGAGATCAGATTAGAACTCAAGACTTAAAATATATTTTTCCGAGAATAAATTAAATTCGATTTATTTGAAAGATACAGCATTGCTACTTTATGTGCCACTTATTGCTTTAACATTAAATAAAATGATTATCACAGGAAATAGAAATTGATATATAACACGTATGGTATAATATAGTTAAAAGAATCGTAGGAAACATGATACTAATCGCAAGAGTGTCTCTCTCTCAAAGTTTTTCTAACATCGCGGAAAGTTAAACGAAATGCGAAATGACGGTTGGCGCTTTCTGCCTAGAAGTTATAATTAACACATTTGCTGCGGATGACAAGCGTCCTGCGTTAATCGCCTCTCCCTTCAGAAACAGGTGCGCATAGTGTATCTCGGTGCTATTTGAATTTCACGCTTCTGCACGAGAACTATTTTTGAGAGTGGTTTCAAAGTGTCATCGTAACCGACGTATTAAATTCGCGTTTGCATTTCCAAACCGTGGTGTCATCAATGAGAGTACAAATATCGAAGTAGGAAAAGACGAGGCAAATTCGTTGACTTTTTAAAGCAGTGCAAAGTTTTAGTCAGTTTATATAGGAATGCGCTTCCAGGAGAGCTAAAGCTTTCCTCGTGCCTATGTATACGCGAACACTGATCCGGTTTCTATAAATAAACTTTGATTTAGGGAGTCCTTACGTAGTACTTCCTCTCGATGGTGGGCCTCTAACGAACGGAAACCGATACTTCGATGATGGAAAATAGCGCCGCTTGCCGTGACTACTGCGTTACCACTTTAGCCTTCGGCGGCTAATTATTTTGCTTAATTAAAGTGAAACCCGATACAAACCCGTCGCAAACGAAATAACGCCTCCGTAATCGCGTCCTGCCTTTCCATCCCTCTCGCATCGCTCTTATCAGAATTTTCATTCACGTGGCTAATCGTTTGGTTCGTTAATACTTTGCGTTACGTGCTTTGCTACTAACGGTTCCTACTTCATCTGCATCTGATTCGTTGACACGCATGTCGGTGTTTTGATACGGGCAAATTGAATAATTTCTTCATAAAATTGGAATCCTTTCTGCTATGTTGCGTTTACGTTAAAATAACGATGCATTGTTTCGCGACAGAATTTCGAATATGCATACATACGTGTAACGAGCATTTGTGCTCTTAAATTTTCACTCTTGCATGCTTTAGCGGTTTAGAAGTTAGAAACAGATATAGGTATTTCGTGCAATTGTGGTGTATGTATAAGGAAAAAGTTTTTCGATTAAACCCTTGTGCACTACGTATATGAAAAATGAAAGAAAAATCCTTTAGATTTTTATTATTTCTCCTAATAAGTTTCCTGGCAGAAAGAGGGAGAGAGAGTTTCAATCAATAAAATTTGCGATAAAAAGGTAGTTTTCACCTTTACGTTATTACTTAGATGCAATATATGTAATACCTTCGGCGAAAAGATGGAAACTTTTCCAGATGTTGAAGGTATAATCGCGTTACCGAGCGACAACGCGACTGTATTATCATTTTGCAAATTGCAGTTTACTCCTACAAATACCCTGCAAGACTCTAAGGGGACTCCACCGCTGTAAATAATAGCACCCTGGCATTTTGTGGTACGTCGTTTTATCGAGGCGGGAGCGGTTCTCTAGTCTCCCTCGTATCGCGTTCACTATAAAATTATAGCGAAAATATAGAGGGTGCTTCAAAACCAACTCCCATTTCAATGGCAGATTGTGGATGTCTGGGAAAAATGGCGTTTCCATATCGGGACGTCAGTAATTTTCGAATTGAAGACGAGTGTAAATTTTATATGGATAAAATAAAAAAAAATGTAGAAATACACGAATAAGAACAAATATGTATTTTCGTTGATCTTCAAATTCTGAAAGTAAAAAATTTGTTAAAAATTTCGTGTTAGGAAAAAGACTTTTCTCCATCCTTGAAAAAGTTAAATCTAATACCAGTGATTTCAGGACACCCTGTACTCTCGCTTTACTTCGAAACAAAAAAACTCGATTCCCGCGTTCTCTGCTGTTCGCTTGAACCGTACCTTTCTCATGAAAAGGACCGTCAGTAGGAGAACGTACAAGCGGGAGGAAAGAGCGAACGAATAAGTGGGACCAAAACCGAAGGCTCCCGGCGAGAAGCTGCGTTGTTTTAGCTTTCCCCCGGGGATGGTGCGCCAGGGAAAACCTCACGAAAACACCTTCGAAACGAACCACGGGCGAAGGCAGGTTGGACGACGACATGGGTGTGAAACGGCCGGGAAAGTTTGAGGGAGGGAAGAAAAAGAGTATGCGGGAACCGATAAGCCCGAGAATCGAAGCCGAGGGCATGCGACGGGTCATTCTCGTGTCAGGTGGTTGATAAGGAAAGTCGAAGTTCTCGACGCGAGACGTGACGCTGCGTCGATTATTCTATCGACAATCGGAACGAGTGAAAAAAAAGAGAAAAAAAAAATAGAACGAGGAAAAAGGGACAAGAAAGGATCGTCGGCGCAGCCTTCCTTTTTTTCTAACTCAACGCCGAGTCTCGATGAAGCTTAAAACATTTACGGGATGCCTCTCTTCCTTCTTTTCTTAGTCCATAGTTTGTTCTCGCTGTCTCTCTTTCTCTCTTTCCTTTATGGTGCTGTCTCGCAGTGAGAAGAGCCAGATGAGAAACGTACGAAAAGGCCGACCCGGATCTGTCTCTTTCTCACGCGGCAGGGTGACTGCCGCCTCATTAGCAGGTGATTAATTAAAAATTCGTTTGTTTTCGTGGCCGGGAACGGCGGCGCCGCCCACCTATGCTCGCTCGCCACGTCGAGAAATGGATATACATGTGAATCGCGGATGGTGTAACAGTTGAAACGCACGATTGCAGTTGAAAATTTCTCTCGTACACAGAAGAGAATTTAGCAATCAAATTTATTGAGCTTGGTAAATTTGCTCGAGAACCGGGCGGAAATCGAAAATTATTACTTATGGCTTTAACGATGCTTTATTTACTTTATGAAAAATTAATATTGTTCTGATTTTTAGTTTTATTCTAATTATTGTTATTGCTATATATGAGAAGATAGAACACTCTTTATAATGCTGATTTTTTTTTGGAAATTACATTTTCTTTGAATAATATAAGGATCCGAGTTTAATTAACATTATGTTTGTATATATAATGAAATATACCTTAAATGTAAAGTTTTAACTATTTAAGATACATGATGAAAAGATAAATTTATGTAAGTACAAGTAAAACTAATGTGAACCAAAACGATGTTGATGCACAATTAATTTTGTTACTCAAATAATTAAATTTTCGATATGTTTCATTTATTTTAGCCGTTCTCAGTCATACAATTGCCTTTTTACATTACTCGACATTAATTTACATTAATTAATAATAATTAATATTAAAAAGTAATTGTACGGCTGATGAACCAAAATGAAGTCCGAAAAATTTAATTACTTGAAAAAAAATCGCTTGCTTCAACATCGGCGTTTTGATTTGTATTGGCGTTATCTGTACTTATATTAATTTCAAATTAAAAATACGAGCTATAAATTTCATCATTAAATAAAATTCCTCCATGTACAGCCCGCTAACGATTTTTAACACGGCGGATAATTTTCGCTTCAGGCACACGCGGCTAAATAAATAAACGACAATGCAGCGTCACGAGAACCGAAACGGTTAATGCTCATTAAATGACGCGATTGAAGCGTTTTTGTCCGTGGCATTCCTACCCAGTGAACGGGGGCGACAAGGACTAATGGAACTCACATTCGCGCTTTGTCCTCGTGCGGGTGGCGCACAATCGAGAAGCGTTTTAGTGTAACGCCGGGCGTTCTAAATATCTGCTGCCAAATGTCCGGGCGGTAGACGTCGCGTAGACGCCATCCCTTCGCGAATATTGTCTTGCCGCATACGCCGTTTGCCGGCCATAGATAATAAAAGGGGAGATTGATCGCGCTCCTTGAGCGTCCGTACCGCGTGCGTTCCTGCCAAACGCTCCGTCCACGTCGCCGGGCGATGCCAAGCGCCACGGCGTGCAACGTTTCCAGAATCTCTCTCCCATTGTTCCCCAAGACGTAGTGCGGACTTTATTATACGATATTGGGCGCTCAATATGGCTGGAGGGTTTATTGCGTGGACGCTCGCGATATCGTCGCGTTCCTCGCCGCACGAGCGCAACAATAACGCTGGATCGACGCTGCGAATTTCATCAATCTTTCTGTGCGACATTTTAATAGATAAAATCTTCCATGATAAACATACTTTCTGAATTAATTGAGTTATTAAATGAAACGTTTAGGTCTACGTTTCCATTATTTCACATTGAAATTTTATTTGAATTATCCTATTGAAGGGAAATTGAAGATTTTAGCTATATCACCCTTTTTGCACACGCACGTGTGCGTGACTGTGTGAAATTCAAGTTAAATTGTTATAACTTACTACTATAAAATATTACATTTTATGCTTTATTTAAGTCTAAAATGTAAACGCATGTAAACATATATTTTCGATGCTTTAACTCTTGAAAGACGGAAAAGTTTGTTCGAGCATTTTCGAATTGCATAGATTTGATTAGGCATGTACGCACATATATATACGCACAGATATTTCTCCAACTCCCCAATCACCGATAATCTCAATTATACTATTTTAATCGGTCCATTTTCGCTTATATACCAACATTATTAGCGTTTTTACCGGCATCACTGTCAGGACGATTAAAAGAGCGAATTTCAACAAAGCTGCTACATTTGAATCAATCGGCCATTTAAATTAATGACGATATGGCCATGGACGGTTCTCCCGTGCTCGGAGAATCATGGAAATATCGCGCCCAGGGAAATCACTCGGACATCATTAATGTGTTATTAATCCTTGGCGGCAAAACACGTAGGCGCGTTTTATTGTTATCGCAAAAATACTTGCCGGAAATATCCAAATCAGTGTATCAGAGTGGAAACTATAAATCCCTATCTATAATTACGTGACGGGAAAATATGCTTTCGCAATTCATGAACTATTAAAAAATCTATTTGACATAATATTTCAACTTCAGTACATCCAGCTCACATTTTTCCGATTTTCGCGCTGACATATTATGTCGCAGGCGCAAGGATTAAACGATCAAGTTCGCCGAACGGTGGTAGAAAAGAGTAAAACGTGAAAACTCCGTGGAGGAGTTAAGGCGCGAAAAATTACGTTAACGAACTTGAGCTGCGTGGTGAGGGGAAGGTTACGTGATCTCGCTCTGGGAAGAGATAGAAGGACAGAGATAGGAGTGAAAGAGATCGAAATAGAAAGAGAAAGAGAGAGAGAGAGAGAGAGAGCAACAACCCCGTTCAGGCGGAATGTTTTTCGCGCGAAAGCTCGACTGCGTAGACATTCTCGAGTAGCTGTCCTCTCCCTTTTTCCCCACCCTCCTCGTTCTTGCTTCCGGCAGTCGGAATAAAGTGAAACGACGCTCAGGCGTCCCTAATGACTGCGGATCCGTCGCGGCGCCTGCACGCCGATGATTATAATCGATAACCCAGACGGCCTCGTATCAGCCAGCACACCAACCATCGCCACCGTGCACGTACGTGGGCACGCAGACAGAGAGCGTACCGTCCTCTCCGCACCTCTCCCTCGCCCCCTCCTCCCCTCCTCTTATCCCCACAGCCCGCCCGCACGGTGGAGAGAAACCAGCGCACATGTGTGATTCCGCCTACCAACGACTACCACGACAACAAGGACGACGCGGTGCGACCCTCCTCTCTGCATCACCAATACCGACCTCTTCCTCTAACGGTCGACTGCTACTCGTAGCGGGCGATATAGAGCCGCCGGGTTATGTTTATCGCCTCTTTACAAGCTCGTAAGCAGCCCGCGAGCTTGGCTTCTCGCTGCCGCTGCTGTTGCTGCTTTCGCGGTGCCCGCGTGTGTACGTGTATACATGATTTCCCGCACCCTTTCTCTCACCCGTTCTTCCGTTTTTTTCTCTCACCGTAATGTGTTGAGGGATACTTATATCTTGATTAATTAACTTTGCGTAATGTAACTGTGCGTACTATCTGTGTACAAAGAATTTCTCGGTTTGTATCTTCAAGACGATATTCTTTATAAAAAAACCGGAAACATGGAATTACGTTGAATTTAAGAATGTTAACAGGCAATAAGATCTTATTCTTTAATTGATTTTATTTTTACAAGCTTTCTAATTTCGATAATTTCATTTTGACGCGCTGATAAATTCGTCAGTTATAATTAACGTTCGTAGATTATATTTAAAAATAAAGCTGATTTCTATTATTTTAGGAGCAATATGCGAATTATAAATTGGAATATAAATCTCATAAATATTAATATTTTATAAAGTGTCTTTCTTAAATTTATTAAAATTATTTTTTGCAACGCGATGAAACATAATTAACGTTTATTGACGTATATCTGATGACATTTGCACGGTTTTTTTTAAATTGGTAGTATTTCTTTGAGAGATTCGTCATTCATTCCGTTGAATTGCGCGACCATTCTCAGAAGCGCACTTCCTTGTTTGTAGTTGGTTGAAGACCATGACTGCTCCTTCTCGTGTTTATCGCCTGCTTAGGCTAGTTGTCCTAAACGACACTCCAGTTCCCTTTTGTCTCTGCCTGTCGGTGAGAGCTTGATAACATGCGCACGTACGTGTGACTTTACGTTGTTTCGACTGATGACTATAGAGTGTCATTTTGTCGTTAATTCAAGTCGCTTTCAGTGTCTAACAATAAGTTAAATTTTAATTATCTCTAGAGGTTTAATTCTAATAATCCCTTTTAAATGTAGAATTAGACGGTGAGAAATTATCTTTTTCGATCAGAAAAATGTTCCGCTATACACATACAATTTAAAAATACAAAATAGATACAAGGAATAGTCAGATTGACGTTTTCAAAAATAAAAAAAGGACCGATACTTTGGAAATATGTTCATCTCATATATTTAATATTAAATACTATCCAGCACCAAATAACGCTAAGACTTTTCAGTTTTTGTTAGGTGAAGGAAGGGAGGGAAAAAAGTTCACGCATTTACGACCAGCCGGCCAGAAACGCTTTCAAAGAATAACCGTATCTCTACCAAGAATGGCACTCGTTTACGCCACGGACGTGGCCCTCCGCCCTCGCGAGCTCGTTAAAAGCGGCGAGAGGGAGCACTGCTAACGTTTATCGTCTCTGCGCAAGCTTTCCTCTGGTCATCTCTCCCCCCGCGTGTGTATATGTATCTAATGATGTACAGTGTGTCCAAAAAAACGAAGTATGCGCAAGAGAAATTCTTGTTTAATTTGCTTTCTCGAGCCTTTCATTAGAGAAAATTTTGACAATGACATAATTAAGAACCTGCTTTATACTTTACATGTGTTCATACGCTAATATAAAAAATTTTATTATCTTTCAAAAATGAAAAATACGAAAAGAAATAATTATCTCGCAATTTATTATTATGTCAATCCTTTTTTTTATAAAATTTGCCCTCATTCGAAATCTAATATTTATAATTTTTCATTTTAAAATAAATGTAAAAATATTTCGGTTAAAAAAATAATTTTTTTAATAATTACATGTGTTTACATGAAAAAAATCCAGTAGTATTGTTACTTCGCACTATTCGCGATTGAAAGTTAACGATGAGGGATTCCGTCATCGAATTTAACTGCGGTCAAGCCCAACACCTCTCGTTGGCATCTTCGGTGCCATAATTGCGCCGGCTTCGGTATTAGTCGGTCCCATTTAACGGATCGATTTTGCCGCGAGGGGGTGAGTGCGCGGGAAGGGTGGATCGGCGGGCAGGCCGCTTGAAATTAAATTTAATGGGGTGAATTAGAGCCGGGAGGCCGTGGCTCATTCGTGAATCGGGCGTCACGTGGAACACACGCGGGACGAGCAAACGAACGAACGAACGAACAGGCACGCGAACCGGTGCAGACGAGAACACGTACGTCCCTCCGAATAACGTAATCGCCAGTCATCCGAGCTGGTATCGCTGGCTTATGGCGAAGCCATCGTTTCCCCCATGATCCCCCCCGGATTTCCCCGTCGCCCCCTTCTCTCCTCGCGTAAGCCACGGTACACAACGCTGTCGGGACTCTCCATGAAGGACGAGCCCGAAGGGAGGCGAAGGGACACAGCGGAGAAAAGAGACAGATAGAGGGACACAGGGGGCGGGAGAAAAGGGGCGGCGAGGGTCGCAAGCGGGGGTGCGAGTCGAGGACTCGTATGCCCCTGGGGCTTACAGCTGTCGTGTACCCAACACCTCTTTTTTTTTCTTCTCTCTCTCTCTCTCTCTCTCTCGCTCTTCTTCCCTCTCTTTCTCTCTGCGTTTCGACACGAGAATAGACTGGCACACGCACGCACGGTGAAATTGCCCGCGCATGTAGCACCGCGTATTTCTTGTGCAACGCCGGGAACGCTGCTGTGGCCGGTCAACGTTTCTCCGCTGTATATCGCTGGATTCCGATAAACCTTTCGAAAACAAAAATTTACCGTGTCCGACCGGTGATATAATCGCGATACCAGTAGTACGTGGAAATTTTGCAAGTCTGATCACAAGGTCTCTTTCAAAATCTTAACATTGAATCGCAATGTTTCGGTCGATTTAACAACTAGAGACAAGTTCTGAATTTTTATATCTCATAGTACATACCTTGTATAATTCAAATTTGTCCTTCAGTACCTTGTAAAATATTCAATCGTTATGTCTTTTAACATTTATTCGGGCAATATGTTACCTAAGATCTTTCATTTGCATGTATATATTTTTTAAATAGATTTTATATGTTAAATTTATTGAACTTGGCATTTTTATTCACGGTGTGTTAACAAATACGTTGTACTGATTGCAAATCATATCGACAAAAGAACGTCACGCAGAATACGAACTCATTTACGAGCGCGATTCCTTCCCAGAATGGGAAGGTTCCCGTCTCACTGGAGAAAGGTCAAATATCTGTCTGCAATTCGAACATGGTCAGGCCTCCCCATCAATTCAGTAGCGCAGGAGGCGAAGGGCGGTTTCACGGTACGTAGTGCTCCGTGGTAGGAATCAGGGCGAGCTCTATCCGTTCTCGGCCCGGCGAGCGTCGACGAGGGGTGTCCCGGGGGTTAGGGGGAACAACTGGGGGATCGAGGGTTCGTAATAGAGGCTCGCTATAGCGTAGGATTATTGAGTGCGGGAGGGCGGCTCCCGCAGGCTGAAAAGTCCCGGGACTCGTATGCCCGTTTGCCACCACCGCAGGTTTATGATTCTGCGGAAAGAGATAGGGATAATGACAATTCAGCACCGAATTATTGGCATAAAAATTCATCGGACCGAGAATTTACTTAGTGCTATCAAATATCTGTCGTCAAGACTTGTCAAATTTTACCATTAAAGAGCTCCGCTCCCATTAAAATTTTACTTACGTTAAATTTTATGTAAGGAAAAGAGGAAAGGAAAGAGAGAATTGGCTTCTCTAAATTTTTAATTTAAAAAAAGCAGCAATATATTATATATATGTATTTTTTGTCATATTATTATATTATACAATATTATATGTATTTTTAAATTCTGTGCATAGATTGACTGTATTAAATTTTATACTTGGTAGAATTTGTTAACGGTGGAAAGAGAGAGGAATGACGAAGGATGCCAGGAAAGATCTTCCCTTTTCGAGTGTTCGTGCCCTCGCTCTCTCCGACCGAGTCCGCTATGAATCAAAATTAAACTCGCTTTATCGTAAATTTTCCTCGGCCGACTTACACTCGCAGTCACCTCGGCTGGCTCCTCTCCGCCTCTAAGCAAGGCAATTAGTCACTCGCCTTGGCGATGATAAAACATAAAAATTACCATCGCCATTTCTCAAGTTTTTATCCGAACCCTTTAGATCCTATGGCACAAAAATCGTATAGAGTTTCAAACTTTTCAAATACATCGAGATCGCAGTGTAGACGCATTCATAACGTTCCACGTGTACTTTTTTCATACTTGAAGACGTTACCATGCTAACGATTTTTATAAACGATTACGTTTCTTATTTCTTTCTTCTCTATCGAGAAATTTTATCAGAGTGTTCAATAATTTTTCAACAAATAATTATAAGACTTTCCCATAATAAATACAGATATGATCGTTGAATAGAAATTTTGTCGGTTTAAAAAGAACCGTGTATCAAGGAGCGGATATTATAAAAAATATATGTATAGTGTAAAATAAAAAAATATATAATACGACACACGTAAATGCGAAAGAGAGATACGAATATTGATCATGAGCGAGTCCTATCCATTTCATTTTTTATGAGTTCCGTCCCTATCGAAAACAGGCGGCCACAGATAATGCATATTTACCGAGTGTCAAATAGACAGCGCCGGGACACTCATGAGCGCGTCCGTCAAAAGGGTTAACGATTTGATTTCCGCAACGTTGGCTCGGTGACGTCGCCTTAACCGCGAAACCACGACTCGACGGTGTGCACCCCTGAAACCACCGCCGTCCTCGGAAGTTTCGCAGATCCCAGCGTAAACATCCCTCTTCTCACTTTCCCCTCTCCCCTCCCTCTTCGCCAATCTCCATCGAATTAATGTCGGTAGAGGCAAGAGCGTCGACTCGCCGCCGTTTCCCGCGTTCTCGTTAATTCGTAAAATCGTCGAACGATTCTCTTCCATGCCGATGCATCGACTGGTGGTGCGAGTATACGTTGAGGATTGGAGAAGGGAAATGGGGAAACGGGGAACGGGACGGAACGTGGGCGGTGGCGACGCAAATGCGCGAGGCGCTTAATTAAAATGTTTAACACAGCCGCGAGTACGCGACGTCGAAGCGCGAAACTTAATTAAATTGGTTATGACAATAAAAATAGAGGCGGGGCGCGTGTTACTGAGGAAAGAGGAAGAGGCAGAGGAGGAAAAAGAAGAGGACGGTAAAACAGGCAGAGCAGTTCCTCTTTTTAAAAGAGAAAGGGAATAAAATATACGAGAATGAGAGTGACGGAGAAAGAAGCTGAAAGAAGGGAAATAAGGGGAAAAAAGAGAAAATGTAAGCAGCACTGAGTCGCGTGTGTTGGGTGTATTCGTAGACGGGGTATTTTAGATTTAAGGAAACGTCGCTCTCTCATTTCGACCGCGGATTAAAGGCGAAACTAAGAATAGTCGTCACTGTTTTAGTATCAAAAACCAAATTATATAACGTAGAAAATTACGAAGCTTCTCGAAAGTGTAAACAATCTTGCTCCTCAATTAAGTTTAATTAAACTTTGCTCCGACAATTTATTATTATTAGTTTTATTTATCTAGAAAGATATTTTAAAAGCTGAGAAACTTGAGATGTATGACTGATCTAATCATCCATCTAATTGTAAGCTTTACATAAATCATTCGATAAGTGCGTAGCAATTCATATACGAAATACGCGTAATATAAGATACACGTGGATTAGAACGAACTTAGGAATAAGAAATGTATCAGGATACAGCGTAAGGAATTAAATATCTGGAATAAATGGAGGGAGGAGGGAGAAAGGAAAGAACCACATATATATCACTAGTTTTCCATCGTTCCAACGGGCAAAGAATGAAGGATGAAGGATAAAGGCGAAGACGGACTGTTGCGCGAAAGCGGGAGGGGGGGAGGAACGGGGGGAAGAGGAGAGTGTTGGAAGCGCGGCAGAGGGTGGATGTACAGTACACGAGGGGAAGGTCGCAGGATTTGCGAGACATCACTGCGAAAATACGCGCAATTGAACTTTTCAACCCCGATGGCCTCTCTCCTCCCCTCCTCTCTGTCCCGCTTCGTCCCCTTTGTGAACCACCCGCGCTTCTCCCTGCCTGCCTGCCTGCCCGTCCGCCCGCCTGCCTGCCTGCCTGCCCGCCTGCCCGCCTGCCTGCCTGCCTGCCTGCCTGCCTGCTTGCCTGCCTGCCTTTTCCTCGTCCATCCTACGTCGGTCCCCATTTACTCCGTCGCCCTCGAATTCTCCGTCCGGCTTGTTGCCTCTGTCCCTTGTCCCGCTTCGATCCCTCTTTTTTTCCGTCACAGCGTACTTTTTCTGTCTCGCCTCTCTCGCCCTTGCTCGGGGCCCGGCTCTATCTCTTTCATCCTCCGCCATCGCCCCCGCCTGCCTCTCCAGCACGCTCGCTCTTTTGTCACAGCGCCCTTGTTCTCGCGCTGTCCCACTCTATTTGCCACCCCCCGTCGTTCCATCATCCCTCAAAGCCGTGGAGTCTAACCGGTGACACAGACATACACACTCACAGGTACGTGTGCACACACGTAGAGACTCGACAGTGCTGATGGCGGCGCTTCATGGTGTCAGTGTGGCGGTGCGACAGCGATGGTGGTGGTGGTAGTGGTTGTATGGCGCCCACCCGAGAGCCTCGTCTACACCCTGAATCTCCTCTCTTTCCCACTCTTCTCTCTCTTTTTTTCCCTCTCGCTACAACGCGCGGAATCCCGGGGTGGGATTTGCAGGACCCGGCAAATATGCGCCCGATAAAGGTGACCCGCCCGCGGTTGAATCTCTCTTTCGCTCTCTCTTTCATTTCCCCCTCTACTTTCTCTCTCTCTCTCTCTCTCTCTCTCTCTCTATCTCTTTTCCTCTCTCCCTCTCTCTGTCCCTCTCTAGCGATTACCCGAAACTCCCGTGACAACCGTATCCTTCCGGTGGCGGACTTGCCGGTTTTACCGTCGCGGTGGGATTCCCGTCCCATCCACCGGACGACGAGCTGGAAAATGCCCCGCCGATTTTTCGATCGGCTTATCCGCCGAATAAGTGATGTCATTAAAACGTTAATCGCGTCCTACGACCCCGGGCAGTTTTCATGAAATTGGTATTCGTGAAACCTCGTTTGAAGGAACTTGGAATTGGGACGTGAAATTGCATTTAATGCCGGTAGTTTGGAAAGTTTCATACACACGATTCGTGTAAATCATATAAGACGTTTCGCAAAGATTTTTACGAGCAGAAGCTTGAAAATGGGTTCCTCATCACTATCTCCATTCAAAGTCCTTTTCATTAAATCTTTGAAGTAAAATATTACTTGATGTATATTGTTGAGTTGAAAAATCTTTGTCAAGAACGTTCGTGGTGTACTATGGAACATGATGCACGATTTACATCTAGCAAGAGAGAATAATTTTTGCTGACCAACGTCTTCCTCGGTATTTTGCGACGAGATCGAAGCTGATCCCACCTTCGATGTAACTTTCAGAATCCTTTATCTGACATCTGTGTCAAGGGGAAATTCCCTTGATCCTCGCCAAGATACCTACCATTCTCGACTTTCCACTTCTCTTTGCCCTTCCTGTCCCGTAATCCTTCCGTATTGTCTGCGTAAGCACATTTCTCCATCCTTCAGAAGACACATAGATCCCGAAAAATACCGCAAAGAAACTAAAACGATAGTCATTACCGTGGATCTTTCGATATTTCGATCTACCTAAGCTTGTAAGATTTGTGCTTGCCGACAAAGATTGATCATAGTTAGTATGTCCTGTCTGAGAAACTATAAAAGCGAAAAATAGTATCTTGAGAAATACTGGAAAGAAACTAAAACGCAGTTATTACCGTGAGTCTTTCGATACTTTGAGCTACCTAAGCTTGTAAAATTTGTGTCTGCCAATAAAGATTGATCATACATGTAGTATGCCCTGTCTGAGAATACATGTATATAAAAATAGTATCCCGGAAAATACCATAAAGAAACTAAAACGCAGTTATTATCGTAGGTCTTTCGGCACTTCGATCTACCTAAACTTGTAAGATTTGTGCCTGGCGACAAAGATTAATTATAGTAATAGTATGTCCTGTCTGAGAAAATACAAAAGCAGAAAATAGTATCCTGAAAAATACCGGAAAGAAAGTAAAACGCAGTTATTACCGTGAGCCTTTCGATACTTTGATCTACCTAAGCCTGTAAAATTTGTGCCTGGCGACAAAGATTAATCATAGTTATAGTATGTCCTGTCTGAAAAAATACAAAAGCAAAAAATAGTATGAACAAGCACGAAATAGAGGAAATTTTATTCCATTTTATTATGTAATAAAATTTTTATCAGTTTACCTAATGTACCGAATTTAAACGATTACATACACGAATATCGTGTTTTCAGTATCAAATCCGTATCAAAATATCTGTGTGAGGTAATAATTATTTGTTTGAATAATTATGCTTACGTCAAAATATATCGATGGACCGGGATTATTCTCTCTCTGAATAGATTATGCAATGTTAAATCGATCGCTCTCAGATACAATGCTCTTGATAACGAGAGCACACGTCCTTTAGCGCGCGGCCACGTGTCTTAATTGAAATTAATCATCCGCCAGTCGTGCAGTCGTAAATCATAACGAGTCGACGTCCGCGCGCGGTCGTGGCGACGTGACATTTCAATAAGTCATTCATCGGTACGGACGGTTAATCCTCGCGACCGGCCGACTGGTCCCGAACATATTCCGAGGTTGTGGAATCAAGGCCCGCGTGAGATCCCACGCGATCTCTTCGTGATGTCACGGGCCGACAGTGATTGATCGTCCGAGAGCAACGTCTCGTCCGGAGTAGAGATCTCTCCTCGGATTGCCGTCGTCTCCTGTGCGGCGAGGAAAACCGACGAATCACTATCGCGATACGGCCGGCCGACTGAATGGCAGTCGTTGATTCAAGAGATTCCGCCTGTGTACCTTAATAGATACTTGATTACGCACACAAGATGAGATAATGCGCGATATTAATCAAATTGTCAGCTGCCGGCCTGGTTGCTCGAAATTTTCGATGAGAGCGTGAAGCTTTCGACGAATTTTCGGTTTGTACTTATAATATGAAATTTGATAGATTTAATTGCGGGCGTGTTATAAATTAATTAGAGATTTCATTATTTGCATTGTGATGAAAAACAAGATAGACGTTGGAATCGCCTGTTAATTTTTCCGATTGTTCCCAGCGAAACGAATTAACGTGAAAAACAGTTATAACAGAATAAAAATCTTAGATTTCTCACAGATCGATGCTTTGTGTTGCAATATTTATTACAAGTTGTAAAATACTATTTTTTCTGCTCTATCTTTACACGTGTTATGTCAATTATGCATGTGCATTCTGAAAATAATTTCTAAGAATATTACACTGAAGAATATCTGTATGTACAGGTATATATATTTTTTTAAACACTTTACCTCTGCTGTGTATTCCGTATTATAAGATAATTATTTCACATTGATTATCGAGTTAGAGCATTATCCCATTTTTCTCAATAATCAACCTTTGAAATAATTTTCTCGATTTGCGACAGGCGATCTGTCGTAATTCGTGTAATTCACTTAGCTTGACTCTCGTGAATAATTCAAGTGTCATATCGCACACGTTTCGTTATTTATAATTTAACGATCGTTGCGTAGCACGTGCGCCCGCGCGCGCGCGCGCGCCAACGGAGGATTTCACAGGCAATAAATAAAACTAAAGGACGTAGTGTGCGGCGCGACGCACCGGGCGATCCGATTGACCGGTGAAAAGCGGCGCTTTTTGCGTGTCGCGGAACGATCGGACGCGCATACGTCGAAACCAATCGCATTTGCCGCTCCCAGGAGACCTCGGGGTGGCCGGGCCGTGCCGTGCCGTGCCGTGCCGTGCCGTGCCGCGTCGTGCCGAGCCACGCCACGCCACACCACGCCGGAGGTAAATATTATTCGAATTCAGTGTGTACGGCGCTATTAGGCCGGCGCTCGCCGACGCGTTAATCTCCCAGGGGCTAACGAAACACGGGTCGGTGTTATTAGTGCCGAATTTAGAATTAAGCGCGACCGCGCCACGCCGCGCCCCCCCGCTTTTCCCTTCTTTCTCTCTCTTTCTCTCTCTCGCGCGCGCGCGCGCGTCCGTCCCTTTGTTTTCGCAAAAGGGACGATTCGGGGATTGGAACAATGCCGGTAATTCTTTCGCCGCTCTTCGCCATCGACTTAGCGGCTGCCGACCCTCCACCCCGATTCCACTTTTTCATCCATTGCCTCGCCCCGGTAACCGTCATTTTGTACAATAATCCGAGAGCTGTGGATAATGGTGTCCCTGATTTTTTTGCGGTAGGTGTCGAATTTCGCTTCGATTGTAAACGCCACAGGACGAATGAGAGGAGTAGCAATTATTTCAATATTGCGGGGCGTCGGTGATAATTAACGTTGAGAATTTAAGGATTCCTGAAAATTAATCAAGAATATGAACGAATGATGAAATTTCGGGTGTTTTGCCATATTTCTTCTTCAATTTGAGTTATTTGTCGCAGAATTCTTGACTCCACATAAATATATATAATAAATATACATGTCCAATTATTTTAAAACAAACTATACGTAAAATTAATATTTCTCAATTTTGTGGACGCCATTACATCGAGATATTTCTTGGATGGAAATTCTGCTGCGACATTTCGGAGAGTTGCGGAAGATCGGGTCTCTCGAGAGATCGGCCGGATCGCCGAAATATTCGGCAGATCTCGAGGATAATCCCGGATGCCCCGAAACTTACTCGGCGTCATCCCAGGGATATCGCGCGACCGATATTCGGCCAGGGTCTCGCTCGCTCGCTCGCTCGCGCTTAAGTGCCGCTTAATTCGCGGCCCTAATTGCGAACCCTAAACCCGGGACGTCTCTCCCGTGAGAGATGGAGCGTGGCTTCCGCGAAACTACGACTGCTTGCGGGATTGTCCGAGCCTCTCGCATTAACCCTCAATCCACAAGATTATGATATGAACGTCTTTCTTTGTCTTTTCTTTAGAACTCGACTTACGTTTAAACTAGGAAATGTATATTTCACTATTAATGACCGTTAAATGTAATATGATTTTAATTGTACTCGTAGTAAACTCTCAAACAAACGTTTTATTTCGATTTGTCATTTCGTGCCTCATTTTAAGCGTAATATCGTCGCAATAGATTTAAATCAGATCGATGGTTCAGAGGTAAAATTTTTCGCTTCTTTGAAATCACCGAACAACCATTCGTTTTTAGGAAAGGCTTTTAGTAGCACTGGGGTGTGATTCTATAACGTCACGTACGGAAGCGGCGTTGCTAGGAGAGAACGGCGAAAGAGGTCGAATCCGGGAGCCCTTTCTCACGCGGCGAGAGCGATCATCCCTCGACGGAATAAAATCAAACCAGAATCACGCCGCGCGCGCTCACCCTTCCGATCTCGGAAGATTCAACCCCTACACATCCCGTATACCGTCGTCCAGCATCGCTCGTCCAACTCCCCTCCCTCCTTCTTCTCCTCTCGCTCGCGAGGAACGGGCCGAGGCTTGACCGTTGTCCAGTTCTCAGCATCCCTCTCCCGTCCCGTGAGAATACGCCGAGATCGAGAACTGGTCCAGAAGACGCGAATCAGATTCACGAAATGGAGAGGGGAGAGAAAAAAGTATGAATTAGAGTCGCGCGTACCGGAACGAGCGCGGAAATGTTCTTCCACGGATTCAGTCCGAGAATCGCGGTCTAATCGTGCGTAGATCGTTAGTCGGATCCCTTGAATTGGATCCTCGACATTTCCGAGACGTTAAAGTTGCAGCGCGCGTTGCCGCGGTGATATTTTAAGGATGTTTCGGTGTAGTGTAATTCTTGTGACGTAGACACCGCATAAATCAATATAGTTGTTCATACTAAGAGTTATGTATTCGACGAACAGTCGTTTATATTTTATATAATGAGAACATATCGTTTATATTCTATATAATGAGAGTTAGCACGGAATAGATATATGGTTCATTGAGTACCGCATTTACTCGCTTTTTGCGAGACGTCTGCTGGGTCACGTATCTGAAAATACGCGCGCCTAAAAACGATAATATCGGTCTTATTCCAAGTGATATTAATATCATTTATTAAGTACTATCCGACGTCTTCCGACTATCGAGTCACTGTATAATCGCAGTCTTAATTACAATCTTGTCGCTATATGATCTTCGGATCCACTGTGACATGAATAATCAATACAAATATTCATCAATTGCAGTAATAATATTAAATAGCCTGGGAAATAGCGATATATGCGAAATATTTTTTTGCCGCGGATTTCTGTATTCTAAAGAATGATTCTAAAGAAAGATTATTTTCATTACAGTAATATTCGCTGTTTGTCGCTTTCAATATCACATATTACAATATTACATAGCCATTGAATGCATTAGCTTGTATTTTCATTAAATAATTTCATTGAACATTCTGAACGTTTGATACTTACGTATGATGTTTTAAATGAGTAGCTTTATATAGTGCGGAATTTATGCTTGTAACCGTTTATTTATTAATTCTTATATTTTTATGTTTTTTAACTTGTCACGTAAACTCTATTTATACTTTTTCCTTACAGTCTCTCATTTTTCTTAATTAGCCATTTCATTATTAATATTACAGTAATCTTGTTCAAAAACTGCATGATGCGCACGTAAATTTTCCATTTAATGAGAGATTATTTTTAACACGTATACGATCTTTAAAATAATACTTTTTTCAATAGACTTTCTCTAAGTCACTAAAATAAGATATCCTCTCCAAGTAATCTATTTTAATATAATTGCGTCGTTAAAGAGGAAATAATCATTAAAACTGCATCACACTTTGCGATTCTTCGCTTTTTTCGCTCACTTTTAATTATCTCTCTCCTTTATTTTTGCTATCCTTTTTTTTATATTTACTTAGTACTTAGTATATATTTTCGTTTTTATTTGTAAACGTGTGTTTATATATCTTTTATATTTTAAGGCTACTCATTTCAAGCTGTAATAAACTCCTTAATTTACATTTACTCATTCATTCATTTACATAGTCATTCATACATACATTCTTTCATTCATTCTTTTACTAAAGGAACATTACTCGCTCAATATAAAAAGTGTACAACGTTAGTTGATGAAAGCAGACAAGGTTTTCGCATTTATTCTTCGTCTTCTAACAGGCGCTGCCAATTAAGGCTGTAATCCTTGATAATACTTGATAGCTTGTTAATGGATCTCTTTAAAGATCTCCTTCGACGTTCTTACGGGAATTGCTCTTTGACGTTCGCGAAACTCGCGCGATAAAATCTTACCGCTATCGATTGCTCAAGAAGCCTCAAAAGGACCGATCGCGTTTATTCACGTGCGCGTAGGGGGAACGTCCGATGGTATTCAAATCATCGCGGTTTCCAGGACGCGACGATCGAAATTCAGAACTTCCCGCATACGCTCGCCCCTCTCGCAATCCGAATCCACCGCTGGCAGCATTTACCTTTAGTGGAGGGCGCTCATAAGGGAGCGTAGCTGGCGCGTTTAGTCGCGGTATCTCGACAAAACGAGGAGTTCCCCCATCCTGATGCAAACCCCACCCGCGATAGGAAGTCGAATTCCCGTTTTCCTCTTCCAGGAACGGATCCTGTCCTTTCGGGATCTCAAGTTGACGATCTTTAAGAAATCTAATGCCTTTTCATCATACGTCTTCGTTCTTCCGCATAGTTATATCCGCGATATTAAAGTCTTTTTTCTATTTTATACAACTTTCAGAAATTTCCAAGCAAAATTAGTGGGTTGAATTTTTCGATGGTTAAGATCCTGAAGAGTTTGATTTTTTTATTTCATTTGTCTCTGTACACATATTCATCTTTCGCTAGTTCTGATCTACGCGTGTAAGAAAGTGCTTTGTGTGAATGACTACGGCGCTCTCAGTGTTTTTAGGTTTTCGAGCTTCCGTCACGTGAAGGAGAACCCTCAGGAACGTGGGGGGTCCCTCACGTGTGTATTCGGCGTATCCCCGCCTCGTCCGAAACGAGGACGGGGGGCAGAGAAAGAGAAGGGAGAGAATCGGCGGACTTGGCCGCCGGTTCGCTCCGTAGAGACTTTTCAGGGAAACGTGGGAGGAACTCCAGTCAAGAAGATTGCCGTGAGAAGCTTTTAATCTGCCGAGAGATTTGGACTTTCGCCAGCGGACAGCGGGACTTGTGACTGTGTATGTGTGTACGTAGAGCGACGCTCGCTCGCGGACGGTGTACGTACGCGCCGACCGTGATTGCGCGAGGAGAATGTAATTAGTGACGGGACGTTGCCGTGTTGATCCTTCGTAGTGGTCGTCGCTTGGTACCGCCGGCCTGTGCCCGTCGCCCGGAACGGTATCCCAGACTGTTTCCAAACGCCATCCACGGACCGTGCCTGTGTGCCGGTTATCCCGCCTAAAGAAAGGGAATCGAATGTTCATGCGTGATTGAACTCGGCATTTAAGAGAGGTACGAATATATTTCGATCTAGGACGCGTATGTCAGAGAAGAAAACCTGAATCGCAGAAGAATATCGTACCATCTATGTTTGGGCTTAGATTAAATTGTAAGTTTAAATTTTTTGGAGCGAATAGAAATTTTATATTAGTGAAATAAATGTTGGGTTGAGAACAGTGGGAACAATGAGAAAAATATATAATAATTAGCTGTTTAATGATAGGAACTGTTGATTCAATTCGCGCTGTTTTAAAAGCATAAAGATTATACTTGCGTTTTATATGTAGGAACGTAAATAGATAAAAGAGTCAAGTACTCAAACGATGTCAAGGATTCAGTAGTTTATAAATTAAGTCGAGGTGAGCAAGTGAAAATTAGACCAAACGTGTATCTTTCTGTATAAGTCAACGAGATTGTTACGGATCAACAGTTTGAAGCTTGACTCCACATCATAATATTAGCATTAGTTTTGAAGCTATAACACTATTCTACCATGACTTTGCAATAGTTCCACTTGCGTTCTTTTCTTTTCTTTTGTGTCTAAGGGCCCATCTAAGCTAGGTAAGAATTTTATTCTGACGCAGGTAACGCGTCCTTGTGTTCTTCAAAAGACAGCCTTGCAAAAGCCTATACCCGACGGCGGCTTTTCATTGTGCTGAAAGAAACCTAAGGCATTGGAAAAATCGTAAAGTGTAGACAAATCCATTATTTTTGCTTTTAAATATATCGCACATTC
Source organism: Tetramorium bicarinatum (assembly GCA_928718305.1). Classification (NCBI taxonomy): domain Eukaryota; kingdom Metazoa; phylum Arthropoda; class Insecta; order Hymenoptera; family Formicidae; genus Tetramorium; species Tetramorium bicarinatum. The sequence continues at coordinate 7,082,048 of OV788321.1, forward strand.
GTGCGAATTTACTTTCGGGGGGGTCTCTTTGCGGCATTCATGTTTTACTTGCAGCCCGGTATCCCGCGGCTTATTCCTCGTAGGATGTTTTCGCTTAAGGAGTGCTTCAACGCTTGAGAATGCTTCGGCTTTCAAGCTTGCTGATCAAGATAGATGATCCACTTTCGCAGTGCGTGCGATTCACAACGAGCTACGGCGAGTCGCCGATCGACGGATCGATCGATCGCCCGTATCGATTCGCCGCGCGCCGTTTCTCATTGAATTAATACCGAATTTTTGGCCGCCGTCATCAAAGCGGCCCTGATTGCTGAGCTCCGCGCGCGTATGGGCACCACAGTTGATTGGGATCATTGTAGGGGGCATTTTATGCACCGAGAGCATGCACCGCGATTCCAACTTGAATACCGAATCAGGGAGGCTGAAGGAGAGAGAGACAGAGAAGGAGAGACAGGCGGAACGAGAGAATGAGTGGCGCGGGGTAGTGGGGCTTACCGGTTCCCGAAGCTGTGCACCGTAACAGTAGAAGGCTGCCCCCTCCCCCCCCCTTCCTTCGCCTGCCTCTCTTCCTTGTTCCCCGTCCGTTTTAATAATCCTCGACCCCCTTAGAGCAACCCGAACAAGGATAGAACACAGCTGGTCCCCCTATTTGCCTCGTGCCCGGTGTTAAGGGGTACCGCCCCCTACCGCGTACTTGATCTCGCTCGCTCCCGGCTTGCCGCCGATGATCTCTCGCTCTTCCGCGCGCGACGCATCGTGTCGCGTCGGCTTCTGCTTTCTCTGAATAATCGGAATTCTAAAGGAGCGTTCCGTGACGTCGCGCTTCGCTTCGGCTTCGCGGCGATTCCTTTCCTCCTCTCCGTCGGCGCGCGATACTTGAAACGCGCGATTTCCGTGAGGTTTTCTTCCCGGTTTTAACCGGCGAACGAAACGCTCACTGTTCTAGGCGTTATACCTCGCGATTTCGCCGATTCCTTTGTGCGCTCGCGTTCACGCTCCGAGACCGCGTCTAAGTCCCTTTTTCTCGTCCTTTGTTTCTCCTCCCTCCTACCAGACCACCGCTGCTTGAGCGTGAAGTCACCCTGAAAGTCTGTCGTTTCAGACGACGCGGGGTGGAGAAGAGGATAGAGATTAAGGCAACTTCGGGCGTGCACCGACTATTCTTTCGCAGTTTGTGTGCGAGATGTATACTTTCTCGGAATAGCTAAGTGGTGTTCCTTCCTAGGTCGGAAGCATTGCAATGAATTCTCAAAAGTGTCAAGACTCTCTGCACGTCCCGTAACCTGAAGTTTAGGCGGAAGATAAGGTTAGTTGTTGGTTAGTCAACCAACAATACCGAATTTCAACAGTCATCTCAAAGGTTGTCTTCTTCATACGGCCGTTTACAAGTCGTATTGACGGCAGTCTAATGACTGCAAATTACACCACGAATAAATCATTTATTTATCTTATAACGCGAATCTCCGCCGCGTGGCAAGAATGCTATATAAAATTTTTCTCCACTGACTTTTCTTTATTCGATATAAAGTGTCGCGTTGAGGAAATTCAATATAATAGGAGATTACAAAAGTACAACAAAGCATTAATCCTTCTGATCTTAGGCTACATATTCTTTTGGAATTACTTTCTCCGATTCTCATAGAATATCCAAGAAGTACATATTTCCATGTGAATCCGCGGGCGATGAGGAAAGTCTCGAGCTCAGTTACAAGCGTAATCGCGACGGCCCGTTTCTCCGGGTTCTCTCAAGGACCGAGGTTCTGCGCAGACTTACACGATGCGCGTTGAATAATTCAGCGCTAATACTCGCGAAACTAAAGAAAAAGCCGGTAACGAACGGTCGCATCATGCCGAACTTTCAAACTCGGGACGCAAAAATTAGTCTTGGTCTAAGATTTGCTACGCTAAAGCAATCTTTGAAACATCGCCAGAGAAATTTAAAAAATTTAAGTGTAAGACAGAAGGAAATCGGGGGGCTACAACTTCTTTACAGTCATCTTTTCCTTTTAGTCGTTGAACATCACTCTTTTTCTCAGCATTATGTCCGATTTTAGAAAATTCCGGTGCGTAGGGTGCAAAAGGGCGCATAGATGTGTCAGGTCGACCGCATGCCGTTTCGGTATGGGCGCCTACGTGCAGAAGGACCTTCACGGCTCCAAATTAGCACGGGGACGTGTATGAAACGATGAAGGCCCGACAACGGCGAGCGCGATGAATGAGGAGTCTGACGGAGAAAATCAGACGTCCCGTGGAGAGGACCGAAAAGACGGTAGCGAGAAAAAGTAACAGAGGAGGGAGATGGAGAGGGGGAGGGGGGAGGCGAGTATATCGCGACAAGGGGTCCGGATAGAGGAAAGAGGCGGCGGATATAGCGTGGAAAAAAGGAGACGAGCGTGCGCGCTTACGGAAGAGAGCATCGGCCGAGCGTCGGCTTGAGCGGCGTGAGAGGTAAGCGTGATGCGGCTCGGTTCGGCTTGGCGCGGCTCGGCGCGACTTGGCGCGGCGCAGCGTGGCGATCGCGGAGTAGCGGGACGACGGAGCCAGACCGGAGAGACGAGGACTGAACGAGAGGTGTTCGCGCCGAGAGACGAGTCACGCTAGAGCGACGAGGATGACGGAGAGGCATAGGAGAGCACGACCGACGAACGGAGAGACGGATAGCGGGGTAGAGTCGGGCTAGTGCGGGCGCCCGAGCGAAACCGAGCCGTGCCGAGCCGAGGGCAGGCAGGCAGGCAGAGCCGTTGGCGTAGTAACGCGCTGAGGCTCGTATAGACGAGCCTGCTTGCTGCTTGCCTGCCTGCTTGCTTGCTTGCCTGCCTGCTTGCCTGCCTTGCTCATTGCCTTTCCTCCCCCGACCGACCGACCGACCGACCGACCGACCAACCAACCAACCGACCGACCGACCGTCCGTCCGACAGCCCGACTCCGACTCTATCCGTGTGAATGCGCGCCTGTGTTCGCCGCGCCTCTCCGCGCGGTGCCTCTGTCGGTGGCAACTACACGCGAGCGCCCCGGCCTTCAGCGTGTGTGCGCCGCGCACGTCCGTGTGCGCGCGTGTGTTAGATGGGGGTCCCGGCCCGGCTCGGCGCTCTCGGCCCGTCCCGTCCCGTTCCGTGGAGTATCGCGCCGCGCCGCGCCGCTCGCCACCCGCTATCCACAGCAGTTTCAGCCAGCCCGCCCGCCCGACTGACTGCCAGTGTCCCACCGCACGCCGAACCGTTTGCACTCAGAAGCGATCAGGGAGCCCTTCTCTGCCTCCCTACCTCTGCCACCCTGCTCGTACGCTCTCTCGTCGGCTCTCCATCGGCACCCCACTTCGCCCTTCTTCGTCACCCACGGTCGCTCTCCCTCGTCTCCCTCACTGCCGCTCCGATTCTGTCTCCCTTTTTCTCTAGCTTTACACATATATACATACACATACACACGCGCAAGTAGTCCTCTCTTTCCCTCTTGAAATTTTCTCCCTCTCCGTCCATAGCGCGCGGCGTTTCTTCGCATCCCACTCTGTCCCATCGAAGCCTCCTCTCCTCGCCCTTCTCTGCTAGTCGAGTTACACTCGGCGAACACACGCGAGCACCGGCTATCGCTCTCTCTCTCTGTCTCCTATCTCCGCCGGCTCGTTCTCCATCTCGTTTTTCACCCTCTTGCGTCCCGTCCTATCTATCTCCCTCTCTCTCTCGGACGTGTTTAAACCTCCCGCCTGGTCCCTCCTTCACGCCACTCTACGCTCCCTCCACGTTCCGCTCGCGACTCGGCCGTCCTCGTCTCGCTACCGCAGCCAGCTGTCCTACCTCTCCGTTTTCGACTCCTCTCTCGTCTGTCGGTCCCGCTTCTCCCTCTCGCTCTCGGGAGTAACGCCGGTGTGTACTCCCGCTGTCACCTGATCGCGGGACGCTTTTCGCGGGTGAGATACCGCTCGGCCACCGAGTCAACCCAGTCTGCCGGCACTCGCTCTTGCTCCGATTCTTCCTTTTCGCTGTCCTTCTCTCTCTCTCTCTCTCTCTGTCTTTCTTTCTCTCGCCCTCTCTGTTTTTCTCACTCATTCTGTCCGTCTGTCCTCATTCTGTCTCTCTCTCTTTCTCTCGCTCACTCGCTCGCTCGCTCGTTCTGCCTTTTACTCCTCCTCCCTCCCCACCCCCGCGTAGCCTTCCTCTACTCTTCCACCGCCGCTCTTCCTCCTGCTGGCCGCCGTCGTCGTCGTGGTCTTCCTTTACTCGCCTCGTTGCCGCGCGACGTCAACATCGTCAGGCTGGTGGTTACCCGGTGGAAGACGAGAGCCGAGAAAAAAAGGAAAGCGAAGCACAGAAGAGTTGGCCGCCACCGAGCGTCCGACGGCGCTCGTCCACGCGAGACCGGGTTGCGACGACGGTCTCGCGCCTCTTCTTCCTCCTTTCACGGATCTTCGCCGGCACGTCGGAGTTGCCCAGAGGGAGAGGGACAGAGAGAGAGAGAGAGGGAGAGAGATAGAGTTAGAGAGGGAGGTGACACTTTCGGGCAGACACGCGGCACGGATCTCGCACACTCGGCGGACGCGCGCGCGGTGGACACGGAAGAGCCGCGTTACGTTGCGGATCGGTGACAGTGCCAAGAGATCTCGTTTTTTTCCCCTCTCTCTCTCTCTCTTTCCGATCTCCATCCGGACTCTTTGTCCCGAAAGCGCCTTCGTGAGTCGGGCGCCGGTCTTTGCCAGTGCATGAGCGATCATGCGTGTGATCTCGATGTGACAGTGTGAAGACGACGATTTTCAAGTGAGTTCCGATCATTACTTTATGATTGTCAAGCTGTTCGAGCGCGATTTTCTGCGATTTTTTCGCGACGTTTTTAAAGTTACTCCGTCATTTGCGCACACATTTTGTCTGTCGGAAATTATTCTTTAATATTGGTGAACGCTACATTGTCAACGAAAAATTCTCGTGGAATTCACTCGTGATATATAAACGTGATCAGTGGAAAATCTGTTCGAAAATATAAAAAAAAAATATTTTTCGCCCTTGTCGATTATCCGTCGGGCTGTCACGATTGTTGGCCTTCAATCTTCTTATAACAGTGGATGCACAGAGTGATACACAATTTTTTAGTTTGCATCAATCGACGTTTTCATTTATTCTCCATTAAACAAGCTACAGTGATATATTCTAATAATAAAATTATACAGGAAACTATTCCAAAATAGATCGGCTTTGCAATATACTGTATAGACGAGTGTTATAAAATATTAATCTCCCATGCATGTCTCGCGTTATCATCACGTTCCGAAATAGAACTGATATCGAGAAAAATCACGTGCAGCGACTTCTTTGCCAAAGAAAATCGCTGATCATATATTTCGTTTCTAATCTGCGCGCGTCATATTCTTTCTGCCTCGATCAAATCGCTTATACATTTAGATTGCGCTCAAAAATCCCTTTGTGACTGAAAAATATTGACGCCACTCGACGACAATCGATCGACGAACGCGAACAAAGTGGATTGAGGAAACGAAACTCGTATTATTTTCCGACCATTTATTATTTTTGGTCTACGCTTCGTTTGTTTTTTCTGCCTCTCTCTTTTCCTCTCGCGGAACGGAGAAGCAACTCTCGCGTCGAGAAGGAGAACGACGAAGGAGAGACGGCGGCGGCGTTCGTCCGTTCCAGTGCCCGTTGCGGGCCGGTCGCCACACCCGCCCGTTTGGGAATTCAACTTACTGCCACTCCGGGACTCCGAGCGAGGAGAGCGTTCGACGGTTTCTCCGACGGGATCTAACGGGCCGCCCTTTCGCGAATGGCGCGCCAGTTTCACGGTGGATATAATCGGCTGATCTTTTGACGGGCGGTTTTTTTTTTCTGAACAAAGTTCACTTTTCCAGATGTGATCTGATTTGGCGGTAAAAATCCGTCACGGTGAGAATACGTCGTGGTGTTTAGTGGAGTGTTGTTTTGTCGCGTCTAAGCGCATTACCTCGTCGTGAAAATGCCGAGGAAAATCTCGTTATCGGTTTTCGAAGTGTTATGAGAATGCCGCCCTTTCGATCGCACGCGATCGTTGCGTTTAACATGGTTCTTTTCACCGGCGATTTAATTCGACGTAGGCGGACAGAGTGTGGAAAACACGCACACGGGGGTTGGATTGAAAATCCGAAGCACTCGTTTGCGGTGCCTCTGTAACGTGTCATTATCGGCGATGGTTCGTTCTGATCCCACATACGCGGCTCTTTTCTAAAGAGTTTGTTAATGCGCGGCATTTCGCTGCATTGTTCGACGCTTCTGTGCGTTAGATGGAACGTCATTTCTTGTGATAGAACCGCTTTGGCGATAAACTCTCGTTAATAATCGATTCTACACAGGATATTCGATGAACACAGTAACATTTAAAGATCGAAACATTAAAAAATTTTTGCAGATTAATTTTTTGTTAGCAGAACATACTATTTATTAAAAAAAAAAGATTAGATTCGAAATCGCAAGATCGGAGAAATTAAATGTCAAACAATGTATTTATGTGATTAGTCGCGAAGATACATTACCCCTTGTCTGTAATCCTTCTTAGGCAGTGACCCGATCGGATGTAAAGCAACTAATCAAACTATCTCACGGTAGTCTCGATAGTCTGATGGATGATCGATAAAAGTAGTTAAGGACGGATATAGCTTTTCATATAGCTCTTACGTTGAACGAGATTGCAACAAGACCGGGATACTTGCGCAGATTTGCTTGTATCTCGCGATCCCGTTACGCTGATCCTTCAATGCTTGAAAATAAAACTCGTCGCGCTTACGAAAGGATTTTTGGTGAGTCTCGTGCCATTACATCTATAGGTGACATTTGTCACAGAGCCCGCTGTTTTGCGGGACTTTGTATCCTTCGCATTAATCACGCGTCTGTTATGATCTTGTCCCGCGAACATTCATCTAAAGTTTTACGTAAACTAGCCTCGCGTCGAAAACATGTATCTGTATTGATCGTAAATTGCCTCGCCTATCATCGCTTCTGTTCTTTCAGCTCCGTTGACTTTTACGAAATCGTCAGGATTGACGTCCTTCCGATCGCAACTGCGAAAATATTCCCGATCAGATTTTCGCTCCGAACTCAAAACCACGACGAACTCGGCAATTGATAAATTCTTATTTGTCCATTTTACTGGAGAGTAAACAACTCGTTTTGCGATAATAGAAAATTTTAATTAGTCAACTCAATAAACTAATAAACGCGAGTGTTTTTTTTATAGCAGGTATTTTCGTCTTTAGTTTCATCAGCTGAGAGATAGAAATTTTTTTCAAGAGGCAATTGCGTGTACTTCTAATTTGCATAATCTCTTTTTTTAACGAGAAAAGAAATTATCTTTTTTTTTCTCTCAAGTGTGGCCGTTTGCTGCGAGTGACATTTGGCGCGAGGCGCGAACGTGTTTCTCGATATGCTTGCTATTTCGAATAAATTAAGTAGATTTAAAACGAATGCTTTCTCTCTCTCAACACGCGTTTGATATCCCTGATATAGATCGCCAAACTGCGGAAATAATACTATGCACTCTGAGAGATGAAACAAAGAGCATATATTCATAGATTGGAAAACACTTTTTTAGTATAGATATAAATATTTTTGGTCTGCGTCAGAGTTTTGTAAGAATATTTGGCAAACTTAGATATATAAATATTATTTTTTCATATAAGTAATAGACAATATCTCCGATCTGATCTCATATTAATTTAATATTATAACAGAGAATTCGTATATCGAAGCTAGTTTATAAATTTATATTTTTTTATATATTATTATATAAATATATAAATTTATATATTTATATTTATAAATTTATTTATATAAAATATTGATGTGTGAAACGCGTATCTCGGTGGAATGGAACCATTTCTAACATTTCCTTTAAAATGAAAAGAAAGCAATTTAACTTAAATCACACTTCTTTAAATTTTTCGAGTTCAACGATAAACGAAGAATATGTTTCGTCCAATTCACAATTGTCCGATTTTTTCTCATTCAAAGTTTTGGCGATCTTATTTCAGGAATACTCCGTATGCGTGTGCTTTTACTTGCGATAATAAAGGAAAAAAGAGAACATCGGTTCTCTCCGGTTGAAATAACGGCCGCGAATTTGCCGATCAGTGGCCGCGAGACACCGCCGTTACGAAACCGATTGGCGGGTGGGACAAGGACGAAGGGGTGGAGAAGGAGGTGGAGCGGCAGGGCGGTGGTGTCCTGCGCGGGAAACGGATAACCGAAACTGTCGCGTATGCACGCATACAACGGGTGGGCGTACGTGGTAATACAGTGGCCATGCGAGCTTGATTACACATTGCGATCACGAGTGTCCCACGAGCGGGCGGACATAAGGCCTTTTGTCGCACTATGGCCTACGGGCAGGAAGCACGTAGCGTGACACCCGGTCGCTCGGTGTGCGAGTGGCACCCACATTATATGCCGAGTAATATGTACACGAATGGGGAGAGAGAGAGAGAGAGAGAGAGTGCGCGAGCGAGAGAGAGAAGGAAAGAGACGCAGAAAGCGAGAAAGAGAACGATATGTAGAGAGAGAAGAAGAGAGACGGAGCGACGCGGTAAAGGGGGTAGACGGGGAGAATCGGTGGGGACGGCAAGGGACGTGCTATAATACTCGGTGGTGGTCCCATGCCACTACGTGACTTGTGTGCGGCTCTAAGCCGAGACATATCGCCGTCCCGGGGCCCCGTTTCTGCCACCTAAAGGAGCGCGCGGATATATCGCGCACCGAGGCCATTATACCGGCTACCGTGCCGGACGGGGACGGTTCGATCGGTCTTATTGAATTTACTCTCCTTCCCCCTTCCGACACCCGCTCTCGACTTTGTCGGGTTTGTCTCCCGATTGTTCGTCGCGAGTTATCTAAGCGCAGTCCGCCGCTAACCTAATCGGGTCACCCACTCGCGAATGCAGGCACTCGCAGTTTTTTCACCTCGTCGGGTTTCCGTCCGTAGCGAGCGTTTGCGCACTACTGTGTTCAACGAAATCGGAACGCGGTGAGATAACTTAATTTTCAACTTCGTGCTTTAGATGCTTATTAAGTTTCTCTCGACATGTTAAAATTTTGAGTTTCGAGAGAGAGAAAGAGAGAGAGAGAGAGACTGTTCAAGATCCTACAGTCACTCACGAATATTTAATAATAAATCCGAAATAAGCTTATATGTGATATATCTTGATGAGATTTCGATAATTGCCGGATGAAGATTTCTGTGATATAAATTGTCCGATTTCATTGAAAATCGAAACATCCCGATTATCGCCATCGGATTATTGCTTTTTCAAATAGTTGATATCTTATTAATATTTACTAATTTCTCACGTAATTAACTATTTTTTTCATTCCAATATAATTTTTTCATTAAATATAACATCATAATTGAGTAATCATTTTCGTATCTTAATTAGAGAGAATATCGTCTAAAAATATATATAAATAGCAAATATTCCGCCATACTACTTTATCTTTAGTCTCTGTTCATTGATTCTATCTCGTGGTCCAGCAGCGTGGGTTAAATGCGACCGCGGTAGTTAATAACTGCTTAATCGAGCCGTTAATTAAGGCGCTCCCGGATCGTGGCTCTCGAAATAAACCTTTTCGCACGTTCACGCGATCGTATCTCCGCGACAGGACAGCGTCGGTTATCTGGCGATAATATCACCGTGACTTTCGACCGTATCCAGTCTTCCATTTCGCTTTCTCTCTCTCTCTCTCTCTCTCTCCCGCTCTGGCTCACTGTCAATTGAAGGAAATCGCGTACATCGCGGCCCGGCCATTATGCCAGCCACCGCGCTAGACGCTTCGATCGGCCTCATTGAATTAGTTTCCGCCAGCGGGCTTGTTTCTCGATTGTCTGGTGTAAACCGCAGAGGTTTGCTATTTTACTCGGGAACTCAGTCGCTCTGTCGGATCGACCAGTCGGTTCGTTGATTGACATTCCCGAGGGCGATAATCGCGAAAATAAGAAATCTGTCCCAATGCCAGTTCATCGCGTGACTCTCTTGCCGTGGTATATCGAACGATCCACAAGCTGGAGTATTTATTTATTAGGGATATATCTTGGCCTGTATCACTGACATTATTAGCCTTTGTTATGGATGTGTGTTTTATCAGTTTTATAACAATACTTTTGGCGATATTAGACTAATTTTCTTCATAATAAGAAAATTTTGATATAAATTCGCATTTAAACAATTATTGCGTATGTAAAATAGATTAATCGTTTTCTTAATAAATATTATTTGTTGTGACTATGATGTGTAATCTCTGATTACAAATCATAGTCAATTTTATTCAAATACTGATTGTCGATTATTTCGCAAGCTGTTATTTTACAAGTTATTTTTATTTAAATAAGTAATCGTTTTTATATAAGTATAAAATACGATTCTTTATTTTGTTTCTCTCGCTCTCCGTAGAATCATATCGAGGCTATCCGTCGTCTGGCGCAAGTCGTTTTGTTAAATTCTGCGATTTTCAACAATTAGCATAGCTCAAAGTTGCACCAACGGAATTGGCTGTCTTCAAGAGATTTCATTTTGATATCCTTTCGCCACGGCAGAACGACTCGCCGCGCCGTCCCGGTATTTCGAGGATTATCCTGATATTCCGTGACCCAAGGGAGCTTTAAGTATCGCCCTCGGGCCACTACCCAAGGTGGACAGACTCCTATCGAGCTTATTGAATTAGCTCCCGCTCTTAGGTACGCGCCACGATTGCGGATTGTACCGCTCGACCGCGTTTATCCATACTATGTACGTGATCTTTGATACACTTGCGGTGATCTCGAACACATCCCACCTCGCTACACAAATTTACATTCGGCATATGAATGTAGACGAATCGTCACAGTTTTATTTCGGGACCTCGATTCTAGATAGAACAGCGAAAGATAAAATGTTCGTCGGAGGGCGTGACATCAAGGGTCACTCGATCTAGGGTTGAGAATTATGCGAAGGGGTAGCTTCATTTTGATCGTTATATCTCATTATTTTCCGGTTTCACCGCCATGGTTTTCGCTGCAGGAGGTTGAAAGCAATAACCGTTCAATCCTGCATTGGGGTGTTTTTTTTTTTTTTTGAATGACGCATGATGGTACACTATATTTTAGTCCGATATCGGTCATGCAGACATGCAGAGATGTAGAAATGGCCCACGCGCGAAAGGAAGGTCGCGACGACTAACCGGTTTCCTCGTGTTTAGTACGTCGTGTAAGCTGCTGGCTAATTGTGCCAGAGTCGCTATCCTTAATGCCGCTCTTGCGAAAAGTCCCCATTTCTTCATATATGCGGTTAGAGTTGAAACGTGATATCTCCGCGAAGAAGCGCGAGGTTTCTACCTCAGGCGCGAATGATATGTATAAGCGAGAGTAATTGAGCCTTCCCCTCCGAGAGAGGGAGTTCATTCTTTTCGCATTATTTATAATAACGATATCTCAGTTATGTTCTTGAAGATTAAAAAAGAAAAGTACGTGGGGCACGTGAGTCATTTATCTTAGAGGAGAGCGGCAGATTTTAAAACGCAAAGCGAGCTAAAAAATGCAAACCAACCCTACGCGTTTCAGCGAAATTTCTCGTTTGCGTAGCCTTCGAAATAAACGACCGCGCTCGCTCGGGGTGTTAACGGGTCTACGATCCCCCGATATACAAGCTCGGGAAGGAGCCGGGAGCGATCGAATCGCTTAAAACGGAGAGTTTTCGCAGTGAGAGTTTCGCGCGCGCGAGACGCCACGTCGCGCGTCTATTATCGGACAGAAGGTGGAAGGCGACGGGAGTCAATTTCCCGAGTGAATTTCTGCCGCGTATTATATCCCCGAGCAGCTATAATCTACCTCTCCCACTGGCGATAGTCTCCACCCACTCGCCTACTAGTCCATTAGCGGCGCCCCTCGCGTTTAAACGTTTCCGCCGCTTAATTGCGCATAGCTAATTTTCCTCGTCACATTTCGTCCCTCTTTTGTTTCCAGGGGCGCAGCATCACCTTTGTCGCCGTTGTCGCCGTCCCCGAATGAGAACGCCGAGGCGTTCCTTGGACGATACTCGTGAAAAACCGTCGCTGCTGTGAGTGACTTGGATTTGAATTTGAATCTCGTACGAACGTCACAGTGTTACGAGTGATCGTGAATGATCTCTGTGGTGTGATCTTGGTGTGCTGGAAGTGTGCTGGTCAGTGTCGATGTGCCGGTCGCGGAATAACGTTGAGCAGAAGCCCGGTTGCGACACGTAAACACGCACGATATGGCTAGCGCGACGACGATGGGTCTACGTCGCAGAGCACCGGTGAACAGCTCGCCGACTCCCTCAACCCAATCACTGTCCACGACCACGGGCGCGTCGTCGTCGAGCAAGCGCTCGAGAAACGAGAACAACAACAGCCCGTCCCATGGTAATCTGAACTCGATGAACGGCGGCGCTCGGGATGAGCCACCGATGAAGAAGTCCCGCGGGACTTCGACGAGCGGCGGGAAAGGCGGCAGCCTCACCTCCGCGAATTCAGCATCCTCGGCGTCCTCCATCTCGACCAACACGAGCACCTCGACCGACAGCCAGATCTCGAAGAGCCGCGGAACTTCCGTCTCAAGATCGGCTACTCAGACCAAATCGTCGTCCACTTCGACGGCTGCCAGCACGGCCTCCTCTTCAACGAACGATATATCGAATGGTTCCGTGCTCTCGACTAGCTGGCCGACCACGTCGAACATGTCGGACGTGCCGTCGTACGCTTCCGTGACCGGGCTGGGCTTGACGGGCGGACAAACGGCCGGCCTGTGCGCCGGAAGCCTCGGCATGCCACCTACGCCGATTCCACCCTACATGTCGACCTCGATGGCGACCTTCGTCGGCAACGCCACGAACCTCGGCAAGAGCTCGTCCGTCTCGTACCTCGACATCTCCAACATGACCAGCGGTTCGTTGGCTGCTTCCGGCGCCGCGAACTCGTTAAACGGCGGATACGCGGCGAGCGGCACCGCCGCGATGGACACGAAGGGTGGAATGACAATGTATTCGGGGATGTCATCACCGAGCGTGAACGGCGGACCGTACGGCGTGCAAAAGGCGCAAGGCCCGAAGGGGGTCGACGCGGCCGCCGCATCGCCGAGGAAGTTTCAAAACGACGCCATGTTCAACGCTTATCAGCCGTGGGTGATCAAGACGTACGGCGATCTCGCCAAGACTAAGACGATCACTATCAAGAAGTATGCACGTATCTTGAGGACTTTACGGGGCGAGGAAGTGAACAGCGCCGAGAACAGCAAGTTTCGCTTCTGGGTCAAGAGCAAAGGTTTTCACATTGGCCAGCCGGAAGGCTACGACGCGAAAGCGGCCGACAGGATTATCGGGCGTCACGCCGTCACGAGTCCGGGTTTGGATCCGCCGCTCTACGTGCCCACGCAGCTGCCGCACAACAAGGTGAGTACGTCCAAGCGGATTAACATGCCTGCCGTAAGCGCGAAGGGACGTAGTCCCTCAGGTAGAGCCCACGAGCGACCGAAAGGATTAAGTTAGCGAGCGTTTTGCGGGAGGCATCGAGATATAATCTCTCGCCGATCGACGAGTTGGCACGACTTAACTGATAAACGAAGCGCGACCGATAAGCTCCACATCGGAATGCGTCGCGGTGGATTTTGCGCATTTCTCTTACCTTTGTCGAGCTTATTTGGCATGAAATATAAGGGCTTGGATGAAATTAAATAGATTTTTCATGCCTCTCAGGTTTTCACTTCTAACCGCAGCGTCTGTTCCTGGTGGCCGAGATTGATGACACATTAATGTGTCAAACGTTCTTCCGGTATTTCTTATATTTTCCACGCGATAAGAAGTCTTCTTAAAGAAGACGATCAGAAAAGGCACAGTTATAATAATTTTACTATATACTACGCGCAGAACGGTAATAACATCGCGACGAAACTGTCCTATATACAGCTCGTAAATTCCACTTTCTTATCCTTATTCCCGGAAAATTGACTTTCGAGCTTCTATCCACACGGATTGGTCGTTTTGCACGCGGCAGCCCATACTGCGCAGAAGAGAACTTACCGTAGCGGCTCACTGAAACGCGGGGTTTATTGGTCGGCGGGATTTATCTCCATGGCAAGTAGAAAAACCGCGAGAGATCTCGGGCGCGGTACGCTTGAGGAGTAACAGAGAACAAGAGAGAGAAAAAGAGGGAGATCTCATCATGTGCAGATAAGGCAGACGCTTAATTGCGTCTAATTATGTATATACGCGCGTGCAGTGGTGCGGCCGGTGGCCAACGCCGTCGCCGCTACCGCCGCTGCCGCCGCCGCCTCATCTGTCGACGCTCTTCGTCGGTGCAACGGCGCTTCGATCCAGTTTCCGGAGCTTTGCCAAGCCCGGAGTGAGTGAGAGAGAAAGAGCCAGCGAGAGAGAGAGAGAGAGAGAGAGAGAGAGAGAGAGAGAAAGAGGAGAGAGCGAGGAAGAGAGAAAAAGAGAGAGGGAGGGACCGTTTGCCCGACGCCGTTCGCCTCTTCGGTCGGTAACACTTCCGCGATTTTCTATCCGCGTCTTCTCGCCACGGAATTCGGCAAAACGAAACTCACGAGAGTCTTTCTCTCACTCTCCTTTTCTCTCTGTCTCTCTCTCTCTCTCTCTTCCGCTTCGCTCCCAGGCTTTCTCGTATACGTCTGATACGCTACTTTAAGGCCGTCCGATAACGTGCTAAATTACTCACGGCGAATTCGATTGGATGCACTAGGCGCGCTCTGCTGCAGATTAAAGCCTGTCGTACGCTATAATATATTTGGGTTTAAAAGCGCGCGACACAGACACCTCGATTGACGAAACGCCGAGCGTGTATTCTCCCGAACAATGCGACAGATTGCACTGAGCCTCTCTCTCTCTCGTGGTCCGACTCGCTTATGTACCACGCCTTTACGTCGATTTGTGTACGACAGGCTTTAACGTGCGCCAGTGCGCACTACCGCATCCGACCGAATTCGCTATTACACAGCACCACCTCATCGTGCATACCCTATCGAGCCTGTGCTGGATATTCCGGGAATATCCTGCGATTTACTCGCGCCGGAATGTCTTGATTAAACTGGTCATGAGGTTACGGATAACCTCGGTAAACGGAGCGATAATCTAATCTGTAAAATTGATTTATATTTTCGGTGGATGAAATTGACAGATTCGATACGGCTGGCGCTTATCAGAACGCTTGCTTAAGGCAAGCAAGCTTACTGCTATAATTTTTTTTCCTAGCTTACGGCAATTTTTTATATCACTCCGTGATAAGTGTATCCCAAATGTTGTCATGAATGCTCGCTCTCCCATCGCTATCGCTTCCTCTATCAGAGCTATGTCGCCGTTATCATTCGTATATCTGTGAGAGGTGTAGAACAGTAAGACGCTCTCTCGCAACGTATACTTTTTCCCCGTTGCTCAATTACATTTCACTCTATTGCGAGAGGCGGACGCTTTCACAGTACTATCTAACGTAGCGTACGTCACGTAACTCGACCACCAATCTCACAAAAATCAGATATCGCGCCTCAAGTTCCTTCAATTCACCGGCGAGAGTAGAGCCTTATTTTATTCGGTGCTTCTACATCGATTATTCACCGAATCAGCGAATTTCATTCGTCGGAACGTGAAGACAAAGTTCATCCAACCGTTCGTCGAGCATTTGTCGTTATCGTAGATTTTCGAATCGCGATTTGGAGCTACGATCATTATTAAACTAAGGAATGTCGGCTATTTTTTTTTAATATTTATACAACGTAGAATTATTAAATGTAGAAAAAAAATTTGTTGTGGACAATTCGCAAATACACCTTAAACGATAAAGGGAAGGGACTGTGCCAGATATCTTTTTCTGCATCCCTTTAAAAATTGCAGTTCTATTAGTTACACCTTATGGTTGCCGTTCGCGAGGTTCTGACGCGCGCGTCGCGATGCCGTGGGATTCCGGGCGCCGGAGCGGCACTCTTTCTCACGGAAAAGGAAGAGCGCAGCGGGCGCGCTTAGAATTCCGCCGCTCCGCTCACTCGCCTGCCCTCGGTCCGCCATCGATCGGGATTCACTGTCCCGGGTGGTCGGAGCGGAGAGGATCCATCCTCCCCCGTCCATCCCACCCAGCGGCGGCGGCAGCATCCACGGGATTTTGCGTGCCTCCGAGATTTCCCATCCTCCTTTCTTCTCTCTCTCTCTCTCTCTCTCTCTCTCTCTCTCTTTCTCTCCCGCTCCATTTCCGTCCTTCGCCACAGCGTCCCGCAAAATATCACCCGCTCGCGACACTCATTTTTCACGGTTGACCGTCGTCGAGGGCCACGAGATAACAACGGCGGAGAGGAAAGGTTCGCCACCGCGATAACTCTCACGGGAGAGAGGAGCCCTTCTTCCTCTTCTGCTCCACTTGGTCCCTCTTGCTCGCTCGCTCGAGGGTGGCAGGAGAGTAGGTCTGGCCGGCTAGTCATTAGTCACTTTCCGAAGCAGAGGCACAGACAGGCCGCGGCTCTTCCTCCCGTCCGTCCTGCTTCGCTTCCTCCTGTTCCACGTTCGCCTACCCTCTCTCTCTATCTTTCCCTCTTTCGCTCTTTCTCTCTCTCTCTCTATATCCTTTCTCGTTGTTTCGTCCCGCTCCGTGTATACCGTCTACCGGTCGCTCGCGCTCTCCTCTCTTCTCCGTCTCGCTACGTGGTTCCGTGCTTTCCACGTATCTCTCTCGCACCACAGTCTCTACACCGGCCACCCTTCCTTCCCTCCCGCACCCCGCCCCCGCTCGCCGACTACGAGACTCCGACTCCGAGACCCGAAGCGGTATAAGTCTCCCCTCTCGTCGGGCTCCGTCGGCTGTGGCTTCGAGACGTTCTCGCTTGCTCCCCTCATGGAGAGAAACGCCGCCGCCGCCACCGCGCTCGTGTTCGCCTCCTCTCCCGGTGCTAAGCCTCTCGCGCGTCTATCTTGATTGAGAGGGAGCGCTCCTCTCTCTTTTCCCGTCTCGCTACGTCGTTTCCCATCTTTCTCCCTCGTGGTTACGAAGTCTAGAGTGAGAAAGAGCGGGGAGATAGAGATAGAAAGCGGACTAACCATGCCTACGGTGAACCTGACGAGGACGCAGCGAGAGAGAGAGAGAGGTTGTCATTGATCGTCCCGACTGCGGCTTGCGAGCCGCTAAAGGTCCCGTACAAGCACGGGCCCGCTGGCGTGTAGCCGGAGCCGCGTGTATGTGCGTACGTGCGTGTGTGCGTGAGCACACGTGCGTAAGTGCTCCGTCCGTTCGTCCGTTCGTCGTTCTCGTGCGTGCGGCGGCGGAAACCTTTTTCTTCTCGCGCTACTCGAATTGCAGTGTTATTAGGTTGGCTTGTAGCGATCAGACACGTAATGTGCGTACGGCGAGTTTGATATTTTATAAGAATGTGAAAAATGCGGCAATCACACGTCCACATGCATCCTTCGTAGATACTACGATGCAGGCTACGTGAAAAAAAAAAATATCCCGTATATAAACACCGTCATCGATGCTCAAAGAAAATTTTATGTCATTTAGAAGAAAACAGACTAAAGAATTTTAATATTATAAATTTTAGTATTATAAATTATGTGCTTAATATTGAATGAATAAGGACGTAAAACTGTGTGTATCCTTTCGTGACGTATTATCGAATCCGCTTCACTTTTTTCTCTTTTATCTTCTCTCTGATATAAAGCGATAATAGCGTTCTCCGCATGAACACAACAATCGAACGACTACGTTTACCACTAAATACCAAACATCTGATATTGCTGACGACGGCATTTCTCGGGAAAATTGCGGGCGCTTGGCGAGCAATTTTTAATCAACCGGGCAAGGAACTGGGACATCCGGCGCGTTAGGTGGCGACGACGGATAAAGGAAAAAGACGGTCTGCGCGCGCGGAGGTTAACCAAGGCGATAATTCGTCGCTCCGATTTCGGGGGTTTGGCTCGGTTAACCGAAACCGTGGCTCCGAGGGCGTGCGCCGCGACCCTTAGCCAATAAAACAGTTGACCTCCTCGACCGGGAGGAGAGTAGCAAGGCGGAACGAGTAAAACGACGGGATCCGACGAGGCCCTCTGCATTTTTGGCGATCGCTGCGAATTCTTCGCTAATGGTTTCCTCTTCTCTCTCTCTTTCGTTTTTTCGTTTCATCTCTTTTTCTCCGCTCGCGATGGTTTCAGTCGCGAATAGGTCATTATGAGATAAATAAATAAACGCGTAAATAAATTGCAATTGATCGTCAATTTCGAGATCACGTGACATTTTATTAAGAAAAAATCATTATCGGGAAACTTGCGGAATAGAAGTTTACTTGATTTCTTTGCAGCGATATTTATTTCACTACATTATCATATTTTAGTGTTTTGTTATTTCTCGCTGATTCTAATCATGTATATTTCTTATAAGATAGAATTGACTAAAGACTTCTAGATTAGAGACTTAGAGACTAAAGACTCTCTAAAATAATAATATAATCTAAAAATTTTTTTTAGTGCAAATTTTAGACTAATACTAATATTAATTTATTATATATAAATCATGCTCATCGTTGCTCAATTATCGCTGAAACGAAGAAAAACGGAAGAACGTTCGCCAGTCGCTTTTCGTAATGATACTCGATGCTGATGTATTCTCCACATGGGATCCTGCGATACGCACCCTTCGACAGCCCTTAGCGCGGCCCAGCGGCGCTTGATGATTATCACCGCCCCTGCCTCGATAATGAAAGTACATGCGCGCGCTCGTGTATGTGCGCGTGTGCGTGTGCGGTGTATTGTGTTGGTGTCGAGAGCGCCAGGGTTCGCCGCCTGGTTGCATTCGGGCACCGGCGGCGGACGGGATCCGATGAGAAGAACGAGCGGCGGCGCGAAGTGAGACGGAGGGGGGTTACTACGAGGGTGGCTTCGAGGCGTATACGCCGTGTCTCGGTCCCGCTGAGTCACGCACTAAAGAGAAACGCGTGAGGTCTCTCTGAGGGACGAACGGAGGGTTCCGGACGACCACGGGAGCTTCGTGCGGGAATCTTTATTTTTAGCGTGTGCGCCGATCCGGGCGGCACTCGCGCGTGCTCGATTCCCGAAAGACAGAAAACTTTTTAAAATTATACTTTACACGCACGATACATACACTCGTACAAGGAGAAAGAGAAGGAGAGCTAATGCTTCATTCTCCACTCTCTAAAAGTGAATTCCACTGAAAGATTCAATGGAATATTTAACACTGACAATCAGTGTATCAATCGCTGATTTGACAGTGAGTTTCACTGATTCACTTTTAGAGAGTACCAAATAAATGCAAGTTTTTTCTAAAAAAAAGTAGTTTTTTGCAATAGCACGTAAATAACATTCAGATATTGCTGTTGACAGTGACGATAGATCGCATTAATGTTATGGAAATTAAATAAACTGGAGCGATACTTTTTGCGCGGTTATCGAAATTACTCTCTGAAAAATTCAGTGGCACATTTAACACTGACAATTAGTTTTTAGTCGCTGATTTGACAGTGAGTTTCACTGATTCACTTTTAGAGAGTAAGGTAACTGTATTTTTCGACGCGCTTTTTATTATTAAAACGATATCCTAATTCTCGCTACATGGTTCTCCCTAAATCCCGGAGATGCAAATGAGTCTAATGAAGTTAGATTACCGTTGCGCCGTATTTCATACATACACACACGCACGCGATGTTCTTCGCGGCACAACGGAATTCAAGCCATTGCGCAAGCAGAATTTTATTTATAAAATACGCGAGAAAGAGAGAGACAGAAAGAGTGCGCGATTTATGGAGAGGCTAGGCCATGTCTACAGCTTTATCTCGACGGGAATGTTGGGTAAAGATTGCTATCGTCGTTATCTCCATATCGATAACCAAAGTGTGCGTTCTTCGTCCGTGTGCTCGAGCTAATGCCGCGAGATTAACCCCTTCGTTACTCTGAGCGCGCGTATTCGGCTAGAATTGAGAACCGCCGATTTGCTACATTGTTATGTAATGCGTATGTTCGTCTCTCGATTTATCTCAAGTACCATCTATTTGAAGTACCTCGATCAGGTTCGAATTTTGCGACGTAAATTCTACAAAGCCAGGTTTCAAATAAATCTAAAAAGTTTACTCCAGGTATTTATCCGAGGAATTGATCACATTAAAATACAATCTTGATTTCTTCAAAAATGAATTTAATTAGTAGAGAAACGTTTTAATAGTAATTTGTTTATTAAATGTAGAGATCTCAGATTTAGCGTAAAGTGTGCACGCTTCAGTTTTCTTTTGAAGAGATTAAAATGTTAAAGGGTTAACACCCGGCGCCGTATTTTGGAAGGAGATCGAGAGGATGCAGGTCCGGGGGATGGATTGTTTCGTCGCTGAACAATCCACGAAGAAAGCGGAACGACGCGAAATTCGCCGGGCATTGAAACAAACTCGTTGTGCCAGGTACACGGATAGGACGAGCGGTGTAGATGCGGCAGAACAGCCACGGTAGCGTGAAATACGACGCTGCAACCTGGATTTCCGGGCCTTAACTCGGTACGCTTACGGTGTAAATGAACTAACAGAAGCGGAGTTTCTCGTTCATCCCCGGAATACCGCTAGGAATGCATATCATCCGCTTGAAAAATTAACGGACATCTGGAAGATGACATCTTGCTCCGTGTTAAAATATTATTTTGAAATTATTTCATGTTACAACTCTATCAGTATTTCATTAATTTATAATTTATACAAAACGTAAAGTTGTTTGATGACGGATTTATGATAAATCTGAGGTTTTGGATCAATTTCTCTTTACGAAAGTATTGAAACAGTAAAACATATCGACAATGCGTGGAGAAATCTCAGAGCATTTTTTTAAAAAAAAGGTAAAATTCGACACCTTGATAGACAGCCTTTAAGTTTCTTCGCGTAATAGTGTCCCGTACTATGTGCCAGTTGCATCAATCTGTTAAATTTCCGCCTCGTTTCATTTCAACGCGTTCCCATCGGCGGTGCACGCATCCGTTAGAGCCGCGGCCGGAATGCCTCCGGTAGCGGGACGAATTTCGTCGTTGCGACGAGATTATGCCGATGGCTCGCATACCGGCCGACATACCGGCCCGCTGTTCATGCGTCGGTTACGCGGAACGAAAGCGCGCGGATCGAGAGCGCGTATACGCGCCGCGCCGTGCCGCACCGCGCCACACAGTGCCGTGCTGAGAACTCGGGGGCCGGCTGAGCGTTCTGGGCGGCTGAGTTCTGGGGTCCCAGCCGGCCCCGGCCCCCCTCGCGCACTCCGGCGGCTATAACGCGCGGCACGTAACCGCGGCCGGCGGCAATTAGTAGCGGGCCGCCGAGGGAGCCTCGGCCTTTTTCCCCAACCTGCTTGCCTCCGCCCGTTGCATTCTATCTTTTTCTCTCTTTCCCTTTCTATCTCTCTCTCTTCCCCGAGCGTCTATCCTGCTCTCCCTTTCTGACTCTCTATCACGCTTTCGCTCACGTTCCACCCGTTCGCCGGTGTCCCGCTCGCACGTTCGCGCTTTAGCAACCACCGCTTCTCTTCTTCCTCTTCCTCTTTCCGCCCGCGGCGTATCCCATCGCTCTTCGCCGGTACGTCCCTCCTCTGGTCCCACTCCTCTTCTCTTTCTCTCAAGCCGGCTCTCCCGCGGCGCGTTTTCGCTCGCTCATGTATACGGTATTCGGATTCCTCCTCTCTCTGTCTCTCTTTCTCATTCTCCACGTGATTCTGATCTTCTCATTCGCTTGCTCGCGTGCGCGATCGGTTTGCACGTCGAAGAGGAAGGGAGATGCGGAGTATCGGCGAAAAAACGACGGAGGTGGTTGAGTTCGGGAGCAGGAGAGGCAGAGGAAGAATGGTGGAGTAAAAGAGAAAAAGATGGGGCGATTGCGCGTGTCGGATAAAGAGGGAAATGGGCGCGAGACGGGGACGAACCAGGGCTATGCGGTGGCATAAAAAGAGGCGTAGCGGGAAGAGAAAAAAAAAGAGCGAGAGAGACCGCCGTGGCGAAAGGGAAGAAAAGAAGACGGTGAGCCGACGGGGCGTACGAAAGCGTGGGACGAAGAGGGAAAAACGGAGTAAAGCGGTTGGAGAGAAAGAAAAGAGAGAGGCAGAGAGCGATCGAGCGAGCGCGCGCGCGCGCGCGAAAGAGAGAGAGACAGAGAGAGAGAGAGAGAGAGACGCGAGGTTCGGGGTGGAAGCCGCAGGCTTTTTGTCCCGCCACCGCCGCAGCCACCCGACAAAAATAGACTCCGTGTCCCTCGGTTCGTCTGTGCAACGACGTGCGACGCGGAGAACCTTCCGTCCTTCTCTTCTCGTTCGTTCCGGGCGTGAACGCCAACGGGTGTCTTCCGTCCTCGTCGTCCTCTTCCTTCTTCCCTTTACCCTCTCCCTTTCTGGCTCCTCTCACTCTTTCTCGCTCGCTTTTCCCCGAGGAGCCGTATTCTACGGTCTTCTCCGTCGCTGATGTCCCGAGAGAAGAGGCCGAAGCCAAAAGCGCGCGCGAGAGATTGTTAGAGTTGGGGTGGCCGGAGATGAGGCCGATAGAGCACGCCTTGATGATCCTTATCTACCGTAGGCGGCCTGACACCCGATGATGCGGACGTGGGCGCTTAGGTGCTTGGGCGACGTAGGCTAGAAGTCGAGCCGGTGGGGTTGGAGACAGAGAGTCGACCTCCCCTTCCACCCTATCTTCCCCGCCCTTCTCGCCCGACCGATATACTCATCCGATAACCCGGTAGCGCGGCAAATCGCGATACGTATCGACCCCTTTCCAACGACCGTGCACGCCGACCCCCTTCACTACAAATAAGCTCCCGAACTACTTACCCGCACTCGCGGTCCCATCCGGGAAGCCCCGCGGGGAGGAATGAGGATTGCTGCTCCCTATGGGATACTCCGAATTTGCCGTATCGCTCGTGATAACTACTACCGAGATTACCTTTCTCTCTCTCTCTCTCTCTCTCTCTGCGCAAAATCGCCGGGTGCTCTTCAAGGTTTTAAGGAATGGTGTGATTTCAAGAAACTATCAAGAAATTACAGCGGATCAAAAGAGGAGAAAAGATGAGGAAAAATATGTAGGGATACTTAGATGTACTTATTGTTAGTGGAGATTAATCAAACAATCACATCTCTTTTAAAAGCGTTCATTCACGATTGTGTTTAATTATAAAACATAGAATAATGTTACCTTTAGTATCATGATTATTCTATATTATAAATGGAATAACCAAAAATGTATAAATACGATAAAATGAATTTAATTATTATTCTTATTGTATTTTACATAAATTACCATAAACGTCGATGACATATATATCTTTCGATGTCTTTAATAGTCATGAAACTCAAAATATCTCGAAATACTTTAAAGATTATTCATATCATAGTAATGAAGTCTTGATTGCATAAGCTGTTTTAGAGCGATTGCGTAATCTGGCTGTTTTAGAGCAATAATTTGATCTTGGATTAAACCTTTAATACTTTATGACTGTTTTAAATACTCGTCTCTAAACGAATTTTTATTATTTAAAATCACATAACACAGCAACACATCAAAATAAAAAAAACACTTTATTATACGCTTCTTGATATAATGAAGAATTATTACATTAAATATTTTAATTTATATCACGCTTTTATCAAGAAATCACAAATATTTCCAAAGGATCAAGTTACTTTCTAATTTATCCGCAAGCATTATCTTCTAATTTTTTCTCATAAAATATCATATCTTTCATATCGCAGATATTATCAAGTGATGATCAAGTCTCTTTCTCGGTGTCGCGCAATTGTTCGATTCCCCGAGGCAACCGACCCCTCAAGTCGGTGCAGAGGCTCACTAGAGCATCCGGCACACGTTTTCCTGGCTCTCCAGGGACGGCGATCGTCGGGACCGAAGTGAATGCCGCGCGCGGGAAAGACGAGAACGGCGAGAGAAAGAGATAGAAACGAGCTCTCGAGTGAAACTCCTCGCACCCGGTATCCGGTATCCACGGCCAATTAGCCGTGCCTCTCTTACCACTTCGGCGTTTTTGTTACTTTCTTTGTTATCCGCCGCTATAAACACCACCGAGGGTGCTCCACGATGTGCACGTTGTACCAATTTATGGGCCGTGGCTACCGGAAGCGTAGACCGGCTTCTCTCGAAAGCGATACTGTCATCTCTTCATCGAGACTTTATCGAAGGTTCATTAAACGTTCTATATTTCGACGAATCTTTCGAATCATGTAACTTTCTATGGAGTGGCCAGCGAAAAATAAGTTTGCACCGTTCCATACTTGTCGGAATATATAATACGACACAAAAATAAAATCATACATTTTTAGAAGATAAAAGACTCGAAAAATATTTACAACTCAGTTCTGAATTTATTTCAATGCCTTTTTTTAGAATGTTATAGAAGATTATGGAAGACGCAATTCTCAAGATGTTATGTTACGTCGAGACTTATTTTCACGAAAGTCATATACATACATAAATATTTTATTGCTCGCGCACTTCGGACGCCGTTCTTCGACGTAACCCGAAATTTCTATTTATGGAGCGTCCGACTGTCGCTGCATATGGCGACACACCGCCATGCGTCCCGACATAATAGGAGTTCGAAACGACGGCGTAAGCTGTCGAGCGAAGAGGCTTGCTTAATCCCATCGTGAAGTCCCGGCCCGTTTCTGACCCGTAGAATGGCCCGTGGGCCCACAAGGGCCGGGATCGTCGACCTTGGAAAAGAGGTGGCGGACCGAGGGTGGGTTCGGGGTACTTTCATTGATCGTGGTCAACTGGAGGTCCATTGTGTTTCCTCTCGCCGCATGGATTTTCGGCAAATGCCGTCGCCCTTCCCCATTTCCTGCCCAACAGAGCCCGCAGTTTGTTTGTCAGCCTGCACGTGACCGGCCCCGGTATTAGGATTCTAGCCGGGTCCCGCCGATCGCCGTTGCTCTCTTCATTAAGGCAAGTAAATCCCGGCGCGGTGGTATCTTTCGAATCTTCGCTCTCCGGACCGGTTGACGCTTTGCGTAGCGCGCGTCGCGTCCGGAATACATTGGAAGGCTGCGAAATGCCAGCCAGCCAGTCAGCCAGCCGACCAGCCTCGACAGTTTCCGCCGCAAATCTGCTGACGACGCGCGGCCATGTGCGTAGGCGAGGTACGGTGCCCGTGGCGTGCTTGTTCGTCGAACTAATCACTCGAGCGGCGCAATTAACCGCGCGTTTATGGGTCGGGTTCCGCAATAAAACGCGCCGCTTGAAAATTATGGCCGGACTGTCGCGATTATTCCGCCGCGCGATTATACCCGCGTCGAATTTGCGTGATTGTTTTTCATAGGTGAGAATGTGTTTCGACAAGATTGGAATTTTCACGCCTGTCGGAGCCGATCGCCGAGATCGCGCTTCTTCGTACAGGACGATTCGTGGCTCTCCCCCCTCCCCCCTTTCTCCCTGATAATCAAATCGATATTCGATAACGCCTTCGTCGACACTTTTGCGATGCCGAGGGACTGTCGTCTACCTATAAAAGCGCGTTATCGCGAGACGGCTTGCAATGCGTATAAACGATAAACGCGCGGGTAGTTATCGGGCCCGAATGTGTGGTTCTCGCCATCGTCGCCGCCCGGAATTATCTCCCTCGACAACGATATCGATTGTCCCGTCAGATAGCCCGCCGCGTGAGTCGGCACTTCGTCGTTCCGCTTCTTTCCTTTTTGATCCGCCGGCGGGATAAGCCGAGCCGGGCCGCTCCGTTCCGTTCCGGACGGACTCACCATCGCGACATGATCGATTTTCGCACCGCGCGACCGCTCCCGGCGAGATATTATTCCTTCCACGGTGTTGCGGCGACGAACCACGATCGATACGCTCGCCGATCTGTCGCCGCGGAACGAAACGGAGCGTCGAGAAGGCGCGCCGCAATTTTCTTCGACTATTTAACCGACCGCGACGAACTTTCTTCGAATTCTCAGGACACGCGGCGCGGAGCGGCGAGGAGCAGCCGCCGGCTGGTACTTGGCCCGCCCCGTTTCGCTCGTTTTCTTTTGCAGCCAGCGTGAAACGAGCGAAAACTCGCCGCGTCGGAGTCACGCAGCCGGCGATTTTCAACGGGTCTACTGCGCCATATCGTAATCCGTTGTCGAGAAAACACATTGTCCCCGAAATATATCTACTCAAAACATCCTGCGAAAGTATTGAGTTTTACTTTGATGCTTGAGTTATTTCCGAAACGTACTGGATTTTGACTCCGCCTCTGAAAACGCTGAGAAATATACTAGATTTTTGTTTTCGTATTAAAACTGTATATGATATTATTGGATATAAACTTTTCCCTGCTGCGACGGAATTAGCCATGCAACAATTGACTGAAATTCGAGAATAGTACGTTCAAATTTCTTGATTAATTAATCTTAACAACAATAGAGCGTAAAATTACAGAAACGCAGTAAAGGAACATCTAGATTTCAGTATCAAATATCTGACACTGAATTTTATTAATCTAATATAAAGATTGGAATTATATTTCAATTCTTTCCTCTTTCTTAAAAATCATAGACATAGGTTTTACATTTTTAATTAATTAAAATTCAAGGGGGGACACGTGTTCTTCAATATGTTATTCTGCTATACAATCACAAAGTATTAATAGTATTGTTCACTAAAATCATTTTATCCAAGAAGATCGCATGAAATTTTTTAAATCTAAAATTTTGAAGATCAAGATTTTTCCTGAAGCATATCGTCTATTGAAATTTACTCAAGCGGCAAATTTGAAGGCGCAGTTATTACAGAGAAATGAAGAATTAAACGCATTCGCACGTAATCATTAATACACTACTAATTATCATATATTGTGCGTCAGTTGGATTTCATATATATCTCGAGGCTTTGTGTTAGTAGATGAGATTTTGTTTCATCATTTGCGAATTAATAAGCAGAAGAAATTAGCAATTAAATGCGGCGATATTCGTGTCGGAAAGCGATTTCTGCGACCGGTCTCTTGTCGTTATTCACCGGTGGCGCTTCCGTTCCATTCGATCCACTACCGGTGAGTTCGCGCGAACGAGTTCCACGTAGGGCGACGGGACCATCGATTTCCAGGCGGCGTCCCACGGTGGCGGTGGCTGTGGCGGTGGCGATGGCGGTGGTGGTGGCGACGGTGGCGGCTGCGGCGGTTCGTGGCGCCGTGAAAGAAGTCGGAACACGGACATTTAAATCTAAAAACGGCTGGCCGAAACTCCCGACTCCGGGGTAATTGGAGGGTCGCGGAATTTGTTGCTTCGCCGACGTGGTGTGAGTCGAGGGAGGGAAGGGAACGAGAACGAGGAGGGAGGAAAGAGGGAGGGCGGGGGGACACTAAAATACGAGCACCGGTTAAACGCGGGCGAGCAGGTAGGTAGGAAAGCCGGGAGAGAGCGAGAGAAAGAACGTCTGCGTCTATATCTGTGTGTGCGTGTGGAGGAGAAAGAGACAGAGAGAGGGAGGAGGGAAAGAGGAAGAGAGAGAGAGAGAGAGAGAGAGAGAAGCGTGGAAAA
Organism: Tetramorium bicarinatum; assembly: GCA_928718305.1. Taxonomy (NCBI): domain Eukaryota; kingdom Metazoa; phylum Arthropoda; class Insecta; order Hymenoptera; family Formicidae; genus Tetramorium; species Tetramorium bicarinatum. The sequence goes on from OV788321.1 coordinate 7,109,526, forward strand.
GGAAAACGGTAGAAAAAAGAGCAGGAGAGGGACAAGTGGCCGACGCGATGAGGAATCGCAGAGCGTTTGCGGGGCGAAGGCGTACTTGGGTAAAACGGGCGCGCCGCAAATCCGCCCGCGTATAAACGAGTTAGGGCGCGGAATCGTCGTCGGTGGCGGTAACGACGATGACGGCGGTGGTCAGGATAAAGAGCAGCGGAAGCTGCGGAATGGAAGGAGGGAAACGAGAGAAAAAGAGGGAGAGACGGCAAGCGTATGCACGGACCGAGCGGACCGGCTGCGCGTCCGGGAAAAACCGGTGCTGTACCGGTGCTACTCACGGTCCGAGCGGCAACAGCGGTAGCAACGCGGAACATAGCGAAACGCGCGGGAAGAAGGAAAAGTGGAGAGAGTACCCTCTCGCGCTATCCAGCTTATAAGATAGAGACAGCGCGACGTAATAGGTCGTAGACGCGGAGGTTTGCGTGTAATTGGATTCATCCCCTCGGCGCTAAACGCGTCCCACGTTCTTCCGCCTTCATTCTCCCCCCTCCCCCTCGCCTCTCTCCGCCGTTCCTGTTGGTGAAACCCTAGGTGCGAACCGCGCCGTTGTCGTCCTTCACCCCCAACGACGGCAACGTCTCCACCCTTCGCCTCTCGCCCGCCTCTCGACCGAATTAACCCCGCGCTATCACGAGACAGACGACACGAGGGGCGAGGAGAGGGCGGCAGGCGCAAAAGCCTCTCCGCTGTCGCCTTCGCTCTTATCTTCTTAACTTTTCCGCGGTCGCGCCCGCCGGCGTCCCTCGGCGGCTTTCCGTGTTCCCCTCCCCGCGCACGTTCCGTCGTGTCTACTTTAACGTGCGAAATTTCCAACTTCCGCCACCGCGGCGGGTCGTAAAACTCACAGTAGCCGCGGGAGCCCGGTTCTAAGCAAAGAGCTAGAGAGAAGGAGAGAGAGAGAGAGAGAGACATAAAGCACGACGAAGAAGGGAACATCGCGTGCGAGTAAGCGAGCGAGCTCGACGAGAATAGGGCTTCATGACGCATGGTGTGAGAAAGAAACAAAGCGGGTACGTGTGTATGTGTATGTGTGCAAGTTGCGTGAGCTCTAGAGTGTGTATACTCGGCGCCGAACCGGGGCGGATGTAAAAGGTTATATAGCGCACGACCCACCTTGGAATCGCTCGTGGCCGTTCCTCAACATGAGCGCGGGACGCGCCGATCCGTGAACGATGTTGGATCGTAGCATTTAAAAGATCATTTTGGGGTCCAGCGAATCCCGAAGTTGGGCATGAGCGCGTTTCCGCGCGTCCGCTCATTCTTCGTATTCTCATTATCTCATTTAATCGCTAGCTCCGAGACACGACACATCGCAAGAATAGATATTTTCTTTCTGTGCATTTTATCAGTTTATCATAACAATTGCGACTTATAAGTTAAATCAAAGAGACGCAGCTGAAACACCTCCCGATTAGGAGTAAGTAACTCAATAATTATCGAAATTTCGAAATCCGAGAGTTGTTTCGGGATGAAGCGTAATTAATGAGAAAATATTTTCATGTTTGACATTGCATAAATTCAACGAAGTAAAAGCGACGTTTGGTACTCTGATTTATTGGGGCGAATTTCTAAACACATTCGAGTATTCCCTTCAATTTCGCTATTGTAAAACGCCGCAAATTCTGCGGTCGACGGCAACGAGAGTCCCTCTTTGAAATCCGAACCGGCGCTGAGACCGATCGGTCTGAACGCTTTTCAAATGATCGAGTCGAGTGAACGGGCGAACGTGATTCTCGGGTGGTACACCAGGTATAATCATCGTACCGTTCGCGGGACCATTCTGGGCTTTTAGCCGACCACGATCGGCCAACTGGTACGTCGTTGATTTGCCGAATCGGGTAAGCCGAATCGAGAAAAGTCCGGAGCACGGTGATACAAAAGATTCGGGAAAGGGGTTGTAAAGGGGAGACCGAGAGACAGAGAGAGCCTACTTAACGAAGAGAGACGGAATGAAGAACGTGGCAAGAGAAGGAGAGGAAAAAAACGAGGGTCGACGAGCGAAATACGAAATTCAGAGCTCGGCTCCTGAAACGGCGCGGCTCTGCCCGGTTCAGCTTGGCCCGGCTCGGGCCTCGTGCTCGACCCTGCTTGGCCTACAGCGCCTCCACCTCCTCTTCTGCAATTTCCTCTTCCTTCTCTCTCGCCAGAATGCCGAACGCGAACGTCTGGTTAATGAGGCGCACGCACACACGCTCGCGCGCACGCGCAGCGTGCCCTCGTCGCCGTTGCCCCGCGTCGCCCCAACGTTCCCCCTGCCTTGCCGTCGGTCTCCCTCCTTCGACATTACCCTCTGCCGTCGCCGCCGCCGCCGCCGCCGCCGCCACCTCTACCGCCCGCTTCTTTCTCCATCGCCGCCACCGCCGCCGCCGCCGCTGCCGCCGCGGCCTCAAACACAATGCGCCACGTCGCACTGCCTAGGCGTCACGGTAATGACATACTCCCACATGCATGCGCGCCCGTCCGATATCGCAGCATCTACTAGTAGCGGCACGGTAGCAGCGACGGCGGCGGCGACAGCATCCGCGGTAGCAGCTGCAGCCGGCTGCCGCCAGGAAGCTGCTGCGAGCGAGCGAGCGAGCGGCGAGAGCGAGAGCGGTGATTGATCGCGCCGCAAAATCGCGCGCGGCTATCGTCACACAGTCGCCGACACCTGTGCAACCGACGTCGCGAGAGGACGTCGCGACTTTTCCTTCCTTTTTTTTTTCCACCCGGAGGATTTCCAGATCCGGCTTGTTTTATATGCGACGGATACAATTATCGGTCGACTTCGCCGAATCGCGAAGTAGAACGCACGTTGTTCATCGCACACGAGCGGTGGACCTGATTAGATTTCGTCGTGCTCTGAATACTAAGCAGCGAACTTACACATGGGAAAAACACGCGCGGAGATTTTGCAGAATTTCGGAAAAAGCAAGTCTCAGTTTGGTATAAACAATTCGCCGGTCGAAAACGTGGCGCGGGAAAACCCGGGGAACGGGTTTCTGTCGTAAAAATACCGAGCGAAAAATATCTCGCTGTATTCTTCGGACTACAGACCCCAACGTTGTCGCGCGTCGAAATATCTCCCTCGCTAAAACGGGACTTCTCCGACGTAGGAAATAAACGCGCGTAGCTAAAAACGAAGGCGACCGTGGAGCTCGGGGAGAACTTTGGGTACTTAAATCACTGTCGTTTCGGACGGCTGCAGCGAACGGTCCGAGTGCGTCGATATCGTGAAAAGCGTTTTAAAGATACTTCAATCCACCGATACAGGTCGATATAGGCCCGTACCGGATCGGCCGGAGGGACCGATATTCCCGCGTGCAATCAGATATCGTGGTACCTAGCAACAGCTATACGCCGCGCCGGTGACGGCGGCAGCGTCATGTATCGATGCAGCTGTTCGAGGATAGGAAGCTTTCACGGACCATCTCTAATACGCTTGATCTTAACGCTGAAACAATCAAGATCGGGCGATTTCGCAGCAAATAGCCGCGATCTCACCTTCCTCGCCGGATAATCTTGAAATAAACGCCCAGCGTGCGCATCGGATGGCTCCAGTTTTACCGGTTCTTTCTAAGAAATCTTGCTCTTTCCCCGAACGCCACTTTCGTACTGCGTTTGACCCTCGATCATACATCAATGATTTTACCGGACAAGTCCGGATTCTAATTAATGAACGAGATGAACGGATATGCGAAATAAATTCATTTTTTACATATATTCGTAGAGATAAAAATGTTTTGATTTAAAAACAAAGATTAAAGATATACACATTGTAATATGCATATAACATGATATATATGATAATGTCCCGGAATCTCCCAGTTCTCCCACAGTCCGACTGCAGTCGGATATTCTCGTTCTTGCTATTTTTTCGCGGCGGCGCGGCGCATCGGAGCGCCGAGCGGGAACATAAAGGGCGCGATAACGTTGGAAAGCGGAAAAACAAAGCGCGCGGCTGCGAATGCCGCGGCGAGAGACGCGAGTAGGAGAGCGAGAGAAGGAGCAGGAGGAAAGGAGGGAGGGGAAGAAGGTGGAGAGAGCGGTACACGTTGCGTGAGCGCGAGCGCGCGAGTAGATGCATAGCGAGGCCTTTTGTGGAGAGGAGGCGCGCCGCGGCTTTTACATCTTCCGAGCCGTTTCCATCAACTTTTCAAATCATGCGCGAGCGAAACCCCCGTTCCGTGTACCCAGTACCGTGCCCGAGAATCCGTGTCGGTACGTATCATGCGACTCGCCGCGCACGCGAGTCCTCTCTCTCTCTCTCTCCCTCTCTCCCTACCTCTCCCATCGTGCCGCGAACATGTAGCAGCTACCGTTTTACCGGAGAGGAGAGATCCGAGACCGGATAACGAGATAGGCGAGGCCGCTTCCCGAAGCAAGCCGCAACTTCGACGCATCGAACACGCCCGATGATCGCGCGCCGGCTTTTTCCCTATTCGCCGGCGGGATATTTCCGGACCGGTGTTAACCGCGCAGAATGCGCTCGTGTCGGATTCGATTATAGTCGCATGCCTAGACGAAATAGGGAAACGGGCGAAGGATTCGCTTACCGTATCGGACACCAGCGTTTTACGGGATATCTCAGATTCCGGCGCGCTTTCTCCTGTCCGTTCAACTTCTTGATTTTCCATATTAACTCGATATAGATGTAGAAGCTCTTTAAATGATAGGTTGCTAGAACTTGGGTAAAATGAGTAGGATATTCTGTTTTGGAATGCTGTTGGTGATAATGACGATAATTATATTTTCCACCGATTGTTTCACGCGCGTGTGATTTCCTGTCTTGCCGTTGGCTGCGGGTTTTAGGTCTGATCAAACTCGGCGCGAAATGATATTAATGCTGTAATTGATTGGCGCCGTTATAATAAAATGACATAAATGAGAGCAACTTCCAGCCAGATTTCACCGTTGCAATATATTACACGCACATATTCGCACATATGTGTACTGACCACGCATATCATATCGGCGATAGGTTTATGATGCGCGTGGGATGATTCGTGCCCTTTAACCTCGCGGTAAATGTGTGGATTACATTTGTAATTCAATAATTAAAACGAAGATTGATCGAAGATTCTACACGCATCAAATTCTTTTCATGTGTTTTTTTGATAATTTGTGGATGTAATTAATTTTGCGAAATTGTGGAAGAAAACCGATGGAAACCAAGAAAATGATACGGAAATAATATGTTCGTAAATTTTATTCCAATGAAATAGATAAAGAGAAAAATTAAAATTTTTTTACATAAATATAAAGTGAAAAAAGTCTCTCTCTTATATTTTGTATTATATAATTTATTCGCCTTTTCCAAATGTATTTATGTAATTTATTATATAGATATAATATATAGCATTTTATGTTATATCTTGATTATATTCAAAGTTATTGCAAAGATTATCGCAAGCGCTACTTTCCATTGATTAAAAATACTGACAGGTGCCGTTAACACGATGCAGAATATCGCGATGCGTAATCAGACTCGCGCGGCTCGATCACTCGAAAATCCACTTCGACCGAGCGTACGAGAGGGCGGGCAGAAGAGAGCGGGCGAACGGTTCGACGAGCATTCTCGCGATTTACGGCAATAAGGAATTATTAGCCGGAATGTCTCGCTGGAGAGACTCCGGATTACACACGTACATCCGACGGTAAAGCGTGTGCGACGCGGCATCGGGGCGGAGAGGTGGACAGGGGATGAGAACACCATCGAATTCGAAGCGACGAGGCTCGATGCGTGACACGGTAACGCAAACAGAAATCCGACACGCCAGGCGGACAGAGAGAGGACGGACGGACGGACGGACGGACGGACGACGTTGGGGGTTGGGAGGGTGTCACGAGGGGGTTGAATCGGGTAGACAGACGGCGACAGAGAGGACGAGCGCGACGCGGGGGTGGGCGAGACGGGGCTTATATCGTTCGCGTTGACTGCGGATCGTGCTCTCTACCCCGTGGTCTCCGGCTTCCAATGTCGACGAGGGTGGAAACGCGAACCCGTACCACAGTCGAGGTCCTCTTCTCTTTTTAGCTCTTTTTTTTTGTCGCTGACCATAGGAGGACACGCAAACACGCGCACGCATTCGCTTGATGAACGAGAGAGGCGAAGTGGTAAAGTGAAAGAGAGAGAAAGAGGTAGACAGAAGGAATGAGAGCGCAAAGGACAGAAGCGCGGTCACTTCCGTAATACGTTTGTCACCCCGCCGGCGTTTTCACGTAAATCAGGGTTGAACAACGGAAACCCGTCCCTAGTGATTCGCTATCGACGGGCTTCCTGGGAAACCGGCCAGCTGCCGATTGACTTTGCTTTTAAGTAAGATGCAAGATTGCGCCAGTCGATCTGATTTTACTATGATAAATATGGAATTAAACCTGTGCAGCTTCAAACAATTTTAAAACATCACTGGGAATCATGTATTTTATTTTTATCTGAAATCAACATTTCTGTTTGAGTTTTAACATTTACAGTGTTGGCTTTGCGAAGAATTGAAAAATATTATTATAGTCTAAAGAATACAATTATTTTATAAGTTTTCCAACTGATTAAGGAAACATAAAACTTTCATTTTTTTTTTACATAGGAGTTTATTTCGATGTTATAAACATAAAGACGGCTTTTTTGCCCTTTGCGAAAATAAACAACATGTAAGAGAAATTCTGAAAATATCAATTTTGTAAATTGCTCTTTCAAAAATTAAATTCTGCTAAGCTTTTTTATTCTAATTCGCAAATTCATACTAAGTATCTCATAGTCAAATTGAAAAAGCTCAAGTATTTATTGACATTATATTGTCTCTCTAGATGGCTAATAATAGGATTCAAGATATCTCGAAATATTTGTATAGAATGGCGATTCTCTCGCATGCACACTCGCGCGCATACACACACATTCATTTGGCGATGAGAGACCACCGCGTTACCATAAACTTTCGGTCCTAAATGCTTCAGCTCGAAAAGATTCGCGGATTTCGTATTCGGAAAGTTCCTGGTATTATTCCAAGATTGGCGAACTCTTCCGTGCCAGACGCAGTCTAGGAGTTCGCGACCCTTTCTTTCATCGGCGGATGACCTCGTTGACTCCTGCATATCATCTCGGCGATGCTACTTAGTTTTATTCGATTCAATTAGCATTTTTGTGCCTTTACGTAAATTGCATCCCTGAGACGGATAATCTTTCGTTCCAACTTGTAATGTTCGATCTCAATTATCATCATTTGCAGAATTTTACGAAAAATAATTATAATTTACAAATGGATAAATAATTATTCAAATAATATTCATTGTTGTCTTTAGCGTGTTAAGTTCTGTTGTAAGAAGAATTCCAACTTTTCGTACATTTACATTCGTACACGTATTGTATCAAAAGATATTTTGTATTCTCAATCGATTGTTTGAATATCATATCGTCAACAAAATACCATATTGGCAAATATCGATTTCCGATATTTAGCCGCTAATTAGAACCGCAGACCGCATTAGCATGGCGTTATATTTCGATAAAATGTATATAAGGAATAGAGCGTTATAAATAGAATTATTGATAATTTGCGATGTTATCACAACATGTTTTTAATCGATTGAGACTGTTAAATCGATTTTGGTCTGCTAATGAGAAACGGCCCTGAATCGCCACCGGGGAATAGCAAGCTTTTCGATAAACTAGATTCAACGAGCACGAGAGAGAGTGCATAAATGGATATTTGTGCATTTAGGCTTTTATCTTTTATCAGGTCATTCTTAATCGACTGTGCGAACGCTATATCGTTGCTCGGCACATCGATTTTCGATACGAAATCACTAATTAAGCTCGATCGGTGGGGATTAGTAGCGCGCGCGTTTTCGACGAGACGCATTCAAGAAATAGAACTGTAAACGCGCATCGCTGGCGAGCCGCGCTTTACCTTTTAGCTGAGACACGCTCTTAATCGACCGCGAATACTACATCGGCGCGGCCACACCGGCATCGATTTCCGATATGGAGCCGCTAATTAGAGCCGGCGGGCCGCGCCGCGATGCGATGCGATGCGATGCGACGCGACGGTCGGGACGGCGCGACGGGGTTTATCGCATTTCCAGGCGTCGCTGATATTATATTAGCCGGCCGGCCGACCGATCGGTCGACCGAAGTGGAGAACGGAACGGTCTCGACATAACGCGGTCTCTCCCGCGTGATTTAGGTTTCACGCAGCGTATATCTCTTTTCTTTCTCTCTCTCTCTCTCTTTTTAAGCGCGCGCTTTTTACAGCGAGGCTTACGGGCCGGTCGGTCGGTCGGTCGGTCGGCCCGGACTCGCCGCGACTCTTTTCACGCGCTCTCGCTACCCCCTTCTGTCCCCCTCTCGGAATGTCTCCTGCTTCAACTCTGCTCCTCTCTCTTCCTCCCTCTCGTGCCGTATAATGCGCGGCGGCGGTAAGCCGGCTAGCAGCTGCCTGCCTTCCGTGCAACCAGCAAGGCTAGCGGCCCGATCTGGCTGGCCCGTTCCTCCACGTACGGCTCTCCACGCATGGAATCTCCGGAGATTCTCTCCACTACCTCCCCAGCGTCTCTCTTCATCCTTCTCCACCTCCTCCACCTTTCCATCGCATCGCCGTACCGTCACTACTTGGTCGCCGCTACTTCTACCAGCGCTTGCCGCCACTCCACCGCACCGGCGGTATCGCACTTCCCGTCCCGTTCTATCCCTCTATCCCTCTCTCTCCCTCTCCCTCTTGGCGGATCCTTCTCCACGCGCGCGTCCTCTCTCTCCCTCTCGAATATAGATATGGAGAGTCTCTGCGTGTGTAGTATCTCCTCGTGACTTCCAGTTTGTCGCGGACACCATCCTCGTTCCTTCGCTCGTTCGCTCTCGCTCTTTCGCTCGCGCCACGAGCTTCCCCACTCGTGTCTCCCCCTTCGTCCCACGTCGTGCCCCCCTACGCTCCGGCTGTCCCGCTTACTCTGTTCCGACACCGCAGGCGGCTCCGAGCGACGCCTGCGCGAGAGCGAGGGAAAGCGCACTTGGCGAACACGAGTGTGAGCGGGACGGTGCGCGGTGAAGAGGCAGAGAGTCAGAGAATGCCGAAGTTTGGTCCGCCGCTGCCGTCGCCGCCGTCGCTGCCGACCGGACGGACAAGTATTGCCCGGATCCCGTCCCGCTCCGGGCTTAGGGGTCCCGTTTGAAGGCGCAGCTGGGGAGAGGCTCGGGGGGGCCTCCCCGAGTCAGATATGAATCTTTGTGCCGGGAGGGCGGCCCGCACACTCGACGGCTAACGGCGGGGTGGCATCCGTCCTTAGAGAAAGAAGCGGGGTAACGGGGAGACGGAGGGGGACCACGGCGACGAGCTCGTGTAATAATTTATTCCGTTTAGGCTCCCTGTCAAGTCTCTTCGACGCTGGATCCGGGCTCTTTCTCCTCTCCCTCTCTCTCTTCTCCTTATTCTTTCCCTCTTCCTCCGCATTCTCTCTCGTCTCCGCGCCTTCTCTCTGTCGCTCTCCTCGCGCGGCTCCGAAGGGCCCGCACGCGCACCTCATTCGCGTGCGTATGTATATGCGTATGATCGCCGTGGTCCTCAAGTCCGAGGACGTTGCTCGACCGGACTTGGTGAGTACCGGTACTCCGGAGGGGCCACGCGTATGTCAGCAATCTTTTGAGTATACGCTACATATCGGATTTGAGCCTCTACTCGTCCCACGACGGCGGTCGATGCGCGACGAACATCGGGGGAATCCGTGACAGACTGGGAGCTAGGAGATAGATGGAGGATCGTGATCTCTCTTCACGTGTTGAACGGAGGGAAGAAGGAGATACGGAGCGACCCCGCGCTTCGTTTCACTTTGCGTCAGCATGACGGTAACTCGAGAGAGAAAGCGAGAAAGAGCGAACAGCCGATAACGCGACGTCTTCTCGTCGGGAATCGCATGACAGTTTAGCGTGACCTCGCTCGAGCCGATTTAGAGCGAAATAATAAATCGTACGTGGTAAATGCGAAGTTGTGTAGTAGTATTTTCGTGTTTACTATTTTCTATTAATTACTATCATACGTATTAATTATGTATTACTATAATCCATCTATCTATCATATATATATATTTCTCCGATCCGATATCGGTTTAGATGATATGCATTGATAGAGAAAATTACGGCATCAGTTGCATAATGCCCAAGTAGGGAGAATGCAAATGAAAAAGTTCAGGTTTTACCACTTTTTCGTAAGAGCTGGAACTGTAAGTCCGATAGAGAGACGAGAATGATGGGTTAAATGCTGATATTTCGCATCGTCATTGTGATGGTACAAAACGTCACGATGAAACGTAATAACGTTGTAATAAAACGCGACCGTTCGCTCACACGCCACACGTCGGCTTGACTTTAACGTCGCGTTCATCTGACATTTCATGACATCGGGTTACGCAAGCGTGATACTGCCCATCGGTTATAATTATTCGACCGCCAATTAAACGTGTTAGAGCGCCGGTATTTCGCTCATTCATTTCAGCCGCGAGACTTGGACGTACCGTTCAATGAGACGCCTGCGTCTGTCAAAAATAAAGCACGGTAATCTAAATGCATGGAGGAATATCCGAATGTCCCCGAGATTCGGATTTACTTAATATCATCTAATGATGTTAAATATTTACAAGTGCTACAGAAATGACATATGATAGTTTTATAAAAAGATTTCTATATACAGAATGATATCCAAAAATATTAATATTTCAATCGATGTAATCAGTAATTATACATCACATTCCTAAAAAAATGAACCGTGTTATAACTAATATAAGTATTACCAATCCATTACGTTCATTTACAGTTTATAAATTGTCGATTCTCTTGAAAAATTTTCCATTAGAAAGCTCTCATATAATATCAATAAAAAAAGAAGATGCTCCTATTCTTTTATCCGTTCAATTTTGCATAAACTTTCAAATCTTTAGCTGTGCGATCCTTTGCATTCTTCGACACTGACAAATCATTTTTTAGTATACAAGTCTTTCTATAAATTGCTATAAACGAATGTTAATGACTACACTGTAAACTCCTGTAGGGTTGCCACTGCTCCTACTCAATATTTCATTAATTTTGACTATAAGGAAGGTATTTTGACTAAAATTGAAGTTAATTTATTTAATTTAATTTCTATGTTAGTCAAAATTTTACCTTCCTTTTAGTCAAAATTAATGAAATATTCAATAGGAGCAGCGACGACCTATGGAATAGTTAAAAATGACTCAAATTGAGTCTAATTTGACACTACGAGTTTAACAGTGTAGTGAACCTCAGCACTCGGAATTACGAAGGCGATCATTATCGCGTACAATTTCATCGAGGCGGTCTTTGGTGTTCGCGAGAGTATTTCCGGGGACGGTCGGACATTCCGGTTTTCCGTTGGATCGTCCGGTTAGCGAGCGTGCCGGACGCGGCTTTTCGGATGATTGGCCGCGCGACCGGCGCGCGCGATCGGTTTCCGGTCACGGGCCGTCCCGGATTCCAGGTCGGCGCGCTGGTGTGAGTTGCTGACTGCCTATCTCTCTTATCGATTCGCGCATTTCATCGTCGTCGTCGTCGTCGTCGTCGTCGTCGTCGTCGTCGTCGTGTTGTTCGTCATCTTCGTCGTCTTCGTCGTCTTCGTCGTCTTCGTCGTCTTCGTCGTCGTCGTCGTCGTCGTCGTAGTCGTCGTCGTTGTCGTCATCGTTAGCGATGCGATGAGGAGCCACTCGGACGGACGGTTCTCGGGACGACGAGTGGTTTTACGAGTGGACAGTTAGGGTCGGCCGAGAGAGCGATGAAAGTTTCCCTCCCTCGCGTTTCCGCAGAGGGGGGTCCGACGGGTCTTCCCCCGCGCCGCAGGACCAGGCTTGTCCGGTATTCCAAGAAGGTGCCGGGACACTTTCTGATAGCTACGATCGCGATAAAGCGGCCTCCGTTACTGGCAGAGATGCCGGGAGTGGAATTTTGAGGGAAAACCGTTCTTTATCCCTTTTACCGCTCGAAAATGTTAGGATGAAGACTAATTTACTCGCGTGTTTGAGATGATTCTTTCATAGATAACAACAGTTGTGTTTCCAACAAAAAGAATCTTCCTTTCTTTAAATAAAATATACATTAATAACATATTGATTATTAAACACTGCATATTTTAATGAATAGTTCACATAAAGATATGAAATGTTCGTACTTGGTCCTAAAATTTTCGAGCGATAATGAAAATCTTTTATTTCATACATTTCATTTATATTAATGAAGTTTAAAAATTTTTCTTTGATAAAAAAAGATGTTTGTGAAAGATGTCATAGTGCAGTTTTGATATTCGATAAAAGAGGATAAAGTGGATGCACTAAAATGATTCAGTTAGAATAGATGACGCGAAGAAAGTTCCTCGCATTTTTCTGTATCGATCTGTAGCGGTTTGTGGGTGTAACGCGAGTACACCCGGAGCTAATGGGACGCTTTATGGTGGGTTTGACCTCGATAACGCGGTTCGCGGGATGTACCAAGAGAGCGGACGTTATCGGAAAAATCTACAGTTGGCGCTTTTGGATTTAAAAAGCGCGAATAAAACGGCCGTGAGGAAAAATCGTTGTCGGTAAACAAAAAAAGCCGTGATTAGCGTAGAGCGATTTCGCGGGAATAGGGAATTATATCGCCAATATACATACACACACGCACGCACGTACGCACGCACATATACATGAAAATGGCGTCAATCGCGCACTCTTCGCCTCCGCGAGCGCGATCGATACATTTGTTGTAAATTATCCCCCATGCTCGGCGGCTCGAGTTACCAAAGAAGCCGTGACTGCGTTGGAGAAGTTCGAAATTGCTTCGGCGGAGCGATTTCGGCAAATGGATTCGATATGCTCGGTTCAAAATGATATCTCCACCGCAATATCGAAATCTCTTTCTAATATCTTCCTTTAGATTATAAAAGTATTGCGTCGATGAAATATTTCACTGAAGCATATCGAGAAGCATCTTCTAAATATCTTCTACATGAAAAATAATGACTAGTGTCATTCTTTATTAACATCGCAGTTCTTAACTATAGCATTTTTAATCGAAAATCGTTAATTCAAATCCGACTTTCTTCTTTTGCTAAATTTTTCATTAGTTTTTATGTTATATTGCATTTCAATTTTCTATTATATTACGTAAAATATTTCTCCGCGCGTACAAGTGTCATTAAAAGATTTACGTAAAATGCGGCTATTATGTCTTCCAACGTTTTATAGATTTATTTGAGAATCTTCTTATTTCTTTACAACAGGAGGATAGTCGGAGCAATTTAAAATTCTGCAATGGTGAGAAAAAAAGAATGTATCTCTGGGCGTTCGTATGTAATATACAAATTTAATTTAATCGTTAATCGAAAATTCCACAATCACCGCGACACAATGGTCGGAGAAACGCTGTAAATAAACCTGATTCTGCTTTCGGCGAAAGAGCGACTGTTCAAACGGAACCACTATGTCTCATCGCATCTCTTTGTTCCGTCTTCCCGATTCCGAATACTTTTTCTCCCTAGATATCGGAGTATGACTTGGGTGTTGAGTCGGAGTCTTTTCTTCTCGCGGATCTCCATTCTTCGTTAACACGGTCGTCTCTTGTTCTCTCTCTCTCCCTCTCTCTTCTATCTCTCTTTCTCTCGCATTGTCTCTCTCTCTCTCTCTCTCTCTCTTCTATTCTCCCATTCCTCTTCCCCGGCTTCTCTCGCGCTGGCATCCCGCGGCACTCAACAGGGGCCGGTCGTTTATCTAAATGGCTACTGGGTGGCCCGGCCGACCGTGTCCCGTCCCAACAAACCAAAACTAACCCAATCACACGCCTCCCGGACTCCGGCGCGCCGAAGAAACGACCCCGAGGAGAGCTGATATCCTAAGCTCTCGGTGATTGTCGTGCCAGCAAAACTGCGCCAAGATTTCTCGGTACTACGGTCAGGCCTGCCTGCCTGCCCGACTGTCTGCCTGTCTGCCCGCTCGGGTCGTCGTATCGCCATTGTCGTTATCATCGTCGCTTGCCGGGTGTAATGGAGGTAATCCGACCTCGTTGAGAGAATATTTAACGGTCGATCCCCCTGCCCGCGCGCAGCGCACGAACGGTGCCGTGCTACTTTCCCGTCGCTTCCTAGTATCGTTGTTATGCAACGTTACGACGCTACTTCGGTACTGTTTCAATAGCCAGGGCTAGCGGAGCGGTCGTCCTCGGCTCATTGATACGCGCTCCCCGAGCGAGACCGAGTTCGCGCGGATTGTGTTTTATAGCCGCCGCTCGCGACGACGCCCGGTTACACGCGGCTTCGCAGATCCCGCGAAATTGTCGTTTAAGCAGCAAGTACCGGAGTAGTCGTACCGGAGACACTTCTGAACTGGATATACCGTCAACAGAGATGGCAATATATTGTCGTGAAAATTATCGCGCCCATTTTAGATTCCCCCTGTCATCGTGATCGTGCAATAAAGGCACAGTAAGATTGCATCGGTAATTCTATGTAATTACGTATCGCGCTAAGAAAAAAATGATTCGAGGAACATCCTAGATTATACGGATTGAATGTCAATTAAAGCTGAATATACACTAGAATATTTTAAACATCGCAATTACAGCTCGCGAACGGCACATTAAGCCTGCGGTGAAAACTCGCGCACATCGGGAGTCCCAGTCGTTTAGATAGCTCGCCGGTATCTCGCGAGAGCGGAAACATTCGAAAGTGCTCGCCGATGACGATTACCGTTCCGAGCACTCCTCCATCGCTGCTTCTTTTCTTCTCATCGCGCGAACTGCTCCGCCAGTTATCTACGCCGGAAGAGGAAGCGATTCGCGCGGACCACCCGGTACGTGACTTTCCTCCCCGTCGTCCGCGCGCGATTCGCGGCGTCCCGACGCTGAGCGGTGCTGAGCGGCGCGGCGCAGAGCGGCGCTCTGCGCGGCGCGATTCCCTCGTGAATTTTTTTAATCCGCTTCGCCGGTCGCCGTGTCGCGCTGTTTTCTCCCCTCGGCATTGCGCTGCGGCGGCAGCAACGTTCGGGTTCGTTTAAAATGCAAACTCGTTCGTGGTCCGCGGGGGCTTTAAAAACAGCCTCTATCTGGATTTTCGTTTGCCGTGCCGCCGCATCTTGGCCTCGCTGGGTCTCATATAGAGATTTATGGCAGCGCTGACGCGTTTCTATTCTGGACCGTCTCGTCGCGTTGAGAAACATCTTCCCCCGACGCGTTCTTTCTTCAGCGTATCGCTCGTACTTAGCATGCCTTCGCGATCTTCCTCTCGGCGAATCGCTCAATTAAAAATTGAGGCTATATTGATTGAAATTATTTCACATCGATTGGTACATTTTTAAATCATGGGCATGTCATGATTCACTTTTCGCTTCAAGCTAATTAATTTTTTTGTACTTTTCTTGAGCTTACGTAGATTTATGTAGTTTTTTTTTAATCGCAGGCTATGAGAAATATTAGAATTAAATTAAATTTAAATTACAACGACTCTAACTATTGCTTTTAATAATTTTGTTACTATAAAATAGAAAAGAAATTGAAATTCTCTGATTAACAGATAATTTATGCAGCGGAAAGATTTTTCTACTAGAAATTGCCTTTTTGTATGTGAGCAGAATAAATTTATTGTCTCAGACGTTTTACATTTTGCGAGGTGTCATACTTTTTTTTCTTCTGAAATTCTTGTTACCAGATAAAAAAGATCGTCTTGCTTCCCTCTAAGTTTGTTCTTTTTTTTTTAAATGAATGATTCTTTCAAATCCTGGATGTGTGTCCTGTTTTTTTTTCTGTCTGTCACCCTTTTTCAGTAACTGCACCTTCAGGAAGATTTTAGCCCGTATCGTGATTGCTTGATTAGCACTTCACGATCCTCAACGCGATTTTCGCATCGCAAAAAAGACTCTGAGGCGAATGGTCACATTTAGCGTTGAGCGTTAGAGGTGAATGCGGGTCTCTCCTCGCGCCTTTATCTCGAGAGAGACATTGGCGAAAGTGAGATCGGGCTCTCGGCTTTCCTGGTAATTTGACAGAGCGATAAAGCCAGTTCTACGTTCCTTTGACCGAGAGGCTGTTAATTTAACGGGCACTGATGCATTAGATGATCGTCTAATCATTGACGCAGATGTACGTTGTGAGTAAAGGTGAGGGCGAGATGCGCTTAATTAGCTTGGCCGTGTAACGCGGAGCGACACTGAGGGCAGCTCGGATAAAGGGCTAAATTTATCCCCGATAGTTCTTTGAGCCCCTTTGGTTGGGCACTTATCGTATGCGTGCACGCACTTCCGCGTTTTAATCCTCTGACGCGGTGCACGGTGTCTACCACATTTAAAAAAGTTCTATATATAATAATAATAAAAATATAAAAGTATCTAAAAGGTAGATAGATAAGATAATTATCAGCATCGCAAGAGACTTTTTGTATCCCGCAGATATAGAGGACTTAATAATTTTGAAATAGAGCGTTCTCTGTGATAATTAACATTATCATTCGATAATTAACGCAATCATCCGATATGCTCTAAATACAATAATAGGAAATAAAAAATACGATTTTAAGTAAAAAATGCTGTTAATTTAAATATTTTATATCACGACATTTCGTATCTTTATTCGATGCATCTTACATATCGCGCGACCATTTTCACGAGAAATATCATATTACACATATTCGCCAATAAAACGATTTCCTGTTCAACTCTGACTAATCTTTTAATAAATGTCATATTCGTATTCGTACATGTATATATTCGAGAACATGAATGTCGACAATTAATCTATTTTCATTCTATATCTTTATCGAGGCATAAATTTAGAATGATTAAAGTTTTCCCGCGACAATCAAATATCATTTAAATTGTGCATTAATTCTATTGATGTCGTGTTTATTTTCGAAAAAGGCAATGTTGAGAGCAATTGTTAATTCGAGTACATAAGCGATTTTCTCTCGAAGGATAGCGCTAGTTTGCCAATATGATCGGATAGGCGTCGCTATTGTTATCCCGCTTGACCACAGCCACTTAAGCCCGTGCGCTAAACTCCAGGAGTTCAACTTTACCCTTCAACAGGTGTTTAGGGAAATACAATAATGTCGCGCATGCGCGTCGAACTTCTTGAGGTCGCAAAGTTCGCTGGAACAATCTGACCGCGACCATGCCCGCGGGCGATGCCGGTACTTAGGACGAGATTAATTAAGATTACGCAGGACGCGCCGCGGTTCTCAACCCCGGCCCGGACAGGGACAAGTAAATTTCTCGCGGTTGATGAGGAATTCCGTTAATGCATGCGAGATGGGAAACGACGAGGCTTGATTAGGAAGATGCGTTGTAAGATTAGGTCCAAGATCTACTTATCTTAATCAGTCTGAGCGAAATCCTAATTTGGGAAAATACATCTCATTTTTCATAAAATTGTATTATTAAATAGTTTTATACAATTTATCATTTACCGATTCTACGTATGATGAAATAAAAACTCGAGGAACATTTTCCTTTGTAATCACAATTGGCTAAAATACGGAAATTCATTTTTTTTATTCATTTCATGATTATATATAAACAGCAGATCATATTGGCTTAATATATTTAATCTTTTTTTTTACAGTTTTATTAAAACTTCAGAGTTAAAATTGTAAAACTTGCGATTATAATTAGAAGTTTTTCTTTTGATCGGCATAAACAAAAACTATTTTATCGACAGCAAATAACATTATCTACGAAAACTGGGTTGCCAGTAGTCGGTAAAGTAGATTGTCGGGATTGATATTGGTAACAGTTGGAGAACTAAACTCACATTTACCGATTGGGTAAACTGGAAGGGAAGTTCCAGGTTATCTTTTAGGCAATAGGTGGCGTCTAAATATAGTATACTCTTCTTGAAAAGCTTTTAAAATATTGTATATATTTCCGTGTAAAACTTTTTATTAAATATTAAATCATTTATATTATAATCACTTTCTTTAAGATTATAAATAAGGGAAACTATGAAACAAAATCATATTCCATCATTTATTTATTATCGGTAATATTTTTTTATTACAATATTGTATATGAAATTTATTATATTTGCATATAACCATGAGTTAAATAGGTTGCTCACAATTTTTTGTATTACTTTCTGTTCACAGGCGTTAAATGGTGCCGAAGGTACGGTCCCACCTGGAAGAGTGTACAAGAAAGTCGCAATTGTGGAGAACTTCTTTGATATCATCCACGCCGTTCACGTTGATCTCGAAGGACGTCCTGGGAAGCATGCCGGTCAGAAACGCACCTACAGAACGGTAAGTTGTAGTTATAATTTTCAAATGTAATTTTTTAAAAATTATATTTAGTTTCACAAATGTTTCGTTGGAAACATATACATTTTCCAAAGAACCATACACTTTTATCAGTTTAGAAATGAAAAAATGTATAGCGTGTAAGTTGCAAAAGTACGATTTTTGAAAATTAGCATATTAGTTACAAAAGTACGGTAATTGAAAATATAAACTGACTTGTTTTCAATTATCGTCATTAATTATTAAGTCGCGTAATCGCTCTGCGTGCAAACAATGTCCCTCAGCATCCGACTCTTTGGTTCAAGGCGCGGCACACTAACCGTCGAGTATCCGTCGATCCGCAAAGCGATCGAATTCTGAATTCGGGTGCTATCGGCAAAACGGTGAATTCCTGCATGGTTGCCCGCGACACGCGATATTTACCGTTCCCGAAGGAAGGCATCGAGGCGTTCAAGCGTCGAACACTCGATACCACACGTCATCTCACATGTTCCGGCGCGCATTCGCGTAAACCTCTCTCCTGGGTATCATATCTGCTTTCTCTCTCTTTCTCTCTCCTCCCTCTCTCTCTTTCTGTCTCGCACTCTGAGCGGTCTCTTTCTATCCTTCATCGTCGGCCCCTGCGACCACTCTCCCACTCTTCGGCCTCCCATCCACTCTCTCTTCTCTCTCTCTCTCTCTCTCTCTCTCTCTCTCTCTCTCTCTCGCACGCCGCGATCTGCTTGTGATTCAAAACCTCAGGACACTTGTTGCATTGCCTGCTTACTCACACACTCGAGCGTTTGCGCGACGGTGGAACTGTTTTACGTTCAAGTCGGCGTTAGGCGGCGGGATTCATCGGCTCCAGAGAGGAGAGCTCGCGTTATGTCACGGTGCCGCGTTGCGCAACGCGATACCACCGCCGCTCGTGTCGGGGATGGTGGATTTCGAGTTGACGCAGTTACATCGCAAGGGCTGCAGAATTGACCGATCCGGTATACGCAATTCGCCTTTGACAATTCGCGCCTTTAACGCGCGTCCGATCGGCGTGTTACGTGTTACAGCGCGTAGTGCGCACAATTTGCCATTCCGAGTTAATCGAAAGTCGACCTCCCCATCATCGAGTGAGAATAACGCGCAAAACCTCCGCTGAGAACTCTGCTGAAAGCCGTGCAATTGTAATTATTAGAGAATCATTCATATTGATTTATATTTATTGTGAAATTTCTTAAATTTAAAAGAATAAAAAAATAAAAGACAATGTAAAAGACTTCATGTATCACGAGGAGCTAAGTGTAGACTTTGTTTATTTAATTTACAATAATCTATCATTTAATTATATTTAAATGCATTAGCCAATACGAAATTCGATATTTGTTAGATATTGATAGAATATAGATAGCAGCAATTCCTTCATTAATTATATTATATCATATA
Source organism: Tetramorium bicarinatum (assembly GCA_928718305.1). Lineage (NCBI taxonomy): Eukaryota > Metazoa > Arthropoda > Insecta > Hymenoptera > Formicidae > Tetramorium > Tetramorium bicarinatum. Next base: position 7,129,214 of record OV788321.1, read on the forward strand.
CATTATTATTATTATCGAGAATTATTCTAGTCATCCAATGATCTATTTCCATGTTGCAATTACTCCGATGCAATCCGTTGTACTTTCATAAATCCAAACCGAAATATTCACAAACTGTAACAAGTTCGATTTAAAGAGCAATATACTGTCTCGAGTTTTCACCTGAGAAAGACATCTTTTTTTTTTATGTCTCGTTCCTTTTTGAGTTCATTACAAGGTTTCGGGCAAATCTTATCGAATTATTACCCCTTTTTCCGTGGAACTAAGGCAGTTAAACGCACACGTACACATCAACTTTAGTCGGCTTTCTCGGGCTCTCACGGAGGCTGCCATCCTCCTTGATTAAGTTATGCCGCCCCCCCTTCCTCCACTTCCTTAGAGAGAAATGTTTCCTATTAAGGGGCGAGGAACATCCCCCCCGGCTGAACATCTCCTCTTGCAGAAGACATCAAAGTTCCGTTATACTGCTCATGAATTTTCCCCAGTGAGCGTCGCGTGTAAAACGGTATCACGTGACAGCGATACGTTCGCCCGAAGAGCGAGAAGGGCCATTCGCGCGTGCATTAACGCGTAGATTGACAACGGTAGTTGCGTATTATTACGTACGTGCACTTGGATGCGGCGCCTCGGCCGGGTGGAATTGGTTAATTGCCCGACTGAATAGTTTCTACCTGAATATACACCGCGGCGCAATGTTCGAGACGCGGAGGATGAACATCCGATCGATACGCCCTATCTCGATAGATCTTCGCCGAAATCTCTATCGCATTCTTAGCATGAAACGTAATTTAATAGTAACTTATTCTAGCATAAAATACGCTACGTGAAATGTTTTTTTTTTTTCTGCAGAAGAGAGGCTGTGCTGATTTCATCTACGAGAATTATATTAATAATAAAAATTGAATATTTTTATCTTCCGAAGATAATTTTCAATGGGTCACAAATTAAATTTTTTTTACAATAAAATTGAAATAATAGTATAGTGTATGATGTAGTATTAAAATCTTATCAAATGGCAGAAGAGTATAACGAACGGAGATTTTTCCAAGTATATTTGAGATCGAATTGAACTGTTTTAAAAAGAGCGGTGCTCTCGCTTTTTCTGTTACAGATTACAGAGACGTACGCATTCCTACCCCGAGAAGCAGTAACGCGATTTCTGCTGGGTTGCACGGAATGCCAGCGACGTCCGCGGACGCCCAGTCCGACGAACTTATCTAATCAGTCGCAGTCCACGCAGTCAGCGACGCTGGGGTCGGCGTCGACCTCGTTGAGTCCGAATCCCGGCGCCGCTCTTGCGACCTCATTGCCGCCGACGACGACGCCGTCGTCGACGCAAAGTAGCTCTAAGCCGCGCAGCAGCGGCCAACACGCGTCGTCGGAGGGTAAGAACTTGCACAACTACAGGCACCAAAAGCAGCACAAGACCGGCGGTGGCGGTAGCGCCGCTGCGGACTCGAAACTCGACAAGGACAAAGACGAGAAGTACAATCCGCTGAGTATCACGAATCTATTGAAGAAGGAGCCGGTGAATGCTGGCTATCTCGCGAGTTCGGACACTTTGCCGGAATCGAGGAGAACGCCGGAGTCGGACCGGGCGAGCTCGAAGAGCTCGGCGTCGTCAAAGAGAAAACGGATGTTGCCGGAGGGACGGACACCCTCGCCGCAGCCCAGCCAACCGTTGCCGAGGCCTTGGAGCCCTGGACTGGATCCCAAGAACACGCCCATAGACTACAGCTTACCTATCACCACTTCGTACCTGAAGCATCAGCAGAGACTGCTCCAGGAGAAGAACAAGGCGGCCGCCAACGCAATAAGGGAATCCGAAACAACGGAGTCGAAGAGCGTTTCAACTGTCACGACGTCGCTTATCGAGGAGACCGAGAGCACTGAGAGGGAGAGGTTCTCACCGGCCACCGGCTTGATCGACACGAACCTTAATCTGCTGGCGACTATCCAACATCTGCATTGTCAAGTGATGCTGGCGCTTACTGAGCGACTGAGACCGTCATTCACGGTGCCGAGCCCTTTAGTTCTACCATCGACATCGTCCAATGTTCTGGCGGGCGCGATGATGATGGGCACGGAAGTATCGGTCCAGACAGGAGAGAATCATTCGTGAATTAATCAAGGTATGAAAGGAGGAGAACAGATCTCAAGATTTTCGCAGTGACTTTCCTCGGAGGTGCGTAAAAGGTAATGATTATTAAGAAGCGAAAGATTAGTATGTTCGCGAGAGGAATTTCGCGTCGATAATACTGCCTGAAAGTCTCGCATGTATCGAGATAATAATTCATTCTAGACAAGCGTCCGCGATGAAAAGATTAGTTAATTAATCCGGTCAGACAGCGGAAGTCTGTATTTACCAAAAAGACACGCGCTAAAATTCGACCGTCCTATTTTGTCACAGTCACGCGGCCAACACGAGGCTCCGCGCACGAAATGTCGATCGCGGTCGTTGTTCATCTTTAATTCGTTCCTAAATACGTATCCGTTTGACGTGCGCGATTGGAAATACAGCGACTACGACTACCCGCCGTCGTTCTCCCGTCTTTGGTCGGAGAGGCGACAGATAAACGTAATTACATATTGAACCGGACGGGATCGATTATCGTCGTCGTGCTCGTGTCACACATTTCATCCGATCGGGCCGACCGGCTTGACGCTCACTTGCGTCCGACGTCGGTCGGCGCCCGATATAGATGACGGGCCAAGCGAGCGGAATAATTCCCCAAGTCTGTCGAAATACGGGTCGATGTGTCAGGGATTCGCGCGGCGCTTTCTATGTCCGATATTTAGAGATCCGTTACACGGAGAGCGGATCGCGATCCGGCTGACGCTGCCGGACTCGGTTCCGAATCGATGCATCCAGGCGGGGCAAAAGCGACAGTCCGCGCGGCGACACCGCGAGAGTCCTGAATATTCAACGAGCCAGCGAGATAGGAAAGAGAGTCAGAGGGAGGAAAAAGAGAGAGGGAAAGAGAGAAAGGAGATCCGATTTCTCGTTTTCGGGTGTTATCTCATGAATCCGACAACATTCGGCGTCGTTGTCGACCTGACGAATTGTCTTTCATCTTTCAAGACGCGTGATTCGCTCCGACTAATTATAACATGATCCAAAAGGGGCGACTGATGCTCCAGATGAATGATGAACTCTTTGAATTTTACGACTCGTTTTCCCGTAACGGGAATATCCCGGCGCTAATAATTTCTGCGTTATAAATCATAAAAACAGATTGCGCGAATTAAGCTTCGGCGTGGTAAATAAGTAATGTAACATTACAGCTGTCGATACTGTTTAATCTTTCAAAGGGCGAACTTTCTTTTAACAGAATTTTATTTAAGGCTCGTTGAAGGAAAAGAAAGAAAATTTTTCCGCGGGGAGTATACTTGTCGGAGGATGAAGAAACGCGTTTCGTTATTTTGTAAACGATATAAATACCCTTGCAATCGGACGATCTGAATTAATGTCGGTTAATGTGCGATGGGGTAGCGTCTCATTGACGAGGAAAGGACCGGTTGCATCTAGCCCCGGCATCTCGAATTACCTTGTAATAATGTTATCGCGTGTAATTATACAATAGGAAGATATTTGAAGCGAGCCTGAGCGCGCGATTCGTCTCGTCTCGACTTGTCGTCTCGTTTCGCCGAACTGGTCGAGATCTGATATTATCCGCAGGCTGCAAACTTCCCTTGTGTTGTACTAATTATCCTATTATTGCCATTATCAACGCAGCTTTTTAAGCGATACTGCGTCGCGACCGCCTGGACACGTTATTTTAGATGGAGAACCGCATTTTATATCAATTTTGAATTAAAAATGAATATTATTCTTATATATCTTCTCCTTTATTTTATTTTTAAAAATCTTCACGTTCTTTTAATTTGCTTTTAAAACAGAAACAGATTAAACGATAAACGTTAAATGATACTTCGACATTTATATTATTCCTTTAAAATGAAAATTAACACGATATTAATCTAATGGAGATTTACTCGGAAAAATATAAATAAACGATTGGTTTCTTTTGTTTCATTTGAAAATTATTTGCAAGTAACTGATTTAGACATACCTTCGTGAAATAACTTGTTCACTTAGCGATCGTCGGATCCGATATCGATTATATACCAAAGGCATCACTTCGAGCTCTTGCTTTGAGAGCGACTCTCGTCTTCGTAGAGCAAACCACAGATAAGACGAATCGGTTGCAGTTAGAGATCGATTGTTTCTCGCTGCGAGACCACGGCGACGGTCCTCGGGCGGCGAAACCCGTTTCGTGTCTGATTGTGTAGCCTAGCCCCCTACTCCATGTATGATATTACTCGAAGTAGCTCGTCTTTCGTGTATGATATATAGCGCGTCATTAGCCGGTGAGGAGAAGTGAGATACACCGGTAAATAGGCCTTAAGGTGTGCTTGCAGAAAAAAAGATGTTTGTACTAGAAGTTCGATAATTGTCGTGAAAGTAGACAAGGGTTTGAGAACCCTTGAGAGTGTCATCGCATCTCGGACATATATCTATATACATAGATATATATATATATATATATATATATATATATATATATATATATATATTATTTTGTACATAATCGTTGTATCATAGTGCGTATAGTCTATACCAACTAAGACCGCGCGATTATATTATTATCGAAAGCGATCATTCTTTTATCATGGTATTATTATATTATATGTATTGCTATTATTATTATTGTAATAATCATGAATGACTATTATTTTTACTGTTCTTATTGCTCTCTTATCATTATTTTATAATAATTATTATTAATTATTACACGAGTATTATATTACTGTATTAATATTATTATATTTAAATTGTGCGCGCGGAACAGACTGGAAAATATATGAAATTGAATTACTCGAGAACATTGTACATGTAACTTATATCGTATCTGAAAAAGGTGCAAGGTCTTTTCTTTTTCTGTCTTCCTCTGATGTGTATTTAAATTTCCAAGTCCCCTTCCCACTTGTCTATGTTTTCACTGTCTTATAATTAGTATTATCAAGTTTACTGGATACACTGTTCTAAAAAAGGAAGGAAAAGAAATATGTAAAAATTGACGATTATTTGTTTCTGACAGCATAGCATTTTGTCGCAACGCCGCGACTACACGTCGCATATAACCGCGGGATATTCCGTACAGGGTAAATGTATATATTACATACAGGATGTAAGGAAGGACTGCAGGGTGTTCAGCTACCACGTCTCGTGCCGTCGCGACTATCGCATTATACGAGCGTAAGTATCATGTTTATTTGTATGCAATCGGCATTTCCCCGAAATGCTCGAAAAGCTTTGATCAAGATGGATGTGTACAAAAAATATCGAAGACGAACGGTCGCTCTTGCACTCCACGCGCGCACAACGAACGCAATTGACACCTCACCCCTTCAATCTTCTACCTTTTCTACCTCCTGCCCTGGTAGTAGATAGAAGCAGTCGCTTCGGCGTCTGACGTACTTTAATATCGCGAACAAAGAGGACGAAATGATCGTGTTGCCTTTAACAAAGGAGAGGGAAGGCAGCGTCGACGACTCACCTGCTTTCTCTCTCTCCCTCTCTTTCTCTCTCTGATTTTCTCTCTCTCTCTCGTAGTGAAGCGAGGATCGTTCCTCGGAGAGGAGGCACCATAGGTAATGCAGTCTTTACTCATCCGGCTGTTGCCAACGTTGTAGCGACCTCGTTCCATCAACTTCTACGCGTTCCCCCTAGCTAGCTATCTCCTTCGTTTCCTCTTTCTCTCCTCTCTCGCTTTCTCTCTCTCTCTCTCTCTCCCTCTCGTTCATTGTCTCTCTCTTTTCCTCTCAGCCCTCAGCCCTCAGGAAAACTCAACCCCCTACCCTCAGTTCCAATAAGGCTGCCGCTTCCACCTCGTTTCCACCTCCTACTCTCCCTCTGCCACCCTGCTCTGCTTTTCACCCTCTGCTTCCCTCACGTGCTCACTCCCTCGACTCTGTCTCTCTTTTCTTCTCTCTCCCTCTCTCTCTATTTCTCTCTATCTTCTTCCCTTCTATACACCCTCAAGCAACCCTCCGTCGTACCCTAAAGCCCCGCTTCTACGAGAGAGCCAAGCCGCTCTCGCGCTCTCTTCGCCACAGCATTGTTGCTATCGATTCGGACTTGGAAACGTGTTTTTCTTCGGATATTTCGTGGCCACCGTCGGTTACGACCGCTGCCGCTCGACCGGATAACGAGGATTCTAGGAAGGCGGGTGTATGTCCAACCCTCGGTTCACCCTTTTTCACGTCTCTTTCTACATCTCTCTGAGTTTCCACATTACCACCTCCGCCGTTATATTTCCCGCGCTTAAATGCAGCGCGCCTTTTGCGCCCGCGATAAATATTTGATTTTACGTACGAATTTCGCGCATTCGTTTCTCTCGTTCGCATTCGTATATTTTTGCTTTTCTCGAACCCTGTTTACCTCATCTCATCTCTCTGCATTTGCCACATTTACGTAAATATAAATTTTGTAATCGACGGAACACGATGCAGATCCAAGGCAAAATATAATAACTCATAATAATGAAATTGATACAAACAATTCTGTTTAATTCTGATTTCTGATTTACTGCTTTCTAATCGTAGCAAATGCATTTATTGATGTAATAACGAGCAAGTTAACGCGAATCATTTATTTCAAAGAATTTTTCATGTTATCTTTTCAAATTTCTCTCTTTTTCTCTCGTTAAATTTATTTTTCATATCTTAAGTTTTCTAATACAAAAATCATATAAATATGGATATATATCCCAATATATACAGAGTATTTTATAATGTTTAATAACTTAAAAATAAAAAATACAAAAGATAAAATAAGTAGTAAAAGTCCAATAAACATGAGTTTTTACGTAAATCGTTTTCGAGATATGGCACATTTGAAGATTCGCTACTGACTACAAAAGCAGCATAGTTTAACAAAAAGACTATATGCACATATACATATATATATATATATATATATATATATATATATATAAAATATTTTGAATATTTTGAATTGCAGTCATTGTTTCTCATCACGCTGCAAATTGCTTTTATTATTTTGATTTTCGGTTATTTTGTCCGGTGTCCATCTTTACATCAGAGCGCTAGTCATGATCTGACAATTCGATACCGATAAGTCGCCAGCGGAGTTTGACGCGATGAGAAACTCCCATTAGACTCGATGGCCGTAAGCTGCGTTCCCTCAGAGATAGACTCGAACCACTTTCATCGTCTTTGTTACGCCGAGATGTTCGCCGGCTTGGCTTCGATTGTTTCGCAAAGGCCATTGAGGAACCCGTGCCACTTTACGAAGCTGACACGTCGCTGCAAATAGACAATCAGGCCGCCCGGCGGCGAAATAAGGAAATCGCACGAGAGATTTCAACGAACGTTACGATATTAAGCTGCACGTTCTAATGCCGACTGCATTTGCGTGCGACACTCTCGCAACCTTTTATCAAATGTCTGAGCTTGCACCCAGAACAGTTTAAACATTTAAATATTTACTGAAATTTTCTTTCATTTACAACGGAGCTTAAATATCGCGTTTGCTGCAAATACAAGAAAATATTCGCGCGATACACATTTCTCGTATTTCTATTAGTATTTAAATGTCGCATTTGTTGCATTTTTTTATGATTTCACATATAAAAACATAGCATTTTCATAAAAAGTAAGGATATATATTACATATCTTTATTTATAAATCGTATTTTTTGTAGTTTTGCCGAGTAAAAAAGTTTGCGTTGATACATCGTAGATTGCATATATTACTTTTGCATAAGATTCTGCGTTAATTTAGTTTACGAATTTAATAGATTAAGGCCGGGCCATAGTCAGCCACCTCGGATTGTGATCGAGCGACGTCGAAGAATGTCGGAGATTTCAACGATCGGCCATACTTTGGCCGGTGCGCGCGTACATGCAATCCGTCGATGCGTCGCGTCGCGAAGAGTGCCATTGTCTCGCGATATATTCGTCGTCCATCGCACTCCCATAATTCTCATTTCCGATGGGCCATCCGATTAAGGCACGACCCCCGCGCGGTCCCCCGTGACCCGTAGTGGCGATATTACTGGGGGCTTAACTCGATCGAACGGCGATTTAACATTTCACCCTCGCTGGCTTGCGCGACGTATGTGACGTCCATTGTCCTTCGGGGATTCCGATTAAAAGAGAGAAAAGAAAGGTTTTCACACACACATGAACGAATAGTGGCGAGAGCTAGAATTTTGCGAGCGATTTTGAATGGACCGAACGTAAGGTAAGTAATGACATTATGCTATTGCATTAGTTCTTTGACGTTCTGTAATGCAACAATAAATGTCGATAGTCTCAATATAAGTTGAAAATAATTACTTTTCTTTAATTTCCGAAGACGTGTTTGTTATCATTGGAGACCTCTCCCATTAAAAGTATAATTGTAAGAAACACTTCTCAATTTAATGTCAATAATTATGCAACGCAACTTATTAAAAAAATATATATTTATATGGTAAATATAATTCGCTATCTTTTGATTCGATATTTTGAGTGAAAGGTAAGAGAAACGAGCGTGCTGTAATCAATATCTTTGATCTTCTCGCTTTCTGCAATATTATGATGCTATTTTCGAGAATTTGCGAAGAACACTGCAAGGATCAGCAATATCGATCGCAGCTATGTCAAACAAACAGAATTGTATCATGCGACCATTTGCGAGCTTAGACTTGGGTTTCTATACGGCTTTTTTTCCGATGCCGCTTCTTTAGTACACACAATAATTTAACATGGACGAAACTCAAGTTAATTAAACTAATTCAAGCTATTATCATTTTTTTAATATTATATAACATAATCAAGAAGTTTTTCACAAAAGACGCGAAAGGCAAGATAATTTACCTAATTAAAGTACACAAAATTCAGCGACATTGTATGTTTACATTTGATATAATAAGTAGAAATCCTTTACTTTCACACTATTTCGAAGGTACAATTGTAGCAGACACAGAACATTGAACATTTGCAGAATAAGCCCGCGCGAGATCTGAAATTTGGCGAAATCGTCAACGCGGTCGACAAAGCCGGCGGAAGTACGAAGGGTGAAAATGGGCTGAGGATTCGGATGGCTCGTCAACGGCACTGTCGGCTATTGCAATTCATATCGCGAGTCGTGCGGGAAGATCTCTTATTTTCTCATTGTATCCGGACGAAACCTACCTATATCCTGGAGCGTCTACCCTCGTTCCGAGCCACTACTCCCCCGCGTATCCTCGCAACAGCAGCAGCAGTAGCGGCGGCGGCGGCGACGGCAGTCCTCTCCGTGTTCTCTCGACGTCCGACTCCGGCGGTTCTATCCTCCATGGAGAAGGAGGATGAGGATGAGGAGGATAGTGCGCCAGAGCTCTAGAATGTAAGGGATGATTTTGGAGATAGCTCGAGGGTCGCTCCGGTACGTAGGAGTTGTAGGTTGGCGGACGGGGTGGGCGCGCGGGGGGAGGAGGAGGTAGGAACGGTCGGGTCGAGACGAGTGGTATAGGAGAGAGCTGCCACGGTTAGAGAGGACAGAGAGAAGGCAGAGGGCGAGGGCGGGAGGGAGGAGAGGTCGGAGGATACCGGGGAATAGTATGGAGGGTGGTGTGGGTTTGCGAAACGGGGGCTGCGATTGGGATGCCTCCACGCGCGCGGGACCGGGGGGGAATGGTTTGAAGCTCGGGGAGGCGAGCGCGGGGCGCGACGGGGGATGGAGGTGAGTCTGTGGAGTCTCAGGAGGGTGAGTTTGGCGCCGAGGTGTCGGCCTTTCTCTCCGGTGCTGCATGCGTGTGTGGGTTCCCGTGTACGTGTATTCCGCGCTCACGCGCGCTCACGCCCGTGGATGCTCGTAGCTGCGCGCGGTGACTGGCTTGCTTAAATTTAAATAAATGATCCGCAGATCCATGCACGCGGCGCTGCGCGTTACGCGACAACATTGATCTAGGCGATCGCCTTGCGGTTCGGGTAATTGGCATTCGCGACCGACAATGAGCGGGCCGATATCGCAGGCGATATCGATCGGCGCCAATGAGCGCGATGTAGGTTACGGGATATAGCGGACAGACGTGTACACGTCGAGTCGCGGTAGGTAGGCGGTAGGTAGATACAGCTGCCGAGGAAGTTTATTGGGATTTAAGGAGATCAAACCGGGAAACCTATTTCGCACCTTCCGACCTTTCAGTCTGCGACTTTGTTTCACTCTTTAACGGGACGCGCGAATCGAGGGAAGACAAACGGGCATTTTATATATCGCGACATGAACGTTCGCGTTAGAAATAAATAGACATTTATTTGCATAATTCTTAATGATATGGTATAATTTACATTTACAAAATTAATACATGTAAAAGAAATCAGATTACATCACTTACTCAATTTCATGTAGATAAAAAGATATAAATTATATTCCACAAGTAAGTCGTTATATTAATATTTTGATAAAAATTGATATTTTTGTGGTACATTAAAATTAAGAGAAAGTTTTATTGAACAATTTGTAGCAGTTTATATTTCATAAGTATACGGTGAAAGTTCTTAACGAAAAGCGACAGTTTTTGTTGAGAATAATGTTTCAACCTTGTAAATTTTCCGGCAGCGACAAGAAAGTCATGAATATATTACAGGACAAATAACAAGATGCGCTTTACAGATAGACTTCCAATCGCATTTTGTAAATGTCAGCCCGACTGTCTCTGCCGCGCGGACGTGATTAAAAAGTATCGGGAAAATATCGGACAAATCGGGTTAATACAAATTTTCTACTTTTGACATCTGCCTTATGTCGCGTACTTTGTCGCGACGGTTTCCCTCGGGCTGCTTTGCTCAGTTACGTCTGCGTTATTTCCTGCGTTAAATTCAATGACACAAGTCTACGGTGGAGATTTCGCTAATCTTTTTCCAAAGAAGACAATTTTTTTCGTGTTTCTTGATTCCATCTTGATCGACAATTTCCTCCAATGTAGTGGCGCGTCGGACAAAATACATTGGAATATTCTGTGCGACAAGATTCTTTAAAAGGAGATAATATCGACGTGCTATTTCCACTGGTTACTTGAGGCAAATTAGGAAGTGTTTCAAGTTTAGAATGACTTAAAAAACATAATAGATAACAGGTTTTATCTTTTAATTACATTAGAGTTATTTTTCAGAATATGAAACTTTATTAACTCTTATGAAGGATTTAACATTAAAACTTGTTTGTTAAAATGTTGGTCAAAGTGCAACTATCCGTTGCAAAAAAGACTAATCAATTTGTACATGTACTATTTATAGTACATATCTTTTGAATTTATTCTCTCTCTCTCTCTCTCTCTCTCTCTCTCTCTCTCTCTCTCTCTCTCTATTTCTTCCTCAAATATATTTTTGGCCGTTAAAAATTATGTCTGCAATAAGTTAATGTTCCGCGTCAAATTTTCGGAGCGATTAAAATTACAAATCTTCATAAGAATAGAATCTTGCCATTATTTGAATTATTTTAGTTTCGTCTCCGTTTCTCAGTAAGTCACGTTAAATAAACCGCGAGCGCAAAATAAGCCGTCGTCTAAAAACAAGTATCTATTTTCTTCTCATCGCGACAGAGACGGTGCTGTTTGTATGGTGATAGTACTGATATACAGAGAGACACTCGAAATATACGAAAACGCGTGGCCGTCGTTGAAATCGGTTTAACGTTTACCGCTATTAACGTCGTTTCGAACAATGCAACGACGGAAAAGGCAGTCACGAATGTCGAGATAAAGGGGTCAGAGCGCGGCAAGAAAGGGAATAGATGGCAGAGGGAGGTGGAGACGGAGGTAGCGAGTCAGGGGAGAGGGAGATTGAAACGGGGTTACTAATTCTCGAATAATGAAGGGATGAATCGCCGACCCCTCGCACACTTCACGAAAGGGATCGCCGGGGGAGGAGAAGGGAGGGGCCTCGCGCGTTGTGCATTGTTGGCTCTTTATTTTCTTCCTCGACCGCATATTATGCATTATTAGCGGAAACCATGTCACCGGAACAAATAGTTTTTTCCGCGTCTCTGTTCAACATCGAACCTTCTTTTCGAAAGATCGAATTTATAATCGTACAGTTTGTTAAACATTTAATACTTTTTGATTTTTCGGATATTTATCGTTATCGAAAGTTAGTAAATTCTTGTTGAAGGAGAAATTTTTCTTTTAAAACCCTTTTAAATCCTTTTTAAAATAATGTAAAAGAAATAAAGCTGTATATATATTTGTTGACTATTGTAAGCGCGTAACGTCAATTTTAATTACCACGCTAAAACATAGCATTCCGTTTTTCCTTATATTTTCACAAAAATTGTTTTTTTAATATCCATAGTAATTTAAAAATCATTTGACAATATCGAAAATATTGATTTCCAAATGGACAGAAAAATATACGAGCGACAGTTACCGTGACGGGATCTGAATATTCTAATACTATCAATATGATTTCACGGGCGGGTATTTATAGGCGGCGAAAACACTCCGCGACGTCATCGGAGGATGGGCGTTCAAATAAACGAGTTGTTCTTTTCTCAGAACAAGTGGATTCCGCAAGGCAGTGTTTGCACGTCGTTTTATTCTTCTTTCGTCCCTACAGCGGACCCGCTCTCTCTCCCACGACATCCACTTATATTGTTATGTAATTTATCTTAGCCACCCCCGGCGCGAAGGAATGCGCGCCCTTCGGGGCATTAGCGGCACCCGGAGGGGTGTCCTTACTTTTCACTCTCGCTAATTTCGCGCCGCGAGAAGCGATCCGACCGGGTTTACAGGGCGACGCACAATTTTGCACTTTCCCGTTTGACAAACGTGCCAGCTTATCCGAAACTTTGGCACCCCGCGAAAGTTTGCGTTCGCGTGAGGGAGAGAGACAGAGAAGCGGGAACGAGCGCGCGACGTGAGGCCGCGTATCGATACTCTCCGATGGGAGAGATTAATTGAAATCGCGGCGGGAATCGCGCGAGCCGCAGCTGAAAAAACCAATCCATTAGGAATTGAGCGTTTCCCCTGTTGCACGCTCGTTATTTATTTACAAGTGTTTGAGGTAAACAGAATTTGTTAAGAATATCATTCATACCTGTGTTTTTTCTTTATTAATATCTTTCAGTTACGGATGAAAGAAAGTCGTTTATCTTTTTTTTTAATGGAATAATTATATAAAAAAACAAGAGATAGTTTCAAAAAAGCAAAATCTTATTCTTGAAGCGGAATAAGGAGATTTCAAGGCAGCGTACGCAATAACTGCGTATCCATATTCATAAAGGCTAAGAGGTGCTTACACACGTAAAAAGGTTAAAAACACGCTTAATACCGCTACTTATACTGTCTCCTCCGCACCACGAAGAAACCATATTTAAGAACCGAAGCCATACTTTTATCCACTGACGCGCACACCTCACGTCGACTTCGCATAAATGGTAGATGATTTCGTGTTGAAAGCAAACCCCTGTTAGACACCAGACATAAAAAAAATTTTTTCAACCGGTATATACTGACAGATATTACTTTGGCTTGCTGAGACGAAAATCATCACTTTTAATAATTATTAATATTTAATAATTAAATTTGTTATAATTTTAAAAAATATTCCTGGAAGATGCTAGGAAACTTATCAAAAATTTATTAAATATCTTAGAATAGAATCTTTATTAATTGAAATATCATTTAACTATTAGTCCCTCATAAAATGAAGGATATCAGAGAAACTATTAAATAATTGAGTTTTTGTATTAAATAATCTGAACATTTAAAATAAACCGAAAGTTTCTCTGAATCGCCTGAATTTCTTGAATTAGGTCATCGAATTATACATTCCCGCTCGTTTAACGAAATCAGTATCGATTAAAAATTTAGAATTCTGCATTTCGTTAGTGTTGAATTAAGATAAAATATCTAATGGAACATACTACAGCGTAGTATGTTCCATTAGAAAAATTAAATTGGCTCGACATTACAAGGATATTGAATGTACTGCATTTATATACATGTCGTTGGAATGGCAACGTATTTTTTATATATTTGCAAAATAGGCGAAAGTTTTACCCGTACATATGGCAGTGACACAGCGGAATGGCCGCGTGAGTAAGAAGCTTTAGAACTTTGCGGTTCAACTGCTCACTGTACCTCCGTTGTTGATTCTTCTCTGATATGTGTGTTTGTGCGTTTGTGCGCAATATGCCATACCAATGAACCGAAGTGTTGAAACTCCTCTCGCTATCATTTCCGCGCATTCTGCGAGGAGAGCCTCTCTCTCTCTCTCTCGGAAAAAGTCCGACTGTTTGCATGTGCGTATGTAAGAGCGCACCCTCCGACGTGGCGTCTAGTTTCAGTTTCTTCAGGGAAGGAAAGGAAGTTCCCCGTTGAGGCGCGGACTTCGAAATGCACTGTGCGTTTTTCAACAGGGTACGTGCACGAATACATCCCGCGCGAATATGTAAGCATTCATCTTTCTTTCGTATCTTCCCCACCGCGACTAAGCCAATCCCCTTCGTATCCACGTGTCATTCACTCGGCTTATCATCTCGGCTTTTCGCCATCTCGCATAGAAAATAATATTAGCCTTTCCAGTGGATCTTGCTAAGTTTCTCACGAGGTTTATGGTCGCGAGAATCAAGCTAGTTGAGAATTAAAACAAGAGTGAATATAAACAAGACAATGCTCAATTAGTTTTTCCAACATTAATGGGAAAATGAAGAAACTGAGATCGTTTCTAAAACGTAATATAATGTCGTTACTAGTTAACGTAATTTAGCACATAGCCTCTTTACCTGTTGGTAGTATTACGAAACTGTTATATTTTACTATACGTATATATAGTAAAAGAGAGATGCCACACAAAGAGAAATACAAGGCGCATGAGATAAAAGACCGCGCGCGGGCTACGAGTGTCGAGATACGAATGCATTTGCCCGCTAAAATATCATTCGTTGGAGTCACTCAATAATAAGCAGCTAGTAATATTCATCCGTTACTTAACTCCCCGCGTAGCCGTCAGCATAACAAAGCTAACCCTATCCGCGCAAAGCAACCCTATTCCCCTCGAGGATGCATCTCGCGACGTGCACCTGCGCTGAGACTGCTATGCACGCCGGTAGCGGGGACAAGGGGGCGGGTGAAAGGGGAGAGTGAAGATAAAGCAGAGTGCAAGACGCGGATGAAGCGTAGCAGCGAGAGAGAGTGCCGAGCGGCGAAGGGAAGAGACTCACCAGGCGAGGAAGGAAAGGCGGCGGCAGGATAGACAAATAGAGCGAGAACGAGATAGGGAACGGGCGGGCGTGCGAGAGGGAGACGGAGGAAGCTACTAGGGATGATGTTAGGGCGAGAGGGGATCCGGAGAAAGATAGAGCTTCACGTAGCACTTTTCCTTGTATTACTTAGCCCAGAGTATAACCCACCGCGGCGTCGGTGGTGCCTATATCTCAGCCGAGGAAAACCACCCTCCGTGTGCGCGTATCTCTCCCCCCCCCGCCCGCCCTCCCGTCCCGGTCTTCCGACCCCCCGCGCGCCACGTTCGCCCCGTTCCATCGCACTCTCAATCCACCTTCTGGCAGCTCACTCTCGTCCCCCGCACCCTCTAACCACCCCCCGCGCGCGCTCGTGCTCGCTCTCACCCTTCCCCCTTCGCTCCTCATCCCTCGCTTCGCTGTACCACCGCAGTCCCCAACATACTCTGTTCTCTCTACCCGCCCTCTCTCCCCCCGTCCGATCCCACCCACCTAAGACCCCCCTGACACCTACCCATCCCACCCTTACTCTCTACTCTATACCCATGCTCTACCGTTTCCACCCCCGACGATCCCCCTCACCGCTGCCTCCATCCGGCGCTCCGACTCAACCCAACGCCAACCACCCGCTGAAGGTGGGTGCGCCCTACTGGCGCCTGAATCATCCCGCCCGAGGCCGCATCGGGGGCGAGGGGTTGGGACGGGAAGGGCAGAAGGGAGGGCGGGTGGCTGACTGAGCTAGGGTTTTGGCGGTAGAATGGTAGTAGTGGCGGCTGCTGCTGCTACTACTGCTGCTGCTGTCGGGCGAGAGTTGGCGAGGGGACGAGAGGGTGATTCGTTGGTTGGTTGGGTTGGCAGGGAAACAGGAGCGCGCGGGGAAGAGGCAGAGGAGAACGAGAGAGAATTCGAGCGAAAGGTACGTACCCGTGGGGTTGAAAGGGGGCGTCAAGCCGCCGACGTCGTCCTCGTCGTCGTCGTCGTCGTCGTCGTCATCGTCGTCGGGAACTGAAGCCTACAGACGAGGGAGAAACGAGGTGCCAGGGGGGATATAAGGCTTCACTAATTATTTTTTGTCGGTCGCTCGACGGGGGGGATGCGACTGCCGGCAATGACTGAAATTAAATGAATGAGCACCCCGCCTGCGTCACGCAGGAAAAGAGGGGAGGGGGATGATACGGTGGATGATGGGGGAGCGGATAGCTTCTGGCGGGATTTCGCTACGAGGGTGGCGCACAGGGGAGAAGGCTGACATGGGAGCGGAGTGCGCAGCGGGGGCGGTCGCGGACGAGGGAAAGGATTATGAATAGGCTGTTCATTTCTTTCTCAAGTGTGAAATTATTAAGGATGGCGCGCCTACGAGAACCCCCGATTCCTTTTTCACCGTCGTGTTACGTATCGCACATCGCGAATACCGCGCACATGGGAATACCTCTTGTTTCGTCGTTATAATCCGTGTACACACTTGCAATTGTCACCTACGTGTTTATCATACATAACATTGCGCATGAGGAAAAGGGATAAAGAAAAAGATAGAGAACACTACAAACAATCTTTACAAACTTTTTCTTATACTTTGTAAGGAATGATTGACTGCTACAATTATTTGTTATTAATATACATGTGATATATAAAAATAAAAAGTTTGTATCTGACTTATTGTCAAAGCGCATTTGAAAATCGATAATTTTATTTTTATAAAGGTGCTAAACATATTAAATTCAGTAAAAGTTTGAAAGGGAAAGTATAATATTTAATGAAGCAT
The DNA here is from genome assembly GCA_928718305.1 of Tetramorium bicarinatum. Taxonomy (NCBI): domain Eukaryota; kingdom Metazoa; phylum Arthropoda; class Insecta; order Hymenoptera; family Formicidae; genus Tetramorium; species Tetramorium bicarinatum. The sequence continues at coordinate 7,146,211 of OV788321.1, forward strand.
TAAAAAATATTGGATAATTTATTACATACGATATTCAAGTGCAAATGTGATATCATATATAAACCGTATATGAAGGATTAATTTATATGAACGATTTGGAATTAATTTAATATGTGGAGCGCATTCTGCGAGATTTCATTTCGATGTTTTTAAGGTCAAGATTTACATACGTTTGCTAGTCCTTCTTTAACAATAACATCAGTCTCGATCGTTTCATAGTAAATCTTGATATCAAAAGGGATAACTGAAAAAGAAAATGAACGAAGGGACAGAAAACTCGGAATCGGAGTCGATGTCGCAATGTTGCGAGTTGGGAGTAACGAGAGTCTCAAGTGGGAAAACTTCTTCGCGTTCGTGTCGAGAAATGGATATTATACCAAGGATTAAAGAGGTCGCGCGTGGAAAGCGCGCGCGGGTGCCCGCGGTAAATGTTTTAAAGTGTGAATTCACTCCTTGAAAATTGTGAGTTCTTTTTTCCTCGCCCTTTCTCTCTCAGAGCAAGATTTAAATAGCACAGTTCTTCGAGCTGACAAAGGATTCGCTTGACAATCCGGTGGTACATATCGCGCTCAGATTACGCATTTACAAAAATTGAAATTGTATTCTAAAATTGTTTGCGAAATATAGAAATATAGAGTGCACTCGGAAAAGATGAATATAAAATTTACGAAATTTATTTTGGTCAAATCGACTGCAAATTGATCAAAGAATACGCTCGCAATTTTATATAATACTCTGTACAAAACGCAACCCCGGAATATAAATATTAAATAAATTAAAATTTGCATTTATGCTTTGCCAACAGTTCTACCACTGATCGCGTTTTTCGCGACTGAAAAAAATCAGCGATGCTGCAAATTACATTAATCTGTTTTAAAGCAATTAATTTCGCGCGCACGTGTACCACTACCGCGCGCAGGCTCATCGTTAAATCTTCGCAGACGCACGTGTGTACCGTTCGCGGCTTTGCGAATGGGAGAGGTAAGTTTCAGGGTTGCAGACGACGAGAGAAGATACGCGCGGGTGAGGGGGTCGGGGTTGCATCTAAGACTCGGCGCAAATACAGCTGCATTAAGCCAACATAAATACGCGGAATGAGGTGGCAAACGGTACAAGAGTCATTCCATCCTTTTCTGAGCGTATTTCAACGATAGCCTTAAGCATCAGGCACGTGTACGCGGTTTCGGTACGGCGCAGAGTATTCGTGGAACTGTGTGTGTGGGGACGAGGGGCCGCGGAGGGAATTAAAATCACCCCGCTTATTACCGACGTACGGCTTTCCGGCCGTTGTTGTGAGATTGACCGATATACGCGTACGAGTGAGAGAGAAAAAAGAGGGTATCCTGTTTGTTGTCGTATGGGTACTTAATAATTTTAGAGGGGGTGGTCGGCCTCGCGTGTTCTATAAAAATGAATGCCGCCAATTTGGCCTGCGTCCCGCGTAGGGTCAAATGTGCGGCTTTGTGTAACGCCATGGCACTTTTTTTTCAAATGTGACTTTTTATACCTACCCTGTTTGTACTGCAATTACATCCTTTTTCAAATGAAACACAATAAAACAAAGGAAAATCATAATAAAATATAAATCATAGATTAAAATAATATGTAAAAAAATTTATAGATAGTTAAAAGATTTATAATTATAAATCTTAAAACTGAATCCAAAATCCAAATACTTGTTAAAAGTTTGAATTTAACTTTGATAATTTTCGTTATTTTTATTTTATATAATAATTTGTGTTCGATATTTTCTTCAAGCGAGTGAACGCATTTGTAATAAAAGTTAACAAGCGGGCAATTTATAATAATTGCGAGTAAAGTATAAATATCGTATTTATTCATTTATTCGCATTAATAGCAATAATACATTCCAATTCTGGCGGATTGATATGATTTACGCGAATATGGTAAAATCGTGTACCTAAGAGTTTATATCACTTTCGCAAAGAGTAAGAAAATTATAGTGGCATATCTGAAAACAACGTCGTATACTTTCCGGCCACTCGAGGGCCAACTTTTTCGATAGGGTACTGGTTCTCCCCTTAAAGTACATTTTGCCTAGGTCAGCCGCGTCCTTGGTTTCTCTCGCTTTTTACCACGACATAACTTTCCACCTCGGGAAAACATCCCTTACGTAAGAATCGATATGTTCACGATGGAGGACTACGAATGAGAGCGAGGGAGAAAGACAGAGAGAGTGAGAGAGCTTTGGTGTATGCACTAAGGAGTACCAGCGTTCGTTCCGGAGTTCCCTCGGCGATGCTTCTCGAGCGCCGGAAACATCCCTTATCCTTGAGACGCAGTGCCGGGAGATTCTTCCTGCCGTTCGACTGCACCCTCGACCTCCATCTCTACCCCTTTAACTCCATCTCCGTCTCTCTGGTTTCATCTCCTTTACTCTCTCGTTCTCTCTCTCTCTCTCTTTCTCTCTCGTCTCTCTCTCTCTCTCTCCAGACCTTTCCATCTTCCCTTTCTTCATCGGGGTCCCTTCTAACATCTCTCGCTCGGAGGAAGACCGAGTAGATCGTCTCCGAGAGACGACCTACACGTCTCGTGACGTGCACGTAGAGCGTGCTTTGCAGGATGCTTGAAGGTTGGCCCAGGGTAGAAAGCGTGGGCGGCGGAGGGCGAGAGACCGAAGCGGCGGTGAGAGAAGACGGGGGCGAGAGAACGACGTCGGTGGTACGACGTCGTAGCGGAGCCGGGCGAGGGTGTTTGTTCGGGACGATAGTGTAAGACGGTGACGTGCACATCCCTTGCCAGCCAGCCTGCCAGTCTGCCAGGCAGAGGAGAGTCTGCTTGCCTCTGCCTTCGCTACCACTGGAAATGGAGGGTGGTTTCAACCCTTAGGTCGAGCGCGAAGCTTCGGTGTGAGTGTGCTTGCGGGGGGTCGGGGGATAAGAAGGGTGAGAAGGGGGGTAGTTTGAGGTGGCGAGGCCGAGGAGGAACGATGGTACGAGGACGAGGCGGATGGGTGGATGGGTGGTTGGTTGGTTGGTTGGGCGGAAAGGGCGGACTGCGGCGAGAGAGGGTGGCGGAAGGGTAACGAACAGAACGAGGGGGAGAAAGAGAGTAACGGACTCGCTCGCCACCCTGTACGCCACGTAGTAGTAGCCAGGGGCCGAGGAGACTTTCGAGGTCGCTCGGCAGGGCCGCCTTAATTATCCCTCGCTGAAAACTTTCCCGCGTCCACCTTCCCCCCTCCCCTCCTCCTTCCCTGGTTGGAACTCCTTCTTCGGGGGCGCCCGTCGTTCTTACGTTCTGCCGGCTTTGTTGCAGCGCAAAAAGGTGTAGCGATCTCATCATCGGGCTTGTCGGTCGATGACGAGAAGGACGAGGTAGCTTCGGTTCAAACGGCCGTGCCGTTGTCCCGTATGTTCGTAGAATGATTTTGCGGCAAACGACGATCTCGATAATGAACGGTGATTATGCGCCCGGATACGGGGATGGAGATTAATGCAGCGAGGCGCTTACGCGAGATGCTCCGTCGGTTGGCCCATTGTCGTAGTTTGGCTAAAACAGATAGCAACGAACTACCCCACGTGAATGCCACGGCCGCATTGTAGAGATAATGCTAACGTTATGATGATAAAATTAACTTGCACGCTTTCGCACGTGTTTACGTGAAGACGCACGAATTCGAAGCGCAAATTGTTTCGGAAGATTGAGACAAAATCTAACTTGACTATTAGTTTGCCTATTTATGAGAAAGAAAAACGTGCTGAAGAATTTTATCTTTTCGGAAAAGTATGTCACAAGAAGTGAAGTTGGAGAATTGTGAACGAGAATTAAATTTACTAAGAAACAACTTAATTCATTTAGATATGATAGTATCATAGCAACGATATTATCATAGCAATAATGTTGAAAATATCTTCTTTGTTTTTAATATTATTGAAAGTTTGAGAATTCGATTATTTAAATGATGATTAAACTTAAAATAATTTTATTTTCTTCATAATACTTTCTATATTGCAAAGTGGCGTTTACGGAGAATAGAATCGATAACAGAAATAGAAATGAAATCGATTCCTAATTTGGCGCTTTAACTAGCTCGAAGGTCGACAGAACAGCGTAAGGCGATCCAAAGACTGGAACTATGGAAAAAGAAAAACACGAAAGGAGCGGACAAAGAAAAGATCTCGGTGTTGTATATTTCGCTGCGCGTTAACGAGGGCATGCCGAAGAAACGTCCACCTCCGAGAGAGAAGCACGAGAGACCACGCTCGACGGCGTCGGTGTTACGTTTCCACGGTCGCAAAATTATTAATATCTCAAGTAATTGCCCCGCTACTTCTATTCACGTTATTCCTTCCTCCTCACACCCGGGCTCTCAAAGATTCCTGGAATTTCCAGGAAAGGACGCTTAACCTTCGGGACTTTGGTGGAAAAGTTGCACCACGGTCCAACCCCTCATTGCCGCTCGCTATAGAAAGAGCGTAGACGGGTTGAGGAAGACGGGGAGATGGGATGGCGATGGTAGCGCTGCGGGGAGGAAGGGGGAGGGAAGCGTACAACCTTCCTTGGATTTTGGAATTTTACAGCGACGTCATGCGTCCCTGAAGCCAGGCGAGAACGTTGGAAGGTACGATGTTGGCGACGAGGGCGGTAGAACGGAGTTGCGCTCATAAGGCTGAAATGAAAGAAGGAGGGAGAGGGTGAGAGGAAGAGCAAGGAGGAAGGGAGAGAGGAGCAGAGAACCCTAGTGGAGCGAGAGGGCGGACCGGAGTTCTCTGGCGATGCTCTCTATGTTGGAGGGTGAGTTACCGAGGACTCGGGGACCCAACCCTCTTTTCTGGACTCACACCCTCGCTCATCTTTCGCTCACCCCCAACCACCTGCAACTCACCCTGTCTCCCCATCCCTTCCCCGCGCCCCGTATACCCTTGTCGTACCTACTGCCGCCTTTCCTGCCTTCTACGGCACTCCGACTCCTTCTCCAACGGCAAACACGGCACATTGCCCGGAGTGTTGCGTTGTTGCCTCGCCAGGCGTCCCTCTTCTCCCCTGCGAAACCCCCTTCCCCCTTCCCCTTGCCCTCACCCTCCTGAAGCCGCCCTCACCAACCGTCCTCCGCGTTCAATTTTGTATAACTATCCGGCGTGCATTACGAAAGTTGCCGCGAAACTTTTCCCTCCCCCGCGCGAGACCGCCCCTTTCAACCTCCTGCTGGCCAACTCGGAGCCAGTTCGATTAACTCTCTTTCTCTCTTCGCGCGCGCCAGTCGCGCGAACGCGACTCATTGGGCTTGTTTTTCGAACCTTGCCGGTTCGGCAGTAATACGCGTCGATGTGTCGGTTCTCCAAGAATATGCATCTTCTCGCATTGAACTTTGCAATTATCGTTTGCATTTATTAATCTTGCGGTACGCATGTTTTATAAATGTTTATATAAATTAAAATAAAAAGATATTTTCAAGAAATTTAATTTGGATAATACAGAAATGTAGCTTGAATCATTTAAAGATTATTTATGTAAGAAAAGATAATTTTTAGAGAAAAAAAAACACTACGAAATGAAATATAGATATATCAATATTTTAAGCTCTCTTGCGTCATTTTTTCTTATTTATTCTCAAATTAGAGCATTTCAAATATTTAGCTGAATAAGTAATCGATAATTAAATTTCGATAGAGTTACCAACGTGATTTTGAAATTTTGGGAAGAGAAATGTGTCATCATTTATGTCAGAGAGTGAAGTATCCTTCAGGTCCGAGATATCATACCAAGGTTGAGTGAATTATCCGGTCTGCGTATGTGATATCTTGCGCGTGTTATCTAAATTACGCATCTGACGTGTCGGGTACACTAACTGCATTACGTTGCTTGATATCCGAATCGAATAATGTGCTTTGCTGTTTAACCTACATCAAGTCGTTTGTGACGAACTCTGACCTGCCGAACATTACTAACTTATATAATATTATCATTTTACGTACACGCGATATTAGCATCATACGCGTCGCAGATACGTATCTATTTTTTTCTACGAATCTCTATTGCATATAAATCAAAGTGAAATCTTAAAACACGCTCAGAATACTCGAGCGGAGCAGAATACTCCCTTTAGAGATATTTTATACAAAGATACTGAATAACTTTCTTTTGTAATGTAGCCAGGGAAAATTCAGTTAATTAATTTTTTAATTTTAATAAATTAATTTTAATTAATCTTTCTCTAAAAATCCGGGAATATCAAGAATCGCCGTGACGGATACATTATCATTTATGAAATTGATATTTAATAAAGTTATCGTCGCGCGAAAGGTCAAATCTATATAAATTATATTAAAGGAAAGTTTCGCAAGACATTAAAATCCAATCAATTTCACTTATTGACTTATATTGATTATCCTCCGAGGAGCTGAAACGCAACCGCGAGACTTCCGCCGAGTACGTGACGCTCCTATATCCATCCCACGCGTTCCAAGAATGCACCAGCGTACCATACGCCCGAGAATTCACCTGCAAAAAATTCCCAGCTGCACCTACTTCTCCCAGTGGAGAATATATATATATATATATATATACTATATAAGCGCGCGCGCGCGCAATCATATACACATATATACAGACAACGTACGCTACACCGAGGGGATTGTATCGGTGGCGTGCACGGCCGATCATCGTTGCAAGTTCGCGCGATGATGCATGCGAGGGTACAGTCCAAGTCCACCGTAATCCCCTTTCGATCCAGCGAGAGAGAGAGAGAGAGAGAGAGAGAGAGAGAGAGAGAGAGAGAGAGAGAGAGAGAGAGAGAGAGAGAGAGAGAGAGAGAAGGGGGAAAGGAGGAAGAGAGAAAGCGCTACCCTTCGGAGAGGGTAGCGCCTCCGCCCTTCGTAAGCAGCAGCTTCGTATCCGTGACAAACCCTTTCCCTCGCGGACGCATGTCAACCTTATGCACGCGCGCGCACCGGCGCACCTGTGCGCTTGTATGCGTGCTGTTGGAGCGCCCGTCCGTTCGACTAAATGCACCCTAGCAAGCCGCAGAGCAGCAGCAGTAGCAGCAGCAGCAGCAGCAGCAGTGACGGGGTAGCAATAGCAACAGCAGCAACGGCAGCATGAGTTTCCTCCAGCAGTAGTAGTGGCAGCGGAGGGTCTCCTCTGACAGCAAATCGATTGAACGGTATAATTTATACCACCCTCTGGCTCGTTTCCCTTTGGGTGCCCACCTACGTGTGGCATACACACATATCCCTCTCCTGCCGCTCGTTTCTCCATCGGTTCCATGCGCCTCTGGGGGTGCATACCGTGTACCTTTCACCCCCTGCGAAATCCTCTCTCCCCTCCTGAATAGTCATTGCACGAGTATTCCGCCTGTCGGCAAGCGAGCCGGCGGATAATGGGGAAACCGCCAAATATGTGTCACTGTGTGCACGTAAACGCGTGGGGAGTCTACTTGGTAAGTGTTTATCGTGTGTCCGTGACTATGTCGCGCGATTGACGTGAGCGAGAGCGATGCCTCGCCCGCTCGCTCGCTCGCTCTATCTCCACGCGTCCGTGTCGCACATGCGTGTCCACGTGTACGTGGGGAGGGTACACGTACCCCATGTGTGTACGAGGGGAGGTACACGTGTGTTCGCTAGGTGAACTGCGCGGCGGTTAGAAGCGCCGTGGATGTGGCGCCGGTCGTCACCCTTGGCTAACAGCACGACCTGGACCTGACCGCGCTATAGAGTAAGCGCGCGTATGCCATGCATGCGTGCGTGCGTACGCACGCGTGCATGCGTGCGCGCGTGTGTGCGTATGGGTGCGCGCAATGCCGCCTACTTCACCGCCGGAACTGTTGATTGCGGTCGGCGGGATGCGAGGAAAAGCGCACTACCACCCATCATCCACTCATCGCGACGTCCACCCTCCCCCCTCCCCCTTCCCATATTCGAACGCGCGAAAGTGCGTCCCATCTCGCGCTTTTCCGCCGATTTAAAGTGACTTTCGACATGGTGTTTTTAGTCTCGCAACCGATAGGCTTGTACAGTATCCGATGGCACGTTTGGTACATGCACGAATGAGATGTCGATGAATATTTTCAGCAAACTTTCGAAAAACAAAGGTTTTATACGGACATTTATCCTCCAAGTATCAATTAAGTTTCGTTACGTAGATCGCAGCTGGAAAGATTATATTTACGTCTCGTCAGAATCTGCTTTCTCGAATACCTTACCCTTTAGGTGAAAAGCGCTATTTAAAATTATTGCAAGAATTAGCGCTCGCGATACATTTACATTAGCATTTATATTACGTAGTAATATAGCTTTTAGTTTTCGACGACACGTAGTTCTTGGGTAAAATGTTAGAGCTACACCGTTAATATATCTGAAAAATAACACGTGCGATATACGCCGGTGCGCCATTATTATGTTAAAGCGGGTAAAATGTTCTCCATTAGATGAATATAAATAGATATTATTTCATTTGATTTCTCCACCATATTTTTGCGGCAGACGACACCGCGAATGCGCCATTACTAGTAATGCAACCTCGATGTGTCCATCTGCGCAATGAATGAAGCAATTCATAACTACGATGGAGGAAACCGTAGGTGGTGCGACACGCGCGGAGGTTTTATTAATTAACGAAAATTCGCGATGCCTGGCATGCTTTTTAAATATTTTAGCGCGGGTTTCTTATCGCGACATTGTAACACGCAGCGTAATACGTTAAAACGCAGAAAAGTGGGTCACAAGCAATCGATAGTACGTGAGGGAAATAATTTTTTGCGTTTGTAATTTTGGCTCATAAGCGGACGTATGCACAGGCGCTTATATATAATGCTGGCTTGCAAAACTTTTTCTCAACTTTTATTCTTACTTTAATTAACTCGCGGTTGTTGTATATCTTTGATGTTGTTGTATCTCGATAGATTAGGTTAAATCTTAAATCTTAATATATCATGGTGAGACGAGACATACTACATGCCGTAGTTAACACATGTGCTAAGCACATATGTGCCTGTTGAAGACGGCGAATTTTATTTTGACCCTAAATTTGTGCTCCGCCGGCACGAACGCAAACCGCTCTTGTTCGAAAATCCGCTCCTGAGTATCTCGGGAATGAACGAATAATGCGACTATTGCACGTCCTAGATTTATTTTCGCATATATCCAGATTAGTCGGTCGCACATTCGTCCGCCGCTCCATTGTTTGTAATGCCCAGCGCAATGCGTTATCACGCGCCAGCGCTTGACACAGAATCAGCCTGGAAAAAGCTGCCGCAACAAAATTGCGCAATGTCGCTACAACCTCACTTGTATTTTATTACCCGGACTATACGCCGCGTCGATGTGCGATGATGGCTTGACGCATCGGCCGATAATCGATGGCAACTAGAAAAAAAGGTGTCCAACAAGAATCAGCGATAAACGACTCGCGCCGTGTTTATACGCGCGCACTTTTTCCCCCCTCTTTCCCTTTTTATTTTTGTTTGAGAATTTTTATTCGCATACGCGCGCATCAATCAGCCAGGTGGGAAATTATTACAATGACTCGTTAACAGTGAAAATTCTCATGACACGCCCCGGTGATGCACGATGGCTCGTTACAGCGAGAACACAACGCTGACCTGAAATATTTTGATGACGCTCGATAATAGTGTGTCTCGCAGCCAGAAGCTCGCCCATCGATCTGGTTATCGCATGCACGTGTAATTTAAAAACTGCACAGACAACCCGCTTTAATGGTTTTCAATGATGAAGCGGCGACATAGCGACGCAGTGAATTTCCTCCTATCAAATCGATCGCGGAACAAGAAAATACGATTAATAAAAGCGGACTATAACGATCGTGAAATGCGTCGCAAATATTCGCATTTCGGGAACGATGAACTCTCAAATTCTGTTGGATTTACGTTATATATATCGCATAAATGCCGTCTCTCTCTCTCTTTCTCTCTCGTGATTTGCGCGAATGAAAATGAAAGACAATTCATATCTACCGTTTCTGAAGTGGCGCTGCCAAATCTAACTCACCGGGAATAAATAGATGACGCGTGAATGGATTTTTAAAAACCGGGCAACATTTCTCGGCAATTACGGCGCGTCACAATTGCGAGTATAAACAATCCGACCGCGTCGCGCGATACGTTCCGACGAGTCGCAGCCGGTCCCAGGAATTTTGGTCCGTAATGGAACTATCGGATCATCGGCGCCTGTGACGTCAGCGCGAAACCGTCGGGAGCCCTTTTTGCGAAATCGAACCAGCAGTTCGCCCCAGTTGGTCCCGTACACCCGGTACGCCCCAACGTGAACGTGGATGGATTCGCAGGCGCGCAAGTCGGTGTAATTCGGATCATTTCTGTGTGCGAATGTATGTGCGACATGCACACGTGCATGTTGCGCGCGGGATGTGCTGCAATATCAGAGCCAAAGGGTAGATTCGTCTCGGCGTACGTACGGACGTTCAAAGTAACTCGCGGCATGAACCAAGTCTTGTACGCGGAAAAAAACGGAACACAATTATTGCGATCGCACATTTAATTGTTCGCATAATATAAAAAAATCCAGAAATGTGTTTAACCATAAACTATATCATTTTTATAAAAACAAATTTGCTGAAATTTCTATCTTTCTTCCTCTATAAGATCAAACTTCTATGTTCTCACAATCAGTTAGAATTAGAAAGTACATCAGATTAGAACTGCGGAATGTTAGAATTAGAATTTTGCCAACTTTGTGATTATCACTTTCGTTGTTTCACCTGCCTGCCTTTCGCGTGATCGTTCGTACATTCTAAACTTTTGCTTTCCCGATATACGATGCACGTTTTATCGGGAACTGAAACTGAGAGGAACATCTTTATGTTAATTTTAATACACAGCCCCTATGATTTCTCACCATTGTTCTTGTTAGTCAATCACTAGCGTTTACCCCAATACCTCCGAGAGCAATCGACGTTTAGCCAATTACGACAAACCCGATTACAGATTCATCCGACCTAGCTGATACAGTTGGCACAGATCTCGGTCTTTATCGACCCCTCTGTCGCCTGACCGTTGCAGCGAGGATATCACGATTAAAGCGGAAATTTATCGTCCATTAATAATTAGAGGATCGCGAAGGGAAGAAGGGGTTGTGTGGCGCCTTCGACGTATGCCGGTCTGCATACGGGTGTGCGTTTATGTATATGTGTATACACGCCACTCTTATATAGCCCGTCGTAACAATCTAACAGTCATAACTCTGTTTTCATCACCTCGCTTTATAACGTCGGCACCGTTATCATAAAATCTCGCGGGGTCGCAACCATCCGTTCCAATGCGATTTATTATTCGGTCCGATAGTTTCGCTTTTCGTCCACTTTAAATGTGCAAATGGATCTCGCGTGCAATCTTTATAAAAACACACACCTTTCGACTGCAACGGAAGACAAATCTGACTAGTGTTCTGACTTTATAAATTCATGGAGAAAATTGATTTCTGAATAAAAGTCCTTTATTATGTATAAGTCGAAATAAGTCCTATATTAATTTTTAAATTCTTGTCACGAAATCATATCTTTAAGTATGATCCTTTCTGTATGTTCTTCAAGAAGTAAGAGTAATCCATTCATCATGGAGAAATTCATCAGAGACATAAAGATTCGTTCTTTTAATTCAGCCGAGTACGAATACATGACAAATGCGCGACATTATAGATAATCTTCAGAAGCACAATGACGTCAGAGAATTATGATTAGAGTTTAAAGAGCGCTTGTAATGGCGGGCGCAGTACATCGCGCGACTTTCCCTGCCATTTTGATTCCATCGTCAGCTAATAATCTCTTCCACGTTCAGCCGCCATGGGGTGCCAGGTGAAACCGGAGGGTATGGGCGCGCCGTAATTATGAATATAAATCGGCGAATGATGGTGGTGGTGGTTTGGGTGGAGAACGGGGGCGACGAGACGAGGATGGGTTGGGCGGCGAGCGAGGGGGATGGAAACGGCGGTTTCAAAGCTGCGGGGCGGGGGATGAAAATGACGCCGGGAATCCGGCGTTTGCCGTCTTTTAATTTTAATTAAAGGAAGGTTGGGACGCGCGCGCGGACCTGGCGGGAGTTTCCGTTGATGGTGGTGGCTCGCGGTGGAAAAACAGATGCCTGCCATTAAGGTAAAGGGGTGACTACCGGAGCTTTCGTGTTTCTCCGCCGTTGGTCGCGTTACAGTTTCTCTTTTTTTCCTCTTCCTTTCTCCTTATGATCTCTCCCCATCAAAAATTCGTGCTATATTCATTTTAATTAAGAAGAGATCAGCGTGTTAAGTCGTTTCAAAGAATTCGTTATTATCATTACAATCGAATATTTTGATAGATACAGGATACACCATTAGCAAATATTTTTTAGCCGTTATGTTTCTTCAAAAACTAAATGTAAAAGAAATTTTTCCTTCAACGAAAATATGATTAACAATCCCATTTTAGTGATATTATATTACGGACTGAATATTGTAGGTTAAATAAAAACATACAGAGTACTTTTATTGATTTTTATGTTTTTTAATTTATGCTTTTTGGATGCTAAGAATCACGATAAAAGAGGATTGTTAATTATATCTTTGTAATTTCTTTCAAGCGTGTGAAAAGTGTGTAAAAATCAAATCCAAATTCGAAAATGGAGAGCGGTTGAAATATAATACAGTGTTTGCAGGTGGCTCTATATAGTGATCTTCATTGGGGATAGTACGTGTCGCATGATCCCGTTTGCATCCGCCAGCGTGGGTGAATGTTTAATAATACAGGGAATTTATCGTACGCGCGCGTCTGATATTTTTAAATCGAACAGGATGCCGCTTCTCACTTTCCACGCAGCACGCGTGGAAATTCAATTGACCGGCGCTCTAGTTTTTTTCCCTTTTTCTTTTATTTTTTTTTATTCTCACTTCGCGGGGAAATTGTTCGAATCGAGAGATAAATTTCTAGCGGCACAATAGCTACCGGCAGCCTCTCGACATTAAGCCTCATTCACAACGGCCATTATCGCTAACGTGATTGCAACGTTGTACGCCGTGTAGAATGCAATGCGTTCCTAGGAGCGCCGATGGCCATTGCCACCCCTCAGAGGAAGGACTACGCTTGCACCCCTCCCTAGTAGCGCACCCTTCGTCGGGTAGGTCGATACACGTACGAGAGCGCGAAAGTTCGCAGCACTCGAGCAATAAAAGCAAAACGATTCATACAAAGAAACTCGATTCGTAATAATTAGTATGCAATGTGAAAGCAAAGTAAACGATGGCAAATTCGTAAGCATACAAAATACATTTTTTCCTTTCAAGTAATTGCCTTTTTATTATGAAACTCAAAGTATAGCTAAAAATTTAATTATATTATTTCTTTTTACACGTTATATGAGAATATAAGAAACAAGTTGATCATTTTTATACGCAATCTGTTTTTCTTTACAGATATCAATTTAATCATATTTCGTTTCCATTTTTACGATCATTTTCGACATCATGTTTCACAAATAAGAAAAAGGAAGACACGAAATTTGGTTATGTATGCGATACTGAATAACGCTTTCTATAGTATTAGTCAAACAGTAACCTTGAGAGATTTTAAAGGTTTAATAAAATGTGAACATCAAAGATTTGGGATACTGTAAAACGTACGTACACAATCACAACTCGCTATGCGTCCATAACTCGAAGTGTGACGCGCGGCAACGAAGATAGATCAAATATTCAAAAATGCATCGCGGCAACACCACTCGCAACGCCCATTCTTATTCTCCACTCTCGTAAAACCGCAAAGTATTCCACGCTATAAATCCGCCTGCGAAGTACGGCCCGCCTTCGCGCATTGACGTAGTCAATTTCATTCAGTTCTTCCTCTTCCCGCATTCCTTCACGAAGGCACATTCCGACACACGCATATGAAAGACAAGTACTGATTTTTTAAATCGGACACTAACGCTTTATTTTCTACAGTTTATACAAATAAACAGACCGATATCATCGTATTATTCTTGAAAAAAAAAGAAACATCTTAAAAATAAGTCTGATGAACCTGATAAGAATCGACGAAAACGTATTTTGATTATTCTATTTCTGATTACAATTTGCTTGTTAGCAGAAATAACTGATGGAAATCTGATGGAAGAGATTTACGTAAAAAGAATATAATGCGACGGTAACATTTGACTTAAATGTTTATCAATCCCTATTTAGATTCGATTTCACTCGTATATTTTCGATATGCAACGTTTCTATCTTCGGCCATTCTCATGAACAAGTCTCTTTTCTAAAAAAAGAAGCCGAACGGGCATCATCGTCCTTTGACATTCCGTCGTTGTTTCATACTGGCGCAATATCGTTTAACGATCCATCATCACGAAGGGTGAATCTCGCACGTCAAGTTTCCGGTCGAGAAAGAAAATAGAGAGAGAGGAGGGAGAAAAGAGGACGGAGAGAAGAGAGTCTGATCTTCTTCCGTACGATCCTCGAAGGAACGAGAACGAGAAGAAACAAGGAAGCGAGGAAACAAGGAAGAGTTAGCACACGTCGCAGAAAGGGCGAGATGGAGTTCCGCGCGCTCACTCACCCTCCTACCTCCCATCATCATCGCGGGGAGCGTTTAATCCGTAACTTTGGCGCTCGCGTCCCCCGAGGGAACGTTCTCTTTGGTTTTCCGCGCGCAACAATAAGTTTTCCCCCGATGCAGGCCTGTCAACGACGCACAATTGGCGGCGGCGGCGGCGGCGGCGGCGGCAACGGGGATCGGGGGTGGCTCGCTCAGCTCCGGTTGCACCCACCGCCCCTTGTGTCCTCCCCTTCCTCTTCCTCGCCGTGCCGCACTATCCGACCATCCAACCCATCCTCTTCGGATGGGACTCATCCCATTCTCTGTATGCCGTGATTGCACGGCCTGGGGGCGATATTGGGGTGCGTATGGATCGGCACGAGGGGGTGCGCCACTCATTCTCTGCCTCCTCGTTCCTCTATCTCTCCCCCGCCACCCTCCCCCCTTTCTCTCTATCTATCTTTCTATCTGTTTCTCCACCCCTTCGCGAATCTACCGTTCTATCGTTCGTACGCGCACATCTCGTCTGTTTCTGCCTTTCCCGTTCCATCGATTCTACCTCTTAATCGCCCACCAGCCTCCGCCCCCGATCCTTCCTTCCCACTACGGAGAGAGATGAGAGGCGCGCGCTTTATGGATGAGGGTGACCCGAGAAACTCCGCGGAGGAATTACCGATATCGGATATGCGAGTGGACGCGTATACGCGAACATCCGGAACGCGCCTCGGGATCTATCCGTCGGAGATCTACGCGCTCGCGTGAGGGAGCTAATCCGATGATAGTATAAAAAACAGCGCTTCTAAGAAAAGCACGCGAAGGATGCGGCAGAACCGCCAGAGTATTCTTATAATCACAAATTCTATGGTCACTTTGAAAGTCGGGTTCTTAAGAATGCAGATAAAGGAAAAGTCTTCAGTTTTGCAGTTTTCTTTTTCACTTTTTTCTACACAAATCCGTAACGCCCTTTCCATACTTCATGTCTATACGAAATTTCGAATGATTCGCGATATTCTCTCTTTTTATTTTTTATTTTATATATTTATTCTTTATTTTGAAAAATATAACTGTGTACCATGCATCGAGCATCAGGGATTCGTATTTTTTTCGGAAGCGAAAATATGCGGCGGCACGTATCGGTTTGTAAATTCGTGCCGGCCGTTTTAGGGTACACACAATGGGCGAGGCCAAAAACGCAACTTGCTGCGGCGAAATGAAATATATGATGTTCAAAATTGAAGCGCGTAATTCGCGCGGCCGGGCGCGGGTGTGTTTTTATTTTCTCTGTGGCGAAATTACAATTTTACCGTGCACGCGATTTATTCCCCGCGGTGCGCCGCCGCCCATCGGAAACGCTGTAAATGATTTTCCGCAGTCATCGTTTTTGTGCCGCCCCTCGCGCCCGCGCCCCTTACCCCAGCTCGCCCGGGTAAAGTCATTGATATTTAGACAACGCGGTTAATCATCGAATTCGGACGGACCAATCCAGTTACCATCCAATAGTCGTGCGGATTGAAACGCATTCGACCGACTGTGTTTCCAGGCGAAACTCGCGGCGCGAAGGGGGATGCGGGAGGGACGGACGAAAAACGGCGGGTTGGTATCGCCCGGAACCCTTCTCGACTTTTATCCGTAATCCCCTCGTGCACGCAGGCCCGACTATTGCGCAGCCGGAAACGAGGGAGCCGACGAAGGACGATTAGATCCTTTCCCCGGCGATGACGGATGCATCTTCGGAATTGTTGATATTGGATACTTGCGGATGGACTTTATCGTCAAGTCGTTCTGAGACAAGGGCAAAAGGAGATATCCTATTGTCAGTCCTAAGATCCATATCTTCGAGATTAACATGGGACGGAGAGGCTTAATGAGGAAGTCTAAAAACAATAGTACTGCGCAAAAGAACAAAGAAAAAGAAAAAAGAATCGTAATTGTTACAATTATGGAATTTACTGTAGTCACTTTACGCTACTATTTATACATTTCAATGGTAAATTTGTAAAAAAAAGGAGAACATTTAATTTCAAGCGGAAATCGCCGATGATTTTATTATCCATAAATCGCGGAATAATATATTGGATTATACAAAATAATAATAGGTTGGATGTATATTCGCGGCGAGTACACAATCGCTTCACATATTGTACTTGTACGCTCACTTTCCATTTATTTCTTTTTCTCTTTTTTCAGTTATCTTTGTACTTATTCGAAATAGCCACACGGGGGAAAAGTAAATTAAATCAGGCGATAATCCGTCATAAAGTACTTCATGTGGCAAAGCATAGAATTTTTATTGACTATTTGTGACGCGTGGAAATCCGTTAATACCGAATAATTGTGAGTGGACACTGGAATGTCGTCGAGATATAGCTAAGATAATATAAAGATTTGCGAGATAACTTTTCAAAATTACTTTCTTACTCGATCACGCTGAACGAAGTCACTTGTCATACTTCAAAAGAATAATTCGTAATCATTATTACAGTTTTATTGTCTATTCACATAATTTATAGAAAAGTGTATAAAATATTGAATTTTTTATATACAGACAAAAAAGGAATTAAATATTATTTTTTACTCTTAAAAATCAAACATTAATTTCATGTTATATCTCCTCTTATCACCTTTATTTCTTAAATATGCGTATAACGTATACGCGATATGATCTTGCGATATAAGACATGAATTATACAAATTATTTCATATTTTAGACTGTTATAATTTTTATACAATGTCATAGTTTAATGCTATAGAATTTTCTGCTCTATTCCTTCCTCCTATCATTTTTTCTAGTAAAAAACTTCAATTCTTTGAATGCAAATGCAAAAATTTGCTTAAATTAACTTGACGATCCGACGCGGCAGACGATGTGTAATTAATAATTCCGCGATGTCTTATAACTCCTCGTTAACGACCCCGCTGCTCTCGGCCGCGTCTCGTCGTAAAAATCCCCACGACGCACGAGATCAAAGCAGTTTACGATCGTAATAAGTGCTCCGCCATAACTAACCGGCCACTACCGAGGACCGCCACGGATTCTACCGCGAGCCTCCCTCATTATCCCTAACGCAAGATGCGATCTGTGCCGGACATTAGTAATATTGTATATCAGCAGTCTCTCCGGCAGTAGGACGTACAATTTAGTCGTTTACCCAGTGACAAAGGGTACCTTCACTACGCATTCCTGGTCACATTTACACCACCGGTAGGTAGAGGATCATTGCCCAACATGGGAAACTTGCGTTCGCATCTACATGCACACGCACATGTATACGTATATATATATATATATATATATATATATACGCGCGCAAGCTCGTACAATCGGTATCCGTAAACTCGCGGTCCGTTTCCATCCTGACCCAACCAACCAACCAACCAACCACCCCCTCAAACCATCGGCCCCTAACCGTCCGCACTTTGTGTGGCGTCCAAGGGGTGAGAAAGAGGCGAGGGGCGTAGGGGCGGACGCGGGGGTGGTAGAAGGGCGCCAGGCAACCCTCCTAACTCTCTGGCCCCCGGGGGGTGAAACGTGGGCTGGCTCGCTGCGAGTAAATGGGGCTACAGGGGGGGAAGAGGGTGGCAGGCGGGCGGGGGGGGGATGGTTGGAGTGAGTTAGGTGGAAGCAGGAGGACTAGGGATATTACGGACAGGACGCCCGAGATATCCAGCCTTCCTCCCGCTGCCACTTCGCCCCTCGGGCGACCATCTCGAGGGGCGACTATTTGGGGGAGGAAAGGCGCCCGAGAGGCGGCTAAGGGTAGCGACAGATATAACCGTAACGCACACACGTTCAAGAAGCAGAATTCTGGGTGGAATTTCGAGCGTGCCGAATAGATGGTCCCTGCCGAGACGCCGCCGTCGGTCGAAAAGAGAAAGGGAAACAAGGCACATGGAGCTGCGAGGCCGAGGGCGAAGAGCGCGCGAGCGAGACGGAGAGATTAGCTTCCTTGGTTATTAATAAACGCTTCGCGCGGACCTTGATAGCGCGCGTAATGGAACGAGAGTAGTTTACCCTTATTACCTCCCACCGCTCTCTTTGACTACGAACCACGGCCCACGAACCACGGATGATCGCGCCCTATCTGCCTCCCTTTCTCCCTGCCGTCCCGTTCGCTCTCCTCTCTCTCCCCTCGCCGCTTCTGTCCAAACTAACACCTATGCCGCCAAGAAACCTGCCGTATCCTCCCGCCTCACCCTTCGCATAACGGTCGGGGGTTATTTACTTTTCCATTACGCGGATGAGGTAACCCATCCTGTTTCGCCGTCCGCCCGACCCATTGTCGAACTACGGTAATCCGAGAATTCGTGTAAGATCGAATTGACGGCTTGCAAACGTCCACTTGTTCCTCCGAGTATTTCGATAGACATGAGAAACTACGTGTAAGTACAGTAAGTTCTTATCTATATGTACTTATCTGCCGTAACCCGACGATATAGCGGAGCACGATGTTGCGCGTTGTATCCTTCGATAAAGTCGATTCAGCAGCATTTGTTATTTCATAGCATACTTTTCTATACATTACAAATTTTGCCTTTTATTCTGACAAGTAACAATATTGGAGAAAGAATTTGAAATATATTAATAAGATTAACAGAAAGCGAAAGAACGTTGCGTGAGGTATTCTAAAAAGTCAAATTAGTCAATATTCACAAATTAAAAAAGATACAGTTGTCACTTTAATAAAATTATGATAAGCACAAGAATTTTATTACTAAATATTTTTAAAAGATTTTTAAAAGGAAAAATAAAATTATTAATTTAATTTATTGAAAATTTGCTATACTTTTCATTAAATTTATATGTGTTATTACTAATATCTATCTATTAGTATCGTTGAAATAACGGTATGTTATATCTGGCAAAAAAATATGCAATTTTATGACAGTAGATGAGAAACAATATTCTTTATATTACGAAAAATAATTTTAAAAATATTTTTTTGCTTATAATGTATATTTCTTTTTACATAACATAAGCTTTACTGTTATATAATGTTATAAGCGTTTCTAATTGGCTGCTACTAATATTGTGATTAATATACACTGTCCTGGGCCAGCAGTAGCAGGTCAGAGTGATGCGGTGTTCCGAAACTCTGTCGGTGCTCTTTGTCATCCAAACACTCCGTCGTTACGATCCTACACCCCGAGTTTCCTTCGAGGTTCGCTATGGTTTTAGTTTGAGATGAGATGTTCTCATAGTCCTCCTCCCCTTTCCTGGTTTCTCTAAAAAGTATCTACATCGTTGTGCAAAACGACCTATCCGTTTCCACGAAAACCCATCCCTCACCAGCGTAGAAAATCAGACCTGAAACATCGAGAATAATAAAAAAAATTATGCGCGCTATAGCAAGTTAAACCGTATCTTAAGGCAATCGGAATTCTTAAATAATTTAAAAAAATTAAAAGTTACTTTTGAAATCATCTTGCAAAAAAAAATAATTTTAATTATCGTAAATTTTCATTTCCCTGTTTATTTAGAAAGAATAAGGCAAGAAAAGAATAAGACCGGATATTAAAACATAATAAATATATAATAAGTACAACCATCCTAGAGATAGAGATAGAGAAACTGAAATTCTTTTCATTTCATTTATATACATATGACTATTGCACTTATATTCTTGTTTCGTAAAAGAAACAAGTAATATAATAACTTGTACAACGTAAGTACAATAATTTATAACATGTTAATATTAGCTTTTCCTCCATCAAACGATAAAAAAATCTTCAGTTGCATATATGTATGTATGTACAATATGTTGCTTTGTTTTGCATTCATCTCTTTCTTTGATTTGCTCGTTTCCGTTATCTATATCGGTACTAACTTGTTTCTTAAACTTTCAGTTTTGACGTTAATAACCAATGAGAAACAAAAAGAAAAAGACAATAGTAAGTAAAGAATGTGGAGATGATTAAAAAATTAATAGAGGAATTTCGGTTCTTGTACGGTATGACATTTTCTCAAATGACTTTTCCTTAACTTGATCATTCGCAAATCTTTCAAATTGGTCCCGTGGCGTTGGGATAATCGATTTGCACGCTGCGGGAGAACAGGACAATAAGCACACAATTCGAGAAAAACGTCACATTGTTACTGCTAACAGCAACGATGCCCTTATTAATTTCGACACTTTCAGTCTCTCTTTTTCCCCTCTCCATTCCCCCCCAGTCTCCCGTGTTCAATTCCCCAGGCGTTTCGCTCCTCTCGTTATCGACGGTGGCTCCGATTTGCCCGCTCCCCGTACCCCCGCTGCTTCCATCTTCATCCTTCTGACCGCTCTTTGTGCTGCTCTCCCGCCGTGGACGAAGAAAAGAGCCGTAGGAGTCTAAGAGCGAGACGCCGCGAAAATACATCGGCGTTGTATATCTTCCTTGACCGTCCGGGGCATAACTCCGGGGATGAATCAGTGCTTCTTGGACCGCACCGGACCCACACTCTCGCAAACCCGCCTTCCTACCTCCTGAGTCGCTTCTCGTTCCCCACCCTCCCCTCGGTTGTCGGTTCGTCCGCCGCCTCCGCCTCCACGGAGCCATCAGGGTAGAAGAGCGGAGAGTAACCCTCTAGCCTGAACCTTCATCAACGGATCTACCAACCCCACCTTTATCAAGAGTCCCCAGTGCTGTGCGAAACCCCTTTCACCCGCCCCCCGCGCAAGCGTCTCTCATCCCATTCCGCAGCCGTTCTCCGTTCGTCCCTTTTCCACTTTGCCAGCTCTTTCTCCCTCGGCCATCTTCTCGGTTCTACCCTCGTAGTCTCTTTTGGTCCTTCCAGTTCCCTCGTCGTTCTGTCCGCCCCTCCGTCAACCTTCCCTCTCGCCCGTCCCGCCCGCCACTTTTCCCCCCCCCCCCCCCGCGCACCGCCGTTTCACCCCACGGATCCTAGATTAACGGAACCCTTGCTGCCGAGAGGAGGAAGTTGGGTCGACTCACCTAGTGCAAAGGTGTCGTCGAGATGGCGAGATATAGGACGTGTCGTGATAAAAGTAGGACGAATCTTCGATTATTTTCGTCGGGCGCAATCGAACCGCGAAAATCTTGCGTTAATCCCACCCCTCCTCTCTCTCTCTCTCTCTCTCTTCCCACTCTATCAAGATTTTTTACAACTTTTAATTAAGCATTACGAATTCCGATGTAGGGTAATTTAATTACTTCCGATAGTAGAACCAAGCCTTTTCCAACCACCGGTTAATCACTCTGTGCGGGTAAAGTAGCCACGTTAAATGCCCGACTTAATTAAATTCGAATGTTAAAAATCCATTCGCGATGTAATCATTAAATTTACGGAATAATAAAATATTGGATTTGTACTGTTTTTACGATATATATATACGCGCGACTACACGCCGTCTCTTGTAATCGATTATTCTGCACAATGCCACGTTGCAGCGCGGTATCCGAATTCATATGAAATTACATCTCTCGACCTCAGCGTTACATATTCGAATCTAAATTAAAGTTTAATCATACCTTTTTCCCCATCCTCTCTCCACCCTCGTAAAATGTAAGAAGGCGCCCTGGCGTTATCCCGGCGCGGATATCTCGGCGCGGCGCGTCGCTCCTCCTTTCGTCCGAGAAATGTAAAATGCAAGAGACATGCGGAGAATAGACGACAGTGTGCGGTCGTTACTCATACAATAACGGTATTGGTAATTAGTTACGTTTTACGTTGGAATGTGTGCGGTCTCACGTGGGAAGAGGGGGAGAGAAAGCGGGCCGCGCGCGCTGTATCGGTTTATCGTATGTATGGGAATGCGTGTGCGGGATGGGGACCGGGAGCAAAGGGAATTTCCAGCAGACCGCCGGATCGATTGGCTCGAAATTGGAAAAGAATATTAGGTTTCTGATTGAAACGACTCTTCCGAAAATTTCGTCATCCCCGATCGCGCGCGCTGTCCGTGCTGCGCTTTTGTCCCCGCGAAGCGCGAAGAGGGTTCTCGCTCACCCCGTTTGCCGCTGCCGATCCCGCGATTGTTTTAACGCTCCATTGAGAGCCGATTAATTACCCACCCGGGTGGTCCTTTAAATATTTACGAAAGTATCCGGCTGTGCGCGCCGGCTTGGCCCGATACACGCTCGGCGACCGTCAATATTTGCGCGACCTGTACCGACGGTCGCGTCGGTGAAATATGAATGGTCGAAATTTTAAATAACATTGTGCAGTATCTGCGGCCGTGCGCGCGCGCGCGCATGCACGCATCTATGCATCCATCCACGTATGCACGTATGCACGCACACGCGCGGCAAGAGAGAAGAGCCGTGCGACGCGGCACGATCCGCGCGCGCGAATATTCCCAAATAAATCCGCACAACGGCATGGCATGGCACGGTATGGTATGGCGCGGCCGGACCGGGCCGCGAATGCGAATATTTAATGTTTGTGCGGACTAAAAATTCGAGGGTCTCGCGTTGCACGAGCTGGAGCTACCGCAATGCGTCGCGAGCGTTCCGAGAGAGGATCCCAGAGAACGATCGCGATTACAGGACGAATTATGTATTCAGCAGGGGTGGTAGAATAATCCGAAAGGTTACGATTACGGGGCATCTATTCGCATAACATAATTACACATTGCGAGAGGGCGCGTCGAGTATTTTTTCAGCAAGTCGCCGGCGCAGGTTCAATGAAAGTTATTTCAGACACGAAAGTTATTTCAGCCTCGAAAAATTCCTGCATAATTCATATAGAGATTGAAGCCGGTATAACTGCGGTAAATTCATTTTTCGATTATATAACTAATACAGGAATAAACTCCGTGTTAATTATTGTATTTCCATTATAATTTCTTCTTGACTGTCTAGTATCGAAATCTAAATTAATCAGAATTTATATTTCAGCTTAATCGAAATATATTTACGAAATATAAAAGTAGGTAAAATACATCTGCGCACGAGCATCTTTTATTTTTGCATGTGATTATCTCACGTCTATTTTGATTACAATATTATACTCTATTTAAATCCAAATTCAATTTTGCATCCTATTCATAGCAATTATCAATTGTCATTTTATTATAGTTTTTTTATAATTATATATTATATAATCTTAGTAATCTCGTCTATTCATATATCATCATTCTCTTCCAACTGCCGTACGCAGATTTGGAATGAAATAAAAATTAGTTTTTATCTTTAACGGCACGGAAGTTAATGAGCACGTATGGCACGTATGGAGGAATGCGTTTGACGAGCGATACTGGCCGGTGTCCGCAGCTCTGCGCCCAGCCTGTATTGGCTGTTCAACTAAGCGTGACCATATCTCAAAGTCCCTTTAGGGCGTCCCGTGTCTCGAACAGAGGACGAACGAGAGGGGGCCGATTCCACGGCGATGAATCGCTACCTGTGATTATCGGCGCGTAGCAGTGTTTCCGTGTAGCCGAGGCCCAATTCCGCTCAGGTCCACAATCAACCGAGGCGATACGCAGCCCGCGTGTACATGTATCTCGTGCCCGACGTATGTATCGCCGTGCAAAGACGACGATGATGACGACAACGACGACGGTGCACGACGACGGTACATAAGACACGTGAGCGCACGCGAGCGAGCGAGCAAAGACACAACACACGAAGATGCGTGACACCACATATACGCACACACATATACATACACACACATGTACGCACACATACAAGTGGTCACGTTTCCCGTGATAGTCCCTACCATTATAACGGAGTGCTATAACCGCGCATACATGTATGTGAATGCGGTTTGTCGTAGCCGCGCGAGCACGCGGATGCTCGTGTGTGTGTGTGTGTGTGTGTGTGTGTGTGCGCGTGCACGCGTGTGCGTGCGTGCGTGCGTTCGTATCTAGCGCCGTGCCCACTGGCGTAGGTTGCGTCCATTTTGATACCATACCTCGGTCTATGTACCAGATGTATGTAAACGAGGTACATGGGGCACATATAGGGAGCGTATGTACGAGCGAGCGCGGCTACGTACGTAGATAGGGTCGACCGGTAGAGTGGTTAGAGGGTTCGGGATGGAGGTCGGTGAGAGCGCGAGAGGGAGGGGGGAGAAGGGGGAAGGATGGGGGACAGCGAGGGGGAGAGGGTGGCGTAGGTCGGAGGTGGGTCGAGAGGGTAAAATAGAGGGGAAGGTGGTGAACGTTCCGCAAGGGTGGGTAGAGGTGTGGTTGCTTTAGAGGTGCGTTGAACCCAACCAACGCAGGTAGGTTGACATCAGCGTGCCTTGTTCCATTGAAACGTGCGAAATCCATGCGGAATCCACCCTCATTCCCTCGTCCCGCCACCCGCCTGTGTCACCCGCACCTCTCGCCCCCTCCCCCTTTGCCCCTCCGGCTCTGCCCCCCTGCCTCCGGTGGGTGGTTTGGATGGCTGGCCCGGGGATGGGGGTGACGGTGGGTGGATTTCCGTGATGCGAGGCTGATTTCATAGCGGAGAGAAGTACTTGGTGTGTGATATCGCGCGATTCTCCATCTCTCCTTCCCCTGCCTTCTTCCGTGTCTCCGTCGCTTCCCGAATCGACGCTGGAGTCTTGATGAAAAAAGGGTCGGATGCGATAGATGTAAAGCCGACAAGTCCACGAGCGGCGTTGTCAACAGAAAGCGGAATGACCTTTCTCTCTACAAAGAGATCGCGGTCGACGCCGCGAGTGCTCGTACCGGCGGTGGCCCGCGAACGTACCACTACTAACACATCGCGCAGATGCATTAGGCTTGTTTTCGCAAAAGGTGCTGATAACTATTTACGTCCGTCGCGCATATGCGATTTGCACGCTATTCTGAGTACGCGCGGTTGTTCGACTGCGTTGTCGCTGGTAGCTTTTTGCGATAACAATCCCTGCGATACCGGGGCCAGAAATGTTTTGCCATGCTCTCGCTTTGTCCCGCTTTATGTTGCGTAATAGTAAAAAGAATATTTCAAAAAAAAGTTCGAATCACAATATTTTTCATTCGCGTGGAAAATTCCGCAAGCCTCCTGTATATGTAGAGTGATTTCTAAGCAGTTAAGATATTCTCGTACACAGGCGAAACCCCAATTAACCTAAGGGAAACTTAATTACATACGACTCTAATGTACGGTTGCTTCGTGCTTGCAAATGGAGATTGAATACATGGAGTGCATGAAGAGTATCGTATATGTATTTTCTTTTAATTACATTTTTATCTTCCAACGAGTCCGGAGCCTTTTCTATACAAGTATTTGATCAAAGTCTATCGCTTGTTGCATCTTTCTAATTTGCCAACATCTTGTGCGATTATTATATCTCAATGACACGATTAAAGTATCCAAGTAAATTCCGTTTGAAATAACATCAGGATTATTATTTATTGCAATATCCTCGTATTCGGGAGAAAAGTTTTGACGCATTTTAGACATTACGTATGAAAAAAGTAAAATTGCGCGAACAAATGTACAACTTATAATAAAAGTAAAAGGTATATGCATTTTGTGTAATTTTTATACTTGTTGTAATTTTCTTTTTTTTTACTATTTTGTATTAGATCACTAAAGATTCATGATTTACTTCCAGGCGGTTGCTTTCTAAAATTGGGAAAGTCCCGACTCAACTTGTAAGTCCAGTGTGTCTTCCATTACACTAGTATCAACGGTCGATTCTCGTACTACTCACGTGTGTCCGACTTTTCCCTCTGCGTACAGGAAATCGAAACGCGCGAACTTTCTCCCCTCGTCACGCGTTTTCCATCTCTCTCTGCAAGCGTCTCCCTCCTACATATCACATGCCGTGAATCACGGCGAATTCGAGCCATCACGTCCGTACCACTAACATCTAGCAGGATTTGCAGGGTGTAAGATCATTCATTTCTCGTCTAATTGCTATTGACGAAAAAAAAAGGGAACATCGATGCGGTCTCTCATAATTTTCCGTTGTCGATTTTTCATCGTTTTTTTTTTTTTTGCCTTTGAACAATTTTTCGGACCCAGACACATCTCGCGGTCTGGACATCGGACGGAATTCGTTGCACGCGGCTAGCTCGTCGCGGTGGAAAGCAGAAAATTTCGGCTCATTTTCCCATAATTCTCTGCGCTCGCTTGCTGGCGTGCGTTTGCCTGTTGGTTCCGCATTCGCATCGGAGTGCGTAATTCAGCTGTACCTAACGCTGGTTAAGGGTGGCTCCGGGCGGTCGGTCGGTTGGTCGGTCGGTGGGTGGTAGGGTGGGTGGCGATGGGTCGGTCGCGAGAGTGTGGGTAGGGGTGGACAGGCATTGGGATGGGTGTTCGGGTGGTCGACGGGCTGGCTGGTTGCTAGTGCGGGAGTGGGTGGACGAGTGGGTGGATAGAGACTCCGGGGGACGGTTGCGACGGGGGAGGGAGAGGGTGAGTCAGAGAGAAGAGGTGGCTCGGTTATTTGTGTGTCAGCCGCGTTGGGACCCTCTGCCCATCCTCTCCCATTCCTCGCTACCTCGGCCACCGCACCCCCGCCCGCTCCGCGCTCTTCCCGTTCAACCACCCCCGCAGAACGCTCCGCACAGGGACGACGTCTGCGGATGTGTCCGCGTGGTTCAGTATGCGTCTGTGTGTGTATGCGCCCTCGCGCATGTGTACGTGTGCACGTGTGGGTGTAACGCGCTCGCGCTCCTATGTACGTCGCACCTATGTATTACACCTTACAAACATCACCTCCATGTACTCGGGACTACCCTATGTGCCGGATATGTAGCTAATACATAGAGAATATTGTACCTCTCTCCCCCGCCCCTCTCTCTCCCTCCCCCTCTCTCTGTCTCTCTCTATCTTCCACCCCTCTGTTCTCTCAACCGTTCGCTTGCTCTCTCGCTCACGGTCCCCTCTGACACACGCACGACGAGGGTCGGTGCGATTTCGCACGCGTGTGTACACATACTCGAAGAGATAGAGTGAAAGAGAAGGAGGCGGGGGAAGGGTGAAGAGGAAGAGAAAGGACGGCGTAAACTCTCTCTCTCTCTCTCGCTCTCTCTGTCTTACACCCCCGTGAGGGGGTGGCTCGCAAGGCGGGGCTCTGCCAGCAGGTAGGGACGTGTACACGGAATACTCGCTTTACGGAGACAGGTATTCTCCGAGACATGCACACTGGTATCGGGTACCAGTTGCGTAAGTACGTGCGGAATAGACGGCCCCCAGAGGGTTGGCGCGAAGGGGGTGGTGAGTAGTCTCGCATATGTTCGCTTCAGCGCTTCGGCCGGCCACACGCGTTCCTACGCATGTAGGTTTTAGAGGATAATTGAGGACGCGAGACGTGTACACGCGACGATTGATGCCTTTTCCACTAAGTGTATGCTTAATCTTGCAGTTAATTGGAATTAATACGTAGCTGTTCATTAATGCAAATTATATAACTTCAGACTATTAAAAGGCTGGAACATTTCTGCTAAATTTATTTATCTAGTTGTTTTCGTGTTTTTTTTTCACGTTTAGTTAAATTAACACTTTAGTGTTTGTACACTATTGTAGATCAAAATTATTAACTTCGGATATCAAATAGTCAACATTTGCTTCTGGCCATTTGTCTCTTTCATAAATTGACAACAGTTCTGTTATCAAATCGTCAATATAGTTTAATATTTATTGAATTCTTTTATACAGTTTACGGTGTTTAAACACATTTTTGTTAAAGATTCTAAAAGAAAACATAAATATTTAATTTATATTATTCTTACAAGAAAGTTGGAATAATATGATAGCTTGATAGACTAGTAACATAGGCTTTAAGATAGTTGGATATATCGATCGCTAGTATTCTGAGTTAGTAAGTACATGTTTAACATTGCAGCCAGTTAGATTAATTATTTATTAATTGATCGCTAATTCCTTTCGCGTAGTGATAGTGTCGAAAGATCATTGAAACTCTGCAGCTATTCTGCATGGAATTAACGAATTGAAATTTGCAGCGATACCGTGAACGAAACGCAAATTCTACCGGACAATTTAAAAATATCACCCTGATTGTGTGCGAATTAATTGTTTCGACGACAAAGGGATACAAAACAAAACGTCAGCTTATTAATGAGTCGCTCGAATACGCGAACAAAGCGCGGAAGGAAATAAATGGACTAATCGTTCGAACGTTTGCGCGATTATATAAAGAACCGTATTTCTACGTGTTATAGTCTGTTCGTATGTAGAGAATCTATAAGTCATGGCTACCGATGATCGGCTGCGAGTCTCGAACTGCGAAAAGTCCAACACGAAATCAAAGTATCGATGTCTTGAGAGGAAGGCAATTCCGTTCTGCAAGTTAGTTAGATATAAGGGCAAATATTTCATTCTCACATATAACATTTCTTTCCTCCAATTTCAATTTAAACTCTCAAAAATTATAATGTTAAAAGAAAAAAAGTTATCATATATATAAATTACAAAATAAACATGTATCAATAACATTGTTTAACAAAAAAATGACTTTTTAAACACATAAACGAGATAATTATTTCCTATTTTCTGGACATTCAACTTTGTTCAAATTATTTTATTAATTATTTATATACAATTTTGAGACATTTGCAGTTAAAATTGTAAAA
Source organism: Tetramorium bicarinatum (assembly GCA_928718305.1). Lineage (NCBI taxonomy): Eukaryota > Metazoa > Arthropoda > Insecta > Hymenoptera > Formicidae > Tetramorium > Tetramorium bicarinatum. The sequence goes on from OV788321.1 coordinate 7,175,175, forward strand.
CAGAACATTTTAATATATTTTGACGTAATAGCTACATATTGGAGAAGTTTTACTGCAATCAAAATTAAGTTGTTAAAACTTACAGCCTTAAAAGAAATTTGCTGTATGGATTAAAAAAATATTTAATATAATATCTATTGTAATGATCTATATAAGTTACAACTTTGATGCTATAAACTATAGTAATTTTAAATATTTTGTGCCAAAATATATTAAAATAACAATCTTTTCGCAACTTTAATCGCAAATTTTTCAAAATTCCATAATAAAACAACTTCATAAAGGGTATCATACAATGCTCAACAAATTACAAAACAACAAAAAACAATTACCTACGTTTCCACTTTTTTTTTTAATGAATAGAATTGTCAAAGTTTCTTTTTATTAATAATCAAATAACATTGCGATTAATTATTACAATTATCAGCATATCAGGAGTGCATCATCAGAAACGCGCGAAAGACTTAATCGTCGCAAACGAAATTACCCTGCGAACGGAATGCAGACACGACAAACGACGAAAGAGGCACTAACCATCGAAATAAACGCCACTTGGGAGCGGCGGGTGAATTATACCGGCGTGTAGCGTTGTGTCTGCATACGGTCGGACTTGTTTCTCGGCTAAAGGATGCAGGACGGGAGGAAGGGGGGAACAACCACGCGCGACGCGAGACCGTTACGGAGGATGTACTCGCTAAAATATTCGCGAACTAACTTGCCGTTCTCGCGGTAGACAGGTATCCATCCACCTTATATATATTTGTGCGTCATTGTGGAGGTGGGCGAGAGGGGGGTGAGAATCAATGGAGGTCCAGTGAAAACAAGAGAAAGGACAGTTTCGCGGTTACAATTGTATCTTCAATTATTTTGTCAGTTACGTATTTTACGTACGTATCACACAAGGAGCGAGAGAGCCGGCACGTCAACGGCAGAAGGAAGGTCGAGAACGAGGAACGAAAAGGAGATAGGATGGCGGGAAAGGCGGTAGGGGAGTGGAATGGGGAATGTGAAGTGGGCGGAAGGTGGGTGTGCGGGAGAGCGAAGCAGCAAGACACTCTTCCCTCTGAAAGGTGGAAGGCATTTCAGCCCGAGAGCACGTTGGCTCAGCTGTGTTTTCTGTTCGGGGGTGGTTGCGGCGTAGCAGGCAGAGCTGGTGCGCTCCGAGGGGATGGGTCGGAAGGGGAGCATAGAGTGTGGGTGGTTGGTAGTAGCGTAGTTGGAAAAGAGACAGAGAGAGAGAGAGAGAGAGAGAGAGAGAGAGAGAGAGAGAGAGAGAGAGAGAGAGAGAGTGAAAGTGGGTGGTAGATGGGGTGGTTGGGTTAGTGGATGGCTGGCAGGCAGGCAGGCAGGCAGGCAGGCAGGCAGGCAGGCAGGTAGGTAGGCAGGCAGGCGGGCGGGCGGGCAGGCAGGCGGGCAGGCAGGCAGGCAGGCAGGCAGGCAGGCAGGCAGGCAGGCAGGCAGGCAGGCAGGCAGGCAGGCAGGCAAGCAAGCAAGCAGGCAGGCAGGCAGGCAGGCAGGCAGGCAAGCACGCAAGGGTACGTCGAGCTACTGCTAGGGGGTGGCGGGTAGATGGGTGGCTAGAGAGCGAGTGGGCGAGGGAGCGGTAAAAGGGTGCGGAGGGGGAGGGAGAGTCGGGTAGCGGGTTGCTGGGCTGCTTTGAACTAAGCCGGGCTGGAGGTGGAGTACACTCGGTGGTTGGCGAAGGGCAAAAGGGGACAGGAGAGGGTGGATGGTTGGCTGGCACGGGGGCAGAAGGGCGACCGGGGAGTGGTGGTGAAGAGGAGTAGAGAGCGGGGGGCGGAAGGGTGAGTAGGGTGGTTGAACATCGGGGTCCGCTCGTGGTGTGGGACGGCAAAGGTAGGGTGGATATGGGGTGGTAGTCCTGGGCACCGCAGCCAACCTAACTACAACGTGGCTACTATCCACTGTTCTAAATAATTCCGTGGTACGATTGCTGCGGGCTTCGGTTGCCTCCACCTGCCCGGTAAATCCGAGATCCACATACCCGCGCGAGGGTTCAAGGGGACGGCGAAGGGTGGAACGAAGAGAAAGAGGATAGAAAGAAAATATAAAAACGCGCGCGCGAAAGAGAGCCGCGAAACTCCGACGACGGCGGAGTTACGCTCGCGCGCGCGAAACGGTTTTTAACTATTGGGATCTACGGAGTTCGCGTGGATTACTCGGCGCTGCGGCTAGCGGGGAGCGGTAACGGCGTCGCGGCGGCGTGAAGCGGGCGTCGGGGGTGTGTACTTTGCATCAGCGGGCACGTGAGAAGAATGATGAGAGAGTTTATGCGAGGCTTAATCTTTTTAATGTCAAAACTTGGGGGTTGTCGTAAGATGTCTTGAAATTATTAAAGAAACTTGATATTAGAACTTTTTACACAGCGACACAAAAATTAATATATATTGATATATTTGATGCTAAGAATAGACAAAGTTTCTATTTAAAATTGACGTTTAAATATATGCTAGAATATTCTGGGCAAGTCAGCATTTAATGACTATAAAGTAAATAATAGTAAATAATAAGTAAAATTATAAGCAAGTCTATTAATGCAACGGTAATAAAATCAACTTTAAATAAACAAGACGATATCAATAATTATTTACAATAAAAAATTGAATTAAAGATAATTCTAATAAAATGTTGATAAAATTTATAATATCGTCGAGAATCATTTGCGATTGCATCAAATTAATGAACACGTTAAAGAAGAAGAACTGTAACGAAAATAATAGTTACATGTAGAAAAATTAACGTATTTGTCGCGAAAATCTATAGAGCACCTATTGACCTGCGACGCGCGCGTAAAGTCCTTTGAGCGCAGCGCGAAAGAAAAATCCAGCCGGTGCGACAACATGTATGAAGAAGGCGCGCAGTGTATCTCCACGTAATAAACGAATCGTAGAGGACTATTATGCACGTACACAAAGCCACCGGGGTACACTCGTAGGTGCACAAAGAATGGAACAAACGATTTCGCCAACTTTACACGGCCGCACACGTACGGCCGCTCTATCACACGCGCGCGCACTTGTAGGTATGTGTTTATAGGTGTGCAAGTGCAGAGTTACAGCAGCAGTAGAGACAGCCGGGTAACATATGTAACATTCGTAAGTGTAGACCGTGTATGTCATTCTGTATATGTGCGTATGTGTGCCCGCGCGCGCGTGTGCATCTCTTACACCAGCGAAGGCTGCAGACAGCCTCAGTCCAGAGGATATTTCGCAGAAGGGTCGTCGTCGGTCCAGGTCGAATCCTGAGGGTTGCTCGTTCTCTCAACCCTCCGGATCCCTCCAGCTCCCTTCTTCCTTCCTCCTTCTTCGCCCTCTCCCCTTTGCCTCGGTTGGGGTCGAAGGCGAAAGCTTCTCCTTTGCTCCACCTTCGCAGGAACGACCCTGCAACTCGAATGAGAGACCCTCCCTGTTCCCGTTTATCCTGGTTCCCGTCTCAGGCGAGAGGTAAGACCCTATTCCAAACGCGTACAAGGGACGAACCTTTCCGGAGAATCTCCGTTGCCCGGGAAGATCCCTCGAAATAAGATGTTCTTAATTCACTAGCAACATTGTTTAGGGTGCAAAAGCAATTACGATGTAGTAAATCGAAATAACCGCGATTTCTGATGTCAAGTACCTATATAGACAATGTGTTTCAAATATAGTACAATTTTAAACTGAAGATGTCAATATAAATGACTTGTATCAATTGAAAAAAGTCAAAGAACTTCGACTTTTAGAAATTTAACGTCATTCAAAATAGTTTCTAAAATTATTCCTTAATACAGCATTCCCGAAAAAAAGCTGATAGAGTATTTATGTACTCTTAGTATTTTATTACTTCGAAATTCTGCAATTCAATCCAACCATTGCAGAAATAGATCGTCACGTTAGCGATCGATATGACGTCGGTCGCGACGCTACTGAATGGACCAGGATACGCTAGGACGAAGGTAGAAACGGCGAACTAGGACGGGCTCCGGAAATTTAATGATATCTTCCCGAAAGGTTCGTAGCCATCGCTATCTTCGTATCCCGGGTACCTTCCGCCGACAATTTCTTCTCGCAAAGCTCTCCCTTTGCCGTCAGTTTCCACCGGAGGCGGAAAGTACCTATCTTCAAGTCTGCAAGTCCCAAATACTCACTCACTAACCGTCTTACGACGCACCTACCAATCTTGCACGTTACTGTGTCGAAATGCATGCGTACGTACGCATTGTAGATAAATGCGTGCGTGTGCGTGCAAGTTTGTGTCAAGTGCTTCTACTTATAACGGCATACGGCTGCAGATACTCCTACTAACCTTCTATTTAGAATTTCGTGCCTTCCTTGTATACGAAGTACTTTTACTTTTGTGGCAGGTAAAGCGCGGCAATTCGCATTTTTCTATTCAACAAGATATGTAATTTGCGAATATCGTTTTCATCACGCTCGCATTGTTGCAAACGTTTCTCTCACTTGAACTTGAAAAAGTAATAATAAAAAAAAATTTTTTCCGAGAGAGAGCTCTTCATCAACTTGAGTCTTCCTGAAAAATCCAATTACTATTTTATCCGCAGCATTGAGTATCTTCAAGTGATTCAAATATACCTATTTAATCAATATTTTTTTAATCAAGTGCCAAATTGAGACTATAGCGAAAATTTGAATCTACCTTTTATCGCAAGATAGTAGAACTGTTTTTTAAAAAGTTTTAAATATTCATATATCGTATAAATCATAATTCCCTCTTCAAGAACGATTTAATTATTCAGACATTTCTTAGGAATCTTTTAGATCTGCGTGTTTGCTATTTGGATAACGAGTAGGTTGCGCTGTCAAGCGTTTGCCAACAAAACGCCTCGCTGCGCCGGCTTTTTATTAATTTCTTCATTATTAAGCACTCGAAGGCATACATCGTACTACGGAGGGCCGTGTGTTATTATAACCGTGCTGTCACACCCACGTATGGCGTGTGCTGTACACATTAACCAACTCTTTCGTTTACGAAAGGACGTACATTGCCGCACACGCTTCGCATATATACGAAATATCTTCACAATGTCGTCGGCCGCCGCTCTCGGTCGGATTAAAAAGGGCGCGCGCTTTGTCGCGCGAATTAGGTCATCGCAATTCAACTTTTCGATTTTAATCGGATTGTTGGCGCGAACGAGAATGGACCCACTGGGAGAGCTCGTGGTGGCTAATACGCTCACGTGATGCGAAATAAGATTATAATTAATATACCGTATATCTGTTGCATGTAAAATCGATATACCGATGTCTCTTCTGTGCGTTCTATTCTCGATAGACGTAGCGCGACTTAATCATAACGAAGCGCAATTTTGAAATCATTTCAAAGTTTCGCATTGCACCTCTAAATGCAGTAGTTCAAGATGAGGTCAAACAACAGATGTTATTAAGAAACATAATAAATCGAAAAGCGCAAGCATCGTTAAACGTTGATTCTGAATTAAATCCAACTTTGAAGATTTTTCTTTTATTTAAAAATCGTTATTTCATCTACTTTTTAAAATGAAAAACGCATCGGTTTTCCTCGGTAAATGACATGTAATGTTGGGCAGTGCTTGGAGAACGGAAGGGAAACCAGCGCGGCATGATACGGCCTTCGCGTCGATCTTTCGGTAGCGGTGACACGTTGTTCTTCGGACGGACCTTTAACACCGGAATACAACGGCGGCGGCGGGCAATGCATATGCATCCAGCTTCCGCTCTAACCGTTGCATACGACCGATAAAGTTCGCGAGGTCGACCGTTCGCGGTGGCGGTAGCGGTGACAAAGCGACCCGTCCGGAAAATATGAGCACCGCTGCGTTCGCCATGTTGGCTACCATAGCGTTGGTTGAGCTCGGGACGAAGCTGTTTCCGGTACTGGAGAGTAAAGCAAGTATATCTATATATAATATATCTATATATATATATATATATATATATGTATATATACATATACATATATACAATATATATATCGTTATATGTACGTATATATGTATATACATATCACGGTTGTAAGCCCTTCCCCCGTTCGACCCACCTCAAATATCCCGTATCCATTCCTAGTGCTGTGGGAGCTGTTAGAGGGTTGCACGCGTTGGAGAGAATCATACATACATACATACGTACATACGTATATATATATATATATATATATATATATATATATATATATATATATATATAAAGAGGGAAGAGGGGGAGAGAGAAAGCAGACAAGAGGAGCGGGAGGGGATGAAATGATTGCTCCCAACGTGACGATGGTCCACAAGTTTATTGTCTTTTTATATATATATGTATATATATATATATATATATATCTTTCTTTCATTTACACATGAGTCAACTTCCGCTCGGATACTTTCAAGGACATCGGCTGGCGCAATGAAACTGGATAACAGGAGAGTATGGTCGACAACATCGAGGATTCGGCTAGGTCGCACAGTCGATACTCGCGGTCAGATCTTTAAGAATCCGCAACTTCTGGCGAGAACTTTCCGCCAGAGTATTAACCCTCAGGGGGTTGGAAAATATTACAACTCCGTCTAAGACGGTATCTTACTTTAAGGATAGTAAATTGGAATACCTTTTCTCTTGCAACAAAATCTTCGAAATTTAAAAACATAACTTTCGCTGTCAATAATATTATTTGTCACGTGACACTTTCGAAAATGTCGTGCGAATCTTGTACACATATGTATAAATAATTATATTATATTATTAATAAATATAATAAGGATTTCGTGTCTTCACTTACTTCTCAGTAAAACATTTTAATTATATATTATTATATATATTCTTAATGGTCTTATCAACTTATTAAATTGTTATAACTTCTGTAACATCGAACATATATCTAATCACATAATAGTTTTAATTAATATTGTCTTCGATAAGAGGATCGTCAAACTTTTAGAGGCTGGCCCATTATAAGAATATTTTTCGCGAATTGAAATAAATTTATAACTTCCTTAATTTTCTCTCGTCTCGTAAGAGGGTCAGTAACATAGAGAGATTCGGAATCGGTAGGGAGATGAAGGATCGGTGGGATGTGCAGTGTATATGTTTCGGTTCACCTCTCTAATTTCCATAAGGACCGATTGGCGCTATCTGATGAATGGCGACCGCGCGCCTCGTGGTAATTAGGTATTCGGCGGTATCGAGAGAGATCCTATCGACGAGGGTTCGGATACGTTCTCTCTTTCTCTTTACCTTCCTTCTTCCCTCCTTCTCTTGATGGTGCTAAACAATTATGAATCCGACACGAGGATGGGCTTGACTCACCCTCTTGATTTCTTCTCCGTCATCTCCACCTCTCTCTCTCTCTCTCTCTCTCTCTCTCTCTCTCTCTCTCTCTCTCTTTCTCTTTCTCTCTTTCCCTCCCATAAGAAGAAGCGCGGAGATGTTAAATAACCAATAATTGAGCGGCGCTCATAAAATCTTCATTACACGCCGACGCTCTAATAAAATCGTCCACGCACTAATTTCACGGCCCTTATCTCGATTTGCCCCATTTTCGCTCAAGGGGATAGCTGCCCTCTCTGTCTTTCCTCTCTCCCTCATTGCCTCCTACCCCCCTCCGTCTTCTCTCTAGTCACAGTAACGCTTCACAAGCCGGCAGCGGCGGCAGTCAGGCACACAGAAGAACGGGATGGGAAGAGGGGTTCTGGCTGGCAGGCTGAAGAGCGCCACGGGGCGGCATCGCTGAACGAGACAATCATGTTATCGTATTATTTATCCACAGCATCGTGAGTTGATATACATGTTATCACGTGATTTTTTTATGACAAAGACCGCGATTGAAGTGCCAACCGTGCGGCTTACCGTCCGTTAACGCGCCAATAAATAATCGCATCGCCGACCCTCGCTGATCCCGGTAAATTGAAGGCAGCGTATGCATTTGTTTCTCTCTCTCTCTCTCTCTTTCTCTCCCTCTTTCCCTTTTTCCTCTTTTTCTGCTTATGGCAGGCAAAAGAAAAAAAAATACAATTCAACTGTAATCCATTTTAAAAAATGCCAGCACTTTTTCACGCATTATTATACAATCTCATCTCAAATATTCAGATCAAGTGAATAACGTCGTTCGCACTTACTGACGCAGGTTGTGCATTCGTGTTTATTCGCATTGATTTACTCAATTTGATTTTATTTGACGGTGCTCTTAATTTAAACTGTTTTTTTATCTTCAACGAACGAATGACGAATGCTCTCTTCAAGTTTCTTTCTCTTGAAATTTGAACGGACTCGGGCAAAATAAAGCGAGAATATCATTTTCGCGGGTTCTAAGCAATTCTCTCTTTTTTTTTCTCTCTTCTTTTTCCAGACCTGCTTCTTTTCCGGCGCCGGTAATTGGATGCGGCCAAAGCTTCGCCGCCGCCGTTTCCGAGTATGTGATCCGAGCGGACGCGCCGCGGCTCTGGTCCGTATAGCCGACTCGTTAGCCGAGCTACCTGCTAGTTAAATAATTAACATTTTGGTTAGAGTGTACTCCCTCTCCCTACTGTACCTGTTCCCCGTACGTGTGCCCGTGTATGCGTGCGACCTTTGTCTACCCTCACTCCCTCTCGTCTTCGTCGTCCTATCTCGCTCGCCACGTCCCATTCTCCCTCGTCGCCCTTGCACCCCGCCGGGTTTCTCTGCTGGCAGGCATATAGGTACGCTAAGTTCGCCGATGTGCGGCCCCGTAACACGAGCCCCAGTTAGTCCACCACGCTGTCCACTGCACCTCGCTCTAAACCCACCCCTCCCCCCTTCGGGGGAACGGCCATCCTCTCCGTAACCTCCATCTCTCTCTCTCTCTCTCTCTCTCTCTCTCTCTCTCTCTCTCTCTCTCTCTCTCCCTGCGCCCTAGCACGTTGCACTCGGAGGCTTCGAACGCTACAGTCCGCACCCTCCACAGCGTGCATATTGCACGGTGCACTGTAACTATGCCCGCAGTCCTGAAATATACAGCCCACTAGAAACGCGTACCATATGCGTGTGTTGGAGCACGAGGATGTGGCAGTGCGTCTGCGTGTGTATGCGTGGATGTATGTGTATGTGAAGCGGCACACTACACGACAGAAGAGCGAACGGCAGAAAGACAGAGAGGCAGAGAGACAAAAAGAGGGAGCGAGAGCGAGAGAAAGGAAAAGGGTACAAGAGAGCGAGAAGGGCGGAGAGGAAGGAGAGCGAGAAGGGAACGGGGTTTGTTCCCCATAGCTACCCCTCTTTTGCTCGTCACCACGTTGAAAGGTGTATAGGGACATAGGAGGCGCCCTCGCCGTACGCAGGCATGCTACTGCATACACACGTGACGTGAACACACGTGTGATAACACGCGCGCGCGCGTGGGCGAGCACGAGGATGTGTCTAGGCGGCTACGTATGGCCGCTGTATCGCGCGCGTTAATGTACGTAGTAATGCATTATTAAATAATGTCCGGCCGTATACGTACTCGCCGGCCGTAGTGAGCCGGTGAGCGAAGAACATTCACCTCGCTCTCGCACGCCGTAGAAGTCTAGGCCGTGCGAACGACGGAGAGCGAGCGGCCGGACGATCGAACGGACTTTCGATCCGCGGCTGTGCGACTGCTGGCCGAGTTCAGGGTTCGCGGCGCCGTTCTACCGAAGGAACAATCGATTTTTCCGTCTACCTTCGCTATCACGGTGTTCCGCAACACCGTAACCGACTGCGAGATGCGAGGGATAGCCGCTGCCGATCGATTAATATTTACAAATGAGAGACAATTTGGATTTGCGGACGTTTCACAGTTGAAAATTTAAAGAGCGGTTGCGCAAAAGTTACATCTTAACATCTACTTTATAGATTATAATTGTTTAGAAAAATCATGCTAATGTAATTAAAGTTACAAAAAATGTGCTACAAGTCGTAGTTCTACGTAACAAACTAAAATCCTAAATTGTTAGATAGCATTTGTTCGTGCAATATTTTATAACAACGTAAATTAAATATATCTTGAAGTAGTTATAATAATTTTAAGTATTATTGTATATGTGCGTATATATTTTTAAAACATGAGCCTTGAAAACTTAGAAATCATAATTTCCTAAACATCATTAACTTTAATGAGGAAAGGTACCGAATTCTCGAAATTCAACTTAAATCTTGTTTTTAAATAGAATTTTAAACGATATTTTAGACGATATTTTTTTCATTTTATAAAATCGATACAATAACACAAGTTTTTAAAACCATTGATTATCATGCGTTGTACGAGAAGAAGTGATATATTACGATTTGTCGGCGCGCCGATTAGTCGGTTTTACGATGCTCTCGGTGCGCCCTGTTCTCTACCGAACTACCATTTATCAAGTCGTCCTGATTTCGTCTGTCGGGTCACAACATCGGGCATTAGAAGCAATTGGCAGTTTACGGTGACGGATCAGGTAAATCTCCACCGGCTGGGAGACCTTTTCCGGCGATGTCGTCCTTGTCGTCCGGGTGTCCATTGCTCGGCTTACGTGGCCGAACTCGGTCGTAGTTTCGAGGCTGATTTAATCTTCAAACAATCCGCATCACGACGTGGTTTCGGGTCTATCGGTTTGTTTGTCCAGCCACGGTTGTTTGCACCCTTCACTACCTCTCCCTTGCATCCGTTCTCTCCTGTGTCCCGGCAACTATTCGATTCTCTTTCTCTCCCTCTCATATCGTTCTCCTCGGCTGCTTCCTTTCCCCTCCTCCCCCCCTGCTTCTCGGTTGCCCCACGAAGCACATGCCTACAGCAACTTAGGAGTCGCCAGTGAGTCTGGACCCTAACAAGAAACTTACCCTTCCGCCCAAGCGCCCCTCTGCGCAGCGCCCCGACGTTGTTCCACCGTTTCTGCTGGAGGGAGGAGGAGGAGGAGGAGGAGGAGGAGGAGGCGGTGGAGAAGGTTGATAGTAACAGGGTATGGAGAATGTGGGAAGAGAGAGCGAGAGCGGAGGGACGAGCGAGGGGTACGCGTTAGTTGGATGAAAGCCGGGATGCGAGTTTCGGTCTACGAAGGGTGGAGATCGGAATTGTGGGGGACTCGGTGGTGTCCAGGGTGGCAGCCACGATGGCATTACCTAAGGGTCCGCCTTGGAAGGAAGACGGAGGAAAATAGGAGCGAGAAAGAGAGACGGGGACGGGGCGAAAGAAAGAGAGGCGAACAAAAAGAGACGCTGACGGAAAGAGAGAAGGTGCAAGAGAGAAGGACGGTCAGGTTGGAAGGAGAGACTCTTTGCAAAAAGACACTGGAGGACAAAGGGGTATAAGACCAACTGGACAGACGACTCTGGTTCGAAACGAACAAAGGAAACGTTTAATCCCAACGTGTTACTTGGAAGAAACCACCGCTCGGTCATCTAGCATTGTGCTTGGCTGATCTCATTGTTCTTGCTTCTTACATTCTCGAAATTAGTCATGTAGCGGCGCGAAGCCGACAAAGTTTGGGGACGATACGGACCAAAAACCGAGCTCGCTGTTCGCCAAAATAAAATTGTAAAATTCCACATGCCCGATCGATATGTTCTCTTCCCATCGATTTGAAATGATATGAAATTAATTATATAAGAACAAATCATGTCAATGAATGATTACGTGTCACACTGTTGTCGGATATTTTCCACGTCAGGAAAAATCGTCAGGGAGGATATGCGTAACGCTACGATGCGCAATCTGTCCAAATAAAATTTCAGATAAAATGTGCACTTTTGCTGATCGAATTAAACACAAAATGCATTTTTCCATAAAGATATACATTTACAAATAATTCAAAGAGAGAAAAAAGTTTTTTTTATCTTCAGGATTTCTATTATCCTTTCACGTATTGCATCATCCTTTTTTCTTCTTACATATATTTTCGATTATTTCATTAAAATATTTAGTGCAAGTTATACATTTAATAAAATATTGCATAATATTCCTCCTGATTCATTATTGATTTATTATTGGCTATTAATTAAATTATTCATACCAATGGATATGAGATAAATCTTACCATAGAGCACTTATCATAAAATATTAAAGGAGATGATTTGTTAAAAAAAGAAATTATTTTCTGGGCAGCACAATGGGATCGGCTTATCAAAAAATATTAATCCTTATTGTAGCATTTTCAAACGTGCATATCTTCTTCATATTGTTTAAAAGCATGCCTTTTTAAAAGAATAATATTGAAGATCTTCGAATTTTTTTCACAATAAAAATATTGTAATCAATAACGATTTAAAATTTTTTTATTTCAAAGGTTAAGCTTGAGATTTAGTCACAGAAATACAACAGTCTTATTATATATATTTATCGCATTTAACATAAGAATGCGAGCTGGCATTAAACGTGAAGATCGTCATACTATTTTATTATCGAATCGGACATTCCCTTCTCCGTTTGTTACGAATTATACTTCCTTTTTAGAATATTCATAAGCTCATTTTTAGAAACTATTATGTTTAAATTAACAATTAGCGATTATATTTCTAACTTCTACCGTATTTTTATCACAACGATTCCCTTGTAAACGTTGCTACTTTTAGCAGTGAATATATTAGACGACACTTTGTATTAACCATAAATCTATTTTACTGACATCATTTTAGTTTTGGTTAATCAAACCGTAAGACTCCATAGAGGCGTCATAAAATTTTATTGATTCTTAGAAAAGCGACGAAAATCATGGCAAGACCCTCTCTTTCTCTCTCTTTCTGTGAAAGATAACTGTCTACCTTCATCCAGGGCGGTGTGACACTTCCCTTCGTCGACGTTCCTACCCCTTCATAGAAGACTGGAAGGTTTTTTGCTTCAGGCGATTCGGAGAAATGGTCAGGGAGAAAAGGCAAGAGGGACGAGGAGGAGAAGGGAGGAAGAGAACAGGAACCCAACCTAAGAGACTCGATCCGAGAAGAGAGCGCGGCAAAGGCTAGCGGAGAGAATAAGGGTAGCCTGAGGGGTCGGTGGGGGTGGCAGGAGATGAAATGGGAGTAAAGATACGAAAGGAGGACTCAGCTAGGATCCACGGGGACCACCTAAGGTATAAAGGACGACGTTCGGTCTTTCCACCCCTATATTTGTCCCCTCCGCGCGTCCCGTCTTCCGCCGTTCTATATATACGTATATGTCGATGTGCAGGTCCAATGTATACGTGTACACACGTACCCCCGCTCCTGGATCTATATAAGCTCCACACGCTATATAGAGATAAACGTATATATATACAGGTGCACAACGCGCGTGTACGTATACGTGTATCACAAACACGTGTATTGCATTGTATTAAATCCGTTAACGTACAGCGGCTTATCTCTACGGGAGACAGAAAATTTTCCACGAAGGGCTCTCGTAAAATTTTCCATTTCCCTCGCCCGCGACGCAAAGTCGACGCTGCGAAACTTACATCTAGAGCTTTACGTTTCTTTCAGGCGCCGCATTTGGATGACGCCTTAATTACCTTTCGCGCTTCTCGCGCGATCGCGTTTAAATTGCTGTTTTCGATGTTCGCCTGTGCATGACTTTACGCGATATAAAACGCCATGATAAATCAAGTGACAGTTCCAGCTTGCTGTCACTGTTTCGCCAGAACTCGGCGAGAAAGTCGTACGGGGTGTGTAAGAAGGATGACTAGGTGAGAAAGACGAAAAGCGAGAGGAGCAGAGAGAGAAAAAAAGATAGAAGGGGCTGGCAAGGACTAAGAAATGTGAACGGGGGAGGGGGGGAGATGAGGGGGAGGCGACTCCAGAGAGACGAAGGAGAGCTACACTGAGAACATATCCCTACTTGAGAAGTTCTCCACGCCACTTTCCGCCTCTATTGTGATTTATGCGCGCGATGAGGGTGGCTATAACATGGGTTTTAGACTCCGACGATCTCCCCTTCTTTCCCACCCTCCCCCATCCAGCGACCCGAGAGATGGACTGCGCGATCGCCTTCAACGAGATCACAAAGAATTTCCCGAGTCGGCGGTCCATACCAAACAGGGTCTCGCGTGAATGACCTTGCGGGAGAAGAGATGCACTTTTCGATTTTGCGCGACAAGACGCGCCTGCTATTTTGGCCGAGTCCGTAATCTTGCTCCTCATCTGTCAGCTATAATTCAATTTCCCGCCGGTCTGTCGTCTTGCGAGGACAAGGATGACGATTACGACGAGAGCGACGCTGTTTCTTTCCGTCCCTCCACCACTTTGGCGAAAATCGTTATTCGCGCCGGAGCGACGAATGCACTCGCTCATATTAAATAGAAGAATAATTTAATTTCCTCCGTTACCGCAGATTCGCGCGCTGGATTGACGGCGGATTGATTTACGTTAAGTGCGGCGTGCAACTTTAAAGCGCGCTCCCGTTTGCCCTGCCGCGCCAGAGTATATAAAGGGTCTAAATTCGGTTGATCTGTTTTTGGTGGTATTTTTCACGTCGCCGCCGGACGCACGCGATGAATATATCATTTAAGTGGAGGGCGAAACAAATATCCGGTCTCGTGTCAAAAGTTATATTTACTGGAACACATCCGTGTGGTAGAACGATCAAAGTAATAGATATGCGAACGGGCTACAGATTTTCCCCGATGCTCCGCGCTCCCATCGAATATTTGATTAGTGGTTACTATTTATTATCGCGAACTACCAAATTCCCTATTCCATGTAACTTAAGGAATAAACTTTTCACTGCTGCATGCGGAAAATGCAGTTCAGTGTCAGATAATATCGAGACATTTTAATGTATTTGTAACATACCGATCGTTCTGGCGGAATTGTGCATTACCTTTAAATCTTGATTTGAATTAAAGAAATATCCTTTCGGCGATAGAATCGATCTGACATCGTAAAAAAGTCATATCCAGCCGATAGATCCCAATCCATTAATCACATGCATAGCGTTAACATTCTATTTTCATGGCAATCGGCGTTAACACAGTTCATATTCAAATCCGTTTCAATCGATCCGGCTCTATTTCGGGGGCCGCATTGCAAGATTGACCTCATCCTATAGTTAGCCTCCGGTTACCGAGGTGAGGATACGATTCCCGGAGGTTTCTGTTTGCAAAACGTAGCCGTAAGCGCGTAACTCTGTTTGTTTAATTAAATTCACGTAAATGCCGCGGGCCGTAACTAGCGATCTATGAAATAAAAGGCAACGCGCAGGTATCGTTGCACCGTGCGCAACATCGCCGGTCGCAACTTTGCAATCCTTTGTGGTGCCGTTCGATGGCGGACGATAACACGCGTGATCCTAAACGGGGAAAGAGAAATATGATTAACTATCGAGTTCCGTTGAAATCACGGTGATTTCACGGAGGGAAAAAGCAACGCACGACGTAACTCTTTCGGAAAATACAAAAGGCATTAGCAGGCTCCAATTCCTTTGACATAAATTTGCACAAAGAAAGGACACGTATATAGCCATGCAATATACTTTACTCGATATATTAGAACAAAACGAGAACGACGTATCTTACTTAGCAATAATATCTTTCTCTGCCTCGCATAATATTATTTCGAACAAGATGATATGTACAAATGCTCTTTATCAAAAGAACGCAGATACACGATACGACAAAACGCGCCGTACTCTGATGTATCATGAAGGGGGCTCCTTTTGGCTTGCGACTTTTCCACGAATATAACAGCTCCATTATTCGAACGAGTTGCACAACGTATGTTGTACTATCATAAAATCCCGCAGTTTCTGAAAGAAACGGAAGACATACTTGTTCACTCGCTTGACGGTTGAACGATGGAAAGCCGTACATATGCGCAGGGATGGATTTCCGGCAGAAGAAAGCGGGACTTGTTTTTGGAATATTTCATACCGCGGATAAAACTAATATTATTTACATAGTATCGTAATTAGTTGCGTGAACACAAGTTTGTTTTATTTGCACTTTATGCACACAGATTCTTTGCTCTCTCTCTTTCTCTCTTTTTCTCTCTAAGGTAGAAGATATCTCATCTCATTTCAAATTTAGAAAGAAAGACTACACGCAGAATAAAAAGAATTATAGATAACAAGAGATAACAAGAGACTTCGTTTTAAGTTTATATCGACCCCGCGCGATCAATTAAAAAGATTAATGAAAAGGCATCCTAGATAAATATAAAAGATATCGTTGCATCACACAATTGTTAATAGAATTAATTTTATTTATCTTCATTATCGTTTGCGAGTCCTAGATACGTGGCCAGCTTTCACCTAGGCACCAAGATAGACTCTGCAAAGGACATAGGGTACGCCCAGGGCGGACGAGGCTCGGACAGATGTGAAAGGAACGGAGGACGAGCAAAGGGAGGATAGAAGCGGGAGGCGGGCGGTTTGAAATGACCGCCGAAAGTCACAACTCGGACTCAGTTCTCTCGCGGGGGCGCGTGACGGGTGGTGGGTGGCGGTCGTAAGGGGGTTGGCTCGCGGGGGACGTTCCATACAGTCGCGAGCGGTATGGGAAGTTAGAGGTGGACGAAAGCCCTCGCAGAGAAATTAATATCGCCCAGCGGCGGCGTTCACCTCTTCACACACACACACACACACACAGACGCACATACAGACGGATATACGTACGTAAGCGCAGAGCGCACGACACGTGCACATGTACCGGTACATATACCGTGCGGCGCGCACATAGCGACGGCGATACATACAACGAGGATACGTTCCTCTCTCGGCCGTGTCCTTCTACCTCCTCACCGATGTGTCCCCTCACCGCTCCCTCGATTCAACCCCAAAGGACTCCCTTACTCTCCGACATAGGGTATAGCGAAGAGTGACGGGCGGGAAGGGAGCGGAAGGGCACGGTGCAGGCGAGCGGGGGCGGTTGAAACGGGTCGGGGGGGAGGAAGGAGGGGGAAAGTGAGAGGCTGAAGGGTGGCGAGGAGTGTGAGTCGAGGTAGCAGAGAGAAGTTGGGTTTCATCTCGAGGGCTCGGGGGACGGTGGTGCGGGGGGAAGGGTGCGGCAGGATAGAGGGTGAGAGACTCCGTAATATAGGATGGCTTGTGTGCGCTGGAACGAGTCTCACAGAGCTACCCGTCTCCCTCCGATTCTCCTCTGTTGCCTTCTCCTCTCCTCTCCTATCGCGCGCTTTCCTCCCCTTCCCCCTACCCCCGCCCACCCCCGGCCGGCTCCCTGTGTGAGTCTCTCTTTCACTCTGGATCTCTCTCCTCTCTCCCATCCACGGTTCCACCTTTCTCCTGCTTTCTCTCCTGTCTCAACCTCCTCCCCAACCCTCTTTCTCGTTCTCCCCGATACGTAGAGACGGAGGGAACTGTGCACGCTATACACACGTGCTCTCACGTACATGCGGCTCCAAGGTTTTTGCTCGTGGCGGCCAATACTCTCCGACAACGAGGACGATCCCTTCTCATCTGGTGAAGAGGAGGGAGGGGGGGAGGGGGACACGCGGACGGCGGTGGAGATACGATTTTATCCAGCTGCCGTGGCCGAGACATTTTTTCCCTATCTAGGGATAACCTCGAAACTGGAGTAGTCCTGCCTGGTCATGAGAGCTCCGAAGGAGAAAGACTCGGCCCCGGATAGAACGCCGAGCGCCCCTCTGCCCTCGTCCTTCCCCTTCATTCGTCTGCACATCCTCTACTCATTTTTTTGCTGGAAGTCGAAGGATCCTCCCGGCTCTTACGTGACTTTTCCCCGTAGAAAATAACGCGGTACCGTTTTCTTTCCGTGTCACTCTCGCGCGCCGGGGATATAATATATAATACTGACCGAGGAGGGCAAAAATATTCTCGGACGTGAAACTTGGAGAAAGATCGCGAACGATAAATAATCCCGATACAAACGTCCGCGACGCGTCAAGACGAGATCGCCGACAAAGGATACCGTCGGTATCGAAAGAATTGAACTTTTCCAAATCTGAGGTATTCGGTTGGTTCTCTGCGGAGAGATCTAAATCTTTCGTAGTTGCGCCCCTCCTTGGAAATTATTTTACGACGATACTTCTTGTGGCACGATGATTTCGCCGGTGCCTGTTCGACGCGTAATAAAAAGAATACCCCGTAGCTCTCCATGACTGGGTTATCGTCAGGGCTGGGATGGCTGGCGGGGACGAGATAGGGGAAGCGAAACGATCAGGGACAAGTTTTGGGTTGAAGTACCTGCATGGGGTTTTGTATTACAAATCGTTATCTCACCGGACTATTCAGATCTAAAAAGGAAAAGACCACCTTCGGTCTCCTTTTTATCTTGTTGATTTTTTACTGAATGATAAAAAAAGTTCTTTACATGTATAGAAGCATACTAGGCAAAAGAAATATGAGTTAAAGCTATAAGGGAAAATTTTAAAAATTATTTTTAGAAGATAATTTCAAACCTCACGTCAAATGTAGCCTATCACTTTCTAACGCGATTAAATAATTTATGCCATTTTTTTCAGGAGGAGTTTTCTTGTTTTTCCCCTCTAATTAGCGCCCTCTCTAAATTAACATGTTCATTTATGGAAACATGCATAACGAACGGAGCTTTTCATCGCGAGCCGCGAATATCGTCTTACATGCGCGAGCGATAACTCCACGCTTTCGCCTCCACCTTACGCACTTTGTTCCATCTGCATGCGGAGAAGAAGCGATGGCGAGAGAGCGCGGAACGTTAACGGACGCGGTAATGCATTATGCTACATTCGTGTAATAAGGTATGATAACGTAACTTGCATTACCGGACGTCGCGCTCGCGTTAACGATAATTGAGGCGTCGAGAACGCGAGAGCGAGATTTTTCTCTTAGCCCGGCCTGTAACGTACTGGCACGTATAAAATTAAATCTGATAGTGATGTACACGTTGCGATATAATACAGTCCTTCTAGGAGAAATCCCGATTTAATTTCCATATCCCAGTATAGGAACTTATCCGTCTTTGAGATACTCGCGGACGCAACAACGATCTATCAATTTTCAACGTTATATACGTATTCTATCATTTTCTCCAAATTTAATATCGCCGACTAACAAGCACAAATATTCATTCGCCACGCGTGTGTATGTATATAAACATTTAAGCACATTAGAATATTAATTATTTTGACTTTAGATGTTTTACGAAAGATCAGAAAAATACATATTTTTCTTAATATCTATATAACTTTATGTGCGCGTTATTTTATCTTACTAATTATATCTTTATCTGATTTGAGAACAGTGCTTTGAGCAAAAAGTTGCAAAATCAAAAATATTTCTGTCTCGCTATTTTAGCTTTCTATAATAGACCGTTTCATATTGAATATAGTGAATTTGTGAAGATGACACCCCAAAATGTGAATTTCTACAAAATTAATATATTTGTCCATAAATGATTTTTGTCCATCTTGCAAAAAAATTAAAAATAAACAAGAAATTTCATTACCAGCATTCCTAAGTGCGTTTTTAAAAATCATATATTGATTCCGATTGTGTGCATCTTTGTCCCTACTTATTCATGAACGAACGCTTCTTGTCTATTTTACGAAAGTAAAATAAAAATCAATAATTACCTGCAAATCGTGATGTGACAAAAAGAAAAGTATTTCGCGTGTATCTCTTAGGATCGGAAATCCGAAAGCGTTGTCGGGATGAAGATAATTAACAAATTAGCGCGGTGGCGGAAATATCAGTGCCGCGAAAATTTCCGCGAGTCTCTATCGCGACGGTATTTCGCCGCAGCAAAACTTCCGCCTCTCCATTTTCGCAGCCAAACGCACAATTACGAGGAACCGCGCGCGTTTGAGCAACATCGTAACGAGACCGGGCATAAATTTTACCGCACGGACGGGCGTTTTCGCGAAGTTGCGCCGCGATGCTTGATGCGCGGCGGTGGCAGTGGGTTTCCAGCGGAAACTTTTCGCCGCGCGGAAACGCGATGCATTATAAAACAGCGCCGGCGAGAACCCTTTGCTTTCGCGGCGAGATCCCGCGGTAACTGGCATTGCTACGGTTCGCAACGAACGCGTGATAATCGCGCGAACGTTGAAACACTACCATGCGTAGATTGTAAACTCTGTTCCATGGACGTATTCGTTGATCATAAATACATGTTACGTTTAGCTATCGTTACAATCATTCCAAAATATATTTGACTACATTTGATATATTTTACTAGATCCATTATATTGTGGATTCTCTATGGAATTTTTATAAAAAAAAAAGTGAATTTAAAAATTAAATTGCTAGGAAATATTTATTTTTCCGCTAAATTGAACAAAATTTGTGAAAGTAAATTAAATCTAATCCTCAGAAGCGCAAACGTCGAACTTAAAATCGCATCAGCGAGGATAATCTGGAGTATTTCTTTAATTAGCAGAACGAAGGGAGATGATAAAGTCGTAGCGCAAAGGGTGCAACGGCCGGACGCATAAATTGTTGCGGCTATTTTAAGATTTCGGGGCGAGTTTACGCGGCAGTTAGAGGCAAGCGCCGCGAAACGCGCCCAACGGTCATCCCCTTTATTCTCGTTCCTCTCTCGTTTTTTCTTGTTCCCTCTTTTTATTTCATTCCGCCGCCACCGCCCCCAACCACCGCATACATATAAACTCGAGCGGGCACATAAATTGTCGCTGTTACGCGCCCAACGCTCTCTTAAACACCGGTTTACCAACGGATACACGGGGAAAATGTCGGTCAATGAGTTCAACAGTGTTGTAGTTGTATCTGTGATCGGAAAATAAAGGTCCAGTCCGCACCGATCGTGCGTGTTTTGATGAAAAAACATTGCAGGCCTGGTAATGCTGCGGTATATGAAGAGAATTCTGTTATTATGATACAATTCTATTACTATCAAATATTAAACACTTCTAGGCATTAAGAGCTTATGATCCTATCGTTACCCCTGCTTCCCTTGGTAATAAAAGATTAAGAACTCAGAATCACGACCCTTCGAAGCGATATACTTTGTAATTCATACATAATTCTAAATAGGCCATTGCCATCGTAAATGTTATAGCAATGTACATTATGAAGCGACATTTGGATAATACATCGGTAATCTTGCAGTCGTCGAAGATTTTTTACATACCTAGGTACGAACGAGTCACGTTTCTACACGCGAGAATAGAGGGCTTTTTTCGTGGTCGTCCTCGCGCCATGGATTTCACGCTAATAGTCACGTATCCGATTAACCGATTCGCTAATTAAACCTTTAGCGGTACCGTCGGCCAGCCGCAGCACTCGAAGGTACGCACGCCTCCAGCTCCATACGTAGATATATGCATGTATACAGTATGTACGGGGAGAGGAGGAAACGGAGGGGGGCCAACGGATATCCAGGCTGCGCGGGATGTTGAAGAGACAGAGAGTGGCTATTCATTAGTAATCCTAGAAAATATTTAAATCGATTTATTTTTACTGCATCTGCTTATTGTACTTTTCCGTAACGTAGAAAACTAATTCGGAAAGACATTTCTAAAGAATTTCTAAAATTTTACTTCGGATACATTAGTTTCTTTTTATTTTTAACATCCTTTGCTTTAGATTTTAAATCGTATTTTGAACACAATGGTCCCTTTCCATTTCAAATATTCTTTGAAGTTTTAGCTTCAATAGATCCATTAGATCAAAACAAATCTTTCATATTGTGAGACAACAAAATGTTCATTTTCACGTAAAAATCATTTATAATCCTTTACTAGTATATAATAATAATATAATAAATAAAGACTTTAGAAGACAGGAAGTCTATTTTTAGGCGCGAGAAGGGTCGCTTATTTTTCGTAGTATAACACAATATTATATATAAAAAAACTCCACGTCGAAAATCTAAATAATCATGAAAAAATCAGCCTGTCCTCTAAAGGTTAATGATTTTTTTTAGAGTAGTATAATAATACGGATATATAATTTTATATTTAAAAAATCTCTTTTACACATGTATATATATATATATATATACACATACTCTTTGTCTTGATTTTTAAATGCGTGAATATAGTGGTACAGCTTTGTAGATCCGTAATCGATAACCGAGAGAGACGATGACGAAACAAGAGGGGGTCGTGATGGATGAATATAGGTATCGAGCCTCTCTGTAGTCGTCATATCGGCACGAGCCATGATGTCGCTCGTATATGTATATACGTGTATATGTGTGCGCGTGTGAGGCCACGTGTCCGTGATGGGAAGCCGGCTGAGGTGGTCTGCGGTTATTTCGGTGATTGGTTTTATCGCGTTGGCAACGGTACGCGAGCTCAACTCCTGTACGCGCGACCTTCCTCTCCTCTTCCTTCTCCTCCTCTCTTTCTCTTTCTCCTCGACATCTGATTGCACACGTGCGTGAGCGTATATGTACATGAATTTGCCGGATATTAGCCGACAGGCTGTCCTTGCAAACTCTACAACGAAATTTGAACGTATTCACGCCCTCGTGAGATGTCAATAGCTCTCTCGTGATAACTGCAATCTCTCTTTTTCTCTATTTCTCTACGGATAAGGATTCGGGAAAAGATAAAAGATTCGGTCTTATAACGATCTAATTTACTTTAAGGAATCTGAAAAATTTGATATTTTAAAGTTGATGTAAATCTGAATTGTCTTAAAGCTCCACAATTCATTTGCTGAAATTCTCAAAAAAGTGGATTAGCTGTCTCTCTTTGTCGAAATTTTGCAATAAATACTGTTAGCTTTTAAAAGTATTTTGGTATATCTTATTATAGCTATTGTCCTAAATATACATTTGGTTAAGGAGGATGTGTCCTGCTGCATGAAATTTTCATAGTCGCTAGAAGAGTTCGTATTTCTTAATATCTGGAGAAATAGGTCTTAATAAAAATGACAATAATCGATTCGCTTAATTCTTAACTCGTAGACGCAAATACTCGAGTGTCAATTATTCTTAATTTTGGAACTTGAAAATTTCATGAAGATTTATCTGAGAAATAACTACGTTGCCAGTATTTTTTTTTCATTAAAGTTAACAATTTTAAAATTAAACGACGAAATCGGGGCGTTTTGTAAATAACCGTTCACTTTGTATCCTTAATCGAAGGCCGACCGAATCACCATGGGTGTCATATCCTCGAAGGATTAATAGACAGAACACTAAAGAGATTTTGTGGGCGTTCGCATCGAAACACCCTGTATACGTGCGTTTACGACATATCCGGGGAGTGCATTCCCAGTAACCCGGGATGCACCACGCTGCGCGTATACGAGCTCCATGTACGGGATCATACTCAAGCCGGCATACGTGTGCATGCGCGCACGTATATAGGGATCATACGTGAATGCACGTGATCGTGCGGCCGGTGCACTCGGTCCCGCCTTTAACGCAAAGGGAGACCGAGCCTCGGCCGAGTAGGTAGATCCTGAAGTGGGTGGCACCCACCTCACTGGTGCGATGATAGCGAGGTACGTGAACCCATGTGCGTGCGATATGCACGCATCCGTAATTATACACGGTGTCTTGAGAGAAAACAAAAGTACTCCTCGATCGGCAGTTTTTCCAATCCAGAATAAAAAATATGGCATTACGCGCAGGAGCAGGTCTATTAATAAATCATAACAGCCCAATAGTGCGTATTACGTTCAACAAATGCAACTATAATGACTAAACGAGCGTATGTAAGTTTTGCTAAACGTCCTATCCTCCATAGAGCATTCGTTATAAAATATTGTAAAAGTATTCGTTACAAAACAGCGATGAATGAGATGCTTAATATGGGATATCGATAACTTATTTTACTCCGAAAGATCTAATTTCTCTCCCATCTCTTATCCTCCTTCTGCATTGAATTTAATAAACACTCAAATCTCTTTAACTAAGATTTTTTAAATTATAATTCGATCCACGTTTTGTTGCAGTTCACCGATCCCGAAATTATTTGTCTGCGATTTCGAAATAGCATTAGTGTTTCCTCGTCGGCGGAACATTTCCGTCGGAGCATCGCAGCGACGTGAATTATAGAAGGTTCCTATGGATTTTCTAGGGAACGGCCGAGTGACGTAAGTTCGATGTCCTGGGTTGGTCCGTTTGCGAAAAGGGTCGATCTATTCGCGCGACTGGCTCGGAGCGGGCTCGGCTATTTCGATATTACCGCGGGTTACGAGTCCGCGGAAAAGCGAAGGATAATTTCAGTTACTATATCTTACGCGCTTTTAGAAAGAATCCTTAATTATTTGTGGAAACCGCCGTCGTCATTTTGAGCACGGAGTTTCAGAGGGTCGGCTAATGAACTAACGTATTACGTGGCGAGTATTGGCTCACAGGTATCGACCGGCTGCCATGTAAAAAGTAAACGTACTTTAAATGATCCTTAAAGTATAATTGTCCTAGAAAATCCACGACAAAGATACGAAGTAGCAAAATAACGAATTGCTACTTACGAAACTTCTACTTAACAGTGTGGAGTACAGATTGTAATTAAATTCGCATTTGCGATATTATTTTGCATGTTCATGTAATATTCAATGGATCTGAATCTCTTAAAAATTGAGAGCGGGTAATAATTGTTTTAATCTATCAATGATTAAATTATTATACTTTTTTCATGTTAAAACTACACCATTAATTTCCATGCACTTTTACAGAGAAATATCCTGGTTTAATTACAAAAAATAGGTAGGAGAATATCAAGGTAAGGTATGAAAGATTAGAATAAAGCATGTGTCTAATATGTAATATAATTTTAAAAAACGAAACCATATGATTGCGTTCGTACATATTAAGCATTAACGAGCAAGCGCGATCGCGCTTTTAGCGATATACGCAGAGCGCACGATGCTCATGTAACACATTCTACCGTCGTGCTTTGACTATCCAAATTACGAGATATTAATTATAGAGCTAACGCGACGGACAACGCCGGCGTCACGCAGCGCGGGAGCGAGCGCGATATCGCAAAACCCACGTAAATAATTCATGTCGGCGCGATCGAACCGAACGTGAAACCGATCACCCGTGCCCTCCTCTTCCGTCGCCGCCGCCGCCACCCTATCATTGGCCACGCCGCGTAACACAAACAGGCGTCGCGATGATCGCGGAGCGCCTAGCCCGCGGAATCGCCGGATCCAGATTTATCCGGCTCTCATGAATAGCTGATTCGCCCGCCGCCTAATTGGGAACAACGGGTACAACGAGCGTGCTGTTATTTGTACGCGGCGTCGTTGGTGCGCGAAAACTGGACTACGAGCGTGCGCCTTCGGGAAGAGAAGAAAGAAGAGCTCTCTATTTTTTTCCGACGCTTTTCTCCCTCCATAAACCAGACTTCTAATCACAATTCCGAGAAAGATCGATAAAAATTGAGTTACATTTTTCCTTCTATTTCAAATTCTTTCTCTTCTTTTAAATCTTTTGTAGTAATCGTTTCATAATTGTGACGTTCAAGCATCAATGACTTAGCCTAACACGATTAAATTATCATTCGTCTCATTTCTGTTTAGAATAGGAGAGTAAAATTCCTTGAAACTCCCCTGAATTTCGCGGTATTTGTTATACATGATTTCAATGCTTACTGCATCTTACACGGCAATCCTAAATTTTCAGAACACGTTCTCTAAGTGGAGAAACGACAAGATGGTCACGATACGTCGGGTAGACGCGACAAAACTATGTATCTCCAGACGAGTAATGAATCCGACGATGCATCAAATTGCCCTTTACGTCAAATCCCCCGTTAGATCAGGTACTCGCTCGCGAACTGCGACGAAAGTTCGCACCTCCTCGGGGATGCTTTCGCGATGAGTTTCGCCGTTTACCAGATGACTTTGTGACATGCGCGTCTCATCCGCTCGTTAGTTATCCATCTCGGCCAATCCTACGCCGGATATTAATTAGACCGGAGCCGTGCGGAACTCAGGTCCGATCTTGAACCCTTTCGAAGATCGCGACGCGCGATTTTTAGAACATGTCTTGATAAACAGCAGAATATTTGAATACCGTGCATACGCAAATGTAGTCTCGCGAAATTAATCCTTGCAATTTTAGCATTTCGGAAAGATGACCTGTGAACCTGTAATACAAAAGTCATGCATATAGTGAAGCTTGTAAATAATTACTTTTAGCGTTGATACACATGGTCTAAAAAAAAAAAAAGAATTAAGTCGCGATCGAGGGAAAATACGGTATTTATCCTTTGTATTTGCGAATCTTTTGTATTTGCCAGTCATTAATTAACTCTCGCATAACCGTGCCATGCATTATTAGCCGTCATTTTGCGCCGTGCACGCTTTCGCATATTAATGCGCGGTGCAACGATCGTTGCGCGAATACGCTTCGCTGTGTATATGTTACATGTGTGAACGATGTTTTGAAAATCATCCTTTCCTCCCGTCCCTCCTTGCGCATTACATACATATTTCAGTACAGCCAAAAAAGGTTTTATCGAATGCATTCGCATACATCGCTCGTCCAAGTTTATGAAGTTTAAACCGAAAAAATTGAAAGTACAATCGCGTGTCGTTTAAAATCTCAAAACTTTGAATTTTCTTTCCTAAAATGACAATCGCTGTACTATTACTGGCACGACTTTTAGTTAATATATGTATATAAGAAGAGAAGAGATCTTCTTTGGTTGTGCGAGGATTCCTCATTGAAAAGGTGGTGCATTTCGAACCACCGTAATATCATCTGGAGGTCATATCTTGAGAGTGCGTCGCGGCTCCGTTCTTCACCGCTAATATTAAAAGGGAGTCTCCGGTCACAGTGGGGGCACGACCATGAAGACGACGGCGACGAGGAAGAAAGCGGCGAAGTATGGGCCCTGAGTTACGTCTTTACACACGCTGCGGAGAGTGGTCGCGGTGCGAGCCCTCTTCGCGTATTAACGCCGGAGAATGCATTAGTGGTGGAGAAGGAGAAGAAGAAGAAGAAGAGGCGAGGGAGCCTCTCGCATCTCGTCGCACACACAAGCACACCGGAGGAGAGACGGCAACGTGGCCACCATGTGTGATGCCAGAGGAGAAAGAGCTAAAGTTTCTTTCTCGGCTCTTTTGCGCCGGTATGGTGCATACGTCCATGCACCCACTCCCGTCACGCCCGCGGTCGATGTACACATACGCGATACGTAAGGGCCCGGGGAATGCGAGGCAACCCGACATCTTCTCTCCTCTGGAAATCTTGCACCTGGAAAGCTTCGCCGCGATGATGGTTTTCCTCATCCGGAGCGCGTGCACGGTCACGCACAGCGGCAAAATTCTGCATTCTCGCGTCGGCAAAATGTTACAGAGATGAAAGGAACGGTGCACTTATTCTGTAGTTTGCAGCCGGACGAAAGTAATAAGAAAACGAGAAAATTAACTCTAACGATGAATAAAAGGCACTTTATTATTTGTAGTCTTTAATCGAACTATATATTGTTATAAATTGTGATTACGGTACATGTGCATTTTGCTTCCTCCTCTTTTTATTTTATGTAAACTTAATTTATTTAAGTGTTTGTAACGCAGTTCTATAATTTAAATACTTAAATTATATGTATCTTAATTTATTATTAAATTATAATTGTAGCTATAATTTTTTATAGTTTGTAGCTATAACTTTTTATAATTTTTTAATATTCCGATAAGATTTATTAAAGAATTTATGAACCTATGTAGCAAATATAATACAAAAAACAAAAAATTTTTTAATTAAGTAAAAAATGCTACACATTGTATTTATGACTAAAATACACGATTGGAGACGAAATATGTGGAATACGTATTTTCTCGAGCCTGGTAGCCTGTTTCTCTTGAACACGGTGTCCTAGAAACTTCGATCATACGTGTATGGATATTCTGTGTCGCAAGTTGTGGGTAGTGAATAGGGGCTGGCTTACGAAGTTTGGTAGTCCCGTGTGGCTCCGGTAGGATACTTCGCGAATGTCACAACGGAGAGCTCTATGTGTGACATTATCGATTAATAGCCGTGTGCGATTACTCGGTGACCGCTCGTGTGGATACGGCCTACACTGGAAACGTGATCGAAAAAGTGTGCCTACAGAGGAACACCATTAAGCGATCGGGCATGCGTAAGGCGAAATATGAACGCGCCTGCGAAAATACTTGATAACACCAGAACAGCGATTCTTCATTCTCCCCTATATCATGCGCGCCGACCGGGCAAGAGGAATATCTTGTTGCCGATATTTTTCCTCGCGCGTAACTCGAGCAGCTTGATCTCCACCGTGCGCGATTTGCGGGCTACGCATTCTCTTCTGGCCGGGGGAGTCCGAACTAATCATCTGTTTAATTCAATTGCTGAAGCTATTGATAAATTCACGTTATCCTAATCAATTTCGTGGAAGGAAGCTCACATTTTATTATTCTCACGTGTTTTTAAGTAGGAATAGTGAATTTTTGTTAATATGTAACTGTCTTTTGAAAAAAGCTGGAAAAAAATTGATTCGAAACATGGAAAATGAAGCTAATCGTAATCAAGCAATTTGGATTCTAGTTTCGCAATGTGAACATTCGATCAAGGAGCAATGAATAGTAAAATCGCGCGTGAGTCTAATCCACCGAACTTGAGAGCGATCGATGTAGTTTCGCGGTTTTAACGTTTTTTTCCCCGTCGTTGCCGTAAAATCAGTTCCTACAGCAATTCACGCGCTCACTTTTCAGGCTGTGGCGACCGTAATGGGATTATCTGATTATATCCTGTGCGCGTCTTAACGGTACACCTCAGCGCGTAATATGTTTAGTCGGCATTATACGTACCGGTATATCCCGTTACGAATATTATCGACGAGCGACGAGCGCGGACTGTACGGGGGGATCGATGCAAAGTGAGGCAGCGGGACTACCGGACTACGCGATGCAGTTTCGGATTCGCCGTGTGGGCATTAAGCATTGCGCCGTCGTCTATCGCGATGTTGCATCGCGACTTCTGGGACCGGGAGGCGGCGAATTATTCGAATCCGAGCAATGCGCGGCATGACACTCGCGAATGTGCCAATTCTTCGCAATATCGACGAGTATGTAAATACGTAATTACATTGATTTTTATTATTTTTCAGCAGAATGGCTGCGTTCATGCAAATTTATTATAGGAATAAATTATTACTGGACGATGAAATAATGAAAAGGCGTGAAATTAAGATAAAATATAAAAGCAATAAATAATGAAGCTGTAAGAGAGAGACGATAATATTTAACGTGATTAAAATTCGCTACGGCTGACAAACCCTGCGAAGGGAAATTAAAGAAAATTTGAGAAAATTCTTTTCAATCTAACACAAAGGATGACTTTTCCAGTTCTACAAAAAAAAAAAAAGAACGCATAGTCACGGAGTCATCTGTGTCCGAGAAGGTTGAGAATCACTAGTAACTCGGGTGGAAGCGAGAACCGACTTTCAGGTATGATGAAGTGAGACAAGGCAACAGACTCGGAACGAACGAAACGAAGGTATAGCACGGCTCGCAAGAGAGAGACAGAAGAGAACGGGTGCGCGGATGGTAGAAGGAAACGGGCACACAGCAGGGGGAAGGGACGTGAAAAGGTTAAGAGAGAGGTAAAGGAGGAATGATGGGAAGAGGGTAAAAGGAAACGAAGGGAGAAACCCCCCGGTGCGCCCACACTGGACTTGAGTTTTTTGTAAGGGTGTGCGGGTACGCGCGGGACGGATGTGGGGGAAGATAGGGGGAACGAAGCGGCCGGGTCGGTAGAGTACCAACGGGCGAGGGCGACTGCCGACGGTAAGGAACGACCAGGGCCAGGGGAGGAGAAGAGAAAAACCGGCAGGCAAGCAGGGGCTGCTCTAGGGAACGAGAAACATAGACGGAGGAGGGAACGGTCTGTAACAGTAAGAAAGAAAGAGAGAGGGACGGAGAGAGACGGAGGGTTAGGGTGAAGGTAGCGAAGGCGATGCGGGAGGCCGAGAAAAGGGCGGGGGCAGTCGGGGGGCGGGGGGGAGGTAGAAAGGGTCTTGCCACGAGGGAGTGAGAGGGTGGCTCGACTAGAGAGATCTATAGGGGTGCCACGGCAAAGGGTAGGGGGATTACCGCCTGAGGCTTCAGAAACCAAGGGTGTCTAATGCCAAAGTGGACTTTGTTCACTCGCTGAGATGACGTTCTCTGTATGTGTATGTGCGTTTATGCGTGCACGCAGGTAGCGAGAAATATATATTTTTTTCTCTTTAGAATCCCTGACTCAGCTAATAGTCACGCTGCAGATTTTTCGCTTTCTAAATGTATTCGCATAGATCTGAAATAGGACTTTTAATTTATAAATTGAAAAATTAAAGGTATCGAGATATTTTACGATGCTAATGGTAAGCTGCTAATCAAATATGGTATCGTGACTGTGTGACGTGAAAGGGGAGAAGACAAACTCAACTTATTGCTTTACGAAAAGTTTTCGTAATGAATTAAGTTTAGTAGACGCTTCTTGGTTCACGCAGTTCACGCGATATTCTTCGATGGATTGATGACAAGGATGATAATGACAACGTGGTAATTACAAGTATCTCTTGCAGGTAGGACACGGATCATCCCGTGTCGTATTGAATCAGAAAGATCGAACTTTCGCCAGAAAGTTTTAAGCTTTTTTACGCTCCTTGTGTCCCGAAGTTTCCTACTCCCCGAAGCAAACTGTTGCTTAGATCGTTATCGCATAGTACCGTGCGATAAGGGGGAGGGTGGAGGGAACGTTCGTTTCATTGACGTGGAGGAATTAGAAATAATCCCTTTAGGGTCTATCCCGGGAAGAGAAGAGCTCGTGCTTTTTCTTCCTACGCTTTCGACTTTTCAATTGACATGCCGGTAACTTCCTTTGTCGGCGACATGGAGCGAGAGCGTGGGCGTGTCTGCGCATGCATTCATATATTCATCCATTCATTTATTTACCGTGCGCATTCCATACGGCATTGTTGAAAACGTTATTAATCCCAACGAGTTCGCGCTTTATCGCGACTGGAGTTTCCTTCGTTTTCTAGAGGATACCGAGGGGAAGAGGAAGAAGGGAAGAAGAGGGGAAAAAAAAACGGTTCGTGCAGAAGACGTCGTAAATAAAGTACGGACCAGCCAATAAAAAGATCGCCTTTTTGAAGGAAGTCGAGCGGACAGGTGGAGCCCCGAGGACGTCTGTGCACGGGGTATAACCGTCATAAAGTCAAGAGAAAAAGTATTTTACGACGCTGGCCCGATAACTTGGCCACTTCCCCTAAGACTATCCTACAGAGCCTTTTACGAGGTCACTCCTGTATCGCACTCGCCGCGTTCATCGGTTTGTCCACGTACGCCCATCGCATAGATAATTCCAGCGATGCGGCTTCGTTGAAATTATGAGGTTTCGGTGATCGCAATTGTCATATTTTCCAAACTTTCTGATCTCCCGCAGCATCTTTTTGCAAATTAATTTACTATAGCGACATTTATTAACACAATAAACGGCGCTATGTATATTTTTATTTTGAAAATTTACAAAATATTAGATTGTTAGTGGTGTTGGGAAAAAAAAGATTTAAAAAATTACAATTTTTTAAAATCTTAAATTGTGATAATAATAAAAAATAGCGCCGCGGAGCGCGCTTCCCACCACCACTTTGTTTCCCTGTCCCGGGTGGACAATATTTTGAGAGGATATTGCGAGATTCGATCATTTAGAATATCAAAGTTGCAGCGGTGTAGCAGCAATTTTACGTACGTCTCTCAGGACGCACGGGTTTTGCATAGCTTTGCTCGTACTTGACCCGATGAGACCGCCGCATACGATTGACTGACTGCGGTCGCGTCTCAGATTTACAGCAAAGGGAAATCGCGATCACGTTGGAGAATTATCAGTCTTCCAAGTTTGCACGAATCCTTTCACGTACCATCGTAAGGATAGCGTGTGGGTCGTTTCGTTCGTTTACGAATGACGCATCAAAAATCTTACGTATATGGTAACGGAAACGAAACTCGGTGTTCAAGAAAGTCAGTCACATGCGGATATTCCCTCACGTTCGTCACTTTCGTGAACTAGATTTTAATAATGCGTTCATCGTGTGGATCAGATCGAATCGTCGGGTTGAAACGGTAATTATGTAAAAATGACGGCATGCCCGACAATCGCTGTTCGCCTCGATATTATAATTACTGGACTTTATGCGTTCGACTCAGCTGTAAACGGAGTATTAATCCGGGCTGGCAGCGCGACGATCGGTTAATAACATGAAAGGCTTAAGCGAGGGGATAAAAATACAAGTAAAAGCGAGGAAAAATACATATCTGAGGCTCGACCTCGTCGACGCGATATCTCTCATCGCTCAAATATCCGCCTCAACTGCACATACCGCGGAAATATTAACCAATATTAACGGCTGTACTTATAACCTACGTGTAAATTGACGCAGACCGATGCCTCGTAACTCAAGCGACCGAACGGCAAGAAAGAAGAAGAATCGACGATTTCGATCGCTCAGGATTACTCAGATTACGTGCAAGAGGATACACGTTCGACATATAGTAGACTACTGTTATTTACGCGTAGATCGTCGACACTGGTATTAACCCAGGTGGCAAGACGACGATGACGACGAGCTAATAATACGGAAGGCTTAAACGGAGAGCGGCTCCCCCTAAAAATGCATGTGCATCGAGCAAGAAAACCCGTCCAGCGTGCTCTTTCGCCCAGGTCGTACGCAGGCAGGCGAGCAGGCAGGCGGGAGGAACCATTCTCGTCGGAGGTGCCGTGTAACTTACGTCTCTCAAGTATCGCGGCAAAGTCGCGGCAACGTTACGTATCGCCGGTAGTGGCATACTGGTGTGACAGCATGGTGCAAAGAACGGAGTCCAGCACGAGGAGGAGACGACGAACGACAGAGAGACAGAAAGAGAAAAAGAGAGTGAGAGAGACGGAATGTATGTGTATGTATGTATGTATGCGCGCGCGCGCGCGTGTGTGTGTATAAGAGAAAGAGATATATAGAGAATGGTATAGGTACAGATAGAGCAACACACTCAAATAGACGAAGGCCAGCCACAGAGAGACAGAGAAAGGGAGAGAGAGAGATAGAGACCGTAGATATTGTACGTCCACGTAGCAGTGCCGCACATGTACGCTGGAGGAGCAAAGCGGTGGGCAAAGCACATACCCTTCTAAGCACAAGCCTAACACACCCGTGGAAGCCCCTTCGGCCGATGAGCGCTGGCGCCCCTTGGCCCCTCGTTCTACGCTGTACTACTACCCTCCCGCCGCCCTGCCCTCACCGTCCAGAAAGGTCCCTGCCGCCCATTCCCTCACCCTCCCTTTTCCCCGCGCCACCGGATGCCCGACAGCGGCCCCTTACGCCCCTTTGAATCCTCTCACCCCCTCTCCCGCTTTCCCCCCCGAGTTACTCGTCCAGCGGCCCCCTCGATGTTCTGACGGTGACAGACCCTACCTTACCGCCGCCGCCGCCGCCACCGCACCGCACCGAACCGAGTGGGGAGGGTCGAGGGTCGAGGGGGAGCCGACGAGGGCGCCGGGACAAGAGAAGCAGAAACGAGAGGGAACGGAAGGGGGACGGAGATGGAGAGAGTGGGAGTGAGAGAGATGGCCATGGTGAGGAAGGAAGGGAGGATGAGGAACCGAGGGGGGTTGACGCGCTCGAAGAGGGCCGCTGGGGAGTGAGAGAGCGGTGCGGGTCGTCGGAGTACTGGGATGAGGGGTTGCGCGGGAGAGCGAGAGAACCGACAGAAGGTAGGGAGGGAGGGAGGGAGGGAGGAAGGGAGGGGGGCTGAGTTGACGGCGAGTGAGAGAGTGGGGTATGGGTGAAGCGTTGGTAGCGGTATGAGGCTCTCTACCGTAGAGCTGGGGTGAGGACACCGAGGTGGGGAGCATGTGGAGGCGGCGGTACCGCGGTGCGAGAAGGGGAGGAGGTCGTCGTCGTCGCGTCGCCAGTTGCTAGTTTGCCGTGAGCGCTCGTGACGCGAGGACGTTCTGTGAGCAGAGCAGCGGGCTCGGAGCTCTCCCATCTCTCGCTGCGAACGACACAGGAAACGAGCGTGCAGGCAGGTAACGATCGCGCGAACAGCTCGCGTTTTTCCGACTGACGTCTTCTCGGGAAACGGGCAAGCGCGCCGGCTACAGTGCGAAAGCCGTCGGAATCGTTTTTTTTTCTCGATTGACACGGACGAGCGTTGGATGAACTTCTGAAAACGTGAGCTATCCGTTGCGACCTCGCAACGGTGTCCCGCAACGGGATTCTGGTGTTCCTCCGGTGACGGGAAAAAGAGATCAGTGTGTAAGAGGGACGATTCGTCGATCGAAGTTGAAAAAATCAGTCGACGTCTGCTTGGTCGGGATGCTTCAGAGTTTAGACGAGCCAGCTGATTGCGAAAACGTCTCACCGGTTTGATGTACTTTGTGGGGATTTCCTTGTGCACGTTTATCGCGCCGTGACGTGAGAACGATCGAGAAGAGGGAGAGAGACAGTGATAAAGACAGCTGAGAAGACGCGCGCGCGCGCGCGCGAGTGGAAAAAACAACGGGATAACGTAAAGGGGGAGAGAAAGAGAGAGAGAGAGGGGCGAGAGGAACGAGCTTGTTTCGTTTCGGAGAGTGCACGAATATTCTTCCGGTTATTCTGGTTGCGCGCGGCGCCGACACCTGCTACCGCAACAACTAACTGCGCGGGAGGTTTTGTCGCGGAACTTTCGCGGCGCCGTCGTGTACCGGTGTGCGGTGTGCGCGGGGTGAGAGCTTAAAGTTCACGAGCGCAAGGTGGGACAGAGTGCGCGGGCGCGCGCGCGTGCGACATAAAGGAGGATAGAGAGAGGGACAGAAAACGAAACACGAAACTCGCGCTTCGAGAAAGTTTACTCGCGACGTGCCGGTCGCTCCGGAAAGAACACCTCATTTCCTACGCGCCCGCTCCGCGTGCCCGAGAGGAAGCTGTTGAGCGGAAGCGAAGAAAGGAGACAGAAGAGGAAACGACGAGGGAACGGTAGATACGGGGGAGAGAGAGAGAGAGAGAGAGAGAGAGAGGGCCACACACTCATCACCGCGTGCGCGCTCGTCTATCGTTGTCAACCCCCGCGCCGCTTCCCCCGCGCCTTTGTGTTCCTCGTGATCGTCGCTGTGCCTTCGGGTGGACGCTTATGGCTCGCCAGTAGGAGGGAAAAACAGACGGAAGAGCGAAGGACAGAGAGACAGGAGGACAGAGGCGGACAGTCGGCGAGAGACCGGCAAGGCAGATATTTCCCGCTCCGCGAAGGGGGGCAAAGAGGGCACCCCACAGAACTGAATATGTCCGCCAAGCGAAAGGCCACTGCCATCATGCAGCACCACAAGGTGAGTCCGTATACGTACTCGTGCACACGACACGCGCACACATGTACACTACCACACGCTTGTCGCGCCACGTGATATATCGGTACTTGTTCCCGATCGTCGCGTTTCGCCGCCAACACCGACGAAACGAGGCAACTCGCCGAGTTCGACGCTCGGAAAATACTTTCTTCGGTCTATCGGGGCACGGATGTAGAAAGGGGCTTTGGTTCACCCCGGCGCGGCGGAACAATAAGTCAGCTGGGTTCAAGGTTGAATATATTAAAAAGAGTGAAAGATACGCTCGTAGGTAATCGGGCAAAATTTAAGTTTACGTTAACCTTGACGATACAGCAATTTATTTTACGAACGTACCCAACCCTCGTCCTCCCTCCCGCGGAATCTCCCGCTGAACGTGACGATGAATTTTTTCCAGGGAGAGCTCGAAAAGCTCGCCGGAGCACGGCGCGCGCTCCGTTACGTAACTCGTTACTGCGCGCGCGGAACCTAATTTTTTTTCGGTGCGCGGGAAGATAAACTGCGAAAAAGTTTTAATTGAAAGAGTTGTGTAAATCCAGCGCAGCGGCGGTGCCGACGACACGGTGCGGCCAAGTGCGCCTCTAGTTCGAAAAATTGTTCCCGTGCCGTTCGTGCTTCGCGCGGAGCTCGGAGCATAAACGCAAATTACTCGCAATGTGTCGCGACGTTGGTTGCTTCTCCTGGACTTTCATACCAGCCCGCTAGCCTAATTATACTTGCGCAACAATGCAAACGGGTTCTTGCATACTCGAGGAAAAATTAATGATTTTCCGTCTGTAAAGCGGCAGTTCAGTTGTCAATGCGATTATTAACGTTCAACGTGATGATATTCTAGCTATCGATCTGTTATGTTCGCTTGCATTCTATAATTAATCGAATTACGATTATAGCTATTGAAAATATCAAGTTCAGAGACCTTTCCCGCAAATCCGTCAAGGAACTTGTTATTTATTAATTACAGTCAGGCGTACTGGCACCTATATTACATTACATAATATTAACTAATAGAAACGAGTAGAAACACGCCGCATGAGACTTTTTAGACCGCGAGCATTGAATTCTTCATCTAATTTTTTGATATTTTATTGATATTGTTCACTTTAATTACTTCTGAAATAAAGTAACTGTGATTACGTACATACATGAAATAAAGTAATTATATACATGTCGATAATGCCGTCACACGTTTGACACACGCGTGGAGAGGTCAGCGATCGCCTCTTTAAGTTCGCACTAGTGTATCATAAGTAAATAATTTCCACTTCTTCGGAATCATCACGAATATCGACGGACGATCATCCGTGAACCTCGATGACACACACGTCCGGCGCGAATCGCGCAATTCGCTCGTCAATGACGAACTCGGTCGGATCGCACTTATCTCGCATTTTTTTCGCTCGTCGGCCACAGCAACCGCGCCAGATTAGACCAACGTATCTATGCGAAAGATAATCCCTGGATGGCGTATTCGCGCGCAGAGGCACTCTCGATTCACGCACGTGCTCGTTCATTCGCGTCGTTGTCTTTGATTAACAGCTGGATCTGCGTCGCCATTCGATCTTTAGCCAAAAATCATGTAAACGTTTACACTGATATCTCTTTTCTAGCAGTGCAAAATTCCATAAATGTGTATAAAATTTAAAGGATATTCGTACTGATAATATAATTTTGAATCACGTAAAATGTATCGCACAAAATACTTTATATAATACGAGGTATAACAGATTCAGCGGTAAGATCAAGAAAGCAGTCAATAAAATGAATTTTTTATTATCAATTTTATGCAGTGCTATCTCTTTGTAAATATACGGTTTATCTCTGTAAGTTTAATATACGCGCACAAGAGAAAAGCCACCATTAAATTAAATTTGAAAAAAAAAGAGCAAATTAAAGTGGGCAATAATACAAAAGTATCGAAGTGTAAAAAAATCCGTAACACACGTGTCATCCTTCCTCGCCGTTAATCTTCGTTCATATCGCGAGCGTGATTAAAAACTGTGCGTTTATCGGCCGATAAAGGTAAAATCGGCGCAAAAAGGGACCAGAGCGTTCGTCACTGAAACGAATTACAACGGTAGCGTGTCTCTTAACAATTTTTCGAATATCCGTCTATGCGATTTTCAGAGTGATAATATAACAGCCGACGAAACGCGGTTCCGCGAGAAGCGGAGTCCGATAAAAATGCGAACGCGTATCGAATATGTCTTGTTAATTTATCGATCGACGTGTTCGGCGCGGTGTAAATTGCTCCCGATGACATCGTCCGAATTATATTCCCTTTCACGTCGCTACTCATGCCTCTGTTTCCATTTCCATCGCGTATTTATGTTAAATGTGTACTGTTCAATTTTCACCTCATATTTATGATGGCCAAATGCCACTTTCGTATCCAACGGATAAAGGAAGTCATCCCTCTGTAAAGGCGTGCGATATCAATAATTTTTGTATCAACGAGCAAGTTCATTAAAAGTGAAACGTCGGACAAGACATATTTACACTAGATAATTTTATTTCCTGAATATCTCAACCTTCTAGAACTCTTGTATTATCAAATACCAAAACAAGTCCAACAGGTTGCATTCTTTATATTATACTAATAATGTTTATAGATCAAAGTTAGCGCGAAATGTGAAACGTGAAATATTCAAATGCGCAAATCCAGAGGATACGGAGAGAGAACGTTACTCTTGCGGCGTCTTATGACATATCGGGGGAAACACAATACGAGAAATGCGTGATGAATTGTGTCCTTTGGAATTTCGAGAAATATTGTCCTTCTCGCTGCTTGGGGCGTGTTCTTTGTCTCGTTAAACCTCAATAGTAGATTACAGGAAGAGGTGGGCGAAGGAGAAATAGTATACACTAACGGTATTATGTCGAGGAACGAAAGCAAAGTGTAAATACTAACTGTGCTACCAGCGACGAGCTAGATCGATCGGATCAGGAATCGAACTGCGAAAGTCAAGTCGAAGTTGAGGCAGGTTCAGGACGCCTGCCTGCGCGTTCTTCTTCTCTTATCTCTCTTTCTGCTTCTCTCTCTCTCTCTCTCTCTCTCTCTTTTCCTTTCTCTATCTTCCTCTCCGTTCCATCCGTTTCGTCCTGTTCGTCTCTCTTCGTTTTTTCCCTTCTTCTTTCATCACGTTTGTCTCGCTTTGGCGAGATCTCCGTCTATCCCATTCTGTTCTCTCTTTCCCTCCAACTTCTCTTGCATCTCTCGTTCTCTCCGTCGCGTACCTATGTGGCTCTCGTTCTTTCGTGGTCCAACAGGTTATATTTTTCCGCAGCGGCATCTCTTCCTCCTGTTTCTCTGCCTCGAGCCGCCGTTCTTCCTTTCCCCTCCCCTCTCCTCTTTCTTTCGGTTTCTATTTTCCTTAGACCTAAGGTATACAGGCCTAAGGAAATTCTTCTTTCTGTCGTGGCACATGTTTCCGTTTCGCCGACATCTTATCACCACGCTCACATAATGATGAAATTCCGTTTTCCCCAAAGTCGATCTGACGGGCTTAACTCTCTAATTTGTTTTAGAACACGACAGTTTTTTTACTTAAATATGAAAAAAATGAATTTTATAATAATTGTATTACTTCCAATATCAAGATACAATAAGATGTACGAAATATACTATTATGCATAATAATGTATGTATAATCACGATTCGAGGAAAAATATTTCGTATAAATTGCGGATTTTTATTTTTTCAACAATTTCAACGATAGTGTCGACTAGCGCTGATTGATAGCCGCACTTTCCGCGAATAATCTTCGAGAAATTCGTAATAACCCGATGGCCCATACTCCCCAAGTCAGCGAAGGAGCTCCCATAAGCGCGGATAATTAACGCCGCAATTAAAGCTTGCGTTGCTTATATTTATTTTTCATTTTATTAAATTGCGACAAATGATTTAAGCAGCATAGGACCGCTCGCACACACTCGCACGCGAGCAAACACGACTTACCGAGCAAAAGTAAATATTGTATCGCAAAAGTGCCGGTGGGACGGGGGCATTAATTCGTTAAAAGCATTCCGGCGACAAGTATTTTTGCTTTTTTCTTTTTTTAATCAGTATAAGTGCATCCTTCGTCTCTTGCGCGCTAATCTAGCTCGACCATTTCCATGTTTGCGCCCACGAAACTGCATGAAACGTCACACGAGCCACCGCAATAATCATGTTTATAATTCGCGTCGAATAGTGGCTATTCAATTAAACGCTTCTTGGACCAGCGATGTATATTTATCGGGCGAAATCAGAGATCACCCAATCGTCATTATTCATGTGTCATATCGTCATATCGACGCTGCGCTTGTCATACGTGACGTTTGAATGTTGATCAATACGCTTTTTTTTTTGGCGGAACAGCTGAAAAATTGGCCGTCGAAATAACCGATAATATATTTACGCATCTCTACAGACCAGCAATAAATAAACACTTTTATTATCCTTCGTATAAGTAAAAAAAAAACAGACGATAAATATTGCAGTTATAATTATTAGCCTCTTTCGCGCGATATCCAAGATCAGAAATTCATATAGCTTTGCAAAATGAGTTTCTGACTATTTTTTTTAATTAAAATTTTTTTCGTAACTCTGCGAGATATGGACATGTATGTCAGGTAGATGATCATCTCTGAATTTTCGCTCATTCGCGAAGGAAGGCACGTGGAATCTTGGGAGCGAGTGCTAATGAGGCGTGCGGTTCCTCTCGTTAAGGGACTAAATTACGGGATGTGGCGAGGCCAGTAAAGGCTTGGAGGCCCGACGGATGTAAGGCGCTTTCAGATATAACTGTAATCTCGTCGATTGAAAAGGACCTTCAGATAATCAATGTTTATATTCGATATACTGACTATTCTATTTGTATAATGTATACATTTCTTCCTCCTTCGCTATCAGTTGCTGTCTTAATGATTTCATCCTTCAGAATCGATCTCTTTTCGAAGAAGATTGAATTTACTTTTATATTAATAATTCCTATTTAACAAACAAATTTTGAATATTGACAATTATTATTGTACTTTTGCATGCCATTTCTAATAGTTTTTTTTTTAAGAATTTTGTCGTTAATTTTTTTAATAATATCTTAACATTTTTAATGAAGAAGGACATCGAGTTTGATGATGTTTCGGTGAAATTAATATTGCCATTGTACAACGTCGTCGGCGAATAATGACACCACGGAATACAAATTGTGTTTTCATATAACGCACAATTATATCGCAATTAAACGTAGCATTATAATAAATCGTCATCAAAATCAGCGAGGGTAATTACCAATTACGAAGGTCGTGCGGGATTTTGCGTTCTGCAGCTGGATGTATATCTGACATCTCTACTTTTTTTGCAATTAATTGAAACGTATATATATATTGAGGCGATTAAGTAAAAGGCAATAGCAATATGTTTACCAGAGGTCCGCCTATCTCGCAGATTATTTTTTATATCTAAATAATCGATTGCATCGAACATTAATCTTGATTAACAGAATTACTCTTTCCCGTTTATATCACAATTTAGAACTATAATAGAGAAACATATCGCCGACAGAGATAATCGATCATAATAATTGACAGTAAATACCGGTAGCTTATATTTAAATGAAATCTTAAGTAGAAAAATTCTTAACGTATCGCCTTTTTATCGTCTTATCGACTTCTTTGTATATTAGAAACGAGGTAACGTTTTATTCGTGCTCTAAAATAAGTACGCCCTTGAGGAAAGAGAGCGGAAGATATAGAAATCCGAATTATTGCCTCTTGCTTAATCGCAGCAGCATCGTTACAGCGTTGCAACGCGAAAGGCAGAATGGCGCCGTGCTTTTTGCATCGAGAATATGTCCTCGTTATGGTTGTCCCAGCACGATCGTGTAGTTTCACTGCGGACTCAGGCGGAGTAGAGTCGGCGCGAGAAAGAAGGGAGGGGAGAGGGAGAGAAAGGTTCGTCCAAGGGTACGGAGCGAACCCTCGTATTCCCACCGAAGTGAAGGGCTAGTATGGATTTCCCATAAGATCAGGTATGCTGGTGCCTGGAACCGACAATAAGGGTGCGCCGGTGCGCCCGTTCGGTATACTGAGCTGGAAAGGAAATGGAAGAGAGGAAAAAAAAAAGGGAGAGAAAAATGTTACGAGAGACAGAAAGAAAAAGAAAGGCGGGAGATGGAGCGAGACGGCAAAAGTACAAGGAAAGAAAAAGAAAGAAGGCAGGCGAACTGGCTCTTCTCTCACCCCGTTTCTAGCTTCCCCACGGTAGGTCTACCTCACCCCGTTTTAAGGCCGGCGGTATAGAGCGTTCCAAATATATCTGACCTGGGGTCCTTCGAATGCGCCGCAACACGTTTCGTGCACGTTTTCCAAAACCTTCTCCCATTATAAGATTTCTGTACATGAGGGAAGGGTCTACACGGAAAGGCATCGAGCCCGAACACAAAAAATGTAAAATATATTCAAAATGATCAGGTCTTCCTTTTGTTGTCCTCAAGTTTCCGCATTCTCCGACCGTCAGTTATTTCTACTTATAACTTTGTTTGAAAATATTCCATTTTCTATTACAATTATGTATCCGATGAAATAGGAAGAAACAAGCTCCCTTCAATGCTTATTTGTCCTATTAAACCATGAAAAGGCATTCGTACCTGAACCGACCGGCTCACCCTCGCCCTTTTCGCAGGCACGAGAGACTTTATCCCGAAAATGGTGTGGCGGTATGTTCCAAAAGTGCATTCCACGGTAATGCACTGGGAACCACGCCCCTACGTCCTTCTACTTCCATGGCCACGGAGAGATTTCTCTCTGCTCACGTCTCGAGATCGCCATATACCTACCCTAGCACCCGCTGTGCAAGCGTGCTTTCTTTGTACGGTTATTTTTATCTTTTCCTTCGCGGAGCCAAGAGAACAGTCCGATATTACCGACCCCGAAACGGTGTGGCGTAGCGAGAGAAAGAGAACGGTGCAACAGAAAATATTTATGGCCACGCGGTCGATAAAATTACGGCGAATTTACACGCCCGATGGTTGGTTTTGCCAAACTCTCATTCCTTTTAAACCAGCGGGTTTTATTACTCCTTGCGAATAAGTCTGAAGCGACTCCGAGGCAGTTGGTTGTATCGAGAATTATGAACTTGAGGTGTCGGAGTTTCATCGTGTATTGTAATTACCGACGATCTTCAGTTAAAATAGGACGCATATTCAGCTATTATTCTTTAGTGTCAACGTCTCGCAGAATTATGAATAAAATTCATTAATCTTTTTTTGAAACCGGCACCTTCATCTTTCTTTTAATTCATTAATACCAGTCGTAATATCTAATTCATCACGCACTATCTTCGATTGCGATTAGTCTTCTTATATACCCACGTTCTTCGTATACTTTATCTATTCTTATCAACTATTTTCGTTTCGTCTGATACCAATTTATCATATTAAAACGTAGTTAACGTCTTACTTACAAAAATACGCTATTTAGATAAATAAGATTAAGTACCATATAATATAATAATTGACGTCAAATTTTCTCCAAGGAAAACGGCTATTCGAAATTGATCCGTCCTCAAAGTTATATTCATATACGTGCAAGTGAGGACAGCGACTTGATTAGTTACCATGTACCGCGTTAAAATCGCGGAAAGAGCCGCGCAATCAACGAGGCAATGTCTCCGGATTGTCCTCTCGCTCGCTCGCTCGCCAACCGACCGACCAACCAACCAACCAGCCGACCAACCAACCGGGAATCACGTACCGCGACACGAATCGGAGGAAATGGAATTTCCTACCAAGTCGTCGGCAGGCCGGGCAGCCTGATGATGGGCTTATCGACGTCGCTGGCCTGGCCGTTCGTCAACCGCTTTGCACGGGCACGGGCACGGGCGCGAGCGAGCGAGCGCTCACGCATATATGCACGCACATACGTACGAACGCGCTGTGTTGGGCGGTAGGCGTGTGTTGATAGCGCGAGGTGATGTTTGTTGCTAGCCGCCGGGTGATTCAGGGAGCCATCCGTGTCAAGGTACACCGCATCGTCCGCGACGTCGTCGTCCACATGCAATGCAACGTTCTGTATTCTTTTTGTAACCGTCACGTGCATACACGGACCGTGCCGTACTGAGAGAAGCACACGCGCGCGCGTACGCGCCACTCTTCATGCACAATCGTCGGAGAGACAGACGAAGAAAGAGAGAGAGAGAGAGAGAGAGAGAGAGAGAGGGGCAAATGATAGCCCGAGGAAGAGGGGACGATAAAAAAAGGAGAAGAAGCCGCGGATGCGCTCGTGTGCTTTTTATCGTTGCGGTGCTCTCCCGGCGAAACGAGTGTCGGTGCATACGCGCGTACGTGCGTGAGGCCACGCGTGTGCGTATCGTGTGCGCGCGGACGGCCGGCGAACACTACCTCCGTTATGCGTGCGATTACGTACTTTCGTGATTTCGCTTAACCCGCAAACAACTTCTGTGCGGGTCGGGACGATTTGAATCCGGTATCGCAGTCCCTCGCGCGCGCGCGCGCTTAATAACGCTCCGCTTTACGATCTCTATCCGGTCTGCTTTCGGCCGCGGTATCGATCCATCTAACGTGATTTGCCGCGACGAAACGCATGTCTGGCCTTTTCACTCTGTGGCTCCGTGAATTATTCGCGATCCAGTGATAATTTACACGTCTGAAATAAATCTGTCGTACGGTATGAGAAATTTGACGGCAAATGTTAGGGGATGAATTTTCTTACTTTTTATAAGAGGACTTTAATTTACCATATGCGATATCATGCATTTTTCTTATTCATTAAAACATTTATTTTATATTTCACGCATTTGATTTATTATATATGTATAATTGTTATCTTTATCGATTACATATGCTTTTAAAAGATTTACAGAGAGAGAGAGAGAGAGAAAAGAAGCTTTTAAAAGATTCATAGAGAGAAAAAGTATGATGCTTTTGATACATAATTTAACAAAATTTGATAAATTATTCGTGCAAATGCACTAAAATTATTCATTTTGATATTTTCTAAAGAAGTTTAAAATTTTATTTAATTTCTATTATACAATTCGTTTCTATAAAATACAAATAATTTTATATATTCTATGAAACAAATACAATTACAAAAATGTTACGTCTTAGATGTACAATTTCTTAACAAAAGTTTGTAAAATTTAATTATAGGAAAATAATTTCGACAAACTAAAATTGAGTTTTGATAAATTAATATTTGTGTAAAGTTTCTCTAAAAATTGAAAAGGAAAAAGATTACATCAAAGATATTAAAAATATCTATAAAAGTATAAAGTCTAAGATCTTTTTATATGTATATTTGAGAATGCAATTTAGGGATTTTTTTCGTTGATTACATGTTTTTAAGTAATTTTTTAAAATGTTTTACAATGTTTATGAATGTTTTTCCTGTCTTTTTATGATTATTCAAGATCAATCGAACATTTGTCATCCCATGTCAGTTTACTTTTAAGCCTGAAACTACTTAACTTGAAACTACTATTCATAAAGAATTTGCTTTACAAAAAAAGCTATATTCTTCTTTACTTGACTAAATATTTCGAATATTTGACAAGTACAGATAAAAATTCTTTTTTTCATTTTTCAAATGGCCAAATTACTTGATACAAAATCAATAGAATCAATAGAAATATTTCGAACTGTCACTGGATTAAATTAGAGGGACAATACTTGGGTAACATTCAGAGAAATGGCTTTACAAACAAAGGCGATAGTGTCTGAATCATCTATGATGACTTTCGATTATGCTTGCGAGATGATACGGCGGACTACTCATGTTATACGAGATTAAAAAATGTACCATATCTATTTATTTCACGCTTACAGACAATCAGCGATTGAGAGAGACAGAT
The DNA here is from genome assembly GCA_928718305.1 of Tetramorium bicarinatum. Lineage (NCBI taxonomy): Eukaryota > Metazoa > Arthropoda > Insecta > Hymenoptera > Formicidae > Tetramorium > Tetramorium bicarinatum. The sequence continues at coordinate 7,220,120 of OV788321.1, forward strand.
TATATTGCCGATATCTGAAATTCTCGAGGATATAACGAGATTTTTTGAGCATCCACGATAAATATAATAAACGCTGCGAATTTTCTAACGTAATAGAATGCTTTCTGATGAAAATTGAATTACTTAATTCATCGAATTCGTACGTCTTGTAAGAAAATTGGTGCCGTAAGTCAATGATTTTTAATCGTAATTATCGTCGAGTGGTACGATTCTTTTATCTTTGAAGACAAGAAGACAGTCTGGATAAGATACGCGAATTTGTCTTATACGCGATCGTTTAAGCATTCCGTTCTTCGTCGCGCGAGAAACGAAATGCATCCGACCTTAACTGAAACGCACATATCTCGGAGCCAGACGCAATCCTATAAATTTCATACCTCTTCCAATCCTCTCGTTCCGTCCCGCCGCGCTGCCAATCAAGCGCGCCCGCGGATCGCGAGCGATGTGAAAGTTTTACTCGTGATTACCCTCTCCGAAGTCAATTAACGGCGAGCGAATTCGTTTATCGTCGAGTAATCCGCGGTCCCGGACCTGGGCCAAGCGAAGGGTTCTTGCGCGAGCGTGAGTGTGCGCGCGTTGGAAGTTAATTCCGACTAATCGACATAGGTACGTACTTCGTCGCTAAGGGTGGCGGAGCCGATCCAAAGATAGGCACGAAGTCAGGGATCTCTGGCATCTCTTTACCCTCCCGCCTTCGTTATTCTCTTCTCCTTCGGCGTTTCCCCCCGCTGGTTTCGCCCCTCCTCCTCGGGTCTGCGATTCCCCGGCGTAATTAAATCTGTCCCTGAAAATATCCAGAATCCCAGGCGACCGGATTTGCCGATTACCCCGAAAATTGACGATCGTCTGAATCGAGACCGGATGCGACGCTCCGCTTGGTAATTATACCTAGCCTCGTGGATTTTCATTATTCATGTGCGTAGGTACGGCGAATAAGCCTGAGAGGTTGGCTCCTGCCTCTTCGAGATGCAACGAGCGAGCCGAGGTAACTGAGATGATCTGGCAAATTAGCCGTGAGACCGTCTAAAAGGGTTTGAGGTGCTCCCAAATTTCAGACCTACCTCAAGCTTCGCAACTGACGCGAAATACGTTATCGAAGTATTTGCAATTTTGCGTTTTCATATGTTTTTATAGCGTTTCATCATTACATCAGCATGGAATCAGCGATAAAATATAAAGTATCTCGTAAAGTAGCGTTTTCCCGTAATCGATAATCGGAGTCAAAGTGATCGAGTCGCGATCGTTGTCACGCGATAAAACGCCACATGACTAATTTATGAGTTAAAGATGAGAAACGGCGGGGAAATACGTCGAGTTTTTGAGCGACTTTTAAACGCGAGAGACAAAGTTTCTTTTTCTCGCCGCTCGCGAGACGTACCGATAAGAAAATCGATGCGCGGCGAGTTAAACGCCGCGACGCATAATGACCGCACTTTATACGACATTGTCCATTTCGTCTGACAGTTGGTGCGCGCAAAAATGCCGTAGAGAGAGGCGAGAAGCGGCGGCCGAGCAGTTTGCAACTTGCCACCCGGTACTAACGCCCAGACGCATATATACGTATTCGTGTGTGCATGTATGCGCATATACCTGTCCGATTCCGAACAAGGGAGCGCACATAGAGGGGTTGGCAGTGGCAGGCTACATTGGGGGTTGCGGTGTCAATAATACATCGCGCTCTTCGTATATAGGTGACTCGCCAGCGTGGCTGTGAAGGACGAGTGAGCTCGAACAAGAGAGGAAGCTTATTAAACCAGACATTATTTTCAATAGAAAGCATATACCTTCTCGATACATGTAAGGTGTATACAGTTTGTTAGAATTTCGTAAAAATTGTTGTATCTCTGATACTATTGAAATTATTTAACATTAAACGATTGAATCAATTTTTAGAAAGCGAGAAATGGGATCCTATCGTTATTATTTATCAAAATTAATATAATGCTTCCACTTTTTTTCAAACTAACACCATCCACTTTTACGCCGAATGCAGTATTTTCTTATCTCGTGTGCCGAATCCCACCGTGTTCGTAGCCATCGCATCGCGTCTTCTCTCCTCGTGACTACCTCGCGCTGTTCGAGTTTACGGTCTCTTCCCTCCCGTCACTATACCACACCACACCACACACCACATCACACCACCACCCTCCCCTCCACACACGTGGGCTCACGTATGTCCGTTCAGACGGATCTCTGCGGTACATATATTAGCACGTACCGTATCGTATGTGCGTGCACGGTACCCACGATCGTATACAGGCACGCGCAGACCCCATGTGTGTGATATATGCCTCGGCTGTACGTGGCGCTTGAGTGGAGTTGTGTGGCGGACGGGTGGGTGGCTCGTGTGGGCGGGTGGACGATAGTTTATTCAGCGGATTATTGACGGGTGGTGTGTTCGGGCTTTCTCTCTCTCTCTCTCTCTCTGTCTCTCTCCCTCTCTCCTCTCCTCTCTTCTCTCTCGCTCTCTTTCTCTCTCTCTTTCTATGTAACTACGTACGGCACACTCAAAATAGCCCCCGGTCAACCCCTGGCGATGGCATTTCAAAATATCGACCTTTTCGAATTTATCCGTGTAACTCGATACCGTATATGCACACACGTCGGCACAAGCCGACTCGCGGAAACCGACTCCGATCGCGCTAATGATACCACGGACATCGGTGTTCCCTTTCTCATTTGTAATGAAACGTTGGCCTGTCAACGTTCTATGCTGGCATTCGGGAAATGAAGAGAGTTGGTTTGCGTCCCAGGAATACCTGTCTATAGAAATCCTCACGAACGTGCATCACCTTCCGCCCGCATGATTTTTTTTCGCTGGAAATATCTCAACGGGTGCACTTGCGCGATGAGCAAAGTACGGATCACTCGTCCATAGCGTGACACGATCAATTCTGCAAATTCAAAAGTCAACGGCGTATCGCGATGTTCCACATTGATCTTCGGATCGCACTTTGAAGGCGGAACGATCGTTGCAAGTCGCGCCATGTCAAACGCGAAGATGGCAACGCGCGGGATAATTAATTTCACTACGCCTGATCGCGCGTGTGGGAGCAGACGGCGAATGTTTAGTTACGGATACCCACTGGCCTCACTTCCCTCCTACCGTATTCACACGCACGAGACACATGCACGCGTTTACTCGTGTACTTGCGTGATATCTCACATTATCAAGGTGAGCCGACCGTCGACCACCGGGATGAAGAAAGAGAGGGAGAAGGGGGGAAGAGAGAGAGAGAGAGAGAGAGCGGTGCGCTTATTTTTTTTCTTTTCATCCGGCCAATGTGTTGGCGCACATAGATACACACACGCACGCGCCCGATCCAGACTGGGGACCTAAATACACAGGAGAATTTACACTCGCGCGCGTTGTCGAGTTGATAGGGATAGCAGTGTGGGTCCGCGTAATTGCCGGCAGCCAGACGCGGCGTTACCGACCACTTCCGGTTCACGTATCCGCTCCTGCAAACACCTTCCTTTTGCTCAGAGTGCATCCGAAGCGAGCACACTACGCGGCGTCGTAAAAAACAAGCAGGACTTTTCGGTGCGCACGAGCGCGCGATCTTCGCGAAAGACAATTTTCTGCTAAAACGCTTACGAAGATATCTTGTGTCTTATTAAATAGAATTATCTATGATGCAAATTTCTGCTGTCGAATAGAGCGGATTATTAAACCATGGATTATTAAATCAACAACTAGTTGTACAATTACAAAATTAGTTTTACAGATTTTTGTACGTTTTTCCATGCAGCTTTAACAAACGTACATGTTTATATATATTATTTCATGCACGTACAGAAATGATAAATACCGAACACGATTGACAGATCATTTACGTGAATGGTATGGGCAATAAGGATGACCGTTCGGTCTGTTTGCGTCGGAAGGACTCGATCCCTGGTGTATCGTTTAATGTTGATCGCGGATACATTTCGTGTCCGCACATGCACTTTCCGGTGCATCGCCGTTGAGTGCCGTTGCGCCGTAACGTGGAGTGATGCGAAGAGTCCAAGAGGATCCGCGGCTCGTGTCTGATATCGTGCACTTGTATTCGCGTTTGCGCTCGTGTATGTATATGTAACAATGTGCGCGCGCGCGCGCGCGACCGTGCCGAGAAATGGTGGAAGTGAGGTAACTACATGTAGAGGCGAGGTCTCGCGCGAATCGATGGCTAATAGCCTTCCCGCTGTAATTAATGCAACAAGTTGATACCTAACACTTATCTACGGTATGGTATGTTGCCGCGCGGCTTTAACGGTTAACCCGCGACGAGTTTCCGAACGAGTATAGAGTGTGTATATAGCTCACGGTACACAATGACACGGGGCTAAGGGACGCAACCCCTCGCGCCACGAGCGATTTATCAAATTGTTTTATCTTCCCCCACTGGGAAGATAAAACTCTCTCTGTCTCTCTCTCCCTCCTCCCTCTCTCTCTCTCTCTTTCTACTCATAGATGGTGCGGCGAATAGAACGTCATTGCCAGAAGAGAGGATAGAGAGACAAGAGAAAGAGAGACAGTGAGAGTGTGTGTGTGTGAGAGAGAGAGAGAGAGAGAGAGAGAGAGAGAGAGAGAGAGAGAGAGAGAGAGAGAGGACATAAAAGGGGAAAGCGGAAGGTGTTCGCGGAAGTACGCGGAAAACGAATATGTTTTTTGCAAACTCAATAAAAACGGATGCGCTTTCGCCCTCTCTCTTTTTCTGATTTTCTATCTTTGTCTCGTTTTTTTCGCCTCTCTCGTGATTTTTTTCCCCTCTAACTGCGCACAGAATTGGAAAATATTCACTACGGTATTTCGACAAGGGCTTCCCCCTCGCGCAGTATAGTTATGGGTGCGCGCTTTAATTGATATTACATATCGCGCGCGTCGAAATTTACCGGCGATAACTGCTCGTTCATCTGACATATGTATGTACGTTCAACTGCATACTGACGGGCATACGTCAAAATTGTTTAACTAAAAAAAAAAACGCCGGCAAAAAAGGCAGCAACTTCCTACTTTTCTAATTCAAACTATGACCTTGCAAAATTATTGTAATGTCTATTAACTGTCACATTAACAAAAATTGACATATAATTAATTTCATTTACAGAATGATAGCTAAAGATGAAATGATAACTATATCTCATAAATGTCATTGAATTGATTTTTATTAGGTACTAATATAACATTGATAGCCTGAAAATATCTGTAATTGATTCGGAGATATCCGTTCTTGTAATCTCCTTGATATGCATCTTTCAAAAATTGAAAAGATGGGAATCGATATCTTATCGAAGCTTATTTCATTTCCTATTGAGTTTTATCGTAATTCGTTCAATTTATATCTTGTATGCATTGGTCTTACTAAACTGTGATCAGATCTTATATTTTAATTAAACGACAGGGAGACAGTGGAACAATTTTGAAAATGCCCATTTAAAGTCAAAATTTATTCCTCATGGCGCCTATTTAAAGACAGTGTATTCTTGAAAAGGTGCCAGGAGATTAAATATGCGGCCGAAGTTCCCAGAAAAGTTCGCTTTGCAGCCCTTTCATTACAACGCGCCGGCAAAGAGGATTTCGAAACATCTACAGACACACAGGGTTAACGTAGGATTTGGTAGGCTCAGATATAGAAGCGTCGTTTCAACCTCGCCGTAACCCCAAAACTCCGAACACACAATTAGCCAGTCGGTGTACACCCACAAGCGCTACGTCCAATTCTTAAAGACCCTCCGTCGGGCATTAAATGCAAACCCGCTTTTCGAGATGGTCTGAAAGAAGCGGGAGGGAGAATGCTGAAGGGACGAAAGGGATGAAAAGAACGCGGGGAGTCTAGTCGGTTTCAACCACCCCAAATGGGACTTCGCGCGAACTTTCTGGCAGAGACTCTCTTGCTTCCCCTCTTTTGCACATGCGAATGCACCTGCAGCTGTGACCGTGTCTGACGGTGGGCGGAGGACCTTGCGAAGGGTTGGAAAAAGAGCGTCGAGAAAAGTAATGAGGGGTGGGTCACTGTATAATTACCGTTAATTGAATTCTTAGTAGCACTCGCCCGATCTAGATGTGTAACCGACACCTACAAGAGTTTTCACGTTATTAAAAGATGTACGATATATGCGGCGGGTATCGAAGTTTGCTCAATTCATAGTTTGGGTGATTTTTTTCCGAACCTTAATTTGCGTTGAAGAATTTACATTAAATATAACAATTGCAATAGAGATAAATAAAAATTTCTCTCGCCATCTCACAAAAAAAGAACACTTTAAATTCGCGCATGAGGGAACGTCATTAAATTAGGCCGGGATTCTGGGACATCCTACGTATATCTAAAAATAAATCTTAATGCATCGAAAAATGATTGCGTGCTCACCGTTAGGGTACGAGGTCGTTTCGACGGGTGTGCCTCCTCGAGTGAATTCGTTTTCCCTCCCTGTGCTTCATCCGTGTTTGCATGCGCGTGTGTAAACTGCGCGCTCAGTTGCGTGCGCGTTGGGTTGGGTCGCTGGCATTGTTTGCACTTAAGTAATGGTTATTCATTGCGAGTAATTCGCAGAGAGAGAAAGAGAGAGAAAGACGAAAAGAGGGTATATGTGTGTGCCTGTAATTTAGCGCAGTAACTGAGGGTTATAGAGAGGTTGCGCACATTATCGAGTCCATCGTTCGTCCCTAATGATCGAAAACTGAAGCTACTGGGTCACCAAATTGCTCGTCGATAATCCTAAGTAAATGACGCGAATGGAATTCGTGATAGATACAATTTAATTTTTATTACTCATAGATAGTAATACGATTCTTTGTGCGATCTATTGAAAAACTGCATCTATCCCATTTTACAACTTCTACAAAATTTTGAAATGTAATTAATAATTAAGTGAAATTCAAACTAAGAGAAAAATTTATTGTTACAGATTTAATAAATAAATATTCTTTACAACAATGTAGAATAATTAGCACTTTTGGAGATTCAATATTTATAATCCATTAAATCAATGATCCTGCTATATACATAAATACTTTTTCGTAATTATGATTATGTAATTTGAAGTATTTACAACTTAAGAGCTTTTACTTACATTATAAAGTCGGATATAATAACTTTATATCGATTAATGACATTTTTAGAAATCCAGTTAATAAATTTAATTACTATTTATTCGCTTTCTTGCATGATCTTTTTCGTGAAAAATAAATTATTTTATGCATGCGACACATATGTAGTATAGTCATAGGATTTGGTCATACCGAGGTTAAATTATTGAAATCCAACACGAGCTTATTAATGGAGAATGTAAAATATCACCCTTTGTACAGGGAGAATTAATATTGTTCGTTGCAAGCCATGATAACAAAAGCCCATGCCCGCACCCATGCGGCTGCATGAAAACGCTGTTTGCAAAAATGATTTTCAAAAATGATTTTTGAAATGCATCGGAACGCGTCCATCGGATAGTTTTTGTTCTCTCTCTCTCTTTCTCTCTCTCTCTCTCTTTCCCTCGTGCGCGTGAACTTTTCGCTTCGCGAATTCTCGCAATAGCGCAATACCAGCGGTGCAATCTCATCGAGAGCCAGTTTACGATGCGGCCCCAGTGCTCGATGCAGTGGTGGCTCGATCTCTTTCCCGGCGACGCATCGTGCATTTCGTTTCGCGAATGTCAGAGGTAACGTTTCTGAAAGTCGGTCTCTTCTCTCGCAGGAAGCTCGCGAGACGATGCGACGCGACGGCGACCATGGAAATAAGGTCGGAGTGGAAGCCGGCGGATGGTTGGTCCTTTGAGGAAACGAGAGACGAGAAGCGGGATGACGGGGAAGAATGAGAAAAAACAAGAGTGCCGCGTAGTACGCTCTTGCCCGGGTTTCATATCGCGCGCAGTGTGTATGACGCTAATTAAAGGTGGAAAAATAAAGGGCGATGTAAATGGTAAAAACGGTGCGCGTGCATCGAAATCGGAAGTCACAATCGGGTGTTAATATCGAGTTTTAGATTTTAAACGATGATACTTGGAAAATTGGCGAAAATAAAAGAGAATACAAAATACATGTATGTATATTCCGCGTGGATTGTGTTTTTAAATTAAAGAGAAGAATTTAAAACATTTCATATCGATTCGTTGTTATTTTTTTTGTGTAACAAATTTGTCGTTGTAAATTTCAAAAAATGTTTTGTGAATTTAAAATTTCGCATAAATTCGGATGGAAACGGCGTGGATAAAGATATATCTAGCCTGTACAATTTTATCCTCAGGGGAACACCCAACGAGAGAGACTTTTCCGAGACCACCCTTCTTTTCCGTTATTTTCGTGAAGGAATCCTGTCGATCTTGCACCGTTACTAGAGACACTAGATGCAACCGTGCGAGCTCGATCTCATGACAAAACCACTGTGTCCAATCACCGCAATCCAGTCGTTCTGCTCTTTCACTTCACTAATCGATCATAAGAACATCGATCTCTGTATAAGCTTTTTATTGCATATTGTTTGAAAAATTGTATAGTGCCACCGATCAATTTCGCAATTTAACCCGTACGTATTCTTTTCTGTTTCAGGTAAGTCCGAGTTTCTAAAAGCAAAGCTATGCAGTCTCCATATTCTGAAGAAAGGTAACGAATAATTTAAGATTCGTTTATTTGCTGTCGAGAAAAACGATTTGTTCGTGCGTATGATACATTAATATTTAGCCATTTCTCTTCCCGATCAGGACGCGGATTTTCCTCCCCGTCAAATCTTCTCGTGTTTGAGTCCGTCAAATTTTTCTTTCGTCGTATAGTATAGTAGCAGTGAAGTCATTTAGGAGGGTCGATCGAGAGCGCGGCAAAATTGAAAATTGCCATAATGCAGCGGTAGTTATGGTAATGCCCCGTAATATCGGCGCGCACGGTCATAGGGCGTGATTTGAAAGGGGATTTTTATGCTGAATTTTACTACCTATCCACGTAAGTCTCGCACGGAGTACTGAACAGGTACTCAATTATCCAGGAGGTAGTAGCATAATAATTCACTGCCTTTCCCTCCGCAACTCGCTCCTCGCTTTATGATCAATCGCTGTAATCATTCGCTCGTAATCAGTCGATAAAATTTGGAATCGATTTACCCCTCGCAATTATTCGGAGTAACTGTACAAACTATTGCCTTCCTTTCAGCGACTTTGATTCGAATCTAAAGTCATCTGTAACGAAAAGCGATCGTAGATTGTATCGCGATTATACAGCGACAGTCAAACGGCCCGAAGGTCCTAACTGTTCCGCGGCTACGCCCTCCTTTTCCGCACCTCTCTGCCTTTCAGCAAAATCACCGACATCTCCGTAGCCGCGGGTTTTAATCTGGCAACGGCGATTAATTACTCCGTGCGAACTGCGATCTCAGTGTGTCTTACTAGCGCGAGTGCATCAATCACGGTCTCGCGGTGCCGTTATTACGAGGCGAACCGGAGATAACTTATCACGCCTAATATCATCGATCTAGAGGTGCACCCGTGCCGCTTTGCATTTCGATTATGTATTACGCGCACGCCGCCGGGCAGGCCGGCGAGTACAGCAACCCTACGGGTAAACATCAGACGTTGATGCATGCCGCTGTATTTGAGATGTGCCGAGCGGAGACATCGACCGCTCACCGGTCGCGGTCTAATTGAAATCTACGATTTTGATTTTCGTCATTCCGTAAGTGGAATAAGTGTGAAGCGACGCGTATAACGACGAAGAGGATGGCAAAAATTTTATGTATCAAATGTGCTAGAAATATAATTCGATTGGATTCAGCATAATTAATTTGCAAATTCTCTCTCGCATACAGCATAGAGAAATCAATAATTCAATCAATTTATGCGAACGTTCGTTCGCTTGTAATTGCGGTGAAAAGATGATACACAACGCGTGAGGAAACCGATCTAATTTCCGAAGGGCCCAATGGCTCGCGTGATCGTTAATTCCTGATTGTGCGTGTTTTGCTCGACTATATACCTGTTAGTGATTTATGGAGGAAATAGCACTACTTCATCCACAATTTGGAACATCCGCTAGTCATCTCGATTTCCGCTGAGCTTCCGCCTTGCGTTCTGCTAGTCGTTATGTCTGTCACGGGACTTTAAGGTCTGCGGTAACCGTGTCATTAACTATTTGCCGATTCGACCAACGTCAAATAGCTTTAATCATACTTTAAATCAGTAATTTTTATTTAAATCATAGCTGTTTTGTTTTGGAATATATAAAACTATTGCAGGATGATTTTTATTCTGATATGTTTATTCAAAAAATATTAATTTATTAAACAAATTTGACTTAAATAATTAAATTAAAGCTTTAATTAAAGTTTAAATTGAATCGATACATGGCAGTGATTTATGTGATTTTTTAAATAAACTGACCAATTAAATGATCGATCAAGCACGAGAATTGATTATTTCAGTTTGTCCATAACGAATTTTACGAAATGTCACAAACAAATTTCTCGAGTATATTGGTTAGCCATTATCGCTGCGCAAACATTTGTACATGTGTTAGAAGTGTAGGCTAACATGGTGGGGCATCATCATTCAGCGTTTATGTCCTGCCTGTGTTAGAGACGATTGGAATTTTCAAGCATATACCAACTTAACATCAGGCGCGCTATCCGTCTAGTTGAACGGTTTTCCAAACATGTACGTGAAGCTGGAGAATGAAATACACAAGTCGAGCGTGATTTACGAGCGGGGGACTCGTGAGGAAAGTGAAAGTATTTTTTTTTTTCAAACGCCGATATTTTTATCTGCGGATAATTTAATATTAGAGAAGAGCGACAGGTACGAGAAATTTTAAACGCACGTTTTTCACGAAACATTTGTGATAGAGAAGGGACTAGATTATCGGGGATGCTTTGGATATAATCTTCAATTAGTTGGGACATAATACGCGAAAAAAAATTAACGCATTAAAAGCTAACGGCAAGGGTATAGTTAAAATCGCATTCGCGACGTAGTCGCTACATAATCCCCTCACCGCGGCTTTTCATACGCAGGGAACATCGCCGCGCATGTGAAATTACCTGACCACAAAAAAAATCAGCTTGCTGACCGCGTCCAGGCCTTCCACGCGAATCCTCTTACGTAAGGCCGTCTGCGTTCGATTAGCGGATGATGATACACTACACGTTGCGCACTCAAATTTCTCACCGTCCGACAAAATTACGAGCTTACGAAATATTTCGCGGCGTCAATCGTAGATCACGGCTCGAGACGTGCGTTTTCAACGCGCGCATCCCACACGGTCGTAATCTCGTGAGTGCCCCGCCGCTGATTTCCGAAATGGCCCGTAGAAATTTTTTTTCGAGCTGCCTCAGCGACTCGGTCTCGACACTGTTCTACGCGAGGAGATCGATACGTAGCACGAGGCCCGAAGCCAAACCGTACGTCATGTGGCATAAAACATAAGGTTTAGCCTTGTACGCGTGCATGTGTATACATTGGTGTGTGCATCCCACACGCTGACGCGCGCGTGTAGGATACACGCGGCGAACACCGCTACACACGTACACACGCGCACGTCGATTCTGACAGACAATCAAATGCGTATTGCACATTACTCCGGCACACGGCACACGGGGAATTCACGCTATCGCACGCATGTATAATCGAGACGCGGGAGGGGCAAGGAAGTTTCAAGTGCGAGATGCGCGTTAAGGTATCTCCGTGACGGGTTCGCGCCTCGGAATACGACGCAACGTGCAGATGCGCGTATGCGCGCATAAGACGCGGGCGCATACGCATGTACCGTGCGTGTTCTGTACGTTCGTACGTGCGCACATGTACATACACGGACGATGACCGTACGAAATCTACCAACTACCGACTGACGCTCCATCGCCAGCAACGCCCACTCTCCTAAAGTTGCCAAGACCTCGGACAATGAGTCCCGACGCGACAGCGGCTCTCATTCGACCAGCAACAAAGCGAATCTTGGCAAAACCGATGATCCGAGGAACGGAAGCGACCGAGAGCGGTATGAACGCTGTGGAAATGAGGTCGGATGCCGGTCTCCTCGAAGCGCAAACAAAAACCGAGGCGCTTCCTATCTCCACGCTCGAGTGTGCCCGATGCATTTAACTCTGATTTAGACCTAATTCTGCTACTATGAGATTGCTACTACGAGCGTAGCAACTTGTATATTGTGAATTGTCTGTAACGAGTCAAATTTCATTCGGATTTCGTAGAAAAGTTTTCTCTCTAATGATAAATAGTACGATATTTCGTCGATAAAAACATATATATATCTCCGCCATTAATTTTTACACCTTCGGAAATTAGATATTCGTTATAAACGAACAAAAGTAATTTAACAAAATTGAAATTAAATTTTGTGTATACATTTCTGGATGTATGAAAGACTAACGGAAAATTTAACAAAGCCAGAGAGCGATCCATCAACGAGCGCATCGCTCGTAGGAAATATTCGTTGGGTGCAATTTTACACACAGCTCTCAGCCACTATGACTTCTTGCGATATTGCGATATTCTTGCTGTATGCCCGCGCAAAGGTTGGCACACGCGTCGCTTCTCGGCGCTAAGGGCTATTTTCATGACAGGGGTTGGGGACGCGATACCAGAAGCATCGTACCCTTTCGGTACCATATTACGGCGCATAGCCTGTGTACCCTATATTACGCTTAATCGCCTCCATTATTTACGGGGGTTGCAGAATACAGCCGAGGCGCCGCGCGTCTGCGATGGTCTCCGCTCGGAATCTTTTTCCGCGTTCGCCAGTTATACCAGCTTTTTGCGTTACAAGCCATTTCAAGGAAGACCATATCGTGCCAGCATACACAGCTGTTCGAAAAGTTCACGTAACCAGATATTGGCACATTTGTTTTCCCATGTAAAAAAAAGGACGCGTCTGATATGTTTCTATCAATTATTGGCGAAATCTACTCTCGATATAAAATTGAAACCTACGTCATTAATCACGGAGCGCATAAATACACATTTTATACATGCATAAAATTGATATTTGTGCATTTTAGGAAAATATCGATTTAATAAATCGCGCGGAAGTAGATTAAGGTAATTTGTTCAAATTTAAATTATTTTCAAACATATTTTTGTTTTAAAGTGTAAAAACGTTAAATTGTGATTTATATATTTAAAAATCAAATTCGAGTTAAATATACATTTTTAATAAAATTGTTAAATTTTTATGACAAAAGAATTATAATAATACACATCAGTCAGCAGACAAGCGTTGCCATGATATCCTTCATAACACGTACAAAGAACATTACACAAATCTCGTATGCTGTTCTCTTTGAGGAACAAAAATCAGCGACGAGAAAATCACTCGGGAAGGACAACTCGCTTTCTCGCTTTGTCGAGAGACCACGATGTTCTATTTCGGGGACGTTTTCAGAAGAGACGCGACGCAGAGAGAACGCCTCCCCTAAAAAGTCAATTATTTTGCTGGTCTCCCTCCCTCGAGCGCGCGCGCGTATATGCACGAATCGGCGCGGGAGATCTTTTTAGCGATGACCGAGGTGTACCAGGCGCGACTTTCACACGTGGGCCCTCCTGCGGGAACGAGCATAGTATGTGTGTGTGTGTGTGCGCGGTCTAATTATATCTTACTTTGTTTGAGTACAACGCACCTTTCGACACGCACCCGCTGTTCCTTCTCCTCCTCCTCATTCTCCTCGTTCCTTCTTCTGCTACCTTCTCCGTGAGCAACTTTGCTGCTGGCTCGCGGCTCCTCCGCGTCGCGGACGTTCTCCAAGCGCCGCCGGCGACGATTGGACGCGCGCCAAATCGAACACGATCGCTCGTTAAATCGAGTCGCGATTTACGTAAATTTCCTGTTCCGCCGGACGGTCTCCGTCGCTCGCAAACGTGCGCCCGCGATGTGATCTCGAACTTGTCCCTGCTGAGAAGTATTATTGTAAACGGAAAACCCGGATCAAGGTCTTCCTTTTGTATGCTACATACATATGTCGCATGGGAGTGGAAGAGCACTTCGCGGAGCTATCGTCCACCTGCTCCATTTTCGGAATGCACGCAAATAAATATTTTCCTTTCTGCACTTTCAGAAGTGCTTTTATTTGAAGAAATATTACCGTCGCCTCTGTATTCTATTGTCATACTTTCGCAAAGTTTCGCTTCGCCAAAGTAAAGTAAAATCTAAAGAACAAAGCTCTTAATTATTTCAATTAAAAATATCTAAAAGATATCTTAAATTTTTTTCGAAAATTATGGCTATTGCATACAATGAAAACAATATTTCTTTAAGTATATATATTGATGTAACTAACATTTTTTTTCTTAAATAATTGAAATCTTTTTCGGAATGTTGAGTATTTGTTAAAATGCAAACTTAATTTAGCGAAGGTCTCATTGATATTCTTGCGAGTGTGTCGTCAAAATCGGTCGGCTATTGGCGAGAGAGAAAAGCAACGAGCAGAACTCTAAAATCTCCCATTCGATCTGCTTTCACCTCCTTCGCCTCCTTCTTCCACTCCGTGAAACACTCGAACAAGCACGCATCCTCGTCTTTCGTTTTGAAAATCCCGAGTGACCTACTACCCCGCTGATTCGTTTTACTACCCCCGCGGGACGGCTCGGCGTGGTGGCGTGCAATGAAAAAAAAAGAGCAATGCGGGGTATGGATGTCGGCGATATATTGGTGTTGGTGTTGATGTAGGAGGAGGAGAAGGTAGCTGGCGGGAAGAGTTGGGGAGGAAAGGCCGAATCGTTTAACGAGTCCATCGCACGAACGCGACGCGAAATGAGCAGCTAATCGATAGCGGTTCATTGAGTTTCGGCTTCCACGTACGTCGATTCCCCTCGCTCGGTCTTCACCCTCTCCCCCCCTCGCCCGTGCGTCATTCCCTCGTTTTTCCCTCGCCTCTCGCACACTTTGTAGATTTATCGTACGCATCGCGCGACTAGTGATGGCGTCGATATCGCGTATCCGTTCGATGCTTGTTTGATATCTTGATTTGTTAGACGTGCGAATTCTTTTGCGGAATTCACGGCAATTTTAACGCAGTAATATAATTTAAACTTACAGACTCACACAGACTTTTGCTCTAACTTATAAACTAGTTAGTTAACTCAAACACTCGACTCGACTTACTCTGTCAATTCTCTCCCCTGATCTTTAGAAAGGTAATTACTCTTATGTACATTTACTACAGTTTTTTCAGGTTTGTGAGTTCTAACAACGATTCGTACATTCGTTATATATACTACTTAAATACGTTGAGATTTTGAAAAAATAACGCGTATCTCTCCGATTTGAAAGTCATTCTAATTTTCTGCTATTCTACACTAATTCCAGTTTCGAGGAAGCGATTACTCTTATGTCCAGTTATTACAACTTCTTCGGGGAGCAAGCTCCTAATTCAAAACCGGTTTGTCATTAGTAGCTATTGCAATGAGATAATAATAAAAGAGATACGCCTAGGCCACACGATAACAAAACTGGATTAATGTAATACTTTTATCGAGGATTACCTTATGTGGTTATTTCCGTAGCCACCGTTTAAATATCAAAGCGATTTCTTAACATATGTACTAATTATCTAAGATCGAGGATCGTTCAAACTTTCTTTGTTCCCTTTTGTACAATTTGCTTTTCATAATTAGAATCGTAATACTCCTTCTTCTTCTTCTTCTTCTTCTTTTGCTTCTTTTGAAGACGCATATCATCTTTTGAACGAATTATCTGACCCGTGTTCGAGCCTTATCCGTACGCGTGCACTCGAAAGCCATCGCTAGCGCGGCACGGCGCCGCGCCATCCCTGCCCGCCGTGTCTCTTTTTCTCTGTTTGACCCGGCGCGGATCACCACACCATCCCCTGCGTCCCTCCTTGCCGGCCTGTGTCAATCGTCTCTTTCACCCCTACCTTTTGTCCGCGTGATACTCTCGCCGACGGCGAGGTGCGGCGCAAGCGGGGAGGGGACACCGCGTGCTGCACGCCGACGCATCAGCGTAATAGCGGCGATGAGACGCAAGGGAGGAAAAGGTCACGTGGGTTATCTGGCCGTTCCGTGCGAGAGCGTGTGCGCGTCTTACGTGGTGCGTCAGTCGACACGGCGACTCCGACGAGTCCGCGGCGGTTTAAATATAAACGGCCGCCGCCGCCACCGCCACTGCGATTTCTTTCCGGCACACCTCGGGTACCGGATGCGGGTTATGCATCGGTGGGTTTCTTCGCTGAGGGGGTCCGGACCAAGCGGACGGGTTCCATTTTTACACGCGGGGAATTAATAGGAGCAACGAGGGAGGGATAGAATACGCCCTATCGAGAGAATTACGGAGCTCTCGTCTTATCACGATTTTCTTGATAACTCACGTTACGAATTTATCAATGGGAATTTATTTACGTCTCGCAATTTTCACAGCAGCTGAATATACACGCCCATCGTGTATCGCGAATCGCGTGAACGAATTTCAGGATATGTTCTTATCGCGAATAAAGTCATCTTGAATTTTTTTATTGAACCGTCTACTCTACAACCCTTCAAAGTTTTATCTGTTACACATTTTCCAGTATTTAAGATGATTAATTAGAAAGATTTACGTATCCTTAAATTCTAAAGAGGACAATCCACAAGATTTATTTCGCCGCGCGAGGGTGGCCGCTGATAATTTCAGTTTAATTCATATTACTCGTAGGAATCGCGTATCCGGCTGGGAACGTATTGCAACGCGTGGGTGGACGCTGTACGCGTTGTCATTTCTACGGTTTTATCGCTTTCATGCGTTTTGTTCACCGTCGATTTATGTCGTCTCGGCATCACGCGTTTCTGTCGTGCGAGCTACCACAATAATTCGAAAGCTCTCTCTCTTTATCTCCCTCCTCCTTTCTCTCTCTCTCTCTCTCTCTCTCTCTCTCTCCCTCTATGATCGAGCGACGCCGCGTTAAAAGTTTCTGGGTACGCAGGAAACCGAACACCCCGTAACGACGACCTTGAATACTCTCTCGCGCGTGCGCCCGCGTGCACGCTCAGAGATGGTTCGTTAAACCAGGAATGTGTAGGACTTCGTTACGGAGTTCCGCTTTCATTACGGATCGCTCGAATCTCGTCAATGACTTAAAGCCGAAGAGCGAAGACGCGCCAAGGAACTCCGACGAGGAAACTTTCGTCTTGTACTTTCTTATTGGATATTTAGTCTCGTTAATAACTCAGTCCCGCGCGCTAATTCCACGCAGGTGTTCTTGCTATCCAGACACGCGACGTAATAAATATGTCTCTATCGAAAACATCTGCCTCAACAAGATCTTAAAATTTTTTTCGTATGTAAAAAGTTCGCATACCAATGATATTATGAAGATTGTAGGAGATATTCTCCTCTTTGGAGGATTTAAACAATTATTTCCCTAATTTATCGAAATTATCAATTTGAAAATTGATTGGACAATATTACTTTCTTCTCCCCCTCTCTCTCTTTTTGTATCGAAAATCAAAAAGAAATATTTAAATGCGTAAATAATTTAATGCATTCGATCTTGTTTTTGACAAACAAGTTTTAGTTACGCTTTTACCTTCGTTCAATTCGTATGAAGGCAATCCGCATGAATAGTTAACGCCACCCATCTTGCAAGAAACCGCGTTCCTTGCATATTTTCACAGAGTTTCGCAAAGTTAATTCGCACGTGCAGCTTTGATCGAATACCTCCTTTCTCGCGTTCGATACGTTTCCTTCTCCAATCCCTCCTCGTGTATTTTTCTCTCTTTTTGCCAGAATGTGCACACGCATACATACACACACGCACTCATACTCCGATGTATGTGATACACATACATACATACATATCATCGTCGTCTCCTTGCCGCGATAACCGCCAGCGGTTTTGAACGGCTTCATTCCCATCACCGGAAGATAAACTCCTATAAAATCTCACTGCCGCGCCGGTTTAAGGCGCCTCATCCACCTACCGTCGCGCTCTTCGCAGACTGCTGATATTATCCTCCGCTCTATCCGAATCCGTGCTCAAACGTGGGCTGGCGTGTGGAACAGAGTTTCGCCTCGTTACGTTTTGCTCAATTTTCGCCGAGCGAAAAAAAGCGGCTGTCGAAATGCGAAAATACGGAAAGAAAATAAAACCGCGAGACGTAAAACGCGTGGATTTCGATTTGGAAGAATGGCGGCGGAAGTTAAAGATGGGTGACACTATGGAAAAGTGGGACGACCGATGAGAGGAAGAGGAGAGAACGCATGGTTGAGCAAAAACGATCTCAGACGCTGACGCTTCTGAACCAGTAAAAGTTTAAGCCTCCGTCGTAACTCGCAACCTGTTATGCTTCCGCGACACCGATCATTTCTCGCGAACTGCCCCGTGATCTCGCCGTTTATGCGACAGTTATCTTTCGGCGCGGCGGCGAAAAGAGCCTCTTCACACGGAGGCTCTGTAACGAGCGCTGACATAGCGCCCCGCCGCGTTTTCTACTTAGCACGTTCGCCGCTTTGGAATGATTCGTTCGCCTCGTCGATTCGTCAACTCGTGAATCGATAACGAGATTCGAGATGCCTCACGTCGTGAAGTATGAAAGCAAAATGCGATATTTCAAAGTTAATTGATAATTTTATATTTCTTTTGAATAATAATCAGTTCTTAATCGATTATCGTTGTGCGTAAGTAAATTAGTTTTAAAATACAACAATACGCCAGATTCGCACAGAAACGGAAATTAAGCTTTCAATGAGTAATATTACTTAAATGACCTTTTGAAAACGTACGCCACTTTCAAATAGATAACATCGAGGCTGAATCTCTTTATGAGATGCGGATCGTGCTAAATCTTTCTGCATCTAATTATATAGCAGTAGGATACTTTAAGATTCCGGCACCTGATTTCTAATGAGTATCACGATGTACTTGCAGGAAGTTTGTCCGGTATATCGGTAAGATCGAAAGTTCGACGCGGGTCGGCTCGTTGAGAGCAATTGGACGCCCGCATGGCCAAACGCATTAGCCGCTTGATTGGTATTCCAAAGATCTCCAGTGTGGGAGAGTCGAGGTAGTTTCGTCCTTCCTTCTCCGCTACTTCTCTCCCCTTCCGCTGTTCTATCTCTCATGTTCTCTCTCTGGAAGTATAGGATCTTCATCACAGTGCCTGTTACGAATAAGCTCTTAATTCCTTGTAGGGTTCTTGACTCCCACTTCTACCGTCTCCCTGACTCTGCTCTCTGTCTCCCCCTCCCCTCCCCTTCTGTCCTCCTCTCGCAGGACTCTTCTTCGCCGGTACCTTCTCCCTTTCTCAATCCGAGAGTTCTCTCCCACTGCCGTCTAACCACTACTGCTTCTTCCAATGTCCGCGACCCACCCGCTCAACGACCGCCACCCCACCCTCTCGACGCCGCTTTCTTGGCTTCTCTCACTCCTCGTGCTCTTCTCTCCTTCTGTTTTGCTCTTGTACAAAAGCCAACGTGGGCTGTATGCTCGTACAGATGTGTCCAGCGTTGGACTCGAGCGTACGGAAAGCCGGAGCAAGGGAAAACTTTGTGTGGTATGTCTGTGCTTCTCGCGTGCATTCCTTTAAATGATCCTCCTCCACGGTATCCGTGAACCATACTCGATGAACGAATCATTCCATTGCGTCATGCAAGCAGATATAATATCGTGAGACTCGTAGACATGTCAACTTTGAGTTGAGCATAATAAAAGTCCATTTCCGAGAAACGTGTCTTTTTTATGTATTGGCAAAAAAAGGAAAAATCTGAATTCAGACAAGTTTTATGAGTTTACTTTTATTATAAATTTTTCTTACAAGTCTGAATCAAGTTACCTAACGAAAAGTTGAAAAAAAGTCAATTATATTAAACAACATGCAAAATAAGATGTCCTCCTGTTTCTATAATTTTTATTCAGTTGTCCGATCCATCAGTATTAATTGATTCATTTATTTATTCGAGTGAAGGCAGATTTGATTTTCGCTTCATTGCTCGCGCTCGCGCATGTCTCATTACGATCGCTCGGTCGGATACCGTGTCCTCCCTTACAGAGCGAATAAGTAAAGCGAAGCGGAGAAGCGTGTATCGACCTCGAACCGTAGGTGTGGGTTCGGTCCGAGAGTGGTCGGTCTGCTCACGCTTGGCAGCCTGGCGACTACGAGCCGCCTCTCTCGGGTTCTGTGCTCTCTTGGGCGAGCCCTCAAAAAAATCCCCAATGCCAGGGGAAATGGGGGCAAGAGTGGCCCTGGAAGGAGGAGGAAGTATAGCCGAACTAGAAGGGGACGGCGAGGGACTGAAAGGGGGAGAGTTATATACACGGGGTCTCTCCCACCGTCGTTGCCTCTCTTCTTCGTCGTCTTCTTCTGCGTCTTCGTTTTCTCCTTTTTGTCTCTTTCTCTCTTTTTCTCTCTGCTCTGCTCTGCTCTGCTCTACCACAGCGGTGCTCTTTATCTCTTTTCAACCAGCCTCCGGTCGTATTCCATTTAGCAGGGGCGCCGTTGGAACCGACGAACCATCATAGAATACCTTGCAGCGAACCAAGAGCGTAGCCACCAATGCTGCGGGAGAAATAAAAAGGATCCTCCTCTCCTCGCAGCATGCCAAAATAAAACGGCACTCTAGCTGCTTGCCTCTCTCTCTCTCTCTTTCTCTTCTTTTCTCCACTGGTTATACTCATTCTGGCCGTCCCGTTTGGTCTGTGACCGGAGAAAGAGAGTGAGTGAATGAGTGAGTGAGTAAGAAATTGTGTGTGTGTGTGTGTGTGTGTGTGTGTGTGTGTGTGTGTGTGTGTGTGTGTGTGTGTGTGTGAGAGAGAGAGAGAGAGAGAGAGAGAGAGAGAGAGAAATAGAGAAAAAGAGGATAGGGGAAAGGGATTGAGAGAACGATCAGGTGGGGGCATAGGGGGGCAGAGAAAAGAGACGGGCTCTTTATTGGTCTCTGGGAAACCGATCCCCCTCAAGGGCAATTAGCGAAGTACAAAACGGAGGTAGCTCTCTCTCGGTTTATGGATTGGACGGTGAGAGGCGATTGAGCCCCCCCCCCTCTCCTCCCCCTTTCGGCCATATAGATCGCGTTCCGTAGTGTTCGGTCGAGTGAAAAGTGTCATGGATAGCTCAATCTCGCGGATTAATGTCGGTCAATAACAAGCATCACGCTAATGCGAGCGCCATTCAATCTAATTAGCGCAGCGTAGAACGGCAGGCAAGCAGCTCTAGTAGCGCGAGAGCACGACAGGTGATTAGAAGTTATGCCAATGTGAATTACAGGAAGCAGTGTTCGCGAGTGTTTAGATTCGATATCACGCTCGTAACGTCACGCTGAGAAAACACAAGGTGAAGAGTATATACCGCTTCGTGTGAGAATGCCGAGTCTTTTTTTTTTTTTTTAACAAGGTCGAAACGATATTAGCAGGAGGACGAGAGACTTGCGCTCGATTCGACTCCCTGTTTCGAGACCCCTTTTCAAGATGTCTTTCACCACCGCCTCTTCCTCGCCTCGCCCTGTCCTGTCCTGTCATTCGGACAACCAGCTCAAGGACAGTCACCTTCCGCCGAGAAATGTTACTGGAGCGCATGTGTCACGGTTGGAAAATGCGTCTGTCCTTTGCCATACAACTGACAATAATATCTGATTTGTACCGACTATCTTTACCTCGAAAATTTATGCTATGACAAAGTAGACATTGTACATTTCGCCGAAACAAAACTTGTCAAAACTTGGAAATTATGTGACAAGTGTAATTTTATTCTAAACGTTATAAGATTATGGGTACAAAAAGATTTCTTTTTCTCTTTTTTATAGAAATTTGAATTATATTTTAATCGCGACAATTTTCAAATTAGAGATTGCTCAAAATAGAAAGAGACTATTAATATTAAAAACTATCAATATTAAAATTTATATTCACATCCATTTATATTGTATTTAAAGAATTTATCGTGAATCGTATCTGAGAAATTATTGATAATTCAAAAGTTTTAATAATTTAAAAGATTTATAATTGATATCATATATATATATCTAGGAAAGGCCTGGTGATTCAACAAATTTCTCGCGTTTTAATTGAAAACCAATTCGATCATTCGACTCGTACAGCAGAAATTGGATTTGATTCTACAGATCCCGTTTCGGACTGTACACTGTTCTGAAACAGGTAAAATATTCCTGGAACGGATGTCAACAGTTTTCATGCAATTGTCTATTTTTCCTATGGAGAAGATTAATCCCATACACATGACGTGCTTTACCTATACTTAGATCGTCGACTATCTCGGGAACACCGTTCGAATTACCTCTTCGTCGGCGATAATTGAGAGCTCTTATTTCATCATTAGCGCCAGACCTTTCATCGCCTCGTTCCATAAATGTCACAATCATTCGATTTGATTTTTTTCTTTTATAAAACCTACCATGCGCATCAATACCTATTCTCATCTCTTCATGGAACATTATCAAGGCGTATTGTTGCGCAAAGTCCTTCCGTACAAAGACACACAGACTGCACGTGCAAGATCTTTGGCAAGATCACCACTAATTCACGACCCCGATGTTCGCTGGAAAGCGCGCGAGAAGAAAGATTGATGTCGATAGCCCCCTCTGATTAAACCTTCGGCGCCTGTATTCCCCCTTACTCTCGCTCTCCGCCCGTATATTCTCCACCTTCTGCCTCATCCTTGCGGCGCACCCTAGCCTCCCCCCTGTTGTCCCACCATTCCCTCCTACCCGAGCCTCTCGTCGAGGCGAGATAGCCTCCTCGTGTGGCGTGTACGCGTCATCGCCAAGTATAATATTCCCTTGGCAGGCCTGGCTCGCTGGATCGTCGGATCTCACATGTGAGTACAGCCCGAGACCTGGAGGGGCCAGGCCCCCGCGTAACCACGTATACAGACCATACGTACATATATATGTATATGTGTATACACATATATCCGCGCGCGCGCTCGGCCTCTAGATAGAGCGTGCGTTTAAACGCGCGATGGAGGTGCACGAGGCAGGCAGAAGAAGAGACAGGGGACGGCGACGAGGTCGGCTGGGGCGTTATTGAAACACTGGCTGGTTGCTTAGAGCACGTGGGACGTATGCGTTTCCAGCGGATCGTCGTCGATAATTGTGGGCGATCGCACGATGCATCGAGTGGCTTTCGAGCCTTTCGCTTAACCGTTGCGAAGTCATGCTACCCGGAAGCGATCGCGCAGCTAATGATCTTTGCGTATTAATAGGCAGGCGTGATATCGAGATGAGACAACTGCCTGGATTAGTTCATGGACCTATAGCACGTGTACGGGGGAAAAAGAAGGAGGGAGATATTGCCCGGATTAATTATCGGGCCTTTGTCGGGTAGAAATAAAGTGCTGTGGAAAGAGACGACTGGTGCGGGAGAACAAATTGCATTGCTAAGGTCGACGTTGGAGGCTAGGAGAATGTACATCCGCCTATACCTTTGTACAAACGTCGAACTAGAAAAACATGTCTTTGTGAAATTACTAAAATTCTCCATTTTACATTATTATTCTATACTGGGAAAAAATATAGTTACACTTTTGGACTCAACCACAATTTTATAATATTTCTAATGATAATTATGGTTAACATAATGATACATATAGTTAAGTTAATAATATTTATTGTTAGAAATATTATAAAATTGTGGTTGAGTTCAAAAGTAACTATATTTTTCTCTCATTGTAAATCTATCTTACTATTACTCCTCATTTTCAAAAGAATTATCTTTATGAATACATTTGTAAATAATCATATTCATTCAACGTAACGTGGGACGTAAATTTTTCAATCGGATTTCTCTTCGCGTTTCGAAAGATAAAATTAGCAAAACTTGAGGTGTGATCGATACGCTATCGCAGCAAATTTCGACGAATATGGAGCTCTCGGAAGAGTTCGATTCATTTCTCTCGAATTGGCGATATCGCAAACGTGAAAGAGGAGCGGCAGCAAGCGCGAGTATGGTTTTTCCTGCGTACGGTTTTTTCTGTGTGCCGTTTTTCTCATGCATGTTAATGAAAAGAAGGAAAACGACGACGACGATGACGACGACGACGACGACGACGACGACAAGCAGAGAGCAAGAAGAGAAGAGTTGCATGCTCCCTGCTCGCGGGGCGAAACGCGACTGGAACGAATCGAAGCGGCATGCTATGCGGGAGAACCAAATAGAGCAGGGCGCGTGCTCGAAACTGGGCGCCGCTCTATCCTCTTCTTTTCCCACCCATTCCTCGCGCCCACCGCCCTCTCCCCGTACCGCGACGAGGGTGATGCTTGGACCATGCGTGTACGCGTTCCTCTTCAGCTTTAGTTCTACCGTCAGGTGATATCGAATGCCGCGTCAACGGGACACATGCTCGATCCCTTATGAATTTCGCGATGTTTAATGCATTCGCATTTCGTACGAGCGTCTTCTTCGCAGTGCGCTCTCCGTTGCGGAGAGACGGACGATCGTCCTTGATGAAAGACCGATTGCAGGCTTATAATTAATTCCTGACAGCGAAATCCGCGTGTTTCTCGCGTTCTGCGAAGAAACATCCATAGCTAGATTTCCACGTCTTCGCGTACCACGATAACGCAATTAGAGGCGCCGTATTGTAAGTTAGACATTTTTAATACTGCAATCGTTGGCCTTGCGTGGGATAAAGTTCCGCGAAGATCTCTCGGATATCGGAAACATGCCACGTGAATGAAAGTTTACGCGACGAGAAGACGCCCCCGTTGTACCTAACGGCTCTCAATTGTAAAACTCCGATGAATTTTACAAAACAAGCTCGCGTTCGTCTCATCGATCTATTAATCATTCTGATAATTTTCTTAAATTCTCCTTTTTTGAATCAATCGTCTTCTGCTCAGGTAATTGATCACAGAAAACCTGTTAGCGGAATAATGACTGGAATATTAAACGAGCTATAGTTTTCACGCTTATAGCTCGAGACTCCGACATTCTTCGTTAACGCACGCGACGGGGATCTCCGTCGTCGCAGTCTTCGTCTTCGTCTTCGTCGCCGTTGTCGTCGTCGTCATTGGACTTTTCCCCTCGGTGGAAGGCAGTGACGCACACGTATGCGTGCGTATACAATCCGACGACACACATGCCTCGGGAGTAATAGATGTGTTACACGGCCGAGGATTCAGAGAAACACGGACACGTATGGGGCGACACGTATGGGAGGGACGGGCGGACGGACAGACGAATGGGAGACTGTTACACCCAATTGTCCCTTGTTGCGCAGGGGTCAAGTAAGGTAGCCAACCGGCCACGCCGGATACCGTAGTCGCCTATGGCTTCGACGACGCTACTTCCAATCGTACTGCATTTTAATCTCAACTTTCCGAATTTTCAAATCATTGTGTGGCAAAAGCTTTTATGACAGCTAATCTTGATAGCATTTATCGGTGAAGGAATTTTTATTCGCTAATACGCGGCGATTATATTTGAAATGATTCCCAGGTAGACTAGAGAAAAGAAATAACGTTTCTGACATTGATATTTACGATTAAAAGAAAAATTACATGCAAAATGAAATACGATAAATTATATTACGAGATAATTTTCGGTATTTCCTTTTCTTCATATAGATGATTCGAATTAAAGGAGGATCGAAATATAAATTTTTCCAAGCAGGAGTTATTTCTAAACGAGATCACAGAGAATAAATAATTCGTTCGCCTCTCATCGATTCACGTCCACACTTTCACGTCGTCTTTGGACGGCGAAGCGCAACGAAGACTTGGCAAAGTGCACGTCTTTCCTGTCGACGCCACTGGATCCGTCCGCCGTCGCCGCCATCGTCGTCATCGTCTTTTTATTTCTTCTTCTTTTTTTGGGGGCGCACACGTGTGAGGTTATCCCGCTGACGGTGACCCCGTCGTCCTCCTACCGACGTCTTCTCCTCCTACTCCGCATTTGCTTTCCAGATCAGAAGAGCTCTTCCAACGATCGCCTCTCCGCCGGTCTCCCCCTAACGCAACCTGGACTTCGCCACTTTGGAAACGTATGCCGATGACGTCATGCGATCCTCTCTTTTCAGCCGACTTATATATCGGCGAATGCTTCTCGTCGAATCTACTCTCGTGTAACTGCACAATCATGCGTATCCTTGGAGGGCGAAAAATCAGGCGAGGAATCCGTCTTTTCCTCGACACGTATATCTCGATGCGATCCTCCAGCAAACGCGGACGCGACTTAACTCGCGGATCTTGCAATTTCTCCGAGACGCCACAAGGACAATCATTTTGCTACGGTAATGGTGATGAGACATCGAGGTTTGACATTTCTCGCGAACTGTGCGTCAACTGTGATGATTTAATTTTGTTGTCCTAGATAAAATTAGAGATTGCCTCTCGAGCGTCCAGCGTGATCCACTTCGGTGATTAATAATCACCGATGACATTTCACGATAATGGGGCGAGAGGATTCGATTGTAAGAATTCTGGGACGACGAGACGGTGGGGCGGATTAAACAGTAAAAGTACACGGGGAGGAAAATAAAAGCGCACCGAATGAGGGCGTAACGTTGGTAATTGCCGGCGGCCTTGAGACCCGTTCACCGTAGGAGCCTACGTATATTTATGCGACGCCAGATTTGGTAGGCAAATGAGTCGAAATTGAGAGTCGCTCGGTATACCGAATCGGCCGAGAGCAAAGAGGGAGAGAGAGAGAGGAAGATTGAAAGGAGGGAGAGAAGAAGGATCGGCGACAGGCGGTCAAATCGCGACGGACGGTAGGTGTTTTGCCCCGGTTAAAACACATAGCAGAGAGATCACCGGTAGGCCACAATCATTTCCCCATTATCCAAAGAGCTACCCAGAAGAGGCAACTAAATCGACCACTCGAGCGAGCGTTCTCCGCGAGCAATCATCCTAACGGGCCCAATTCGGTCCTCCTTTTACGTCGCGGTCGGTGCGGCCGTCGTGTTCCGGGTCCTCGACGAGTTTGACCTTTTCTTTATTCCCATTGCGTTGTTTAATTGCTTTAAGTATTCCTTGATTTCTCACGAGTTATTTCATATTTCTGAATTTGTCTTACGAAAGAGATTTCGTAACGAATTACTTTTTCTTATTGCGAGTTGAAACGTCTTAAACGAGTAAATATCGTTTTTTATTGAATCACTTTTCCAACGATTGTGATATTATGACAACTCGGCGCAAATTAGAATCTACTACGATCGAGTAATGATTAGTTTTCTCTCAATCTTCTTATATCATTATAAATAGTGTATGTGTTTTCATCGAAAACAAAATTATTACTCATTTCTATATTTGCATTGCATTGAAATTTTATGTAATAGTATTATTTTGGTAATCAATGCTTAATAAAATTAATATATTTTAAATTAAATTTTAAAATTATTGATATATATGTATATTCCCTAATTGAATAACACTAGAAATGATCGCGTTTATGAATTCTGGAAATTTGGACAGAAATGTCGCCAAGAAAAATAGAGAATCGGAATCTGACAGGCTCGCTGTTCTAAAGCGACAATCTTGAGAGAACTTCCGTTTTTCTAGTTCGAGAATCTCTCATTAGTCGCGGCTTCGACGGGTAATTCAGCATCTTCACTTGTCAGAAAGACAAAAGATAATCGTCTTGAACGATCTCGCGGCGGTGTCCGGCCGCCGTGTCGGTTGCCGTTGACGTTGATTGGTTGGACACCGGCTACTGGTCCCGGTTGACCCCTAACCCCGGCAACTCGCTCGCCTTTATCGTCTGGAATTGCTGTGTTGGTGGCGAGTTGGTACAACACGACGCAGCTCCCGCCCGCGGTGGCCTCATCGTCTCTCCTCTCGTTGTACACGCGCGCGTAACCGTGTACTACACGCATCTCTCGTGGAGCCGGGCGGCTGCACGGTGGGAGCGGAATTCTGTGCGGAGCGACAAACAATTGCCGCCAAGTGGCTTAATTGCAGCCAACTAAACAAATGTTCCAACCGTAGCTGCCCGCCGAGAACGGCGCTCGCGAGGAGAAGCGTGGCTCCTCTCTTATGTCGCGCTCTTCTTTCTTCCCCTTGCTCCGCGGCAATTCCTTCTCTTACGTAGTTCTGGTTCCATGTGCCTCTTCCCTGCTTGGAAAAGAGAGAGAGAAAGAACTTATCGTTCCGGAGTTACCGGGGCTCAAAAGGCTGAAGAGGAGATTTCTCCGTTTTTTTCCTTATCCCGACTCATGCGTTCCCGCGTACGAGTAAATGCGTGCGCGGGAATCGAGGCGCGATTCGCGAGATGTTAACGAGATGTGACCTCGACGACCAACATTGCAACAGAACTCTCATCTCCGAGATCGTCGTCGAGATCGCATCGAGGTAGCCGGCGCAGCAGAATCGTTAGCGCTCGACGCTTCCAGAGGATCTTAAACGGCATGGTTGCTCTTACAGTTCTGTTTTAATACTCCACTCCTTCCGCTCGCTTCTGTCTTCGTCCTCGTGCTTCATGCCTGGAAGACGCCGGGATCGTTTCTCATTCGCCGCATTCGTCGTAGGTGTATATACGGCCGGCCGGTTGCGCGCGCGGCGAGATTCCCATTTATCAGGGTACATCCGCCGGAAGTGGGGCGGCCCCCGTGCGTAGGTGAGACGGAGAAGAAGCGAGAAAGAGAAAGAGCCCGTAGTCCGCTGGAGAAGCGGGAGGACCGGGGATCTTTGTTTATTAATACCTGCGACATCATCGGAGTCCTTGGGCGCGGCGAATGAAATCAGTATGATACCGATGTGCGTTCAGATTTCGACGCATATTCTGTCTATCATCATACTTGTGAATCATCACTTTTTTTTCGAACGATACTATATTTCTATTTTAGTTCTACACATCCTTATTCCGCTTAACTGTTTTAGAGTTGCAGTTTAATGTCGTGAAAAATAGAATGCATCAAAAGTATACACGATATGTAACATTCAAGTATTATCCGAGTACCGTTTGTGGGACGACGAGTTCCGCATGTAACGTGAATTCCACACGACTTCCTATATCGCTCCGTGTCCTTGTTGTAAATTAAACGCAACAATTCGCAGATATCCTGACGCGTAGGATAACTCGTAACGATCGTATCGATGGTATCAATTACTAGAATACCGCTGCGCGGAGCTCGATCCGCTCGTCGCCGATCGTCTCCTTCCCAGAAGGTAACCCGCCGCGATTATCTTTAATGGCAAACACCTTGACGGTGTACCAGGCCGAGCGAGATCGACCGCGGTAAGATCGAGACCTCCGGGACAAGCGCGGCACGGTTGATCGTAAGGCGATTCTTGAAATCGCTAAGGCGGGGGCTTGGATCAGTAGAATCTATCAGGGAGTTTCCCGCTGAGACTAAATTGCGATGCAAGTTTTATTTTTCACCTACATTTCTATTTTATCTTGAGTTTATATATCGAGTTTTATTTGTACTTCCCCCTCTCCCCCCCCCCGTCTGGATCTTTATCTCCCTCTCATCCGACTCCGTGTTCAGATTACAAAGAGGACTCATTATAATCGATAGATACCTATAGATACTTCCGCGACCGGATCCGCGAAAATCATGCTATATTAAATTCTTAATGAAAGATTCTTAAAATAACCTTCTACGAGTGTGTAGCTGGAAATCAACTGTGCAGCCAGCGGGCGAGAAGGGAGGGGGGGAGGAGAGAAAAGTGTGAGAAAGAGAGAGAAACGGAGCAAGACGCCCAGCCAATAAATTCCACCGATTATTAAACAGATTCTGTGCCCGCCTTCTAATATACCGATGAATGCGCCGTCCCATCAATCCGTTTCGCCCGAAAACACATAGCTGATACTAAGAGCAAAATGTAGAAATAAAGATTGAGACAAAATATCCGGTATTTGTATTATGAAAAATGAGTTCGCTGTATGTCAAATTAAATGTATATCAAAATTGTTTATATACGGTGGATGGGAAAACTCGCTGATTTATACATTGTATGACTAGCGATTTTAAGTTTAATGCATTGCTAATATATAAACGAAATCATATTTATCAACAAAAGCGATGCGAGTAAAATTCGCAATGTTTTGGATTATTCAATCATATCTTACATATTTCCACACTCAGCAGCGTTCTAACGTAATTGTAAAATCGTCAGTGTGCAGTAAAACATATTTTTTTATCCAGTAGAACATCCTCTTGCAAACGTTTTCTTTCTCCCCTTCCCCCTCGCGCGCACACGCATGGAGAAGATGACCATTCATCTTGAAAAAAGCGCAGCGCGACATTTCGTCGCGATTGGATCTCCACCGCAGAGGCCTCTCGCGATTTCCACGTTCGTGCGCGAACGACGCCGACTCGTCGGAATTTCTCGGTTACATCATCAAAAGTTTTTGCGGCGCCGCGCGCTCACACACCGACACGTATGCAAGCGTACGCGCTCGCACGCCGCCTATGTCCTACAAGCCCGCTGGACAAAGTTGTGGCCGGTATCAATTGGCCGTGCTCTCCGCGTTGTATACCGGTCGACCTTCTGGAGTTGCAACACGAGACCTGACACAGATAGGAGAGACTGCGCCGCCGCTGCGCCTGCTGCAGCGAACCAGTCGGCCCAGGCATCGCTCAGGCTAACGTAGTGCTGCATGCCTTGCGAAACTGCCGGCAGGCCGACCGGCCGCTCGTTTCAACGGGGAAAAACCCGTTAATTTCGTCGGGATAAAATCAATCAAAGTGAGATAAAATCGCGCCGTTAGAGCCTCGGAAGATCGCCTCGATTTGCCGCGATTCGAGGATCGATTAGAGGTACGGGGCAGCGCTAGGCGATGCCATATCACGGAGGGCGAGGAACGTTTCGTGCTGCTCTTTTCGATGAAAAACGACCCGACCATATAGAGGTGATCCTCTGTCCGACGAGCCTCGGCCTTATTCCCTCAAAACGACCCTGACCACTCGAGCTCGGCCAGTGGCGTAAAAAGAGGATGACTTTTTGGGAATGAGCCGTGTAGAAAACGTGCTTGCCTGTTACGAGTAATGTTAACAGCTACGTTTTGGAAAATGCTGTCAGATATATAGTCAAATTTATTGTACTATGGCGATGCTGTAACGAAAGTAGAGAAGGCAGAAAAGATGTTGATTTCACGGATTAATTTTCCGTTATAACGATCCGTTATAATGACTATTATCTGCACACTTACTACATTTATGCATTATTACGAAAGGAATTATGTCAGAACATTTTTTGACATGCGCGATAATTAATAATTTCCTAATGAACGTAAGGCTAATTGCGTTTCTGCATAATCACTTCTCGCTCGGTCGACGATCCTATTTCGCCGGGCTCTCTGTTTAGAGAAGATCTTTGTATATATGGCGCGGTGCTTAAGCCGGAGGCAGACTGACCGCGTTAATCGTGAAAGGGGGGTTGAGAGGCTCGTTCGCACTACTGATCCGAGATTCTCGACGCGCGTCACCTTCGCAACGCGGCGCAACGCCGAGGCGTAAGCAATTTGCGTTTCGACGAATCGCGAGTCGCCGCCGGCTCTTGATCTGGGACAATAAAGTCCACGGTCTTCCTGTGGGCGTATGGTAACGCGGACAGCCTTCGATAGCTTCTTCTTTGGCCGCGACGCAAAATCGTAAAATCTTACGAATTCTAATGAATTCTTTCATTTTTATGTAAAGTCAAATCGAATTCGAATGAAGTGATATAAATAAATAATAATTAAGGATTATATTATTAATAAGATAAAAAGGAAACGGAAATCATTAATGTGTATGACTTCAATTAATAAATACTTTGTTTTAATTTATAATTATGTGATGACTAAATACGAGATATAACAGATTCGGGATATAGTAGTCAGTTTTTTTTTTGAAAAAAGCATGTAATTATATTAACTTACATGACAATAATAAAAATATAAATTTTTTGTGATCACACATACTGCATTTATTATACACGGAAACTTTAGCTTAATCAAGAACAAATTTGCACAAACATTCTCACAAACGCGTTAATTTTTAAATAATATTTTTACAAAAATGATATGGAGGTGCATAGCAAGACTAAATAAGGCCGCAAAGCATCTGGCCCTGTGTAACGATGCGGTTACATCGCGGCTGCGTTCGCGCGGTATTATCATAACGGGTAGTTGCGGAAAATGAGTTTCACGAACTTTTAAACGCGTCGCGAGAGTTTCGTCCCGTTCGCTTTCGTACCGCACAGCCTAGGGCGAAACCGTTGGACTGCTATAGCTACGACTCGCGAATGGAAAACACTTCAACGTACCTAACGGTGGCTTTCTATCTGTTGCAGGAGAACATCTCGACCCCGGAGCCCACCGACATATCGGAGGAGGATCACTACCCAAGTGAGCAAAACCTTTCATTATCTATATCTCCATCCCGTAGCGTAAAACCTTGCCGAGCCCCTTACAGTCGATGTCGGAGGTGTCCCCCTTCGGACCTTCACCCGGCTAAGGATTACGAGATCGTAGTCCTTACGAAACAAGATGCAGAGGCGTATACTTGCCGCGTGCGTACGTGTGCGAGCCAAGTTTTTAACCGCTCGACACGGTCGGTTTTCAGTGCGTTTCTCGCGTGGAATCAACCCTCGTCTTTTTCGTGCGTCTTCTCGTCGTCGCGGGGTCAGGTCGCAACCGTTTCGGGAATCTGACCCGAATTCTAACGGCAGCGCCGCACGTTTTTACATTATTGAACCGTGTCCTGAATGATTTAAACGTCACTCCGACTGCCGCCGGCGCGCGGCCGGTTCTCTGCCTCACCTTTTCTCTTTCCCTCTGTCACCCTCTCTCTCTCTCTCTCTCTCTCTTTCTCTTTCTCTCTCTCCCCCTCCCCCCGTCGGTTTGTTCGCCGGCTAATAAATCTCTGCTCTCGTCATCGCGCGGCCGAAGCGCCCGTCCGCCGTGTGTCACCGCTAATTCCGCCGCTCGGACGAACAAACGGAACCGCGCCCGCGCGATACGCTAGAAAATCTGCGGATTGTCCCTTTGAACTCTCCGGTCCGATTACGTGCGGTTGTATGCCGGGGGAACTGCGCAGAACATCGTTATTTCAGTCGTTCCCGCGGAATTTGTGCGAATTAATAGTAAGCTCGTTCGTACACTTCGTACATCGCTATCGTTACGCATTATTATAAGCTAAATTGATAGGTTGAATTTCGTCCGCAATATATTCTAATGATAATTCTACGCACACAAATTTTGGAACGGATGTTGATATTTTCTGTTAATAAAAAAACCTGAAATTTTTGTTCCTCTTTGATTTTTGCGTGCTTATTGTAAAGTAGATAAGATGTAAACGGTAAATTGTTATTAAACGTTGCGATCTGAATTAATAAATTATTGAAAAGAATGAAAATGGATTAAGATAGATTATTTAAAAAGAAAGATAAATTTTTCTGTAGATAAAAGTACAATCGTGAATCGGATATTCCTCGAACATTTTCAAGTAAATCCTTGCAGAATCTCAGGTGGTAATAAATCAAGGTATAATAATAATCTAAGGGTTAATATCGGCTATTCGGTTCCGATGTACGTTCGCGGCAGCTCGCGTGGCACGGATCGATATAACGAATTAGTAGTATCGAGCGCACGTTACTCGGCACCGCGCATTCGATTACGGTTTCACGACATACAGGAATGGTTCGTCTTTAATGTTCAGAGAGGGACGGACGTGTATAGTACCGCATTACATGCACAGTGTGCGGTCAGATAAAAAAAAAGACGGGATCAATGATTTCGCGAGAGAAACACGTAGAATACACATACAAGACACGTACATGTATACGGACACGTACATGCATACAAACACCGAACCGAACGTTTAATGAGTTTACCTGTGACCAAATTCCTTTCGCTCCTTGAGAGCAATTTGGAAATCACCTAGTTAAAGCGCGCTGCCCACGAAACAGGTCAAAAGTTTTTATTCATACGAGGCAACGATAAACTGTCGCGTAGAAAAAAATTATAAGAATAGTAGCATCGAGTTTGGCACTTGAAATTTCGATAGAAAATTTTCGTGATAAAATATCTTATCCTCAGCTATTCATACACCTCGGATCGATATCTCATAATCTCTTTTTGTTTTTTTATTTATATGGATTAAATGTCATGCGTTTAACACACTGTACTTTGATTCTTTCGCTAAATAACTATCCTTCCGACTCGCATATTTTGAATCCCCTCCTTCACACTATCTTGGATACTCGAGAATTGTGCATAAGGCCGCGACTGTAAGCGATAAACAACAAGTTACGAGCTGCGAATAACTCAGTTTGTTTATTGATCTTTTCGCTTAGTCCATATTGTATATGCAGAAAAATAAATTTTTATTCATTACATTTGTAATAACTCGATCTTCAAGGAATCAGAGGTTAGACTCATTAGAATTCAAATACTTGAAAGATCAAAGTCAATGTTGTCAGAAAAGATATTCGCGTCATGCATTACTTATCGCTTGTCATTCATCTTATTCATCAATGTGCGTACGATGACCTTCGTTGTATCGGCACGATTTCGGGAACTATCGTTATCGGCACCTTATTTTTCATTTGCGTTGCGCGAATCGTGTTGTTTACTTACTCATCGGTGCAAGCGAGCTGTTGATCGGAGTACGTGAAAAGGCACACGTCATCGCTGTAGGACATTATTCGGTCGGTGCATCGTGACGAATCGCGGCGTGTGACGCTAAGACTGGCTCGTAGATCTCGCCGGGTCCCCGGCGGGTATCTCACGGAGCGAGTCACGTCGACAGGACGTCGTTAATCGCGCCGTCGAATTTTACCGCGACGCTGATCAATAATATAACCGACATCCCTCGGCCGGCTCGATTGCCTCCAAGGATAAATCAACGGCGCATACTTCGGCGGGGAGTTAATCGTAGACTCACTTACTCGCGGGGCTTAATCCGTCGTTGCCGCGAGGCTGGTTGGTTTTTGTCGGAGCCCGTGTAAATTACCCGATCGATTA
The DNA here is from genome assembly GCA_928718305.1 of Tetramorium bicarinatum. Classification (NCBI taxonomy): domain Eukaryota; kingdom Metazoa; phylum Arthropoda; class Insecta; order Hymenoptera; family Formicidae; genus Tetramorium; species Tetramorium bicarinatum. Next base: position 7,254,925 of record OV788321.1, read on the forward strand.
ATAATCGTAAACGGCGCACGGTCCACCGCCAGCTGCGACGGTCGAGCTATGTGGCCTGCCGGCCGGCCGATTTATCAGTTTCGGGTAATTAAACCTGTTGCGTTATTAAATCGAGTCGACGACGTCGTCGTTTTGTAAGCTTAATTTATTCGTCCGCGATTCGCTCGCTACGCGAGCTCAGGTAGCTGATAAGTGATAATAGCCTCCGGCGTACCGAAGCCGGCCACCGGAGGCTGATGACGAATGTCGCGATTCATTCGTGATATAAGACCGCGTCCGAACGTGTGACTCCACTCTCGTGTGAGCAAGGACTCCCGTTTGCGAGGAAGAAGTTCCCGAGTTAACGCGAGGCGTTGTCATTCATTTACTTTAATAAGTTTCCCAACTTGTTTGAAGCCAATTGAAATCCTACTTTTAATTTTGGCAGCCGCGCTCATGAAAGACCCGGATAAGCTGAAGTTGATGCTGCTCGCGTGGAATTATAATCTCCAGGCACAAGTACAGGCGCAGGCACAGGTCCAGGCTGCCAACGCGGCTCTCTCGCCAAATAACTCGTCGACTACCACGGCTACCACTGTTGGCACACCAGTCACCAGCCAATCGGCCATTTCCACGGCAAACAACACTATTAACAACTCCACACTCACAGGTAACACCTCATTTCACCGGCGAAATATACGGCGTTTTCGAGAAATGTAAAGTTCTAAGATGAATCCGTGGAAAGATATATCCGCAAATTTTATGCAAATTATTATTAGAAATAAACAATAAATGGCGTTTTAAATCCACTTTGCAGATCAGCCTTAAATAATTTTCTGGCGAGAAAAATATACGTTGAAAAAGAAGAAAATTTTTTCTCTAGGATGCATGCAAACGATCTTGAAGACTGTACTGGATAAATTTTTTCTTCTTTTAGATAATGCTTTCTACAATTTTTGAAACAAACTTCTCGAAATCGTCTTTTTTTTCTTTTATTTTAGCTTTTCCTATTATGAAATCATATATCCTAGGATTTAATGTTATCAACTATTTTCAACGCGCGCGCGACTACGAGTGAGAATCAATTGAGGTCGGTAGCATTACGAGCAATTTCGACTTTCGACCACAACTCTGCATCGTGATTGCCAACGTCACGGAGTATACGAAAAAAAAAAGTTGCCTCGCGAAATCGACAGGCGAGACATTTAACGGAATCCATTACGGGACGAAGGATGTCTAGACGTCTTTCTTTCTTTCTTTATTCTTCGTCGCGAAAGGACTCGACGAAGTTACGTACGCCAACGTCCCATTGATGTCGCCCTGACTGACGAAATCCCACTTATGAAAAGAACCTTGCTCCGCCTGGCGTAAGCGCGGCCGGAGGCTTTAATGCTCAAGTTTTGCGTCCTTCTCGCGCGGCGCGGCTCGGCTCGGCTCGGCTTGGCGGAGTGAATTGCAGGTTTCGCGGGGCCAAGGTGTACCGGCCATTTAGCTCGTAAAGTTTTGTCGTCGCGCGCGACGTGACTAATGGATCGCCGACCTAGGACGTACCCCATGGCGTAGAAAGAGAAATTCGACGCGCGTCTCATTTGCCTACGTATACACGCGGAGCGGTCTCTCCTCGCTGTTCCACACCCACGCGTTCCTGCGAAATCCGCGTCAGGGTGAATCGCGCGGGGATGAGACGCGCCGTGAATCCTTGCTTTTCCCCGCCGGCGATGAATCAATGCGGACGGAAAGCCGCGCGCGAGAGATGAAGAATGTGACTGATATCTTCGGGTATCAATACCTCTCTCGGAATTCGCGATGCGAACGCGATGTACATTGTTGTACGTCATCCTCGTTCATTAATCCTTACGTAATCATCGCAGAAACTTAAATTCTTTTGCGCCATCGTAATCTTGCCTGAGCAATGCTCGTTAAAAGTCAATTGTTTAAAATCCATCGTTTTTTATATTTTTAATATTTAAGCTTTTTACTACCTACCTTTTCATTTGTTACAACTCTAAAGTAACAAGATTACGATATTAAAATACCGGTTGCATTTCCGATTAGAAAAAGATGGAAGACACGCGCTCAAGACATCGCGTACTTGGATACTTGGCGCTCGAGAGGCCTGGTGGAGTATAGAGCCGAGTCATGTGAATGGGAGCGACGAATGTAATGCGGTAATTGTGTCGGTCGATGGACATTGAAAGTTGAATATCGAAAATCGCAGAGTGGGCGCGCGGAAAGGCCATTAGTCGCACTATTACAATATCGCAAGTGGGTCTCTTAAAACGATTTTGAATTATAGCCTATGCGCCACGTTGTTAATGCTTATTCAAGCTATCAATTTTTTCAATGCAAGGAGCAAGGAACATTATGGTTTCCAGTAGAGTTACGTTATGTAAAAATATTAAACGATATGATCGTTAATGTACAATAATATACGAATATATTGTGCATATTTCTAATTCATAATTAAAGACCGCATAAAATTTTATGAAGTTAATTATCTTTTAGTGAAACTCGGGTTAATTAAAATTTTATGAATCCGACAGATTTGAATTTTGAATAAAAAAATTAAATTTTTTCTTATTATAAAATATAAAAGATTTACGTTTTGTGAATTGTAAATAGTAATCAGGAATTGCCCAATTATTTTACAAATTTAATTTTTTGTTAATGTTACACGTGAAATATTTTTGGTAAAGAAATAAGCATGTTAATTGTCGTGCGCGTCCTCAATCCATGTAATGATAATCGCGCAATGATCTCCAAGGCGCCGAACGTTTCCGCGCGGTACTCTCTGCATGCTCTCAGGACTCTCCTGTTGTTCAGTTAGGTTGCGGAAGGATAATTCACCGTGCCCCTCCGCCCCAGTACGCCTCTTCCACCTATCCTCCCTGGCAGCTATTTGAAACTGGTTTCGAAGCGGGCCTCTATATCTCGGACGTAGTCATTGCGTAATGAACCAGCCATCGGTCGAAGAGACGAGTAGAGATATATATGTATGTATATTTATATATACATGTACGAGTAGATATATATATATATATATATATTTATATATATATATATATATATATATATATATATATATATATATATGTATCTGAACATATACAGCAAAACGGATAGATCTCTCTTCTCTCTTTCTCGTCGCACCAACCCTCTTTCCCTCCTACATGTTGACCAGCACAGATTCCACATCTCGTACGGAGGACTCTCTCATTGGAGTCCATCCACTTCGTAGACACGCATTTCGCAAATCGATTTCCAGATACAGCCGCTTCTCCTGCGGCACCATCACGAGCGGGAAAAGCAACAGAAATCGTCAGTTTGCTGGTCGCGAGTTGCGAGTCCACGATTTAATCTGAGTCCTCAATCTCTCGATGTAGTCTCGTACCGCGGAATTTACATTTTTAACCAAAAACTCGCGGCACCATTCATAATTATGTCCCGCTTCAATCTTTAATACACATTCGAAGTAATTTCTTAATATTCTGTGTATAATACATATTTCCAAAATATATTTATATACATATATGTATATGTACCATATATATATTTCAGATAGTTTTTCTTATTTTAAAAATATTTATATTGATATGATTTTTAATATCCATAAAGAAAATAAATCATTTTCGGAGTAAGTTGTCAAACAATAAAAATTCTTTGGCTCGTGCTATAAATGCTCGATAAAGTAGATAAAATTACTTTATCTACTTAGATAGCTTGATAAAAAAGAAACACGCGAAGACATCTTAGTTTCTCATCTCTTAATGCACTCCGCGGTAAAGTCGGCGTAATATTTATAATTTATAACGGACGCAACTTTCCCCAACGGACGCATATGCGGCGATTATGCCTGCGATATATCACAAAATCACAATGTCTTAGACATGACTGCTTCCGGATCTGAACTATACATTAGAATAATCATACATAATATTTGTCTTAAATATTTATCCTTAAAGATCGCCTTTTAGATAATAATAATAAATGTTCAACTTTAAATCATTAATTACATTTAAGATTCACACAATCTTGTGAAATCTATATGTCAATTATTATGTTTGTGTATTTTTTATATTTGTGTTCATCTTAAAAAGTAAATTAATAAATAAACGAATAAATTTAAAATTAAGAAAACCGATGAAAACTTGGAAAAATTGTCATTTAAAAGATTTCAGAAATTTGCAAACTCCATTTTCGAGTGAAGTAACGAATTAATTCAAAATAAAAAAGAAAAAGATGAGTAACGGGAGTAAGAGAAAATATTACTGAATTATTATCATAAATAAAGATATTGCAGAGAAAGCATCTTTCAATTGTCAAGCATAATCGTTCAGAATTAAAAATATAAACTGAGAACTTCCGAATTCTCCTTCACGTCGACGCGAGCACGCACATGCCATCACGAACAACGTTCTACTATGGTCAGTGACATTTATGAGGGACAAGATAATACGTCTTCGTCCATCCCGACGATTGCACGTTACCATCCCAAGCGGTAGACAGTTTCATACCTAGCCCGAAGTACCGTGGGCGTTCGTGGCTTGTCTGCGGATTTTGTAGTGCGCTAGGCTCGCTCAAGACACGTACACACGTGTACACGTACACAGCGAGCTGCCTAGAAAAAGAGGAAGTGCCTGGTGTGGTTGTAGGGGCCGGGGTATTAGTTTCCCTTTGCGGGAACGCGAGGTCGAGGGAATGAACCAGGAGGACGAACTGCCGGGTGGGGCGCCGACCGACGCCGTCGCCGTCGACTCATTTCAGGTTCAGGCCAGCGGCCAAGAGCCGAGCTCAGGAACGGTGCTAGATGGTGTGGGATTGGGATTGGTAACCGGCTTTCTAGCCCGCGCGGACAGTCTAGCCGTGCGTCCAGCTTCGCTTATGTGCGTGCTGTTCCCTACCTTCTCCGACTACTCTCCGGCGATACGCTCGCCGCAGGCCGGGAACCCTCTCTCGCTGCGTGCGATGCCGTACCCTCCTAGAGAGTGTTGCGCGCATACACACATACGCGCATACACTCGCGTACACGTACGCGTTATGTACGCGATTTTTTTCCGCAGCTGCGCGCGTAGCCACATGTACTGCACGCGTGTGCGTGTGAGAATCGAAGTGCAGCAACCTCCAGGACCGGTGGGACCGCGGGAGTAAGAGAAGGACGGGGAAGGAGAGAGGGAGAGGCAGAGAAAAGAGGAAAGAAACGTACGGTGCCTCCGCCAGCACGTCTCCTGGACGAGGGTCCAGTTTCCTAGGTCGCCCGCTCGCGCGTTCAGTTACTGGTTCTACCGGAATCCTCCTAGAAAGATGCGTTGCGATCGTTGAACAACTCGAGGAATCAGGATCGCCGTTCGAGCACCCGAGATAGCTGCGCCCAGATAGACTTCGCGTCTTCGCGCGGGGGAAGTTGAAGCGCCCGGCGGAAAGTTGCCCCTTGACGATGCAAATGTTCTAGGACGTTGCCTTGCAATGCGCTCGCCTCGACGGCGTCTTGGAAACTACGCTTGGAAGAATTCGATTCCAGAATGCAGATTACTTCGCGCACACAGCGAGGGAAGTAGAGCTAAGAATGTGCGCGCCCTTTTCGAGACTGGCCATATCATCAGAAAACAAACATACTTCCTGTCTTATCGTATTATTCGTCCCGAAATATTCTTACTTCACATCATTTTTCTAAACCCAATTTTCTATCTAGATATTAATAATGAGCAATAATATTACTTTACTTTTTAAAAAAAATTTAGAAAATGTGTCTTCATCTTCCTCTATCGATCGTTTAAGTTTGAGACGTAATTGAAATTTCTTTTCTAATACACATTTTATATTTAAAGATCGAAATATATATATCAAACTTCGGACACTTATGGAAAGAGTAATTTAAGTAGCGTGTAGAAAATTAACGTGAGCTTGCCCGGATGGCTTTGTATGGATGTCCCTATCGTTGACGTGTGATTGTACGAAACGGCAGCCGCAAACCTGTCTCTTTTTTTTTAATCGGAACCAAGGAGAGTCCCAGGTGGAAGAGGTCCGCGAGGCTCGCTAGCCTCTTTATGATCCCCTTGCGGCACTCCCTGCCGACAAACCATACACTTCTTCGTACGTGGAGTCTCTCGGCGGCCACGACTCGTACCTGTCCCCGTCGACATCCTCCTCGTGAAAGCACCTTTACCGTACATTCTCTCCTGGGATCGTGACGGTAGAAGACCGCACCGCCTTTTAACACCTTGTACACGCTATCAGGGCTTATTACGGGTTTGGAGAACGAGTCGCCGTTATTATTGTAGAGAAGAAACACGGTCTGTACAACAACCGGCCGAATGACGGTCCAATCTTATTGTCGTCGACACAATTGACATGCTAAGGTTTATTCTGTCCTCTAGAGGGAGAGAGAGTCCGACGCAATCTGTCTCGAAGATTTGTTAACGCGAGAAACGTTGACTTGACATCACTTTTATTTCGTGACTTTCACAAGAATTTTGATATGGCGAAATTAATTCCGAATGAATTGTAAATCCAATTGGAATAACAGGATCATAAAAATATCGGTCAGAAGAAATTTAAAATCAAAATTAATACAAACTTGTTAATTATACATGCATTGTACCGATATTACTATGCATACTTATGTTATAACAGGCTACGATCCAAAAAGTGAAGTATAGCCGCCAAGTGAGATTACTTAATGAAGACAGCATGAAGTTAATTAATTTATCCTACCTGACTTTTTGGCTATCTATCAATACTTTATTTTTATCCCAAATCTCTCGCCGGCTTTATTATGTAACATTGTTCATCAGGTGTTCTGTAATATTCTTGAAGACCGAAAAATTGCTCAAAAAAGCTTACTGACTTTTTTCGTGAGCAAAGATCGTGGCCATTATCGTACTCACGACCGACTTCACATACGAAATTCAACAGTTGATATTGGTAATATCACGCACGCGGGTATAAGGCTAGGGAATCGTTTAGGAAATGCTAACCCTCTGTTGGTCGATCATCCCTAATCAGTGTCGTCACGCGAACCGAACATACACCGCGTTTATCGTTATTATATTCGCGGGATAAATACCACCCACATGGTTCTCCTCCCCTTACCCTCTTTTCCTCTCACTCTGTCTCTTTCTTTCTCCTTGCTAGTCGTATATCTAACCGGCCGCATATGACCGGCTCTTCGCCTGGCCATGGCGTGGGAAGGGAAAAAAATATTCCTTTCTTTTGTTCCAACCGCAACGTTCTCTATTCATAAATCGAAACAGCGCGAGGCGGCGATCTAATCATCGCGGCACGGCAGGCATTCAACGAGAACATTATTATTTTCCTGGCATTGCCGATGGAAGGTTCCCCTTTTACCAGATAATTACCGATCGCGAATGCAAAGTGTTTCTATCACCAAATTTGCGTTATTAATTAGTAGTAATTATTAAAAATACCATTGTTCATATTATGATCATTATTGATGCTAATAATACTAATAATGTCCATTTCAATAAATGACATTTAAATAATAATAATTAATTATTATCATTATCGTTATTAAAACGTTAATTATACCTATACGAATACGTGCCTCATTGATGAGTATCATAAAAATTTAGGTTTCAGTCTTCAAAAAATATATGCTGAACCATTACAAAACGCTCACTTTCGTAGATTCTCGAAACGGTTCCTCGGAATTGGTGGACATGCCGGCGGGAACTGTTCCGAATCTGAGCGCCGTGGCGGGCGTCGGCAACGAGGACATGGCTTCCTTATGGGCATCTTACGCCATGGGCTTTAAGAAAACGCCGCCACCAGCATCGTCGGCAACGCCCTCACGGTCAGATCGCGATCGAGAGTCCAGTCCGCCCGGTGGCGAGGGAACGGGAAGCGCCCACGATGAAACCAGCAGTAGTGGTAACAAGGAAGATGAAGACGACGATGATATAGACGCCGACGAGGGACTGGATCCACGACATCATGATCCAGAACGTCTTAAGGCGTTCAACGTAAGCATATTCGCAATTCCATTACATGGTATCATAAAATTTGTTGTTTCAAACTTGAGGAAAATATTTCAAAATATCGTAATATTGAAAATTTAAAAAATAATCGAACGACAATCAGTGATAATTATTATTCTCATTACCCGATACGAATTTGGATTCGCGAATCAAGATGCATAACGGTAATTGAATTACTTGCGGGCCGCGCAATTGCGATCTAACTGGTCGCTTTATGCAAGCGTCGTTGCAAGAAAAGCGTCGTTCATGCCTCGGAAGGGGGAAAGGGCCGTTGCAGGGGGAGAAGAAAACGGCAACGGTGCTCGAGCGGAGAAGTTAAGGCCGTCAGCATATTGGCGGCGCGTTGGACCTTCCCGAAAAACCCTAATTATCGTAAAGTTTTATGAACGGTTGCGCCGACTCGCAGGGGAACAGGGCATGCCATCTCTCTCCGAGTTTTTCCCCCCCTCGTTTCCCGTTTCTCATATATCTCTTTTTTTGCTCGTTTTCCCGCGCGTGAAAGCCAAGCGGTCGTAGTTTTGCGACGGCTGCCGCTGTTACGCTAGTTCCTTAATTAATTACAATTAGTTTAATAGAGTCCCGGTGTTACGCCCCACCGCCACTAAATTCTTAATTCCTTGAGCGGTTAGCGAGACTCGCGTACCAACTCTCGCTTAATTCACTCCACTAACGTGGCCGTTGCGTCGTGTCTCGCGGCAGATGTTCGTGAGGCTGTTCGTCGACGAGAACTTGGATCGCATTGTGCCGATTTCGAAGCAGCCGAAGGAGAAGATACAGGCAATCATTGATAGTTGCACGAGACAGTTTCCCGAGTTTGCCGAGAGAGCCAGAAAGAGGATCCGAACGTACCTGAAGAGCTGTCGGAGAAACAAACGCGGCAGGGACGGCCCCTGGGATGCTGTAAGTTTTCTATCGCCTTTAATCGTAAGACAGCAAGCCGATTAGACTAAATGTTATCTAAATTTTTTAAATTTTGATACATTCTTCATACTCGAAATTGCAATTACGAATTTTACAGTCACGTTTGAATTTTTCGAGAGTCTCGAGTCTGCTCTAGTTTATCAATTAAAATCGTGAGCCTCGCGAATTACCCGTTGAAACTTTGTTCATGAAAGCTCGAGCATTCTCACAGCGTGAGTCAAGCTCGGTATGCAGCGAACGATCGCGGATGTGACGTACGCCGTACTTTTTAGGCCAGACCTACACCGGCACACTTGACCTCCGTGCAAGCCGAGCAGATTCTGGCAACCGCCTGCGAAAACGAGAGCGACAATGCGAAGCGCATGAGAGTCGGTCTGGAGCCAGTGTCGCAGCCTATGCCAACTCTTCCGGCCGCAACGGTGAGTAATAAGCGAAGGAGAGGAAGGACAAACTTATCGCGAGCGACAAAGTTGCGCCGCCTTATAGACATTGCGACATCATCATCTTGGCTTGTAAGTAATTATGTGGCGCAATTCAATCACGTCTCTGGCATGCAAACAACGACATGATATGGACACCGAAATGTATCGCCGATCAATTTAAAGATTATTATTGCTCTCCCGGCGACGATCGCACGTGTTTTCACGGACGTTTTTCTAAATATCGCATGCGTGACCGAGCTGCTACACGTGCACAACCTTCGAACGCTCTTGCCGACAACCGGATTCATTAATCAAGCGATTTTTAGATGAGAACTCGCGGATGTTTGCGTGATGCGGTTGTGAATCATGAACTAAAATATGCAAAGCGATAACTTACGGAAATAAATAAAAATCCGCGTGAACGTAAAATTATATTAAAAACTAGATCAACTATTTACTATGATATCGAAGTTAAAATGAAACGAATTCAAGATTATGTAAGTATTTTCTACAAAAAGCAGCAGATATATAAAACAATCTAAACGAATATTAAGTAAATAAATAAGTTAATAAGATTCTAACTACAAAAAAGTCATTATTTTTATTACTTGTTCTTAATGTCACTGTTTTATTCAAGTACGACGGTGATACGTATCATGCAGCAAACGCGTGTACAAATAACCTATGAACTCCGACAACTCGCTGGCATTTCGATCGACCCTTATTCTCGCGTGAAAGGGACTTTGCTTGTACCTAATTGTCCCTTAATGCAGTTATACATTTCACTCTACGTAATTGAATTTTTATGATTTCACTCTTTTATATTGAAATAAACACTTTAAGTTTACTTTTTTAACTTTTAACTTACTATTTATCAAATATTTTTTTAATAGCTGCAAATTTCGTAATATATAAATATAAAAAATTAAATAATACATGAAAATATCATAAATGAGTAGAAACTAGAATAGGATGATAAATCACGAAACGAAAAGGTATTCTGAAAGGTAAAAGAAAATTTGAAAACGCGGAAAGAGGGCAAATGAGATTTTTGATTACGAACGAACGTTATAGTCTTGCGCTACATTATCGTACATGAAAATTCGACGAGCTCCTGCGCAACGCCAACAGCAGCGAGATATATACGTGGATGGAGAGCTAGGATTGTGATATAGGTACCGCGTGAGAGGCCAGTGATAACCCGCGGGTCGCGCACCTCTCCCACTCTAATGCAACTCGCGCACACAGATCGCGCACCACGGAGGGCCGCCGGCGGCACAAGCAGCCTTCGACCTCGTGAAAACGGCTGAGTATGCGGGACGAAAGACACTGAAAAATATTCTTGGAAGTGGTGGCAACGCGTAAAAGAGTGGACCGTAGAGAAAAAAAAAGGCTGTGGACTCTTAGCGTAGACTGACCGCGCGCTTTCACGCACCGAGGAGAACACGCCGACGTCGTGTGATTAGTCTCGCGTATCCGTAAATTTCACGGTACGTTACGTCAGCTACGCGAAACGGAAGGTTTCGTATCCGAAGAATCGCGCCGAAAAAAAAGTTGCTGCCGAGAGGTTCGATCGGCGAGAGTAGAATTGATTCTTGAAAATTCATCGGCGCCTAACCGGGAAAAGCGATCGGCGTTAATCTCACGGATGTACAAATCGCTCGCGTTGACGTCACGCGTCTAATCTCGGGCGTTCAACGATTCGCCGAGATATGAAAACGATCCACGACAACGTTTCCCGCGATTAACTTGATACTCGTCACCTATAGCCTGGATGCCGAGTTCGTTGACCTTAATAAAGATAGCGCGAAAAAGCGAGTGAACGGTAAACCGATCGCCTCGGTATTTCGCCCGCGATACGTATAGGTACGCAGACGGTAGCCGGAGCCATCCAATTCCGCGCTGCTTGGCGCACCTAATCCTCCTCCCCATTACCCTCCTTTCCTCTCCCAGTTGGTTCCTCCGCGGGTTTCGCAGTTGGCGAACACGCCGCAGTTCTCCCCTTCCCCCAACGCTCCCTCTCTCTACCTCGCCATGTCTCGCACGCAAACGAGAGACTGAAACGCTCGCGATCGCCCGTCGCCGGCCCCTCCGACTTATCTACTTTGAAAATCCCTGCCCGAGAAGGAGATGGAGAAACAGAGAGAGACCCGATAACCTCTCCGGCGACCTAAACTAACCCATTAAGGAGAAGACCTCCTCTCTCCCTCTCTCTCTCTCTCTCTCGTTCATATACGTATGCCGCATCGGGCGAAGCGGCTATCTGCTCTTCGTGGCCACCTATATAATTGACGTCAACGCACACTGCTGGCCTTTCATAAAAACACCTCCCTACATCCGTTCTACGCAGCTCGAAGATTTCATTCCTCCGTGCTCTCGTCGTACTCCCAAGCTCCTCTTCCCGCGCTCTCCTCGCGACTCTTGGCTCTTCTTCGCATTCTCCTCTTCCTCCTTCCACCGCCACTACTACTACTACTAGTGTTACTCTTCATCAACCCTCCGTACGCATCGCACTCGATCCTCTCTTTCGCCGGGCAAGTCATCTGTTTCTGTGGTGGAAACGCGCACATCACCACCTCTCGACGCTCTCACCGTGGTCCTCCCCTTCTTCACTTACACTTCTTTTCTGATGCCTGCGCTCTTCCCTCCTCTTCTTCCTCTCTTTCCACGAATTAATTTCCTCCCGTGAGCTTACTCACGCCTCGTCGTTTCGTCCCGCTGCATCCGGACGTTCTCTCTTCTTGTTCCTGACGTTCCTGACGTTCCTCCCTCGTGTCAACTCGCTTTTTCCTCATCCTCTTCGTCCGCTCCACCCCTCCTTCCATTGCCCTCGCCGGTCGAGAACGACGTCCTCGCTTCTCTGAACCTCGCACGAATAAACGCGGACGTTATTGTTATCGTATCGATACGTCGCTGGTAGGCAGGGTGGGGCGTAGACGCAAAAGTGGAAGAAGATTGAGAGAAGAAGCAGAAGAGGAAATCGAAGTGAAGAAACTCCCGGCGCGCTTTGTTCCGCTCGGTTGCTCATAGCGGTGAATACGATCGTGCTCGATGATCGGGATCGCGTTGATAACGAGATCGCGGGTAGACGATATAATAGAGGCTCGATTAGCTCGTGTCGGAACGATCCTCGCGGCCTGATGATCGATAATTCGTAAGGTGATCGATAGTGTCCGTGTTGTTTGCTGATTAGTCACGTGCTTTTGCGAAAGATTGGTTACCTCCTGGTTAGTCGTGTCAGCCATGCGGAAAAAAAATCTACCGGTAGTTCACAAGCTGGTGCGCGATCACGATCAAATTCAACAGGTACAATTATAGCAGACTTGCCGCGGTGTTATTTTATCATCGCTCTTCAATACCTTCACGTAACTGTAGTAGCAGTATCAAAGTAACAATTTGTTTGTTGATATTCTATAGATAGACTTGAGAGTTTTTAAATCTTATTTTTCGATTATATCTTTCTTTATAACCGTGTGCGATGTTATAGAAGAGGATATTAATATTAGAAAGATAATAAATCAGTCAGTTTTTAATGTATCCTGTAGAGATATGCAAAATCGCAAAGAATCGCAAAATATTTAGTCTAAAAAATACTGAGACGTGAATCAGCACCATGTTAGCTCACAATCATACTAAAAACGTTCTCTATCAGCGTAGCGAGGATTGAATTAAAAAATGAATGAAAATTATCATTTTTTTATAGAAAGAGACGCTTTGCGCAAACGAAGAGGTGTTACAATTTGTCAAAAATCCTTAAAGTAAAATTTATATGTTAAAAAAGTACTCTTCAATATAGATTTGTTAAATACATACGCGCGTAAATTAAAAACTAGACAGACAAAATATTTATGATTAGCATAATAATTAATTTTATTTCGGTTATTTTAATTCAAATTTTGATTATAGCAAACGGACGTTCGATCAAGTTTGGAACACTTCTCAAGCACACCGGTTAAATCACTTCCGTGCAAGAGGGAGGACACCCCTCCGGCATCGTTAACGTCCCTGGCACCTCTGACCAGTTTGGCAAACTTACCGAACAACACTATTCCCTCAACGCCGCTGTCGATCGCATCCGCGTCAAAGCTGCTCACAACAGACAACAAGAGTCTCTTGAGGTCAGTATGATGAAGTTACGACGAAAGCAATGAAATCTGCGTTTTCTCGAATTGACGACGTAATAGAGCCTCGCTTTTATCCGTTTCTTAATTAGCCATTCAGTTAAAGTCGAGCCGATTTGATATAAAGCGTAAAAATAAACTCTCCTCTAGGTTGAAACTTTCGCCGGTATCGATTTATTATTAACTTCACTTTATTTTGCGAAAGAAATCTGCCATTATGTCGCCCCTGGCGTGATTACGATTAACTTACTTTCTGCCTGAATTACCGTAACCGATTATTACTATCGGCGCTAAGATCCCCGTCGTCGAATCGACCGAGTTCCGAGATAAGGCTTCGCCTTCGGTCATAGGTCATGGCACAAAAATTCACCGGACGCCTCTCGTCGAACGGATTACGCGTCCTCCGGAACATGAAGCGCTAATCGGCGCGACCTTTATCGCCAACGCGCATCTCATTCTCATTGGGTTTTTTTTTTCTTTCAGCCAATCGACGATAGTCAGTTCGACGGTAAATGGTGTCGCCAGTGGCGGTGCACCGACGATGTACAGACCTAACTTCAGCCAAGCGTTCCAGCGTGCCGGGCCCACAACGGTACCGCCGACCCTCTCGGCCGGGCTGTATCCGACTCAAAGTTTTACGTCGAGTCTACTAAGCAACGGTACACTACAAAGTAATATTGTGTTATTGGTGTTATATGTTGACTTTGTTGCACTTTTTCAATCGTTTGCGATATACATACATATAAAGATACATAATATTGAAGCTTCATTCAGCTCTGATTGAAAATCTGTTATAATTGTTTTTTTATATTACTTTTTATGTCTAAATTTCGGATATTTTATTCGCGTTTCCAATTGGCATTTTAATGATTATACAGATTAATTTTTGGAACCTATTTGCAATTATTCTGTTTTATGCCAGAGCGCTAATACTTCGGTTTAATGATACTTTGATACTTTTTAATGAGCTTGCATGAAATTTTTTTTCATAACATTACAACATTTCACAACATGCTTGCTTTGATGAAGTTTGTCAGAATGCTTCGAGATTAGTGCGCGCAATTGATTTTGATCCATGTTATTCTTGCAGGACCAACGGATCTTAGCATGAAGAATCCACCAAAGCCTGCTCTGCTGAGTCACAAACTGAATTCGATGGAAATGACCGCGGTGAAACAACTGATAGGTGGATATCGAGAATCAGCCGCCTTTCTACTCAGATCCGCCGACGAGCTGGAGCAACTGTTGCTCCATCAACCATAGAGCTACGTTTATTTGGCCAGCGTTCGGCAGCTTGGCTCGTAGTCACAACGATCGGCGGGGAAGCAACGCGAGTATTGATACATACACATCCAGCGCCTGTGTGAACATCGAGAGTAATGTCAGAGTCAGCGTAGATTTCCTTTCTTCAAGACCGTTTATACCGCTACTCTGTCGGCAACTCCATGGCTCTACACACGAACTTATCTTTTGCTGCAAAACAATCCGCTTGGACAAACCGAACGCATTCGATCCAGACGAAAGTGCAAGATTATAAATTTAAATGTCGAAATTGACGGAACAAGTTTAAGAATAATTGGAGAAATCGATTAGATAGAGCTACTTTATAAATGTATTTTTCAAAAACAAAAAAAAAGATTGTTTTTGAAAAGTCGAGAGGCTATAATCGCGACGAGAAATTCATACTGAAGAGTTTGATTTTTATGCAGATTCATTGTCATACATTGTTTCGTTAAAGGCGGTTAAAAACAGAAGAGTTCCATACACACAATGAATAATTACATACTTCATTATGCGCATCGTCGCGATATTTCTAATTTTAGGATTAAGAAAACTATTCGAACAGGGTGTACATAAAAAAATATTTACTTAATTACTGATAAGCTTAAAGGATGATAACGGCGAGCTAGGATGCGTGCGCGAGTGTAAGAAAGAAAGTCGAAGAAAGGGAAGAAGCTTCCGGACGGATGAGTCATTCGGAAGCGTGTGCTAGTATTTTCTAATGAGGATGAAAACGTTCCGGAACTTCTTCCTTACGGTCGGATGACGCGCTTGCATTTTTTCCTACTCAGATTCGTAAGCTTCGAAAAACCGTTTGTGAGAGCTCCATAAATCTACTGCAAGTATATTCAACCGTTTCGACGATGGCCGACAAAAAAGCTGTCGCGTGTTCTTGCGAGACGGTAATTTCGCTAATCTGTTTGTTGTCGTTATGTACATATGACGTAAATGATATATGATGAAAATAGTTACTCTCGTGCGTGAGAAAACGCGATTAATTCGCTCGGTGGAATCGCGCCATTTACTTCGAGAGTGGCGTTACACATCTGAAGAATCAATTCAAGATATGAAAAAAAAAACGACGTGATAAAATTCGCATTTTAGAGAAATTATCAAAATCATTGAGTTCTCGCCATTTTTGGAGCAAATGGTGGATCACAGATGAAGATTTTACGACAGTCATACGTGTATATAGAAAGAAAATGCGTTCGCGCATTGATACACGTGTATATAATACGTAGGTCGCAAGACGAGATGGATTTTTTATTGGCGATGCGTCAGAGGCCTCGTCAGTGGAGATTAATTAGCTAATGAATTAACGATAACTGTACAACGTCGTCGTAATATAGTTAGACCAGAGTCGTTTTTGGAAGCGGAGAAGCGTAGTGATCGAGAGTATAATTTCGGGACCATCTTGTCACGATCAGACAATACGTTACAACCGTATTCGTGGTCTCCGGACGCATCACTGTGTTACCAAAGAACACTAATTATTATGGGTAATGTACGTATAGTACTACTTAAGGGTCGCGTTCTTCTTCTTCTTCTTCTTTCCGTTATTCCTTTCAGACGACACTTCTTTTACGGAAGCGCGAAATCATATTCTTCATCGATTAATCATATGAAGATATATATATATATATAAACTCCACTGTATGTGGATTACGTGATACCTAAATGTACACGTTGCGGATTATGAGTTTATTTTATTCTTCTTATTATCATTAATATTTGACATTATTACCGTTACGATAGTTATTAATATTATTATTTTCTATTATTATAATTACCATTATCACCATCGTTATTATCATCACGATTATCATTGTCACAAACATTATTGATTGCGAATCGAAGACTCGCGACAAGTACGCGAGATAGTACGAATAGTTTATTTTGTTCTCCAATTTCCACAGAAAGTTTCCGCTCTACTTTATCGTTGTGTTTTGTACATAGTTTATATACATTATAAACGGAATACATAGAAAGATTGCGGAAATTAAGTTGCTTAAGTAATTAGATACAAAGAGGAGTATATAAATAAATAAATATATATATATATATATGCAAATGCAAACTATCTTTATGCGAACGATTGCTGATTGCTGTCACCGTCAAACTCCAAGCGCAGAACATTCCAATGAAAAGAAAAGCAAACAGAAAAGTAGACAAGGAAAAGGACGAACAAGGAAAATTTTAGGGAAAGAATTTTCATTAAAGAGGTAAAATGGAAAAGAGAAAGAATGAGAGAATAAAAATGTGTGCATGTATAATCTGTGTGCGTGATCATTGAACATGCGCTCATCGAAGATTTTATGGGAATAACGACTTTTATTCACCGACAATAGTCGTACTTCCATTTTCCTTTTCCGTTTACGAGCGAATCGCCGCCGCGGCGAAACGCGCCCATCGGTCGCGCGAGCGATCGAAATCACAATAATGTTTGCGGCACTTTAGTGAGTGAGTGAATGAGTGAGTGAGTGAGTAAGTGAGTGAGAGAGAGAGAGAGAGGATCGAATAAAGCGTTTCGTCAATTGGAACTAATTCTTATCCCTCAATCATTTGAAATTCCAAATACTTGCGAAGATGGTACACACGCCGCCCTCCCCACGAATGCAATTTCTCGCCCGTAGTAAACGGACTCGTCTCTTTAATCGACACAGTGCAATAGTCTATAGCGATACCATTGTTCTACCGTGTATTGTCAATCGTCGTCACGATCATGCTTCTGTCATGCACGACATAAATAGTCTCAGCTCAGACATCCCCCGCCCACCTAACTCCACGCTGTCCCTTTGGTTTCAAGCAGGCATCACACTTCTTCATGGATATTTAGCAGTTACTGACAAGTTCATATCTTATCACTAGCATCGTACATTTATACATAAATCAGCTCAGATCTTTGTAACCACACACATCGCGAGGGCCGAGCTCCGTTTTGCGTACCACATGTTTCTCCCTCCCCCTCGAATCCGATGACCAATAATGTTCGCTGCGTGTTCTGCTAACTAATTAATATGATTATACCTCAGCGAAAATCTAGAATTTATGGATTCGTCAACATTTGAGAACTAATCGAAAAGAACTCATTGTAAATATTTTCGACCAAATAGGAATCGAATCCAAATAAGAATCGAATTGATCCTGTCATCGATAATTGTTGCTCTTTTTTGCAACTTGATTGATCCGAAAAACCTGGACTTATCGTACAACCGAAACACGGGAGTAAAAGGAAAAAGGAAAGACGAAGGAGACGAGACAGAGGAGAAATTTATGGAGACCGAAGAAACGTGCGACACCACTATGTTCTTCTTTCTTTTCCTACGTTCGATAAAAAAGTATCCGTCGTGTACCTTAATTCGCCTATGCGGAAGTGCAGATCTACTGTTCATATATAGTCGCGAATCGATGTATATTGATTAAAGAAAAAAAAATATGTATTTGTTCCTAAAGAAATATTAAGAGTAGTAATATACCGTAAAAGAATATTAATATTAATAGTAATGATAACGATAATTTGATGGTACATACTTTCTTATAAGTAATATTACACATTACTACGATTATTGTAGAGTTGGTACGGTTCTTGAGGATGCCTTGCCTGTAAATGTAACATACGTTAAATGAAAAAAAATCTTATTATCTTGTAAATGTTTTACCAAATATAATCGATTATTCAACTTATACTTCGGTCTTCTGTTCTTTAATTGCCCACTACCCTACCTGCATCGACGTATCGGCAAAATTTATGATTCGATAAATTGTATTTTTCTTTTTCTCTGTTCTTTTTTTTTTTAACCATTGGTTCGCTTTTTCCGTATGATTAATGTCGACCAAAAAATCCTGTAAAGCCACGGTCCGCACAATCATAAATATCGGAGCGCATGCATAATCGTGGCGCTTTTAAATGCGACGAGTAATCGGCTCGATAATGTATTATATTGTTACATACATGCGTATTGGACGAAATGGAAAGTCGAATAAGCATCGGGGTGTGCAAGATCACGATCTTGGCTCTGGATTATGAAACTCTACCTTCTCGCAACAATGTGGCAAGATTTAAAGCTTATTACGCCTATTCATTCACCTTTTCGAGAAATCTTGCGCGCGGACGCTGGTTTTTATTATATACTTCACCAAATAAGGAAATTACGTAATATACGTCAGGAAATTATATGCAATATCGGCATTTTAATCTAACTTAATTACGGTATTTTATCGCCGGACATATATTTTCCTTACGACAGCTTACCTTACGATTTCTTCCTTTTAAAGATATCGCCAGAACGTAGTAAGTGATAAGCAAAATATTGTATCTAATTAACAAAATCATTCGACACATTTCGCAATATAAATTTGAGAAATTATCAGCGGCAACGCAATGGAATCTTATGTGGCGCACAATGGAAAGTCAAATGAATCGGTCGGCGCGATCTTTGATGCAAGGAGATTGCGAAACGGCACCGGTTACTCGGACAGAGCAACTTAGATCACGCTAGAAGGCCGCGGCGCACTACGAACGCCTCGCCTCAATGATCTCTCGACCAACATTTTTTCCACTAACACATTTAAATCCAATAAGATAAAAAAATACTTGAGATAATCTACACGCGTTCAAAATTATCGCGAATATTAATAGCACGCATTACTAGATTGCTATTTCAGAAACTAAAATTTATGTAGAACTTTTTTGCCCAGTTTTTATCTCTTCGCCTCATAATAACAGAGTCCATGGAAATACAACGAGCGGATAAAATCTGCGCGATCACGCGAGCACGATCCATCGGGGGAATTTCGATGGTTTCGTGCTGGACGCACCGGATCGTTAGGCGAA
This sequence comes from Tetramorium bicarinatum, assembly GCA_928718305.1. Lineage (NCBI taxonomy): Eukaryota > Metazoa > Arthropoda > Insecta > Hymenoptera > Formicidae > Tetramorium > Tetramorium bicarinatum. Next base: position 7,274,477 of record OV788321.1, read on the forward strand.
TGTCCAGTCACCATCGTTTTCGTGAAATGGCTTTTGACCAAAAGTTCGTCCTATCAAGCAACGCGAAATCCTACGTAACGTACACGTATATATAAACGCGCGCAAATCGATCCGAGTGTCTTGAGACGAGGAATATCGACGGGGCCTCGTTTCCCCGCCGAGAATCGTAAAACCGTTTCCTCCACCGGGCTCTCCGGAGTAACGTCTATCGGCCGACAATGCATCACGGGCTTTACGAAGGCTTTTGCATTCGAATGGCTCGCGGGTTTCAAGTGAACTCATAGCTCGGATATGCATACGAACAACTTCTTTATATATGTATAAATGCATATTTCGTATTTGCACTCGTTAAGCTTTTTCTTTCTTATACCGATTGTTTAATTTTATGAATAGTCTACCCAGAAGAAATTACATTAAAAAGCTTCAAAATATATTTGTTTAACTTCCTATTTTGTCATCATGTATATAGATTTTTTAGATCTGTGAATTTAACACCTCGAAATGTGAATTTTTACAAAACAGAATATAGCATTTGAGTGTCCACATTTGTCCATAAATCATTTTTGTCCATCTTGCAAAAAAATTAAAAACAAAATTCAAACAAATTTAATCTTGAGAACTTTAACTGTTCAGATAAAGTGTGAGAAGAATTATGTAAACTAATTTCTGACAAATATTATTCAATATATCTTACTATCTTGAACTTTGTCGAAAATAATAGAATTTGAAAAAAAATTTTTTAAAAACATTTCAATAATCCAAAAAAGGAAGAAGAAGAGAGGAAAGCAGTAGAAAATATTATTTATGGATAAATGTGCACAAATTGTGGATAATCAAATACTATATCAATTTTGTAAAAATTCATATTTCAGGGTGTCAACTTTACGGACTCATATTTCTTTCATATTACAGTTGTATTCCTTGAAATATAATTCTTTATTAAATGTAACAGCATAATAAATAAACATTCTCTGTTTCGTCAAATAGAGAATTAGCTACTTAAAATTCAACCTTGTTCTCCATTGACCTCGTAACTTTGCCGAAGTAGGACGGGTAACCCGCAAGTTTGTATAATTAAGTTGCTCGGGTAACGCCGTGCGCAAGGTGTTTTAAAATTCACACATGATCGCCTCCCGGCGAATAATAATATTCACACGCTACTCGTTCTGCATATTCCCTGAAGAGAGAAAGAGACGGTCCGTCGCGCAAGTGCGTTGAGGTCAGTATGTTTTCAACGGTTATCAAACGCCGTAAAAGATTTACATCAATATACGCGCGGTTTAGGTATGTGTGCGTATCTACTTAACGTATTCCACGCGTGTACTAACTGGCGAAATAGTATGTAACATACTCGTCGTCCTCGGTTGCACCGGGCGTGGTGCGCACGACCATAACGGATGTCATTGCAGCAATAATTTCTTTCTCACGCGCTCCAAAGTTGGATACTCGGCAGGATATCTCGACGAGATCATCTTTTCTAGAGGATAGTCCTGCTCGAAATGGCATTTCGTCATTTGCAAATATTTCGTTCCGTTGGTCGAGACATAAAGCGAGCAAAATGATAAATATAAAAGATTCAATCGAGATCGTGAGAAAGTAGAGAGACTACGCATAGAATAAATAGTTTTAAAAAACAATATTCAAAAAATTATGGTATACGATATACACGAATATTCGTTACGTACAAATAATTAAAAACAAAACTACATTAATATATGTATAGATATATAGATAATAGAATAATATGTAAAGTTCATATATCATTACTGAACTGATTCAGCAAAATTTATAAAAAAAAACATGTTGGTACTTCAATTATATAAATTTGTACAATTTATATTAAAGACATGATATTTTGTTGATAATTTCTATAATATAAAATTGTATTTTTATTCCCTTTGCTTCATTTAATTATGCATATTTGATAACTTTAATTAAAATATATAATTTTGTACAAGTATAATGTATCTATAAATCATCAAATTAGTATTTGTTATCAATCTCGTTTTCGTAGTTTGTATATATTTTGTGATCGATAAAATATTGTAGAATTCGTAACGAGCTCTCATTAAAAATAAGCTATAATTGTGCATTGTACGCAATGAATTAATTAATATTTATAACCAGATTCGCTTTCGAGTCGTACCTACACAATAATCTCGATAAACTATCGGAATAATTACGAGCACTCGTTAACGGGCGTAGAACATAACGATGCGCTGTAAACAAAAGTATCGGTATCTCTGTAAAATTAGTATTTCGTTTTTAGAATGTGTATATATATCCGATAGAACCATCGCCAAAACCAGCAGAATTCTATTAATTAACGAAATTCTGGAAACAGGATGCTAACTTTATGAAGATAACATCGCGTACTGCTTTCGTGAGAAACTAAAGAGTGTAATGAAATTTGTATCGTTGTCTCGGCCGCATTGTTTTCAAATTTGCGTAATTCCTTAATTTATCGCGATATGATTTCGTCTGCGAGACTTCTTGCGTAAACGAGTTTATGGCCCGGAGTGTCGACATTGACGAGCAGTTTCGAGGATACGCTAATGTTTGGCTTTTTGTTAAATATCGTCTATGCAATTCTGTGTGCGTCACGCACACAGAATACTTCCGTACGTCCCGCAACTCAGTTCCAAGTACGACTAATGATATTGCCACTTTCGTTGCGCAGCCTCGAGCGATTCCAGTCTCGCGTGATTCTAATGCGCTCTGCGAAACGCAGTCTTTTTTGCCTAAACAGCCCTATTTTCTCGGAAAAATAGAAAACAGCGATCCCTTAAAGAGCGTTAAATTCTTTTGCAAAGTGGAGCGAAATTAGTTGTTCGTGGACTAAATTAGTTATGCGTATACGTATACACTCCATTTTAAAAGCACAAGGCAGGATGGAAATCTTATTGTCGGAGCATTTTAAATTTCAAATAAGTAATTTTCAGTGTCAATAATTTATTTTCAAAAAAATCAAAGGTATGTTTATTTGAAAACAATTGAAGCTGACGAGATAATTAATGTTGAGAAGTACACAAAACGAGCATAAAGTAAAAATGGAAAAAATATAGATAGAGAGAATATGAAACAAGAGAAAATACAAAATGTCCAGCATTCGTCGATGCCGTCGATCGAATTATCAATAAATCTCGAAACACCTTCCTGTGACGTGTTAGCCATCGATCGACCGACATCAATTATACTAATTACAATTTCCAATCAACGGTCCCATCACGCGTTAACCGAAAGATGAAACCGCTTATTAAATCCGGCTTTAATGCCTGTACGCCGCCCGGTAATGTAACACATTCTTCGGGATCGTGTGGCTTTCATCGTGGGCAAAGGACGCTAACACTCGCCCTCACGGGACCCCGGCGAGGTTGCTAGGGTCATCCGATTCAAAAGGAGGTCACGTCAAGGTCATCGCGGCGGGAAATGCGGCGTTTGTAAGGCGTGAATTCGCATTATATGGCGGGTACGTGTCACGCGGGTATTACGCCGGATTCACTTTCATTTAACAGCTACGTGAATTTCTCATCGCTTCGTTTTCTGTTCCTTTCCCTTTCGAGAATCACGTAAATTACCCAAAGTTAATAACGTAACAGCACGTAAATTACGTGTTTTCGCTTCTGCCGCCGTTTGAAGAACTCGTTCAGTTAGTTCCTAATATTGTTGTTAGTCGCAAATCAAATTGAATATATTTTACAATATCAGATTCTTTTTTAGAAATATATCACAATAGTTATGCGACTTCAATAAACGAAAGTTTAACACATTGATAAAAAAAAGCTAGATTCAAATGCACTTAAAAATATTAAAATTTTTAATAATAAATATTTAATTTTCAAAATTAAAGATTAAGTTATAAATTCTTCTTGAAGAGAAGAATCTCAGGGGATAATAAATGTTCGCCTCTAACTCTTTTGCATTACTGACATTAATGCGAAGCGGAATCGAATAAATTTTACGCCGATAGCCTCGGGACTCGAAGGGAAGGCGTTCGGGATCGATCTGGAGGCAAATTTAATATGTCGATCGTAACAATAATGCGCTCTTTATTAACGACGCAGTCGGCGTCACTTGTTAGAAATTGAACGTAAGCTTGGCTTACGACGCCTACGATTGGAACGCCTCGGCCGCAAATTTGAATAGAACGCGATAAATAAACGCCCGCGGCGCATGCTTTTTGTTGTAATCAGAAGCCGACGAATTTATTTTGCATAGTGCCGGCTAGGCAGCGCCGTACAAAGTTATAGTAGCCGGCTCATTAATCGTCCGTCGCAGTCGTAATAAGCCCTTAATCTTCTCGCGGATTCACTACCTGTGAGTAACTGCTGTTCCGGAGGCGTCGTAAGCTCCGAGAATCTCGAATACCCTGCGAATTTCTGCGTCCTTCTTGCATAGAGGAGCGTACGCGTGTCCCACCAAGAAATTAATTGTGGTAATTAATCCGCTTAATAAAATCCCGGCGACTTCGGTCACGCCGAGCAAACTTGTGGCCGAGCTCGTGTGAACGTGCCTTTAAGATCCTTCGCCAGGAGACAACGCCATGTATACGTAATCGAGGAGGATTCTTTCTTTTGCGTCCGCTGATATTTCCTCTTCTCGTGTTCACGAGGTTCTTGACCGCTGATCCGCCAGTGAACTTTGTCGATGAACTTTTGATGATCAATTAAAAGGATACGAAAAAATCCGCGGCATTTCTTTTAATAATTGTTTTTTAAAACGCATTAAAACGAATGTGAATAAATGACCATGATAAATAAATGATGAGGAAGCAAATGTATATTATTGTTAATTTTTGTAACAGATTAATAAAAAGCTTCAGTTATTACGTTGTTTTCTTAATTCGATATAACAACAGTTAGGTTTTTAATGAGATGAGGTTATTAGCCCAATCCATTACCTTGGAGGATCTTACGAATTTAAAATTTATATGGGATGAGGGATTGAATTTCGAGACCTGTCAATTACGAAGCTGTTGCTTTCACACGGAACACATTCCAGCATAACAATTAATTAATATTATTTGAAGAGATTTCAAGAAATTCTAAAAATATAGTTTGCTCATTATGCACTGTTTTGAATATTTGAAAAACTATGCGAAAAACTGCCACAAAGCATTATATCAAGTTCAGCTTGATACATGATCGCAATGAGTTAATATATTTGATCTCTTTTATAATTTTGCTTATTTTTACTGTCATTTTAATTTATATATATTTTTCAATTATTACATTTCTTAAAGAGAGGATATACTTGGTATAGTTTTTAATATTTTTAATGTGTTTTAAATATTAGAAAGATTTCTTTCATCAACATGTTTTTGAGATTTCATCTTGATAATTCATCTAGATAATAGCTTAAAAAAAGAATACAAAAAACAATAATACTTTTGTAAATTTGATTTTAACATGTTCTGGACGCAACGTCTTGCTTAAATAAATAATAATTAATATGCGAGATTGGCTCATTGGGATACTCCGAAGCTTTGCTCCGGAGATTAATTACAGATCAATCATGAGCGGCGTCAAGATAGAAGATTTTTCTCAAATGAGATTGTATTGACGCTTGGAATGATACATCGGCATCGGGAAATGCGCGCGGAGCCGACAAACGAGATTAATCGCCGCCGAATATGGTGGGTTGTTGCACTCGCAATTAAAGTACGTTAATAAAGCACCGGAGGCAAATCGTTTCGCGCTCAGCGGAATGTGAAAGTAGATAAGTCGCGGCGACTAGTTGTGTACCTTGTGCCGGTCTCGATGGCGCGCGGCGAACCTCATTATCGGTTTCCGACTTAATTGAGGTTGGTTTCGTTAACAGATTACGGCCAGATCGGTTCCGCAAACCGATCCAGCGTTCCGAGCAAATGTCATTATCACGATCAACAACTTATGGGCAAGCTCGACTGCTACGTGCCAATTAAAATGCCGCCTTCAAACTGGTGACCGCCGGACTTTACTTTTTCATCATCGCGGGTAATCTCCATCCATAAATATCGATAAGATCAGCGTGAGCGATCAAACGGGATGATTACACGGCAATATTACGTTATGCAAGCTCTAGCTTAACTGTCAGCATCATATTTTATGGCTTAATTCAAAAGATAATAAATCAAACTCTTGTCATAAAGTAATTAACTAATAATATTATGAAAAAAGAATGTGAATACCGAAAAAGCGATATTAATTTACTTCTCCTTTTAATAATCATCCTGAAACAACCAGTCGGCCGGAAACTTGCGGCCCACGCAACGATATACTCGTTATTCACAACGTTTTGCCGCGGAAAAATATCAAAATATACTTTCTATCATCGTAACGTAGCCGTATATCAGAAAAGTGGATGTCGTATATTAGAAGGCACGGCAAGCGGCGATGGCGTTTCTCGAGATGGCGTGACTCCGGCGCTATTGCATGGCAACCTTGCCGTGCATTATCACCGATTAATAAGCCCTACGTTCTAAGAAAGCACCTTGGGGTTACGTACATACTTACTCGACATGCATCCCGCGTTCGTGGATCATCGCCACGAGGGAGAGGAAGAATCGCCTTGGTCTTTAACATCTCGTGCGCTCATCTCTCGCGAAAGAGTGAGAGGGGGAGGAAGGGGGGAGAGAGAGTAGGGCCGATTGCGGAACTTACGGAGGTGGAGAGGCGATTTCGAGTTTTCTTCGGGAATCTCCCGATTATACACGTTAATCCGCCTTACGACCGGCAAGTTGCAAATTTCAGTTCCATTTTGTTCCAATGCAGCTGCTTCGCAAGAAAACACGGCGTTGAAATTGTCATTGTGAATAGCCATATTCGTATTTTTCCCTATCCAACGTGATGACAACTTAAAAAATTGTTTAAAAAAGTTTAATGTACAAAATCCGTTGAAGCAAAATGAAGTTTTAATTATATCTAAATATAAAACCGAAAGGTTTTCTTTAGCACTAACGAAGATACATGTTCGAAGTGCAAATGCAATAAAATCCTATCCTGAACTCATGTATATTTCTGACTCGTGTCTCTCTCTTTCTCTCTCTCTCTCTCTCTCTCTCTCTCTCTTTCTCTCTCTCTCTATTTCGCAAAAAAACGTAATTTATGTTTCACGAAAATCGGCGAGGCTTAATGATCGAAGCGACGCTGGCTGTTTCCGTCGTCGTAAATTATGATGACCGATTCTCGAGGAGACCCTTAGCGCGCATCGGCGGCAGAGTTCGACCTTCTCGCACGCTCCCTCGTCGAGGACTCGGCGAAATAATCGACCACGTTCCTGCGTTCCATGTACGGCGGCGGCGGCGGCGGTGGTGGTGATGGCGACTCCTTGGGCGGGGTGAGCGTACTGTACAGTTAGGATTTCGAAGAGGCGAGGAACATAATGAGAGAAACGTGCTGCCCCCTGACCCGCGCTGCGCGCACGGCTGCACCCTTGCCCATATATTCGCATCGAGACGAAATTCTCGTTATGCGATACAGATAACTAGAGGGGCCCGCTTGCGAAGCAAGGTGTATCAAGATGACATGGAAATCCACGTTTGGAGTTGATTAAACGAGAAACATGCGAGGATATTATCTCTACCATCATACGCGTGCATACAGGACCAGTTTTACTTAAAGAATTCCTCGCAGGGGAACACCAATTAATACGTTTTTGTTTAAAAATCCGTACGCTGAAATGCGAGGCAGAATTTATTGCGATAAAATTTTAATAAGGGTAATTAACATCATACGCCAGGACGATGAAAATAGTTTAGATATTATGATATGACGCAAAAAGAATCAAATTGATCCCCTTTAGGTCGATTAAATACAAAACTTCATAAAGAATTTAAATGAAGAACCTAAGACACAGTTCTGAGACCTAGTAAAGGTACTGGACACTAATTATATCTGCTGGACCAATACTTGTGTCGATTAATTATTGGACAGATCGGGGCAAGACTGGGACGACCAGTCTCTCTTCTGAGAAACGAAGAATTTTGTCGTTAAAGAATTTCTTGGTGTATCTCGCGTATCTTCACGCCGGTCAGTTATCGCGCAGCAAGTGGACTGGTATGATTTTTATCCCGCACAATGTCGAGTTATCCGCGCTCGTTATCGCAGAAGAGTATTTATAGCGGTATGATCTGGAGAGAGATATTTCCGACGAACGTTTCGATAAAAAACAGATTTATCGATAGGATGAATTTATTGTACAGATTAAATCTATAAGAAAAAATTACATTATAAATCGACCGAGTAAAGTAAAATTTGACGGATGTTTCAATCTGGAGATATCGCATTTATAGTTATATTTATGAATATTTCTTTCAATACTATGACGACATGCTTCCGTACGCGACTGCGCCGTTTGAAATTATTTAACGATTATAATTAATAGTGCCGATAACGAACCGGTAACTTTGTCATTCGTTCGACACGGCTTTTAACGGCTTTGAACGAAATCTAATCTCAATGCCAGGACAATTCTAAATTAAGGAGCATACGTAATGATTGCGAAACGCGAATTGTGTTCGTAAAGGGATGTGTTACAAGAAAGCGTCACACCTTCGCAAGAGCTTGTGCTCAAGACACGCGTACAACAATTTCATCTTACAATTAGAACCATAAAGATAAATTGGCCATTCTCTAACGAGCCGCGTTGCACAACGAGCTTTCATTAACTCTCTCGTTGCACCTCCCGGGAGCCAATCCCACGCCTCAATTGTCGACTACTGACTGAGTGACTTACTGAATCCTTCCGCCATTACGAAAGGACTGATTATTTCAACGATTCATTGTTGCCGGCGCGCTTCCGCGTATGCCGCGCTCTCGCGCAAATTTCCCGTGTAACCTCCGCTAATTTACGCAACATCGGATGAGATACGCCATCTCAACCTTTGTCACTGAGAACCTGTCATAAATATAACAAGCGAGAAATAACGTTGCAATTTCTCCATATAATTCCGAATAATTGCAATTTAATGACACGTACGAAAAAAATTGCGATCACAGAAATGTGCGACGCATTCAAAATCGCGATATTTTATTTTTCGTTAATTCAACTTCATTTATCTTAGATTTGTTAATCTATCAATTAAGAGTTCAATTTAATTTCAATTTAGATTTTCTTATCTCTACATTATAGTATTATAACATTTTTTTGTCGAAGAAAATAGTATGGGATAACGCATGGTTCGATGATAATACGAGTGATTGATAACGGAAGGATTTCGGATTCTAATTCCAGCCTTCATCCCACATGTATCCTATTTTTCAGCGGAAAGAGAAACTTTATAGATCTATGATATGAGAAACCCACTTTTACACTACGACTATTATTAGTAGATATTGTGCTTTGTTATGTGTATGTTCATACATTTAGTACGCGGTATCAAGGAAAAAAATTTTAAAAATTGCAAAATTCAGGTCACTTACATTCGCTATGTTATATATTCTTTATCTCACTTATTTCAATATATGTATGTATATATGTATAGTAATGAAGTCGAACGAAAAGATATGACGAACGAAGAAAATTGACTGATATAAAGCTGAATTAAAAAAGTAATCAAAAAGATAAATTTCTATCAAGTCTCATACTCGCTCACTATTTCTCAACAAAATAGACTTAATATTTTTTGTTAAAAATTTAAAAATAAATAATAGAAAATTCGTAATATTATTCGAGTAGATTAATAGCAATCAGTCAATTATTTAATTAAGTTCTATAATATTGAAAACTTCAGTCTATCGGGAATAATGATATTTGCTCGTCTCAAATTGTCAGGCGGCTAGCAACTAACTTTCGATTGCCGAAAGCAGGATGCGACGATAGTTCTGGCGTCCGCGGGACGTGGGCAGGAGTCCAAGGTAAGTGGCATGCCGTGGCGCGCCGACTTTAAATCGTTGCTTCGATACCGAGGACGCTGCGGTGTATACGCATATTATCTCGTTGTTCGGACAGACTACACGCAGAATATGGAGCACTTTACCCTGGTCATGGTAACGACGGGCCACTTAGCCCGGGTAACGACCGCTCCGACCGCTACGACCTGGAGCATCATCAAGCCGTCCGTCGGCTCGTACACTTCGTCGGTTGGTGACCTTTACGCCATGGGACCACGGTGTTCCATTTGCGCGGAGATTGAAATTCCATTCGCGCGGAGATTGCTGACGGTGACTCGGCGGAGCTTTCGCGAGAGCGCGCATGCAGAAGCCAAAAAGCATTAAACACTATGACGGCTGACTAACGGCGGGATTTGCAATTCATCGGTCGCCTTAATCACAGATTAAATACATTTGCCTCGTACGCTCGCCGCATACTCAGAATAAATTTCGCTCGCCGGGAAATGCAATTGAATTAAATATCAAGAAATCGGCTCCTATCATTCTCAGCACATTTTTTAGTGATTTATTAGAATTTATTTTGCATGTATAATATCCATTTCAATGTAGATTTAATTTTAATTTTGATTTAATTTGCTTTTCATCTTTTTCCAATTTTTAGACTTAGGAAAAAATAGAAAGTAAACTGCGATTAAATTAGTTAATCCATACTGATAGAAATGGACATGAGAGAGAGAGAGAGAGAGAGAGAGAGAGAGAGAGACATTTTTATCATTTACGAATTTTAGCTATTACATTATTAATGTAAATATTGAAATAAAAAATTTTAAATATTGAAAACGACTGCTGATATTGTGGGAAAGCTGAATACTGATAGATATTATGATGTTCCATTTGAACACATGTTTAGTTGCGCGAAATATTATAACCCGATACACGTACATATACGATTATTTATATATACAACAATATATATAGTACATAATATATGTAATGATTGATAATTTTTGCAATGAATGCACAAACTGGTATTGCAATTGAAAAAAACAGATTTCTTAAAAAATCCAGAATAAGATTTTAACATACAAAGCTTATTTTCAAGGAAAATAATTTTGAAAACTGATATCAATTTCGCAAAATATATATCAAATACCTTGTTACAACCTCACTATATATCGCAACGTTGTGATACGCGCTTTGAAATTCATGGGCGGTATTTAAGAGAAGGCGCATTGATATGCTTGGTTGCACATGCGAATTATCGTCAGTGATACCAAAAGTAAATAAGCCAAGGAAGTATCGCGCGAGAAGCTAGAAAATAATTTTGTACCTATAAACATTGTTTCCAATCTCTATCTTACCTATGTCAAAATAACGCGCAGCATATTTCAAGATTTTCTCTTCACTTTAACGGATATTCCAATCCACAATTTTATCCACGATAAAAAGAAAATGTACAAATACAGATTTGCGTAAATTCTTTTATCGACATCGGTTCAAAAGAGTCACTTTTCGAAATTGGAAAGATTAAATTTATCCAGATATACAATTTAAGAATCTCGCTCGGACGAGACTGTCAGGCCAATAAATGTACGACAGTTATGGACACTGTCAGCGTCACGATAACAGAATGCATTGTTTCCGCGAGTTCTTTCGCGACGGCAAGTTTCTGGTGGACCGGTCCTTAAGTGGGCAATGTTCAGTATTGGATCGATTCAGCGAACAGTCGTCCGTACGCATTCAGGTCCAACCAGGCGAATGTTTTATCCACGTAGTACGGTGGAATCAGAAACAGGTATACACACTGGACTGATTGCAAGGAATGTGGAGGCTCGTTTCTAGCATGGCTGGGATAATATTCTCCTCGGCGACGGTCACGTTTCTACGCCGTACCGAAAGGCTTCTTTTCCTTCAAACGAGGGAAGTCGTTCTCACGTGTAACGCCACGAAAAAGAAAAAAAAAACAAACTTCGCGACGTTGAGGCTTGTTCAATATTACGAAAAATTACACAGTTATTCTAGCTTAATGCGTACGACTAAAACGAGCCGCGGAGCATAACGGCCTAAGTGTAAGAAGGATGTACAGAATTCTAACAAAGTTCCCAGAATTGTTCGACATAAATATTCACCGTTTGCAAAACGCAAAATAATCCGTAAAAGTTGTATAATTTCCCTCGCACTACGGCAAAGTGTAATAATTAATTTCGCCGCTAGGACACCATTAATGCTCTCGGTCACGACCAGAAGACGATCATCAATTTCGCTTGGTGAACGCTAGGTACTTAACGTGTAAATATCCAGTTATCTTGTATCTCGTTTGATATTACCGTAAAGCTCAAGATTAAAACGTCGCACAAATTTGTAGTGGACGATTCGCACGACTCGGAATTTATCAGCATACGCGCGCATATACATACACGTGCGCGCATATACAAGTCTCGTTTCCAGTTATTACTCGGTTATAGTAAAATGAAATGGTCCATTAATCCGTTGTGGTTTCGCACACTCTTCGCGTGGACACCGTTGCGCGAACTTCACTCAGGCGACGACGGTTGCTTCGCAAAGGGAGCGCGAACGCTCCGGTATTGTACCGCGAAAGGTGCAGAGCTTTATCGCGCCGATCGCGATATTTAGTGAGATCGTCGACTGGCGGAATAACAGGAACACAGGTAGATAAATCGCTAAAACCGGGACCCGTGGGAGTGACTTTACGCGTCATCCGTGAACACGACTATAATCTGAATGCACTCGAGCGAGGACAAGGAGATCTTGCTTCCTAAAGACGAATTTCACGCCGTAGAGAAATCACGTCGATTGACTATTCCGGCTACTATCTTTTACTGTTTACCTCAATAATTATAAGTCATTTAAAATAAATAAGTAATTACTAGTCTGAGAGAATTTTAAGGAACCGTTTAATTCGTTCGAGACGTCGTTGACCACGGAGGAATATTCGTTGCTTAGCTCGCGAACGAAAACACGCAGGTCAGCGTCCTGAGAGGGGTCATGCAGATTCACGGTGCGACTCGTCAGAGTCGAAGGAGGCATGTCACGGGTATAGAAGTGGCGTCGATAATTATCGATAGAACCGATCGTGCGTGAGACCGGAAAAATCATGGCCGGCTGAGCAACGGGACAGGCCGGCGCGCGCTCCATCGGCTGCAGCTGCAGCAACAGCAGTTCGCCGATGTCGGGATGAAGACGTCCTGGCTGCTCGCTTACGTACGTGGTCGAGGAATAAGTGTGGGTAATTTGCTCGTGGACTGGCTAGACCACTTGTTTTGTTGAAAGCAGTGTGCCGTTTAAGACCGTGCGAGCGGGACAAATACACGCGCGCGCGTTTGCACGCGTACCCGCGCCGGCGTATCCCGTCACACGTGGCCATGCGCGTGAATATGCACGAGTATATCCGCACGTGCACGACTGGGATAGCCTCGTTGCACGCCGGTCCAGTAGCGGGTGTGAGATTGAAAGAGGAAAAAAAGATGTAAACACGCATTAAGAACAAAAATTCTTCAGCACTGGAACGAGTCTCTCTCTCTCTCTCCTCCGTAAAATAAATTCCTCTACTGTATACTTTTACATAAGATGATTTGATTTACTTTGCTAAGAAATTAACTCGTTTTTGCTTCTTTCAGCGTGTAAATAAAATCTACTGATGCAAGTCTGAAATCAGACTTGACTGGCTTTAGCAGGCTTGACATGCCTACATCGAAAAGGGGAACATCTTTCTGACGTCAGGACACGCGATGATAAGTTTTTCCGTACAACGTCCGACGGAATCAGCAAGCTAGCAAGCCTTGGAAATACCTCGGCAGAAATAGCTGGTGGATAAACAACCGAAGCTGTCAGCTATGGTCGTTGGTTTCCGACTATTTAGGTGCTACGGCCAGCTCGGCGGAATTAATGAGATTCGAGTTTCCAACGCTGCTGCGTTTGATAGAATCAGCATATGAAAATGTAGATACTTGTGCGTGATATCGGCGAGATCTGCGCGAAGCCATGTTAACCGGGCAATGCGGGTTGAACGCGTTAAATGGTAGCTTCATAATTTTGTAGATATTTGTCGAGAATTTTTTTACGTTTATATACATATACAGAATTTTTTAAATTTATATATACAGGAAACTACTGAAATTATATCATAAATTACAGATGTTAAACGCACAAAATATACAATACTTGTAATTTTGTAAAAATATAAGAAAAATAAATGTTTAGTAATATCAAAATAGGAAAAATATCTTATTCTTGTAAGTTACATATTGAATAAATTATTAATAATTAATTACAGGTGCTTTTTTTAATTGGAGAAAAAAAGTTTTCTATTTAAAAAGACGTAAAAAGTATTTTTCCTCGTTTAAGAACAACTTGCAACGATTTAATCGTTGATTTACATTTACGTTAGTTTATCAAGTCAATTTTCTTCTCATTGCATCATCATCAACGGCCTCGCGATTCTTGAGCCGAGTTTTCGCGTGCACACGCTACCCGATGAAAGCACTGACCGGCCTTCCTCGACCCTCGTGTGTGCATAATGATAGATATCACCGCGTCATCCATTGTAATGCGTGTAATGAGAATCTCAAATAGGCGTGCAATTTGATAAGCTTGTCAACCGTCGGTTACGGTTCATGCGCCCGAAGAATGGACTAGGGATTACAGTTATCCCGAAGGGCGACAGACCGCTGTTAACTCGCGAAAAATCTGCACAGTCTTTTTTTCCTTCTTCGCGCCACGTGTGAAATACGATGATGAGTATCAGCGGAGTTGCGGAGGATTCTTTTTTTTTCCCCTCTCTGTCTGTCTTAAAAAACCGTTCCGTGCGAGGGCGAGGGAACTGGATCGCTGGAGGGAAATGGAACTCGAAGCGCGAGCGCACGAACAATAATGGCTCGCGTTACCTTGAACACACCGTGGCACGGCGAGAAATAATGAGCGAGCGTAGCGCAATTTAATTTACAAAGAAGTTAAAGATCCATGAGTCTCGGGTATATTTGCTCGTCAGCTTTGTACAAGGACGCGATAAAACTGGCCTGATTGCATAACGGTTATTATTTGTGCACGTAGGTACGTGCGTACCTATCCTGAAGAGGCCAAAGTGTGGCGAAATAATGGTCTCGTTGCAATCTTTCGGTGTTAGCGTTGTCATGCAAATCTTCGAGATAATTACATCGACGCCCAGGTCGTACGACACCAATATTAGGCGCTTTTCTCCGCGAACATAAGATTTGATTATTTCTGCTTGCCGCGTAATCTTCCATCAGTCATCCGTCAACATGAGCGATAAATATTACGTTAATTGTAAGCAGTGCATTGAACATACAACTGCAATTGAATCGCAGCTTGCGTAACAGTAAACCGACGTCATTAATTGTCTAGCAAAGCGTATACAAAATATCAACTTGATGTCCGACTGGTCGCTATAAAATCAAAAGCACGTTGTAAAACAATGGGTTCAGCTGGATGGCCGATAGGTTAAGCCGATCGAAATTTGGATTTTTACAATACACCGATAAAGTTACCCGCGTTTCGGAATTATCGGAGCGTGACCAATTATTTGCCGCGTCAGTATTAATTTTAGGTCGAGAGGTTAATCGTCAGTCTGCACGAGAGATACGCTATAAATTTTAGATACTTGCAAGTATATCGCGAAAAAATGATCGCGTATTTTTGCCAGTCGGCGTATCATACTTATCTCTAAATAGCTAATAACTTTAACACAATGGAATTTATTAATAACATAATAATTTTAAGAGTAGCCTTTAGTCGCCTAATCTTTACAGAATATACGTGATTCGTAGATTGATAGCGTATGAGGAAGTCTCTAATTTAAAAAAAAAAACAGAATACGATAAAAATAATAATATAAAACTAAGATTTTATCTTTTTCCTTTTAAAAAAATGATATTCCAAGTTGAAGGAGGATTAAAAATTGAGCAATAAAATTTGTAATTTCGTACAATGCTCACGAGCAGACGGCGGAACTAATTAACGGGACCTCATTTTTGACTGTTAAATCAATGCGATGAACGGTATAGACACTAGCCGACACGACGAGCGAGCGCGAATAGGCGTATCCTGCCGTGTGCAATAAGAACACTCTACTCCACACTCTAGCGGTACAAAGCGCACGTTAATTACGGTGATTGATTTAAGCCTCGTCGTCGGGGGATTTAAGAGCCTCGCCCGAGTACGGCACCGCAGCCTATAATGCGCGATCTCTCTCGTGTCTCTTGTCGACCGAAGTGCACACCTAATGCGGTGCGTCGACACGCGTTGTACGTACGCGCGTGCATGCGTGCTAGCAAAGGCGTGCACGCGCGCGGCTCGAGAAGGAAAGACGAATTGAGTTCGGTCAGATATTGAACGGACAAACCCACGATCCATCGATCAATGGATCAAGAAAGGACCGCAAACGTCGACCGCATGAATAGAGCCAATCACGGCGCGATTAGTTTGCATTTACGCCTCTTCGGCACGTTCTCCTCCTCCTCCTTTCCCCTCTTTCTCTCTTTCCGCGCGATCCTGTCTTTCGTTTCATGCACACATCTCTTTGGGCGAGCGGAGATGAGACGATACAATGAGACGCTATGCGAAGTACTTTGGATTCTCGATGAAAACATTGACGTTTCGACGATGTTTTTTTTTTTTAAATTGATTCGACAACCGCAATTTAATCAGATTGAGAGTCAGAATTTGAATGAATGCTAGTTGCTGAAGTTCGAAATGCAGTTATCGCTTTCTCTCTCTCTCTCTCTCCCCCCTCTTTTCTTCTTCTCTTTCTGTGGTTTTTTTCTTTGCCTATGATCGCCCGCGGCCAGAGCTCGTGCTCATCGCGATCAGGCTATCGCCCGGCATCGACAGCGACGGCGAGATGTCGCCGAGCTTAATAATAATGGAGATATTTCACGGCATCTAGCCGCAGGAGAGCGTAGCCGACAGCGCTATTCCGGTGAACACGAAATAGGAGCGCGGACGTTGAACGTAATTAAGATTTAACGGCGGCATAATAGGCTTTATCTCGCGATGCTAATCTGGATAATTGATTTCTCATATAGTTGCTCGCTTTGATAAACTCCCGGGGGAGTCCGGCGAATGAAATCACTCGGAGGGACGGACGGAAGATCTTCCTCTCATGTGATAATTGAATAAATTCTTCGCGCAGCTGCAATCGCTGTCTCTCGTGAAAAATGAAAGTAAAAATACAAGCACGTCAGATTATCTCTAAACCTTCTGACAACGGTTGTTTTATGTTTTTTTTCCGATAGAGGATATATATCGCAATATTTTTGTGTTTGCAATAACACGTTTTCCCTGAACTCTGCTGTCATTGGAACTCGTGAACGTATGCGTTAATTAACAAGTTAAGAAACATCGTAAATGTTAGCGTGACACAGAAGTATCTCATAAACGTAAATTTTCATTTGTTGCCAAGGATATCCTTGAAAAGTTGGTTACCTCGACTTTTTAGCTAGAAAGAATCAGTTATGGTTTTTTTGTCGCTCTAAATCACTGTTCGACGTGAAATAACTTTAAGATCTACATCTGATTTTTAATATTATTTTGAAACACAAGAATAAAAACAAAATTACGATAAAAGTTAGCGTAAAATTAAAAGAAGAGATAGTTTGAAAAGAAATAATTGCACTTAATTGGCCATGTATTGAGAAATAAATCACTGAAATCGCAAAAACTGGTGTATTAACTTCGTGATACTTAAAACATTAACATGATGTAATTTCCGTTCTACTTACACAAAGAAGTGCTATTTAGCTAATAATATTCGTGATAAATTTAAAGCTTTCATGTCTGTTTATGCAAAAGTTATAACAGACACACAAAAAGTCTCTTTTAAATGTACAATAATAAAATATCTACCTTGTCTAACAATTATGTCTAACAATTATTTCTCTATAATTTATATTCACAAAACATATCCGCTAATCGACGAGTTATGGCGCTAACTAGGAATTCTTTGCGTGTGCATAAGCACGGTGCATAGGCCATAATCGTTGCGACGTATGACAAGAACCTCCCTCCCGTCCCGATGTCCCGCGTGTATGTACAGATACACATGGCACCAGAGGCTTTTATTTATGTCCGTGCGGTTTTCTTACGAGCGGTTTATCGAAAGTGAGAACGCGATTGTTGCCGTTAAACGAGCGAGAACGTTTCATTCGTGCGCGCGAGGACTGGCTTTACCTGGATTCCACGACGCGGCTCTAAACCGGATCATAATGGTACTCGCGTGACGGGATTCGCGGGACACCGGCCGCATTTCGTACGTCTCCATCTCGGGAATTCGCAGGACGCTCGTCTCCGACGAACGTGCGAATCACCTCGATCGAAGATGCGGCGAAAGTGTTCGCATTCGGTATCGAAGCCGGTTACCAGCAATGTTAACTTGTTACATTGTCTTCGATATATGTCAGCATTCGAGTATGCCCACGCGGCAATTCTCGGTTTCAATCTGAAGACTCGATAGCTTTCAGTCTCCATCTAACTTTTTGTCAAGAGTTACGAAAGCTGGTTTACGATAATATATAATGTTTTTTAACGTAATAATTTTCCGCGATGTTTAAGGAAGATATTAATTACGAACGAGCGCATTGGTATATTAATAAATTTTCCGATGTTTAGTTTGCACGTGAAAAAAGGATAATAATTTAATAATTCGTTCTAAGTAAAAGATAACTCGTGATTAGCAATCTATAACATCTCGTTCGTTAGACCGCACTGTTTATCGAGTAGTGCAATTCGACGCCTTTTGAAATAGCGTGTTATGACACTTGAAATATCGGCTTGTCATTACAAATAGAGGCGATAAACAAATGAAACTCGATGACTAGATGCAGCGATGCTCAGCAATGCGGATCCGAGCGATTGGCGTTAACTTTATTCCACTTCCTCGTTTCTCCGTGCTATAATTGAGCGAAGCTAACGAGTGCTTAGGCCGAGTAATTAAAATCGAGGTTCCACCACTTTGTCGGCAACCAACATAAATCTATTACTAACTACTGGCTTCGACATCCATGTGTATAATCGTAAAATGAGTCTACTATTGACGTTGAATAAACCTGACTTCTTTATGCATAAATAGTTAGACGTATACTAGTTATACGTTATGTATAACTTTGATGAAATGTGTATTCGTTAAAATAAATATTTTCTAATATTTCATAAAATATACATTGAAGTAAAAAATATATTTTTGTAATTATTCAATTTAATAAACAATGTGTATTTCCCGTATATTTTTTATAAAGGGAAAGTGGAATTAACTTTCTTAAACATCATTATTTCAAACAGAATTTCCTGGCTTCGAAGATAGAGATATAATTTGATATTACAATCAATCTCACTTTACATATCTTCATTTTACAAAACTGAACGAAAATCTGCAGGTTTTCAATTACGAACTTTCGCAATTAAAATTACGTTTCTTCTCGCGCGTATCATTCACGCAACGATACGTATCGTTAAAAATAGAAAGAAATCAATAACTCTCCCGTGCCTACCCGTTATGCGTTCGTCGAGCGTAAAACGTGAATTCTTGCGTAAACGTGTTTCGTGCGTCTCGCGTTGCGATACTGCGGCGAGGTCGGCAAACTTTTTCCGATTCAGCGGAGACGGTCAAACGACGCCTATATGTGTCGTTTCATTTTCATTAGATAATAATTTCACGATGACGTTTCTCCCTAGACTTTTGCGAGCGCGTGCCGCAATGATAATAACCGCTCGTAGCGTTGCTTTCACGGCTAATACTACGAAGATGGCTTACTATTATCATTATGTAACGTTGCATGTCCAGCACTTTGCGTTGAACTAGGAAAAATGCATTGCGCGCGCGCTCGGAATATAAGGAATATAAGACGAGAAGCGGATGAGAAATTATGTATAAAAATATTAAAAAATAGAATATTTTACAATAGAAAGGAGAATATTTTAAAATATATGCGTTGTTTTTTAATTTATATATAATTAAAAAATTATGATACCTAATCTTTTCATTTTAAACACACGATACAATGTGACGAAGAAAAAAGAAAAGACATGCCTTTCCTTAAAATTATATTTATCTGACAGAAAAATTATGCGCGTTACTAATGTAATCTTAGAATGCAAAAAATAATTTATTGTATCATGATCGCTTCCGCGAGTGAATCAATCTCGAAAAATGCGACATAAGTTTTTACACGTAACATAACATTTGCCAATGGCGAAGTTAATCGAGAGCAAATAAATTATCGGTTGAATAAGCGACTCACGGCCGGTCGTTTCCGGATGCAACGATGGCTTCGGCTTAACGCGTATCGCGGGAGCGCGTAATTACCGTTTCTTTCACGCCCCGTCTGTTGAGTGCCTCACTATGATAATAAGGATCGTTTATTACAACAATTACGCAACGTATCTTGGCAAATCGTTTCACGGCACAACCGGCGATATACGAGGTGCTAACGACTGTCTCTCAAATACCGGACTGCGAAACAACAGCGGAAGGTGCATATCGGTTCCCGAAGTATCCCCCTCGCGATACCAGGAAGCGAGACCTTATCGCACTGTTACACACATACACCAGCCCCGATCATTTCCGTCATTTGTCCGACGATCTATGCGGCGGGCGTGTTGCCGGGATGACTCGTAAGATCATTCACTCGGAGACTCGAACCTCCGCGGACTCGATATAGATCGGACGTTTGTAAAGGCGGGGATGTTTCTCACGGGATTATTGCGCCTTGTGGCGCGATTAAACCGTCGGTCTCGCGCATTAAACCGAGATCTCCCGCGCGATTCGTGCTATCGTAACATTAGGCAACCGTCCGGTTTTACGACGCACGCGACACCGAGATGCCTGCGCGCGAATGTCGCGATACCATAAAATCGTTGTATTCTGATAAACGCGTTAAACTCGAGTTCACAGAGGTTAACGCATCTAAAAATATCACACCTCCGTTATTCTCATAGATTTTACTTCTTAATTAATTTCAATTGCATTTT
The DNA here is from genome assembly GCA_928718305.1 of Tetramorium bicarinatum. Lineage (NCBI taxonomy): Eukaryota > Metazoa > Arthropoda > Insecta > Hymenoptera > Formicidae > Tetramorium > Tetramorium bicarinatum. Next base: position 7,295,290 of record OV788321.1, read on the forward strand.
ATTTCAACGAAAACGCAACCCGGAAATAATCGTTTCTTATCTACCTCGCAAAAAAATTAGAAGTAAAAGATTTGAGCAAATTTATCATCAACATCCCTAAATGCGTTTCTCTTAAATTATATGTAGATTCGGATTGTCCATCATTTATCCATATTTATCCACAAAAATGATTATTTATGGGAAAATGATGAATAATCGGAATCTATGTATAATTAAAAAAATGCACTTAGATATGCTGATAATGAAATTGTTTATTTTTAATATTCTTGCAAGATGGATAGAAAACGATTGTTTATGAATTATTAAAAGTTGACAATCAATTTTGTAAAAATTTACAAAATTTTTGGAATGCCAGCTTCACAGATCTAGGAGAAAGCGGGAAAATCTCACGCTGCCATCGTACCGTCGATGCGCCTTACCCTATTCTCGATCGCTCTTACGCGCGGATGAGGAAAAATCATCAGATGACGGCATCATCCGCCGTTTTTAACGGTTTATAAGCAATTCCGTAACGACGCGTTTGACACGGATACGCGTAATTTAATGCGCGACGCGCGTGTTGGTAATGTGTGTCCGTCGCGCGTGGCAGTACATAAAACCGGCACCGTATACAGCAACCCGGTCGCGGATATATTCCGTCGATCAGAAACGATTGCACGGTACTCTGGTCACCAGACACGCTGGGCACGCGGAACACGGCCGGTCGGTCTATCGGCGAAGGCGTCAATGGCCAATGTGATTGCCGATCAGCGCTATGACAAATACGCCGCCGATTCGTGCATCGAGCTCGCGCGATCGATCCTTATCGTCCGCGACATTAACTTCCTGCAGCGATAAAGGCGAACTTTCATAGCTCTATCGCGATTTCACTTTCCATTTGATTAGCTTGGTGACTTTAAAGAATTGCTTACATCTTGTAACATATTTCCTTCCAAAGCGGAAGAACATTACATACTATACAATAATATTAATATACTTGTATATTTTGTTAACATGTAAAAAAAATTGTATTACAGTAAAAAAAAGGTATTACGTAACTTGAAATGTTACTTGCGCTGTATTAGAAAACAGCACGATTGTACAATTTACGCGAGTCAGTAGTTTCGTACGTCAAATATGAAAAGAGTTGAGTTTTAGACAAGATTAGGATTCTTCGGCGCGAGTTTCGATCTCTGGAAATATCGTAGAAATACCTACGTACATTAGTGACGGAGGCTTGCATCACAAACGAACGTTTAACCATCTTGTAAATCTTGCATCTGCGAAGTAGTAATGAACAGCGTGCGCGTAGCTATTGGCCGTAACCGGTATTTAAAGGCATTCCTTATTCGTTTCACGATACACTCATAAAGCCAGCGTATTTCGAATTATCTCCGTCCAGCGAAAAAAATCGCGAACAATGCCGAGGTAGGATTATCCGATCGATCGATAGCGATACACGTGCGCGCAACTTTTATTGTTCAGGAAATTCACTGCACGAATTATATAATATTAATGCCGCAGCATTGCATATAATCGAAATGACCCAGTTTAGGTTCCGTGGAAGATCTTCCATCATGCCTGTCGTAAATGTAAGTGGAGGGAACGAGAGCTTGGCGATTACGTCAAAAAAGCATCGAGTAACTGTACCACGCGCTGTTACGCTCTGTTTTCGCATGCAATGACGTAGCTAGTTTTGCTTCAAGTGCGAATAAATGAAGTCTCGCGAAACTGAAGTCTCTGCAGAAATATCAACTATTTAACGACATGTAAATTCTTATTCGCTTGCGCCTAACATGTATGTACACACGATTTATTAAATTAAATACAAATAATTAGAAATTAAATAAAATCATTCTCTATTTGGGCTTTTCACGGCTGCACGACGGAAGTTTTAAAGCGGCAAATGATCAAAGACAATTTGCGATGAGACGCACATCGGACGGAACGTGTAGTTACGCGATGCATCATCATGCAGTTGCACAATTTAACGTGAATATGAAACCCAAAGATGGTGCGTGCATACACGACCGAGAGTGAAATTGAGGCGTTTAATATGTATGAAAGTTTAAAAGGAGCAGCAAGGTGACTCGCGCTCCTCGAATCCCTCACGATCATCTGTCTCCTCCGCGGTTACACAAGCGTCACGTATACGTAAAAGCATCGATCTTTGTCAGCTGTAAAACCGACCGCGTCGTTTGCACAATCCTACCGCAAGTACGCCATAAATTTAATCGCTACTATTTACCGTATCGGTATTTTACATTAGCTCCATTTATTCCTGGTATTGCAAAAAGTCCCTGTGTATCGCAAGAATGATCCAAGTACACGTCACATTTTCTTGCCTGTCATTTGATTTATCTCCTCATTTCCGCAAACCTGTTGCAATCGTTCAGACAAATCGGTTCAGATTGACTCTCTATCTCGGATATCTTTGAATTCTCGCATGACTTTTACAAGTAAGAGTAAAAATATGAAATGCGCATTACTCGTGATTACAAGTCCTAAAGTCTTAAATTCACGTGTCGCAGATCGATTTTTGTTTGCCGAATTATTAGCACGTGAGCGGACTGATAAACTATCTGTCGCGTCGCGTAGCACGTTCCGACACGCGTGCCCATGTGCACGTGCAGTTACGCGCGCCCACGCGCGGCGCGCGCGCACTGTAGGTACGGTAGCGTAGAATGCACGAATGAAAGGGAAACCATTGTCGCCACCGCGCCTTTTACGAAATCCGCGTCGTCTGACGTTTTACGATGCGTTGGAAAAAATGCCGTCGCCTTGTACCAATTAACCCGCCCGACCTTACATTATTGTTGCGAGACATAAGTATTATTTTCGACACGTAAAAACTTAGGCCACTTTTCCCGCAAATAAAACTAAATAAGGAAAAAAGTCGTACATGTCGTCATCGAAATTTGCATTCAAATGCAAACCACAGTGTAAAATACACATCTGATTGATGAAATCAATTTACATAATAGCATATCTGTTACGTCTGTAGGTGGTGGTATTTAAACGCGCACACCTTGTTTTCGTATAGAGTCTTTATTTATTCACCTTTTATATAAATTGTAGTTGACATCGCCTTGGGGAACGTATCCCTGAGTCGAAACTTATAAAGAGCGCTTAGAGGCCGTGGCCTGAACGAGCTAATTTCTCGAGATGTTACTCGGTTTAACACCACGGAGAGAGTGATTTTCGGGAGACGATCGTAGGCTATCCCACCATCGTCACATCGCATAGACATAGACGACTTCGACGCATAATCCTTTGTTCTACTAGATATTTCTGAGTCATAGATTCTAACAAAGGAAAGTGAATACAATAGTCACCGAGTGGACTGTCGCTATGTTTTTATATTCTTTAATATTTCGTTTTATGGTCGTGCACGACTTGCTGTAACTTGTTCGAACATGTTACGAATTGTCGGTCCCTGTTCTTAACATCTTCCCCCCGTTGAGAGGTATCGATCAACTGTTGAAGTACATCGATTACGCCTTGGAGACCGACCTATAATTCGCATAACGCATACACACGCATTATAGATTTATATTGATCGCATAAACAAAGGTGGATAATTTGAATGAAATTTCGCATTGTTACAATATGACTTGTTAGTCTGTCGCATTACATGTTTATAATTATTGCTCATATCAAATTGATAGAATAACATTTAGATAGTATATACCGTAAAGATATTGAATTACATCTTTATCGCTCAATGGGTAGGGGGCACAAGTGGTTTGTAGCTCGCTTAATCTCTCCTGCGGTGGTTTTAATTGTAGCCGCTCTAACCACTCCGTCCTCTCCTGGATATACCCTCGTGATTCGGCCTATTGACCACTGCATGGATGGCTGGTTTTTATCCTTTATCAATACTACGGCTCCGACTTCAATCTTTGGTCCGTCCTTGAGCCATTTATTACGGGTTTGCAGTTCAGTTTGAGGTACTCCAGGTTCCACCGTGACCAAAAGTCCTGTCTCACCTTGGAGATATACTGCCACACGGTTAGTCGATTCGCTGGAACAGATGTTACGTTCCTCTCCGGAAGAGTCATTATCGGTTTGCCAATTAAATAATGGGCAGGTGTCAATACGGATACGTCGTTCGGGTCAGAGGAAAGGGAGGTAATCGGCCTGGAATTTAGGATGCCTTCGACTTCTATGGTAAAGGTATTTAATTCCTTGAAGGTAAACAGGGAATCGCCTATTACTCGTTTAAAATGATGCTTAAATATTTTAACGGTAGCCTCCCAGAGACCCCCAAAATGTGGTGCTGCTGGTGGTATAAAATGCCATTCTATACGATGTTCGTTTGCGAATTCGTTGACGGCTTCCTTATGTTTCTCTGAATTTAGTAAGGCATACATTTCCTTAAGTTGATTATTCGCTTGTACCGGTAAGTCTCTGAGCTTCTGCAACGCGATTCGCCACGAATGTGTTGAGCAAATGAGGCGGCGTTTTTAGCCAATATAAAACAATCGTGGAATCACACCAAAAGACCATTTTGCTGGGTGATATATCCAGCACGTTTATGACCTCATTGTACAATCGGGCCAGTAGCACCGCGCCGCAAAGCTCGAGACGTGGAATCGTGACCGATTTTATTGGTGCCACGCGCGATTTAGCACACAATAATCTAACTATCGCGCTTCCGTTTTTTCCGATCGAACGTATATATAAGCAAGCGCCATAACCGCTGTTACTGGCGTCGCAAAACCCATGGATCTGAATGTCTTGGTAATTGTCTGTTATTATTTTACGTTCAAATGAAATTCTATTTATCGCTTCAAATTGTCGTATGAATTCTAACCATGCTGTATGAATCTTTTGTGGAACCGATTCGTCCCAATCTAAACTGCATCGCCAAATATCTTGCATTAGCTTTTTCGCATACATCACTATAGGGCCTAATAAACCTAACGGGTCAAATATTCTTGCTATTTCCGATAAAATATTTCGCTTTGTCACTTTTTGCGGAACCTTCACTAACTGCGCTGAATAATGTATTTCATCTCCTTTAGCGTACCATCTCAAACCAAGCGTTTTTAACGAACTGTCCTTGTCCAATACAAGGCTTGCGCGTAGCATTTTACTCGGAAGATCACTAATAATGCGCACGTCATTAGATGCCCATTGACGAATGGTAAAGCCTCCCCGCGCGAGTAAGTTTGTTAATTCGTTTCTAATCGCTCGCGCTTCTTCGATGCTATTAGCCCCGGATAACAAGTCGTCCATATAGAATTGTGTTCTTAAAACTTCCGCGGCTCTAGGCCACGCGTGCTGTTCGTCGTCAGCTAACTTTCGCAATACGCGTGTCGCTAAAAAAGGCGAGGAGGCAACGCCGAACGTAAGAGTGTTAAATTGGAGAGTTTCAATTTCGCGATCTTTTCGCCACAGAATCCTTTGGAACCGCCTATCATCTTCATGCAATAAAATCTGCAAATACATCTGTTGTATATCCGCGGTAATGACGTATCTGTACGTACGAAATCGGATTAAATGATCGAACAATTTACTTTGGATAGTGGGTCCTACTAACAATATATCATTCAAGGACACTCCGTTGGATGACTTTGCAGACGCATCGAATACTACGCGTATTTTCGTCGTGTCGCTTGATTCTTTAATAACCGCGTGATGAGGCATATAATATCCGTCATCCTCCGGATCATTTATTGCTGATATGTAATTTGCATCACTATATTCTTTAATTGCTCTAGAATACTCATTCTTTAATTTCGTATTTGAACGAAATCTTCGCTCCAATGTTACTAAACGCTTGAGGGCGGCACCCCGCGATTCACCGAGACGCTTATTCGCTTGACAGAATGGTAATCGGACGATGTAGCGCCCGCAATCGCTACGAGACACGGTATTCAAAAAGTGAGTTTCACATTCATTTTCTTTGTCTATTTTTCGGCCGTCTGTCGCGATATCTTCTATTGACCAAAATTTCTCTAATTGAGCCTCTAAATTTGTTCAATGGCAGGTTTCGCGTTTAGAGGGAATTTGCAAACTCGCGCCGCCCGCCACTACCCAGCCTAAACGCGTTTTCTGCAAATACATGTCCAATCCGTCGCGCGACAAATCGATTTGGCCCACGGAAAATAATGATAACGTCGCTCCTGAGCCTATCAACAACTCCACGGGACGCGGTACGTGGAAATTGGAATCTGCCAACCGGATGTTCGGCGGTATCTTAACTGCATTCCGTGGAAAAATATCGGATGGAATTAAATCCGCGATTGTCGGTATAGTTAGACATGTTAAATCCTTACGAAAGCCATCGTAAATTGATTGAATGGTAATCTGTGCTATGCCTTTCGAAAGTGTATCTATTGTATTAATCGCACCGACAGGTACCGAGCATATGTTTATTGGTATATGCAATTTCTTGACCATGCTCTCCGAAATAAAACTTGTAGTCGCGCACGTGTCCAACAATGCCCGACACTCGACAAGATTGCGCTTATTGTCCTGTATATAAACCATTGCGCTTGTTAACAATTGTGGTGTTATTTTATGCGATATTGAAGTTAAGTTCATTGTGCGGCTATACGGGGAGACTAGTCATGCGGTCTGAGTATTCTCTGCCTTTGCATTTGCATTAGTTTTATTCGCATTGGGAAATCCATCCAGATGTAAAAGCGTATTATGCCGTTTATCGCAGATGGTACAGTTAGAAAATTTGCATCGCTTATCCCGATGCGAACGCAAGCAGTTATAGCAGACCTTCGCGCTTTTTACTAATTCAATACGTTTCGGTACCGTTAATTGCTTGAACGCGTCACAGAGATACAGCGGGTGTCGTTTCGATTTACACGCGATGCAATTATTAGCAGCAGTTATCACGAAGGCTTTATTCGACGCTAACCCTTTTTTGACGGGAGGTTCCATTTTGTCTGATTCCGCAATTTTCGATCTCTCTCGCTTCGACGCGCAGACCGCGGTTTTGTATAAGAACTCATACATCTGATCAATCTTTGGAAATTCGTCTCTTTCGAGAATTAATTCCCACTTTTCTATCGTATTCTTAGGCAACTTGCCCTCTAAAACGTGTACCATTATTTCAGATGGGACCGATACTCCCAGCGCATTTAACGATGCCCAATGCTGTTGCGCATCATCTGCGAGTTTCGTTAGCCCACTCGTGTTCTCTTTTTCGACCGCCGGCGGATTCAGGAGTGCCGAGAGATGACGGGATATTAGAACCCTCTTGACTTCATACGCCTTCTCCAATAGCTCCCACGCTTTGGCATAATTCACGCCGTCGATCGAAAAAATCTTTATTTTATTTGCCGCGTCACCTGTAAGCGCGGATCTGAGATAATATAATTTATCTACGTCTGTCAAATCTGTTCGGGAACCTATTATATTGTTGAATGTATTTTTAAACGACATCCACCCTTCGAACTTGCCGTCGAATGTCGGCAAGGGTGTTTCGGGTAACTTAATTCGTCTTTTCTTATCGCATGACACATTTTCCGCGCTCCCTGCTCTAGTCTCTTCGCTAGCTACACTTTCACCGCCGCTTGCGCGCGAGGTACCTGCCTGGTCATTAACCCTCCCCGCGAGGACATAAAAACGCTCTTGGATGTTAGTGAATTCCGTCATATGCGCGTCGTCGGGATCTAAGACCATTAACTCGTTATTATTATCTTCGTAGGCGCGAAATAATTCCGTTAATCGTGCGAATCTCATTTTAAGTACGCTTTCATCAATCTTGCCCTTGTCGAGGAGGTTGGAAAGCATCGTAATCTGGATCTTTAGGGAGGTCCGTTTTTGAATAAGCAATTTAACCTTGTCTGTCATTTTGAGCAGTCTTGTTGTTAGGATCGGAAATTAGGATCGAACGACTCACCGAGACCTCGCGTTAAAAGATGCTGCTCAACGTCTTCCTCCTTGATCTGCTTTATTTCGGCCAGAGGCTGTGACAACGTCTTCCTTCCTCGACTCGCTTTGATTTGGCAACAGGCTGCGCCAGTGTCTTCTTCCCGTTGCACTTATATACGCTTTGCGAGGCTTAAACCTCACAGGAGGCACCAAATGTTACGTCTGTAGGTGGTGGTATTTAAACGCGCACACCTTGTTTTCGTATAGAGTCTTTATTTATTCACCTTTTATATAAATTGTAGTTGACATCGCCTTGGGGAACGTATCCCTGAGTCGAAACTTATAAAGAGCGCTTAGAGGCCGTGGCCTGAACGAGCTAATTTCTCGAGATGTTACTCGGTTTAACACCACGGAGAGAGTGATTTTCGGGAGACGATCGTAGGCTATCCCACCATCGTCACATCGCATAGACATAGACGACTTCGACGCATAATCCTTTGTTCTACTAGATATTTCTGAGTCATAGATTCTAACAAAGGAAAGTGAATACAATAGTCACCGAGTGGACTGTCGCTATGTTTTTATATTCTTTAATATTTCGTTTTATGGTCGTGCACGACTTGCTGTAACTTGTTCGAACATGTTACGAATTGTCGGTCCCTGTTCTTAACAATATCGTTGAAGAAAGTTAAAGTTAAATACATGTTCAATGACAATACTCTCGCAGCGGTGAAAATCACGCTCGACGACTTTCATATTATATGCAATAACACCTCTTAATTGAGAGAACTAATCTCCGTTGATCAGCAAAATTACAATTTCAATCTATCTCGCCATTACACGACTCCAAGCAGGAAACAATTAAATAGCGCGTATTTTGTGAGAAAATAGTTATCCTAATTTCTCATTATAAAGATATATTATAACTGATTCAGATACATATCGAGCACCGCGCGTAATAACGCGGTGGCGGTTGTACCTATCGGTTGCAAGAGGAATGCAAGGATCGTGCGCAGCGAGCCTTGGATCGATTCACGTACGACGCTGCACTTATTTCTGCGTGGCTGCGCCGTTAAAGTGCAACAGCGAGAGACAGCCGACCGACGTAGAGAGAGAGTTCAGGTTTTCCACCGATATTTCTTACGAACGTGCGTCGCACTCCCAACATCGAGTTTGACACGGCGTAAAGTTTGAAACGAAACGCCGGAAACGACAAGAAACTTTACTATTTGCACGCTGTGGTATTAATCTAACAGGATCTCGAAAGATATCTCTTGTTATATCACTGCTTTATAATTAATCACGGTTTTTTTGCATATATTGATATTATATTATTTATCTGCAATATTAAAATATGCAGATATACAGGTACGTACCATTATATATGTAACATAAGAACTTCAAAAGAGAGTACAAATGAATAAATCATGCACCGATATGTAAATTGAGATGTAGCAGTCTCATCGTTATGTACGTCTCGAGAATTTTTGTAAACGGTCTTTATGCGTATAATTATAGCGAAGTAAATGCACTGGCACGCATTTGCCAGTGCATTTACTTCAAGCGATATAGCTCCTGTAAAGGTACATCGAAGGCCGGCATAAATCTGTCTTTCGACGTTTATTCCCCAGGACGCGTTAATTTCTGCGGATTACCAACGGTCTGTCGTGACAACAGATCCTTACAAGGCGTGCAGACGGTCACACCTACCTGCGACGATCGTGAATACACGCATTGAGATGTGTTGAGTAATACTAATAATGTGTTTCGATTAAACTGCTCACACGATGCAGAATAATTCCGACTCAAGAGAATTTTATATAAAATTTACAATAATTTTTTTTAAGAGCTAATTAGCGCAAGATTAATTTTGAGATTGTGTAGCGTTCTTGATATATTAGAAGAAAGTAGTCAATTGCATATCTATATAATCTTCTCCATTAGCCTTAATATTTTCAATGCCAATCCCTTTCGCTACAATTCCTAGAACGCTTTTAACGCTACCGCGACAAAACGCGACTTGGGTACTTATAAAAGGTGAAATTGCTATAATCTTCGCGGCGAAGTTGTAGCAAAGGACTCAACAATGCGCCCGGAATGACGTTCGCTTCATAACGCTTCTGCGAACCGCAGAGCGTTCTACCTCGGACTGGAAAAGGCACGTCTTCCGCGAATAATAAGAGATCGATAGGAGATTACTACGCGCCATAGAATCCCAATTACCCGCATGCAGGTGATTCGCCGGCGAGAATGTCGAAAGCGCGAGGAACTCGTGAAACGCAGCAAAGTACATTTGCGACGCGCAATCGAAGAGAAGAATCCGTGACGAGAAGTATACGTTGGCAGGGCGCAAATCAACGAAGACGGAGAAAAATTAGCGACAAGAAATGGCGCGTATCGCGCCGGTGGAGACTGAAATGGCGCATGAGTATCGAATAATTCCGCTTGCCGGTACCCTTTTTGCCTGGTCTCTGACATTTTCATTAAGAGCCGTCCTTTTAGAATTTTCATGGTTATTTATAGAATGATCAACGAGTCTCGAGGCATGCCGATTCTTTTGCGTTCAAGAAAGCGAGAGAGAGAGAGAGAGAGAGAGAGAGAGAGAGAGAGAGAGAGAGAGAGAGAGAGAAGGAAATAACTGGAACATTGAACGTACTATACTTAATTATTGCAAGTTCGATATACATATTGAAGGCCTTGATGACACGCATTGTGTGAGTTATAATTATGTTACAAAATTGTGTTACTGTTGTTAATTACAATATCCCAAAACGGGTTATTAGAAAAATTATTAGGAAAAATGTTTCAATTATTACTAAATAATTATTTAAAAAACCAATCTTAACTGAAGCATAATATAATATAGGTATATATTGACAATGAAAGATACAGAATGGTCTACGTTCAATGCAATTTATGCAGAATTATATCCAGCGATTTTTCCTTTATCTTAATAAGAGCAATAGTGTGAATTGATACAGTTATCGATATTGATTTCTCGATATTCCCCAGTAATAAACGATAACGTGTTCCGTTGCGCAATTTCTCTTGGCTACAAGTAAGCGCGATCTAAGTTTGTAGAAGCGTAATAATCAACTGGAAATAACAAATGACGATGTACACGTGAAGGCAATCTAGCGCAACGATTACCGCTACCTGACTTTAATTAGGCGGGACTAGTCGGAGAGAGAGAGAGAGAGAGAGAGAGAAAGAGAGAGAACCAGATATCCTTCGGTAATCATCTCGGAGGTGTCTCGAGATACCAGTCACGAGCGTTTACGTAAAGATTCCGACCGTGAGATCCCGGCGCGCTATGCCAGCGGCGAAACAATGCGCCGTTAATTCGCGAATTAATTCGCCAACGCAAACAGTTATAACGACGGCGACGACGACGACGACCGGCCGGCCGGCCCCGGCCGGTTCGAGTTTCGTCCGGCTGTCGATCGATCGCGTGAGACTCACTCTGCGGGACGACGACTAACGATTGGCATACTCCGATCGCGTAATGACGAGGCACGCACGCGGAAGAAAGACCGAAGTCGTTTAACCGCCGCTTTTCCATGTCATTACGCCGATCTGCCATTTTATATTTAGTCGGTGGGGATTCCAATTAGCTTCTCTCTCCGTCGTGCGCCTCTTAAGAAGGCGTAGGACGGGTATATGCCGTATACCATATATACGGCGGTATCCATCGACGGCGGGGAGCAAAGGCGCTGACCTTCGGAAGGTCATCCGTCTTGCAGCGATGTACGATATGCTTCCGTGTACCATCCGTGGTAGCAAGGGACCCCGTGACGCTCGGTAAGGAATATTGACCTCATGTGCGGCGAATTAAATCGTCGTTACCTAACGAAGCGCGACGGACGAGCCGATATAGAAATAATTAACCGGCCATGCCAGGAGTTAAAAATCATTATCGCGCGACACGGTCGTGTTAACTCTCTCGTAAATCGATTCCCGTGATCTTTCGTTGCCGTTACACGAGAAAAGGTGACGGCGGCACTATACATATATTTACATTCTAAAATCCACTCACCGGAAACTGAGATCATCGATGCTCGATTATTTATTCGTTGCGTTCGCTCGTTTTGTTTTTTTTTTCACGTGTGCAAATGCGTCCGGAAAGAAAATGACAGTCACGCATCGATCGTAAATGGAAGGCGCATCAGCATGGAACGTAATCGCGATATCACTCGATGAAATTCAAAACGTCTATGACGGCTCTATAGCGCGCGGATACTCCTCCCGATCTTTGACCCGGTCCGGCATACAGCGAAAAGATATTAATGACGCTCCGTGGAGAAAACAATGAGGCGCTTGATGCCTCGTCGCTGTAATCAGCGTTTCTCGAGTCAATAATCATTTCGCAGCGGAACGACAATTACAAAGACAATGACACTCTCGCGCAACGTTTCTGCCCTAAACACAGACATTAATATTCCCGCGTTCCGGGCTAATTATTGGATAGCTGGGCGTGCACCTAGGCATGTGAAAGTACTTGCTAACGAAGCGCAAAGAGTTCGTCTAAGAAATCGCACGCATGAGTCGCCTTTTGCGTTTAACTTCAAGCTAATTTCGCGACAGTAAATTCGTAAGGTGTCTATATGTAGAAATATAATAATAAGAAATATAAATTTTAAGAGTTTATAAAAATAATTTTTTTAATTATAGACTTCAGCTTTTATTCCAACGAAGTCCTATCTCGTCCATAAAACCGTTAATAACAAGTATTTTTCATACAATCGAGATATGCGTCTTTTTTCAAGAGGATTAAGTAGTCACGTAGCGAGTCGAGATTTCTTGCTTATCGAAGACATACCTTTCTCGGAGTTTTCTAACGATTTGAGTCCACATCGTGAGTAAATCCGCGATAAAATAATAATTTGCCCAAAGGAGGACAATGTCTGCGAGCCTCGGCGACGGTGGACAAGTTTTAACCTGAATAAAGTGGTCAGGCATGACATACTTATTCGGATACAGTTACAAAAAGTACGGTGGCAAAAAAAATTGATATTTTTGATTCGCGATGGCGATCATTGTTATGCAATTCGCCGAGTAGCGGTCCAGCTCGCGGATTCGCGGAAAGTGGCACGCCATCTGCTTGGCGAACATATGGCGAATATAGCGTAAGTCATTTAAGAGTCAGCGAGTATTACCTCGATACTTATAATAACTCGGTATTAACTGTTATGCGCGTCCTTGTAATTGCCGACTGTCTTGGATGTCCGACAACGGGAGACGATACCACGGCGCAGCAATATTGTGCCCTGCCTGAGTAGCGCTGATGAGAAACGCAGCAGTGAAAAGTCACGGGACTATGATCTTGGCATTATAGTTTGTGGGTTCATGAAGGTGTACGAAGGTTACCAGTCACGGATATCTCGAATTCAACGTGAAATTTCAAATTACGGGGTACCAACGCACAATGATTGGTTATACACGATGCATAATACGCAACCATTAATTATGTGATACCAAATATCGCGTTCGTGATTTGATTGCCAATCAAAATTAGATGGATTTACTGTCGATTTGTCCAAACCGAAACGAAAGCTTAATAGGAAAACTGAACAAAGGAAAATTAAGGAAATTTGAAAAAGATTTAGAACATCTCAGAACTCTTAGGATTTCACAAGATTAGAAAATAACGAATAAATATAAATTTCACAACGTTTCGTATTTTACGTTTTCGTAATGCTGATAACATGTGTATTTAAATCATTAGTTATTTCTCTAAAACAAAAAAATAACTGTAACAAGAAATTCTAAACTTAAAATTGCAAATGTGCAACTTGTCGAGATTTCCGCGAACGCTCCTGTGGTTTTCGTCACGCGCGAAATACGGAAATCGTGCGGAAACGGATGTTCCGAGCAGATCGAGGAAAGGCATCGCGGGGTCACGGCAGGAAAAGGAGGAAAAGACTTGACGACTCGGGGAGAGATTCCCGAGCACGCGAGCCTGCGCGATACAGTTTATTTGAACTGGGGATCCACGAAGTGGGGAGACACGGCTCGGCGTTAGCGCACCGCCGCGTCTCTGCGGTTTGCGAACTTTAGTCGCGCGATCTCGTCCGAAGTGTCGAGGCATTCCTCGTCGAGCTCCTCTCGCAATTACGCTTTGATCGACCGGTCGTTCGATGGGTCGATCGTGCCCATATACATCTGATCCTACAAGAAGAGCAGCGATCCATCGGAAGTCTCTGTTGGTCCGGGTGCCAAAAATTTCGCGCGTTCGAATCACGAGGGAATTCAGCGGGTGGCTTTGAATCTTTACTTCGGCATCGTTTCGACGTCGACGATGACGTTCGAGGTGTTTTTGTAAAATCTTTACGGAAATACGAATTTTTCATGTCGGATCTCGACACGTGCTTCGGTTTACAGCATTTACACGCGCGTGTGAGACAAATGCTTCACATAAATTGACGCTTTTGATACGATTTGGATACGACGGAGCTTCGTTAAGTTTCGATGATCGACGAGGTGAGTGAAAAGGATAATTACAGTGAATGGGATCGAACTTGAACCGAATAGGGCGACCAAAATGATGAAACTAACGGATGTATAGAGGTTAGAATGGACCATTCAAAGTGGATTTCGTCAACGATAACGGTCTTTCTGTTCATATCCTCGAATATGGAATAACAAAGAAAGAATAGATATATTACAAGAAGGTAATATATAAAAATATATATCCCAATTTTGAATCATTTTCAAGAGATTACGTAGCATTTTGCGTGTTGCGTGTGCGGGAGAAGAGAATGTGTGACGACGAGGCATTAAAGAAGAATAGCTCGTTGGAATGTCTTAATTACAGCTCGAATTAATTTACGTCTCACAGTCAGCACAAGTCACGAAAAATCACACGTCTGCTTGCATTTTACGTTCAACAGTCAAATCTCCGTTTTCCGGTACGCAGAATCTTTTTTTCGTTAAGGCATCGTGCTTTTGAAAAATCTTTTTACAAACTAGACATTTTTTTAAAAAAAGTTTTCCTACGTGTATTTGCCCATGTAATCCATTTACCGATCGCTTTCTATGTTTCGGTGTAATTTCATGGACTTCGGATGCTTGTAACTGCAATGTACATTGCATCGTAAAAAGAAATTGAACTTGAGATTCGTTGAAAATACGAGAAATGCGAATTAACCGATTCGCTGTCCTTACGTTTATATCATCAAGACATTTGTGCTTGCAGCTTGTTATATTTATCTGTTATCATAAACTGTTTTGTTCTTATATTTCAATGTACTTTGAGAGTTGGGTATATGATGATTCACAATCACCACACATTCTATCATTAAAGTTTCTTGTACGCTTTATATCATATGCACGGAATTTAGATTTATAATTTCTGAAACTGTTCGTATATACTTTGTGCAAATGTGCAAAATATTAATTAGTAACGATTAAAGCTTCAATATTAGATTCACGAATGATTTACTTTCACTGTACGCTAAGCATATTAGATCCTCTCGCGGAAAGTTCTTATTAACTTCTAATCAAATTAAAATCCCTTGCTTTGTTCCTGGTATTTAATTAATCATCATATCATTAGAAAGTTGCGCGCAACGCAGAAACTTTCATAAGCTCGATTAAAATCGCTGGCAGGGTTACGTGCTTGGCGGCACGATAGGTCTTCTGTAGGAAAATTACGTCAGGGATGTTCGCAATGCGCACAACACCGCGTGGAAAACATAAAACATTTGCAGCTTAGAATAGCCACTAATGGGCGAATTGCTAAATCTGCACTTTCACTTCGCACGATCTATTATGCACACAAATGCAGCGAGGCCTTTTAGCTTAAATCTGCGTGAATACGGCTTAATTACTCGATATCGCGAATTCTCGCAATTCGTTTCTTGTCAGATTTACGTCTACTTACATCATGTTCGACAAAACGGACGCCTTAATACTTGACGTCTGTCATACGTAACGAATGTCATCTTTAAACCGCAGACAATCGTAGGAGGCAGAGTTTGTGGAGAATGGAATGAAAAGTCTTGACAAAAGAGCCATTCTCGTTACAGTCGCTTTGTAGTCCCTTTGAAAATTTCGGTCGGAACGTAATTGTCCGTTATAAACGTACGTGTGTGGCAGAGGGTGGAAAGGAAACGCGATTTCTGAAAAAAGATCGCGCACACCAAACAGAATAGCAAGTATTCGTCCGCGTACAAGGAGCATATTAACATGCGGGGAATCCGCCGTAAGACAAACAAACGAAGCGCAAGAAACACGGAAAAACGGGGGTTTACGAAGATAACGCGGATGCATCACAGTTAGACGCCGTAATAATTCACGATATCTTCGTCACGGTCGCTTTAGTCACAGGTAATTAAAACCCCATTACATGGCGATTACGAGAAGTTTCGCGGGGCAAAACGTTCTATCGTGAGTAACGAGGAAGAAGCCGCGGGCTCACAAAAAAGAATTCCCCATTCTCATGTGTATTCATGATCGGAATCGCGGATAATGCCCGGAGTCGTCCGCCCGCGCACCACACCTTACATATGTAGAATATTAATTCTCGTCATTCGTATGCGATGTACACAATATCATCGCGAGTGCGCGTAGCCGAGGAATGTCGCAGGTGCAAGTCACCCAAGAAAGTGCATTATGGACTGTGTATGACAGCGAGCATGAATAAATTATATTCCATGTCGTTCTCGGAGTTGCTAACAGACACAAATCATCGTTCCTAATTACGTGAAAATCCCGGGGATACAGAATCGGAGAATAAATCGAATTAGAGTCGAAAATCTCTGTAGCCCAGAGAAAGTATAGTGATATGAGTAATAGCTTTTTGGCGACCAGTACGAATGAACGAAGTAGACCGGAGCGCGAAGGTAAAACTGACAGTCTCGTTTAGCAGTATGCCAAGGTATCAATTGAAAAGATAAAAAAATAATATTGAGTAATAGAGTTGTGATAGGTAAGGACATTTATAAATTATCCATTCGCTCTGATATGTTTTGTCTTCTATACGTTGCCGGCAATACCACTACGACTACAAACACGACTTTAAGGACAGAGACGACATTTCGCAAGTAACAAAGCGTACCGCTTTACCATTCCGCCCACGTCTCTCTGCGACACAGAGCTCATCTGAAAGACAAACACCAGTGGCGACACACTGGTATGCCACGGGAGATAATCATCGTCATAAATTCATCATCATCATCGTCAAGGCGCCCGAAGTGTAATCACTCATTAGTTTGCGCGGTTCGCCGCTAGCGCATCACTGTCAGGACTGTCATGCCTCGCGAAATGACGCTATTCCATCTAGGGTGGTTGAAATGACGAAGGGGAAGCGGGAAATATTTTATATTCCGACATTGCTATATATGTTTATTATTTATTGTCATATACAAATCATTGCAAGAATCGCATTATCCACTTCTTTTCGTTCTTATAAATCACTCTATAATTATTAAAGTTGTAAGAATTGTTTCGAACGAGATTAAAAGATTTCTTTGTAAATGATTGGAATAATACTATTATTTTTAAAATTTTAGGATTATGCAACAACGCATTGTTGTGTTAGACGGTGTCTCATTTTCATTAAATATGCGGACAGACAATAATTTATCTAACTTCTGACATTTATAAAACAAGAAAACTTTCTCAACGTGAAGACGCATATATTCCAGCGCGCAGACTTGTGAAATGTAAAAAGAAGGAAAAAACGAATTTGGTGTGAAGTACTGTGAGAGATATTGTGTTGTCGCGATGTCGTCGACTGGTGAATTTTCGACGTTGTCGAGTGGCGAAGCCACCGGAACTGGCGAGGACTCGTTGCCGAGCTCGAGAGAAGCGACCGCCGAGGCCGCGGGTTCCGGCGGTGGTTTCATGCCACTGCGCGAGTTCCTGGACAGATTCTCACTGCCAAGGGTGGTCAGGGTCGAAGGTGCCGGTGGAAGGCCGATACTGCTGTATAAGCAACAGCAAAGATCACTTAGAGTCACGGCTACGCTGCTGATGCATCGTTACCGTCACGACGTCAAAGTGGGGCCGGAAATAGTCATCCCGGAAGGCTATCCTGGTAAGTACAGTCTCAAATAGCTGTGCATTTCTTGTACTCTTGTGTTTACGTAAATGAATTTAGTAAGAAATGAAATTGAATAGAGAAGTAATTCTATATTGAACGAAACATTCAATGCAGTTGATTTAAAAAAAATTTTGGAGATTAAAAAATTTCCTTTAGGTTCTTTTTAATTAAAAATCACGGAGGTCAATTCATTAGTGTAAATATCTATTTTAAAAATAAAATCCGTACTATTTTTGTGCACTTTTAAAATAAATGATTAAAAGGTTAGAAATAATGGGACGAAAAATGTAGTTAATGAATAGCAAATCGCACACGAAGACGCTGTATGGAATTAACTACCCGTCGCATTCCGGCCTTTGACTCGACGTATCGATCACGATGATCGATTGTGCTTGCGGAACTGTATCGGAAACTCGATCTGGGATTAAAACGATTGCGGTGTGTTGCATAAGAGCATGTCACGCAGTATGTTACAACTAATGGATTGACTTAAAGAGATTTCTTTGCAAACAACGGCGATTTAAATGCTTATTTAATTCAAAAAAATGCTTATTTTTTTGAAAATATTACTTATGGTATTTCATTTAAGTGCATGCCAATTTCATAATTTCTACTTCTATTCTATCGATCAGAAGATAACTAAATTGAACAATCAGAATTTTTTTGCGAATATTTGTACGTGTATATGTATTGAGATTTTCTCGTGAATTGAAAAAACAAACGAAACACGTGCGCGTTTGTCCATTTATTTAGTCACGTTTAACTGCATACATGTATAACCAAGTTATAGTAGGCACAGTGGTGATTTAACCTAAGCCCGCAAAAAGAAAGTAATAG
Organism: Tetramorium bicarinatum; assembly: GCA_928718305.1. NCBI lineage: Eukaryota > Metazoa > Arthropoda > Insecta > Hymenoptera > Formicidae > Tetramorium > Tetramorium bicarinatum. The sequence continues at coordinate 7,313,990 of OV788321.1, forward strand.
ATGGTTGTGAGTGGCGGTTTAACAATGAAACTTGTAAGTTTATTCTGAGAGATAGAGAATGACGTGAGTTACACGTGAGTTTGATCAACGATTTATGGGAGAAATTGATGGACAATAAAAAAATGACATAATGATCCCCAATAATGACTTTCAAGAAAATATTCAAGAGGCTTAGTTTATGAATTGAACATTTTTTAAGTCTAGTCTTTAACAATCGAATAAGTATAAAATTGTGTTTCACGAGATATTTGTCTCAATTTTATATCCATTAATATTTGCTTTTCTTGTGAAATATCGAATTTTGTCTCGACTGCAAAAGGCAATAACGATGTGTGATGCCGCAAGGACCGTTCGACAGGTATTGCTCAACGCGCAGGAGTACATAGACGTGGCCTCGCGCATAATCTACATAGAAACGTTTCAATTTTCTCGGGAGCGGCGTATCCACACACGTTACATCTGCCACACCGGCAACAACAATTTCTCACGGCCGTAATCGCGCTCGCGAGCGTGTTAGCGTGCTCTCTCGGCGCCGCGCCGGTTCATAGTTCTCGCTAGGCAAGAAGTACGAACGAACGAGCGGAGCGAGCGTCGGCCTATAAATAGTGAAGGAAAGTATGAAGTAACGCGGCAGAGCGTGTCGCGAATTATAATTTAATATCGTCTCGGTTTGTGCTGCGAGTACCTTCGCGATAATGTCTATGCGCAGAAACGTACGCGAATGTACGAATCTAACGATGATTCCCCGGCGCATCAGACGAACGAAATAGACAGCGAGGAAGCGAGAGAGAGAGAGAGAGGAAAATCTAGTCGAGGAAGGAAAAGGAAAGACAGAGGAAAACGCGCGCTTGAAGGGACAAACCGCGCGCTAACGTATTATTTAGTCACGCCGGGCGCGGGTAGGTGGTCAGTGACATACGGCCGTGAATAATACCCCGCTCGTATTAACATAACGCCTGACAATACTTTTTTTCAATGAGCCGCCATGAATTACAAATGCACGGGCGCCAGATTGGCGTGGGACGAGATTACGTCGACGAGCGCAACGAGGAGGCAGCTCGCTTGCTCGCGCGAGCCAGAGCAGCGAAAGTTGAGGTACCGCTTTGTAAAAACGATCTGACAATAAACAGCTGAGAAAACGAACATCTCAAACATTGTAGGGTACACTAGACCGCTATGATCCGATCAGTCTTCGTTAGAATCGGTTACTGTGGCGGTAAAATGTTCGCAGGTATCGGTGCTCGTTAGGCGTCAGATTTTTATTACCTAAAATGAAAAATTGTGACTTTCTATTTCTTTTTGCATTAGATTTTGTGTTATCTCATAATTCTCCATGTTTGGTTACAATCGCCTGCTAACGAAGTCCGCCCCTAATCCCGACCCAACCCCGTATATTGCACACACCAAGCGATTCGTGTCAAGGTGTTGGTCAATACGCTGGGCGGATTAATCGCCAGACGACCATGAATGCACGCGCGTGAGCGCTCGATCGCGCGCGGGATTACACGAAAGTATAATCAGCTGCATAAGAATGATTTTTCTAAGGGACTAAACATACAGCTTGAATTTGCAACCTGCGAGGTGTTCCCTTGCTGGCGGTGTTTCTTCCATGTACGGATTGAAAACTTATTTGCTATTATTTCTTTAATTAAAAAACAACTCTTAACTATATATTTGTATATTTTATACAAATTTATCTCTCTCTCATACAGATATTTATTCTTAACCATACATGTTCGTATTACGTGCGTATATGACACAACACATACTGGAATGATCAATTTTCAATATTTCCGCCTGGCGTACACCAATACGTTGACCTTTTCTTACGTTTCGTTCAAACGTGCACGTCGCTCTCTTCGAATATTAGACTTTGTATCTTGCTTCGTTTCGCATCGCGAAGAAATAACCTCACCGTCACTATACTAATCGATAATGAGTATTTACGTATAGAAGGCATGGTTTGGTACAGGCAGAGTATACTGGAAGTCGATGAGATTATATCTCTAATCTCGCGCCACTGGCTTTAAGTTCAACACTACGCCTCCTTCGTCGTCCTGTTATTATTGAAATTTACACAAGCGGGATAGCCGCGTGATGTTGCCGCAACATCTGGTATTACTTGGGGCAACTTTATTAACACTTTTTGAAAAGAGGATTTCCGTGAGTAGAGCTATGGCCACGACTGAACCCCTTTGACCCCTTGCTCGGGATCGTTTTCTTTCACGTCGTGCTGGATCGAGTTGTCTATCATAGACTTGGCTTTATGCACTCAGGTCTCCGTCCGAGTCGCATGATGGAAAAAAAGAAAAAGGGACGTATCTTTATAGCCGGGTAAATACATCGTGAAAGCGCGCTCGTGACTTTACTATGATGTGGGAGTGCCGTTTCACAAAAAAAGAAAAAAATTGGATCGGCTATAGTTCACAGTGGTGATCTGAACGAAATTACGACGATTTTGTCGACTATTATATTTTTCTTCAGCAGAAATGTCAACCGATTTTCTCTTTCTTTCAATTGGCCCGAGCGCTGGAGTTGCAAGTTACATTACTCCATTGAATAATCTCGATTTTAGAATCTGATTGTGTTAAACAGCGATTTATATGAAATTACCGACAATAAAAAAATTTGGTTAAAAAATTATATTTTCCTATTTTAAATTATGTAAGAATAATTACGATATATTAATATAATATGCAAGACTGATTTTCTCTAAATACATGTATTGATTGATTGACATGATAATTTAAATATATTTTTTAAGAAATTCTAATAGCTCTTTTCCACGGATTCTCATCACGTGATGTTACGTTTGAGCGCTTTAGTAATGCGGACTTAACGAGTTTATGCAGCTTGAAGCTACCTTTGCATGATAATTAAACACGTCTCGATAAATAACAAAGAATAACATGCCCCATCACCAATACTTTGTAACATCTCTCGCTTGGAAACCATTCGTCATGACCGAGCGATTACACGCAGCCTCGAGCGCGACTTAAGTCACTCGGAGTGTCGGAGTTCAGTAGTGGGTGAAGAGGAACGCTGGGATGTTAAACGTTATTGGGCGGAAGTGGCGGCCGCGCTCTGTGCCTTCTCTATGCATAACCCTTTGATTTACAGCCAGAAATACGTCGCGAACGCGCGCAAACGCTCGTATATACAGGACTTCCACGCAGATCTTGGACTCGTGTTGTATCCCGCGATGCTCTTTCACTCTCTCGCTCTCACTCTCTCCTTCTCTCTCCCGCTCCCGCTTTCAACTATACGTCTTTCACGCACTTCCGAGATTTGCATAAATCTCGGAAACGCGAGGGAGGCGCGAAATCGAAAGTTCAGCATCGCCATCCCGCCGGTATTAACTGCGAGGGGCGTATTCCCGTGCCTTTTACGACCGCGAGCCGCGCCAAGAGAATTCCATCCGACGCAAGACGATCGCTTCTCGGCGGCGCGGCGCGGTGCGGCGCGGCCGACCGGCCGCGAGAAAGCTGCGGAACGGCGCGGCATCAGGGCAGCGTGGAAGACGCGGTTTATGGCAAATAAAATTGAAGCAATTTCCGATTTTATTTCTGTCGTATATATAGAAACAATGATCAGGCCACGATCAGATCTTGCGCGCGAAGAACCACGTACCGCGCTTGAATTCCGCGTCTCGTGAGAAAAATATACTCGAGGGTTATAACGAATATTTTACGGGCGGAACTAATTAATCGAGCGTTAATCTCTCGCTGTCGGGTTTATAAACTTGCGATCTCAGGTATCATCGGGTAAAAGTGCTTCGGCGCTGAATGCACTTGGGCACGCACGCGGCAGGCGAGTAACCGCGGATTTTTATCAATTAGCGTATTAACGGATAGCGAGGAACGTGGGCTTCCGCAATTGCCAAGGTATCGCGATGGGATATAGCGGCTGCGAAAAAGTTGGCGGAGCATTAATTGTCGTTTACCTATGCCTCGCATTAGTGTCCTTTGATAACCGCTTCGCGCGACTATTGAAAACTCGCTTCCACGATCTCTATGTATGGCTGATATGCAAAACGGAAGATTGTACTATCTACAAAGATCATCATAATATACACACTGTATACAGAATTATAATTGCGATTGACAAAAATCATGAAAATTAAAAATTTGCCAAAAAAATCATTATAAAATATACATTTATAAATTACTGCACTTTTTATTTTTTTATTTTATTTTCAACTCTTCTAGGTCTGTAAAGTTGACATTTCAAAATGCGATTTTTTATAAAATAAAAATATTTGATTTGTCCACATTTTTTGCTCACAATTTGTCTACATTTTTTCATGAAATTCGCATTTCAGAGTGCCAACCTTTCACAAACCTAATTCTTCTGTCAAATAGCGTTTTCATTTTATCTCATTCAATGACGACATTATGTATACTTTATCACAATCAGTTATTTTCTTAAACGTTCGATACGGCTGTTAGGTGAATAGTGAAAACTGCGGTGCGTTAATTGTCGTTTATGTAAATTTCGCTTTAGTCTTACTTCGATAAGCACTTTGCGCGCAATACTTGCCTACGATTTGCACCTAAGTGGAAAGTTTCGATTTGTGTATAGAATATAAACGCTACCTCGATATCTCTCGCGGAAGCATTATCTCGTTAAAAGACAACGCATATCCATGGTTCTGCGCACACTTTGAGTCGCCGATATTATCGCGAGTTCAATTATACTATTTCGCACAGCTATGATTTTCCAAGCGATTAAATGGTCCCTTAATGATTATGGCTTAAGAGATAACAGAGAATTATGGGTAAAAATTTTTCGCTTTCATTTACCTTACTATCAAGTTTCGAGAGAAAAATGCTTGCTTTTTTGTAGTTTTTTCATGGAAGAGTGAGCGTCGCCGTGAATTACTGCGATGTCTTTTCTAATGATATACTATTACCCAGCGGCCAACACCGCGAATGGTTTATGCGACTGCATGTCCACAGATTATAATTCTAATTGCTATAATCGCTATCCATGAATGACAACACTTTAATATCTTCGTAATATTTTATGACATGTCGCGACTTTTAGAACACGCGGACTTAAATACGCTCTCCTTGCAATTTACTCTTAATTCGCATTGCTTTGTTATCTCGTAAATGTGATTTTTAATCGCGCATCGTTGCATTCTGAGATATTTATCGATAACGTCATCGACATTCACGACATAACACAACGTAACAACATTGACATGCAGCTTGTATATCAAGGTAGTTCAAGGTACAAGTGTAAACACCGGTTTGAAAAGGAATAGTACATCGAGCCTGTTTGATTGCAACGCACAAGTCGAAGATTACGCTATTGAGAAAATCGAGCGGTAGTTCTCGGAACATAAACGTGACAGCTGAGCCTTGAAATACATCTCGCAATGAATTAATATACTAATGCATTCATTACCTATATCCATTTATAACGAACGATTCTACCGTAAGAAATATTTTGATAAAAGAAAACTCAGAATGCAACTTGAAACTAATTGATTCATAAATGCAAGAAATTTGATCGATGACTTTTTTTCTCTAATTTTACTGCAATATCTGACTTCTTCTTGATTCATTAATTGTAACGTCGAAGCCAGTTTAATTAGCATTTGCAAATCAAATTAACATATTCTGCCTTCAAGCAACTCAATTTACGTCGTATGTTTTCAGAACGCTTTCTATGAGATGTTATCGGGGGGAAAAATTTCAAAGATAAATAGTCGCACTCTTCTCGTCGACACAGAGCCATTGTGTCTATTGTGCCTCGTTCTTCATTCAAGGCGCGAAAAGAAGCTTTTCTGCGTGAATTCTCGTGTATGAGCGGCACTGTATTAGCGTGCCGCGACGTGCGCTAACATCGAGCTCATGTTCACCGTTCGGTAAATGAATTATTGTGTCGAGCACACAGGAGGCGCGGCAGCGTTGTGCAACGCGAGGAGAAGGCCATTCCGGCTTCTTAGAATTTTACAACTCGCGCGGTTCACGTCTTGGACCCTCTCCGCGGCGGTGCAGCAGCCTTTCATAACCGATTTTAATAGCCACACCCATGAAATTTCGAGGCAGTCCTATCGTCCCATCGATATACGAGACCGAATTCCGACATCGACCGGGTCTTTCGCAACGACCATTTTCGACATCGGGGAGTCTATTTGTGAAATTATCTACCTGAATTCCGACGCAGATTACTAAAGCCGAAAATCAACATGTGTAAATCATGGAATTCATCCGAAGAAAAACGCAGAGACAGAGAATCTCCTTTCTGTTGAAAAATTTGCGAAAACTTGAAAACGAAAAGCTATCTCAATTCTAATCATCGAACGCCCGCAATTTCCATTAACCAAACATTCAGATCGGGATATATGATAACACATTTGCCGGGCGCGGCGCAACAAATCTCTCTCCCTCTCTCGTTGCAAAGATTGTGTGTTGGTAACGAGTGCTCCCGGAGGAACAATTAAGTCCCAGCTTCCGGCGAATGAAGTATTCGATCGCGACTTAATATCACGTGCTCCTACTGTGAAATTGGAGCGATCTTCCTCGCAGCAGGAAGAAGAATCAAAGTAGAGATCCTGTTAACCCCACGTGCATCTTGCAGATTGCTATTCTAGCGAGAAGCCTTCGCCACCACTACGGATGAACGGGAATGAGCCTCGGTTTGGAAAAGTTACGAGTGCGGCTGTAATCTAAGAATAATTCTCGATTCTTCACGGTACACTCTTCGTAAAAGATTTTATTCCTTTAGATCATTTTATCCTTTCGTAGTATATAGAGCCTTCCGCGATGAGAAGATTAAAGTACAAGATTCCACAGAAATTTAAATTCCACAGATTTTTCTATTTTGGGAATATTCATTTAGTTGTAAGATTGTTAGTAAGATTTAAATATATTTTTTTCATTCTTTTTGTCGCGTATTTAGCAGAAATTTAATAGAATAGTAGATGAAACTACGCAAGGTAATGTATCATTGTTAAAAAAAAACTCTTATTATTAAATGAATATATATAGAGATCTCTTATAATATTTGATCCGACTTCTTCCGTGTGTCGTCAAAATTGTTCGAGAAAAATGCGGCCAAGCATGAAGTCGATATTACTTATGGTAATCGAAGCGCAGTTCCCGCACGAGCACTCATTCCATGAATGTTCCGCAAATTGCACTAATACTCCGGATACTGCGCTGAAACCTCAGTGAAATACCTGGCGCATAATTTCTGTTCAGCGGAGAAAAAAGACGAGCGCCCGCGTGCATGATAACACAGACGGGCCAGTGAAGAAGCTCCAGGTTGGAAAATCGCGCGCCGGTTCGCCTGCTAACCCCGTGCGCGCGTGCACATCGTCTCGAGATTGCTACCCTTACATACGCGCGAGTGCACGTATTCCGTGCGCGATTCCGCCACCGCGGAGGGCTCGGCCCTCGCTCCGCGCATGAGACACACACGGTATAATCCCGACGATAATTCTCGTACGTATCCGGCGTTACAGCCGCGGTATTCGCCGCAGATGTAAATACCCGCGGGCTCCCGGGAGCCCCGCGGGTATTAAACATACGTTCCCCGGGTAGTCGACAAATTGCTCGCATGAACCAGAATAATTAGCATCCCTAGCCTCCGGTGGTGTATGCCTGCTCGTCTTCTCTCTCTCTCTCTCTACCTCTATCCCGTTTTCCACTTGGTCCCCGCGTATCCTTCCTCCTTCTTCCTTCTCCATATCTCTCCGACAACTCGTATACCGCTTGAATCAGGATGGCACGTCCGGGGAATACCCAGAACAGAACGACCGTGTTTCTCTCTCTTCCCTTCTCTCGCGCTCACCGCGAAACTCTTTCTCTCTCTGTCCGTCTTGTTGTACCGATGCACCACGTTCCGTGGTTGCGTTTAATCAGCCCCGCTGACTTGATGCGCGCCATACCGTCCGGTCCCTGGCGTGCGTGCCGGCTGCTTAAGAATGTAATTTAATATGCGACGTTACCGCGGGCCCCGCCGTGTCATATTTATAGGTATTTATGCATCAGCTTCGCGAGCACGTTTGAGCCGCGCGCTGTGCGCGAGCTCATTGAAATTGCCTCCCGAGGAGGAGGTATTGCCGTACACGTATTCTAGGCTCTCATACTATCGTGCCGCGTAGGTGGGAGGAATTTATCGTTGTTTATCGTCGGTTTAGCCCTACGCACCGCGCCGATTCTCTCCGCGCGACGCGACGCAAAGGGAGAAAAGGAGAGTGCGAGAGAGACGCATCGCGGCTCTACACCTGCTGTTAACATAATTTATTCCAGCCCGCCGCTCGCTGCGCTCGTCAACCTTATACATCAATCTCGAATACGTGCATTTATTTTTTAACAGAAGACCTAGTCGCGAGCCCTGTTACTCTCGGTTTCGCTTCGCGTGATATATGTATACTATGTATAGCTCTATGCATTTCTTAACCCTTTAGAAATCCTCGCCCTGCATATATGTGTATATGTGCATAACTGGCGTTGTCTTAGAAAGACTGACATTGAAAATTAGCATGTAAAATAAACGCATGCAAGTTCATTTTTTACGACTACTCTAGCGTGACGTATGAAAAATGTTGATTGTGACTCATGTTATATATGCATAATATCAATTATTAATCAAACTTTAGATTATAGCAAAAATATCTGCGACAGCGTAACGAGTATTATACTATCTTGGAGGGATAAAATGCATTAACATTCTTAGATACATGCGCGCCAAAGGCGATGAATCTACAGCAGAATAATGTATGGTACGAAATAAATCTGACTGGTACGTTGACTGAAGTGATTATCTAACCACGTTTTCACAACTTTGCGTATTATATTTAACGCGTAAAATTGCAGTTTGTTACTTCTCCAAGTTATTAGATGAAAACACGTTGTAACAAGCGAAGTATGTCATTACATAATGCTAATACAATTTAGAAATCAATTCCGTACCGGTCAGAAACATCGCGTCTATATCGCACTTCATTTAGATTTCACTTTGACGTGATAGAGTAGAAATCTGATTTTTACAGCCGCGTATATGAGTTACAAGCCGTACAACTCGTTCAAGATACACGTGCATGAAAATGACGATGCAATCACGATGAAATTACGTTCATCGAGATGTCTCACGGTGTCAGGTCGCAAGATACAAGCGTTATTACCGTAACCATACCCTTTTCTGGGACGACGGGGGCGTGAACGTACATCGTATCGGCATCGATACATTACGTAAGACGATTAATCGATATCTACTTCCACCGTCGCGGCGTTTGAGGGTGGGTGTTGAGAGAGAGAGAGAGAGAGAGAGAGAGACACGTGCTGATGACATATTGTGCCCCGCGTGATGAATACTAAATCTTATTCGAGGAACCACCTGAACGTATCGAAAGTATTCCTGACGTAACCGTGGTAATAAATTCTCGTTTGCGTTAAAATTGAATATTTCAATTCAACTTGAGCAGATATAATTTATTTCATTATCACGTCTTCAGATATTTGCGTACACTCGTTGAAATACTGTATAGAAGAGATCGCCACAGTCACGGTATCTCTTCAGTGAGCCGCCGCGTGTTATTTATAAAGCAACCTGTTTTGTCGTGCGTGCAACGAACACGCGGACGCGTCGTGAGGAATATAATTTTCCGCATTTTCCGCGCGTTTTCTCGAGTGCCGAGCGGATTCATGGCGACGACGTGCCGTCGCCGTCGGCGAAACGCCCTAATGATGCGCTGTTGCATGCGCGCGTGCATTCGTCGTCGTCCTACACACGCTGTGTAATATCGTTGAAGTGTCGAACCATGTCGAAGACTATCGCTAGTGTTAAGAGAATCCTTTCCGTTAGTTAACTCGCGCGTCCACTCGAGAGATCTTTATTCCCGGCGGAGATACGCGATAGCGAAATCACGGGTATGAAATTGAAAACGTTTATCAATTGCCTGACTAAAGATCTCTATCCATACCCATTCCCAGGTCTGTGAAATTGGCCCCGAAATGCGAATTTATACAAAATTGATCTAATATTTGATTGAATAATTTGTGTCTCCACATTTGTCTATAAATAATTATTTATTATCTAAACTTTTGAAAAAAGAAGAAGAATGGAGAAAGCAGTAGATAGTATTATTTATGATATATAAATAAATGTGGACAAATGATGGACAATTGAAATTCATATATATATATATATATATATATATATATATATATATATATATATATAAGTTACAAAAAAACGATGAAGAAAAAATTAGTGATTTCCTAATGTTTCTAATATAACCAAAATTTAAAAAAATATATACATATAGTACACTTTCTATAGAATTAAAATAAAGTTTTTTATTGTTTTATACATGTTATATGTACAATTATCCAACTGTAAGACAATAAAATATTCTTGATTATGCAGCTGGACAAAATTAATCTTTTTTATTTAAAATTGCAATATTCTGTTTTCTCATTTTTTACATTTCTGTAATTTGTTAAAAAAAGAAAAGAAAAGAAAAGAAAGAGAATAAAAAGAATTAATTCAAACTCGATGATCGATTTTCTATACATGTGTTACTATTCCAAGAAAAAGGATCGCTGCCTATGGCAGACAATAAACACTCAAGGACATTACTACTCGCTTGCCAAAAGGCAGGATAGGCGATTTATAGCTATCGTCAGCAGCGAGGAAAAGGCTCGGGGAGACGTGCGCGCGCGCGCGGAGGACGTTCGATTCGAGGCCGAGATTGCCGGCGGAGCCTTGAGGCGCGATCGTAACTCATAATTGATGAGCGGCACGTCGAGGATCCAGATCTCCACGGATCGGCGTTGCCCAGAAAAAGTCGCCCGAGTCGGCACTGAGAATAGCACGCGTGCCCCCTTGCCCATGATGACTTTATAATGTCGTATCGAGGGGCCCTGGCCGCGGGCAATTATTATCCGTTTCGGTCCGCACTTTTCCGCATCGGCATCGCGGCCGACAACGCTCGCGGCGGCGGCCTTAATTACAAGGATACCCCAAGACAGCGAAGGAGACCCCGCGCGAATTCCCGGGCGTACATTGTCGTTGCATCGCGAGGGATTACGTTGCAAATCCGCGGCGCGTCGATTCACATCCCGCCCTGGAGAGAAGAAGAGAGAGACCCACCAGTCAGTCGTAAACATGGCTGTATTATTGCAGTCGTAAAGAGAATACGATCGAGAACGTGAGAGAGAGAGAGAGAGAAAAAGAGTTTCATCGTTTCTCGCCGGTCGTAATTTTCGAGATTCCCGATGAATCGCTATAAAACAAAATCTTATCGCTCTATCGCCGTGGATCGTTTCTCTTTTTCCCTTTCTATCGAGCATCATATCGTCATCGAATGTTAACAGATGTGGAAAAATGCTGACATTTTGCGCGTATTCTCTTATCCACTCTTCCCCAATTATGTATGCGCGCGTGCATACATTTGTTACTTTGAAATTGTTTTGCTAAAGTCGTTGCAGAATTTTCAAATTGCGCAAATTCTTAAATTATCTTTTTTTTTTTATTTCTTTCATCGTCGTGGAGATAGGAAATCGAAAAACTCTTAGTTGAGCACCTGCATTTTCGCCAACAAAACTATCGACGAACCTATATGTAAGAGTCATACATACATACATAAAGGAAGATAATATTACGACTCGTCTCTCTTTCTCACGCGAAACACGTGGGTGTATCGGCTGCATAAAATCGCCAGCGGTCTTATGTCTCGCGCTACCACCTTGTCTACTCGATTAGACTATTGGACTTTTCAATACGGCTTGTTCATAGATCCGAAGTCATGCGTAGGTAGTCATTTTTTCAATCTCGCCAGGCATGTATTAGCATGTCAACCACATTGATATACCTATAGTTATACCGGTACAAGAAGAGGAAAAATATCATTCCTTGTTTATCATCGGTCTGAGAGTACATCAATCCAATAATACTTTTTATAATTATCTTTTCATCTTTCTCTAACTCTTTAGACTTGTTCTATCCCCTTTTTTTTATGATTCATTACAATTCGAAGATAAACTTTCTTTTCAATATAATTGCTTCTTTGTAATTCGGCGAGAAATTTTTAAATTAAAATTAAATAAATTTTTCTCTCCAAAGTATAGCGAATAATTAAAATTTTCCTGCGCACAAATTCATTTGTCAATTAATTCAGGAAGTGCGAGTGTAATCTAATTGTAAATCTAATATACTGATGGTGACGTTACCACTACACTTTGTGTACCGCTGCGCGCAATCAGGAAGAATCAAGATTACTGCTATCTTTAGCTCCTGTCTTGTCGAGAAGATTCTCAGCGAAATAAAACGCGGCCGTTAATACGATTAACTTGATGCAATCGCGCACGCGGAAAAGCTTATAGGTGTAGGAAATTCTATCCAACAATAGATCCGGATGCTACAGTTGATCAGAAATTAATTTTACACCATAAAAGAGAGAAGAAACTTAAGTGATAGCTATTAAATTAATAACTTTTTAATTTTACATTAAATATTACGATACAGAAATATTACGATGAAAAAGAAGAATTGTGCATTTCTAAATTGATTATTTTAATTGCATTCTACTTTATTTATTCTCTTCATTTGTGAAAAATATGTACATTTATCGAATAAAAAAAAGGACCTTTAATCGTCTTTGAAAAACTCGCGTGCGGATAAAACAACATTTTTGTTTTGCCTGCCCAGGTTCAACGGCATCACAATCTCAGCTCAAACATACAAGTTGGCTTAGCGCCGCGTGTAATCCGGTAGAACCAAGAATCGGTGCGGTCATTTCCGAGTCGTTGATACGAGATGAGCGGCGGTAATGCCGACTTAATGCGATCAAACGAGTCCACCAGCGCTGTTTGTAACGCGGACGGGAGCGAGGCCGCCGTGGCCAGTATGATTACCGGTAGTAGGTCCGACCGAGAGACGAGTACGTGTGTACGCGATCGCGTACTTAACGCGGATCGGCGAGCGACTGGCCGGTCGGCCGCGGGTCCGGTACACGGCCAACGGTGCCTCCGATCACGTAATCTGACTGATCGTTTCCGGTTTCGCCGGCGCGAACTCGCTTCCAGTATTATGGCCACGCGAAGTAATGTTAGACCATCTCCGCCCGTTCGCCGAGCAGGCGCTGATGATACGCCTCATTCGCCATACGTAAAGGCGAATCTGCACGGTTCACTTGTGACGATCATCCCGGAAAGATCGACCGACAGCGGAGAAAAAAAAGCAAAAAATTAATCAAAATCTCGGAGATTCACCTACATTGAATTAAAAATTACATGCAATACCGTATGATATTCGTCCTAGAACACTATCAGCGACATCATTTTTCTAGATTAATGATTATATAGAATAATTTATAATTAATTGTAATTGCAAAATGTTTTTCATCACAATTTGTCGCGTGGAAAAATTTTTCATTGTTTCGTAGTAAGTTTTTTTTTTTAATAAAACGTAGTTATGCACGTCATTTTCTTTATATCACGTTTCTTTAACTTTTTAATACGCCACGAATATTTGCATATATTTGCATCAAATAATTAAACTCTGGCAAAAATTCGTTTATCCGTTGTATTTGCTTCTTTTCGGATATTTCCTCGCGAGAATTACGTAAATTCGTCTTAACCAGCTTACAGCGGAAGAACAGAATGAATCGCGCGGATCCATCCTGAAAATCCTACGGCGCAGGTTAAACGGCGTGTTTAACCCCGTCTCGCGAGGGGGTCTCTTCGGACGTGTACGTAGCGGACGTAACCACCGCAAAAACGATGTTTCCCGCGGTGGTTCGGCACATTCGAAGAACGCGAACGATTTTACACGTCGATGAAAAGTTACCGCGCTCATCTAGCGTGGGGACGCGGCGAAGAGCAAAAGAGCAGAGGCTGTTATTGATGACCAGCGTCCGCGTAATGGATGAACGACGGTTGCGGGACGTAAACGTAACACGTTCTGACGACGGATTCTCGAGGAATCGCGAGGACATGGACAGAAAATCGCAAAACAAAACGTTTCGCAATTGTACAGAATAACAAAATATCAAAACTCTTGAGTTGATGTTAACTTTTTCCTATCTATTATTGCATAGGTATTATTGCACATTTATTATTTCATATGGATTATTGCATATTATTTTTCCTATCTATTATTGCTTATGTATTTAATTGTCCATATTTGTCCAGAAATAATTATTTTTGTCTACCTTGCAAAAAAAAATTAAAAATTCGCATTTTGGAGTACCAACTTCACAGACCTCGAGAATTTTTAGCGAGATGGTAAAGATATTTTTATTTACTTGGATACAATACATAACTAAAAGATGCAAACTGCCTTTATCGGAATTCTGATAAAAATGAATATAAAATTAACTATTAAAAAGATTTTGACAAAATTATTTTTTAATTAACTTTCAGTAGTCTACAGTTTAAAAATTTTTAATCGAATTAGAATTTTAGAATCATAAAATTGGCGATACTTTTGAAATATACTCCGTATAATTACCGCGGAGATCCCCACGTTGAGGAGTTCTAATGCTTTTCGCTTGGCTAGCGCTCAATTCCTGATATTACGAGATCGCAAGGTCACGCTGTGCTACAGGTAATAAGGGAAATATACAGAGTTGCAATTCTTTCCGGCAAACCGGTCACGAGGATCCCTGAGGGATATACACACTGCGCATTGTGTTGCAATGTCAGAATGGTGCACGAGCTCACGCGCGTGCATTCCTTCGAAAGCGAACAAAGTGCAGCGGTTAGGCGCTAACAATACTCGTATAGGTATGCCAGCCATTCTATTAGCCATCTTCGGTTTCGCGGCGAAACGCAACAGGCGAAGTATACTAACGCCCGGCGGCCACGAGTCAACCGCGGATTTCCAACAAACGCGTTGGGAGTACTAAGCTCATCTTAAATCGACGATATATTCATGGAGAGTTCGTTATAAGAATAATATTGATATAAATCTTGCGGCATCGACATATACGCGTATTAAAGATCCAACGATAAGATTATCATAAATAATATCACATGTATACATAATATATACATACATATAAATTAATTATCACGTGTAATAATGTAGGTATAGTATACTAAATTGTCTAAAATAAATTATCAAAAGTAATATTAATAAATAAAATCTATATACATAATAATGTAACACATAAAGTTTATAATAATATATCGAATTCAAATGTATTAAACAAGTAAGTATTTTACTTGTTATCAAGAGATATGCTTAAATATTGATAAAAAAAATTATAAAATTATTAATTGTATGTATATAAAATGGACATATAATACAGAATTAGATCATTAGAGCATCATTTTAAACTGGTTTCTTCAATTGAAAAAACTAAGACATTTTTGTCTGCTTTCGAGTAATTCTAGTTACACTTGACCACGTCTCTTCGTACGTAATGGAAAATACGAAATTTTTTGTAACGACACGCCAAGGTTACCTCGTAAGGCAGTAAGTAATAAAGCGAAAAGAAAAGGTGCACCAGATTAGTCAGTAGACAGTGTCGATCAGCCGGCTTGTCCGGAAGAAATCGAGAGTGGCTCCGAGACGAGAGAGAGAGAGAGAGAGAGAGAGAGAGAGAGAGAGAGAGAGAGAGCCGGGACAAGGTCGTAATCCCGCGGTTGGAAAGGAGAGAAAGCATTTAGCTCTCGATCCCGGCTCGACTCGACTCCTCGAAAGTATCGGGCGTTACGTAACCGCGTTCGATCATTCGTTCATCTGCACTCGGGACGACGGGACAAACGAGCGTGCACGTGGATCTACATTTTCGTTTCTTTCAGTATGCCGCCTCTTTGAGTCACTAAATGGATTTACGAAGACCATGGATACTGTGCCCGATAGAAGCGATCCCTGATGGAAAGCTCAGATATCTCTCGCGTCTCGTCGTGGCACGTGATTCGGTCATTACTTATCAGATTCGACAAGAGAGTAAGAGGGAACGAGAGACAGAGAAAGAAAGAACGAGAGGGAACCGATGGTCGGTCCAGACGACTCACTCTCTCGCGCGGACGCAAGCGTGGGATGCGGAGGTCGACGACCCGACATCGCGAGGATCCCGTCAAGGCCGCGCCGAGCGGTCGAGCGTCACGAATTTCGCGCGATTATGTGAACGTCGGCTCGCCCGGAGTGCTTAAAGTATCGATACTTCACGTTTACTTGACCGCGAGATAAAGTAAAAATTTGTATACTAATTCCCTGACGACCGTGAATATCAGATGGTAATTTTGTAATTCCGTACTGTCTAGATATTAAACGGTCAATCCTGATCTTTGCTTAAATTATCTCAGATTGGTCCGAATGGAAGAAGGATTAATTTAAATATGTAATATAAATTGAATATGAGAAATGTAGGCGGCGAATATTAAATTTATGAAATTGGTATTTCGAAATGTTTTCGAATTTTTACAAAATTGACATAGGATTTAATTTAGGATTTAATTGTCCGCAATTCATTCGCATTTATCAATAAATAATCAATTTTTCGTTCATCTTGCAAAAAATTAAAAATAAACACAATTTTATCATCGCTCCTCCTAAGTGCGTTTTTTTTAATTGTATGAATTAAAATATTTAGATAAAGTATAGGAACAATAATTTTTAACGAATTACTACTTAATACTTTAAATTTTTATCAGACATAATAGATGGAATTAAGAGAAAATTTGGAAAAACATTTCAGTATTCTGAGAAAGGAAAAATCGCATTTCGGGATGCCAACTTCCATAGATCTACGAATATTTATAAAAATCCATTTTATAATAAATGATATATGTGAGAAATTGAGAGCGGAAAGTTAATTATGGAAATAAAACTTTAAAAAAATCAATTTCTCTCTGGGCTCATCGGCGTGAATCTGCTCGCAGAGATGGAGATCTAGGACATTCTGCATGTCGGCTAGTAGAGTGTCGCGATTGATAAATGATCAAGTCGATTCAAACGCAAATTACTGTTGTACGTTCTGGACGAGCCAGGCGTGTCTCGAACGTGTCGGATTACGAAGGTCAAGAGCAATGATCGAACACTACTTTGTTCAAGGATTATTCGTTGAATAGAAACGCGAAATACTTATAGTGAAACCGCGGATCGCATCACACTAACATCATTGATCATCGTTGCTTTATATCAACATCTTGATATATCTTTGTATTAACATTTTTCCATGAAAGAATACATACATTGAGAGAAAAATACGGTTATTTGGACCCAACCACAATTTTATGATATTTCTAATAATAAATATGATTACTTAACTATATGCATCATTATGTTATAATAATTAGCATTAGAATATTATAAAATTGCGGTTGGGTCCAAAAGTAACTACATTTTTTCTTTTAGTGTATGAAAAGGATTATTCATAAAAATAAAGTTTCAAAAAAGATCGCTTCAAGAAATCAGTTGAAAAATTTTTCTTTAACGCTTCTTTATAGAGAATTATTATGCGTAAGTTTATATTTATTTTAAATGTTTATATATTATTAAATATATAATAATTAATATTTTATGAGATAAGATAGCTGTTGGATATTATGGGAACAAGTGTATAAGTTTCTCTGGACGGTAATTTCATTATTCTTGTTGACAGTTTTATCGAGCCAGATGTTAATTGCACGAGAAAGTGCAATGAAACGTATCGTAAATTGTCGGAAGTCATACGGAAAGTCTACTGTCGACATTGTCGCACGCAATGCAAGAAACAGCCTTAGCCTTTCAAGCAACTTTGCCTTAGAAACGCACCGGTAGAAATCGATAACGACAAACCGGTTAACGATCCGATCGGAAGCTCATTTGTTTTGCATTACACCGCACGCAATTTGTTCTTGTCTAAAAATAATCACAACTCGTTACTTACAACGTGAAATTTTCATTACGCGCCGTGTGCGCGTTGCGAGCGTATGTTTTCTCGCGTAAAATTCACAACCTACGTGTGATTTCGAAGTTTAAATTATTAAACGTTGTTATGCGAAAACGTTAGAATCGCGAGGGATAAGGAATTCATGGAACGAGTCATTGTCACGAATTTTTGTAATTACATTCTCAATTACATTCGCAATCTCGAGAAAGTCTTTAACTCACTTCTCAGATTCGGTGCGACAGTATAGAAACAATTGTTGCCAAAATCTGGCGCACGCTTATTAAGATAATAATTAATGTTTCATCTATGACTTACCGATACGCCTACATCTGCGTCGTGTCCGTGTTCTCTTTCTCTCCGACGAGTAAAGACTGGGGATTTCCGTCGGGAATATCCGTGTGGTTCAGCGATCCAGGATGTATCTAAAATCCAATGACGAATTTTTTATTAGGCACATGTCAAATAAAATCGATATTATGAAAGCCGTCAAAGAGCAAAGAGTTTCGAAATCTCAAAATATCGACAAAGTCGCCACTAATTGTATCGACGCATTTTCTAAACTGTATGTTTACTTGTCGATCAATATAAAAAAAAATTCCTTTGTTGTATTATTTGTCACAATATTTTTTAACGGAGTTATCCAACATCATAGTCTTGCGATATATTTTTGCGACGTATTAAACGTCGTCGAACTCTTTAATTGATTTTCATTGATGCTTTCGTCTATTTTATTTTCAAAATATGATTATTCGAATATAATCAATTTACTGAAAGTCCATTATACGAATAGTATACTACGATCACGGCCTTCTAGGATTTACTAGTTTAATAAATTAATATGTATCTTTTTTAATAAAAAGAATTTCACGATGTATGTACGAGAAAAGATTTCTAATATTTGAATCTTACGGAACAAACGTTGAGCGACTGCCTCTCGTTATCGATGTTATCAACGTTAATATTGCAAGAATTGTGATGCGGATTTTCTGTCAGGCCGACAGACGCGCGCCCAAGGCAGAAATTCGTCATTGTCCATTCACTGTCACTGTCACCGCCATTGTCCAGTGACGATCATCACCCGCGACACAACGACTATCGCGTTCACTTACGCGTTTCGCGCGAATCCGCGCGCAACAGGTTTTCGTACCGTCCGTGCGTTCCGTGTGCCTGACGCTCCAACAAGTGGTTCTCGTTCGCACGCTCCAACAAGTGGTTCTCGTTCGCATTGTATTTATAACAGCACGAGGCGAACGCCGCGACGAGATACATCACAGTTCGCACACATTTTACTTCCCGCTGATACGTCCATCCAAGGAAGCAGCGTCGCGACCGATTGTAATCCGTCCACACCCCGTACTCCGGTTTCACGAAAAAGTCTCCAAAAAAACGGTAGTAGCGTCGGCGGAAAAAAACATGGCGGACGGGTCGCGAGAACCGCGAGATGCACGACGGGACGGGACGGGGTGAAAGCGAAGCGAGGGAGGCGAGGGCGCGCGGGCTCCGAAAAACGATCGAACGCCGTTCGCGAAATCGCGCGGAATTCGGAGTCGCGAGAGCTGCTTCGCGGCGAGCTCGCCGTAATAAATGATGATTGACCCACACTGTACAAAATAGCGACCGTGTCCGCCATTCTGAGAAGTAGGCGAATATCCGGAGGCCGGCGCGCCAAGGCGTGTCCACTTGGTTCGATCTTGGGCTCTTGGAGCCGAACGCGATAGCGCTACACCGCATCACACACACACACACACACATACACTACACTCGCGGCCGAATACGCGGACGATCGATGATACGATTGAAGCACGAAGGACCCGGGCGCCGCGACGCGTCCGCGTCGCGCGGTGTCCTCCTCGGAACTGTCCCTCCCCTTCCCCACCCACTTGCCAAAATTATTGCGCGCGATTACGGAAACACGCTATTGGCCAAAACAATGAGGTGACCGAGGCGCTCGAGACACCGATTCCGGGAAATGTTTCCTCGCGACGTACGCTACGGCGGATAGAAAAGAAACACGAGGATTTCCGTGATTTTTATACGCCGAGGCTATACACGTACATATTATTTCTTTATGTAGGTTCGATCGCGCGATCGCTGGGATTGATAGGATTGAGATTCAAAGCGAGGATTAATCTCCGTTTCGCGGAATAATTTCGCTGCTTTCGCGTTAAATTTCTTTTCTAATACGCGATACGCGAAGTAGGACCTTGTGGAACGTAATTAATTTATGCTAAGCTCTAAACGCGAGCTATAATTTATGTTGGAGAATTCTATTCGGCATTTTACGTACCGTGTAATAAAAGCATTAAAAAAATTAGAGAATATGTTAATATAATCGTGATATAAACTTTGTTACTAAGAAAATAGATCTATTTTATTAGCTAAAAGTAAATTAAAATATCGAAATAGAAATATTGCGACAGTAATTATATTATTCGTTAATACGTTATCGATTATTTGATATATTACCGATTAAAAATTAATATCTGTTACATTTAAAAAAAAAGCTAAAAAAATCATAGATAAACTAAGAAAAGAATTGCGCATTTATAGTTAATTAGTTTGATTAAATCAGTTACGATTATTTGATATATTACTGATTGAAAACTAATATTTGTTACATTTATGCTAAGCTTTAAATGCGATCTAAAATTTGCGTTAGAGAATTCTATTCGGCATTTTATGTACCGTGTAATAAAAGTATTTAAAGAATTAGAGAATATGTTAATATAATCGTGATATAAACTTTGTTACTAAGAAAATAGATCTATTTTATTAGTTAAAAATAAATTAAAATATCAAAATAGAAATATTGCGACAGTAATCATATTATTCGTTAATACGTTATCGATTATTTGATATATTACCGATTAAAAATTAATATCTGTTACACTTAGAAAAAACTAAAAATATAGATGAACTAGAAAAGGATTGCGCATTTATAATTAATTAGTTTGATTAAATCAATTGATAAAATATTCAAATTTAAATCGATAAAAATGAAAAATACAAATAACTATATGAAAGAATGTTTTTCAAGCGATGATCTAAAAATCTCACTTCCTCGTGCAGATATCAATATTTTTATACAGTAATCACATAAAAAAAGCCCTTGTAGCTTTTATATTCTCGAAAATCACGCAGGAAAAACGACACGCGATGCAAATTAAATCGTTCCGAATATCCATGTAAAATCTTACGAAGGTCTTTTCCTAGCGGAGGGTTCTTGATATCGTGACATCCGTAGAGCGAGCGTTGACAATGCATTCGGTAAGAATCGTACAAAGCTCGACGTGCTCCTGCGAGAGGGCCCGGGACCTTTCTTTCCTTTCCTCGCTCTCTCTTTCTCCGTTTCTTCATGCGTTCTCCTTTCATTCGCCGTGCCCGATCTACCGCGAGGTGGCGAGGTTAACTAGGAAGCTCGGGCACATGCACGCGAATATATAATTACGTTTAACATGCATGCCCGATGCGTTGCGCAATCGTGTGTGTGTGTGTGTGTGTGTGTGTGTGTGCTGCGTGAGCCGTGTCACGCGTCGTGGCCTACGCCTACGGTCGCGTCGTATCCGCGCAATCCGCGATCCGATGAAGACGCACGCGGCGTGTGTACGTATTAGAAACTGCGAAGGGAAAGTTCGCGATCTTGTTTTTCCCGATGCCGTTGCGCGCGATAACGAACGCGTGCGAACGTCCGGTATTTCCCTAGCGAACGTGCATTTCATTTCGCGATGCTCCGTTATGATAAAATATTCAGATTTAATAATTAATAAGGACTCTCGAAAAGTTCCATCGTTGTACATACAACCGGGCGATGAGAATCAGTAGCAGGTTTTGGTGCAGATATTAATATTGTATTTTGAATGAAGTTACATCCTCGATGACATTTGACGAACGTTTCGATTCGAATTAACCATCTTCAGCGTGGTTAATTAATATTATGACTTGGTTGTTAACTAATTGATCCAAATCAATAAGATCCAACCGATTTAAGACTTTGTGATAACGATCGTTGACATTAAATTTTTGATTAAATTTCTAATCTAAGAGAACAAATCTAAAAATAACTAATAATAATATAAATTATATAAAATATAATTTATATAAAAAAATATATATATATATGTATATATAATTAAATATAAATGAAATAAGTAAGAATGAACTTCTAATTCATTAAGTATGATTAATAATTCATATTATTTCATATTTTAATGTATAAATAAATATAGTTTTGATCATTTCGATCTACGTTTGAATAGAGACTGATCTTAATTAAACATTAATATTTGCATCAAAACCTGCTACTGATTCTCATCGCCCGGTTATACAACGATTCAGATTTAAGTCAATAAAAATGCAAAATATGAATAATATAAAAGAATGTTTCATAAACGATGATTTAAAAATCTCACTTCGTTATATGCAGATATTTTAACTTTTTTTATACAGTAATCATATAAAAGCCATTATAGCTTTTATATAGCGACCTCCGGCTGCTTTTCGTATTATTTGCGCTCGAAAATAATTAAATTCTGGCGATAATTTGAGTCTTCTGTCTTAAACTCTGTTTTCTTCTTGTTTGATTTTCTACGGTTGGAAAGAAGGAAGAGCTCTTACAACACCGTTTGAATTCTTGTATGCATCGGTATAGAACTCGATGGAAAGTGCTTTGCGGAAGCTTCCTTCGCGATATAATACGCTTATCAGATTTGCGGTAGCACAGGATGATATAGTGCCTTGGGAGCTCGGCGAAGAAAGTATTATCCGTGATACGTATCTGTAGCACATATTAATTGAAATTTACATATTGAGGTAATAAAAAGTAATAAAGACATGTGTTGTGATTGTATAAGAATCATTATAATAATGCATAATTCACGAAGATTTAAAAAGATTTGATTGTTCTGAAATTCCATCAGAATTATGATTCTTGATTTTAATTAGGAAAGAAAATCTGCGTGAAGTTACATCGTTAAATAATAATCTATTAGCTGTCATCTTTGTATACGTTATCCATTATATTATACATATATCTATAAAGAAATTTTCGTGTGAGAATAATGTTTATTTTCCAACTTTGCAAGAAAGAAGAGAACATCGGGAATCAAATAGAAAATTTAAACATTTAATATTCGAAACATATTACGATATCAACATCTTTAATAATCTATTAAAAAATGCTATTAATCTTAAAAATTATTATGGTAATATTGAATAATAATGTAACGAAAGAATTGTTTTTAAAAAAAGTAAGATAAATAGTTCAAAAAAATGTACATGAAAGGTAAGAAATTCTACAAAGGTAATCGCCTACATCAGTAATAAAGAAGAAGCCACGCTTCGAAATTCGCTATTCGTTTTTGTGTTTGTGCAATCGGAAGATAATCGGAAATTGAGATGGCGAAACGATGATAGAGATACCTGGGAATTGTTTTCCCAATGCGTTCAATCTTTGTCCGCAACGGGTGGCCGTACTAGATCGAGCGTTATTGACAGAGACAAACGACTTAAGAGAAAACAAAGATCCAAGTTGGACGCATACATGGATACGTTGTCACTCATCGAGAAGAAAAGCACCATGTGCATTCTGTCGTGCGAGAAAGTCGTGACAGTGATCACTTCTGGAGCTGACAGTGCAAGGACACGTTCGATCATATCGGAGATCGATAGGTAGATTTCAATTCAATGTTGCGACATGAATGATACGATGCACATTGACACAAGACTCGAAGAAAATGTTTTTGTTGGATGATGATCGATCAGGACTCCAAGGTTTTAAAATTCAACACACTTCTGAGATCTCTAAATCGAAACGAGTAAAGATGAAAATATAGAAGTTTCTGATTTACGCTTAATACACTGTAAAAAATTTATGTAAAATTACACCTATTATAGTAGGTAATTTTGAGACCCACTCTAAATTGTAAATTTACAACTAAAAACATGTAAATTTTTGCGTGTTTATAACTCTACATATAAATTTTGCAAAAATTTCTTAATTTGTTTTTCTTTGTGTATACACTGTAAAAAAAATTTGCAAATTAAAAAATTATTTTTATCTATGTACTGCAAAATTAGAGAAACACGCAAAAATTTACATGTTTTTAGTTGTAAATTTACAATTTAGAATGGGTCTCAAAATTACATGTAATTTTACATAAATTTTTTACAGTATACACTGAGAGAAAAATGTAGTTACTTTTGTTCTTAATTATAATTTTATAATATTTCTAACACGAAATATGATTAACTTAACTATACGCGTCATTATATTAACTATAATTATCATTAGAAATATTATAAAATTATGGTTGAGGGCAAAAATAACTATATTTTTCTTCCTCGGTGTATTCTAATTATGTATAACAGTTATCAGAATTATTTAGAATTATTTAGTACGAAAGAATTAGTAATGTTCACCGAAAAATTTTTGCGAAAACGAATATAACGCTGAGCAAGCTTAATTCTCGAAAACAGGGGAAAAAGAAATGCTAACAGAGGTTGAAAGAGATCCGTTCGAGGGAAAGCTGAAAGCGAAGGGGAGTGACTCCACAGAAATTCAGCATGATGTGTCAAAGAGCACAAATATCGTACAGGATGTAATTGAAAAGTCGTCTATGGTCGATCGAAAGTGGTTACTCGCCAATCAAATACGTCGTTTATCATCAATTCGCGACACGTTGAATTTTGCGGGATGAAATTTCAGTGCAAACAGCAGAAGGAGAGAAAATCAGGACAACTGTCGATCATCGGGACTGCCAATCGCGTGAGTGCGTCCAATACGGAGAAGTCGCGTATTCGAAAATCTTTCCTCGTCACTTGGACAGTTACTCGCTCGATCTCGATTACGATCGCGTGCGAACGTATGTACACACGCTTGTCGATAAATTGTTAACGATTGCATTTCTCGATCGGACATCGCGATGCAAATCAGGCAAAAACATCGTCGGCACAGCGAGTAGGGAAAACGCAAGATCTCAAGGCGTGTACGAGGATTATCACTTTCTGATGTCGTTTCATCAACAGTCGAACGAAATGCCGTTAGTGAGGAAAATGAAAGTGAAAGCGAAGATACAAACAAGATATTTTACGAAGAACCGCGCGCGAGAATTTGCAATCCACGCAGCATGAGAACAGTCCTGCGTTATGTAGTTCTGGGAGTAGGAAAGAGAAAGCGCGTTGAATTATTATTAAAAAATGTACAATATAACAAATACAATCTCTTTTCAAATAAATTATTTAACTTATGTATTTTACGTGTCCAATTAATTAACTCTTGAAGCTAGAATTCTTATGATCTAAAGAGATTATAAAAATACGATATAAAATTTCTACTCGTGCAATGTATCTTTACATCTTTAGCATGTCTTAGTAAATTAACGTAGCGCGTGTACGTAACTCGTGGAGTATCACGATACAGGGACATGCAATACACACGTGCACATAACAAGTCATGTACATACACACATATCAAGCTCGGGGAGAGAAAAAAAAGCAGAGTTGGAGAGGGCCGTTCGTACACCGCGCAAAAAAATCACGCAGGGCGGTAATTTGCCCGTTGATCGTTATTTATTGTGATCCTCGTGCTACGCGGGCGGACGGCCGGACATTTGCATGCGAAATTGGCGATGGCATAAGGGCATGAATCTCCTCACGCATGGCCGGACGCGTGAGCAGGACGCGGGCAGAAAATGGGGCCTGCCTTACGCAATTGGACGTTGAACGGTGGTCAGGGATCGGCCGTCTCTCCGTGTTGGCACGTTGACACGTATCATTTATACCTCATCATGTCCGCGGAAGATCTGCTGCGCGAGTAAGCGAATGAACGAGCGAGCGAGCGAGCAGCTTGCGGAAAAAAAACGCATGATTCCCGCCTCGCCCCCCCCCATCCCCCCTCATTCACCACCGTTTTGCACGTCACTCGCGGCCAGGAACGCGGCAAATTGAACGTGTCAGTCGCGATGGAATATAGATCGGGGCCCGTCCGCGTGCCCGCCGTCGAGAGCGAAATTCCACGCCGGCCAATTCTACAAGAATCTCGTCTATGCGGCAGAAAATCAATTCAAGCTCGATTAAACAGCACAGTGATATTTATTCGTCCAACAGTATTCACTCTAATTAGCACTTGCTTTCTGGATAATGCAGAATGAATTTTAATTCATTAATGAATTATTTAATTAAAATCAAAGTTAAAAAAGCAGATATATATTTATATTTAATATCTTTATAGAAAATATGCGTTTTTTAATATAGAACTGTGTATAGAAGCTATTTATTTTTAAAAATAAATAAAGTAAGAATTTACTGTACAATCTAACTAAGGATATAATCCTAATTTTTTATAATATACAAAATATTTTTATCGTAAATTTTTTGTCGCGACGATAAAGTAACATAATTTTTTTACAACCTGCAGAATGAAAACCGTTCGCGACGCTTGGCAACCGGATTATGATCTTATGGAGTTGCCGAGGCAAAGAACGAATAACGGTCGCAGCAACCTCCGTGGTCTATCATTACTTAATCAGCGATCTGCTCCAGTTTACCAACATTGCAACTGGCTTAACGTCGGCAAATCGAACAGTAGCATGAATTCTCAATCGCAGATAATTTCATGCACCGAGTAGCGCGGTAGCCAAGTAACCCAAGAGTCCCGGCGGGTCTAAACGAATTATTCGTCGAACGTTGTAAATCAGGGAGCATACGCTGAATGGTTATTACTGACTCGTTGAGAAGATAGAAACTAACGGCCATGGCGTAAGGCTGGAAAACGATCGAGAGGAGCGAAATGTTAATTGCGCGACAATATCCCGCGTCGAGTCTATCGGGCTTGCCCGTCACGACTATCGTGTCGTAGAATCTTTACAGGAACTTTTCTCGCGATCGAGAATTAATGATCGTTCACAGGACCGGATGCTGACTTTCCAAAGTTGAAGTTGATATCTCTTAAAGGTTCTCAGCAAAAAAAATATCTAACAATAACCAGGATTGTATTAAAGGAACACGCAAATCATCTTTCCGTACCGTAACATACTATAGCATAATATTCAATTGGAGAACAAGTTAGATATTGAACATAATAAAATTGATAAAAAATTTCTGTAAAAAGAGTATCGTGCATTTAAAAATAAAATTTCATTATTACGTGTATATAACTTTGCTTCTGATTATTCATTACATGTGAGAACCAGAAATCGGTACCTACACTGATTGTGAGAGAAAAATATAGTTACTTTTGGCCATAGTTTTATGATATTTCTAATACGAAATATGATTAACTTAACTATACGCATCATTATGTTAACTATAATTATCGTTAGAAATATTATAAAATCGTGATTGAGGCCAAAAGTAATTATACTTTTCTCTTAGTATACACACATGGTGGTGACACATGCGTGACCAGAGATTACGCATGTGAAAGTCGCTCATGGAATTCACTCTTACTTCGACGTTTGCCCTGACCTTCGTTGTAATGAGTGCGATCTGAATAATCTAGTGTGGCATATATTTGGCAATGGGCGCGTAACCACTTTAACTATCGAACGCGTTTCGCTCTTTCTCCTCGAAAGATTAGCATACGAATACGATTAGCACGCCCACTTATAAAATATTCAGATTAGTTGATTTGGTCTTACAATCTGTTGAAAGGATTGATCGACTGATAGTATCGATGGATATGATTACACGTCATTTTTTATAAGTCAAGCTTTGGGCCGGGCAAAATAAATAGAAACTATGAATATTTAATCAAAACAGATCGAAAAACACGTTTATCATATATTGCACATGTGATTAATTATCTTGCCAAATATTACCGCATATCAATGTCGATATCTCATTTATATCTGTAGTCCTTCAATATTTTCGTTAATCATTACTGAGGACGTGTATATGATCGATTTCTTCCTATGATGTACCATCCTTGAATTTTTTTTTAGCTGACGGAAATTGGTTATCGCGTAAGTCAATGATGTGTAATATGTTATGAGGAGAATTTTTTAAATATCCATCCACGCTGTCGATATTATCTCAGACCGCAAAGGATTAAACTTCGATCAAGATTACATCCAGCGAAGTCTCGATCATTGATTCAGCACAGCCAGACTTGTACATCCCAATGCCGCGACGTGTTTGAGTAACGGTTTGTGCGGAACCATGAAGTTTCCAAGGCTGGCCATTCGTACGGTAACTCATAAATAACTTCGTAATCGCGATGGAGTTTTCCGTGTCTTTTCATATGATGAGTGACACATGAGTGTGCAAGCTTTTGCCTCTTTTCTTTTATATTATATGTTGAATGTATCATTAACGCACGCTTAATTTTATTTACAAGCGGTATATAAAGCGTGTGTTTACGATACTTGTTGGTAATTGAAGCGATTGAAGTAAATAAAATGAAAGAGAGAAGGAAGGAAAACGAGAAATATTCCGAAGGAAGCAGAGAGGAAGAGAACATTATGAGAGTATCGACAGTAATGTCAATAAGATTATATATAAGTTGTCCCAGTTTTGAGCTGATTAAGTCGAGCGCGAATTACTACCGGTTTCCGAACCTGACACTGAGTAGTAGGCGTTCCAGGGAGGCGGTATGTATAACAAGTGAAATCGA
This sequence comes from Tetramorium bicarinatum, assembly GCA_928718305.1. Taxonomy (NCBI): domain Eukaryota; kingdom Metazoa; phylum Arthropoda; class Insecta; order Hymenoptera; family Formicidae; genus Tetramorium; species Tetramorium bicarinatum. Next base: position 7,342,444 of record OV788321.1, read on the forward strand.
GGGCGAGATTGATCTCAGCCAAGGCGAGCACGAGCTTACCGATGAATGAATCGGCTTGATAAACGTTATAATAGTTACGTCCATAATCGATTTCCTCGTAGACGATACGCGCGTTCGACGAGGAAATTTCTCGATCGATTTGTATCACGCCTTACGGAAGTCGTTGAGATACGCAAAGCATATCTTCCTGCGTGCGTTTTATCGTCTCTATTACGTGGTGAAATCGCGGATACGCAGTGACCGTAAATCGCGCATAACGACAAGTGCATTGTGATGATTGCATAAACGATTCTACAATTACTGACTGTAGCTCGAAGAGCGATTTTATAATAATCCACACTACAATAGTAGTGTAATATTGATGAGAATATCCATGTCAATAATGCTGTTGGACAACTTTGTTGTCACTCGAGATATTTTCTCTTCGTTAAGAATTTAATTAATTGAAACTTATCTCACTTTCTTCATTTATAACTTTCTTATTTTATATTCTTGTAATATTCTTTAGCTTGTCATATCTTTGCAATTAGCGAAACATGCGAAAGTTTCTTAGTTGTAAAAAAGCGATATACGAATATAATTACGTTTAATGCCTCCCAAATTTATCTCGGGTGGAGGAAGATGCGGAAGAAAAAAGTGGTAGAACCTAATTAGGCGGACCTGAATGAAATTTGAATTGAAAATTTATGGTGCGCTATTAATTCTGTGGCGCGCATTTATCCCTTCCTTTTGAAACAAGACATTGCGATTTAATCTGACTGTATCGCGCGCCGCGAAGGTCGATTAACGATAAATCCGAAATTGGCCGTAAACGTCCGGATGGCCGATAGCCGATAAAACATCCGCAGTATCCGTTCGCGAAAAGGGCGGGACGATCATTGGGATTCATGCAACAGGCTTATTGTGTAAATCAATTCGAAATGGTGGAAATGCGATGTATAAATCGCTTGCGAAACGGTTCGGCGATTTATATACTCGTACTTTAAATATCGTGCTCCGAAGCGGGCGCACATTTATATTCGGTTATAAATTTTCCGCACGATCCGCGCCACAAATTAACCACGGATTACCGATTTAGTCTGAACTCGCGTGACGCCATGATCCTCGGACTGTCGTCGAGAATTTCCGCGAATAATCCGCCCGCAAATACTCGATCTCGCATGGATGACTGAAAAAAATCAAGTTACAGTCAAAATTGGGTAATACGTGTATTGATTTATATAAATATCTTTAAATCATATAAACACATTAAATTTAAATCTAAATTGCATCATATATATATATATATATATATATATATATATAACGATTAAGGAAAAGAAATAGCGATAAAATAGCCTTAAGCACGCGTTATAATCGCAGACTTAACGAAAATCGCGGTCGGGCGCGATGCAAAGGTATAACTCGATCAGCGTTATACGGTGACTTAAATTACCTTTATGAAACTGGATCTTAAGATCTCGTTAGACCGTGCTATAAACGTCGACGTTCGTTTCGAGACGGCGCTGCGCCGAGCGCTCGTGCTCGTATTAACAAAGTGGGTCAAATTGACATTGTGATTTCGCAAAAGGATTATTAGTTGGCCGCCGGTGATTTTAACGGCGCGCTCGAACGTAGGTTTATGAAACCAGTCGGCGCGCCGGCCGGTTTTTCTCCGCGCTATGCGAAAGCGCGCGCCTCAAAGTGGAACGAGTTTCCACGCGGCGTGCACGTGCAGCAACGGTAACGTTTGTCACGTTTTGCGCACGGAATGGAGCCGGGGGAGCGTTAACGAACGAGCCAGGCGCGAAACAATATCGCGCACGACCAACAACACGTGCCGCGTTGCCTCGTGTCCTTCCACGAGAAAGCGAAATCCCGCGTCGACGACGAAAATGTCGTACGTTTCACGAAAAAGCGTCTTCTATAGAGAACGTAAAACTTAATTCTAACTCTTTGTAAATGAAAATAACGTTATAAAATGAAGAAATATTAAGATAAAGATATTAAAGATATAAAAGAAATGAAAAGAAATCTCGTTTCTTCTTTTTTTAATTTAATTTAATTTACTACTCGTTAAATTTATTTTCAACTGTACTTTTTTTTCTAATTATGTCTCACATGTAATCCTTCTCTGTGTTGCAGGCTGGTTCTCGGTAGTCTCCAGCAACAGTGGTACCGGAAATGCCAGAGTGTACAGAAGAGTCGGCGCTTTGGTGCGCGCCGGAGTGCCGGCATTCTTGCTCGCGAAACCGTTGCGGGCTTACACGTTGACGCACTCCAAAATGGGTAAGTGATTTTTATCAACAGTCTGTACCATAGAATCATTGTAGTATATGTTAGACTTTAACATCGATGATATAAATGTTTGATTAGATCTTAAAGACGTGAAATATTTCTTTGATTTGGCAATAATTCAGAATTATTTTGATCATTTACATAATTCTTTCCTCACGTGTGTATTCCAGCGACTTAACTGGACAAAGATTACCCCCGTATCTTGCGTCACATCTGACACCCGTTAAGTTTATTATCCTGACCAACCCAAGTCCGCATTTTCCATGGGCCAACTGTCGCGGCTGCGGTTATCACCCGCTGCGATCTGCCTGTGGAAATGCGGCCCGCTACGAGTTGCGCACCATGATTCGCGCGTAATCAGCTCGTTAACAACTTACAATTAGATTCTTTCTCCGAGACATGAGAATTTTCTTTGTAATTCTTTGAGAAAATAGTATTTCGAAGAAATAGCGATTGTGCGTGAATAGGTGAACGGTAAGACTGAATTATTTTTTATTCGCTACGATAACGTAAAGTAACGGTACACATAAAAAAATATCATTCTACAGACGAAAAAAAAAGCAAAATTAGTTATTTTATTTTATTTTACTTAAGTAGAGGAGAAGGTGGTATTATGGACACCTTTTTTACATAAAAACCTTATTAATAATTAATATTTTAAATTGAAAACTTGACGATTGTATTCCTTAAAATATTGTTTAAGAGTTTCTAGACTTAAAATTACAAAATATTTATTACATAGCTTACTATTTATAAAAATGTAAAACCTTGCAAAATGACTCGAAGAGAAACGGGGGTGGTAATATGGTCCACTACAAAAATAAATTTTAAAATTTGATTTTGTTGAAAAAACATTGTATTTTATTGCAACATTATATTTTATTGCATAGATGAATTGCCAAGATGACAGTTTTTACAAAATAAACTTAGAATTTAATTAGATTTCAAAATTACAAATTAAAATAAAACTTTAAAAAATTGTAGTCTTATAAACTCTCTTATAGACTTTTATAGAAAATAAAAAAAAGCTATTTGCAATAATCACATATGTGCATTATATTTTATTGCCCCGACGAACTGCCACATTAGAGGACCATATTAGCGAAACACTATGCTATTCTTTAACTATGCATAACTCAAAATATATACAACCGAATAAAAAGTTAATAAACAAAAAAAACTCAAGTGTACAGACATTCATGCAGTAACACACTTAAGATTAAAAATAATGAGGAAGTATGTATAATTAAATGTTAAAATGTATCTTAAAAAAGTTTCGAAATGCTCAAAAGTAAAAATGCCTTGTAAAAAAATCTCGCTTATTGTGTATTGGCACATTACCGCCACTACATAACGACAGGCTACTAAACACATGATTTCATTAATCATTATTAGAATTCGTCATTTAATAATGGAGATAATACGTATGGCCATAATACCTGCAGTGGCCATAATACCACCTTCTCCTCTAATAGTTTTCTTCAACAAAGAATATTTTCTTAATAATAATTTGAGATGTACTCGTCACTTAGAATATGTTTTAAGTAAATGTAATGCTTATGATGACTTTATGATAGATTTATTATAGATTTGCGGATATACAATACGGCAAATACTTGAACAAGTATATTTACTCGCAGGTAGTACATATTTTTCTGTGTGTATCGCAAGGCCGTTGGTTTCACTTTTCTTCATATCATTATTTAGCCATAAAGACCCAACATCTTACAGTTTCGCGATACATGCGCGTACATGCAGGCGTGCGTATCGCGCCTCGCAAATTATTTTTTCGATCTGCGGCGACTGGCACGAATGTCAATGTGTTCGTAATGTGTGGCTTTCGCGGCGTACGTTTGTGCGTTTAAACGTACGCAAGGCGAGGCTTACGCGCGACAAGCGCGTAACGTAATAGGCACGCGGCTCGGTGAAAGCCGTCCTCACGGACGCGCGTGCATAAGCGGCTGCGAACGCATATACACGGAGAGATACAGCTCGCGGCGCGAGCATTATGCCATTACACACGCCGCCGTAACGATTATGGTCATGGCGAAAAAGAAGGATTCTTGTGCGCGAAGCGCATCCCTCTCGACTCCTCCTTTCGACGAGATCCGGACGAGGTCCCGTAAATTTGCGGCAACTGCGGCGGCGTCGACTCGCGTCGGCGTCCGTTATCTGGCGTGTTTATTGTCGTTAATTGCTCGTCACCCCGCCTTTTGATCATACCTACGCATCAGCGCAACGGTACACGATCGATGCGATTCATATGGAAATTCACTGTTATGTTCTTCGAATGTCAAGATGATTTCAAGCGATCGCGGCTTAGCCACTAGTGTTATTGCAGATTAGAAATTTGCAGAGGTTTTCTTGACGAGATGTGATAAATTATAAAACTGTATACAGTAAAAAATGAGAAAAAAATTTTTAAATTAATTTAAAGTTTCCCCAAAGATTATTTTTGCAATGTCATAAGATGAGAAAAGCTTCAGAATTTAAGAAAATATTAATTGAATAAAAAATACCAATTATATTAAACAACTTAGTATATTGACAAAATGAGAGAGAAAATTAGCATTTATCGATCTAAATTAATTTTCTTTATGTATCATATAATTTTAATATTATTTATTTTTTATTAAAATTACAAATTTAATTGATTCCTCTTCTTCTTTCTTAGAAAAATCAAAGAGTTAAATTCTAATTGAGCTTTTCTAATATTTATCATGAAGAGAGTATCACGTATAAAATTTTGGATCAATTTTTGTCACAGAGAATGGAAATTTGCGGGCCCACTACACGAAGACGACGGTGCGGGCCGGTGAGGTCCTGCGGCTGACCGCCGTTTTCCAGGACACTCGTCGGGCTCCGGTCACCACTAGCGCATCCGGGATGATCCCGGAAGGCAAATGTTCGAGATCGTCGGAGCGGGATCAGTACGCCCAGTGCTTGGACTCTCACGGGCATGAGTTGTTTGCGCCGCTCTCGGCCAGAGGCGAGTTCTACGCGACCTGTCAGAGCGGTAGTCTCGACACCGGCAGCGACGCGGTTCTCTACAGGGTTCACCAGCTCGCCAGGAGGGATCTGCCCCTGAGGGTAAATCTCATCACATCGTATTAAGATTAATTAACCGAGGCGATACGATCCGCGTGTATGATCCCCAGGTGCGTCTAGTCGCTGGACCCCTGCCCATACCGTTGCCGCGAGATTACAGCGGCCTGATGCAGTTGGAGAACGCGACCAGAGGACCGATAGTCCTCGGCTGCGCGGTACCGCTGATGCCCGAGAGACCCTTACCCAATACCACGGTGCCGGAACTCCTGGAGCTCGTCGCGATCGGTCCAACCGCGCCCCGGGTGAAAAGGGCACGACTGGGATGCCCTTCTGAAGCGAGATTGCTCGCCTCGCCGAAAATGCAGCGATTACTTTCGGCTTGCAGGTAAGAATCTTGACTACGTGGAAAAAACATGGTGCGATGATATTAATTCTTTAAACTCTGCGGGATTAACACAGATTTCAAAATTAAATTTTAATAAACAATTACTACTTTTAAAGAGAATGACGGGATTACTAAAGAGTATATTAGAAAATGATTTTATACAAAATTAATTAGTTTGAGAAAATATAATAATTCCCTAAGAAAAATTCTCTCTTAACCAAATAAGTCGTCAAAGTTTATATTTCATAAAGAATTAATCCAGTTAATCTAATTGCATTATTAATTTTAGTATAATAAAAAAAATTTTTTTAACGCGTACATTTTTCTTCATACATATTCTTTTAAGTAATTTATTACATTAAGAATGAAATAAAATAAAACGGGGACAATGATATCGCTTTATAGAAGAGCTTTAGACCAGAGGGCAACTGAACCTCGAGTCGCCCCGCCGAAACCGGCGTCCAACAATAGTCAGCTGAAAGAGCTGCATTTAAAGGAGATTAAAGCGAAGCCCGAGACGAAACCGATACTGCAGAGCTTGAAAGAGGGCTTGGAGCACATTAAGAAGACGACGATCCGCGATCGGAGCAACAGTCGCAGCGCCGGCAATAATCATAGCTTCCTCGACAGGATCTCGAGGATAGCGCAGGGTGGCAAAAGCAGAAACCCGGCGAAGAAATCGGCATCTTTCACGTTCGCCGTACGGCCGGAGATCGGCATGCGATCGCCAGAGAGATATGCCAGTTTGGAATCGGATACGAATCTGATGCAGGCATCGCAGGCATCGTTTAGACCACAAGTGCAGCGTTCGATCTCGACAAGTGTCCTCGAGGTGCAGACCAGTAGTCCGGACATGGATCCACCGTACTCCAAGGTGAGAGACAGCCTGACGCCGTTGCCCCCCACCCCGCCGCCGAAACCGGAGGAGATCTACGCCGAAATCTGCGAGCCGGGCGGTGGCAACAGTCCACTGCGAGATTTATCGCAGGATGAAAAATCGCTGCCGGTGGGCGGAAGCGGTACCAGGGAACGAGATCGGGGCTACGTGAAGCTTGCACTGTCCGAGATATCCGACGTGTCGGCGAGCACCGGCGACGACGAGGAGGGCATTTACAATACTGTGTGCTGAGCGCGCGCTTTCTTCCGTCGGGATAGATCCAACATCCGCGGGAAATCGTTTGTGATTCGTGGTAACTGACTCCAGAGTTGACCGGAACAAATGATGTGACGTGTATGGAGTCAAGAGGTCGCGGGAACTCTTCGGCGTAGTTGCGGATATCGATGAACGTTTAAAGACGCGAGGAGGATTGGCGTTCGTCTCGAAAGAATCGTTTGAACATCTTTAAAACGTTAGAACGGTCGAGCCAGTATCGTCATAAATATTTTTTTTAACGAGAGGTGCGAGAGTCTAAGTTTTTTTAACGATTAAAAATCTATTTTATTTTTATATGTAAGATTAAAAACTGTTTTTCTAAATAGCCGCCGACTGTCGATTATTCTACTATTAGTTACACAAGAGCCGGAGGAGGGAGGGGGGGGGGATATCGAGCGCTTTTCGGATTAGACGATATGAAGACGAAAGCGATGTATTGATTGCGTTCGCGAACGAGTTGAGGGATTTACGGCTCGGACCACCGTCAAGGAAATTGCTACGCCAACGATTTCTTTTGCCGCGAGAGGACGCGAACGCGAACGTCCACCACGGAGTATTGCGCGGAATGATTTACAAGGCTGTTGACCGAGGAAAATGATCCCGTAATTACGGGCCCCGGTGCATGCTGCTGCAGCGGATGTAGCGGGGCATGCCGACCGGGAATAGCACGCAGTATCGCTTCTTCGTGGCTTCCGTCATTAGAGAATCTGTCGTCTTGCAAGAGGCGTGTTAATAGTAGCGGGCTCTTACCGCGATTACCTCGGCCACGGCCGCTGAGTGACATTGGTGTCGGAAAAATGCGCCCGCTCACAATTAACTCCGCTTAAGAAGTATCCGCTGATCTGTGAGATTAACCGTTGAAAACTGTGAATCTCAATCATCTACCTGCAGTAATAAATGTGTGATATCAATGATTTAATCAGTTTGAATTTCGAAAATCAATAAAACTCAGATATTTTGTTGAAAATTCTATAATATTAAATCTAATGTTTAATAATACTAATTTTTTCTTTTTGTAAAAGTTACTTTGACGTAGAATTTGTTTTAGTATTTCGAAACAAGTTTAATTTATCGTCATGTAATATTTATAATTGTATTATTGAGCTTTTGATTATTCGTGTGAAACATTGGGTCAAGATAATGAGATACATGAGCTCTTTTTTTATGTAAAAGAAATAAAATATTTGACATATACATTTAAATTACAACGCAGTTCATACTTATTAACATTTTGAGTGCCTGTATATCTGAGTGGTAAATTTCTGCAAAGACTCGTCATTTGTAAGCTATTCATATAGCTCTTATTTACTCAATTAGAATTAAGAATAATTTTATTAAATATTAAGATACTAAAAAAATAATATAAATTTTATTAAGACATTTAAAAAGCAATAAAATAAAAAAATATATATATTAGATTTATTAAGTTCAAAAATAATATAAATTTTATTAAGACATTTAAAAAGCGACAAAATATTAAACTAGTGTATTAGATTTATTAAGTTCAATGCTGAAATCAGCTTGGCACTCAAAGCGTTAAAACAAATTTATTTGTTCGTGCTCGTTCGCACATTTTGCTTGGCCTGACTCTAGCTCAATAATATAAAAACAGGATAGTCGAATGAAATGTTCCGACGACAACTCATACGTGCGAAGGAAACGTGAAGCGGGTCGTTGAACGTCGATCTAAACTTTCCGAACACGTCCGAAGGCAGCGTGTATCGCGAAGCGCGCAACCGACGCAGTACGGAGAAATCGACGGTAGAATGTAAACGAGCCGGTCGGCGGCTTCTAGGAAGAGAAAATTACCGACGTCCTTCGAAGGTCTAGGTCATCATTGGGATCGAAGCTCGAACGAGGCGGTAGCGACTTGGCTGCTGAGCTGAGCCGAGTCGGGCTGCGCTCGCTCGCTTGGCCGGCCAGGACGATACTTTGTGACGATTAATCCATTAGCTCGTCATGCTTCGTAGCATTTGGCTTCCTTTTCGTGTACGATGACCCCGAAGTTTCGCGCGCTCTCGCGCCCGATTGCGTGACGTTGCGCGATTGGCTGTTAAACGCGTGATTACAAACCTCGCAGTACATAGCAGGTACTGCGTTCGAAACGCTTCGAGGAAACGAGAAGATCTCTTATGCCCTTCTCTTTCGCTTTCTCGTCTGTTTTCCTTTCTCTTTCTTTCTCCCTTTCGTTCTCTCGCATGACGGAGCGCTTGGAGCTGCCAGTCGGCCGCTGCATCGCCCGAGCTAGGATGATGAAGAAAGGGCGTAAAAATCGAGGGAACGACGGGCGAAGATGCGTCTAATGGAAAATACCCGCGGGAGAACGCGAGGGAATCAGGATTCGTTTACTGAGAGGGTTCTCAGAGGATCCTAACGGCTGTAATCTTGTCTAATTTGACGTCTTCGGCGTCTGCTCGAATCGCGCGCGCGATAACGATGTAATATTTTGCAGGTTTTGTGTATATTCGAATGAAGTCGTTACAAAGAGTGAAAATAAAGACAGAGAATTTCTACAACAAAATATAACGTAATGCATATTTCCTCTCGGTTTTCTCATTGGCAAAACTCGGTAACATCGTCTGAAGCCTACAGGTAAGTGACTTTTAAAAAACGGCGACCAATGGAGCTCTTGAGAGACCTACGTTGATACAATATTTTATAAATAAAAGTTTGATTATAGATTTGATTTATTATATGTATAACTATGATTACCTAAAAAAATTACTAAATGTTTACCCAGATAGGAACGCATGTGGAAAAATTTTAGCTTTATTTTAATTTTAAAATATAATGTATAATATATTGCTTAATAATTCTACATCTAAATGTTAAAATCAATAATTCTATATTTCATTATTGCAACATGTGACAATCTTTCAAAAATTGATGCCTAAAATAAATTCCTATATAATTGTAACATTAGTGAGAATCATCTTAGCACAATTATTATACTGAATACATTTCGGAAATTAAGTTTGTAATTGTTGTAAAAATCGTTGCAGCATAAGATTGTACAATTATTATTCAAGTAATAGTAAACAATTCTTTTTATTTTTTATTTTGCGTCATTATTTTGTCAACATTTAGAACTTATAATTAGAAGTTATAATTGTAAAATTCTATTTCAGCAAAAGATATGCGTTTTGCAGAATCATCTTAGGATAATTATCGCGAAAGTTTCCTATCTGGGTAAAAGAATAGATTGTAATGAAGATTAGTCACAAAAAAAATATATTTTATATAAGAGATATTTATAAACACATTATTGCAATGTATTATTCATTAAATGCAAAGCTAAATCATATTATTTTCATTTCATGAAGCTGTAACATAAACTTGAGCTAATTTAATGCGATACTAATTTCATCGTTTTACAAAGAAAACGAATATCTTTTTGGTTTCATTATCCTTTAGTACTCCGTTTAACGGGTAATGTACGCGGCGATACCCACTTTCTCGCCATCCGGCGCATATTCGCGATTACTCATTCCAGCCGGAGCTCACCCACGATCGCGAGCGTGGAAAATTCGCGCCTAAACACACCGCGGCCGCCTCTGAACTTTAAGGAATAATAGCGCAAAACGATCGTCGGGCGTTCGCGCCGGCTATTGGTCATTAATGTTTTACGAGCATGCAGTACGCACAGCTACGTCTATTCAATTATAGCGAAGAGAGGGGTCCACAGACGCAGCGGCCCCCCCTCGTCGGCATGCCTCTCCCTCGTCTTTGCCACAGCTCATCTCCCGCGTCCACCTCCGCCGTCTTCTTGTCCCTCTTTATTTCTCTCTCTCGAGCACGGCAACGCGCATTTATGTCCATTAATATTAACGGCTCGAAACAACGATAATAACGGGGAGTCACGAGGAAGCGGAGAGGTGTTCTCTTCGATGGTCACGTCGTGTGCAACGCGTCGGCCCCCTCGCATAGCTCACGTGAGCGTTGCATGCATCATTCTCACCGCGGAGATCGACAATGCCAGGAAAGTGTGACGACGGCTTTTATCGTCCAGGTAAGTTCACGGTTGAAACCAGCCGAAGAGATTATGCTGTTTAACAATGAGAAACACTATGACATCTGAAAACTCTCGCTTTGAAAAGTACTTTTATTCTCATAATTAGGAGCATTGACATTTCATACGAATACGATTAGAACTAGATATTGCGCTAAACGGAATACATTTTCTTGTTACAGTAATATTAGCGTAATCTGGAGAAAAACGCGTAGCAATATCCTGTTATTAGTTGTCGTGGAAAATTGTTACTGCGCAAAAACGATGCGGTATGTACAGTATGCGACGCTGAGATGTGGGTTAATACATTCTAGGGTGGATTAAAAAGTGAGATAGGGTAAGAGTGACCGTCTTGTGTCTCGTGGACACTATTATTACCGTAATTATTAGTATCGCTCCGTATCCTGAGCAAATACCGCGAGGAGTCGCGCTTACACGTAGATCCATCGGGACAACGCAGGGCGCTATCCGGCAATCTTGGGTCCACGGGTGCATATTTCAAGATCGGCATGCGTGAACGCTTTCAGGGACGTCGGGTTGCTTTTGCGGTCGTGTATAACTTGGCTTTACAACGCTAATGCGACAGACATGGAGCGCGAGGTATCGTATTTCGCGGACCCGGGTCGACCGATCGAGGAGGCATGTTTTAATATGCAAATTAAAATGCAAATAATGCGACCCTCGTCGTCTCTTACTCCCTCCCCCCTCCCCCTGTCTGTCCTCTCCTCGCCGATCTTCTCTCTAGGGGCATCTTGCGCGATCGTCATTCTGCGGCCTGAGGACGAGGGCGCGACCACGAGACCCCCTTTTTTCGCTTCGCCTGAAGGATTTGATTCAACTTTTCTTTTTTTTTTTATCGTACTCCTTGTTCCAGCCGCCTGAACGTAAGTCTTGGACGCAGAGTACAACCTATGAGATGCGATCGATTTTCGAATTATTCAGTTCCGTTTATTGAGATATTTTTACAGAAATATATGAACATATAACTATGAAAATATTGATAGAAAAACGGTTCTGGATAATACAATTATCTTTTTCTTACTAAATGAAGATATTTTATTCTATATAATTGTGTTGCCTCAATGTTGTGAGGAAATAAACTCTGCGGTAACCTGTTTAGATATTTCACGTAGATTCGGAATCATCGCGCGCAAAGGATTAAATCTAAGCGCTATCTACGGTCGCATCTTACCTGAACGATACAAAAGGATTATATGTAGAGTGGCCGGATGCGTCGGGACGGATCCTTGAGCTATTGCATGCGTAATGTCTTCATTCAGCTCGAGTCCTATCATAATCTCCCGATGATGAACGAGCGCCCTTTATGCGAGGACGCAGAACGAAGCGAGATTAAACGAAGAGTCATCAATAGGCCGGTCGCATTAAACGGTTCGCCGTATGCGCGCCGCGGAAAAATCGGAACGAGTCAATTAGTCGCACTCTACCTGTCCGATCTGTCACAATATACAAAACTCCGTTTTTCTCTCTTTCCTCCTCCCCCATCTTCCCTTCGCTCTCCCTCCCACCCCTCCCCCCTCCCCCCGAAAACCTGCTCCCTTTTCTCCCTTCGCTATTCTGGACCACGTGCCGCGGGCGAGATATCTCTGAGCTCTAGCCATGTTTTACGGCGCGGTTAACAAATAGCATGTCGCTGAATGCTTCGCCGTGCTGCGCGATGCTATCGCGTCGACGTCGACAAAAATTAAGCGCAGCGATTATTCATGAATGTCCCGCGATCGGCGGCGCGACGCGAGACTCGGCTCGGCTGCTATTTCGGTAGCCGAGTTTTGCGTAAGTGCCTGCGCGCCCCGAGTTCTTATAAGCACAACGTCGCCGGTGATACCGGCGATATATATCTGCCATATAAGATCGATGCGCGTCGAATAAAGCCTGTGATCAAAATTATAGGGGGACAAGGAGGTAATCTTCGAGCTTAATCTTCCACAATTAAAAGCATTATCCCCTTTACTCGAATATAATAATTTATCGGGACAGAGTGAAACTTGAAATTTTCGCAATCTCCCAAGCATGCACCTTTATCCCTCTGGACGTTTCGTCTTTATTGCCGTCGCGGCATGTTATTCTGAACTTTAGTATCTTCGACGGTGTGCGTCCGGCCTTCATCTTGCGCAATTAAAGAGATCGCGAAGCGATCTACTAACCGAATGCCGTGCGTGTACATGCCACTATGTGCATGCGTGACATAATCGGTCGCGACACAGGGGAAAACAGATCGACTGTGGCCGGCTGACAAACGCAGAATGCAGCGGCTGGAGCAGTTGCGCCTTGTGTGTCCAATGCTCCTCGCTTGTTGCAGCAGCCGCCGCAGCGTTGGAATCCCCGTTAGATGACGGGGAGAGGATATACCCTATCGTGTCGTGCCCGGCTCTGTCCAATGCATACTAAGTAGTTCTGGAAAATCAGTTGTCGGTAGCTCATAGCGCCGAGTCTGAGCGAAGGAATTGAATGAATCAGCCTATCCTGGCTGGCCTTGCAGCCTGTTTGCCAGTTCCAGCGCACATGTACGTACATGAACGTACAGTACCAGCGCTCGTCGTCACTAACGTGCTTTTTCGCGCTACAGCGTCTTACAGTTGGCGCAAGTCCGTGGCTGCGTAAAAGTTCTTTATGTTCGGTGAGACAACTTGTATTAAAGCAGCAATATAAGAATATACATTTTTTCATTTTCATATCCGATAAATTGGACGTTATGACATTTTTTCAGAATCCCTTCTATTGAACTTTATTAATTTCCATCTTCGCTCGCCAAATAATTGCCTTTGAAGAATTCAGGGTGTTGGGTATCGAACGATCGTTCTGTGTACACGTAGTCGCATTATAATTTACACGATTGCATACAGTTGCATTACTGCGAGTCTGTAATGGGAGGGGCTCCGGGGGATATAGAGTGCAAGGAGAGAAGAGGAAAGTTGCGGATGGAAGAAGAAGAGGAGAGAGGAGGGTACGTTGGCGTCGCCTGGAATGCCCGCGGACCACGAACGGTGCCGATACGACGGGTTTACCTTTTACAGCCTACCTACCGGTCGTTTCACTCCGACTGCGCACCTTCAACGTCCACGCGTTATATATCTCCCCATCCCCCTTCGTCTCATTGCATCGCCACTTTCACTGCCTTAAAAATGCGTCTTCTCTTCGCAACACACGCAACTCTTCTATACCATATGTACTTCGATTAATTTAATTATTGGCCGCCACCTGCTGTCAATATATAAGGAGGAGACTTAATTAAGGAGGATTTATATTAAAGGGATGTTATACCTTCTCGTTCCTCGACAGAGCCTGCAAGAGACGAACCGCATCTCTCCGAAGATTATTGCGCTTGTATAGTTCAATCTTTAACGGATGACTCACGATTAGATAGCAAATTTAAGAAACACGTTATTAGCATATTCTTCACTTAAATATAGAAAAACACATCTACTATCTAAATATATAGGGAAGGCTTAATGATAAAATTATATACAGGATAAAGAGAGATTATCTTTTTGTTTGAAGTAATATTGACAGTAATACTTTTTCAATATGTTCACTTTTAACTTTTTATATTCTGGGACACATTTACATCAAGTGCATAATTACAGCGTCAGGTCGAATTAATATTAACGAGAAATAATGAGAACTTTGGAAAATATCGACAATCGTAGGTTGCGGAATTTGGCGCAATGAGATGCGACAGTAATGAAACGTTTCGTGATTAAGTAACATCGCAGTTCTTCGAGAAGATGTCATCATTTCCACGACGATGTTTATTCATGATCACGATTAGCTACTTACTACGCCGGCTAGAGTCCGTTCTCCGCCCACCTCGTAAATTTTCATGCTCCATTGTATTCCCTATCCCGGCAGGGTCTTTGCATCATCCTTCTGCACCGTTTGAAAAGCAGCTTCTTCTTGAAATGCCATTTGTGTAATGCCGTGGAAAATATGAAATCGCCGTGCGGTATTTTGAAATCTATTTATTGGCTTTAGAAGGCCCAAATGAATTATAGGATCATTGGAGATAATTGGCAATTATTCTATGGCATTCTATGGCGTATGGGCTTAACCAACACTAACGTCCCGAAATAAATTACACGCGAAGGGATCTTTCGCTCGATCGTGCTTCGATCGGCGATCGCTATTGATCAACTCGACTGAATCGACCTGCCTGGCCTGGCATCCTAACTAGACTTATACTCGTGAACTAACCACTGGTATATTATCGCCGTTGCCGAGACTATCTCCTTATAGAGCCCCGAAACCGCAAGCGTCCGAGAATCGATTGGCTCGGGTATTGGTATATTAAATAAATTGAAGAATAAACATATTGCACCGCGCGCGTATACGCCGGAAACTCAGCAACAACAGGACGAGCGTGGCCGTAGTCGTTAGAGGCGGCGCCCATTTGCTCCCTCGGGTTATCTTAATAGGATTTCAATAGCCTGATTTGGTATCTTCCCGTGCTACCAAGCGTCTGAAGAAAACAACTAGTGATGTATCTATATGTGCTGAGCCTTTTAAACTGCAGTTAAATTTATAGAATTTTCTTCCTCTCTTATTACTTTATATACAAGCACATCTTAAATTACATTTGAAAAATCAAAAGAAAATTGTTATATCATTTTGTATTACAAATTATTCCTTTATCGCATATGCATTGGCACAAAACTGGTTTAATGCGATAAAAAGTTTTTCTTATTTCTGACGATTCTGAGAAATGTCGAGTCTAAGATATAAATGTACTATTGGATGTTACTCCGCATCTCAAGATCGAAAGACGGTCTGACAAGTATCGTGTTGCAACTTGACTCGATAAGTGCTGATCATAAATTACAGTCACACATAAATTACGTTTCGAACACACAGCGGAAAAATTAATAGTCACACTATGCACAGCAGTCACAAGCGATCATCGGAACGATCTAATAATCCTCGCCTCGGCAGCAGCCGTTAATTAATGTTCTCTTTAGAGGCGCTCATATTCGAGGGTGAGACTCAGGCTCACGCTTTAAGCGCTCGACGGTATTAGCACTCGATCCAATTTCTCGGTTTAACGAGCGCAATCTGGTCGAAGGGAGGACGACGTGGACGCGCGTGATAAACACGCCGACCATCCCAAGGCAACCAGCCACGAGCGGATAGCTCGTTAGTGACAGATGCGATTTGACCCATTAGCACAATCACGGCTACGTGCGCCGTGTCTTCCGTCTCCTTCTGTTTCATTTTCTCCCTCTCTCGTATCTCCTAACATAATGCAGCTAACGGAACTCGTGGACGAAGACCGGAAAAGAGCGTCTTCGGAATGTCGACGCGTGCCACATCGCTCGACATGTCCCCGCGTGTCCATATATGAAGGTCTTCGGGATTCAGTCCTGCCTACGACGATTCTTTTGCCACGCCAGAACGGGCTGGAATTCTCAGACCCTCGTATGGAATAGAGCCGAGGGCTTCTTGCCACGTCTGCGGCACGCGCACCGTGTCTATAATATTGAATATACGGAATGTCCCGGAAATACTGTTGCATAATTTAATTTTCCTGCAGCATATTGATTCATTTCACGTAGCGCAATAAATGGAAAATTTACTTAAAATTGGAAAAAATCAATTATTTATATATTTTAAATGATATTTATATGTATATTAGAAGGTTTAATAACACATTTTCTGAAATTTTTAGTTTAAATGAAAGAATTCAACACATACAAATGTGAAGAAAATCAGCCCTTTTTCTATTTTTTCAGATTCAGGTTTCGTCGTAATTAACTATTCGAATTTCAATCTTGGCTCACACTTTAAGAATTGTCTACAGTCATGTAAAAATAACTCATGAAATATTCAGATCTCCATTCGGATCTCTCTATAACAAATAGAGTGAAGCCGAAAGGATTAAGTGCAGCCGTCTCATCCAGCCGTCGGCTCGGTTCGTCGAACCGAGTCGCGACGAACGGTGCACAATGACTCTAACGAGCCGCCGTAAGGCCTGCCGGTATCCTGGTCCTCTCTTTCTCTTTCTCTCCTTTAGTACGGATTCGGGATATGGCCAAACGGGGAAAGAAAGGTTAACGTACCCTGTAGAAATACGGTATCCTGAAATGGAACGCCACGTAGGACGACGTTCCTGTGAACACCCACGTGCTCCTGTCGCGACTGTCCAGGACCACGTCGGCGAGCTCGCAAATACGCGGCCACGTGAATGGCCACGTTGAATTTCTTAGAAAGAACACGCATAATATCTTTCTCGCATCCTTTGCCGGCGTAGAGGATACCCTTGCTAGTCGACGCGTTGAGATTTATCGACTTATCGTTTGTTGTCGACGAGAAGGAACCAGCTCGTCTTTCGCGCGCTGAATAGATATCTGCGCTTGTGACACCGGGAGATAATGTATAGTTGGATGCTGTTGAAAGTTGTCTCGACGTGCAAGACGAGGATTCGAAAGAAGCATATTGTCCTTTTGTGTTACGACGCGAGCCCAGTCGTGTTTAAAGTGATTAAACAGCTGAAATATTGACTATCGTGAAATTTCGGGTTGTATCTGCGACAGCTTTACCGATTATTACTCTTCGTACTTCTTCATTGTTTAAATTGCAAGAAGTACAAAGTTGTAATATGTAGTACAAAGTTGTAATATTATTATATTATTAAAATAATAATTAAATTTAATTTCTAAAAATTATAGTCAAAATTAGAATAATATTATATCAAATATCCCATATACATATATTATATCAAAAGTTTTTAATTACATATAGATTATTAGCCTAGTTATTACATTTAAAAATCTCTTTTTGCTTTGATCTTGCTCTATTGTGAGCATCTATTGTGCAACGGCACGAATTCATTATTCGCGCTCGTCAAGAAACCAGCAGGTCGTCATGCCAAATAAGGTTGCTCACCCCGGGCAATCTCCACGGATCCGAGGCAAGGGTCCAGCCCTTGCGGAGATCTCGCTTAGAATTTTCGGCCCGAGCCAAGTCCTTATCTTAATCGACGGATCTAAGGCGTTACGGGGCCGCGAACATGGACGTGCGAAAAAACAAGCAAGTCGTACGAAAGAACGACGACGGGCAGCGGCCGAAAGTAAGGGCCTCGCTCTCGAGAGAGTCGCAAATTAGGCGAGCGGCCGACAGAGATAGCTAGGGATCATCGGGAAAGGATTCCGACAGGCGGGTGCCCGTCATACATCTTGTTCCTCGACAGGCCATCCAAGAAAAATTAAGAAGCTACGGTAATGCGCGCGCGAGACCGATTATTAATTAATGTCAATCAGTTTCCAGTAATTATTCCGTGTTTTATGGGCGCGTTTCTAATTAGATATCTGCGTACGTCTAACGACTGCGTCAAATATTTATACAATCACGTAATTATTCCCGCGTCAAACGTAATTCGCTCCGCATCGCCGCATCACGTAGGAGATCGTTAGGCCTACTTCGTTGCCTCCGCGTTTCAAGGAAGGACAACCAAGTTTGTGCATCACGTTCGGGTCACTGGTGTACGAGCAGACCGTTATGAGTCGGTATGAGCCACAGGGGAAGCATTATGCATAGCTACGGGCGTAATCCTGACTTCCAAGAAACGATCGCTCATTGATCCCGGGGCCTCCCCCCTGTTCCCGACGACACAGGTCACGTCTGCATAACGGTCTCCCGGCAAAGGACACGTGCCTCTAAACTGCGCGCACAGGCTAATCAACCTGACGCTGGCGCAGGGACCGCTATTGTGATCGGGCGATTCCTTCCGTGCACGATTGACGGCTGTCTTACGGTAAATCCTCCTCGTAGGGCTCACGAACGAAATGAGACACGAATAAGGATGATCGGAATACGTTTATCGATCGATGCGTCGGACCGTTTAACCCTTGCTTGCTTGCTGGCGTCGAGATGGATTCGATGTAGGTAAGATTTATGGTGATTCCCCATTTTTATCTAAACGCACGAGACAGCGCCTTACGGAGCTGAACGGGTCTCTGAATAAAGATTTATCATTACAAGACGGTACATTAGTGTTTATCGATATCTTTAGTGTTCTCTTCGCATACGACACGAAATACGTTCTCGGAAAAATCTCGGACTCCTTGACACGCGTAAGTACATGTCTCAATCCGCGGGTTTATCGTCGCGTCATCGTTTAACATAGTCGGTCAAGGAATACGCAGTCGTCGCAAAGGCACGGTGGCTCGTTCGTCGTATAATTTATGAACGCCACGGCAACATAACGTAATCTTAATAGTCCATTACCTCATGAATCATCAAATACACAGATTTATTAATGCGAACATTTGCAAGATTGCCACGGGAGACCTTAATTAGGCGATCAAGCTCGCACGCTCGCGTAATCGTTCACTGAGGCAAACTTTCTCTGCTCTACGCTGCGAGTCTCAGTTTCAGCGATCGTTAAAATTTTGCACGATGCGCTACTGACCGGTGAGCTGTCGCTGCTCGCCGTAACGAGAATCCGCCTCGTCGATATATACGATCGAAGGCAACGGTACTCACCACACTTTTCCCATCGTTCCTCGTATGGATACGCCAAACGGACTTCTGACGGCGACTACTGCTAGGAATGATGCATAACGTGTCACGATATAATGGGCCCTCCGTGCATCTCTATCCGCGCAGCGTAAGACGATCTATTACTGTCGATCGCGACGGTAATGCACTCGAAAGCGCAAACAAAACGAGGTGGAAGGCGTCTCAATTCAGATTTTATTTAAGCTCAGCGTACATTTATTATTATAGATAACAGTAGCTTTCTGCAAATGAGAGAAATTCAAGACCAGTGGATGCATAAATTGAGCATTAATTAATTATGATTCAGTCACGACGCAGTATGCGATTTGATATTTTTATTAAGTTAACTAATAAAGTTTTGGATACATGCTGGGCATAGCAATTGGGTAAATCATTGCCAGCGGAACTATTAATGCTACCAATCCGCGCGATGCGATCGCCGGTGAATTGAAATACGGAATGTGAATTCTAACGGCGCGTGTCTGTTGAACTCGCAAAATAGCTTCCACGACTATTTACAGATTACGTTCTCGCAATTTAACATTGATTTGCACGCGAATGGAAGAAAAGGAAAAGACGGAGCATGGGAACCTATCGAGAGTCCCTATAAAGCGAGACTCGCGTATGATGTACGATTCAGCGCAAAGTCATCAAGTTACAGTTACTTGCTACCTACCGAAGCAGGCGTTGCCAATTGATACCGCACGATTATATTGGCGATCCCACCGACAATCTGGAGACTTGGTGGATCGCGGCGGTTTACCGATACACAATATGCATTTCTTGCCGGATTCCAATATAAACCGGTGAGTCGCGAGCGAGCGAGTCTCTGGCATTGTAAGGAGAAAGGAGAGAAGAAAGAAAAGAAAGAGAAAACGTTTATTAAACATAAATCACGATACATTTTTTAAAGAAATAAATTACGATATAATTGAAAATCGCAAATAATACAAAGAGCAAATTACTTTTGCGTATTGTTTTCATCACGTAATTCACATCTCGTGATTTAAGGGGAATATGCAAATGCTGTGACAGCCAGAAATGCACATACCAAGTGCAAGAGGTGAGCGAGCAGTTGGTTTTTGCCTCTAGTTATGGCAATTACATTGTGCCTGCTCATTCTGCGCGGCTCGTTAAATATCTGGCCTGTTGCATAAACAATAGCTTTATTTTCCGCAAGTGGTACCGTTCGCACCACCGCGTTCGAGGGTAAAAGGCACGTACATAAAAGTCAGCCCGCAATCGCGGCGTTCCGGCATCGATGCGTGAGAAAGGCTGGTTTCTCTATCAGGATTTGCCATTTGTGATTGCAGTCTATGATTTGTGTCGTTATCGCGCGTCGATCGCGAGTGATAGTTATTTAAGAAGTAGAGCGGACACGCATACACACACGCACACATACACATAGAAACACGCCATCATAGATGCTGATTACGGTTCTCCGGGAAGTAACAATAACGACTTGCTTACGATAGGATTATTCCTATCGCTGTAATTTTAATGACTTGATCATACACCGTGTCGCGTGTACTTTTTTCATTAATAGCCTTTTTTTCCGTAATCATTTATCGAGTGTGACATCGGGAATATAAGAACACCTTTATTATCCATAATTCATTGGCAAGTTCTTTATTTCTAGAGAATACTGAGAGAATGATTGAATCTTAATATGCGCCTAAAGGTATCATAACTGTGCGTTTGATTAGCGAATGTGGGACGCGAGATGAAATAGATTCTTTCCACATGATGCAAAATTCACCTCGGTTTGCTCACGTTCTCACGAGCGAGCGGCATCATTAGCCGAGACAGTTCACCGTCCGATTTCCTTTCCTCGTTTACGGGCCGAGAAGAACTCCTGGCGCAAGTTTGGTACCGCGACGCCTCGTCTCCGGTGATTGATCTTACTATACTGGGCGAGAGACGACGACAACGGCGACGACGACGACGTCGACGGTACGGCGAATGTGCCTGGCACTTTGTTCTCGGTTCCCGATACGTCCTGCCCGATCCAGCCTCTTCTCCTCTCTCTCTCTCTCTCTCTCTCTCTCTCTCTCTCTCTCTCACCGTCTCTCCTTCTCGCGTCCGCACCAGCGGCTGCTGCATCCGGAGCGACCGAACGAACGAACAGCGAGTTCGACGACCCGAACGGCGAGGTCCGACGCGACGAGTGTGCTCGCGCACCGCACGATACAACGCGTTATTCGAATGCGGAGCTCGGCTCCTCGGGTGAGGCTCATCGCGAAACACGGGCCAACCGACACCGCCGTTATCCATCTTGCCGCGGGATTCCGCGATTCGTTAACATTCCTCCGAATCGGGCCCTGTCGCCGACGCAAGATTCGCGATGCGGGCCGGCCGGCTCCACGTGGCCACATCTCTGCTTGCTTCGTCTTGCGGCGGACAGGACGTTATTCCGTCGATTGCAGGTGGTCGTACATTCGTTTGTTACGACGGACAAGGAGTTCGACATTATCTGAATGTGTGCAGAAATTGTAGAAAATTCCTCTTGGGTAAACGTGATTCTTTCCTTGATTTTTGAGAATATGTTAATATCTTAAAAACCAAAAAGAGTCTGTAAACATTTTTGAAAAATATTTTTTAATTTGCTAGCAAGAAATTTTACGAAAATTATTTTACTTTGTAATATTAGTTTATTGAAAAAATAACTGTTTTCTTCCTGATATTCGCAAATTGTCACGAGCTGACGAATGTATGCTTTCTTTTCCAGAATTTTTGACAAATCTCGATTGACCGAATTTTCATTATCCGAGTGGCACAATGTCTTGGAGCAGGGGATGATTCTGAGAATTCTGCTAAAAGAATAAGAAGGGTGCATCTTCTCTCGCAATCTCCCTTTTTCTCTTTCTCTCTTTCGTAGTGAACTTCTTACTATGGAGAATAACAGAAAAACAAACCAAAAAGAAAGAGAGGGGCACAGCGGAAAGAGCGAGCGTCAGAAGCACAGATCGACGACAACAAGTATACGATAAGAACATTCTCTTTATACACTGGTCGTAATAAATCATTTATTAATCACATATCTAATATATTTTTCTAGACTACCTTCATTGACTAATTGATAACTACCGAAATATTATTATCATGCCGTGTTATGATATCTGTTGGTATGTAACTATGTTTCTCTCTCTTTTTCTCTTTTAATTTCAATCTAGATGTCAATGGTTTTCTTGAACTTTGAGACCCGAAAATATAGTAAAGATTAATTCTCGTGGTGTAATCTGCTAATAAGTATTACATTCCTACTATAGAAAATAATTCTGAAACCAGTTTGTACTGCATTCTGTTTTTTTATTTTTAAAATATAAAATTTTATTCTAAAATAATATTAAAAAATAAAATTTAAAAAAGTTATTGTTAATTTCGCAGTATTTAACATTAGACTATAACAGATATAAACTTAATTAAAACAAAATGAACTCACGTCAGTAACCTTTGCAAAGGCCACATTCTCTTTCTTTATTACCGAGGATTACTCGACGTATCGACTGAAAACCATTTAAAGCTATTTTCAGCCGCTTTGCACCTGTTTTTAGCAACACGGCTGGATGTTATCGTACGAGCAGCTCGCACTAAATTTTCTTGCGTGGAAAAAAAGTTGCGTAAATTCACTGCGAAGGAGATCATCGTCACGATGAGAATATAAATACCGTCGTTAGGCGAGACTCCGCGACCACTTAAGCGGTTGAAATCGGCGTGATTCACGCGCTCGGCGCATTTAGTTCGCAAAAACCCATTCTATTGACTTAACTTACTGCCTACGTCTCGCCTCGATACGTGTGTCTGCTCTAATCCAATTCGAGATCATTTGATATCTCTCGGAATCCCGGGTACTTGACGGCGCGACGTCGCGACTCGAGATTGTCGCGGGCGCGGGATATGCCTCGATATAGACCTCGTAGGGGCCGGGCGAGAAAAGAAAGAAAGAAAGAAGGAGAAACGAGACGAACGGCGAGGAAAACGAGAGCGCGAAACGATCGCGCGATCGGTATTCGCGTTACCTCGTTCCGGCGATCACGAGAAGTTCTTGCCATTCGACTCACCTTCACGTCGCAGAAATCGTCGATTCGATCCGATCCTACGGCCGATCTAACGACCGCTCGGGTAAGCCTAAACTGTTTGCGTTCGATTAACGTGAGCGAGCGCATTCTCTCCCCCGTTCTCGTTCGTGGATCGCGGTAAACTGGTTCCGCCGAGGGTCGTAAGAGCACGAAAAGGGCGGCCTGAGGCCCGGATTCTATTACGTTCCGGGCTCGCGCTGGAGTGTTCGCGATGCTTCGCATTAATGTGAAAAAAAAAAGACGATCCAGATTCACTTACTGCGGAGATATAATTTAGCAACGATTGGAGGCGCTCGGAGGCCGGCCACGCTCGGATTACTTTGCGCTCACCGTTTTTTCCTCTCGTAATTAAACGTGATTATAGAGGGTGTTCTGGAAGCAGAGGGAAAGAGAGAGAGGGAGGGAGATTTCTTTGTTCTGTCTACGCGTACGACGGCGAGGAGGATGGTGAGAATGGGGATTGCTATTTATAGTATTCGAGTCATACGTTACAGAAATTAATAGAGATATAAATTAGTGAAAGAAAATTAATCTCGCGTTCTCTTCTTCAACGAACGCAGCCCGTATCCCTTTTCTCCCCTTTGATTCTGTTTCTATGAAATCGCGATTTAATCAAATCAACTATTAGTAATCGCGACCCTTGGCATTCTCTTATTACCCTCCAATAATATTAACTAATGAAATATTGATGATGCTTCCCTGCGAGATTACATAATTCTCGTATGAAACTCTATACGATCATTCACGCAGCCCTTCTCGACCATTGGACCGTACAAATTTCTATCCATTATAAGACATTAGGAGGAATTGCGGCGGGCGTCGCGTCCCGATGCATGTAATGACCATGTCGATCCTGAGACGTGCGAGTAAAAACGACATCGACGACGCCTTAAACATATATTTACGTCAGCATTAAGTTACTCTTCGCGGTGAGAGAGAGAGAGAATGCGGGAGGGAGCGAGAGGTGACTCGAGAAGTCTCGCCGCGGGTGCGTGCATGTTGTACCTGTCCATTGCTCGCGGTGCGTGCACGCACGGCCCGTGCGGGAGGGTAAAAGCAGCGGTTAAAGTAATTGTGGTGGACGCGCGCGGTCGTGAAGCTTCGGTTTCATGGAGTTGTCGCGTCCACCGAATAAACCCGGTAATTGGTGTGTCGTAGACGCGCCAGCGGGGGAGAGACGAAGAGGACGGGCGTCTCCCTCGGGAACGAGTGCCTTTCTCATTGGAAATGTGCCATTGATAACGCGCCCGACGTGGGTGCATATGCCGCTCGACCCTTTTGTCGCAGGAGCGCATCTATTGTACGAATTAACGGATAAGAAGAGAGAGCTAAGCTTGGTACGGAGATAAATGCTGGCGTTTTATAGGGACATAAATATCCGAGTCAAATTCCTGAATAGGAAGGGGGACATTTTGTCTTTATTGAAGGTCCAACAGGAAATAGAATATTCATTTCTAATCCCCAATTGTCCAGAAACTACAGAATCTTGTTCGCAAATATATATATATATATATATATATATATATAATTTTGTTTGTTTAATCTTGTAAATTTACATATCGCATAGAATGGAAAGAAATAGAAAGAGAAAGTTTCCTTTGGTATCCAGCTTAATTACGCTTCGGAACTGACAAGTTTCGAGCGTCGGGAAGCAACATCCGCCCCTGCCATTGTCCCGCGGCCGGGAATGGTTGTTAAGAAGAAGGTAGGATGGGCAAAAGTCTCTCTCCCTCAAATGCAAACGCGCGCCGACACTAAACGACCGCAATGTTAATGTCTAAAGTATGTTTCCTCTCTCCGCGCTCCTAATGGCCGCTGCTCCTAAATTGGAGAAGCTCTCTCGTACTCTGCGGCGAGAAATCGTACGTGCTCGTCCCGTCCGTAAAACAGGGTATCGATTTATTGGAGATACGTAGCGTACGTGGGTTCGTACGCTGGTCAGAGCGCCGTGTAAGTTATCGCGGTGCGGCACCGGTACCGTTGCGTCGGCGATGAGAAAATACCACGTGATTCACCCTTAACCCTTTCAAGGCTCCCGGCATACATGCGTATCACTCCATGTATCTTAGCTGACGTTGAAGATTAGTATACAAAATGTATACGTAGCAGTAGGCACTTCATGATGATAAAGTGTGTTCAACGAAAATTTGATTAAAACGCAAAAGAGAGATAATAAAATGATAATCATGATAACGTTAATTTTCAAGGAACCGTTGTTTTTCTTATACAATACAATTAATAATTATATATTGTGAACATATAAGGGGACATTTCGGGCATTAGGATAGCGATACATGTGATACGGGTGTGATGGATCACACTTGCGCTCGTGACAAACCGTCTATTCGAAAATAATATTTGTAATTGCGACAGGGTCGTTAGCGGTTCTCTTTTCGAACAAGAGTCAGTCGATCGCTCGCCGCCGAACTGTATTGTCGTAAGCCGCCTTGTGAAATATAGCAGATATTATTAAATACGAGTGTCGATTATTAAATCGATTCCTCTCTCAAACAATTAGTTAGCTCATCATCCGACTAACCATACCACAATATATATATATATATATATATATATATATATATATATATATATCTTTTTTTCTTGTTTCAAAATTAGTTACTATATCGAAGAATAGAAACGCGTCTATAGCAAGAATCGAATGATATCAGGCTCTATCGAGCCGTGTTCAGCCCTTATTCGGCCCTCGTTTCGTATCTTCTGGGCGCTGTCACCGCGACAGCCGATAAATCGCCGGATCGGCGCGATAGAGACACGCGGGGAAAAAGCGGCCGAGATACGCAGCGGCGGCTAGTGAATTTCGCATGGGCGTGCCGATGCCATAAAGCTTTAAAATACGATGTTCCCGCGGTGGACACGTTAATTGCTACGTGGAACGGTTCGGATGAAAGGAGCGCTTGATAAATTGCGCTGTTAAGGCATCGTGTTCGAGTGCTCTCTCTCGCGCAACGTTATCCGCGCGGCACTATAGGTGCGTGTAGTACGTATATACCTTGCGCCCCGTAACTCACCTGCCTCGATCTTTCGGCTCTGATAAATCATTCGACGAAGAACTACGGTCCCATCGGCGACCCGGCATCGGCCGCGATACGTACGCATTGCGCAAGGCCGCGAGTTCTCAAGGCCGTTCTCCATTCTCCACGCCTTAGCGGACATGCAAGAAGGAAGAAATCAAAAAGAGAAATTATATATTCAATTTCGTTTTTCTTTACTCGTGCAATTCTAAGTTGAGAAGCGGTAAATTATACAGATACAGATTCATAAGATAAAACGTATTATTTCTGTTGTACTTTTTTTCATCGTTCTTACTCCTTCTTGGCGTATTCGAAAATATCCAAAAGAATGCAACACGAATGACATTGCGAAAACGATGAAACTTTACTCAGAACTTGTTGAGAACGTATCGGCACATTTCTTCCTATTTCTTTCGATTGGTAGGAAAGACTGCGACTAATTGTGAATTCTTATAAGAGCACCGAGAATAGTTGAGCGCGTACCGGCAATACGGCACGGACGATGGTTGAGCATGCGTTGAATACACAACATTTTTATCAAGATCGAAAGAAACGCGTAGGCAGGCTGCTCGGCGGAATATCCGAAACCCGAACGGAAGGATTCAAGGTCGCGTGCTCGCGGGGACGAAGCGTTTTACGTTTTACGTTTTACGTGTTCTTATGCGCTACACGGCGCTAAATGTAGCTACCTGGATGGCTGTTTTCGGTGCGCGGACCCGTAGATTAGATAAGCGAAGTTCAAAACAGATTATTCACCCGCTGTGAATGAATTATCCGCTCAGTTAAGTTTAACGATGAGCGCGAAGAAAACAGGACGCGAAGGCATTGGCATTGAGACTCGACCAGGCATTGAAATCACCGTCGAATGTACCCGGATCCTGGATTTCTTCATCAGATTGATGAATCCGCATCGAGGTAGCGAGGCTCACTTTCTAAATGCAAACCGCCGTGTTTACCGCAGTGAAACCATGTCCAATTTTGTAACGCTATATTATAAGAAAAATAATAAATTACGTTCTACATCGTGCACCCGTAATCAATGGCAAAACACGCACACTGAAATTTTCCATAGAGATTTTATTCTAGGTATCCATTAGAAAAAAAAGTTTTTGGTTTTTCTTTATGTAAAATACGATTAAAATAAATACAAATACAAATATAAATATAAATCATAAAATATGATTTATATTTATACGCAAATATATTTTGCAAATTAAATCTTTTCCAATTTTGATGCAATTTTGAGCATTATATTCATAAAGTTTTAACAATTTGAAATTTTATAGGAAACTCACCATCTCAATGATGCAGCAACTGTCACAGCTGAGTGACGAAAAAATACGGATCAGGAAATTTTCTGCATCAATCACTCCAGTTTTCACTCGCGATGTCTGATCGTTCATAGAAGTATGATGGCATGGTGGACGAACAGGTGGGAAACTTGCGATGGACATTTGATGTATATAACATAACGTGCTCACTTGTTAATAAGATTCTTTGAAGAGGCTCGTCAGTAACATAACTGAGGTTAATCACTATTGTGCTCTATACGAGCAGGTATCTGTCGGTTAAGGTCGTTGCGGCTCTTGGCGTCAGTCTCGTCGGTGAAATTCCGATATAATGGAAATGACCTACGACTTGATGACATAACGATTTCCTAGGCTAATAGATGTTTACGAGCGCGTTTAATCCCTGGCGGCTAAGTCTGCGTCGTCGTCGATTCATGGGCACGTTAACTAAACGAGAGACGTTACCGGACTCGTTTCAAGAGTTCAGAACCTGCAACGAGCGTTTGAGTGTCATTAAAATTAAAGTTTGAAATGGACAAGAAAAAATATTACAAAGATATGCAAATAAAAAGTGACTATTAACAAAGTTACGTTTTATGAGCTTTTGATTTCCGGCAAATTTTTGAAAAATATTTTAAATTCTCTTTTATTCAAAAATATTGCTGTGCCCATGATATCTTTTTAGTACATTATTTTATATCCACTTGTACATTTCCACGCGCATATTTCGTAATGACAGATTGCATTGTTCCTCAAAAAAAAATATCTTGGCATATTTATTGTTTGAGGTCGATTTTTAAGCGATTCGATGATGCGTGTCGGACAACGCCCGCCACTGGCATTGTTAACGATCGACTAGAAGAAGCAGTGCGGATCGAAATGCTGATGAAGACCGCAACGCCGGCCGAATAATGAAGTATAATTGAACGCGGCGCGATTACTGTCTAACCACCTTCACCTACGACCTTACGCGTTCTCGTAGGTCAGCGACTTCATCAACTTTCTTCGTCGACCAACACTTTGCCGAAGAACTTCACGAGCCAAATAGATTGCTGCTAGTTAAGGGACGCGCGTACGCTCCACGCTAATAATAATCGGGAGATTTCGCGTTGCATTTTACCGCTCATTGACGTTCGCATGCGGGTTTATATTTATATATGTATACCTATTCGTACATTTTCTCAGGTTTGCGTACAGAATATACTGGCCGTCGCTTTCCGGTGGCAGCGAGTAATTATCGGAGAATAAGCTCGTTCGGGCCAAGGCCAACGATATAGTTATTAAAGGCATTCACGGACTACGGTATTTGGAATCCGCGGATCGACATTTCGCTCTTGTATAACGTAGCGACGAGCGGGTTCGGTCGGCCCCCGTCGGTCGTAACTGTATATTAGTGGGCAAATTGGACGGAAGAATCGGCATCAAGGCAAATCGAATCTCACCGGATATATCCGGCGAGTTACTTCGCGTGCGCCGTGCGTATGCGACCTGCGCTCGTAGGTAAAATATTGTAAATACCTGGATAAATGTTTGCGCCGGGGAACCGTCGCAAAAATGCTGGTACCTCGCGATTGCCGGCGTAAGCAGAGAGTGAATGGCAGATAGTAATTATCTTATAAAGTTATAAAGGACGCGTTTCCTTTACGCCGCTGATTAAACCGCCGAGATATCCACGATTCTTGGTAATTGGTACAACAGAATTATCGGGGGTAACAATACGCGGATAATACACGGTACAGAATGTCTCGTTTGAAGGACGACCGACGGACTGCACAGTTTTTCTCTGCATTTCTGAAAAAAATAAAATAAAATAAAATTGTAAGCGTAAAGGCGAATCGTTTCGGCTCGGGATCGCGCGGGATTTCGCGCGAATTCTCGACAGCGCGAGATTGAGCAATAGCCGCGTATCATTGTCGCGTTATCGGCATCCAGCTGCGCGCAATGTACGCCACGTGTCGACGTGGAAACGCATTTAGTTTCCTAATAGAGGTAAGCGATGATAAAAGTCCGCCGTAACGACGATCGGCGACACGCAATGCGGCGGTATGAATTGCGTGAGTCGCTACAAAGGCGTGCAAGATTGAGGAGCGGTTAATCGTTAGAAAGTGGAACGATCGAGGTTTCCACTTTCATGAAGACGGCCGATCCACTTTGAAAAAGGAAAAGCGTTCATTGCTGTTCGTCGGGTCGATTTGGTAATTCGAATGCTCCCTCGTGTCTCGCATTCAACGTAATGTTTACGAACCACGAAGGAGAAACGCAGCGGGAGATCGGGAAGTGCCGGGAAAATGCAGCGACCGTGAAGGATATTGAGAGTCGAGCAACAGGAAGCTTCTGCTCGTTTGTAAGCAATCACCTTAAATATTTTGCTTTTCAAGATGGGCAAAAGAAAATTGAACATCTGCTAAGAAATTAAATGTCTTTAAAATATAATTACGAACTCTCGTTGGTAGGAGATATAATGCTCATTAATTTTATAATAAAGACATAAATTAAAATATTTTTATTAATCCTTTTTAGCATCCTTGTTAGATAATCTTAAGTTTAATGAAATCCAACGTAATCTCTTTTTAATAAAGATACTTTATTAAATATTTACGCTAAATTGTGCTCCATAAGAAGATTCTAATGGATATACCGTGGACAACCGTAGATGAAAGCATAGGTTGCTGAAGCCGCTCGTAAAATTTCTTCTTTAAGTGCCCGATAGAGTCGCCTAGATAGATCTTGAATTATGCAGCAAAATGGTACTTTAAATTATCGTCATTTGATGCGCTAAGTAATTGGTATACGTGTATGTACTTGCGCGCAAGCATATATGAGTTGCGCCGAAGCATAATTAAATCGATTACGCGGTAATTAAGCTTAATTGACTCGTTGGTAAGCGATGGCAAACACGTTGGCGCGAAATGGATGTTGATTATCGATCCTTCGCGTCTGATGAAAGTGAACAGACGCAGATGTAGAAACGCAAACGGAAATATTCTATCGAAGTTCACGTACGGGTTTGCGAAACGTCGGCGAGGATTTATCGGTGGCGTGCATCAATTTACGAGGTAAGGAGGAAGTGCGCCCCATAATTCATAGAAATAAATTTTAGCGGACGTCAAATTCGCTATACATGGACTGTCATAATGGCGATAACGTACGATGACTCCTCGCGAAAATGTTTGCCTATTATTTAACCGGATTTGGATTCGTTTAGTTGCGCATCCAACGCGTGTTCCCGCGCGCTAAGCAAAATATTACGGTCCGTTATAGCGATGCGAGTATTAACTGTTAAAGCAAAGCCAGCTACTACGGCAAAAATTCCAATTGATTACATCTGAGGATACTGCCCCGTTCCTCCCGGCACGTTTCTCGTATTCCCTCCATCTTTTTCCCGCCACGACGTATATCAGACTGTGGGCGCAGGAATAGTGCATATACATATATAGGATGACAGATGCCACTCCTTCTAGCTGTTCATTCTATAATTTAATAAAATTATTTCTCTAACCTTCCATCGAACGAATTAGTAATGTAAGCGGGCAAGTCAGATCTGAGGGAC
Source organism: Tetramorium bicarinatum (assembly GCA_928718305.1). Lineage (NCBI taxonomy): Eukaryota > Metazoa > Arthropoda > Insecta > Hymenoptera > Formicidae > Tetramorium > Tetramorium bicarinatum. The sequence goes on from OV788321.1 coordinate 7,373,774, forward strand.
CCGTATAAAATTTAACAAAGAAATACGCTCAAATAATTTTTTTTTTAATCTTAGAATCACTTTATCTATATTATATTCTTAATTAAAACTCACATATGGTTACTAATTATTTCGATAGAGAAACTATTATATTTAGTTTTGTAAATAGTATATTTATTGAAATGTTATTTCCCGTCGAGTCTGACTTGCTCGGTTAAAAGTTAATAAAAGATTTATCAATTTTATCTTTTTTATAATTTGTCACAAATTTAAATATTTCTACAGAAATAAACCACCATTTTATAATTACAATAAAAAAATATATATCTTTAAATGTATATCTGTAATATATATATTATTTAGAATTACGTAGAATTTATAATCCTAAAAGTTAATTTCTTAAAGAATTTATAATCCTAAAGATTAATTTCTTAAAAATGTTCTGCTTATGATTGCGTCTAATTGAAAAAAATTATTATCCCAATTAGCTCTCTCGAGATTCATTATTAATTTAGATAAGGAGATTTTGGGACGCCCTGTATCGTACTGGGTGCCCATCTACAGCCACAATCCACGCCCAGAATCGCCAGGACTGTGCCTAATTGAAAAAGTTAATTGCCGGTTCGCCATGAAGAGACTTAAACTTCGCCGAACGGCGATATTTAATAAAGTTTCCCCAGCGGTAAAACGCGGGCATGCGCGCGCAGAACGCCCCGCACATCCCTTTCGGAGTTATTTGAGATCTCGGGTCGAGATTTTAATGCGCAATAATTTTTGAAGATTATCGCAACGTCGAAAACCATCCGACGAGGACAATAATTGATCCGCGAGCATCGAGAAAAAAGGCTCCATCGGGAACCACCTCCTTTCGTAGTGATGAATTGCGCAGGATAAGCCACCGATTATCCTTTATCGAACAGACAGACACTTTCAGCAAGGTAATAAATTTATTTCTTTTTAGACCGAGTCTGCGATGCCATAGAACGCCTTTAATAATTCTGGACTGGCGAGTCGTCGTCCTTTTCTAAATTACAATCCAATCTATTATAGAGGCAAAGAAGAAGACGAAAATAGAATTAATCAGCTCGACGGAAAGAAACGTTAATTTTTAAATGTTACACCGAGAGGAGTAACTTAATATTTTTACCCAGTTTGACTTGTATTAAAACAATGCCAATTTTTATTATAAATATTAATTAACATGCTAGTTTGGTAAAGATAATGATTTCTGCTGCGAGTATACTTCTTTTCAAGATTTTTTTTTTATATTCTTTGAACGTGAAATTTAATAGCAATTTTGTAATTTTACTCTTTTCCAAGTCATATTCGTTTCGCAAGGTTGGGCCATAAAGACAATTAATTGGACGATTGAAAAAAATCGATTTCTTAGAAAGCGTATACTCTCAACGTGAAACGTATACGCGGGTAGCTCTCGGTAAACGAACAAAACGGCCGTGCAGCATATAAATTATTTAAGAAACTCTATCGTGCCATATCGCATAATGGTCAGCCATAAATTATCCGTTGCGAAAATACGGGCGTAGCCGCAAAAATCGCACACCTCGTCTGCCTTTCCTCGGGAACGGGAGACCTATATTCTTTTTGCCTAAACCCGGCATGGTCGTTCATCATCGACCGGGACATTCTACGAAAGAAATTTTTCGTCTTCAATCATGTCGGTGGGACTGTCACTACTCGATCGTTTACATCTTTCCTCGCGCCGGCTGCGTAGAGATAGCGTATAGCAGTTTATTTAAAATCATAATACATAAGAGATAACCGCATTATTTATTCATTCATTTGTAAATTGATAGCCTTGCGTCCTTGCGATGAGTACATTGTTCATTAATACAGATTCGCAGATGCAACATTCCTCCCGGCCAGACACTGTAATTATTCGATTGCTCGTTGCACCAACAAAACTTCTCCTCCAAACCCGCCCACGGGAGAGAGATTACGTTGACCGAGCGCCCGGTTAATTGATAAACGGATCAGATTTATCGCGAGTCGACACGCGTCTTAAAATAATACGCGGCGCGTCAGAAAAAAACCGGTGGCAGATATATAAATATTCGGGCGCGGAGCTGGCCGGACACCGGTGATTAAAAGGGGCACGCGGCAGGTGGCGATTATTATCGCCGATCCTTATCGCCGCCGTCTTTCAGGGGGCTCGGCGATTAATCGCCATTATGCGATATTACACGCTCGCGAAACGAGTCGCGGCCACCGATCGCAGAATTTGTGATCCGGCGTTTGCCGGATCGGCCGAGAGGGATAGATCGGTGCGCATAATAAACTCCCGGGCGTGTTCACGCGCAAGGCCGGCCGTCGCGTCGCCCGTTAGGCTCGTTCACACCTCGGGGTACGTCCGCTTTGGATGAAATTGGTGTCATACATCATTTGCCCAAAGGCATAATCAGGCCGGAGCGCGACCATGGCCGAGGCGTTTACTCCCGGACTTGAGTGTCCCCTGATCTAGTTACGCCTCTTTACGCATCGTACATTTTTACCAGCGCCCATCAAACTGTCTATGGCGTTCTTTGAAAGAATTCTAGCACTTTAGATATTAAGTATCATAGTTTTGATTAATATTGACACATTTATGTGTGCGTATCTTTATCTATTTCATTTATTTTAAGAAAGATGCAAATTATTTATATAAATTGTTTCCACACGCCTATATCACATGGATATTCTGGAAGTGCGAGAATTTTTTGATAGATCGTTTTGGAGATTCTGAATCGGTCTAAAATCGGTTATGGTACTCAATGTCAATTTTTGTGGACATATGTCTTGGGGGATATCGATATTTCGCGCTGAGAAATCGCGGAACGTTGGATGCTCCGGCACGAAGGACGAATCTTAATGGATCAATTCGTTCGTCGGCTCCGCGCGAGGTGCAGCTGCATGGTAGGTTCGAAGGACGAGTAGGTGCCATGACCGGCGGGGCATAAATTCAGTTTCGTTCCGGCGTGCGGCGCGATATAACACCGCCTTTCTCGTCTGCCACTTCGACTTCGCCCTTTCTTTCTTCGTTCCTTTTCCTCCTCTCTTCTCTTTTTTTCCCCCTCCCTTCCCGTATTTTTAAACCGCTTGCGCGCGCGCGCGCGCGCGATAGTAGCCGTGGCATACCACGCGGGTACCGGCCAGCTAGACTGCAACTATCAATAAGTTTGTATCTGACAAGGAGAGGAATCGGAAGGGGCCCTAGATCGACGAGGTCCATAAAGCCACCCACGGCGAACGATATTTTAGCACGGTAGCGCAATGCGCGAAACCGGCTCCGGCCCTCAGGATCGGCCGCATGAGAGATCGCGGAGAGGAGAGGCCATCCGGCGGGCCCGATGGAGCGAGCGTACACGGGCCCCGACGGCGCGGCGCGATGCAGAATGACGGTCGACCGCCTCCGATTATCAGATTGGCCGGCCGGCCGGTCGAGTTATACACCGATAAGCACGCATCACCAAATATCTCACGAACTCTCGCTTTCGCTCCTTGCGCGCGTACACGCGCGTGCACGCCTTCTCCTTGCATCCTCGTCTTCTCTTTGCGCTACGACAGCGACGCGAAGACCGGTATCACGCGTCGTACAGGCGTGTACAGGGGTTGGTTTCATGTTCGCCGAGCTGGTCAGTAACTCATGCCGCCTGACATATAGCTATTGTCCCGTGCGATGCAACTCGCCCCGTCGTCTCCGCAGCGTATACTATACGCTGCGCTCCCTGCCTTCAGCCAGTGGTGGATTTACAGCTCCTAAAGCCCTAAGCGGTACTATATTTAGAGCTCCCCTCCTTCGGGAGACGTCGGAGACTCGAGAATAAAATAACTTACGTTATATCCGCACCAGTTATAATCTATGAACGATTATACACAGTGTACAACTGCAGCTTTTAATAATGTAATCTTTTACGAAACGCGGCTAACGGCTAACGCGTTTACAGAACAATCTCGGAAACCTCTAACTGAATTGATGCCCTAAGCGATCGCTTGGGACGACTTATCGCTGGATTCACCACTGCTCTCAGCTTCAAGCTCCGCGGCATGCTACATCGTCTAACCGATTGTCCGTGGGCAGAGATTCCGCAGTAACAACTCGGAACAGTCAGTCCGGTGACATATCGCTCGGCTTTTCGCAAATGCCGCGAGTGCGGTGTACTGATATAGGGCCGACAAATGATCGGCATGTTGCGCGTTCTTCAGCGTGCAGCTTGGAGCCTCGCGTAACGTATCGTCGATTGCGTGGCGAATCGCGCAACACGACGTAATATTGCTTGCATTCCGCGTAAGTGAGTCGTCGTAAGTCGGCAGAAGGCAAGCGAGACTTCATGTCTTTGTAATCGCCGTATTAAAACGATACGACGTCAGATACGCGAGATCTGCATTAACTACGGCCAGATTTAACATTTTAATATTATTAACTAATTTCTTTTACATTATAATAATTTACAATCAGAAAGTACTGTGACAGTGTTTTGTTGTGGAAAAAGGTTAATCCTGATATTATTTAACTTCTACATCGCGCACTCGATTGAGAAGGCTTTACATTTGTAAATGTAAAATATAACCGCAATTTTTGCTCACTGTACTTTATTTGATCACAAGTGTACACGTATGATAATACTGCTTTGGAAACGTACGAGATTATACATCGTCCCTTCTCCCGTAGGCGAGATTACATTCGTATTGTCCGAAGCCAGTTTCTAGGATTAACATTTTTCGCTTGGAAAGAAAGACGCTTATCCGTTTGAATGGCGCGATCATAGTACATGGTAACCATCTTTTATCCCGAACGCGCGCATCTCTTCGGGTATAGACGTAACATGCGGATCCCTCGTACGCTCGTAACACAATGCGGACAAATGACGACGACGTCGCGCGAGATCGCAGGTATATACCGAGTTACCGTGCTCGCCAGCTCGGTCGTACAATATCCCAGGTGGTTGGTGCCCGGCGGATAAGAGTGAATCTCAGGGCTGATCCGTTCTTGCGGAATGCTCTTAACGAGTCTTCGGGGGGATCTGCGGATCTGTTCTCGGGCGGCGGCTACCGTTTGCGGGATCACGAATGGATTAGCGTGATTTAAATCGACAAATAGCAGTAGCCTTACGGAATCGTTAAGCCATTTAGTATCGCCGGTGCGTTCGGTTACTCTTACTTTCTCTTCCTCTCTCTTTCTCTCTCACGATGCTATACTTCCTCCTCTCTCTGTCCGCCTCCCGCCCGCTTTATCTCGCCGAAGTGCATATCCAGTCATCGGTGCTCTACCCCTCGTAGATAATTAGTCGGAGTGGCTTTCGGTATCGCGGGCAGATTAACTTGATTTACATCTGAGCTGGCCCGAAGGTCGCGCCGCTTAATCACTCATCCCCGGCACTATCGTTACCCACCTGTTGGTCCGCGAGCGAGCCTAAGTGCACTTTGTACGGCTCATCAGATTACCCCGCGCTATTAAATACACGCGAGAGTGGACTGCCAGCCACGATTCCTCGGGCTTTTTAAAGCGCGGCCCCTCGTCGAGAGCCCGTGCTTGCGCTTCGCAAACTCGCGCGATATCTCGTAGTTCGTGAAGATACTCGCTTCGTCGTGACTTCGAGCTACGACGACCGTTTCGCGGTACATTACAATTAATCTTAATCGCATTTTTGTAAAAAACAGAAATTCGAATTTCTAACATCAAAAAGTATAAATAAGTTTACGGCATAATCTATAAAAAATAATTGAAATTTTGAGATTTTTTACATATGTATAAATTATTAAATGTAAAATTACTAGATTAAATGTAATTTTTTTAAAGAATATTTTATATTAATAAAAATTAAATATTAAAATATTTAGTAAACAGAAAAAAAGTAAAAATATGATGAATCTTATTAGTGAAGTTAACAAACACTTGAAGGTTACACAAGATAGACGACGTTGCTCCATCTTCAAAATACGCGTTTGAGCCCTCGTTCACGTCGGGTAGTTCGATGACCCAGGCTTTTTCAGGGTCGGTCCAAACTCATCTGAATATATCGAGCCGCTTCGGCCGCGCAAAAACCAGTCGGACCAAGTCAGAGACAGGTTGTTCACCTGACGACGTTTGACAAGTAAACAATGAGACACTCGCATTGAACTTTCTTCACATTCCAGCACGCTTAACTGATTTCTTTTCGCACCGTCTTCTTAAAAATTACGGTCTACACAAAAACATATCGCTTCTATCTCCATAAAAGCTGTAAAACTCAATAAGTTTCGCATTTTAATTTTTTACACATTATTTGATATAGACTTATAGATTAAAGAATTATAGATTAAATAAATAGTTTTTAAGCGCACATTTAACAAGTAAAGAATTGATATTAATCCGTGGAATCTAAATACACAGGCATAGTTTGTGGAAGTAAGCTTGAGAATTTCTTTAACCTTCAATATCCATCTCTCAAGCACGTGTAGACCACATGCTGTTTACCGCACGCCGCGTAAGTATGTTTGTCAGTATTCGCAATTCATCCGACCATTCTATGTAAATCTTAAAATGTAACTCGTTTCCGGACACTGAAAGTAGATAAACACATGACTCGAGGAGTAACGACCACGATACAATAATGAAATTCCCTGCCTCTATCCCTTTTCTTTCTTTTTTACTTTTATTTTAGAGAAGAATTTTTACCGGAGATGAGAGTTAAATGAAAGCGTTCAAACCGTTTCACGGTACTTTTACCGCATACGCTGTGTCAGATGTCACGCAACAATCGGACTTTCTCGCGAAGTTTCATTGCAATTGTACATTATGAATATGTTACTCATATAATTGTAATCGCGTAGAAATACTGGAAATGATAATAAACTAAAAGTTATTATTATAAAATAACTGGTTTTTCTTTCACCATTATTTTTCCTTATTAGTTTTATTATTTTGTTAGCTTTTCTTCAAATGTACAATAATAGACAAATAATGTATACTGCTGTCTAAGTACTAAGTAACAATTACTTTAAACAAAAGTGTCTTGCGGATCTTTCGATAGTTATGATCTTAAAGCGACAATTACGATAAGTTTCATTAATTTTATATAACCGCTGTCTCATATACATAGGCGAGAATAACAATGAATATATCTATAGCCTATCGACGATCACTACGGGATCACTGGACCGTAAAGGAATGGAAACCCATATGAATCTGACAGATCGACTCTATACGGATCCGTACGACTTTATACGAATTTATTAACTCGTTTTACCAGTACCCGTGCGTAAATCCATTGACGATGTATATTCGCATGGCGTATCGATCCATGACGTAACTGTCAATTCGATCCGAACAGCCAGAGGCGTTGACGGACTCGCCACGAATAGATTCGAGGCACCATGTGAGTAATAGGAATCCGATAACACGCCTGCGAGACAATGACTCGTGACGGGAGAAAAATCGCAGCGCCCTGCGAATAATACGGCTTCGATAACGCGAGCGCGACAATAGAGACCTCCTGCAATATCGCATTTGAATGTTCCTACATTTCAATGCCTGCGTACAGCTACGTACCTAAATGAAATGATCGAAAATTTGCCTAGTACGCAATTTCTCGATATCACTGAAAGATTAAGGAGAACGTGACGTGCGGTATAAAGAGGAACGCGAGCAGAAACACGGCTGTCGATAAATATTACACGGTCATCGGGTTATCGGGCGCGCAGATTGCGATGAACGGGACGATAGGCATTTCTCGAAGGGGTGTTCTTTTTTTTTTTATTCGCATCCTCTCCGCCTCCGCGCGAAGGCCGCGCGCGGCGGACGTCGAGACATCGGCGCGGCGAGGGCACGAAATATCTTTCGACGATTATTATCGCGGCTTGTGTCATGTATCATGTCATACTACAAGCCGCGATAGTGGCGTGTATTTTATATATATATATATATATATATATATATATATATATATATATATATGCACATAAACATATGGGGGATCTCTCGCGGAGGCTAGGTCTTCTCGACGCGATCGACGCGCGGGCTCTCGTCCTTGCATAAGTTGGCGCTACGGCCGCGCCGGGCATTATCGACGTCGCAATAAAAGCAAATCGAGGGAACAGGCCTGGCCATTTGCTATTCGCCGCCGAGAGAGAGAAAGCTTCATAAATCTCCGCGCGCGAACGATGTTACACCCGAGAGCGGGAGGCCTTATGTCATCTGGTCCTGGCTGCGGGAGGACCATGCGGGCCTGGATACCGCGGAAAGTGAGAGTCCCTTCTCATTCTCGGGACCGTCTTGTAACCGGACCGGGGACAAAATGGAAATCGTCGGTGAAAGCATATCGCGCTTTCGGTCGCGGTAATCTTCGATAATACGTTCTCACGCCACGTGTAATCGGAAGGATTACGACGAGAACCGTTCTCGACCGCTGCTACGCTTTCCGAATGATAAAATCGGGATTAGTTTAGAATTGAATGTCTCAATGTTAAAGTAAGAAGTTAAGCCCCATTCAGTTTGGTACGGTACTTTCTTCTTCCATTTATCGCCGCGTGTTATATTTGACGCTAATTCGTCTTTTTTTAAACGTTATTAAGCTCTTCTCGCATTCTCCTTTTTATTTTCTCTCTTCAACATATAAACTGTCATATAAAATTATTGTGTAATAAAATGTTCGTTTCTCTGAAAAGTTGTGGTGATGTTTCTTACCAAGTTTTGCAGGAGCTGCTTGTCGAAGCAATGACGTGTTTCACGATCGCGCGTAACGTCCTTGCGCAAGGCGGAATATCGTGGATATGAATCTCACGATTGTGCTTTACAAAATGTGTTCCGGTAAGTTAATCTTCTATTACAAGGACGCCCGATCGCCCGGCCTTATTCCCGCGCGAGCGTGAGCTTCGTTGCAATCGTGCTCGTTGCATCGATGCGTAAATTAGTCAGGCGGTTTCCCAAGCGAAATTGGCATCGACGAATCGCATAAGGATGACTTGTCAGAGACCTCGCTTGAATGTTCGACAGGGCTTAGAAGAGGATCAGCCGGTCGTTCTTTGGAAAGTCGATTGTCAGTGATCGGGATCACGCACTTCACGGCTGACTGCGTGTTCTTCTGGGTTAGAGAATTACTCGTGCAAGCGTGAGCGACGAACACCAGAGGCAACAAAAGTGAAACTCGCAAATCGAGGGGGAAAAGATAGAGAGAGAGAAAAAGACAGAAACACGTCGCATCGTCCCCGACTGCGCCCGGCCTAATCTTACCACGAGAGAAACGATCATTGTACGACACAATCGTTGAAATTATATAAGACGGCATTTTCGCTCATGCACCCGCATCTCTACGAGAAAATGTTTAATAATACAGAGAATAATGATTTATATTGCGCTTCGGGAGATTACGTTCCTCTAAAATCGTTGTAAATAGCATAACTCAAATTTTAATGACAAAAAAAAGGAAATAATATTCCTCTTATGTCAATAAAATATGAACATATTTTTTGTCATCCTACTTCTTTACTCAAAAAAATGAAAATTTGCACTTTTATAGTTTTATCATAGTAGAAACAATATGTATATAATGTTATATCTAAAAATGAAAAGAAATGATAATCTTTTAAAAACTTGTGCTAAAGGAAGATCAATTGTACATTTATTATTATTAGAAATTCGGAAAATCCAGCAGAGTTCGCAAATGTTCTGTAATATAAAAGTCTTTTCAATTAACGATCTGTCTCTTTAATACGTTCATCTTCATAACCGCATGGTACGGTAATGCGGGTGCTCGTCGTCTGCCCTTATCTGCGCCCATCGCAGGAAAACGGCGGATGTTCGTTTGAGAATAAGAAATTGCTTTTCCCGGTTCGAGGGAAGAAGAATCGCGTCTCGCCGCCTACAATTTTGCGATCTCCGTCGGGCTACAATTCGCCAGTTGCGAGACCGCATGACGTCCTGTGTGTCGCTCGCACGGAGCGTTCGCATTCACACGACGCGGATTCCCATATCAGATATTCATCTTTCTCCGCGAGAGGATTTTGCCATCGAAGGCGACGCCATTGTACCGGCCTCCGTTGCCATAATTCCGTGGGACTCTCGTTACGAAATGCCACCGGGTGTATACGCGGGTCCCGATGCTTCCGTCCGTGCATTGTGGCACGGGCGTATGAAATTCTGAGTCGGTGTCGCAAGACGAAACACCCACTCTCGATGCTCTGTAACGGCAGTAATAGCGACAGCGGTAATTTTATGTTACCTTGGTTCAAAAAGCGTGCAGAAAAAAAAGTTACGTAAGGCACATAAGAGATATGAAAAATATAAGGGCATGTGCATGAGCGTGAAAGCGCGCTTCAGTATGATAAATAGCGCGTGTAAACGTCGATATTAACGTCGAAGATTACATCAGAAAGCTAATTAGTAAAACAAAATGTTGTGTTTACAGAGGATATCTAATATTACCGTTTGATGAATACCGAGACAAAAGAAAAACGAGCGGTTGTGTAAGTCAAACGTAATAGAAATATTAATTCGCACGTTATGAAGCATAATTATAAGCGGCGGAAATTTATAGTGTAATATTTATGTAACGTTCGCTATTCAATCAACCGTGTGAAGTAACTTTTTCCTCGTGAATAAGAAACATATGGTAGTCTACGGAGAAGTTCGTCAAAACGATACAACTTGCAATATGGTTCGCGAACCGAGAGAAATCGGCGGGATAAGTTTCGTATTATGGAGGGACATTAAGAATTTCTCAGAATTTCTCTTAGAATTTCTTCTTAGAATTTCTCAGAAAGAACTGAGAAAATATTTTTTGTGTAAATAACACTTCATTATGCAAAGGCGCCGTTTATCACAGAATTCAAATATTCTTCTGTCGCAATACTTGAAATAAGAGAGACTTTAGGTACACTGGAACAAGTTCTGTAAGTCGCCAAGAAACGTCCCAGTAGATCTTGAAAAACCAAGCACGTCGACACGAAACTCTATTCATAGGGCCGGCTAAAGTCAATCTTAAAAATCGCAAGAATAGCCCGCTAACGAGAATTACGCACAAATCACCTCGGGTAGATCGGCCAGGAGATTAGTTAATTCCGGCGAACCACAGTGTAGTTGGTAGGCGCGATTGCTCAACGACGATCGCGTTGCTCGCGCGCGAATTGCTGCGAAGGAGGTGCAACCTCCGATAGCGCAGCATAGTAGTGCAGCGCGTTGCACGGCAGTGGGACACATTGGGATCGTAATGTCGCAGGACAGTGACATAGCGTCGGAATGCCGCGGATACGTGCGGTTGCGACCTCAGCTCGAAGGAATGGAAACAGAGGGAGAGACTGATTTAGAAAGATTTTAATAGAAATAAAGGTGCTTCGCGTACGGAGCTAACGTCCGCCGACAATGACGCACGACGGAATCGCATCGGTGCCGTTTTAGCACATTTCACGCGAAATTTCCATTTTCGCGCTTGTCGGGGAAATCGTTCGCCGCGTTTCTGAGAGGAAGGCCCGAGAGAATGAGATATAAACCTCATGTTGCCAGTGATCATGCTAGTCTCACGCTATCGAGATCTGGAAAAACCTCCGCGGCATATCATCCAAATCATTCATAAGATCTCTCGCTGGATGCTGGATGTTGTTGCATGCAAGCTACAAGAAATTATAAAGATTATGTTCCTTTTTAATTTTTAATTAACATCAGAGGTACTCATTTTATCGTAATTTATTTTTTTAACGCGGCATTTTGCTGTCGCTTCGAGGGATGTTCGAAGAAGATCGATAACTATTTAAATCGATCTCAGAGAAAGATTTCTCATATTAAAAGTCACATCGTGAATTGGAAGAAAGTTCGCGTTCGCGAATTTCTCCGACTTCCGTGCGTGATGTACTACCCGCTACTCCACTTATCCCTCGTTATTATGTGCTGCATGTTCTAGAGAATGATAAATGAGGTGATGTAGGAGCGGTCTCGTGCGTTAGTGTATCACCGCCCCTCGTCGGCGTGCGATTATCGTGACTGAGAAAACCGGGCCAGTTCTCCACGGACAATTACCGATACAAATGCGCAACAGGTTGGCTGAAACGGGCGCGGCAGATATCCGCGAATTTTGCCTGTCTTTCGTCACGTTTTGAGTAGGAAACGGAAGCGCTTACGTTCGACGTCACAGGAAATGCATAGCGAAACTGCCAGCTGTCGTATGACGAAAGCAAGAACGTCTAAAGTTCTAGTATAAGGAACGTAGGCCCGTTAAATCTTTATGCACTTAAAAAGAGGAAGCAGAGGAAATGCGGCTAGAAAATGTGCCGGAAACAGATTTTTTTCGATTGTGACCCGAATGAGATATTTAATACCTGCCATGCGGCGTCGTTTTTGCGCGACTGCCCATTCAGACCACCGACAGCACACGATGTATTAATCATTCTTCTATTGATATATTCTTCGTATATGTAATTTATCAATCAATGGTGTTATAAAATATGCAATAATAATAATATATCTGCTTATCAAAGTATTAAATGGCCTGAATGGAAAGTTCAGCGGAGGCCATCGGTGATATACGCGGCATGGAATATGTAAAACCAATCGCGTAACGGCGAGGTATTGTTAGGAATTTGCTCCGATGACCTCACTTTCGCCTGATTTGTAGGTGACGGAGAAGCGTGCTCGATCCGAGTAATGTATGTAAACAAGAGAGTGACGTGACCCTGCTCTGATAGCAATAAAATTATACGGGTTCCTATTTAGAGTTAACCCCGAAACCTCGTACGACCTGCCACGTAGAAATTTCATTTCTCGTGACTTCCTCGAAAGTGAAATACTACATGTGATTCGGCATAGCGAATTTATTCTAACGATGCGACAACCAGAGGAGTTGAATTAATTTGCATCCGTCACGAGAGAGGAAATACACATGATCACACATATTCGTGCTATTGTACATCTTGCAATAGTAAACGTTACTTCAAGCTATTAAATTTAACTGATAGATTAAAAACTCGCTCCATGAATTCTGACTACCTTAAGAAAGATGATAGAAAATTAAGAGTACCATCCTTTCGACGAATTGAATACAGATCCATTTTTTGCTCCGTTTTTTGCTTCATTTAAATTTCGAATTAAGAGTCATGTTCAGGCGATGAAAGGATTAACGGGATGTATCAACAAAGTTGACACGAAAGATTGAATTATCGATAGACGAGTTAACGGTCGAAGTATCGGGAATCCAGTTAAATCTCGTCTAACAAGCGGAAGAATATTTCAAAATTACGACCTTGATTATCATCGTGTTATATTGCTTGGAGCCTTGTCCGAGGAACAGACCGGTAAGAGAGAAAGAGAGAGATCTCTTCGGTTTACCCTATAAATCCCGTGATCACGTAACACGAACACGCATATTCGGTTTCACATGTATGATTCTAACTAGCGGCGCTAAATAGTCGCCGCGGGCGATAGCGTACGCGACATAGACCACTTTATTTGCCCTAATGCGACGCTTCGTTTCGTCGGGGAATGATAACTTCCTTCTCTCGGTGTCTCGAGAGACAAAGTACCGGAGTCGCCGCTACGCGCTGGATAGAACCGTTGTCCCTTTGCGCGGGCTGTCCCGCGGGAATCGGCCACCCATCGCGGCGGATAATCCCCCGTGCAATTTCTCGTGCTTTGCGCGAATTAACTAGCGGCACTCTACGTGCGTCTTGATTAATTGCAATCGCGGCGTTACTTTCGCGTCACTTATTCTTAATCTCGCCCGTGTCGTATCCCATGAAATCGCGCCGTAACGAACGCCGATAGAAGTAACTGTACTGCAACTATATTAATGCACGTGATGTCTCGGCACCATCATAGTCTCTATCGGTCGTCCTAAGAAACTTGGAGCGCTTCGACTACGAGTATAAATATTTTTTAGGAAAAAAATATTACATATACCGTTCTCTCTGAAAAAAGAATCCGACTCTGTTGTTTACAATTAAATCGACCAGAGATAAGATAAAATTTATTTTGCATCGCTTTTTTCTCCAAAATACGAATAGCTGGCGGAGGTGCTCTCGCCAGCTGCTCTCGAATTACGCGATCGCGATGCATCTCGCGCGTTCCTTATCAGGCGCGCCTGCGAGACGACCGGGCAGCAGCGCGAAGGCGAGCGGAAAGGAGAGTGGGCAATGATGACGTTACAGCTGATTTCAATCACGCGTTCCAGCATAAAGGATCCCGGGCGAGCCCTTCCGCGTCCGCAGGCGCCGCGGTGCGGCCGCAACGCGATGGAAATCAGTGATCCTTTCACGCAGCGTGGCAGAAGCCCTCGTAAAAGGGAGTGCGCGCCATTTGCATCCACCGGGCGTGATCTATAGAGTACGCGGAAAGATGAATGGTCGGATAAAGAGGGCGAACGCGCGGTCGGGATGGCCGAGGAGACGGCAATGATGTTTGAGCACGTACTGACCCGCGTTTACGAAGCGCGCGCCGCGCCGAGTATAATGATTCCCGCGAGAAGCCGCTTCTTTCGACCCACGACACGAACGGGACACAATTATCGCGCCGCATTGTGTACGCTCACCTACGAACTCTCCGCCGTATAAGCGACCGTCGTGAGCCGTGACATGGAAACGCGAAAAGTCTCTCAACCACTGGCAATAGTGCTATTACCAATTGCGGAAGTAACAGCCGAAGGTGTTGAAATATAAACCATCTGATTCTCCAGTAGCTTTTTGCCATCATATTTTTCCATAGACGAGATAGAACAGACGCACAGTAATAAACAATAAAGAAATATCTAAAAATTAAACACATTTTACATATTAAATATAATAATTTAATTAATTTTAATTTTAATTTAATTAAATTTAAATTTAATATTAATATTAAAGGATAAGAGTGAAAAACTGAATTGAATCAGAAAATTCAATTTCCTTGTTAAATAAAAATATTATCTTTGTTACAAGATTTAAGAGTTAAATTATCGGAAGAACGAGTTATCGTTATTTCTCTCTGCATGTAAAATATAATTTCTTGATTTATGGTGAAATGATGCTGCGATGAGGAGGAAGAATGTTACGAGAGCTCAAGGTATACGAAGCACGCTTTATACAACGAGTTGCTACGTTCTCTGGCTCGGTCAACGTCTCCTGACTAATACTCGCGGCACCTACGGAGACAATTACTGCACGCCGTATACGTTCATCCGTGGAGTTCATCTCGCATAGATAACGACGAAAAGAAGAGCCGACGGCATCGTATCCGGGATAACGTAAACAGGAGAGGCTGCCCTATCCTACACAGCAACAAATACAACGCGCGGCGTAGTCCATATACAACGTTTCCTGTTACCTGCTATACCTACGGCACGGTGAGGCTGCTACACGTGGCATCCGTTCTATCTCCGGACTGGACAATTTGCTTCGCAACCCCGAGAGATTTATGTGAAGCGGCGAACAGTGCGAGTACTGTTACCTTCTGCCTTGCGGAATCGCGGACGCGAAGGGGAAAGCTCACGTTCAAGCCGTACGGTTTCTCCGTTTTGGAACTTCTCACAGTATTCGCTGCTCCGTATCCCACTGATTTGCCACGTCCTTTGCGAACTTAATAAAATAGTACCAGTCGAAGGGATTTTTAGGAGATTATATCATCTCGCATTTCCTTTTGGTTATCTCGAGATAAAAGAAAAATGAATAAACTATGAAATAATTTTTCTATTTACGACTCATATTACATTTTGCCTTTTGTTCTGTTTATTTTCTTTCTTGCTCGTTCACCGTACTTTTACTTTACTGTCCATATATGATCGTCCCAGTCAACACAGAGCATTAGTAACGTTACATCTATGCTATAATTTCGCACTCGACAATGTAAATGTAATATAATACGTGTTATTATATTACATTTATATTGTTGAGTGCAAAATTATAACATAGATGTAATGTAACTGCTCCATGTCGACTGGGATCTTGTTTTTTTTACATGTAGGCGTTATAGCCAGTTGTTTTGCTGGCGCTTTAATTTTCGCGTATACAATATTTTCATTCATGCTCTTTGTGATTACCCGATAATTTAGTTATCGTAAATTACTTTTGCATGTACGAAATAAAGATATTATTATATTGATAAAGTAAACGCATTGAGTCGCGGCAATCGTGAATTCAATGTAAATCGCGTTAGAGCAGAAGACTAACTCGCGCTATCGGCGATAAGTAAACGTGGCGATAATCAAACGGCCCTTCAGGAATTTGCGTAGTCACAGTATCGGGTCATCCGATATCGTTATAATTTACATCGATGAACATAACGATCGGCGCGCTCACACGCTCCGCGGAGAGACGCGCGCTCTTATCCTCGCGATACCAGATTACAAACCAGAATATCGTTACAAGTCGGCTGAGAATTATCTTAGATAACGTCGCGCGGGCATCGCGGTGGCAAACGGTAAAATCCAGCGTTACGGGCGCGTTCGCGGCGAAGATTCTGGGCGCGCAACACCAGCGCGGCTCGCAGCGCAGACAGCGGCGGCAACGGCGGTTTCTCTAGAACCGTGGAACCCGAGTGCATCTATTACGCTAATAGCGATAATGGCTCGTTTCTGTGCGCATGCCGACAGGAAAGTCAGCTGTCTCCGTTAGGCGATACAGCCAAGGGACGCTTATCGAGAGAGGCACCTGCTCGGCTCGGGGTGACCTAAGCGAATCGCACGGCGATGAAGAACGCCATCGATCAAGTATGCGGTATCGCTGTGCGAAAATCCGCGCCTGGAATTTCCCAGTCAGCATTCAGCACGGTAGGAGGTAAAGACCTTTAAGCCGCGAACACAACGAGATTTGTGTTCGCGAGTTATCCCGGAACTGGTCGCGCACTGTTGAATGTATACTAAAATACTGTATTAAAATATTAGTTGTTGCAATGTTACCATCTAAATAATTGCGTACGTATATGGATTATTAAACTAAAAAAATATCAATAACATTCTATTTTATTGCTATAAATTTTTCTAAATAGTAAATTATTGTATGTTTCTCATTAATTTAAATGAATGAATTGTCATTCAGTATGTATATAATCTTTGTAATTTTCTATGAGTGAATACAAGGCGAAAGACCTATTAAAACAACTTGGACGTAAACTTATCTTATTTCTAGACATCGACAAATGGACCCTACCTATCCGAAATCGATTAACAGGGCGCAAGGGCCAAATTATCGAGCAAAACTTTGCCGAATTAAGCGATCCTCACCGATTACGCCAATGCGCCTTCATCTTTATTACCAGTTTTAGCCAGCGATAGCCGTAGCAACAACTACTTGGTCCAGTTCGAGATGTGAGCGGATGCTAACGGAGAGGGCGGGGAAGGTAAGGACAGGGGAAGGTAAGTGAGTCGATCCAAAGTGGGGCAAGATTTATCTACAAATTTGTAATTTAGATGGGATTTAATTAGCACGGGACACGCCACCGCTATACGTCTATCCGCCCTTACATATCCATCCACGTCCGCCTATGCTATTAGCGATAATGGTTCGTTCTCATGGAGATAAAGCGCCGGTTACGATCGGCGGCAGACAAGTAGGCCCGGTATTGGCCCCGCGGGCTCCTTCGTCCGTACGTTCTTTCTTCTTTCTTAGCTAGAGTTGGCGCGGCATGTCCACTGTCGTGAAACCCACCGAGGCCGAGGAACTGGCGACGCGATTTATTATGATTGCCTCGCGCCGTATATATCGACTACCGGACACCCCGGGCAAAAATGGAACGGCATTTACGGCCTTGCACTCTCTCAAGGCGTGTTCGCGAAAGAAATCTCCTTCGTCCGTCGTGCCGTTACTTTTCAATGCGCTGACGCGACCGGAGTTTTGACGCGCGATTATGTGTCGTGAAAGAGAATGAGGCTAGCGAACGAGAGAAAGTATGAAGCACATTCCGCGGAGGACAGCGAAAAGGCAGTTTATACTGTGTATTTACATGAACCAAGTATCTATGTAAAATTGATTTAATCGATATCATATAATATATTAATTAATTAAAACAATTTACGCTGTTACAGAAATTAATTATTACCATTCGATTGGCTTGTGATAATGTTTTAAGCGTTTACTAAAAGTATCTTTAAAGTTGAATAAATATAATAATTAATTTAATTTATTTTTGGAATTGAAAAATTTAAGGGATCTGTAACGATGAATTGTGTTTTTGTATGGTAAAGAATCGCTCGTTAAAGTGAACGTGGAATACCTTCCGTCCAACCGATTCGTCAGTTGATTGCTGACGATAAAAACTGCGGTATAAAAGTGCGTATCCTCCATAACGATGATACTGGTAAACCAATAACGGATTCCAATCGCGAATTCTCCGAACTCGAGTGACAGTATCGCGTGTTTATGTTGCGGATTTTATCACCTTGGACTTTCCCCGAGTATTTTAAAAATCTTCGTATTTTTCGTTATTTATCTTGACTGTTTCTGTGAAAAAATAAAGAATTTTGCGCAATTATTATAAAGATATCCAATAATCCATACTATATGTAGATATTATTATTCGAATGTAAATTCAGTACAAAATCGAATGGTGCAATTAAAATTTAAATTGAGTAAATGAAATATACTTTCCTGATAAATAATGATAAAATTGATAGAAAAATTATTAAGTCATTAATGATGAATATCAACTAGTAACAATTGTCATAAAGTCAGTATTATTTAATAGCGGTCATAAAATAATTACAACTATTTCAGTATTACTGATATATCCTTGCGTGACTTTACTCACCCGCTTCAAATCTGCATTACATAATATTTCACATTATCCCAGTATTTCACATTATCCCCTTTTTGTGCGTAATTTCTCCGTCGCAATATCGTGCAAACGGAGATAATTACAATACGTTGCGCACACAATACGCATGGAGTGAGGCAAGCCACAAGATCTCGTTTCCGTCTCTTGTCAGCCTCTCGTCGTTTCGTTGGCGTTGCGTAAAACCGGGGGCATTATTAGGTAGTATGCAATATATGCTCTAGCGTAGAGCGTAAAATTTAAAGGGGCGCAAAATTTGGGAAGCATCCTTACTCACAATCAGCTTGATGTCGCCCACTTGTAGAACTCCTTGTTTAACCTTGCGTAACAAATAACATAGTTTTAGTATTATTACATTGTACTATCACAGCAGTCCATATAAAAAATAAAATGCAGTCTCATTGAAAAAGAAATGAAGGCGATACTCATACAAGAAGAGACCATATCCATGTGCTTAGTTTTGGTACTATTGCATTCTAAGCACATGCGCTCGCCGTAGTTCTAAGTAGTGCTAAAAGCAGAAATTTTTTTGCTTTTTTTGTTTTTGCCCCAGCTTCACACTGGGGCGCACGAGCGATTCCCATCATGGGGGCGTCTAAGTTAGTCGTAATGTCTTCGCGTAAAACAGGCGTCGATTCGCATGATTCCTCATCAGCAGAGAAGCGATGAGCCGACCCGGTCGGCCGGGAATCTCAGGCGTGGAATCGCACTCGGTCGCGGTTATGGGAAATGTGAAAGCTGCCGGTTAGACGACGTGGGTGTTGCCGATCTCACGCACAGTCCGCGAGAGTTTTCTTCGTTGTTACGTTGTGCTCTCTTCTCGGAAGCCGGGAATCTCTATTGGAAACTTCATGTTTCTCCATTTTGCAACGAATTCACTTCAATATTATTCTCAAATTTAAAATAGTATTGAAATAGTGATATAATATCATTTGGAATTTTTATAATTTTTTGTGTGTAAATTTAATTTTCCGATCAAGTATCCGACTGTTATCACATATTTTATTTCATAGAATTCTAATTTTATGTAGCTATCCAATAATTTTGCATTTATTATATAGTTTTATTTTATACTTTGTATAATTTTAATTAGAAATAGGCTTGATCTTAAAACGTATAACAAAAGCCATCCATTCCAAAGGAAGCTCGCGGTGAAAACGATTCTTCCTTCGTGCAATGCTGTCTCAATCGCGGTTCTCTCCTCTTCCTTCTTCGTTCCTTTCTGCCTTACCTCTTAAACTTTGCACACATTCGGCGTTACGAATACTTACATGACCAACGAGTAACGAGGGAGTTACGGGTCGGCATATAAATAGGCGTCGCTTCTTCCGTGCGCACTTGGCAGGCGACGTTATTTATCACCAGGAAGCGCAGCGGTATTCTGATTAACGAAGGTCGAGCCCGCTATAGAAACCACGAACCTAGGCTCTGGCTCTAGACCTTTCCTCGGGGTTATATACACACATTAATGTAGTCATCGTCGTAGTCGTGCCAGTACAGCGACCCAGCGAATCGCTCCCGTGCTCCAAGCTCCGACTCGCCGGCGCCGTTTTGTTTATAGGCGCCACAACGAGACCTACGAAGAACGACTACTGTCTCGGCCTACGATAGGCCATACGATACGTAGGTTCGGAACGTAATCGTTGCATCATGTCTACGTACTCTTACATTTCGCTAAGATTCGTCGTAGTTGATTCGTAATGAAATGCATGAAAAATAATTTAAATCTTAACTATATGCCAACGAGATCTATTATCATTCTTCATCAAATAGCTTTATGAATAATTGCGTAAAAATAAATTACAACAATATTTTTATTTTTATTTCTTGGAAATTCTAACATGTAATAGCTTATCGTCGATATTAATAGTGATATAACTCGTTAGGCTGCAATAGGAGGAGATCTATTAAATTTATAACATAAGAATCTCCTGCTAAGTTAAGGGATAAGCTTATCATATGTAAACTTGTGATGAGCATAAGAATGCTAAAATCAGCATAGCATTACAATAAATTTTATCTCCTCTCTCCACGGAATACAGGAAACCCGTTTCACATCGAAGAGCTCGACGAGTTTAGCTTGTGGGAACGACTGACCGTAAAACACCGACGAACACAAATTTGTCATCCTCGAATGCCGCTCGAATTTATCGCGAATAAAGTGTACGGTCGCTGAAGGTACCCATTAACGGGTTTAAAAGTTTCGAATGAAGTTCCGAGTGAAGTACATTTAACTTTTTAACGATATACATTTTGAATTCGCGGTGACTGCCAGACGGTCGAGGTACGTCCAAGAATAGAACTCCGTATTATCTCAGTTGACTCGCCGGCCTGGGCTCAGAAAGTAATTAGCGACGAACTAACGAAGCTGTTTTCGGGCTTGGCTACCCATGTTTCGTTTTCCTGTGCAATCGCGACGATCTCCGCCACGGAGATACGTCAGTACGAGAGTTGCAGAAGCGGAGAGGTTTTATTGCCAAAAAAAAAAAATTCCGTAGGAGGGAGATAAGAGGTACGGCAACGGGTCCAATGTCCTCGGATTGCGCGATGGTGCAGACCGATGGTTCGAGGGACCACGGGAGATATTCGCGCAGGGTCGTTAAACGAATCCGCACATGCGGACCCCTTTGATCGCTCGCGTCTCTCCGCTCCGTTCCGGAGCTACGCCAATAAGACGCTGACGTAACTCCGCAATCTTAGCCGCCGATCAAGCAAGCTCGGGATGAGCGAGGCCGCTCTCGTTCACGCTCATCGCGAGTGCTCTCCCGAGTAGATAGAGGCGCATGGATGAACGAACGGGTGGACGGGCGGAGTTTCCTCGACCGAGAGAGAAGCGAGAACACCATGGCCTGGCTCCTCTTCTCTTCTCGCTGTCACGAAGAAGGAGGAGATCGGCCGGACTGACCAGGCAGGCCGGCCAGGCTAAGATCGGCGACCACGAGAGAGCAAGAGAGGAGCCCCCCGCGAGTACCGTTACTTCCTCGGGGGGCCCCCGGGACCAGACGTGTAATTTATATATCGCCCTGTACCTACCCGTCGCGCGGACTTCGCGAAAGTATACGGCTTTTTTTATGATCCAAGAAAGAGAGAACGCGGGAGGGAACGAGACAACGGGAAGATAAGGAAGCACAAGGGCCACAAGGGGGTCGAACGAAAGAAAGTCGGGTCCGCTTTTTTCCTTCACTTTGTGCTCGTTCTTTCTTTTTCACCCACGTGAATCGCGTTTCACGTTCTCCTTTTTTTCTCCGTTTCTCTCTTTCTTTCTCTTTGTGTTTTTTTTTTCTTTAAAGGAGCAGAACCCGCAGATGCTCGAAACAATCGCGTACGCCAATTACGATCGCGGTAGCCTGCCGAATGTACGGGCTCCTGCCTTATATATATTTTCGGGCCGTACTCGGTTACCGCATTCGGTCCCACACGATAACAATGGCCCAACTAGTGTGAACGTTCGACTGCAGTCGATGCACCGATCGATATCAAACACGATAACGAGTAAAAGAATAGGAAAACTTTTTTTCGCATTACGCGAGGTTTCCTCGACAGAATCTTGACCGTAAGACCGGACCGGTAATTTGCGCGAGGATTGAGGAAATAATTATCAAGCTGGTTGAAAACTCTTTTTCCCTCGCTCTTTCTGGAGATGAGGCGGCGGTGAGTGAACGCTCGGTCGGGCTAGAGATCTCGCGCATCATTCTTCCCGCCCGTGACGAACCAGGACTAGTTCGAGAAGCGACAACGAAGTTCCTGGTAACGCCCTTGGTAACCCGTCGTGCCCAGTTCCGCAATACGCGACGCGATACGCCATTGGTAGTCATTATTGTCGTCCGGTATTCCGCTCAGTCATCGTGCACTCGTGAGCGAGCGAGAGCGGAAGAGATTGCGAGGGCGAAGTGCGCGATTCGTGACGCTGCCAGAAGAAACAGAAGCTAGATATACTGTCAGTGGATTTAAGCATTGAAATAACAGTTGGAGACTTTGAGAGGTCCATTAAACTGTTAAAAAAAATACATTTATATATATATATATATATATGGTACATAAAAATTACTTATTACATATATAAAGTTAATTAATAACACAACATATTAAATAATATAAAGTAACTTTTAAAATAATTCTAATATGTTAAATGCACATGATGTGTAATATTCAACATTTGAAGTATTTAACTGCAATATTTTACCTTTTAATTCACAAGTTTCGGCTAAGACTCCCAGAAACGTAAATTCAAGCAACTGTGTATTTTTTAGCAATTTGTGACTCAGGAAGGAAACGAGTCAACATTTTCGCATCGATTCACGAATCGATGACTCACCGTTCCCTCGTCCGCACTCGGCACTTATACATTTTGCGTAATTATCGGGAATGATTGCCGCTGACAAGTTCGAGCGGCCTGCCTATCCAGCTGACTATCCGTCGCCAGAATATCATAGCCGTGAATACCATAAGTACTCCGGACACGGATACGAGGCGTACGAGCGTAAGAGCGTTCGTCCTCTCGGTACGTTCCTTCTCGTGCAGCCGATCCTGCATGCAGCCGCGCTTTGACACGGCGGGATCGCGATGACCCTCGATTTATACCATTGCGCAGAACTATGTAAGCTGAGAGGATGCGTACACGTGTGTGCGTGTGAGTGTGGGTTGTTGCAGGTACCCATGCAAATGCACGCGCGCGTCACTGATGCGACCACGTCCATTAGGATTGATCGGCAACATTAATACAAGTTAGTGCCGACATGCTCGCTGCCTGTTAGATTCTACGGCCCGTCTCTCCTCTCGGCGTCTTTCTTCCTCTGCCGCCTCTCCTCTTTCGGGATATATTCTCCTCTACATGCGCTCTATCCGCGAAGAGGTTCCCCCGTAGTTTCCTCCTGTCCTCCTCCCATGTCCCATCCCGTATGCCTCGACGCGTCTCGTGATCTGCGATCTTGCGATTCCGCGACGTGCCACGCCGTTCCGAAGTCGTCGTCCCGTCGTCCAGAGAGAGGGAAAGAGGGAGAAGGGAAGAAGGAGAGCTATCGGCCATCAATGTCTACTTCCGACAAGGTACCTCGTCCGTCGTACACGTCGGGGTATACTACCCGACGGCGAATCGTGAATTCAACGGTCCGTCCGGATGGAGGAATGCCGGACGCGGTTAAAAGCGAAACGGATCACGCCGATAGCGGGATAAGCGTCATCGAGTATCTGGATATCGTAGAAAAACGTGTTGTGTGTAATCGAGGTGGAATGTTCACCGGTAACGGGGACGTGCCCGCTTGAAAAATGCACAAGAGTGGTTTTTCCACTTATAGTTATAGTAATCGAATAATCTAACGATCAATGCCTATGCATTCATCGAATTATTAAAAGACCAAATGGAGAGAATTGTGCAACAATTCTACCGCTACGTTTATCTTTAGTATTAATTTTTATTACCACAGTTATATTTATTGTTCATCCCCGCGCGAAGTGCAGGGATCAGCTGGCGTGATAATGGGCAGGCGGCTAATTGGATAATTGCTCAACGGTGATACTTCCCTGGAAATCTTACGTCCAGGAGTGTTCGTTTCTCAGCCGATCGCGGCGGATCGGAGAGTGAGCCGAGTGCTTAATCCTCACGCTTATAACCCCGCCGATTTTATTATATTGCGTATAATTTATGTGCACGCGGCGAGAAACCCGTAACGTCTACTTATCTCCGGCGGCGTGGCGTTATCTTCTTGTTTACTATTAGCGAAGTGCGCACGATAATGATACACGGGCAATTTAATCGTGCCATCTTATCGCGCGATCTTCGGCGATTCACCCCGCGCTCGCGCTCGCGCTGGCGCACTTCGAGGTCACAACCCCCGGATGAGTCGGTCGTTATTTTACAAGCACCGTCTCTCGGCCGTCTCTGCGCCTTGGCGTCTCCGCCTGTTATTCCGAGGCGATTTAAGGGGTAACTGGAGGAAGACGGTACCGCCATATTAATGCTCCAACACATTTATTTAGCGAGTTAAAGCACGATGAATCGCTTTACGTACAAATCATTCGCTGTCCAAACTATGTAACAATTATTACAGACTTCTTAGAAACACACGCGTAGCGCGCGATGATTTATTATTCTCAAAACACTTAACAATTTCCTCGATGATCAGGGGCACCTCTTCTTCGGCCGTACTGCGTAAGCCAACTTGGCCGCGTCTGAATGCCTCGCGCACAGCATCACTCTTTTGCCGACTTAACGTGCGCACTAAAACGCAAAGTCGTACAAACCTCACTCGCGAACGTAAATTTCCTCGCGGGTTGCAGGTACGCGACCGTGGGTCGCAAGGGATTTGCGATTTGCGCGGCGCCGCGCCACGCCGCGCCGCGTCGGACGTCGACCGGTCGGCCGCGCGAGGGCCGCAACTCTCGCACAAGCACGCGGCACTTATTACATGCGCATTCTTTTTAAGGGTTCCCTTCATGCGTACGCGTGCATCCGCGAAAATTACGACTCGCCGAAACGATAAAAGCGTTCCTCTCTTTCTCTTCCCGGCCCGCTCTCTCACTCTCTCTCTCTCTCTCTTTCTCTCTTCCTTCTTCTCGCAGTCTCTTCCTTTATTGGCGACTCTCTGGTTAACAAAACACGGATGTGAAGATGCACGCTTGCACGCGTAGGTATCGTACCCGAGGCGAGGTACAGGGCTTTTGGGCAACCTGAGCCATTAAACCCGAGGATTTGGCCACGCCTATCGCAATCATAGTGATTATCCGACACGTATTACAATGCAAATGCTAGTTAATTCTCACTGTGCTCGTGCGCTCAGTCTCCTCAGTCCCGTCGCCACCTCCTGGAGATCGTTTCTCACTAAAACGACGCATCCAACCACCCCACTCATCTCCCTCTCAGTCTCCCGTCGTCCTTCGTTTCGCCCTTTTGAATTCTTGCCTTCCGTAGAGGAAAAAAAGACACCGCAAAGGAAGAGGGATTAGAATCCGAGAAAGAGCTCGATATCTCGTCTCGACATACCTCACTATATCGTGCGAAATAAAAAAAGACAAAGATGGACTGATCGGGGGTCGACGTGCTTCAAATTCCTTGGAGTTTTAAGGGCATCTCGTGAATGCTTAGAAAGGACTCTTGACTTGTCCGGTTTGTCTGCCCATTAATCTTACAAGGGTTTCTGTTTTCTTTGATTCCAAATACTTTAAAGTATAAACAACTAAGCACAAGCTGCCAATGTTAATAATAAAATTGTTGGATAAAAAAAATATATACCATTAATACTTTTATATACAATAAATTCTTTCTGCATTTTATTCATTTGACTAAAAAATTGCTCAGATATATGTACATAAATTTATGAGTTGTTTCAACGTATCAAAAATATAGTGTTCCGTAAGACGGAATATTATATATAGTTACGGAAGTTTATTCTTCCACTTAATTATATAAACATCATTTTTGCGAAGCATACGCGGATCTAATAAACCCGAAGGATCATTTGGAGTCATTTGAGATTCTACGTCCAACGAGTATCGTTTACTGTCCCATATCGGAACGTATGGAGGGTCGCAGGGTTGGTAAAAAGTAACCGGCATGCGGTCCATAGTGCTGACTTTAATACCAGGCGGGAGCACCGTCATCGTCTTTCCTCTCTAATTATAATGATCCCAAATTAACGACCGCGTCGCGTCGCGGCGCGACGTGTGTGCACGCATCGAAACGTATATACGCACACACGGCGTGCAGCCATCGTAAACGACGATGTTTATACGCACGAAAAAAGAAAGAGCCGAGGAGGGGAAGGACGACAGAGGGAGACTTAGAGCCGCTCGCCGTGCAATTACACAGGTCGATAGTGTATCTAAATAAAGTTATTACCCAACGTGTCGCTCGCATTACATTAGCCGAGCGAATCGCGTGGTAAGCGAGTATGTACACACCGAACGAACGGTGCGTGCATGTGTGCGGATATCGCCATGTAATAATAATCCGATGATGATGCGCGCGAGATCTCTCTCACTCGCGAAAATGACCTGCG
This sequence comes from Tetramorium bicarinatum, assembly GCA_928718305.1. Classification (NCBI taxonomy): domain Eukaryota; kingdom Metazoa; phylum Arthropoda; class Insecta; order Hymenoptera; family Formicidae; genus Tetramorium; species Tetramorium bicarinatum. The sequence continues at coordinate 7,400,444 of OV788321.1, forward strand.
CGATCTTGCATTTTTTCACTGCGATTCAAAGAGATTGTTATAGTAAGATTAGAGGCATAAATGAAAGATATGTTGGTAAAATATTAAAATGTTAAAACAGTACGTGTGAAAAATTAAAAAAAAAAGTGATGTGTTCTCTTCTTGCATGTAATACCGAGGCAAAATTTTGACAAGATTTTCTTCTATATGTATAATATAAAAAATACTGAAAGAGAGAAACAAGAAATCCGAATAATCGACTGGAGACTCGAGGCGAATAATAAAAAAATTCAATAATTGCGCTATAATAATACATTTTTATGGGAAATTCGATCATCGTGTGTTTGTGCTCGTAGTATGGCGCGAAATGGGCGGCACAAAAATCATCGTAAAAAGCCGAAACTCATTACCTGGTTTTTGCCAGCGCATCACTTGCGCGCATAACCCGATCCAAATTAGGTTTGAAACGATCCCTTGCACGCGACGAGAAAAAACAGGGAGAAGTAATTAAGTCGACAGGTATGTTTCGGTGCTGGTTATCTGGGTCAGTCGGCAAAACGGCAGAATGACCTCGTCAAGAAAATTATTACTTCTCACTTTTCGAATTGCGAATAATTCGAGTATGAGCTTACTCTTATTATCGCTCTTTTTAGACATTATAAGAGCGCATTATAATATTGCCATTGTTGGAGTCTTTGACAATAGAATTACTTTTTTAAAGCTCTCAAACGGATTGCTCCGTTTTAGCAAAGTTCCGAAATCATTTATTTCCGGTTATCGATTTAAATGCCAGGAACAGCGTGAGCCCCATCGGATTGATGCTTTTAAGAAACAACTTTTGAATTAATTGATCCGGCTTGAAATATGCCCGAGGGTCGGGCGAAGGCTAAATTGCGCGATTAACTATCGCGTAAATATTAACTCTCCGGCACGGAGGACGTGCGTTCTCGCAGGATCCGAAGGAGGATCTCGGGTTGTGCCAGACCGGTCTGCGGCGGCGCGGCGCGGAAAAAATGACGACGCTGAAAGAGGCGAGTGGCCTTTTTGTGCGGGCCACTCGCGATATTTCATTGCACTTTTACAGATATTATGTGGAACGCCGGGCGCACACCGCGCGATAAATCATTTTGCAACAACGTATACCCGCGCCGGGAGAATCCCCGGTGTCGAAGCCGCGCCGCGGCGGCGATGGAGGCGGCGGGGATTTATGCGCGGATAGCGAGGACGGGTTAAATGCATAATTCAAGATGGCGAACGCAAGTAGCAACGAGGGTGTAACATATTTACACATCGCGAACGCCATGCAACATTCATAGGCGGTGCCACGCCGCTTTCTAGGAACTCGTTTTTAATATCGCGCCGCGCGACAATGCCGTGCCGGATGGACATATACGGGACGGTATCGTAACGCCCCGCGGGGACCGCGTCGGTCGCAAAGATTATCGCGGGAGATGAAACATGTCGACGATACATATCCCGTATGTACGTTTTGTCGCGCCGCTAGTTTGGTACAATGTCGCGGTTCGACTCGAACGAAATCTCTTTATGAGGCCGAAACAAAAGCGGGAGATACGGATTTATCCGATAGCAAAACCTGCACGCAGAATGTGGGATGCACTCACGGCGCGTCTCATAATGCCGTCCTCGAATGCGAATCTCGCCTCGCTGCAGCCTGAAAGAAGCTGCTCGCTACGGTTGAACGATGACAATGAGATGCTTGATCGCGTGTCCGAGGAGCATCCTTCTTCGCGATGATGAGACAACCGCGAGTGGCCGTGAGTGCGCGCGGCGGGCACCGTTATCGCTACTCCCATAACCGGCGCGGGATCACGTCGATTATCGAGGGGCGAATACAAAGTCGCTCGTTGATATTCTTAACTCGGGCACCGCGTTAATCGGCGTGCTAAATATTGAAGCGATCGCTGGACGTCGTTTTGCACAGCGGACAGGTCGCCTAATTTAAGAGTCGTTTCGAACGCCGTTGGAACGACTTCTCGATAAGTAAATCTGGTCTGCGACTCGTTCTGAGAAGAGGCTAAAATGAGCCCACACTCTGCGTTCTTCTTTTCTACTGATAAGCTAATGCTTCAAACAAACGATAAATCTATTTACATTTTGGGATTTGAATTTAATAATTTTCAGATTTTTTTCAGATTGTTATAATATTGAAAGGAGCATATTAGGTAATGTAGAGTCATAAAAAAATTAGCAAAAATGTTTCAGAATAAGACTATTCCAAGGGGTTTCCCCGGAGGTTTTAATCTCCTCGAGATTTTAGTCGCTCCTTTCTCTTTAGTCGCTCTCTTTTTACACATTTAACGATGCAATTTAGTTTCTGCGAGCCTCTCGCAGGCTGCGAGGACGCGAAATGGAATGCATAATTGATCTACAGCAAGTAGCGCGACCGAACGGTTGACGAACGAATGTTAATAAGCGCGAGACAAAGTGCCACTAAGACGGCCTTGCCGCCAGAATTGGCGTGTCTGCAACGGCGCGTCCGCGCCGTGTGTTTCCATAATCTTATTTATAATGCTAATTTAAAGTGCCGCACGACACCGTGCATTCAAATGCCATTCCCTCTTCTTAATGCGACGGTCAGTCGAGTGACTGCAGGAAGTCACCTGTGTGATTTAAACTGACGACGAGGCCGTCAGTTGCCATTGTTCGTCGTATGCGAAATTCAATTTCACGGATGGGCCCCTCTTAACAGATATGGCAAAATTTTAATAACAATGAGAATCACGTTTCAATCTTTTTATTACATCTTTGTAATTATGTTTTTCATTCCCGCTGTAGCCATATAGTTGCGTATTATGCATTATAAAATAAAATATTACTGCAGTTCATATTTTTTATATTTGTCAATATACATATATTAATTCTTTATAGTTTTATTTAGATAGCTATAAAAACTTTAGACTATAAGTACCATATTTTAATACGCATTTAAAAACTTCTTAATGTAAAGTGTAATTGTCTTTTATTTGTTGCCATTACAGTTTGGATAAAAGATAGAATTATCATAATTATATAAAATGTATAAACTAACAGATTTATAACATTCTTAAAATATTTCAGGTAAATTTAAAATTTAAAAACGAAAAAAGGAGATTTTCATTACATATAATAACTTTGCAATACAAATTATTATACATTTATATATTACTAAAAAAATATATAAAAATATTAAATGGGAAAGTCTTTAAATGTTTCCAAAAGATTTTATAGATAAATTACTTATTTGTGTAATACATACAAAAACGCAAAAAAAATATTTTTGTAATTGTTAAATAATTTAGAAAAGGAGTGAGTTTAGAAAGATTTTCATTGTTTCGATGAATAGCGCAAGGTACAAATTGTCACGACGAATGTTAGAAAATTTCAATGAAATGTCGCCCCGGCGACAAAACAAAAAAAAGTGATAGATCTGTAGCTAAGTGCGGACGTGCAAAAAGTAACGCGCCAAGTTTCGCCGTCTCGCAGACTCGTGCATCAAGCTATCGTGCTATCGCGCGAGTGTACGCACTTTTACCTCAGTAACCTGTTTTACGTGCGACGCGTTCGCACGATAACGCCTCGCGCTACCGCTTCGCCTTATCTCCGTTGCGATTGCGCGCTAGCTCGTGCGGTACCGTTTTCCTCCGCATTTGCATAGGGCTTCGCGTATACAGTCGCGGCCATCTCGCGCGAGTGGGTGCTCCGCGCGTTACGCCGCGCCGTACCGCGCGCGAGTCCTGCGAGTAATAAGTCTCTCGGGAGCGGCGTTTCGAAACGAGTATTTGCACTTTTCATTTCAATTCCCGCACGGCGCGATATATCATGCGTTCTATTACCGCGCGGCCATCGCCACATCACGCGTGGTCGCGCTTCACAGACATTAGCGCGTTAAATGTGAGCATGTATGTGCCTTTTTATCTTGCGCCTTTACGCGGCTATTTATGCGACTTACACGCGGGATCGTACGGGCGCGAGCCGTTAAATTAAACACAAAAGTTACAGCCGCGCACCTAAATTGCGCATTAACGTCGCGGCTCGCGTTCGTACATAACGGATTTTAATAAAGCGACGATGATGCGCCGGATATTAAAGGAAATCCTCGTAAAAGAAAACAAAACTTACCGTCTTCTATTATCTTGGCCCTTCTCGGGCCATTTCTCCTAGCGAGATCTCCCGGTGAGATCGCGTCGTTGAAAAAATCGAAAATTACATTTGCAGGATATTCTGCAGAAATTTCTTCCCTCTTCCGAATATTTTCTTCAGTGACGACAATAAAAATTGGCCACCGATACTACTTTGCATTTCATTTTCACCTCGCGAAGGGGCAACCTAAAATATAATCTGCTCAAGAAGAGAAAAAGATAGAGAAGAAAGAAAGTGCACATCCCTTGATGGAATTGAGATTGTTTTCAGTAGCGCGGCAGCCAATTGGCGGTAGGGCCGATGAAAAACGCACGACCTCAGGCATATACTGCCCTTTGTCCATTCTCATTTGGAATTCTTAAAAGTGCCCCGTCCCTCCTATACGTTCCTTTTTTTGCCATAAAGGCGAGAACACCAGACAACAATAAGATGAGGAGTGTTCGTTCGGTTAAAGTGGCGGTGGCGACGATAAAAATCCAAGTACCTTGCAATTACATCTGCAGGTAAGCAAGGTTCGCAACTAGCGATGGCTACGAACGGGTAGGTCAAGGAACGCCCAGTAAGCTGATTTTCGAGAGCCCTTAGACATGCGTTTCCTTCTAAACCCACCGCTTTAAGATCATTAGAATTACGATTCGATATCTGACATGCAACCGCTTTGTTCGACAGAAGAACCGATCGATGGTTACTCAAATATATCGCCTTCCATTTAAGCAGTTTCCATCGAATTAATGTAACACGGAAAAAGCTTAAATCAATAATGCCTGGTTATTATACCAGAATGATCATATTTTCGTACGATTATTATCTTGTAGAATAAAATAGGAATGACAATTACTTTAATAACGAGGAATCGATCAGTTATAAGGACTACAGTATTTAATGACAAATATTGAAGATTTTATTGTGTTTAATATCAGAGGTGCAAGTTGTGTTTTGGTCGTACACATCACTACCGTGGAAGACCTCACGGCAGTCTCGCAGAGTGCTTGGCTTCTGCGGCTACTAACAGAAGACGAGCGGCGAAAAAAGGGGCACCTCTTGCGTAGCACCTGCCACCTCCTGCTTACATTGCCTTACTCAACTTCATTTACACGTGCATTACTCGTCTAAATACTCGCCGAAGATTGGCGCATCGCCTTCAAATGCGGTGTATTACGCGGGAGTGCGGCATGCATCGCGATATCAAGAGATATAAAGAAGCGAAGTGAATCTCTCCCCGGGCCGCAGAAACTCGCGAGAGCCTCTTCAAGAATTCCCCCTTCGCGGTAAAAACTTTATTAAGCGAAAGCTACGAAATATATAAAAAAGAAGATAGTACAATGTATCTTTGTCGTTTTACCTTTCTTTTATTGTTATTTTATATTTTACAAACTATGGTTTTAAAAAGAACGCACTTAGAGTATTAGTGATGAAATTTATTTTTAATTTTTTTGCAAGGTGAACAAAAAACAATTATTTATGGACAATCAGATGCCACATCAATTTTCTAAAAATTTGCACTTTAGAACGCTAATTTCACAGACTCGAAATTGATGGCTGAATTTTTTAAGTATTCAAATTTGTAGCTATCATTTCTAACGTCTTGTCGCTCTCTTTCTCTCTTACTTTTTCTTCGAAGTAATCCGAAAAGAGAAATTTATATTTCCTCGCGCAAGGTCTAAAATCTACGATGTTCTCGATGACCGCGACGGCAAGAATGGATTCTCATACTGGAGTTAGCCTTACAAATTCTAGGTTTTCTTTTCTCTTTCTTTTCCGCGTGAGAGAAAGAACTTCTTTTGCTAACCTTGACCAATCTCGTCGAATAACTTAGGCTGAAAGTTCAAAGATAAACCGGTAATGCGGTCAAGATTTATGGGGATGTCGCGATCGAAACTCTCTCGGGCATTAGATAATGGTACAATGCTCGCTAATAAACCGGAGCGCGAGTGGTATTAAATATCAGAATGAAATTCCATCGGTCGGTGCCGGCGCGCGTGCCTGTACATACTCCCTACATTATTATAACCGAGGACGGCTATACTGCGTATTTTATTAGCGGGATTAATTATAAACCTAGCAATGCATTAAAAAAAAAAAAGAAACACAGAGCCATTGACTCCAACGGGGTCGCGCGGTGCATCAAGATAATCTGCGCGATTGTAATGGGAATATTTATTCCGCGAACTTCGCAGTCGCGGAAACGAATTCCCGTGCCGCGAAAGAGTCGGAACAATCCTTACAATGATAATTACGACGTTTGATTCAATGTGTGTGCGTATATGTGTGTGTGTGTGCAGTGATTTACGAACCTTACGACTAAATTATTTATATTAACGAAGGTACGAGGTGCTGTATATCAAAGGGGAGACTATTAGTGGAGGCTATGATCAAGCTAATGGGCGCGACAAAAAATTCATCGCGTAATCCCGCCGTATTTTACGATACTCACCTCGGGGATCAAAATCGATATAATTGCGCGCTAAACGTTAGTTAGCCGAGGCTCCCACGGCGTCCCACGGTCGATAAAGGCTACTCGTCGAGCTAACGCGCGCATCAGAAAATTCGTACGGATTAAGATTAGAGATACAATCAGGCGGTAGGTTGCTAATGGTTTATTACGCGCTGTCCGCGCGTCTCCCGCGGGCTCGCGGATGCCTGGCTCCTCCTAGCCATGAAAGTGACTCGGCTGTTCGGCCTCCTCTCCGAGGGCAGCGTTACTCGGTCATGCCTGTCAACGATCCGACAATCGATATCGCGCGCATCGATCGGGATGCACGCCGTGCGGCAAGCTGAGCCGAGCGGAGCCGAGCCGAGCCAGGCCAGGCCAGGCCGTGCCGGAGCCACGCCGAGCCGTTCCCAATTAGGACGCACGCGCTTCGCGTTTTTCAGCGCGGGCGTTTCATATAAAATAAATGTGCTAACTAACCAATTACAGCGAGACAGCCTCTGGGAGACGACCGGTTGCATCGCCGGCGCTCATTAGTGTCACGCTTAAGTGCCGATTGCACCTTCGCCGCGCGGCGTGGCGCGGCGCAGCACGGCGCGGCCCGGCGCGACGGCAGATGCGATGACGATGATGCATCGCGATTCCACGACCGGCCCCGAGAAAGTCAATATCGCACGCCGGAATTCCGCGATAGCCCGTCAAGCTAACGCGTCGCTTGACCGATGACGCTCCTTTGTAACGCGCCTCAAAGAAAGTGTAGTCATTATTTCTGAATAGGAGGATCTTACTTTTCAAATAAAACTTGCGTTTTCTTCTTTTCCGACAGGAAAGCTAGATCCAACATTTTTGCGCGTTGCTTTAATATTGGGTCTAATGCATTATTCATATGTCGCAAAGTAAGGATATCGTTCTCTCGTTTTCGCCCTTATTCCCCCCTTAGACGGCGTGTGCTCGGTTCAGGGAGAAGCTCGGCGGACACGAACTTTCAATTTAAGTTCCTGCGTGGCGTTCTGCTTTCGGAACGTGACAGCGCAAAAGGACACTCGCCGAAGAATTCCCGGCCTGCAAGTGCGCCCGCGCGCGCGCGCGAAACAAACGCGCCCGATTACGATTCCCGCGGCCGACCTTGCGGGCCCATAAAAGTGCATAATCGCGCGCCTCGCATCAGCGTGGCAGCATTTCCCTTGATCTTGGGCTCTCCGCGCGCGGTTATACGCGGGAAGCTTTGTTTTCTCGGCGCAGCAGAGCCACACCCTGCCTTGGCGCGCTCACACACCTTTATATGTGCATATATATATTTTTTTTTACACACGTATACCGGTATAATAATAATTGTTCGCGCCCTTGCATCGAAAATGGCGGCCTTGTCCTTGCGAGGCCGCGCAAGGCCGCACTCCTCGGACGCATCCATCGCCGCGCCGTGGGAAGATCGCTTCGCGGAGATCTCCTTCTCGCCGATGGACCCTCCGGCTCGCCTTGACTGATCCTTTCCACAGATCGGTACGTGTACTACTACTACTACTACTACTATACTACTACTACTACCTACGTATGCCGCTCTAACTAAACGCGCCCGCAGTAAATATAGAATTAAACGGATCCCCGTACGTCGCTGCATTGATGGCATTTAATAAACTCGGCGTGTTTCGCATACGCGCGCCGCGCCGCGCCATTCCTCGCGGTGCAGCATCGCGCCAGATGAGACCAGGAAATGCTCTCGTTGCTTCGTAATTTCGGTCTTGTTAAAGGGATCTTCTCGCCATCACCCATTGAGGATGCAAAGGCGCAGGATAAAACTTATCGGGGAAATCTTGATAGACTGGAAAGTCATCACTCCAATGTGTTGATATAAAAAATAGACACTAGTGATGGATTACAGAGAATTGGAAGGTGAGTCAGATTGAGAGTAAAAAATTCGCGCTCCAGCGTAATACAAGGAAGTATGATTGCGCGGAAGAGCAGCCGCTTCTTGACGACTTCAAGAGTTAGTGGAGTAAATTGAAATGAGTGTGGAAGTGAGTCAGCAAACGACTGCTTAGTTTAAAATCCGATTCAGCTTCTAATTCAGCCGTCGTCGCCATAATATTGTCATTTTGATAACAGTTGTAATATCCGTATCTATATCTTTTTACGTTGCTACAGAGAGGACAGCAAGCAAAACAAATTTTGAATGAAGTATGCAATTATCTTCGTGGGAACAAATTTATTCAAAATGGGATCAAAATTAAAAATTTTACGAGCTAATTCCGACTGAATAATTCCAAGAAAACTTGAACGAGCAGTAAAATTCAATTCAATTAATAATAGTGGAGGTAAATAAAAAGAAGGACTTATGCAGCAAAAAAAAAACGTGACACAAGCTGCAGCGATCGCGATGTGTTAGGACAATGAGAAGATACATACCACTTTGTGGTTTAATTTTTTCAGGATCTCCCGCCGCTTTTTCGATCTTGTTAGCAGCTTCAAATGGCATTCTCCTGTACGCTCGGCTGCTCGCGTGATATTTAGCGATTTTTACGAAATTCTCATCCGATAGTACGGCGCAGCACTATCATTTGTGTCTCGCTATTAGCAAGTTATTTGCTGTTAATCCACGTAACACGGCCGTGTGAGAAATTACCGTAACCCACACCGTCGGGTTTGATGTTATCGCGGAGTGGTAATACGGATTCTCGTTATATTTTGCGAATATCGTAGTGTGGGACCGTTACATTCTACAGAGCATAACAGCGTAAATTGCGGCGACAATCTCCATTCGCGATATTTCCCAGAGCTTAGACGGAAATTCGCGCGCGCGCTTGCTTAACGATCGGGTCGAAATCCAGCAGCGTTTCGCAAACCGCGGCGAAATGATGAGAATCTACTTGTAAGACGATGACAATGACGATTGGACCGCCACGACGCGACGCAACGGTTAGATTACATGAAAACATCGGCAATGGGACATTGCGTATCCGCGTCGCGTAACGCTTTCGTCCGCGAATTTAACGGTAGCAAACCGACGGTTTCCTCTGTCTGTCAACCGGCAAACGATCGTGCCCTCGTGTAATTGCCGTGCTGATGTAATATTTCCTGCTTGGCGTAATGCTAAGTGTTGCGTGCAGGAAAATCGATGAACGGAAGACCGAAGATGAAGTTTCTAAAGTCGAATTGAAAGAAACTATTAATAGAAATTAATTTTGTGAAATTGTAAATTCTTATTAATACATTGTTGACTAGGCGTTTTACATAAAAACTAATATTTACGACCGACATCCAAGCCAATTCAATAGGATAAAAATTTCGTAAAAATTGTATAATGTGTAAAAAGACAGAAAATAATTAATCACTACAAAAGGTAACGAATAAACATGACAAATTCAATATGAAAACTTTATCAATTTTTAATTCTGACAATTTTGCATGATGACTAAACTGTATGCCTCACTAAACATGAGTGAACTCATCGCTAGTTAATAACGTTCAGGCAACAAAGACTAGTCGATCTGGTCAATGATGTGTTAAAAATCAAAGATTGATTGATGTAGTTCTACCTTTTTTCATTCCTTCCTTTCTACTCGTACATACAAACACATGTCATAATTTGCTTAATAGGATTAAAGATCGCCTAGTGAATTACCTCGTACGGTCTGAGAGATTTCCATAAAAAGGATTATACGATGCGTGAGAGAGAAATCCGTAAATGATGTAACGTGTCGGACGTTCGCATCGGTAATGTACGCTCGACAAAAATTAAAGCCAAGGTCGTTCCACTTTCCACCCACTCGGAAACCGCGGTGATTTGCTCGTAATTTTTACGATCTTATTTGCGATGCGCGAGCGAGTCGCATTGAGGCGCGAGACGATGTATAAAATTCGAAATGCGCGTAAGAAGAAGGCTAACACGCGATACCGTCGTCGCTGAATTTCATCCGAGCGTTACCAAATATAGAGACTGCACTGGGCTCGTTTTATTTAAGTATAACCGTATAAGGGATTCGCATGTAATATTTCAGTCACAGATGGTTTGTCTTTTACGAAAGTGCGCGTCATTTTTTGCGACGGATGCATTTGTGTCGATCAGGACGCGACTCGAATTCCCGAACATTGACGGACCTGATCGTCGATCGACCGCGCGTCGAGGAGAATAAAACGCTCAACGTTGAAAGTAAAATTAACTTTCGAAAAAACCCGCAGAAAAGCTCGAGCTGAAGTCGAGCGTCCGTCCTTAATGTTAAAGAGAGTGTGGCGTCCCGCCGTATAAACTTAAACAGAGACGATCTAACAAAGCTCAACGATCACGAGCTCGCCTCCGATCCTTCCTCCCTAAGATTGATCTGCGCGCTCTCGGGAGGTAGCTCCCGATCCCAGCCACGATCTGATCAGCTGCCATTTAATCTCAGCACGCCGCAATTGTCAGCTCCTCGTGCTTCGTCGTTGCTGTGCATACACAGAGACTGACTCGGCTACCACGGGCGATTATTACAGGCTTCCTAGGCAGGAAAAGAGTATCGAGGGCGGTGCGCGCGCTTCTGTGGGGTAACAGCTCCTCTCAGCGAGCAACAATAGGACCCATATTGAATAAACCCACGTCCACGTAGGTCGGGACGAGGCGCGCGTATTCTGTTAACCGGCGTACGGAGAACTCCGCGGGCGAGGCTCAGGCCGCCGGTATTGCTGGCACTGACAGCCCAGGCTGGGTAGAGGTGGTGGCACACGGTACCAACGACGGCTACACGACGCCGAGCGCGCGAGTGTGTGCGTGCGGCTCTTGGTGCCGGTGGACCTCTTACACTCCACTCAGTTCGAGCCGGGCGTCAGTGACTTCGCGTCCGCCGATCCGATCGGATCCTCTCCAAAAAGTGCGCGCGTTCCTCCGTAGGCCGGAAGGCAGTCGGGCAAATTGGACTATTAGATCATCGCCCTTAGAAAACCGGCGCTGAACGTGCGAGGATAATTGGAGTCTCTTTTGGGTATTTTTCACTCTGTTTATCCCTCTCGGCTTAGGCTCTCTCTACAACATTGAAAGATCTTCAAAGATAAATATTTAAAATAGAAGATTCATCTAGCGTATTTTTTTTTTCTTAATTTAATGTAGTTTGCTTATAATAGTACAGAATTTCGAATGTGCCTACGTAAATTGCGAAACAGATGCGCGATTGTCTTTAATGCATGTCATCGTAGATCACAATTACGCTGCCGTTTTGATCACGATTACCGATCAGTTCTGCAATTAAATAGACGTAATGACGTTCATCGAAGAGGCACGCCGACTCCTTAGGTTTGCAGAGCGACGCGTTTCCGTGATCGGACCTCTGCAGAGTGCCGCGATGAACAACACTTTGGCTATATCTCGCTTGCCCGTCTGTTTTCAGACCACCGCGATGCAACGCGACCTCGGTCGACAAGGTGTCTGAAGGATATCCCCGCGGGATCTCTCTCTACCTCTTTCTCTGGCCTTCGCCTTTCCTCGCGGGATACGGTAGGTCCTGTTCGTAGGCTACCAGGATGCAGCTCAGACCCAGTTATCGAGGCGTCTGAAGGCACCCCGCGGCCCGCACGGCTCGGCATAAAGCAATAAAAGCGCCCGCGCCACGAGATATATCTCGCGAGGCTCGCGTAAGAAACGGCGAAAGAAAGCCGACTGCACCGGTAAATCATAAACGCCACGGGGATCGAAACCCCACGGGAGATAACTGCCTTCGCGTCCAGGAGATACAGAGAAAGAGAGAGAGAGAGAGAGAGCCAACGGAGGCTCGGTTAGCTGAGCGGAATTCATCGTTCGATCGCGCGTCCATCGGATCCATCTATCCTCGGACGTCTCGGGAGCGGCTCGAAAACGAAACAGCCCGGAAGAGGAGTCCGCTCGTCGTTCATCATCGGGGACAGGACATCCGGAAGAGTGCCTCAGCCGCGCGCGCGCGGACAGACGGTCTTCATCGTTCGTCTCGTGCTCGCCATCGTGGACATCGTCGATAGATCCTGATAGCTTCCCCATAAGAAGATACTCCACAGTCTTGCGCGTGCCTAGACGGTCTTCTATTCTCGAGTGATCATCACGGAGATATACCGCCAGTAATCGTAATAGTCTAAGGGCCGCTAAGGAGAGATGCGTTGCCCGGCTCTCGCGGTTGGGTATATCATCGACAGATCGTGATAGTTTTGCCGTAACGCGCTCGCGCTACCGCCCCTGATCAACCGCAGGAGGAGATGATCCACTGTATGTGTGAAAAGTGTAACGCGAAAAGTGGCAAACCCGCGAGCGGATCGGCACCGATCGCCTTGACAGTGCCGCCGACTCGCGATCGATCGGTTCCTTCGACGCGGTGCTTCGTCGACGGTGTTTCGTGATCCTCGATCTTCACTACGCGCTGTTGCCCGAGGCAACAGTTTAGTGGCCAGTGAACGGAGTTTCACGTATTGTTTATAACGGGCCGGGATCAACGAGCCGACCTTAATATCCGCTGCAAATCAATTTCACGCCATTCGATAGAGGAAATCGATTTTACCGCTCGAGATTGACGTAAAAGCAACGACTGTTTAGTATAATTTCGTGTGTATAATTGGATCTCTCCCTCTTCTTCGCGCGCGGCAATTTAGCGCGAGGATTGCTCGACGCTCGCGAAATATCAAAAATAACTCGGCGCGCCGAGAGGGTTAATGTCACTATCATCGCGCCGCGAGACGGAAAGTGACGGTCGCCGAGCAACCGCGGCGGAGTGACATAATTGAAGAAGAAAGTGCCAGCGCCGCCGAGCCCGTTATTAAGCGGTAATGAGCGGGTGCCGAGGGGAGAGCGAGGATGCCTTCGAAAGCAAGCGTCGTGCTCGCACCGCCACCACAGGGATTAAATGACGCCAAGCCCTCGAGCTGCCCAGCATTACCCTGAAGAGGACTGTCTCGTTCAGCGTCGTCGCGTCAGTTTCTTGATCCCGACACTTTGTGGTCTCCAGCCGGCTCCATCCAATTGCACGTTCACCTCGATGTTTCCCGGGACCGTTCGCGCGGCGACACTGCTCCGAAACGCGTGAGATCATGTCGTCAAACGGCGAATTCTCGACGATGTCCAGCGAGGAGATGCCTTCGCTGCCGAAATCCCTGCCGAGCTCGAGGGAGGCCACCGCCGAGGGTGGTTCCGGTTCCAGCGGCGGATACATGCCGCTACGGGAGTTCCTGGATCGGTTTTCGTTACCAAGGGTCGTCAGACTCGAGGGCACCGGCGGCAGACCGGTGCTCTTATACAAGCAGCAACAGCGATCGTTGAGAGTCACGGCGAGCCTGCTGATGCATCGGTACCGGCATGACGTCAAGGTGGGACCGGAGATCGTCATCCCGGAGGGTTATCCAGGTGAGGGTTTTCCTTAGATCGGCCGTTTAATGCGAAACGATTATTACGCCCGGTTGCTTCAAGGAAATTGCAACCAGGCGGGTCTCCGACGTTATTGCTCCTCGCGGAGGATTATTCCGGAAAGCGGAATGCCCGCAAAAACCATCCTCGCGTGCGCTTCGATTCGATAAACAGTTAACATCGCAAGATGAGAAAAGGTTCTCGATTCGCGATTGATCGGAGTACTTTTCTCGAGAAAAATAACATGAAAAACCGAGAACTTCTGGAGACACATGAAAGTGCGCAGCGTGTATCTTTTCGGCATCTCTCAGAGATCGTTTCGGCATCTTTTTAAACGTCTCGACCTTTAATGTTATTTGAATTGGTACTGACGTAGCCTCTCTTTTAATGGCCTGTGTCCCGTGTGTGATAGTCAGCGCGTAGAACGTAAATTATGCTCGGCAGAACGAACGGTAACGGTTGTGGAGATCATCCGGCTGGAATCATCGGAACAGGTTATAGACTCCGTCGAGCTCACGCTCGCGTTTGCGTTGGCGATCGCGTGGACGTGCGAGAAGCTGCAAGAAAAATGATAATGCTTCGACTTCGCTCTCTCCTCTCCTCTCCTCTTCTTTTCTTTCTCCTTTTCTCTCCCTTGATAAAGATGGGGATGAGACTCGTTCTCTTTCTCTTTCTTTCTTTCTTTCTGTCTTGCTAGAAAGAGAAGGAGAGCCTCTTCGTCATACGATTAATACTCCGACTCGTTCTTTTTCGTCTCAATCGTAAACCACTTTGTGGCGAAGTAAGTCGCGAAGCTCGCTGCACGGCGGAGGCCGCCGCTCTTCTGCATGCGCGCTATCCTCCGCGACTTATATTGGTTTCTGGCATCAGAAATGGAAATTACGAGGCAATAAAGCGCGGTAATGCGGACCTATTAGATCGAATGGACGGGAGGTAAAGTGGGGAATGTTTAGGTTCGATGGTGGCTCGACAGCTTGAAGAGAGAACCGTCAGCTAACGACGTCTGGTTCTTTCGCGCCCGCGAGGAGCTATTCAATACATTGGCATTTCTCTCCACCCTTTTGCCTCACTTGCCTTGTACGCTTCTTTCCTCCTGTCTCGTTTCCTTCATTCGCCTCTTCGTCTTCGTCCTCGTCCTCCTCTTTAGGCGCGCGAGACGTGAAATTGGCGTCGCGCACGACAGTGTCGTGCTTGACTCGCCGCTAACTGGCCTCTAATAAACGCACTTCGTATTTTAATGAAAATGTCGTTGGTGAGACGATGCATGGCGATTATGAGTCAGACATGTTAAGTGGCCGGAGCTGCGAGTCCGATCGAGAGTTGGCATTTAACGCGCGCGTTTTGCCTCTTGCTATCTCCTCAATGAACGTCGCAAGGCGATTACATCGCCCGATTGCAAACCTCTGACGAATCGCGAAATCCGCAAGGAAAACACGCTTGCCGAATTGACGTCACAGTCAATGAAATTTCGTCATGCGTTTTTTTTCCCTTACTCGACAACGGTCCACCTGAGTCACGTTGGAGAAATGTCGTCAGTAATTCTTGCGCGCGAATGAATTATTTCGCGCATAGTGTGCCGATGATTCACGAGTTCAACGTGTTGACATACGCTTTCTAGCTTCTGCCTAGATCCCACGCCGACCTTGAAGCGGCTTAGGATGACTTGATGGTAAATGGCAATTCGCCGCTACTTTTCCCTTTCGATTCCGCTATTCGGCTCCTCTCTTTACAGTCCGCTCGACAGCACTCACGTATTTGAAAGATTTTGAAATTGAAACTCTTAACACCGAGATATCACCGAATTACAACGAATAAAACACGAATAGCGATAAAAAAAGGTGATCCAGTTCTTTCGCTTATTACCTGATAAAGTTTTCGAGCAATTATATTTTTTGGATACAAAATAGATTAATATGGGATTCTTGAAGGTTTAAGAAATCGCATAATACAAAGAAACAGCATTGATGGCCAACGCGGATTTTGGTGCGTGTTGAAATAAATACATTTAAACAAGCTTCAATAGCGTCGAACGTTTCGGTTTAATTTCGAGCCATCTTCAGCAAACTAAAAAATTACATACCCGAAAGATGGATGAGTGATTTGAAATCGTGAAATAAAATGTCAATAGTAGCATTAATAATATTTTTTGGAGACAAGTCGCTCGTTATTCGCCGTGGAGGTCGAGGATAATTTGAACCGAGGAGAGTGCGCGTATGCGGATACAAACTCCTCGTTGGTCGCATCATAAATTCGCACTTGAAACGGGCGCGAGA
Organism: Tetramorium bicarinatum; assembly: GCA_928718305.1. NCBI lineage: Eukaryota > Metazoa > Arthropoda > Insecta > Hymenoptera > Formicidae > Tetramorium > Tetramorium bicarinatum. The sequence continues at coordinate 7,416,594 of OV788321.1, forward strand.
TTGGCTGCATATGCACCGCGCGGTACTAACAGTAAATTGAGCTGGGAAAACGTTACTCCACGCCCACGAATTCGCCACGTAGCGCCGCGACGTAACTCTTACGCGCGACATAAAACAGCTGAAGGAGGCGGGGGATGGAGAAAAAGACACGGCTCCATCGGCCAGACGTCTCTCGCGATGAATTAGTTCCGCGTTTTAAACGCTTCGGACCACGCGCGCGCGACGAGTCAACGTTCCTCGCCGCGGTGATAAAGAAGCGTCGCCGGACGTTTACTATTGGCCGCCCCGGCGCAAAAAGAGCCAGGCGGGCATGCAGATCAAATAGCGGACCGTTCGCGCGAAGCGAATGAGAAGTCACGCGGCGTAATCGTCCGTATGTTTTCCCTCGTTGGCGGATACGAGGGCGTGTGGCTTTCCTCCGGCTTCAACTGTCTCTCCCGCTCTCTCCCTCGTCTCCGTCCGCCGTCCTCCGTCCTGCTCGGCGAAAACTGCGGGATTGCTTTTCCTTATGGCCGGCGGCTTCGTTTGCTCATCATTTTATGAACCATCGGACCAGAAATGCGGGACTCTCGCCAACGAGCTCGCTGGGAAACCGGAGATTCTCAGTATTCGAAGCTCGACGTTTCACGTCATCTAAATTCCGTCCGACACCGCCGTGATAAATCTCGCTATTTTACGGAAGAGAACTTCCTCCTCTTCGCTCTTTGTACTTTATCCCCCCCCGTGGCCGTTTTCCCTCTGCGTCATCGTGGAATTTCAACCGGCCAGCGGCCGCGGCACGATTCCGTGCCGGAATGACTTTCGTCATCTGGCTTAATCCCATTTGTCCGGCGAGGCGCACGTGCGTGAAATGCACGATCACCGCGCGCGCGGCTGCCGTTAAGTGCAGGCATCCGATCCGGATTGTCTCGCGAAAACCAAATTGCGATCTCGCCGACGCGGCATGACGTAATCCGACTGTACGACTTCCGTCTGTCCGGCGCGAAAATTATCCGTAAAGTTAACGAGATCGCAGTGGAATTTCGTCATACGCCTTCTTCTAGCGTTACTTACGACTTTCCATACCGTTGTAATATAATATCGTGACAAGGCAGCTTTAATGGCAGATCGAATTTTAACTTTTCATCGTTGGATGAAAGAAAGGAGCGCTCGTTACGTAGATGTCATCTACGTGGCGAAATTGAATCCCGCTGACGGCAATCGAATGCTTTTCTTTTGATAACGGGGAATTTATGGCATGCCGGGGTAGTTAGTAACACGCGGATTAAACACACATCGCGATTCCGCATGCATCTGCATCGCATCATTCCGCGTAATTTTCCGCGATCGACAAGCCGAACAAAAAGAGTCTCAATCCTGGCTTTCATCGAAGGGAGAACTATTAGTTGCAGGAAGAATTATTAGAGTCATATGTCTGTTACATCATCGTAATCAACTTGCTCTACCGAATATTTTCCATACGCGCTATACCGCAAGACGGGTTTTCAATTTCTACAGAAGAAAGACATTCGAAAGTGAGTGAAAAATACGAAATAATTCATCTCAAATCAAAATATATGGTATGATAGAATCTGATTAATACGATTCAGAGAATGAAACCAAAAATTCTGATTCTTATCATAACGAATCACGTACTGCATCGTCGCGATAGTTCCTCGGCTCTAGTTTCGCGCATCGAGGAAGAGGGGTGTCATTAGAAGCTCGCTCCGCTGCGACTCGTCCATTCGGCGAAACGGAATTCTCGTCGGAGGAGTACGCAACTTGAACCCTCAACCGGGATAAAATTACTAAGGGAAGATTCAAACGCGCGCGTCCGATTCCAGAGAGTGATAAGGACGATGGACGATATCGCACAAATCACCGGCCGCGGCTTAACTGCTATTCGCGCAGATCCCGGGACGAGAGAGGGCCGACGAGTCTCCGCGCGGGCTCCAGTTTACAGTAATTTATTAGGCGTGTAAACCTCGGGAGAACGCGCGGCTCTCGTCGGCGGCGCGGCGTCGAGGTCGACGTCCTTCCTCTTTCTCTCTCTCTCTTTCTCTCTCTCACGTGAGAGACGCGGGTCCTCTTGTTCCTCCTCGTCCCTTTCTTTTCCCCCCTTTCTTTCTCTTTCCCCGTTCCTTTTTTTCTTTCTTTCCCTTGCCCGCGATCGCTGCACCGTTAACATGCATTCGACAAGGGATGATGGTGCCGGTAGCCCCTAAAGTTTTATGGAGCGGTTTACGAGATAATCGCGTACCTGCCCATTTGGCCACGGTGCGCAGGAACCACCTTTCGACAGTCGGTCGTTCGCCCGCGGCGAATCCGAAGAACATTCGCGATGCACCGTTGCGCCGCGCGATCCGTTGCCGTCCGTGAAAAAAAAAGGGAAGGTAAAACGATCCTCGCGCTGCCGACGGAGGAAAGGCGGATCGCCGTAAAAAGTTAAACGCGAGTGACCGATAGCACGATGTGCGAAACGATCAGGCCTAGCGGGACATCGTCCTGGTCTCGCGTGTTACATGCTGGGAGCAAAAACGAAGGTTTGCTGAACCCTTTCGTTAAAGACGTAATATCTTCTCGTCGTAAATATTTACGAGATTTATCTTTCTCGTCTCGTAAGCGCGCGCGATGAGAAAAAAGTACGATATTTCACGGGTAAAGGGGGAAAAAAATGTAAAAATTGTACTCGCAATCATCCCCCACGCGGGAATTATCGACGATCGCTTTCGTGCGTGTCGTGGTAGATCGGCGATTTCGCGCATTCGCGCGAGGAAAGAGGACTCCTCTCCTTCTCTCTCCGGACGGAGAGAAGCGGAGAATGAATTGCGTGCAGTATCGCGATCGTGATTGCGGGCCGAGGGATCGTATAGATCGGCTTATCCGACGCGGCCGTATGGTTTTACTGCCAACTGCCCGACCCGGCGCAGATGTCTCGGCTCTCTTTCTATATCCGAGAGATGTGTATATACACGTATACGTACGTAGATATGTATATATATCGTTATTTGCTCGTGCAGACCTCTCGGACGAGGTCTTACGACGAGGCAAGAATGTTGCGCGGGCCCAGACGCGCCCTCGGCGATGACCGGCCTCCCTCGGTTTTAAATAACGGTCATTACGTGCCGGGGTATAACTCTCTGAGGTATCGCGCGTCGGCTGGCATCGGCTGTGCGGAACCGATCCCACGACAAAGGAGAGACAGAAGCGAGGAAGGATTCAATCTCGTCGACCGCGCGGCCGTCCGTGAGCCGGCCGTCTAATTTCTGCAAAACGATAAAATCTATAAAAGCGGCTGGCCAATAAATCGCGCTCGACCCGTGCCCACCTCGCGCTCTATCGCCGTGTTCTACGGTCTATTACCAATATCATCGATTGGTACCGCTAATACCGATGCTACTGCTCTTGCCACGACCTCTCGGTCGCGATTTGTTACTACGAACAAATTCTTCCTTCGCATTTCTATTTTTTTTTATTTCTTTTTTTCTTTCTCGCTTTCGTCACTGCAAAGATGTATCGAAAATCAATGCTGTAAGATAAGATGCTATAGCGATGTTGTATATATTGTAATTTTATTACGATTTTAGAGAAGGCTAAAGTTAAAAATATTGACCATCGAAAGATTGGCTTTTAGCAAATATATATCCATAAAGATATATTGCCATTGGTGGAGTATAGCAGGCACTCTGCCATGCCGTGACGGGTATCATCGATAACATAGTCCGGGAATCATATACTATTGTCACGGTTCGATTCACGTTCGAGTAATATTATATCCCGAATGATTGGTCTCTCGCGGCGTAACGTGAATTATGCACAATAAAGATTCCAGCCGCGAGATGTAGGCTGCGGTCTCCCTTACTTAATGCCCCGGCTAAACACATATATCGCACATCTCGATATCACAATGTTTATCTGGAATGTCACGCCGATCACCGGCGATCTCTCGCATCGAAGTACTCCCGATATTTTTAGTAGGGATGAAAAATTGTTGTCTTCGCAACGGTGCGGCCATTTCGGTTACAGAAGAATTTTTTAGAGTCTCGATAAAAATAAGTGATTTTTACATCGCTACACAAATTTCATTTGATACTCACCGAATGGATTTCCATTTTTGGAACCCTAAAACTCTCTTTTATTGAAGAGAGAAGAAAAAAAGAAGTACTTCCCCGATTTCATCAATATCTGTCTCTGCCGTCATGCAATCTACTATTCACAATCGCACTCCCATAATTATTCAGAATCCGCAGTTCGGGATAAACGAAAAATCTGCAATCTATTAAGTTGATATCCTGAAATGCAAATTTTTACAAAATTCAAGATAAATCACACGTTTATGTCATATTCATTGCAGCCGCATTTCCAGGCTGTTTAGACAAAAACGTGACACCTGCGTCATAGATACCGAGCCACGTGCACCAATGGCGAAGCCTATTACTCATTCCATTGAAAGGAGATTTTCCTTTCATGCCATGAAGCCATACAGGAATTAGGATGAATTCTTGAAGCATGTTGCAATGCTTAACGCAGTTCCTACGAGCGCACCTGAACCATGGGTCAATGCCCAGTTCCTTGCTCCGGTTGCTGCAATCCTATCCAGATTCTTTGATTGTCATCAAGGCGGCATAACACAAAGCGACGTGTCTTGTGTCATACAGAAATACTTTTTTAAATATTTAATAATTTGAGCATGTAGCTTTTAATAAAGAAAATTATTATTCATTAAAAATCTACCTTAGATAACGATTCTCCAGAAAAATTTCAGACCCTAACTGATTCAAAGATAGATAAATGTTTTCAATAGAAACTGAGGAGGACAGAATTCGAATATAATTCCATCGTTGAGACGTTGGATCCCGGCGCCGATACATATCTAAGATTCCGGAAACACGGTGTCCCTATGCGAGTCTATCCCGAGGAACGCCCGAGCATTAAATTCTGACGCGTGCCGTGAATACAACGTGTCCCGTTCGGTAACGGGCCAGCATTTACGGAGTTATGGCACCGGCGAACTTTAGATCGTAAACACGTGCGTTGCAGCGGTGATGCGTTAAAAACAACGGGATGAAACGGATTTTCAGGAACATTTAGCCGGCTGATTCACGCGTGAAGCGACCGCTCACTATCGTCTCATGTTTGCTCAGCAAGGCGTGTATATTTTCTAAGCGCACGAAGTTAGAGGGAAGAATTAATGAACTCTATTAAATGTTATAGCTATACATTTGTCTTCGGGATATAGTTCCATTATATATACATACATATATATATATTAACTAGAGTTCCGTTACTGAAATTCTACACCAAGATGCGATGCTTCGAATCTATGTTTTAGTACGTAAATTTCTAAGATAAAATCCTATGCAATCTCTACACACATTGTGTATAATTGCTTATTATGTGTATATTTTTATATTTCAACTGCATTCTTCTTAACGTTATTGAATATGAAAAATTGGTTGACCGGGTAGGGATCCAAAGGAAAACGTGCGCTTCATTATCGTGAATCTTTAGGCGCGCGATCTCGCAATTACGCAAGACAATGAGATACGCGGTCGCGCGGTGCGTTAGGAAACCGCTCTTGACGTGCGTCTGAATGCCTGAACTTTTCCGTAGATTTTTTTCGCAGCGGATGCAGCGAATCTCTATAATTACGAATGGCTGAACGCGCTCGCTCGCGTGGCCGTGTTTCACCAATGTCGGATGCGCGAGCTGGAAATGGAAAGTGAGGGAAGGCCGTGGCGCGCGTAAAGCTTGTGCAACTGCGACTGTAACTGCTGCACGCCTTCGCAACATTTCTTTTCCGGAGTACACGCTCCCGTCCCAGGATCCAGAAGCCGTCCTTCTGCCGAGGAAACCCCCCTATTAGCTCCCTTCGAGGTATTCTCAAGAGCGCAACGAGGAGATCCAATACCATCCGTCTAATTGCGCGCGCTTGGGTTTCCAGGTCGTTGATCTAGAACAAACAAAAACCCCGCCGGTTCCTAGATTATTCCATCAGTTAACCTCGAACACAAATTAATGCGCGCAGACTGGAAACGGAAAAACTTTCCCAAGGGAAACTGCCTTCCTTCCTTTGCGCGCTTCCTTTTTCCTTTTCATGCGAGTCGCGAACGTTCACTGAATCTCTTCGACACTTTTCCATTTAGCTGATTGTGAGAAAAACAGATAAAGTATAAAATACAAATGTGCAGCTAATGAAAATAAAACATTGCTTTGAAAATCACATTTCAAGACAAATTATTTTTTTATACGGTAATTTATATTGACTTGTCATTTATTATTTATATATAATCACGTGCGGTAGAAAGTCGAGGTAACTTTTGCTTTCGTCGGAGATGGATTCAAGATCTCAGAATTTGAAATAATAAAAATGATATTTTCGGTGAAATAATTTTTATATAACTACTTTTACATCACTTGTAGCGCTTTTGTTAAATTCGACTAATATTGGCAACTTTGATAAATCTCTCTTTTAATGTCTCTGAAGATTGCTTATTTTAAAAAGTCGAGATAACTTTTGCTTTCGTCGAAGATGGATTCAGGACCTCAGGGCCTGCAACAGCCTGGATGGCATTCCGGCGCAGTTCTTAAGGGCCAGGATTCGAGTGCATGCGCTCGCATCGGGGCGGCATTCTTAAATCAATTAGCAACGAGAAAAAGAACCCGCTGACCTTCGATCAGCCAACCGACCACTACTCGGCTACTGTGTCTCCGCTGCAGCAGCGCGCCTGAAATCCTCTTGTTCGCAATTTGGCGGCTTTCTTTACGAGCTGACTGGAATTTCACAAGCGTAGAGTTCCTTCTTGCCAAATATAATAGATATGTTTTTTAACTTACCCTGAGGCCCCCCACACACACGTACACATACACGCGTACGCTGCTCCTGCATACTACTGTGTCGGCAAATGCCGACCGGTCCTAATCGTTCTCACTAAGATTAACAAAAATTCAGCCTTGAGTCTCCCATTAGAGGAGAAACGAGCTGTAGATTCTTTTCCCTATGTCTGATCAAAGTCCCTACATATAACGATCTATATTGCTACAAGAGTTATTATTATACAAATAAATACTTTGCACAAGTATACAGAATTTTTGATCACCAAAATCGCTGTTAAAGCAAGATAGGAAAAAAGCTTAAATATAAAAGATTTAATAAAGATTTAATTATACTTCTATAAAAAATAAACATTATAAGTATCAAATAATCAAATATTAGATAATATATTCTATTATTTAAAATAATATATTAATTAAAAGTATTTTTCGGAAAAGAATTATTTGAGTTTATTGCTCGTGTAATGATCTGCTAGTGAGCAGCTCCGTGAAGGAAAACTCCATGATATTTAATCTGCTCATTAATATCCATGTCAAATTGGTATTGAAGAGGTACGCTATGTGCCTTATTGCACAGTCCTCCGCAATGACATTTAACGTTTCCTAACTCTTTACAGGATGGTTTTCTGTGATATCTGGCAATAACACGACGGGCAGCGCGCGCGTCTATCGAAGGGTGGATTCTTTGGTGAAGACGGGGGTGCCTGCTTTTCTGTTGGCGACGCCTCTGAGAGCCTACACATTGACACACTCGAAAATGGGTAAGTATAGGCGTTCAAAAGAAGCTAAAAGGCGCCGCGTGCGATCATTCGTGAAATGTCAAACGGTGCAACGTTCTTGACCCAGATGCATAAGCATACTGGTGCAGCATAGAAAGTGCTATCTTTCTCTCTGTCTCTCTTCCCTCTATTCTTCTTAATCTCGCTTTATGCTAAACAAAGATATACGCTTGGAAGTTAGGTATCTCTTTTACGACTGTGCGAATTGCCGCTCCGCCATAATTTAAATACATTGATATTCCAGGCAACGAGGAAGTCGAAACATACATAAATTTTAAACGCATGGATAAAAATTTAAAATAGATATTCGGGAAGCGCCGATTCATTAAAATTTAAGTTTTAATCAAATTTATGCGGATAACAACTTTATTTACATATCTACGCCCATAAAAACGTCCTTTGCCTTTATGCAATCTTATTAAAACTGTGTGAAAGAAACGAAAGAGGAAGTTCTTTTTTTTGTTAGACACCGGTCAGACGTCAAAGTGATGTAAATTAGCTAATAATAGGTTGATGACACGCACTAATAAGATGTAAACTGCTGCGTGGTAAAACTGAGACTTTATTGAAATGAGAATATCAGCAAAAACCCGAGTAACGGCCAGCGCGGTTGGTGGATCAGTCTATGACCCTAATATTGGATACACATCGACAAGAAACCATTCATATATGACTAGAAAAGACTTCTGCCACCTTTAACACTATTTGGTACCGTTCAGTACCGTTAAAGATGCTTTTAGGACACGACTGTTAAGAATGATTATTTCCTTTGAGATTCGACGCGTTGTTAACGGGACAACCGCGTGCAACTTAATCGAACAAGACGAACCGTCGGAGTTGCACGATCACGGCTTTGTACTTAGTACTTAGTGTACGCAAATAGTGTCGCGGCTGCAATTTGCGTTTATCAGATTTCGCACTCGTGTCTTTCAGAGAATGGAAATCTGCGAGCCCATTACACGAAGACGACGATTAGAGCCGGCGAGATACTGCGGCTCATAGCGGTCTTTCAGGACACGAGGCGATGTAGCTCGGTCTCATTTGGCATTTCCGGCGGCTGTCCCGAAAAGGACCAGTATGCGCAGTGCATCGATCTTCATGGACGAGAGGTGTTCGCCTCGTTATCGACCAGAGGCGAGTTCTACGCGATTTGTCAAAGCGGAAGCGTCGACACCGGGAGCGACGCGGTGCTCTACAAGGTTCACCACCTCGCCAAAAGACAATTGCCTCTCAGAGTGAGCCACATTCAAACTTCTAATTAATACTGAAAAATATTTTTTTCATAAATTTTTTATTATTTCTTATACGGTTATTATAGATTAAATAAATTTTTTTCTTTAGGTACGATTGATAGCGGGACCGTTGCCAGTGCCGTTGCCGAAGGAGTACGGCGGTTTAATGCAATTAGAGACATCGACCCGTGGACCGATAGTGTTAGGCTGCGTCGTTCCCGAGAGACCGGTGCATAATCCAGAAATGCTCGAATTGGTCGTCTCCGGTAACGGAGCACCGAGAGTGCGAAGAGCTCGATTGGGTTATCCATCGGAAGCGAGATTGTTGGCTTCTCCGAAAATGCAACGATTATTATCAGCTTGCAGGTAAAGCCATTAATTGGATCTAAAGTAAAAGCAAGCTTTTTATCAGTAAAAAAATTGTTCGGTATTGCATGAATAAATCAACGAATGTAAATCGTAAATAAAAGTACTCTTTATTTGTTATTCAAATAAAACTGTTTTTTAACGTTCGAACTTCTAAAAAAATTCTATTCATTTGAATCGTAAAAAAAATAAACCGTTAGCTCGTTACTCTAGAATCTATATTCTGGTATGATTGAACTGGTTCTTCTATTTTAGCCGAACGGTCGGAGATCGGGCAACGGAACCGCGAGTAGCGCCCACAAAGCTGCACTCGCCGACAGTGGAAAGCCTGAAAGAAATGCATCTAAAGAAGATTAAGCCAAAACCGGAGACTAAGCCGATTTTGCAGAGCCTGAAGGACGGATTGGAGCACCTGAAGCGGAGTTCCGTCAAAGAGCGGAACCACCAGACAAAGCAGAGCACCGGGAACGGCATTCTAGAGAGGATCTCGAAACTCACTCAGGGTAACAGAAATCGCAATCCCGCGAAGAAATCGGCCTCTTTCACGTTTGCGGTGAGACCGGAAATAGCCATGAGATCTCAGGAGCGTTACTCCAGTCTGGAGCCGGAAACTACCTCTCATCAAACCCGCCAGAATCAAAACGCCAAGCAGCCGGTGCAGAGATCCGTATCGACCAGTGTATTGGAGGTACCGTGCGTCGAGCTACAGCCCAACTATTCTCGCGTAAGGGACAGTCTAACGCCGCTGCCATCACTTCCGAAGCTGGTCAAGACCAGCAACAACAAAACTGAGGAAATCTACGCCGAGATTTGCGATACTACAACGGCAAATCAGATGCAAAAATGCCCAGGAAGCCACGTGATGGCGCGAATCAGGATCGTCGTGCAGGGCAACGATTCGTCCTTGGGAGCACACAATGTGATCAGCAACGAAAGATATGTGAACTCGATGGTGACGAGTGAACAAATTGATTCAATTATCAGTACAGAAGACGAAGTGATTTATAATACTGTATTCTAAAATCAAGATAACGTACAAAATGCATTTACAATGCTCATAATGATACGTAAGTGGAAGAGATGTCATTGTAACTCGAGACAGCAATGTATGGAAATTCCTAAGATGTAGGTAAACCGGCTGTGTTCATCGCGCGCGTTACGCGTGTGATCGACTTTCTATCTGCTGTTTCGAGATGTATTATATTAGAGGATATTAAGAAAATTTGTACACGTATTTTTATAGAAAAATACAGAGATTTTCTGTACATATTTTTGCCATACTATTAATGTACTAACAATTGGGATAAGAACGCGCTTTAGAAATGTTTCTTAGAACAATTCGCTCAAATTAATTACAAATGTAAGTGTAACTTGCGTCAAAATAAAATTTAATTTTTGTTAAATTACGGTTCACAAAAGAACAATGTGAAAAAAAAAGACATTGTTTGTATGAAAAAAATATATACATATATATTTACGTCTTTTTTAACATTTTAGTTCTTTTTGACTTTCGAGGATGTTGTCTTTTTTTCAATGTGGCATTACTATCTTTACTTTTATCAGTATTATTTTCTATTACTTTTTTCATCACTTCGATAGCCTTCTGTGTATCCTGAGCTATATCTATGTTCAAATCATCATCAAGATATTTTCCTGAAAACCCTTTCGGGAATATGGGCTTTGATAATAAAGATCGTAGTTGATTTTTCTTTGCCTTTAATTGTCGCCTTAGTGTTGCCTCAGTTGCTGCTTCTTCCGAGTCCGACAATGACCCTCTGAAATAACAAAAAAAAAAAAATTTATGCTGTAAAAATCGAAAAAAGAACAAGTTGATTAATTTCTCTTACTCAGCATCGTCCAAAACCATGTCCATATCTTCCAACGCTTTTCGTAGCCAATTTTTCTGATTATTCTGCCGACGGCATTGAAGTTCTAGCTTATCAATATCGCGAGCGACATCCACTCTTTCTTTTATAGTGATTAATATTCTATCCACCACCGGAAATACAGGCAAATCATCAGCTATAAAAACAGATTCACGTTATACATATATTTTTTTTATGATTGGTCACTGAATCAATATTTTAACATTAACTTACTGCGTCCGAGAGTTTTGCATAACTTGGTGTAATTCTGTTTTTCGGAGGGCTCCATCATAAGAACCGTGATCCCTTCCTTTTGCGCTCTTGCCGTTCTACCACTTCTGTGTACATAATTCTGTAAAATAATTATTAAATCAATCACATGATCAAACTTTTAATGCGTATAGTTAGCATTAAATATCTTAGGCATTTACCTCAGCTGTCCTGGGAACTTGATAGTGTATCACATGTTCTATATTAGGTATATCTAAACCTCGCGCAGCTACATCAGTAGCTATTAATAGTCCATTCTCATCAGCTTGAAACCTATAATACTTCTTATCAGTACATATATATTACTAAAAATATTGGATATACAGAATGGATCTCCTTGAAATATCCTTTTATTGAAACATGCACGTTACGGAGAAAAATTTAAATATTTTAAAATGTTATTCGAAATAAAATAATAAAATGTTTTTTCTACCTTTCAAGATTTTTTAAGCGCTGACGTTGTTGCATATTGGCGTGCAGAGGTAAAGGCTTGCATTCAAGTATATTGAAAAGAGTGGCCAATCTTTTCACGCAGCCGATGCTGTTACAAAATACTAATGTTCTTCCATTGTGTCTTTTTAAAAAGTAATAAAGATAATAATCCTTATGATCAATTGTGCATGCTATTCGACATTCTGTTAAGTTATCGGCAGTACCTAGTAATACAGATTTGATTAAATACTATCTAATACATACAGAATTTTTATTAATGATAAATAATTAAAATGTATACCTGATTCTTTTGTAAGATCAACGATTTTAGGATTCTTTATTTTGAACAGCTGTATAATTTTTTGCAATTTTTGATCAGAAGTGAGTTTACATATTTTACTCCTAACATATCGCTTCTTTTTTTTATCCAGATAATCTGGAAGATCGTGCACCATGGACAAAGTAGCCGAAAAAACAAATGTCTGCCGTTTCTGCAGCTTCGCCGGATTTCCAGTTATCTTTTGCAATAAATTATGCAATTCTTGAAAATGACCCTTTTCCATCATTCTATCTGTCTCGTCAATAGCTAAATATCTAAATAACATATTTTCTATAGTAACATTTCTTAAAATAGATAATAGAACTTATTACTAGATCCTTAAGTTACCTGATAGAATCTATTTGACTGAGGTGAGAATTGCCTTCTTCAATTAATTCCCACAATCTTCCAGGTGTAGCAATGACGATTTCGGGACCTTTGCTTAATATTCTTTCTTGCTTTACTGCTGCCATGCCTCCAAGAACAACAGCTATCTATACAATAATATGACAATTAGAATTATACACAAACTATACAAGTCTGAACTTTGAAAAAGATAATACATACTTTAATATCTGTATATTTCGCTGCCTGAGTAAGATGACTCTTTATTTGAACTGCCAATTCACGAGTTGGTGCCAGGATTAAAGCATACAAAGGTTTGGTTGGAGTATTGTGACATGCGTCAACCTTTACATCATTCACAACATTCACGCAATTCTCAAACTCTGATAAGTCTTCACTTTCTAAATCAAATTTTGAAAAATTATTTGTAATATATTTAAATTCAAAAAATTAATTATAGTTTCAACGACTTTACTTAAAAAAAAAAGAGAGAATAAATTCAAACAGAAAAAGAAATTACTACCTTCAGTTTCTTTCTCTGGCAAAATCTGTCCTTCATTCTGGCTCTTTAAATCCAAGATACCTTTTATAATTGGAATACCAAATGCTAACGTCTTGCCGCTACCAGTCTCAGCAGCACCTAATATATCCCTGCGGCCCAATATGGCAGCTGGCACGGTCCGTGTTTGTATCATAGTGGGAGAATGAAAATTCTGATCGGCTAGAGCTTTTATTACAGCGGCAGGTACACCCATGGAACTCCATGCTTCAACATTAATCTTTTCCAAACTTTTAGTATTGTCCGTGTTAGAGTACAAGTCATTGTCACTATCAGAATTAGTTTGTTGATCAGCGATTTTGAGGTCTGCTGATTTTACTGTCTCTCTATCCTTTTTCTTTTTGTGTTTTGTTCCTTTCTTAGTCTTCGATTTCTTTGCAGAAGACTCAATGCTGTCAACATCAGCCTCTTCCTGTTCTTTTGGACATTTGCGCTTCGACGCCAACTACAATACAAGATATAACTTTAGAGAAAATCTTAAGCTATTAAAAAATAAATACTTACTTTCTGTTTCTCAGTAAGCTTCACTTTTGTGGTTACGATTTTGCCTTTTTTGCTACTGCGTTCTAAGTTATACTCGTTTAACTCCTCTATTCCAATTAATCCTTCTATGTCGTTGGATAATATAGTGCCTTCCAATGTTACAGGTTTCCATCCATTATTGTTAGCTCGTTTAACTTTTGTCATGATTACAATATATTTAACACTATTGCCTATATAAATATTACTGGCGAAACTTCAATTTGGGGGAAGGGTTAGGCGCCTTTAGCCTAGCAAAGGACTCTTTTGGCTATTAGACACAGTGCACTATAAGTGAAACTTCTTTTTTTTTTTTTTGGAGTCTTTAACGTGCCACCAGCCTAGCGAAGGGCTTTTTATGGCTACAGGACACTTAAGCGAAACTTCAAATATAGTACGATAACCTCAATCAGACAACACACGTGGTTATGATAGAATTCTTTTTTTCCTCACTCGAATCCATTCACGGGCGCCTCTACGTGTGCAAAACGTGCACTTTACACTGCGTAACCACGAGGATTCTCGACAGATAATATAGTGGTTCAAGCTTATCTACCGAAATTAAATCTGTCGATTTATTATGCTATTTTAAACACAGTAACCGCGATATATATTGTTTTACTACTGTTTCTTTCGCTTTAATACATATGTATATTATTATACGTATGTATTCAATAGTCAGTCCAAGACAAACTTTATTCGCGATTTATCGACAGGGAATATGGCTACGTAGTTCTACGTCCACATTTGGCGCAGATACTAGGCCAACGATCGGTCCCACGAAAACGGCTGGGATGGCCGCTCTCAGGTTGCTCTCTGGCGCGACACAGGCATATCGATTGTGTGTGTGGGGCGGCCGGCATGGGTGAAGGCCGTCGGACGCATCGCGATTTCCGTAACGGCTACTCGCGGGGCTTGAAGTTGTCCGGCTAGACCGAACGATGTACACGATCGGGAGATGATGCCGGGCACGTCTCGCCAGCTGGAAACGTCCAACGGTAACGAGAGATCACTTTAATTTCGCGCTCTCCGTCGTGTCTCATGGTACGATGGCAGCGGGAGGGAGGAGGGACCATTGCATCAAAATTTGACAACGAACGGCTCGGCTTCTCCTCAAATACGACGTTGGGAATTTGCGGGCTTTGACCGTCGTAAAGCGCGACGTCCACGTGTTGACCGCGGATGATCATCGCGAACTCGTGCCCGTTCAGATCTGTGCATCACTGTTGTGAGCTAATTTTTGCGACGTGTTGATGTTGCATCTTTGCGCGTCAAGGACCGGCTCCTAACGTGCTCCGTTAAATTGCTCCGTAAAATATAATTGTATTGTCGCGTTTGATTTAATTTTTATTATTTGAGAAACATTGGATGTTGCATAGTAAATTAATATTAATGTGTTAATATAATATTAATGTACTATTTTAAAGTTTATGGGTATATAAACAAGAATATTTTTCATTTAGAGTGATAATTGATTTATATTATACATAAGTTAATTAATTTTCAATTCCAAGAATGCCATTGCATTATGTTTCGTGCTTAGATCCTGATTGGAGCACTTTAATGGAGGTCCACCATGAACCGATTGAAAAAAACTATCAGCTGCTTGAAGAGATTGGCAAGTAAGCATCGCTATTTCTAATCGATTTCTCTTTTAGTGAAGTTTCTTTAACGTTCGATAATTTTTGTAATTTTGTGAAATACAGGGGTCAATTTGCTATTGTACGAAAATGTCAAGAAATAAAAACCGCCGCACTGTACGCAGCAAAAATTATGAGGAAGAGGCGAGTTGCCAGAGGTGTGGCTGCTGCCGACATTGGTAATATCTATCTTTATAACCATAATACCATGCTGATACTTTTCGTCTTGAAATACTATAATGAGATAATTTTTTTCTTCAGCACGAGAAGCTGGTCTTTTAGCTCGATTAAGACATCCTAACATTGTTTCCCTACACAAAGTAATAGACACAGGAACAACAGTGGTGTTGCTCCTGGAATTGATTACAGGAGGCGAGTTATGTCATTGGACTCCGTCTGGTGAAGCGGAAGCTGCTCATGTGGTATGTAACGGTATTACGCGTACAAAATATCCTGGGAATAATTTTTATTTATATTCTTTTTAAGGTGCGCCAAGTTTTAATGGCACTTAGTCACTTACATTCCCATCAAGTTGCTCATCTGGATATTAAGCCTGAGAATATTCTACTGTCGACACCACCACCGATGCCTAGCATCAAGCTGATAGGTAATTATCTACAGCGTTTTATGTCAAAGTCATCGATATAACTTCATCAATGCTGTTCTATAGATTTAGGTCTATCGCATCGACTGGTACCTGGTTCGGAGCACAGAGCACTATTTGGCACGCCTGAATTTGTGGCACCGGAAATCGTAAATTACGAACCACTGAGCTTGGGAACTGATCTTTGGGCTGTTGGTGTATTAACTTACATTCTTCTGAGCGGGACTTCACCATTTTTAGGCGAAGATAAGCAAGAGACATACGCAAACGTTGCTGCTTGTCAATACCAATTTGACAATGAATATTTCAGTAATGTGACCGAGATTGCCAAAGACTTTATACGATCCTTGTTGATCAAGGATCCAAAGTAAGTTACATGAGAATTCTAAATTGTGGACCTATTATTGATAAATTCGAGAGAAAAAAATTATTTCTTCATTTTAGGGAGAGAGGAAATGCTGAATCGTGCCTTAAACATCCCTGGATTCTCACGGTGTGTGCCTGAAAACAACTGCTCACATTGTCCAATCACATTGCGATTTATATTAATTACATTCAATATATTATAATTAATTTTATACCGTTTTGACAAATTTCTGTTTTAATCTGTTGTACAGTTATATCGTATATTACATATATACGAATTATTTTTTTATATACAATATACAATATACATATATACAATATACATTAAATCAAAAACAAATACGCACATTTTTTTTATTATACATATATTCCTTGGTTATTAGAAAATATATTTCTTTAATTTTATGCATATTAGACAACAAGAGATGCAAAATTATTTTATAATTTCAAAGAAATTACAAATATATTTTAT
Source organism: Tetramorium bicarinatum (assembly GCA_928718305.1). NCBI lineage: Eukaryota > Metazoa > Arthropoda > Insecta > Hymenoptera > Formicidae > Tetramorium > Tetramorium bicarinatum. The sequence continues at coordinate 7,433,175 of OV788321.1, forward strand.
TCTCTTTATGCACAGGAATCTGAAGCTCCTCAAGGTCTCGGTGGAGCAATGATCAGTGCTGTGAAGCGAGGTTGTGTTGAGGCTGTCTCTCAGTTACTGTTACAGGGTGCTCCATTAAATATGAAAGACTCTGTGAGACATCTTTTATTCATTTTACTAATATTGAGTACCAAGTGATAATGCGGATAAAATAGTTGCACATTCCTATTCCAGAAAGAAGACACTCTTTTGCATATTGCTTGTGAGATTGGCGATGAAGGAATGACGATTTTGCTGATAGAGAGCGGAATTGATCTAGACACACCGAATAAACAAGGTCTCACGGCGTTACATGTAGCTGCTCGATACGGGCATATTAATCTGGTCAGACATTTGTGCCTTGCTGGTTGCGACGTTGATAAAACGAATCGGGGAATCCGAGCGGATGTCACGGCGATCAAGTATGGACATCCAGATATCGCAAATTTATTAGATAAATTGAGAAATGTAAGTTATTATTCTACAATGCTTTCCGCATTTGGAAGAATTCATGCGAAAGTTGAATCTTGTTTTAAATCGTTTATAGCTGAATCAGCGCGAAAATTACATTCGTCAGCTGCAACCGACACACAGACCGATAGACCGGCTGCACATAAGACTACTTGGGCACTGCGCCTCCGGAAAAACGTCATTAATCAATTCTTTAAAATCTGGAATATTTAGTTTTGGCTTCTTTCGAAGGTCGAGAAGTCAGAATTGTAGCGCAAAGGTAGGCACGCAATAAAAATATAAAACACGATTAATAAATAAATAATGAAAATTATTGTTATGTAGAGAGAACCAAGTATCGAACTCGACGTGACGAGTAAACATGGTTCTCTCAGTTTTGAATACAGCGATAGTGAGTATGAAGGTACTCAGGGGGTAGAGTGGAGTCGCGGTCACGTAGGTAAGCGAATTATACTTAATTAGTAATTTAACATGAGTGTATAGAGTTATTATAATGTAATATGGATTGAACACTTTTAACATATGTTTTCAGATGTTTAATATAATAGATTATTTTAAAATTTAAAGTTGTTATACAGATATATTTGATTAACCAGGTGGCGAATGCGTCTTTTGGGAATTATGTGGACGCGAGGAATTTCTGGCGTCTTATCATTACGTACTTACGTTCCAGCAACCAGCAGTGCATCTTATTACAGTCAGTTTGAGAGAACCGCTAACCGTTCAGCTGCAGCAAATAAAATTCTGGCTGCAATTTATTTTGGATCGTATTAATCCAAGTAATGTTGGTAAGAACAATTTATTAAGACACTGTTGCGTCTCAGATCTTTTTTTATTGTCATTAATTTTTATAGAGGATAAATTTAATTTTAATTTTTGTCTTTTTTTTATTAAAGGATTTGGTGGCAAATGCAACGACGTAAAAGTAATCTTAGTCGGTACTTATGCACCAGAACCTTTAGCCCCGAATTCTAACGGTGGCAATCTACTTGCACCACTCTTGCCATTTCTGAAAGACTTTACATCAATTTTGGGAGAGGAGCCTCAAATGGTAGCACTGGACGCAACTAATCCTTCTAGTCCTGGCCTGAAACTCCTCAGATCTTATTTAAATAATGCGAGGATGGAATTTCTTGAGGTGAAATGATTATATTCTTTGTAAAATTATAAATTTATCACATTTCATTTATAACGTTAGAAGAGATTATCTTTCTCATAACTCATTTGTCTATGCAGAAATGAGAATTGGCGAGCAATCACGAATTTGATAAATCTTTTTCTAATGAGAATTTGTAATCTCTTCTGATCTTACATCTCTTTACCATCTGATATTATACATATATCTCTAATCCAAAATATATATCAGTAAATGCATGATATCAGTATGCTTGATACTAAATATGTGCGAGCAGAACCGTTCGATTCTGCAGCCTGTTGATACAAGCAATTGTGACTAACGCAACCTTGTGTACATAATCACATTTTCGCAGGAAATTGTACTAATTTGTACAGCATGTAATAAATGTGCGCATTAACCCTTCGTGAAACGGTTCTGGTCAATAATGGACTACCTCATTACGCTGTTGTTTGTACAATTCATTCATCAATCTCGAAATTTGCAGTATTAATATATTGTTGAATCAGGCATTGACTCTCAATGAAGGCAATACGACAATTTCTATAATCACTTGTATAATTTTTCTCTTGACATCCATGATGCATGGTTGATTTGATATATGTACAAATAATTGAAAGCATTGAAAGTACCTTCTGTGCTTTGTGACTTTCGACGATATTCAATTATTTGCAATGTTTGATTGATTGAGCGCACTATTTCCAATGAAAAAAAATCCGATATCATGTCATATATAAATATATATCACATTGAATCGAATTTATTAAGAACATATGTTTTAGTTGCTGATTATTTGGCCATTAATGTTTATTAACAAGCCTTAATGCATGCAATGCATGATGTAGGATGGACCGGAAGTTGCAGAAAGTATTCTCCGACGTGACGCGCCGCGTGCTGCGGCTACGTACGTGCCCCTGGCGAATCTTGATAAACAGGTCGAAATACTTCTCTCAATTCCTTTAAATAATTCTGAATGATGTGTATAAAGTGAAACTGTACTTTGGTTCAATAGTTGCACTAATGCTTTCTCCCATGTATACATACATGCACTATATTATATCTATCTTAAAGACAATAAAAGAGATTCTCTCTCTTGTATATATTTTCTGCATCAATGTGATACCGGGATAAAGACAGAATTCTGTTACTATGGATGTTAATCGCGTATTATAGAGCGCCTTAGTGTGGACTGGTCTCGCTGAAGCATGGAGGTCGTACATGCAGTCGTTAGAAGTGCCTCCGTTAATGCTTACTCAGGAAGAATTTCTGAACGAGATTCGAAAGATCAATCCTTTAGTTTGTTTGGAACATTGTAGACATCTCGGATTACAGTTACAGGTTTGTAGTATATTAATTTCAATTAATTTTTAAGATGTTGCTTTTGTTTTTTAACAATAACTTCCTGTTAAATTATAGAACTTGGGGGAATGTATTCTTCTACCTGGAAACTTGATAGTACTTAGTCCCGAATGGTTTTGGCAAGACGTGCTAAATTGGCAATTAAGTCCCGACCAAAGAGGACGATTGGGCGGTCGTACCACCGGTGTTTACACTTTAGAAGATTTTCAAGCGCGATGTCCATGCCCCGCCGCTCAAGCTCTGCAAGCTTTACAAGCAGTCAATTTATGCGTTCCGGTATGTTTTAGAAAATTCGCTCAATTGATTGATTATTACTTGATTATTATATTTTAGTGCGAAATGGATGATGACGAAGTGGAGTACGAGATACCATGTTTAAACCTTGTAGAGCGTCTTCCAGGTTTATGGGAACCGTGGAAACCATGTTCCAATGGGTTACCTCACGCTGGTTTACGCCTTTGTCCAGAGGAAGCACCTTTATACCACTTGACTGCTATATTTACGCATTTACAGGTAATTGATATATTTATAATAATAGAAAAATGCTGAAAATACTAGAATATATTAAAAATACTAAAAATGTATAGGCACAACTGAGAAAAATTACTCAAACGTGGGATCCATCAAATTCGGATCTGTATCAGTGGTGGCGAGGGTCAAAATTGTGTTTGGGACCTTGCGAGAGTATAATCACTTTCGAGGAAGAGGAACACAGCTGCGTGGAAATTCAAGTTCGCGGTCCGCGTGGTTCTAGTGCGCAGTGTTTTGCTCTTCTCAGCGTGATTCTGGACGCAATAGATGCAACCATTGAATTAGTCGCACCCGGAATGTTACTCGAGAGGCATTGGTTGAGTCCTAGCCAGCTCCGAGAATACGACGAGGTAAATAAAGTTTAAAACACGTATTTAGATTTATATTATAAAATAAAAGAATTGTGATCATGTTTATTTTAATTGACACATTTACAGATAATTCATTCTTGGGCGCCAGCCACTGTTATATCGGCTTTAATTGACAAAGGCCTCGAAGAGGCGACTCTTAAGAATCCTCTAAACGATCGACAAGAAACCGTGTGGGAGATAGTAAGTTGTGGGCTACCGTTGATGGAAAACTGCGTTCCCGGGCCGAAACAACCTGTAAAATACATAAAGCCCGCAGTGCAGCGGCGACTGGCGCAGATGCTGGATCCGCCTGATCATCATGGAAGAGATTGGTGCTTACTCGCCGTGAGGCTCGGTTTGGGGGACCGCGTCGCCCAACTAGATAGCACAGTGGACAGTCCAACTTTGAGGTAAGAAACTTTTGAAACATGCCGATTGCGTCGTAATGCAACTAAGGCTACGTTCCATTTAACGCTCGCGAGCATCGTTAGTCCTTGTTTAAAATTTGATGAACAACAAGGATAAAATGATTTCACGAGCGTTGTGAGCGTTAAATGAAACTTACCCTATTCCAAAATTCCATATTTGATTCACAGGTTACTGAACTGCGCTGGTGCGGAATGCACCGTCGGTTCGCTGGTTCAACAATTACAAGCGCTTGATCGCGAAGACGCCGTGCACCTGCTGCTCACATATACGCCAACCTATGTGCTATTGATGTCCGTTGACTCCGAGACAGGGTCTAATCTTTCCAGATGACGATGTTGCTCTCATCAATGGTGCATCAGCACCTTCTAGGTGTTCTTTTTTCTGAAACACCGCACATGATGGATAGCATTGTCTTTCTATTTCCGCCCAGTGTAAATCGTACGTTAATTTGTTAAGTACGTGTATCCTTATATGTAACTTAACTTTAGCGATCGATCGCATTGCGCTACGAACTGAGTGATATAAAAGGGATTCGGAACGTTTTTTGTACTGTTTTATATTCTTTCGTTTTCTTTAATTTTTACATTTTGTACTTACTAGCCGATGAGATATTTGTTAATTCGTATTATTACATTAATTTGTGGTATGATTACTGCAAACGGAAATCGATTTCTCTTCTCATGCCTTTTAATTTATATTCATTATTATGCAGAAACTTGTATTACTTATTTTTATTTCTTGATAGAATTGTGCTGTGGTTAACATTACATTAATAAGCGTTGTGCAGTTTGTTGTGTAGTTTGGATTTTTCTTGTTATGAAGCTGTTAATTCCAAGGAAATGATGCATTTATAATATTATAATGTGCGATATGATCATGTTTGATATCTATATTGTTTTGAGCGCTTTTCTTGATACGCTGATATGATCTTGATATATACATATATATAAATATATATACATGTATTACATCTTGCCAAAAATCTATGTCAATATGCACCGCTTTTTCAATACTTCGGAATATTTACCAAGCATATATATATGCGCAAAAAATAAAACAATTTGCACAGTCTATTACCTTCGAATATACCATCTGTGTATATTTGATAGTTGAATGCATATTTCTACTAAACTATATGCAACGTCTTTACTACGTGCCATATACAAAAATTGTAAAAGTACATGCGATATATTCGGAAAAAGAGAAACTAAAGATATAAGTCAAACTAATTCTTCTGTAACATGACTGGACTGCGCGTTACTTACTTTTTATTGTAAGCAACATTTACAATTATAAAAGTCTGCTTATTTACATACCTGTGAATTGATTAGAAAATCGATCTCACATATGTGTAACAATTAAGAAATATGTACTATTAACAGTAAAAACATTCGCATTGAAACATCCGTAGGATTTCATAGCTTTCTCACATGCAACATCTTATAATAGCTTAAACAAAGAAATTACATGTTATAATTTGAGACTGTTGTAAAAATAAACCGGTGAAATTATTAAATATATCTTTCGCTAGATTTAATTGTCTTATTATTATTTTTATCTAATGGCCTACAGATCCTTACATTTTACTTGTCTATTTCAAGATTTACAAAATAATTCCACAGATAATTTTCATCGCCTTATTTTTGATACTTAAAATTTTTCAATCTATCTTCTAGGCATACAATTTTTTGTTATACTTTCGTAAAATCTCTTTCCAGCAGATAGAGATTTTTAATCTCAGAGCTTTAAGTGCGGCTTCATCAAAAGTTCCGCGCGTGACACAACCCGTTCGATAGACAAGGTTTCGATCAGCGGGAAGATTCGAAGCCAGTCCACGCCGATTGACATTTTAACGACTCATAATGTCAATCGGGCCTATCGAGGTGACGATGGACTTGGTCAGGCTGTTTACTACGGGGAGTTGATTACGTGGTCGGCAGAAAACAGGAACGGGATTCTTTTCGGGGGCCGAGAATAGCATGGGAACGAACGGATATCGCGTTTCGTAGGCAGCCGCGGCGACGACGGCGGAGGGTAAGTTTCGGGACGACAGCCAAAGTCCCCAAGCAATTATAGAATTGGATTGGATCGGGGAGTTCGGGAAGGCGGCCGGCACCGCCGCCGAAATCGGTTTCGTTTTATTTTAGCTTAGCTGTCGAAGGCATCCGGTTGTGCATTCTCCCCGCGGATCGATCACAGTGAGTGTCCCCCTTAGTAGGAATTTCTCTGCTCGTCCAGCATCACCGCGCGAAATTTATTAAACGATTAATAGGGTGATATAGATACATCGGGCATTGAATGACGGGGTGAGATCTCGCGGCGAGTAATACCGACGTTCTTGTGATTGCATCACTGGTCGTCCTTCTTTTACTCGCTATATTTAAGGTATGGGCCCTGCTCCCTGCGACGAATTAAAATATTTATTTAGTACCTTATAGAATCAATTAGAATATTTGTACTTGAATTTTAATCAAAGTATTTTTATTATTTTAATTTGTATTTTAAAGTGCGCGATTTATGGATTTTCTGATCGCGTAGTTGATAGCGTAATTTTCTTTCTCTTGTATTCATCATTCGAAATCGCACTTTACTGTTATGAGATAATTGTGATATTCAGGATAATTGATAAGGGAAAGGTCCAAAATCGCGCGTCACGATGGAGGCGATCAAGAAAAAAATCGCGGCGTTAAAGCTCGAGATGGATGCCGCGAATGAAAAGGTCGAAGTCAACGAGACGAAAGCGAAACAGGAAAATATAAGAGCAGACAGGCTAAACGACGATACTAGTGATCTGCAGAAACGATTGTCCCAATTGGAACGGGATTACACTATCTGCAAAGCTAACTTGGAACAGTCAACCGCTGATCTAGAGCAGTGCGAGAAATCTTGGTCCAAAGTGTGTAATAATGATTAACATGAATGGATTTTTTTATATCATATTTTTACAATATAAGCAAGCGTCTTTTTCATAAATATGTGATAAATTTTTACAAAGAAAATAATTTCCTAAGATAACACGACTTATTGAAGCTATCAACAGTTGAGACTATTAAAAGATGCTATCAAAAAGCTACAACAATCAATATGTTAAGCTTCAATAAGCATCTATCTAAAGAATCTTTTCCTTGTACCAATTCATTGCGTTCTACATACAGGCTGAGCAAGATCGTACCATTTTGACGAAGAGAGTGCAGGAAATCGAAGCGACTCTTCACAAAAAGGAAGAGCTGCGTCTTTCCGCCACCATAAAGCTGGCACGTGCGACCGAGCTCGCAGACGACGCGCAGAGGTTCGTTAAATTTGACTAGATTTTAACGTTTTGCAAACATGATGATAAATCGTACAGATTATACATAAATTAAATGCTAAGATAAATTATAAAATAGGATTTGATGAAACAATTCTATTTTCCTTTTTCTTGCGTACAGAATGTGTAACGTCCTGGCGGACAGGAGTCGCTTGGACGAGGAACGTATGGAGAAACTGATGTCGGAATTAAAGGACGCAAGATTAATTGCTGAAGATGCTGACGCGAAATCCGACGAGATAGCCAGGAAATTGCAGTTCGTGGAGGAGGAGTTGGAAGCTGCTGAAGAAAGAGTGAAGACTAGCGAGGCGTATGCATAGCAATTACAATTTGCATTACATACATATAAATTATATATTTTAATTGATAATTCTAATTGAAAAATTTTTCTTCTCAGAAAAATTGTGGAACGCGAGGACGAACTCTTCATCGTACAGAATATCGTGAAATCCCTCGAAGTATCCGAGGAGAAGGTGACGAAATATAATACGCGATAATTATCAGTCGCGGTGCAATATGTTTTAAATTATTTTGATTTGATTTCAGGCAAACCAACGGGTAGAAGACTTTAAGGTTCAGTTGAAATCCTTGAAAAAGAAACTGAAGGAGGCGGAGAAACGCGCGATCACCGCCGAAAGAACTGTCAAGGCGTTATTAAAGGAAGTGGACACGAAGGAAGGTAAAAATTCTCCGAGAGATTTTATTTCTAATTAATTTTGTAAATTATTTAATAAAATGATTCTGCTTTTTCTTATCTATGCCATGAAAAAAATGGTTGCTCGTTTCAGACGAACTCAGAGAAGAGAAAGAAAAATACAAGGCGGTCTGCGACGACATGGATGCGACGTTCGCCGAGATGACAGGATACTAAAGTCTTGCGGACGGACTCGATTTTTGACTCTCGCTGCTACTCCTACGCTTCCCTCCGCTTATTCGCTATCTTTTAATATTCATTAGTTTCGGTTCGTTGTGCTTAAACGTCGCTTAAATCGTGATGCCGATTTGTTTGATCGTATGGAGTGCCGTGAGCGATATTAGAAATAATCTGCTTCGCGCAATAATCCACTGATGGACAAGGCAATGCAATGCGGCTTGTTGCTATAATTGCTTCGCTTCATGTAACACCTTGCCAAAATCGAGCAACTGGTTCATGGTCGCTCGTTGTTCGCTATGTCGATCAAAGATTCGCAGTTTCATCTATTTTTTTTTCTTTCAGAGACGGAGGGATTTAATGTCGAATGCGCGAACGAGACCATAATATTGCGCATCCTTTTTACCATTCAATGTAATATGCGTATTTTCAATAAACAGTATCACAAATTCTCTAATGAGTTTTAATCTTTTATATATCATACTGCCAGCAGATAATAATAAAGTTTAAAAAAATAGCCATATGAATAATAATGTAAAATGAGAAAAAGTTAAATTTCAATTCTATTCGCTTTTTAATATGTCATCAATAATGAATTTTCTCAATATTAAAAATATTATTTGTAAAATATATTATTTTTAAATTGGATTTTGATAAAAGATATAACTGCAAAATTAAATCTCAACGTTTGCGACACATTAAAAATATGAAATAAAAGTTATATGTGTTATTTAAGTTCACAAAATAGAGATATGTATATTACATCCATTATTGAATTTTATTTTGTAACGTGATAATTATAAAACAAATATAATGCAAAGTAATTGTTCGACGATCAATGTATCTGCGATCGGCAACAATCATCGGCACAACAAAGTAGACCACTGCTTTAAGAAGAGTCCAAGAATTCCTTTGAGCCTAACTAAAGCGACAGTCATTTTTATTCTTTTGCATTGCATCGAACCTATAAAACATTGTCCTCATCGGTCACTGAGTACAGTAACCCACGGACGTTGCATTTTGATACTTCGCTCGTTTCTGCAGTAATTAAAAATTCTGTTTAACAGAGTGTAAAGCTGAAAATTATCATTTTTATATACGACAAAAAGATACTTCAAAGTGAAAGTGTTTTACGTGAGCTTAACCAAAGAGATTTCTTGCTCAGATACTTGCAATAAATATAAAACATAAAAATAATTATCATAAACTACAAACATAAACAATTATTATAAAAATCTTTGCTGCACTAAATAAATTTAGTTAATTAATAAAAATTCATTTCCTTACAGTTTAATAAAGCTGTTAGAATAATTCATTGAACGGAATTTATCTCTTAAAAATTCTATTAACATTACTAATTAAAAAGAATATTTCTAATTAATTTTAAAGAAAAATATGAACGCCATTAAGAAACGACTGCAGACGTTGAAGCTCGAGAAAGATCTCGCGATGGATAAAGCTGATCTGTGCAGTCAGCAAGCGAAGGAAGCAAATCTGAGGGAGGAAAAATTGAGGGATGAGGTTCGTGAATTGGCGAAAAAGCTGTTGCAAATGGAGCATGATTTGGGAGTGAGTAAGGGCCAACTAGTGAAATCAAACAGAGATCTTGAGATAAAGGAAAGGCTGTATATCGTGGTTAGTGAATCGGAAGAAATGTATCAAATGCGTTCGAAATTCGAGTTCGCTTTTATCAATTATAAAATTGCAGACGCAGTCAGAATTAGCGGTGTTGAATAGAAAAATGCAGCAGTGCATACAGAATTTAGAGAAATCGGAGGAGCGACGTTTGTCGGCTCAAGTAAAGCTCGCGCAAGCCATGGAAACTGCTGAAGACGCAAAACGGTATGAATATTGTAGTACGACTATAAATATTCATGCTTCTATATAAAATTTACCATGCAAAAAATTTTTGCTATAAAATGTTATTTAAGGTATTATACATAACTGATAGAATATTGTACATTAATAGCTCTGTTATATAACAGAAAATAAATTTTTATTAATACCATCATTGTTTTTTCTCGAGAACTCTTATGAACTGCTATAATTATAAAATTATTTTTACTCAGCATCTGCAAAGTCCTGGAGAACAGAAGCAAGCAGGATGAAGAGAGAATGGACCAATTGATGGCGCAATTAAAGGAAGCGAGACTCATCGCTGAAGACGCTGATACGAAATCGGATGATATTTCGAGAAAATTGGCGTTCGTCGAGGACGAGCTCGAAGCGGCGGAAGAAAGAGTTAAATCGAGCGAAGCGTATGCGATTCTCTAAATATAGAGACTGCGTTCTTTTTGGCGACCCTTTCTCCTTTCTTTATTTTTAGTTTAAACGGGAACGTTTTACAATGTATCCTATTTTTGAGGATGTTTTACCTTTGCATAAAAAATTCTAGATATTTATTAAGTCGTATGTATAGAAGTTTTTTATTCACTCAAAAAACCTTAACATATGCTTGACAGGATATTATGTTTTAGGAAAATTCTCGAGAGGGAAGACGAGTTATTTATCATCGGCAATATATTCAAGTCCTTAGAAGTGTCCGAAGAGAAAGTAGATATACTTTTGTACTAATAAATATGTATCTTTTATATCTAAAAATTTAGAAATATATAAAGACTGTTTATTGCAGGCCAACCAAAGGGTGGAAGAATTTAAAGTACAGCTGAAGGAATTAAAAATGAAACTGAAGGCTGCTGAAAAGCGTGCAATAATTGCCGAGAAAACTGTCAAGATATTCACGAAAGAACTGGACAAGAGGGAAGGTAATAATCATATTATACGCACATTTTATAGATTTTAAATTTTCAAGCTTGTGGAAACGATACCGATTGTTATTAATAACTTGTCGTTCACGTTTTAGATTATCTGTTAAAAGAAAAGGAAAAATACAAATACATCTGCGATGATCTGGACTCCACGTTTTCGGAACTTACGGGATACTAAACAGACTTTACAGATCGATCGATTATATCGCCAGTCAGAAGAATCGCATTACACAAAAAGATAAATACAAATTTTCACGTCTGTCAAATATCTCGTGAGGTTCGCCCAGAAAATCAACCTTATGTTACTTTACACGATATCAATTTATTTAATCGATTCTACGATCGACACAATGCATCGAAATGCCGTACCACAGATTTAATACAGTTTAAATTTAATCGACAATTCGTTTTAATCGTATAATCTCCGATCGCAGAACGGAGAAAGAATTTGCAAACTTCTTCATTTCACGGAGCTTTTGCGATGACTTTTACGCAATCTCACGCCAATCTTGGACCGTCCGCGCCGTACTCGCGCCGGTAAGCTTTCTCTCTTTCTCTTTCTCTCTCTCTCTCTCTCTCTCTCTCTCTCTCTCTCTTTCTCTCTACAACGACGTAATTAATTGTAGTTACAATAACAATTGTCCATTTGATTTGTTCGCTCGCCTCCTCCATCCATATACATGCAACAATTAAAGTATATTCTCCGAGCTACACGGATTATCGCAAATGGCGATGAGGGATGCACCGAGTTGTGTCACTGCATCATCCTTCGAGGACCGTGTAATTATTCGATACAATGTAAAGATCCGATAAATCGACCAAAAGTATCTTACCGCGACGAGATCTTAAAGTACCAAATTGCAATCAGATAAATGGCAAGACCGTTTAATCCAAATTAGCTTCGTGAAAAATTGCGCAGTAAAAAATTCGTTGATGAGATTTACTCGAGATCGTTGATTAGTCGTCGAGTAGTTTTCGTTAGCTTCTTATATTTATTAAGATGACGAAGAGAACTGGTCCCTGAAAGGTTACGGCAAGATATTGACAGAACTCGGTCGATCCATGACGCAAGAAAAATGTACAAAAATCGTATCGACGAAAATGTCCGGCAACCGTACCAAGAGCAAGACGGCGAGTCATACTTCGTCCTCTTCGAAGATTGCTCTATCGAATTTAATCGAACACTACGAGTTTGATTGACGTGCTTCCCTTATATACATTAACATACGCGCCGTACATGCCTGTATGCACGCGTCTTGATGCCCGTGTACTCAAACATATTGTATTCTACATACGTATTATCTATGGCCTCGTCTTCGTAGTGTCGCGCACAATTTTCCTTAACTTATCTCGCATTATCTCGCAATAAACCTGAAATTCTAAACGTCCCTTAATATTATGGCATGACTAGAATTTCTTAATCCCTCCCTAGACTTCTCTTTTTCGTAAGATCAAAATCACCGTCGACATGTTGTACGGTAGTGTACATAAATTCGGAGCAGCTTCCTTCAAGCTGAAATAAACTAGGAAGTGGAAGTACGTACGCCATCACAGAGGTCTGAATATAAAAACATCATATAATATATCATCATATACTTAATTATTTAGAGTGACGTTTGTCGGCGGGAGAAAAGGGGCCAAACAGGTTTTCTTTTTACGTTAAACGTCACTATGATCTTGGTAAAAATTACAAAAACATCTTTTCTTTCGTTTTGGAATGTGTAAAGTGATCTCAATTGGACTCTTTAGGACACGGTAAGTAATGGCAGTGTCATGGAAATATTGGAAGTTCGCTGCGCAGCGGGATGCATGCGTAATTAATTAATTAATTAATTCTAATGGCGATTTCGTAATGGTACTTTCGAGTTCAGTCTGAAAAAGAGTTTCGCTGGTACGACTTATTGCATAATAGTAAGATTGGTCGCGTTTAATCACGAAGAGTCAAAGGTGCACGACATTAGAAGAGAGATTTGAAGAAGGAGAGAGCCTATTCACCGCTGCTCTCCTTCAAGCGGCTCGGCCGACATTTTTACAGAGTGGGAAACGAGATCGTTACGATTAGCTTCGTACTCGATTCCTCCGATCGTAACGCGCTCCGCGTACAGGAAAACGTTCTACATAGAAGTCTTAGGTTTAATAACGGACTTAAAGTAATCAACGGTACTATATTCGTACGTATATAAACTTTACAATGCAACAGAGCCCAACCGTCAACGATCCGCTTTTTGGAGACTTGAAAGTTCAGTCTCTTCTCCTTTCCGATCCGTTCTTATCCCGATTCCTAATAATATGCGCGCACCGAACACAGACGAGCATGATTTTCAGGATGGCGAAAGCTTCGAGTTGCTTCTCGATTTATGAGAAATGGGAAGAAAGGTTTTATTAAATATCGATAATGTGTGGGCGAAATTTATTTAGACACTAGAAAAATTAAATAAACGGAGTTGTAATGAAACATTTATCATGAGATAAATAGCAATAAATTAATATAATGAGAAATAATGGACAGATGATTAGTGCTTTTCAATATCATATCAAATAAGTACTTCCCATGAAGAAATGAATAAAAATTTCTTACGTATTAGATGTATGTTAGATATATTTATCCTACGTAATAATGTTATATATATGTATGTATAAGTATGTTATAATGGAAATTATCAGAAAGACTAAATGAAGAAAAGTGATGTGTATGTAAAAATAATACAAATGAAAAGGAATTTTTCATGATGGAAGCAGAAGCAGCCTGCCATCTCTCTTGTTCATGATACGCTAAGTACTTTCCCGTGCTCTGTTCGTACGATTAAGTCTTTGGTCTCGAATGGATCGCCCGCCGGCGAAACGACTCGCAGCGGTCTGAGCAAATTGTCGTTTTGGCACGCATTCGTACGATTTGACGATCATCCACGCACTCGGACTCGAACTCACTCACGCACTTTACGCATTCCACACACGTGTATTATCTCGCGTCGCGTCATAGACAAGGAAGAGGAGAAGCACGTACTTATAGATACTTTCGATTAGCTTTCTCGGCTCGATCAACGAAGAAACACGTTTACAGAAGAACAGTTTAATAGTGTCGCACAGTTCTGTCGTACAGTTATAAATATATCATTGACCAGATATTATAAAATTTAATATCTGGAATGCAAAAGCTCTTTTTATTGTAAATTGACCTAATATAATTAGTAATAACAGTGTAATTAAAAATTGTTAGGATTTATATAGAAATTATCATGTGTTCTTCTGTACTCGCCCATCCTCGTTGCCTCGATCTTCCCCGCGATCTTATTTATGCACACCTCTCCCTCGATCGTCGTTAACGAGCAGAACGTAATTTACCTATCGTCGTCGTATAGAAGACGTGGCAGTCAAGTGACCCTACGAATGGCCACGAGGAAATTCTCAACGAGACACGAAGGGAAGAGATCAATTTACCTAATTTTTGGCCCACGGGTTTAAGAGAAAAAGGGGATCTACCGTGGGGGTTGCGACATCCGAGGGACAGATTAGACGGCGATGGAGTAATCCGAGGAAGGATTATTCTGAGTGCTTGGCCGCGACCATAGGGAGCTTCGCAACCCCAATTTCAATTTCTTCAGAGAATCGATGTCGCACTCGGCCTCGCTGAGCTCCGGTCGGTCCCCGTTCCCCGGCGTGGGCACAACCCCCTGATTGCCGCCGACGAAGGCGGTCTCCGCGACCGAAATCGGCGGCAGTAGTGTGCGTAGAGAGCTCCTGCTGGGAACATGCCATCTTACGAGACAGCCCAAAAAAGACGATTTTACTGACAGATGTTGCGAATGAGCGTTTTATAATGGAGAATAACCGAGTGATCAAATGAAACGGGCGCTTAATTAATTTAATATACAAATTTTTAATAATTTTATAATGTGTTCCAAAATTTGGGTTATTTATGAGATAAATATGCAGTTAGCAGTACATGACTCAGAATCATTCAAATATTTTTGTGTATATTTTAGCACTGAAATCATCTGAGAGATTAGAAATTGAAAAATTACAACAAAATGAAATTGATTAGAATCTGTATACTTTGCTGTTTCAGAATTATTACCTTGATCGCCCCCTCCGTGGCAGTGACTTCTGTTCGGACATGGGAGAAATGTCCGAAGACGTGCTCGACGTGCCGTGATAGATAAAGTCCGAGACCGCGCGAACTGAAACAACAATTCAAATTAGCATATTGATGTGCCAATTGTTTTAATAAACTTCAGATCAGAACGTACTATGTTTTAATTTTCCAGCGTCCAACTGATTCGACGACTCCGTGCGCGAACTTATCAGTTGATCCGGGTCAGATTCGCTCTCGTCGCTCTCGACATCCCCCGGGGTTTGCTGTTTTCTCTGCTGTCGCCTTCTCGACGAGACGCTCTTCATGCTCTGTGTTAATTAGATTTTTACATGCGAAATGCAATAGAAGTTTAAATCAATTCTGATCTCCATATAGATTTACATTATTAATTATACATATAATTAACAATTTGCAAATTAAATATTCAATATATTACGTAATATGATATTAATATAATTTAATATATTTTATATATAATATTCCATATTTCATATATAATTTATAATAAATTCCAAAACTGAATTGAGTAATTAATGAAGCCCTAATAAAAGGAAGAGATTTGAGATGTACCGTCGCCGCCGGTGGAGGGCTCGCGCACCCTTCGGTCATGGCGTGCTCGTGGTACATGAAGCTGTGTAGAAGAGTGTTGTTCGGGTGAAGACCGGCCGCCGTAGCCTCCGCCGCGCCTCCCAGTCCGCCCAATGCGCCCAACCCTGCCAGGCTTCCCCCGCCACCCTCCGAAAGCTGGAACGTAGCGTACGGCGAAATGTCCTCCGCTGTCTCTGTAACCCACCAGAGGCATTGCCTACCTTTCAAATCGCGTCAGATTAACTGTCTCAGTCATCCATCCCTTTCGATTTCATATTCACGAACGAAGACATGCGAAATTATTACTTAGACATAAATTTGATTATTTCTTATGTTTAAGACTAATTAAAGAATATCAGAGAGTTTTCAAGTTTTAATAAATTAATTCTATGGTTTAGAAATGTATAATATGAGATAGTTTTTAAGTAATTTTTAAAGTTTAATTTTTATTTCTTTAAGTAGCCTTATTTTACTGTTGAGCAACGCTAAAGATGGCCTTGTACCTGTGCAACAGTAATTATAGTACCAAACCTGATGGTTGTCCATATCGTAACAAAGGTTCACCTGGAATCTTGTCGGGCCCCGCACCCGTATTCGCTGCTTGTTGCAATGCCACTTTATGTATTGTGGCATAATAACGCTCTCGCTGGGTCTCCGCGTTCTGTTGATTTTCCTGCGACTCTTTCATCGGTCGTTGCATTTGACCTCCCAAATATCCTGACAAATATTCTTCCAATTAATCTTTTTAATTTCTTCGACTTGTTACAAAAAAAAAAATCAAAAACTGTATATTTGAAGTGACATTGCGGAAGAATAACAAGATAATTTATTTAAATATATAATAAAGATAATAAAAAAAATTAACGACCAAAAATATCTCATGAAAAAATTTCAAAGGCGGAAATTGCATGTTTCATTAAACTGAACTCACTGTTCTTCCAGCGAAAGGCGACAATCACCGCTGCGGCGACCAACGCGATAGTAGCCACTAGTAATGGCAATATCACTTTAATGTCTGCGTAAAACGGCATGGTCGACGTCATCCCGCGCTTTGATATCTCTGGCGGCGGTATTTCTGCAAAGTTACAGGAACACAGTGCTTTTGGATAGAAACTTTTAAATTTAGTTTCATCGGAACGGCACAAACACACCTTCAATTGCTATTATTTTTCAATGAAAGTTGCGTTATATCAAGTTTCCATGCACTAGTTGTCTTGATTTGATTTATCTTCAAACTTACCACCTTCCTTCGTTAACGTTACAAACGTAAACTCCGCCTGATTGCTGCCGGCCACGTTATGAGCCTCGACCTTGAGTTGGTAGACCGAGCTGGGTGTTAAATTCGTCACGACGAATCGCCGTTGCATCTTGACATTATTCGACACGAGGGTCCAATGAAACTCATTTATCGGCCTGTATTGAATGACGAAGTACTTTATGGGGCAACCGTTATCGGGCCAGACGTGTAATCGCAGCACCAGAGTGGTGGAATTCGGGTTGAGGAAGCTTGCCGCCGGCGGGATTCCCGGAGCTTGACCCTGAGTTCGAACTGAGAGTACTGGCGACGACGGACTGCTGCCGATTTTATTATGTGATGTTAGATACAATTGATACGTGTTTCCGCACAGGAGTCCCTGTTAAAGAAATTACAATTGCATTCTCTTTGTATTGCTTTCTTATTTTTATTAACTTAATTAACTTAATATCTAAACTAACAGAAATATTTGTTTATCCACTCTTAAAAAAGCGTGTTAAGATAGGAACGCATGCAAAAAAATTTTAACATTATTTTAATTTTAAAATGTAATGTATAATTGGATATTGAATAATAAGTCTAAATTGTTTGTTCTGATTCGCGTAGTCGAGCCTCGAGACGCGAGCCGATTCCGAGACGTCACCTTCTCGCCACCACTCTATTAATACTCCGCGTGGGGTACGAAATAAGGCTATAGCACACAAATTCTATAATGCTGTCTACACTGAGGGATGATCCTACTTGTGGCTCATCCGAATACATAGTGTAGACGGGTAAAAATCATATCTAAGTCCAGTAATAAAAAAGAATAGTCGGATGAGCCACTAGTAGGATCATCCTCCAGTCTAAACAGGGCATAAGACCAATAACAGTAAAATTTCGACCAGTCGCGTTGTTCGCGTCGACCGTCCATCCGGCGGACTATCCGTGTTGCACCATTCGTTCATAATCTAAATCGAGTACAATTGATTGAAACCTTGCTGTAACAATTTACGGAAAACGTGGACTATGTGTCTATAGTCTATGCTGCATAATAGCGGGCGAACGGGTGCAGTACAGTATCGGGCGCCGACGGGAATTGTCGTGGCGCACTGTTTAGGGGCATACGATCGTTCTCTCTACCGTCGCGAGTAGTTATACAAATGAAATAGTTGTACAGTGTATATATAACAACGAAGCATTATTGCAGTAATCCCACATGGCCGTTTAATAATCCAACATTGTGTTACTTCCCCGTCGGCATGCGTTGTTTCGTTCCGTCGTTCGAAACGGGATCGCGCGATTCCGTATACTTTCACGCTCTTCGCCCGAAGATTTTTTAATGTGAGATTTGCCGTTCTCAAACAAGTGTCGGAAGTATAATTATCGTAATGCGACGACTTAACGCGCCTTATAATCATAAGTGCGCGCGTCCGTCAACGTCCACTATTAACCGTCGGGCCTCGTCGCTTCGAATTGAGTCGATTTCTCACGCGGTGAAGATCACATTTTAATTTGAATTATTTATTTTATTATATTACAAATAATAAATATTTGTGTTCTCTTAACGTATGCTCGTATATTACGCTGTATTTTATAACATTTGTGATAATCTGCATATGAGGTAAAGTATTCTCATATTACACGGTGCTTTCTTAAACTGTAATTCTATATAATTCTTGCGCATGTTATTCTTTAAATATTATTTTGATACACACACAGTTACTTCGAATTTTTTTAAATAAGATTATTTCTAATATTCGTCTCATTGATAATTTTATTAAATTCATAATTTTGTGGAGTCTTATAAATATTAAGAGTTTGTTTATTATAAACTTAATAAAATTTTAAAGTTTTTTTTAAGATAAAATAA
Source organism: Tetramorium bicarinatum (assembly GCA_928718305.1). Lineage (NCBI taxonomy): Eukaryota > Metazoa > Arthropoda > Insecta > Hymenoptera > Formicidae > Tetramorium > Tetramorium bicarinatum. The sequence goes on from OV788321.1 coordinate 7,452,202, forward strand.
AATTTTTTGTTATACTATTGAACCACTTTTCTTTTTCCATAATCCTTTTCCAAATAATAAACGTATCCAAATTTTATATAGGTTCTAATAATAAATTCCACATAATACGGATTTTTATAACGTGAAATCTACGCGTTATTAACATTTACGATATATTTTTAAAATACGCCTAGAGCAATTAATATTTACTTTTTCATCAATGATTAATTATATTACGAATTAATCTCAAGTAAATTTACCTTTAATTCGTGGCTAGTAGCGTGGCGAGATAACTGCAACTCATCCAGAGTACCGTGAGTAGTTCGATAATATAGTGTGTATCCCGTCAAAGGCGCACCACCGTTATGCTCGGATTTCCAATGTAATAACACGCTGCTCGACGTAGAACTGGTTACGTACAATACAGGAGCACTGGGCGGAACTGCAATAGTAGATATTAGTAGTGTGTTCTAGACAGCACTAATATTCTGTTCAATTACAGTCTATAATAAGTTGATTATCTATTAAAATCTATTTAGTAGGATATTAGCATTGTAATTATGTAATAGTAATTACATCGTAATAACTATGGACAAATGGATAAATAATTATTTTAATATTATAATATAAAATACTTTTTGAATAAAGCTCCCGCTTATTTTATCAAAATTTAAAATGGCACAAAAAATGGAGAAGGAAATTATTTGCAATAATTACCTTGCACCGTGAGAGTGTAATGCAACTTATCGCTGCCTTGGGAATTCTCCACTTGACAGGTATAATTCCCGCTGTCCTGCGACTGCAGATTCGACAATACGAGTTCTCCGGTCGTCAAAATCTGCACGTTCCTAGTGGAATCAGTGCGTATCTGCTCCGTGCTCTTGTACCAATCTCTCGTAGGATCCCCGACCGCATTGCATGCCAAAGTCGCCGAACCCCGCCACGGACGAACCACATGCCCACCGAAGGACGTGATTCTGGCTGGCACTCGATTCGTTGGCACTTGTGCTGCTACCCTCGAACTCTGACCCTCGCCCATTCGAGTGCTACCAGTCACCCAGAATTGATACTCAACGTGTTGCTGTAAGTCGGTCGCCTCGAAATACGTACTCGTCGCCGGTAACGTCTTCTTGCCGTGATTGAGTTCCTCCCGTCCATCGACAACCCTGCGAAATTTTTTATTATCTTTACAACTTGAAGAATATTTAATTTAGTTTGCAATTTAGGATACTAAATTGCAAGACCACTAGTTTTGTTTTGTAAGCAAGATGCAAAAGATTTAATATTTATTTATTTATATTACCTTGTATAAAGATTATATTTCGTAATAATTCCGTTTGGCTCGAGTGGCGGTAGCCATGAAATGAACAGAGCCTGCGGTGAACTTACGACGACCTTAATATCAGCCGGGCTGCCTGGCACTAAATAAAAAATAGGGAAAATATTTATTAAAATTTTGTAAAAAAAATACTTGTAACAATAAGACGTCAAACAAATCACCGTCTTCCTCCGTCTGGCAGTAAATCATCGCGGAAGGCACACCATCGCCAATTCTAGTATAAGCTAAAACTTGGATAGTGTAATTGGTGTATCGTCTGAGTCCAGTCAGAACCGTTGTCAGAGCGCTCGTTTTACGAACCTAATCACGAAATTAACTAATTAATTAAAATAAGCGAACACATGAAATAAACAGTTAATTTGTTAGAAATAGTCACCTCCATTTCGTCGACGCCTCGCCACGAGTCAGCCAAAATCGGTTCATAATTTAATTTGTAACCTTGGATAATGCCGTTACTGTGAGTGTTAGGCGGCGGTTGCCAGGACACTTGCAAAGACTGGGAAGTCAACGCTGCGCATCTTACATCATCCGGTGGCATGCTGGGAACTATAAACAATCGTTTCCTATTGTTACTTATCTTAAAAACTACTCATCTTGAAGACAATAAAAAAAGAATTTAGGCTAAACAAATATTATATTTTTAAGATTGAAATAAGATCTTAAAATTTTAATAATCACCATCTTCCAAGGTCTGGGTAATCAATGGCTCACACAAAGGCCCTGGCCCAACCTGATTGTAAGCTCGAACCACAAGGGTGTATCTAGTATATGGCCTAAGACCTGTAAGTCGAAGTTCCCCGCCGCCTTCCTCTCCGTCGCCCGAAACAGAGCTGAAGTTGTACGATGGATTGTTCGAACTAAAACAACAATTTCTCCTAACTATGCTACTCATCCTTCCGTCAAGAAAAATTTATCCAAAATAAAAAAGCGTAATATATTTTTTCTTAAATATATAATCGCGAATCTAAGTTCAAATTCTGATTTTTATTGTTGATGCGTCGCGTGATTAAATATACCTATATTTCTATATTTCGAAGCATTATATATTTTTATATTCAAAAATTAAATTATTTTATAATAATTACCTCGTTTCTTTGTAACCAACATTGAAACCCTGTATATCACCGTGACGAAGCTCCAGCAATGGTGGTGACCAAGTAACGAGGATCTCGGACGAGGAGAGAGGTCTGGCCGCGAGATTCATTGGCGGGCCAGCTGGTTTCTGCGGTTCGGTTCTAACGATGAGCTCCGCCGAGGGAACAGATCGACCGGCTGGACCTTCCGCTATCACGCGTATTGTGTATCTCGTAGCGGGTTTTAAATCGTCGATCAATGCCGCGTACGGCAAGGGTGGTCCGCTAAACTCTTGTTGCTGCCACATTCCTAGCAATTTCGATTTAAAAGTGTCAAAGCTTTTCTTGAATACAGTTTGCACTATTGTAAATTGAAAAATTTTTCAATTTATTGAAGAACAAATTTGCGTAAAACAAAGTTTATTATACTAAATTTAAGTTATCTTTCTCACAATTATTGATTTTTTTCTTACCCGCGCAAGGTCGCAATGTTTGAAAGTGGATTTTACTTTACTCCAATACATTAATTTTATAAAATTTTATAAAATTGAATTTGTCAATTTACCCTCGCCTTCTTTGTACTGGAGGATATATTTGGTGACCTCGCTAGTGTCCTGCGACTTGTGCTGCCACTTAACGTTAATGCTGCGACTAGCCACCATGGCAGTTTCTAGGGCGCTCGGCGGTTGAGGCGGCTCTAAAACATGCGGAATTCGATATTAATGTACTCATACATCAATATATATAGCGCAAGAGTATCGCATTTGGAATTCAATTATTCTATATTGGGGCGAATTGACCTATAAACCCATATCGTACCTTGGACGAGGAGTTGCACCAGTTGCTGATCGCGACCGTAAAGATTATTCGCTTGGCAAAAGTACGCACCGCTGTCAGCGGCTTCCGCTGATGAGATTTGCAATTGCGCGATGACACCGTCCGGCGTTACTTCCTGCTTCACGGTGACGCTTTATAGTAAATTTATAAAAGTTAATTAAAAGCTTCTGTGAAAGGAGGACGCAACTATGAAATATTCATGTATCATCGCATCGGAAGTGGTATGCTAATATTTTTAGTACAAACTCTCCCTTTGAACAACAGCATTTCAGTGTTCTCTTGTTAATAAACGGATGAACGGATTATATTTGACCCTTTTAACCGGATATATGGCGCTCCTGAATTTTTCAAGTGGACGCGTTCACATGGCTGCGTATATGTTCCCTATTATCAGCCAGGAATGCATTATTAATACCGTCGCATCTCATTTGCTAAATTCCGCTCGACGTGATCGATTTATTGAGACTAACGTGCCGCTCGCAATAAACGTTCGAGAGCGAACGACACGGTAATCTAACGAAAATCGCAGCCGGGCGCAGAGATTTTGCGCCGTTTTAGTTTATTCATCGCGAGTATCGATTTTCGCGCGCTCGCGCGCGCGCCACGAAAGGTCCGTTCATCTCTATGATTCTACGTACGGTTAATCTCGACTTACCGATAATTCGTCGAGGGATTCAGCTCGCTTTTACCGCCTTTCAGCCAGGTAACGGTAACCGGCTTATCGCCGTGTACTTCGCAGTGTAATGTCGCCGTGTCCCCCTTCTTTACGGTAACGAGCCGCGACGGCGCCGCGAAATACGGAGACGCTACACAGTCGCGAAGCAAGAAAAGAAAAGCGTAAGTCCGATGATAGAACATTTTGTCAATATTTCAAATTAAACGCGCACGCATTGCGCGAAATGTTTAGTTTAAGAAAAGGAACTTTACAATTGACTCACAATTGACCTTCAATTGCACGACTTTGCCCAAGCCGCTTCCAATGCCATTGCTCGCATGGCACAGATAGAAGCCCTCCCGGTCTTCTTTCACGTGTTGCAGCAATAGAGTGCCGTTGCTGAGGATCTTGGTGTAAGTTCTTTCGCGCAACTCCTCGTAATCACCGGCTTTGCTTCCTGTTAACAAGTGCCGCGTGAGAAAGTCGATCTACTCAAGCTCAACCTACTCGACGTGAACAAAATTCTAGCGCCTGACACTCGGAGAGAAGTGACTTTACAAAGAATATGAAATAAAATTTCTCTGCATTGTTAAATAAATTTATCTGCTTCATTAATTGTAAGAAAGGATTGTGCAGTAAAGTCGCTTCATTTGCAATTGTCTCACCGGTGGCTTTCTTCCACACGATCGTCGGCGTCGGGACGCCCTGCGCCTGGCAGTGCAGCGCGACGTGGCGATTCCTCTCGACGCTCACGTCGCTCGGCTCGACGATCCATCTAGGCGGCACTGTAACGTCAGAGACACCCGCTTTACACGGATCGGCCAAGTGTGCGCCAGCGTTCAACTTATTACGCCTTGCTTTACTGGTCGTTAGCGATTTAGAGACAGGTACGTTTTTCATGATAGAGAGAAAGAGACAGAGAGAAAGAGATAGAGAAAGTCGTGAAAAAGCGCGACGCAAACGAAAGAGAGCTATGTGAGAGCTCGGTGTCGCATCGGAGCGCAACACGCGATTCTGCACGTCAAAGAGATCGAATCTCAAACGAACCGACAAAAGACGACGGTTGAAAGAGAGAAAGAGAACAAGCGATGCGCCGAGGTGGCCCCGCGCGTGAAGCTACGCCACTCCCGTTTGATCTTCCCTCTTTTTGGAATGCACGCTCTCTGGCTCCCGCGCGATTTTTCGCACTTCTCGAATCTCCGCGCTTGTATATGTACGTGCGACGTACGGTATATATATATATTAGCGGATATTCGCGCGCTGAAGAAACTGATAAAGATACTGAGAGAAGATAGAGTGAGAATGAAGGTAAGTATGCGGAATTTGGGGCAGAATTGTGGAGAATCAGGGGGTCATGAATCGATGCGAGGCGTATTTCGCGGGTGTCAATTGATATATAAAGTCTCGTGTCATTCGCACGCCAGGCAGCAGCAGACAATTCACCTCTATGTTCAACACCGCAACAGGGTAACAAGGAAAGTGACAAGGGCGGAGGCAATCGATCATCTATTATCTGCAACGTTAACTCTCCTAGGAGACTACCAACAAGGACAACGAAACGAAGGCGTCTCTATGATAGCGCGCGACAATAGTACGTATAACAGCTCTTACCACGTAAGAAGAAAAAAAAAAGGAAAAAAAAACAATAAGAACAGACGGAAGCTTGGTCGTCAAAGTTTCTCGATTCTCGGCGCGAGATTTTGCGTCGCGCATCGATTTGTCGACAAAGTCTCAAAGTGAGGGGTGGTTCTTGTACGATCAGGTGTATTGTTTGGCAAGGTTCTACTTCTTACTGTGGTGAAAAAAACGCTGCACAAGCGAGATACTGTGAGTGGGAGTTTCCAACGTTTTACAAGACGGCAAAGTATCGGCCACGCATCGATCGCGTGCGACAATATATAATATATATAGATAGATAGATAGATATATAGATATATATGTATGTAACATATGTATAACGTGAGTATACATACAAATATATACTCGAGCCCAAACGATGGCGTGTGAAACAAGTAGAACTCTCGGAAAGAGGTACGCAAAGGGCGGGAAGTGTTTGGGTGCGGACCTCGTGAGGGTGGCGAATAATAATAATAATGATACCAATAATAACAATATATATGTATATATAAGTACCCGCGTCTAACGACTAGTTCAATAAAGTACGAATTTAATTAATGATATACGTACTACTAGCCTACATTTTGTACTAGTCGCTAATGAGGCGGAGGATGCGCGCGCTCGGGGTATTTTTACGAATTCAAGCTCTTGCATGGAATACCGCATGCAAATTTCAGATTCTATTGGCCGCCGGCAAGCTTAGGAGCATTTTATATTGTTTGTAGAGTCATTTTACTTTCTTTACTTTTATACGTGAAAGAGCTTGCGGGCGCGATACACGAGCGACCGGCATCCTCGTCCCGTTGCGACGAAAGAAATACAGTATAAAAAAGAGAAAGAGATACGGACGGACAGACAGAACGAGTGAAAGATAGACAGAGACAGAGATAGAGATACAGAGAGAAAGAGAAAGAAAGAGAGAGAGAGAGAGAAAGAAAGTTTGGTGAAAAAAGCATGCAGAAGTGAATAAAGGTTGTCTTCCAACGAGCCCAAAGGAGAGCCAGCGCAAAGGTCGGTGAAGATTGGTCGTGAGCGTAGTGGCACGTGCTCGCACTTGGGTGATCAAGATACTTCGATATATGTAATATTTAAGTATAATTCGATAAACACACAGACACACACAAAGAGATATATTTATATACGTAAAAATGTGCAGGCAGTAGTGAGATCTACGACTATATAAAGAGAACATGCCGAATGAAGTGTTGATGCTCACATACACGCACGCACGCAGGCCAGAAAAAATCTTTTTTTTTTTAATCATTTTCATTTATTTGTAGCTGCAGTTGTTGTTGTTGTTGTTGTAGTTGTTGTAGTTGAAACGAGTAAAAAATAAGGAAAGGTGCAAACTGTTACCTTTATTATTCGGTCAAGTCAAGCAAACCTCGGGGGTCCACGAGATACCGACGCATTCCCAGAGAGCCAAAGCAACGCAAATGTAATACACACTGTGTCTGGGGTAAAAAGGACTTTCGAATGGATCTCCGGGAGGGACTCGATAGGTCGAGGACGAGGTAGAAGACAGGGAACAGGAGATTGGGAGCTTAATGATCGTGATCTCGCCCGGGGGTGAACGTGCTGTCACTCGAAATCTCGATGGTATTGTCTTAAAGCCGTGGAGCCAACGTGGAGTACAGTCTCTCTAAATGTCACATCCTGGCGAGAACACAGCTATGATGAACTATGGTGAAGCGGGAACCGAGTCAATAAGCGCGGTGATATGTCGATGGTGGTGGATGATGAAATGGCGGCTGAGACTGGAGAACGGGTCGAGGGAGCGATGAAATGGATGTTCAGAGGATGACGTTCGACCCGACAAATTTCGAAATTTCGCAGCATTACAAATTGACAGATGGTTGAAAATTCATTTGACAAACTTCCTCGATGTATCTGATATCGATTATTCGAATACACAAAGTCTTTTAATTATTGTATGTATTACACGTATATGTCTTAAATTTACGATATTAAAATTAATATTTGATAGATGGCTAAACTCATAAAATATATACTCGTAAAAAGAACTTGACGAACAATTTTACGCTGTGATCGAAATTCTTTTAAATTTAGAAAACAAATAGAGGTCATTAGATTAGATTTAATTTAGATTGGAACGAAACGATCTTAGGGGATTGGCGAGGCAATTATTAGGAACGCTAGGACAAGGGTTGGCGATCATCTAGTTACCTTTTACCTGTAGCTTGGCCGTGTACCTGACCTCGGCGGCGGGGTTCGCGGCGACGCAGGTATAGTCGCCGGAGTGCTCGGCCGCGAGATTCGTTATACTGAGGAGGCTCGAGTAAGGATCCAATTGGGAGACGTTTGCGACGGATGCCAGATTCGGTGGCAGAGGAAAGGGACTTTGGCCGTCTTTTAGCCAGGATATGGTTAGGGGTGGATCTCCCGCCGCGACCCCGCACACCGTCCGCGTCCGCATCCCCTCGGATAGTCCCTCTTGGAACGTAAATGGCTCAATAATAGGGGGTACTGGAAAAGGTCAAGAGAGAAGAGAGAACCATACGTGAGAGCAAGAAAAAGATGGCACCAAAAAACGCAAGAACCTTGTAATACCAGGTATACGTGTTCTTTTCATATATATATATGCATAAATATATATATATAGATTTATACTGTGAGACGGTATGTGTATATATATATATTTTTTTTCCCAGTTCTTTTCGCTTCTGTTCCTTTCGCTTCATATAAACAGTGGTACGTCCATGTATATGTAGATATATATATATAGAATATAATATGTATATATATGTAGAATATATGTACAATAGAGGCAGTATAGTAACGTAGCAATGTAGAGGAGAGAGAGGGTGGCCCCGCCGCGGACCTGCCCCTGACGCCCTCACACCTTATACACTTAAATTGGCATCGCACACTTGCGCGCAGCATCCGATCCTTTTCAACATAAGAGCGAGGCTTCATCTTTCCAAAGCTATCGCGCATCGTTTCCTTCAAGATTAAGATAAGATATTCCATCACATTTTAATAATTTTAACGGTATAAAGTCATTTTTATAAAACTCTTCGTATCTATCTCAAACGTTGTAATCGAAACACTGCTAAAATATGGTAAAACACGAAAGAGATAGTTAAGCCGAGATAATTGTAAATATCCGAATGAAATAGGAAACGCACGGCGTCGCTTTCGAAAAGTCGAAACGCAACTTTCTTTTTGAGGACGTGTGGGAGAGGTAGAGGCGGGTATCGTGCATAAGGAAGAGTCACGCTAAGCGTGAGCAATCTTTAATTACAAGTCACCAAGTCTCTACGTTCCTTGGTGACGAGAAGTCGGCGGGGTCCCGTCATGGATTGCTTGGAAGCGCATCGTCAACGCTCGTCGAGCTCTCGATCCCCCCCCCCGTGTCGAGTAAAATTGTTCACAGCGGATTTCACCGATCGATCCCCGTATCCCTCGCGAACCAGAACGTAACAATAGCCGTTGACGATAACGACGCGCTACTTCCATGTACAGCTTCCATTTTCGAGCCCGGCCGGCACAATTCGCACGCACGCAACGGGCACACACGCGCACACGCAAAACTCGGGCGGTCAGGCGGTCGTCGGGCAAATTGTAGGGGGCCTAGAGGAGGATTACCATGAACCACAAGCCGCTGCGTGTGCGATACCTCTGCGGCCACGTTACGGGCCACGCACGAGTAGTTGCCGTTGTGATCTGGAGATAAACTTTCAATCATCAGTATGCTATTGTACTGGTCCATATTGGTGACAGTGACGCGTTCCGACGGCCCCATCGAGCGTCCGTCCTTGAGCCACGTGATGGACAGCGGCAGATCGCCTCTGGTCACTGAGCACGTCAGGGTGGTGCGTTCGCCGAGATGCAGGTCGCGATCTGCCGTGAACGGGCTAATTTTGGGGGGAACTGGAATAATAACAACGAGACAGCTCGTGAGCGCACGTTACGATACATAGACGGCGATCGGTAACATGGCACGTGTCTCGGGCCTCCGTCCACGCAATCCTAAAACTTATCTACCACCCCTAGCATGACCTCGTATTTGCTCTTCGTTTTTCGATCATCGACTATACGACGATGAGCTTCCCAATCGTCTTCCTGGCACTCCGTGGATTTGCCATCTTTCGTCTCGTCGCGATCACTCCGTGCCAGATTGTCGTCTTCAGTCGGAATGATCCACCTGCGACAATTCGTTTTTTCATAGGAAACCGGAAATGAGGCCTTACCGATCACCGCGACGTCTCCGGATCTCCTGGCGCTGTGACCTTGCTTGTTCCTCGCCCAGCAAGTGTACACCCCGGCGTCGCCCTTCTTTTGCACGCTGCTAATCATCAGGGTGCCGTCTGGAAGTACTTTCTGACGCAGATCGTCCGGTAATTCACGATTGGCTCTCTCCCATTTGATCTCCTCGATCGGATATCCGGCCACCGGACACTTGAGACGTAGAGTCTCACCAGCGACCGCGGTCACTTTTGGGATCAGGCGTATATACGGCAGTCCTGGACGGAAAATTTCACGTTTACGTATTTTCCTTGATTTTTCTAGCTCGATGAGTTTCGAGCTGACGGGAAAACTATGACAGAATCGATAAACAATTAAATAACTGGCTAAAAAATCGGGGTTTAATAATACAAAATTTCTCACGAAAATATTATTTTCATAATATACTTTTACTCTAGATATTAAAATTAATAAATTTATAGCATTCTCTCTTTAATTAATGTCACATAATAATTAAATGCTGATAATATCAGATCCTAATTTCAGGAAAAATATGATTATATCAGTTTATACATGATGATGATTTATGATCATAAATTAGTGGTAAGTCATTAATCATTGATGCAGCGACTACTCGATATCAAAAAACGAGAGGGGAGCTACACCTGTATGGTCAGTTTTGGAGCGGCTATATTGTGTGAATATTAATTATAATTTGTCTCACATTATATATGATGATAATTAGTGGAAGGTACGCACCGTAAACATTTAGTCGCGCAGCATGTGTCACCTTTCCCGCGCGATTTTCGGCAGTGCAGGAATATTCACCTCCATCCTCCACCATGACGTGGCTTATATTGACGTGCGATATAACATCGCCATGCACTGTCACGTATTGGCCAATGACGAACCTTGCGCAACAATCAACGAGCTTTTGAATTGAAAAGCAATTTACGGAATAATTCGCCATGTTCGGCGAATTTGCGAAGGATAACTAAATATTCCGCGTGATATCCGCGCGTTGAAAAAAAAAAAAAAAAAAAGAATTTTTAGCGTGTAATAGTAGTTATAGAATAATCATGTTTCTCTGTCGCAACGGCACCGCGGGCAATAGCATTGCAAAGCTGCAATGTAATAAAAGCGCGATAAAACTGAAGATGGCAAAATGATACGTGGACCTTTCACGAGAAGCGTTTCGCATTTCTATCTGTTATCGGTCTGACACGGGCGAGACGGCTCTCAAATCGGTGCAATCTCGTGAATCTCGGCGAGTGCGCGTGAATCCCCGGCGTTATCGTTGCGCGTTATCGTTTAGAATTTGTCACGTTCCATCTCGATCAGACGAGAATGAAACTACGGCTGCCGGAAACTGCGTCCGGCTGCGAGCGAAGAGGATACGAGCGATGAGAGATAGAAAGCCGGTGATAAAACGGGATACGGCGAGGTCCGCGAGATGGTGGATCCTTTATGCCTATCAGTCGTTAAACTACACGTGGTGGGACTTGTGCATGTCACTCTTTCCGAGCGCCAGTATACGCCATTCGCGCGATAAATATTCTCGTTTCCGCTTGGGATATAACATGCGGAATGGCCTGCACGCGTATTTACGATCGCGAATGGCACCGTCAGAAATTATAGTTCAATTACGATAGTGATATAAATGACGTTTAAGATGCCTCGCGCAATTTATGATCCCTCCACCTTTTTATTTTAGGAACATCGATCCCGATAATATTGTACCTTGCCTCTTCGAGTATTATTAACAACGTTAGTGTAGTAAAACGTAATATAGTTACGCGTCATATATTTAATAATGGAACCAAAGAAAATGGAGACCATAATGCATTTGACATCACAATCGCGAAATATATATAACTCAATGTCACAATCACGTACAAATGACCTTTTTTTCCTTACTCTTTTTATGGGATCGTTAGTTACGCTAGTGAATTACGAGACATCAATTCCCAAATGGCGAACACGCAGAATAGCAGCAAAAATGTAAGCTCTTTCGGAGAATTGGAACGACTTACCTTCCATTAGTTGGTAAGGGAAAACCGTCCAACGCCCATGATACCTGGGGTGTAGGATTTCCTGCGGCAGAACATTTTAAGGACACGGCAGGTCCTGGCTGGAGAGTTTGCTCGATGAACGAGTACAGAAGCACGGGTGGCGCGTCTGGAACGTTAACGTGTAAGGCGAGCTTAATTACGCGAAGGGGAACAAATTTATGCCGCTAACCGTTAATCAAAGTTGCTAGAACACGAAAATACCTGGGAGCGATCGTTTAAAGCAAAAAGAAAAAAAAAAAGGATGGAGGACCGTGTTTCCACGATGCAGAATTAATGCAAATTCGATATTGCGGATAAACCAATTCCTCGCTCTTTAAAATTGTTACAAAGATATTTATATCCGTGTTCGTCTCCTGCAATTGAAGCTCGGTATCTAAAAAATTCAGGCTGGAAAATTTTCCCTCTTTATCGTACGTCTGTATTTATTTCCGCTACAAAGAAAATGAGGATTACTGATATAATCTACGCGAGTACTGTGACCCGGCAATAAAACGCGAGTGCAGCGGGGGTTAAGCGAAGGTTACGAGCGAGAGCCGCGGAAAGAAGAAGGTGGGCGAGGGTGCGCGATATTCTGATCCTGAAAGCCGCCACGCCCAACGCACTTTCGCGATGGAATGCGAGAGACAATGGGCTCGCCGTCATGGAAGCGCCGCGCAGATATTTCTCTTTTCTTCGCTACTCCGCGGCAACACGAAGAAAACACGACCGATATGCGAAGCTCGCGAGAGAGAACGAGAGGAGAAGAATTCCGCGTGATTTTCGCGAACAAGTACAAGCTGGGAACCGACCGTGTCGATTTTTCCGGTCGCGCTCGCAATTAAAAGCGTCGATATCGTCGTCATTAAAAAAAAAGCTGTCGCGTCGCGAGGACTATGCCGCCTTCGCGGAATAGGGGAAGAAGACAGTCTCGTCGTCGAAATAAATGCCGGATTCCTCGTGCTCGCGAATCCATGTGCAAATTGATGAATCCCGTCTCGAATCCTCTCGACGATTATCAGCGCGCCCGTAGTCGCGTCGTTGCGGCTCTTTCACTTCCGGTCGATGAGATGGAATTTTAAGTGACGGTGATAGCGATCGACGTCGATGTTACAATCTTGGAGCAAGATGTTTGCCGCTCAATGGGAACATTTTATCGCTTTTACGATGATCATGCGTCCCGTGACTAATTAATCTCCATCATCTCAACGTTTGCCAAAATGTGTGAATTGTCGTGCAAAATAATTACGAAAGTCAAAGTAAAACTACTGATACGCGCGATGCGCGATATTCATTCGCGCATAATTATATTTCGACAGAAAAATTCTAGATCCCTTTTTTGTAATGCGATCAGGATTCTACTGCGGTAGAGTAATTGGATTTATACCTTTATCTTCCTCTGACGTTCGACATCGTCGCGACTATTTCCGGGGGAGCAATATAAAAACGGCAAATTAAAGCACTCGGACGTTAGTCGAATCGGTAAAAACGCGTTCCGCGCGCACACAAGCGGCTCCGCTTGAAACACGAGGAATTCATTTTGAGTAATTTGGCAGTTCTGTTCGCTCGAGGAAATGACTTTTCTGCCGTCGCTTCTATTCTGCTGCGTACCATAGAATTCGTGCATTTACCCCGACGCTTGAAATTGTACCGGGTGGAACATTTTATGTATAGCGGCAATACACGATATTCGTGAGTTTCGCGTGTACCGCTGATAGAGAAAAAAGAGAGAGAGAAGCCCTGATAAAAATTTATTTCCTCATGCGATTCACGTATTTTCGGATATTAAATCATTAATAATTAACCATCAATGTCATTTTTAAAACAACAACGACGTTTTACGCAAATCTCTTTCTTCTCTGGCCATCAATAACTAGAGTGGTTGAATCGTTAAAGCGTTCGCTTGATCGCGAGAACACCGGTCGGCCAATCATACGGCGGCTGCTATGCCGAGTGGATTTTACGAGCGAGAGATGCTTGAATTTCGCGAAATGCACCTTGCACACACAATTTGCCGGGCACTCTCTTCGACCTCGGAAATGACTCTTTTTTTTTTGTTATATAGTTCCGACCGGGCCGCAATGCCGGGCCGCTTTTCTCATCCTCGTCGTCCTCGCGCACGGCGAAATTGCATCGGCGCGTGCTTTGTCCCGCTTGCTCGCGCAAGCCAGGATGTCCTTGCCGTCGGCGTTCGCTCGCTCGAATTCTCTTTGACGTAAATTCCGTGCATTACTGACGCTGACGAGCGAGAGACACTAACTTCATTGTTGTTTCAAAGGCCTTTCCTCCCTGCTGGTAGCCCTGCCGTGCCACCAACACTCCCCGAACAACTGGTCTAGATATACGGGGTGTGTCCGATCACGGTGCGGCGCGTTAACTATGTATTAACGACAGGTTCTTGAACAAATTTTTAATAGTCCGCGAATATTTTACAAATACCCGTCGCTGTCGCCGCTGCACTTTCTGAAATTTTCGTCGTTGAATATTCCGGAAGCAAAACTCCGAATTAAATCTCCGCTAAAGCACAACCCACTTGAAGCTAATTAAGTTCCGCTGAGTTTAATTCATGAGGGAAAAAAACCTCTCTATATCCTATATTAAATATTTCCGTAATTAGAGTTGTACAATTTTTCCTGGGCATAAAACGACTTTTAACTCATCGAGGAATCTATTATTAAGGTCGATATCATGCGAGAGATCTCTCCCGTTCTACATACAGAACGCATCAAGGTGCTGCTGCAAGAAGGACCCGAAGGAGAGAGGACACAGCTGCAAAACGAGGTAAAAGCGTTGTAAAAGAAGATCCCTCTCCACTTCAAAGCGGTGCCTACCCTTCGGCCGGCAGCTCGGCAGCTCGGCACGCGGCAGTGGCTGCCTCTTTGCCGAGTAATCGAGTTCTGTGTAATTTGATAGCTAGTATAACGCGGGCTGTCGATCGGTGCGCAGTGTCTTCTCTCTCGCTGGGACACCTTTGACATCGCCTTTCGAGGATGACACGAGAGTGAAAGAGAGAGGCGCGGGTCAATATCCTGGCGCAAGGAGATCGAGCCACCGTACTCGACATCTCCGTTATTATATAGGATCTCCGGGGATGACGGCTACACTCGCGCGATCGGAACGCTGTTATTAGTACTTTCCGCGTGAAACCACGCGAAGCACGAACGGTCGTTATGTCGAGCCTTTAATAGATAACGTATTTAATCGATGAAATGTCTCTTCCTTGAGCACGAGTGGAAGCGTCGCTCCTCTCTTCGTCGCCGTCTAAAGTTAAACCATCCTTATCTGTGTAACGTTATTTCTCGCTAAGACGAGCGTGATGCTCTTCCGTGATGCTTCCAAATTAGTTAAAGCACTTAATATTTAAACGAAGCTCGGAAATTCTGTCTCGGATATTCTACGGAAATTTTCTAATTACTTTCGCGTTTCATTATCTTCGATTAATATTTTCCTACTAATATTTCGTATTTTTTACTTGTACAAATATCTTCGATATTCCTGTGACTCGTAACAGGGAAGGCGGATGCCGAAGAAAGTATTTACATACCTCCCAGTTGAAGTTCCGCCGATGCTTGTGCTGTATCGCCCTCCGACCTTCTCACAATGCACTGATACATGCCGCGGTCCTCCCTTCCGATTCCATTGAGCTTCAGTAATTCCGATTGCCTTCCTGTCCCTGGAAGTTGCCGGCCATCCTTGTACCACGTGATGAAGTGCGGTCCAGCCTGCGGATGCGTGCCAACCTCGCACCTGAACTCGGCGTTGCCTCCCAAGTGAACACTGAGCAACGGAGGCGTCACTTCCACGTGAAGAGGCGCCGTTACGATTAATCTATAAAGATATTATTAAAATTTCAATTCACGATAGTGTCATGGAACAAGGCGTAATAATTTTGCGATTAAAGTAAAATGTCGTAATTGAAACGCGCTCGTATGAATAATAAATAGACCTTACATAATATGAAAGAGTTGACATTTTTTAAATAATTTATTTGATAATTTTTAATTTCCATTACCTGATTTCAGCGCTCGCTTCACCACCAGGATTGGAAGCAGAGCAGCGATATACACCGCTGTCCTCTAGCGTTACCGCCTCGATAGCCAGCACAGAACCAAGAAGTTTGGTTCTGGGCCCGGAGAGTACCAGCATTGGCTCTGCTCCTGTTTGCGCGTACCACCTGCAAGCGCAAGCATCAAAAATGCTTTCAACTTAATAACATCCATAAACGCTACTACATTTTTTAGGAATTCACGATCTTGGCTTGCATATATGCTCGGATAATAATTTTCAGAAAGCATCCGTATTATACGTGGATAATTATAAATGAAATTGGAAGCACATATTAAATTTAAAATATAAAAAAATAATTAAGAAAGCTTTCTCCTTTTGCTAAATGGAAATTATGAATTTACAAGGATTATAACAGCAAATGTTGTGTAAAATAAAAGCAGATTCGAAGGATTTAAGATATCACCTCGAAAAAGCAGCTCATACTGCAACACGATTTCTATTGTTGTACTTATCGATCGCGCATATAATATTCTATCACGTTCGCCAAGTTCGTCGCATAATCGATTTTCAGCGGAGTCGTTGCAACGCGATAGGTTCAAGTGTTCAATGACAACGTATAGACTGACACAATCTCCAAATAGTCTGCCGTGCTCTCTCTTTCTTTCTCTCTTGTTCTCTGTCACTTTGCCAGTGCCCCTCTTCTGTCTCTCACACTCTGCCTCGTTGACGAATAATTTTTCATCGAAAGGCAAAGCAGTTGGCGCGACAAAGAGGCGGGAAGAGGGGCACGAAAGGGGAAGAGCGGTTCAATTTCGTTGGCTTTTCGAATACGTCGACCTAGAAACGACATCCAGCAGCGTTTATCCCCAGGATCCTCTCTCTATGGAGTCACTGACAGTTCCCGATTGGACAGCACATTTGGACTTTGAATCGCTCAGGAACATAAGGAGCTTCTTTCCGTTTTCCGCATTCATGATTCATTAAAGAATGTCGTTTAGTATTTAATTTGGATTTGGAAATTTAAAAGGGGATGCTAAAAGGGGATCTTGTAAAACATTTTTATAAGAAACAAAAGTTACGTAGGCGATATAAGAACTTGTCCAACGTGTTTCAGGAAGAAATTCATAGCATTATTCTTAAGAATACAAGTTGTAAAAATGTTTTTTATGTTTTAAATTAAAATATTAATATTTTAATATTTTACAGAGATGTGCATGAAATATTAATCGTCTCTCTAAAATAACATTGGAAATAATAAAAGTAGCAATAAAATAATTAATTAATTAATTAAATAAGTACTCGATAATTTAAATTTTAACCATAAAGTTAGCTTTGAGAATTAAACGCAGTTCACAGTGTGTGAATTAATAATATTAATTAGTATTCAATTAACAATTTTATAAATTAAAAATTCTATAAAAAAATTATATTTGACTTATGAAGCGAATTTTATTGTTATTTGTTTTAATAATGAAAGAATAATGTAAAAGGAAATTGCGATATAATAATGTTCTTTAAAGAAACTACATCTGCAAATTTTGTTTTGGAAACAAGAGGCGTCTTTTTTAGATTTAAATAGATATTACACTTTCTTTAATAAATACATCCTTAAAAATAATTTTTAATGTTTTATTAAAATTGTAATGTGTAACGTTTGACAGTAAAATGAAATCAGCACAATTTAAATGAAAATAAATGTAAAAAATTTAGTTGGAAAGTTGGCCGATCGGACTTGGATCGCCGAGTCGTTAGGAGATGGAGGAGTTCGGAAGCACGGTAAGACGTGTCGTAAAAGTACTTAAAAGTTGCGCGTGTCCATGGGAATTCAATAAATTCCGTAGAATTCCGAGAGAGGATCTTATCCGTGCGATTTGTCCGGACGCTCTCGAATCGATCGGCCGTGTGCGGCCGTTATTTACGCGATATATCGAGCGTCGGGATGTATCGGCGTCGCATAAATCTCGCGACAAATTTACGGCGCGCCTCTCGTATATGCTCGCATATAAATTCGCATAATGCTTTCCTCGCGGTGGCGGGGGCGAGGCCCCCGAGCGCGGGTCTTAATAACGCGGTAGTATTTCACGAGCGGAATCGCCGCTGCGCGATACATGCGTTTCGGTCCCGCGAGACAATCGACCGCCCGTCGGGGAGGTGAACGACTTGAAATGTATTACGTGAATGTATTTTTCATAGAAGAGCTACGGCTCGGTCCGGCCCTGCCCGACCATGTCGCAATATTGCCAATAAATTTTCATTCCGCCGAGCATTTTGCCGGGCTTTCCGCCGTCGCGGAAGAAAAGAAAGGAGCGGATGCAGGAGAGGAAAGTGTCTTTCATTCCACATTATCTGGGATGCAGATTGTGTCACTAACCCCTTCGTCCCGTTTCTCTCGAGAAGGATTTTCTTCGGCGTTACGTGGTCCTTTTTATTAAACTTCTGATTATGTGCTCAAAGATTACGGGATGACGAGATGACGAGATTTTGGGAAAATCTCTTGTATAATTTTTTATCATCCCCCATTCATTTCTCTCGTACGGCTCCAGGGTGCACGGACGATATAAACTGATCCCGTTTACGCAATAAATGTGCAAATATTTCTCTCGGAGCCGAAAGATATGTGGCACCGCGTATCGGATATAGCGACTTGCCGCGTGCGCCAGGAACGCAGGTAGATAAAAGACCGTTTGTCAAATTTTCCGTTCTGTAAAGTGGCAAAAGATAAAGTACGACGTTCGATTGTAGCTGTTGTAGAGAAGCGCGGAAAACTCGCTCGGAAAACGCCGAGTCGCGCGAGCCTCGGCGTGAATCTCTCTCTCTTCTCGAGTCGAGGCGACATGGAGAGCTTCCGATTGTGCCACCCTCTCGCGAGGCTTCACGATCGAGTGCTCCTACTTTTTCCCGATCAAAATCGCGCTCTCTCTCTCTCTCTCTCTCTCTCTTTCGAGCACTTTGATGCTCGTCTTTGCCCTTTTTCCTCCTCCATTTCTCGCCGAGCATCATCAGTCCGTTTCCCCTTCGAATCTCATTCGTTCTGAAGGAGAAGGAAGGAGGATTAAAGGAAAGGATTGACGTTCTCATGTGTGTGTGTGTGTGCGCGCGCTTAGTCGTCCTCCTTTCCTTCCCGTCTACGGAGGAGATGCAAAATGCCTCAAAGCAGCTTCGCGTACGAAACGATAGGCTCGCGCGCATTTGCTCGTCCCTCGAGTGTCGATTTTCGGCGCACAAAGGCACTCGCGTTCATCTTTGTGTCACTCGACACGAGACGTTCGAAAGACGATCTCTGGCAAGTGGACGGCGGAGTACTCTCTTTTTCCTTTCTTTCTCTTTCTCTCTCTGCAGTAACGGCAATAGCAGCAGCAGCACCAGCAACGAATAAGTCCGTCCTCGGTGCACGCGGATAACGAGGGACGATCTCTCCCTTTGCTTTTCCGCGAGATTACTTTGTAATGGGAAAAAGCTGCAGGAAAACGCGCGAGGTACCGTTTTTCTCTCGCTGCACGCCCGTTATATGCGATTCTCTACGACGATGGACATTATTTAAAACGACACAGTGATTCCACATAGCAGTATAATACACGACATATTTCCTGCTTTTACCTTTCGTTTAATATGTTTCTTATGAAACGAATAGATAATGGTTTTTATATTGCATTATTGCAATATATTACGAATTAAGAATTTATAATATTTTTGGAAGGTATAAGAAAGCAAAATTATATCACGCACATCACTGATACGCTTTAATTTCTTTTAATGCTGAATTAAAAATGCACTGCTGTAATTTCATTTTCTATAATTGCATTTTCTTTTACATACCGTTCAGATAAAACTAGCGTTCCATTCATTTTACATGAATACAGGCATTTTATTCGATGTGAATTCACATATGTCGAGAATAATTCAACTTCTACACATCACTTGAAAAACAGAATTAATCATTCATCATCATAAAAAAAGCTATATGTCAGAAGCTGCGTTTAATTGTAAGATGAGATAACTATTTTCGTAAAATTAATCAAAAACATTTATTTCATCAAAAGCATTTATCTCATCTTATTGTTAGATTTACACGTTAGATAATTCACGTTACAAAATTTTATTTATAATTTAATATATATCGCGTATTTCGACATTACGCATATATTTTAATATATATTTCGCATATTTCAATATTACGTGATTAATATATATTTGGCATGCTGCATCCCAATTTTTTAAATATTTCTCGTGTTAAATTCACTTTAGACAATCTCTTATTCCCGTCGGAGAGATTTTAGAATTCTCTTTATAATTATATATGTCACGTATTTTTATGTCACGTGCGTATTTTAATATATATTTTATACATGCCGTATTTCCGACACTGCGAACGGTCTTCGTATTAAATCCACTTTAGACGATTTATAATTCGTATCACATTTCAGGATAGAGCACTATTTATCAATTTACGTGCCGTGTAACACGATAAACATTTGAGGAATCAGAATACGCACATTATATGTATAAAAAAAAAAAAATATATATATATATATATATATACATATGAAATTACATACATACATATATTAAAATACGCGGTATATGGAATTATAAATGGATTCTATTCTGAAATTCGACGCGAATTATAATATATGTATATCGCCAAAAGTGGGATTTACGCGGTTGATAAAAGTACAAATACCTGAATTTGGACACTAATTAGCTCGAAGCAAAGGCTAAAAATTGAAAAAAAAAATTCCACTGAAATATCCAATAGATATATCAAATTAAAAATACATTTTTATCCTGAAGTTTGACACGAATTGCAAATCGTTTTACAAATGCATGCGCACGTATATCGCATTTTGTTTTATTAAAATGCACAATAAACGAATTGGACTGATGTACATTTTTAAATTTCCATCAATTATATTTTTTAAAAGTAGCAAGAGATAAAAAGTAAGTTAAACCGAGATTAAAGTTAAATTCGCATTGATGGAAATGAATAAAAGTATTATTGAAATACCCAATATACAAAATTGTAAATACATTAATACATATTTACATTTAATGAATGTTCCCGTTCTGAATTCTGATACGACTCATATATCGTATTACAAGTGCACGTTATGTATCATTTTACATGCTCCATTTTTATTATTAAAATTATTTGCCGTACAACGTATCCCAAATCCGTACAGTTATAGGTGAATTTTAGATCAAAAACGTTCTATCGTAATATTCAAGTGTGCGATACTCGTCGGTATCTATTTGACAAATTCGCAAATGAATTTTCTCGTAAATACGTCGAGCGAGGTGTCGCGCCGTCTGTTTACTGTTGCCTCGCGCTTCGCGCGCTTCCCGGAATCGTCTTGCCTCAAGTTGATTTCTGGAACGGGCCGTTCTTCCCCCATCCTCTCCGCTCCTTGCCGTGTCGTGCCCGAGTCAGTCAGTCCCCGAAATTGCCTTCTCGCGGACGTGGAGGCAAATAAAGCGGGTTTAGATCGCGCGACGATCGATTAGTCCCCCGCGAATATCTCGCGCTCGAATGTAAAGTGTGTTTCGTGCGGCGTAATATACGTGCTCCGGAAATTAATGTATCAAATTAACGTGATAATTAATGCGCTTCCAATCGTTAATGTATATTTCGCATTTTTATGAAAAGCGAGTCGCGTAGCGGGAACGCGATAGAAAAGTCTCGGCCATTGGCTGTTCGTTGCTGCTTATGCACGTAGAAAAATGCGAGCAAGAAGACTCTCGAATGGCAAACCGATCAATCACGGCGTGAGACTTTTTAAACGGCAGACATACATCTTCGACAATTTTCAACCGTGATTGACCGATTCGGTTATCGTTCACGGTTTCTTTTTGGCGTGCCGCAATCTTAACTTTTACATAAAAATCATTTAAAATCGAGGAGAGGCTGGATCGAAGGTGTAATCGGCTATATTCGCCCGAAGCTTCGAATCACCCTGAACATTGCTGCATTCCGGAGCATTTTACTGTGTAACGCCAGTAACTCCAGTAGCGTCCCGCGTCGCGAGATGCGATCATCGCGAGAGCCGAGGAAAGTAAATCGTCCGTCGATCCACGATCGTCGCAATATCTCGTTCGCGAGCAAGCTCGCTCGGCTTGCGTTAGCCCGAATCTACAATAGGTGTAGTAAGCTTTAAGCTTTAAGAAATTGACCAATGACAATCAATTATTCTCCTCATCTTCGTCTGTGATTGGTCAATATTTTAAGGCTTAAAGCTCACTACACACTATTGTAGATCCGGGCTTAGCTGAGAATCGGAAATCCGCGAGTGTGCTGAAATCCGCGGAATAAGACAGTCCGTGCGCCTCGCGTTGTTTTCTGCAAATCATGTGGAGAGAAGCAGCGCCGATATTGACCGTCGAGGACACGCACGGTGAGATCGGGGATCGCGGAAGAGACATAACTCGCCGTGAGTACCGCGGACTCTAACGTCTCGCGCAAAAAACTGCGAGCGTCCCTGTGGACAGTCGCGTGAGCCCCGGTTTTCCGCGCGACTCGCTAATCAAAATGGCGTCGCGCCGAGAAGCTTTCGCATTCGCCGAAGGAAGTTCAAGGATCGTCGGGAGTGTCGCGCGACGAGCAGGTCGAACGAAAGCGTAGGCGAGAGACCCGAAGAACTTGCTGACTCGTGATGCGGAAGCTCGTGATTCGAGAGTGTGTCTCGCTCGCGCGGCTTCGTAATCGAGTGAAGTGAGCAAGCGCGCGAGCGTTCGGAGCGTCGAAAGTGGCGAATTAGGTATCGCGCGGATGAACTCGCGTTGCCGCGTCGCGAAACTCGAGTGTCGAAAATGTATGTGTGCGTATACGATTCTCGATTCACCGCGCGTATACGGGATGACTGCGTAATTAGCCCCTTCCGGGAGTCGGCGCGCCGGGAGCGACCGACGGAGCGCATCCGACGATTCGGTCTATCGCGCTAATTAGCGAGCGTAATTAGTCGTGCAATTGTCGAGACGATTCGCGAGCCGCGAGTGAGTGAGCAACCGGAGGAGAAGAACGGAGGAGGCAACGTTCTTCGATGGATCTGGAGTCGATGTTCGACGGAGAGGATCGTCCGACGGCGAGCTGGGCGGCGGCGGACTTGCGACGGTCCGTGAGTGCGTTCCTTTTGTTATCCTTTTGTTACGTATGAATGACATCCGTCATTCTATAATCTACACTGAACAAAAATTCTGCTGAAAAACGGACGAATCAGAGGAATTTTCACCCAAAAAAAAAAGAAATAATTTTGACATACGTGGAATCCTTTAAATCTTAGAGGATTTTACTCTTATTTTGACCTCAAGAAGATTCCTCTAAAATCAAGAGAAAAATACTATAAACAATATTTAAGATAGAAAAAAGTATTTTTCATTTTATTGAAAGAGAGATATGTTTGCTGTAAAACAGTGAGCTTAGAATATGAGATTAGAGGAAAAATCACTTTGAACATAAAATACTTTTTTTGGGGTGTTTCTATTACAATAACCAGAATATTTGATCACGTCTACAAGATTTTCCGATTCCTCCGTTTTCAGCCGAAATTTTTTTTCAGTGTACTGTACTATAATCGCGTCTGCTCGAGATTTTGTAAAAAGGAATCGCACAGAAAGATCCAAACGTTTGATCGCTGAAAGAGAAGTTAATTTGCGACTTGTGACAACTGTGAATTATAAAGGTCTGAATGACAAGAATTTGAAATATATTATTAGAAACTACTTCTCATTTTAATGCGAAGGTATCTATAGATACTTTAAAAATGAATGCGAACATGGAAGCGATTATTTTTGTATGGCTGTATGGCGGATCATTCTTAAAATTTTCAAATTGAAATGAAGATAAAAGAGCTCGCCTAATAGTTATTTCAGTACTGGGCTAAAACTTTTCTCTCGTAGCTTAAAATTTTTGCTGATATTTTTTTAAATCTAATGAAAAAGTTACTGTCGATTTTTTTTGCAGAGTGAGATTGTAAAGTTGTCTTCATTTGTATTTTAAATTTTAATCGGCGGAACTTCTTCTGAAACGTATCAAGAGCTCTTAAAAGCTCTTTTCCTCGTGGAAAGAGGGAGAGAGAGAGTTGAATTTTACATTAATCATGTAAAATTTTAGGATCGCTACAACTTTTTAGAGATGAAGCATTTGTCTCTAAAAATTGGTCTGAAAAGCTTTAACTGAAAAGTTTATAAACAGAGTGCAAATTGCATGATTTAATTCTTAATTTGCGACGATTCAACTGCGCCTTATATATTCAATCGATATCACGTCCGATTGCAAAGCTATAATGGTGGCATTTTGACGAATGTCGTGCTGCAATATTTTGCGAAATAGACGATAAAATATACAATTCGTTTCGATTCACCGTTTGACAGTGATATTTTCGCAATTCGTGATTCCCCGTGAAATTATGTATTCAATATAGCTGTGTCTATAGAACGTTTATATGAAAAATATTTCGATTAAAAAGTCATTGTTGACGTAACGTAATCTTAACGTTAGTAGCACAATTTTTATAAGACGTGTAACACGTTCACTGCCAAGTATATTTTAATGAGACTTTGTCTCATGCTATTTAAATTACTTTCTATTAAGCAAAACAGTATTTAAAATACTTAATTTATAGTATTGATTTAAAAATATATGCGACGTACTTATTTAACTGTTATTTCGTCACTAACGATCGATAAAACATAAACGGAAAGTTTAATGTCGGTCAATGTCGTGGTGATAAGAATACGTTAATTATACAACCAATTAAAATAGTTTTAAAAGTATTAAAAACAGGTCTCCTGTTTTCAAATTATTATTGATTGCGTGCATCTCGCAAGTCCCTTGCAATTTCTTTTCCTCTATGATTTTAATATAAACTGTGAATGATGAGAGAGATAAAATTGGTTCTTTACTGCGTGCAAAATGCATCTCCCCGCTGGTCGCTTAGAATCACTCAGGCTTCCTATCGTACAGCGAAAGCTTTCGGCTCCCCGACGTATTTTGTTTTATAATACATGCGTATACGATATCACGGTGAAACCGTGGCGATCGTACCGCGAGGCGATCTCGAATCGCGAGGGGAATCAAGGCCGCCGCCGGTTAGTTGGCCGACGGTGCACAGGCAATCAGCTGATCGTGCGGCACGTGCTCGCGGCGCATAACTGACCTAGCCCTACGCGCGCGCGAGTTCTCGGGGACGCTTACGCGCGTAGTACTATGCTGAAACGGTGAATGGATGTCGCGGGCGTGTTTTTCTGAGGCGCCGTGACGCAACGAGAAACACTGATTGATATTAAACGAGAACGTATCTCTTTCCGCGATTATCTCGCGCGCATCTGCGCTCGCAGCGAACGATTGTGCGCACATGTATAATTTCCTTGCGATATAGAAAACGTTTTTTTTTACCGTACATTCGACGCGATTGCTCTCTAAATGTGAATCAGTGAAACTCACTGTCAATCAGCGATTATACACTGATTGTCAGTGTTAAGTGAGTTTCACTGATTCATTTTTAGAGAGTGGGAAAGAAATAAAAAGCTTTTCTTAATATCTTCTCGATATATTTTTCGTTAAGGAGATCCTTTTGCAAGCGATGGAAAAGGAAAAGATGAAAAGAGAGATAAAAATCACCTTTTCTCATATACTTTTATACGATATGTCTTCTCGATTTACCAAAAAAAAATTTTCCTAATTTCTTTTTAAATTAAAATCAAACGATAAGAACGTGAAAATTGAGAAAGCCTAGCGGTGTAACACAGAATGCTTTCGCTTTCGAAATCGCGGATGTTTGAGGGTTCTTCGCAAATACTTACCGATATTCGGGCGAAGGGCAGGCTTGCGCCACGCAGACTAACGACGTCGAGTCGTCCTGGGCGACGTGAACGACACCGGAGTTTTCGAGTATCACGGGAGGCATTACGCCTCTGTGATCTGTGAAGCAGAATGCAGAAAACTCGGCGCGTCACAAACAGCGATTTCCAGCGGTGCGCGGCAGTTTCCTTCGAAACTTATCGGCGTTACTGAGACTCACCTGCTATCCTAATGCTGGCCATAGAGCTAACAACCACTTGTCTCGTGAGACGGTGCATCGTGCGGCATCTGTAGCCGTTCAGCTGGTCGCTGAACTCGAGGCTGTGCACCAGAAGCTCTCCCGTGGGAAGCAGGTGGAACTTGCCATCTATAAAACGTAGCGATCGAAAGCGTCGTGAAATGTCAAACGTATCGAGAGACGTCGTATGGCACACAGGCTGTCTTAGAAAACTTGTATAATACTAAAGTATCTCTGCTATCGACTTTTTTTACAGGCTTGTACATTTTAGCTTGAACTTTCCAAAGGACGATGTAGCCTACTGTCGATTTTTTGTCGGCAGGAAAGTAGATTTTGCAAGCATTTTTCTGATTATCGAGACGAATTTTCTTTCGAAATAGTACATGATAAATCGATTACGGAACATTTTTCTTTTTCTGCTCTTTTTTTTTTAATTTTATTTTGTATTATGCATCGGGATGTTTGCTCTCCGCGATCGATCGTAAAATTCGCGAGCCCGAAACAACACTTCGATAGAGTTCCGCTTGCCGTGCATGAATAATACACGACTTCCTAATCCCTCCGTATTATTCATATTGAATGCACGGCGGCAATAATTGGGATCAACGTTTCCCGATAAACCATGTCGGTTATCTTTAACGACCGCGATAACGCCACGCCCTGCCGGATTACGATATTTTCGGGCACGGTCGCACTCGGCTGCACGATAATTACGCTAATTCCGCGGCTCCACCCTTGTCCGATCTACGTGACGGAGGAACGCCGTCTCTCCCCTCTTTCTCTCCCTTGCCCGTACTAAACTCGGGGGTTTCCTTAGATAAGCCCGACCACAACGTTTAACGGCCACAATTATCCTAAACAGTTGCGAAGCTTGCCCTAGAAACTTAAACCTTTTCGGAATCTACGAATCGCGATCTACGTACGTGATCGCTGCTTTGTATGCTACTTACATCGCGCACGTAGAGAAGGTAATATATTCGATAAATATTAAAATTATTCCAGCTTTTGATATGGAAAATGGTCAGATCCAAATTTAAATTTACGCTACTTCGTAAGAGCTACTTCCGTATTTATAGAAATATTGATTAATAATTCATTATCGATTAATAATTTAATGGTAGATTTAACGACGAGGACATTTTTGGTATGAAAAATTTTAATAGAGAAAAGAATAGAAACGGATAACTATAAATGTCAAAATCGAAAGATCGCGACCGAAATTTCTTCTTTTCAATGAATTCTCGTGATTTTGAGAGAATTACAATTTTTGTGTTTAACGAGTTGAATGAAAATTGAAACGGTAAGGAAAATTTGATTTCAATTTCTCACAGAATCTGTTGTCAAAATATTTTTCTTCAAGCGCGACAAATAGACATATTTCTATAATGGTAGCAATATTCTTGCGTATGAAGGTGTTTTGTATATCTGCCCTTTTACGGCCGTACAACAAGTATGCATACGCTTACGCGGCTGAGTGAGCTCGTTCGTGAGACATTAGAGCAGCTAAGAGCGGCAGCTGCGATAAGGCAGCCTTCTGAATAGATTGTCCGCTAAGTCAGGTGGACCGAATGGTCTATGTAGTTTAGGTATTACATTCGACGGACCGGAGCCTATAGCCGGGTGCGCGATTCCATTCACGATAGATGCGACACGCATATGTATATATCGCTTGTACATGACCCAGGCACTATGTACGTGCAGCGAATTACGTTCAACCTGATACCGACGCAATCGCGATAGCGGATACGACGTGAAAAAAACATCCTTTCCGTGCAATATGAGATTATTATACTGGGTGAATATTATAATGTTGGCACTTTTTATTCGCGCTCTTGGTTAAGTAGTATCATGGTTAAATAGCATCTTGCAGATCATAATGCTTCTACGAGCGAAAGAGAATTTATAAATATGGATAATCACTCCCGGATACGGCCTTTATTTTAACTAGTATTCTTAGTCGAGCAACTGCTAATTACGACCACTAATCAAATCGCGGTACGCGAAATGTTTAATTATGTACAACGCTCCTATCTCGCGCTCTTGTACGCAATTTTCTAGGGGCGGACTCGCGTTTACAGCAAATCTGATTAATCTCTGCGAGCTACTAATGAACCCGACAATCCCGACTCGCGCATCCCGCATCGTGAGCTGCGGAAGGAGACGCCGCATTATTGTGGATATTAAATTTCATCGCGGGCGTCCGTGGCGGATATTAAATTTTACTTCTCGTAGGCGATGGCCATAGTCGAGTTCCAACAGTATCGCATACCAGCGGCTACACTGAAATCGCTTCGTATTGTCGCTATATCCGTATTATTCTTTTTTTCCCGCTATTGCCATGGCGCTACTACATCCGCGAAAATCCGCCCGGGATGTTTCCCGGATTCGCATCAGTCTTTACAGCCGCGAGAGCCCGGATTAACGAAATTATTTGAAGATCCGGCTACAGTTGTAAATTTTTAATATCAGGAAATATTTAGATGTATGTATATTTGTAAAAATAAAAATTAGATATATAGAAATGTAGAATAATACATTAAAACTGGGAATCGAAAATGTAGAATAATAAAATTAAATATTTATTTAGACTGATTGATTGGTACAATAATGAAATATAAAAAAAGTAAATTTCAATGAAATATAAAAAAAGCAAATTTCAATATGACGATAAAATGACATAGAAATTAATGAGAAATTGCTTATATACAATATTATAGTATTATATATTTAAATACAGCTTCCGGGGGGAATTTAATTATGTTAAAAGTTACTACAAGTTATCATCAAAAATCCCCAGCGCGGTAGAATCACGCGTCTCACGTATGTAGAATATGAAATAATTGCAGCACGTGTTTCCCATTGTTTTACCTTTCTGGTGGGACTTAATCCTTACGTATATTTCGTTACGAAACCGCGAACATTTATTTTCCCGTGAATAATCTTTTTCGCGTGAGATTTACATTACTAAGCAAATCTCTTGTACGTAAGAGGATGTAAAAAGTTATGCATCTTGAATTTTTCAATTGGACTTAAGTTAGCCTTTTACGTCGCAATGCGCGTAAAATTTTGCGTTTTCATACTACAAAGGAATGTGTACACCCATACAGATTTTCGTTATAAACATTTACCTCCTTGTAGCGAGGGATATATGTAGGACGAAGGTTCGTGCAGCCAGGATACGACGCGCACCAAATCTTTGACGTAGCTGGGTATGATGCAACGTAATATTGCGGTGCAACCCCTCGATGCACCCCCCGTCACCTCCACTTCAACTTTGTATGCCTGAGCCACCACTGCAAACAGCAATAAAATTTCACATAAAGCCATATGTCCCAGCAATCTTGTGCAAATTTGCAAAACAATAGCTTGCGTAGTAATTTCCGTTGGCACATATAATTTCTTTTCTTCAAAAAAAAAATAAAAATTAAAATTAAAAAATTTATATTCTGTGTAAAAAATACTTATTTTTACACAGTGTTCCGCGTAATCCGTAATTGTTACGATAATTAAGATAATTAGATATTACTTTGACTCTTGGCTCCCAATGGCATTTTACTCGTAAAATTTCGTCATCTCGTACCCTATTTTTAAAAAGGAAAGATTAGTAGGCGTATTGTAAAAAATTACAAGTCATTATGTCGAGCTAACAGCGTAACGAGACAGCGAACGAGGATTCTGTGTCTGCGTCTCTAATTGCCGCCGTAATGAAAAAGCAATCGCAGTTACTCCGACAGTCTCGTTTTCAATTACATCGTCGCCGTCTTGCTACATCGTGAAAGCACGTTGCCTTGTATACGGGTCTGTACGACACTATGTATATACACACAGGGTGTCGCACACGTCGTTACGCCGTAACCGTCGGGTGAATCTCGACGTCGGGGATGCGTCGAGGCATGAGGCGACGCGAGCGTATAACGAACGTCTCGCTTCTTCCCTTCCTCCTTCCTTCCTTCCTCTTCCTTTTTCGTCCGGCATCGCTCTCTCGCGCTCGAGAGGCACCGCGCGCGCGCGCGCATATACTCATCCGGAGATTTTATTTACGTGGAAATTCCAAGGGCGACGGCCAGTTCCGCCACCGACGGTGCAGTCTGACAGGCCGACGCGCGACGTCGCGACGCCACGACGCAGAGGCTAAAGCCCCGACTACGGCGCGTTCTGAATTTCTTCTCTGTATTTCTTCCCTATATTCCCTCGAAGCTCTCGGACCGCACGAAGACTTTGTCTCGCGTTTTTCTTCCTTTCAGCTTTCAGATTCCTGCTTCTCTCGTTTCCACTCGTATGCCATTGTCCCGCTTTTTCGCATCTCTCGCGACTCGCGTGAGAAATATCATATTGGATTATGTCATCACTCGAGGATGTTATTAAAAAGGAGTTTTAATATATAAAATACTATACATTATGTATAAATAGATATTATTTTGGAAGTGGATATACATAATTTATATAAATCCATCCCATATAAATAGGATAAAGATCAGTATTGTTGTATTTATAGAATACGTTAAAGAGTACGCGTCTTTTCTCTTAAAAAACTTTTTAGAAATACATTATCTTTTATATATTTTATTCAATATACTAATATGGTATTACTTGTTTTTTTATTCTTTAATAAATCTTTGTGTAAAAATCTTGGCAATTTTGTTATAATGAGATTTAATAGTTCCTAATAAAATACTTGACAATTTATTTGAATTCACATAACTCAGAAAAACAAAAAATCACATCTTCCTGTTACAAGAAAATATTTATTATTTTATATCATATAAAATTTCTTTAAATAGTTTATTTAAAAAATGTAAAAAATTTGCATTTTATGTCAACTTTATAAAACTTAAAAAATGCTTAACTTTTGATAAAAAGAATGCTTAACTTTTAATAAAAAGAATGCTTAACTTTTAATAAAAAAAATGCGACTACTACCAGTCTATATCCCATCTATATAGGATACCCATATATGTATACCTATGTATACATATATGTTCATGTGGATTTTTTTCTTATTTTACGTTCTGATTTGCTGTGCAACTATTTTGCACGTATATGGCGACTTAGAGTTCCGAGATTCTCTATAATCGAACTTTAATTTTTTTTCTTTCCTAAATTATCACAAACGTGTTCATAACTTTTGGCGCGAAATCGCCCGCGTAAGCACGTTCGCTTCATCGAACACGCGCGGAGAAGAAATTTCTTCCGTTAAATCGAAAGATAGAAAGAGAGAGAGAGAGAGAAAGAACTGAAAGTAAAGTTTTAATTAACGGTCACACGTCCAGACCAGAACTTTATGGCCGCTAGGGGGTTAGTAGTTGGAAATCCTGAAAGCGCTAGGTCGACCTCGCAGCTGCCACGGATTTGCATTCAGATTGCATTTTTTTTTAAGAGGTAATTACACTGCGCGACCAGAAGGGAACCTACGCGCATCTCATCTGCATCGGTCGGTGCTCGTTCGGTTCTAACGCCTGTTTCACACTGATCCCCTTTCGCAATTGACATTTCTTTTTCATACTAGCAATTGAATTGCATATACATTTGAAAACTATCGTTTAGAGGAGTGCTTCTTAGCATATAAAACCTGTTTTACAGACAATAATATGGCTATAAAACATAGAGCTTCTGATTGATAATTAAAACGATTATACGAATTATATTGTCTATTAATTTTAATCTTTAATTTTGGCAGTCCGGTATGCGAATTTTTACAAAATTGATGTGACATTTGATTATCCACAAATTGTTCACAGTCGTCCATAGATAATTGTTTTTTATTCACTTTAAAAACATTGAAAATAAAAGTTAAACAAATTTTATCTTGAGGACTTTTAATTGCGTTTTTTAAATTAAAAAATATACTTTTACTGATAATATGAAAGTACATCCAAATAATTTTAGAAAACGTCAAATCGCACTCTCTTGAATATTTTTTGAAACGAGAAATAAGTGCGTCTGATCACGAGAAACTATCAGAGTAATTTTTTAAATTTATTTAACATATTTAACATGTTTTTAATCAAGCTTAATTGTCAAATATTTCTTAAATAAATGGACGCATGAAACGTGTGCAGCCGAATTCCTTTACACAAAGCCATTGTGAGGTTTTGTGGCTGTCGCAATTGCATTCGGACGTACATACACAGTGCGAGCGTTCGCTGTCCGTTACGGCCTGTGTAAAACCGGCCTATTCGCGATTCTGCGTTTTATCGCACGCGAGAGGCAACCCGCGCACCCGTCGCAATTACTGTTGACTCGCGCCAAATATCCGCGGCATTCGCGTAATCCGCTTAATAGACTTTTCCAATGGTTCGGTGCGCAGCGGCCGCGAGCGAGGCTCTAATATGACAGTCGTCCCGATTACGCCGCTTGCCGTTCCTTAATTAAAGGATACCTCGGTAAATAACGGATTGTAATAGCACGGACACTCATGATGTATATAAAGCAATAAAGCGTTTGTGAGGTTTTATGATGATAGAACTTGCACAACAAATAGGTAAATTAAAAAGGACTCAATGGAGCAATTTACTCTACAAAGTTATCAATTTTATTCTAATTTTCCCTTTTTGTATAACATTATATTTTATTCGGTATTTTGAAACGTAATTGTGCATATACACTTATATTATAAATTATATTAAACATTACAAACAACCACGCTTTTTACTAATATTTTATAAAGTTTGAAAAATGTTTGCTCTCTAATTGTATTTTGCTTTTTATCAACATGAATCGATCGTACGAATTTTGCTTACCTGCTCTGACTTGTACATCGCGACTGAGCACCCTGCCAACGGTGTTGCTCGCCACGCATCTGTACGCGGCGCTATGAACGTCCTGCCGATAGGCCGCGGCCGGAAATGGTAGGAGCACCAGGGTGCCGTTTCTGAGTACTCTTCGCACGCCCGACACATCGTTCACTGGATGCCCGTCCGCGGTGGACCAGTCGATGTTGGGCGGCGGACTTCCGGAAGCTGTGCAGTCCAACCAGGCGCCGCTGGAATTCGAGAATTCGATCCTCGACGGCGGTTCCAGCACGAAGCTGGGGCCGCGTAGGTGCGCGTCGAAGCCGTGCCCGCCTGCCGACGTTACTACAGCAGCTGCACCTGCTTTCACAGAAAATATTCTTTTATGAAGAGACGAAATCATGGTGTAGAATGATGACTTTTGATGTTTTATAAATTCTTTCAAACAGACGTTGAACATATTATAAGAACTTGAAATTAAATGCGTTAATTAAAAATTTACTATCATATTAAAAGTATATTTTATTTATGATTTTATTTTACTAGACGCAAAAGGGA
This sequence comes from Tetramorium bicarinatum, assembly GCA_928718305.1. Taxonomy (NCBI): domain Eukaryota; kingdom Metazoa; phylum Arthropoda; class Insecta; order Hymenoptera; family Formicidae; genus Tetramorium; species Tetramorium bicarinatum. The sequence continues at coordinate 7,485,287 of OV788321.1, forward strand.
CAAATTTTACGAATAAATTTTTTTGTGTGTATATATTATAAAGATTATGAATCTACCAAAATTTTCTTAAAAACACAGGGTATAGATAGGAAGACTTCAAAGTTTTGACCATTCTTGGATAAACTGTTAATTGACAGATTCAATACAACACAATAGATATTATGTTTATATATTTTGTCCATAACACGACATGTGTCGTATCGAAACGCTTTGAACGGTAGTATCGGCATCAGCGAGGGGAAGCGAGGGGTATCACATTGACGGCCAGTTGTATCAGGTGGAAAATAGTTTGACAAGTTCCAAAGTGGATTAATCGACGTGCTTACTATGCCCGGCGTCGCCCGGTCGAACGATGCTGCTGCGACGATGCAACTAATATGTCGGGCAAGTATTCTCTTCGGAGTGGTGCGCGCGCGAGACACCTACTCCTCGGCGTAAATGCTTTGATCGAGGGCGTGAAAGCACGAGTCAGCAACTACCTACTTGCCGGCTCTTGTATCGTTAGCGCAGTTAATAACTCCCCGCCCGCAGGCTGCATCCCTCGTGTCAATGTTACAACGAAATTTGTGAGCCATGGGAAGCGCGATAAATTTCGGCCCGTTTAGCCTACGTAGCTTCGAGTTCGCGCTTAAACTTAACTCTCAACTGTTATTTTGCTGCAACTTCTATTCCATGCAACTATTTGCATGAATTATGTTTTATTTTAATGGCATTATTTTTGTAATTGATATTAAATTAAATGCTCAATTGCTAAATTATTACACAAAAGAATAATTGTGATAGTTTCTTCTTTCCATTACGAGTATTAATCAGTTTTTTGTTTGAAAAAGTTTCTGAGATTTTGCAACTTGGGGTTCTTTCTGAGATTATTCGAATATATTTTTATATCCTCTGCAGAATTGTGCCATCATGGATTATTGGAAATATTATAATGATTATTATACAATGGTTTTAGTCGATTAAAAGTATTTATATATTTTTTATTAGTTACATATTTATTGTTTTCTATAAAATAGTTTAGTATTGCAAGAGAAGTACTTGTCTAAACGATAAGTTTAATAACAAATTTTTATATCTAAAGCCATATTGCTGTTTTTAAAATGTATCACTTGTGATTTAAATGGAAGCTGTAAAAAGTCAAGAGAAACAGCTAATTGCGATGATTTATGATGTCCGAGAGATCGCAGACGGCCAGATAAATGAAACGGTGCCTCTTTCTTTCGCTCCGATATTGCGAGGTGTTTCGTGCACACGTTGTTTGCGACAGGGCGCGGGAATCGGGAAAACGCGAAACTCATAACGACATTCGCGCGGGGCACCCGACGTAACTCGTTTATAACTACGTTCGAGAGGGAAATGCACGCTCGTTTCGGTCGAATTTCGTAATGCCGTCGCGCGCGCGTTGCACACGCGCGGCATACAAAATACGAAGTATGCAAATCCCCGGTGCGCGCGAGCGAGAGGGAGAATTGAAATCCTCCATCGTGGTGTCCGGCAATTATGCTTGCCGTCACACCAGTCGGCTTCCGGAATTGTGTCTCTCGCGCGCGCTACTTAATTACTAATTCCGCGCGAGTATCACACCGCCGTTCTCGAGCGGAATTCCGCGCGTCGCGTCGCCCGGGCAGTGTTGTGCCGATTTCCGAAGGCGTCGTACCGGCCGCCTTAATTGGCAGAAAATTAATTACACGTTTTAATGTCGTTAACTAAGAATTCAAACGGGCGAGTCACATCAATTGAATTTCGCAATGATTTTCGTGACGGTTAGATTAATTATACTTTTATGATATGTACATACACGTATGTAAAATATATACTTTTGCGGAGTAAAATATTTTATCAGAATATTTTTCACGTTTATTCGATTCATCTGAGTATTGATTTCCATGCTTGTTGTGATTTCACGGAGGTTTTTCGAGATATCTACAAATGTCAGTGTATGTGTGTGTGTGTGCTTTATTTGCACGGGTCGGGCTCGCGTCAACATCCCATCCCTTATAACGCACCCTCGCGGAGATTTACCTATCGATGTGGAAAATCGAGGAGTCGAAGGAGACGGTCGCGCCAAATGGGTGAACGCGGGCAAGATTGAACGTGCCGATCGGTGCTCAAAGTGACTGGCCGTCACGAAAGCATGTGTTTAAAGCGACAGAAACAGACGGATAGAACTGAGCAGCGAATAGGAGGCATAACGGAAGTCGGATACATGAGTGGATGATGAGATAGAGAACGAAATAGAGAGAACGAAAGAGACAGCGAGAGCGAAAGCGAGAGAGAGAGAGAGAAAGAGAAGGGTACGCAGGTGTCGGTGGGTAATAGCTCCCTATTACCATAACGCTTGGCTAAGCCAGCTAATCGGTTCCGTTTATGCCGACCGGCAAATTATTATTAATCGCATTGCGCTCGCGGATTACCGTTTATATGCGTCTATGGCACGGTGGCATTTGCACTTCGCGTCGAGCGTCGCATGGGCTTTTAGCGTCGCGTATTTACCCGTGTACATATGCCTGATCTTTCGATGGACTATGTACATGTATAATATATTGACAAGGATGTTGAACTCGGCGTGTAGGACTTTTCAAACTTTCTGAATTTTGCATAATTCGAATATATTACTCTTTGAACTTTTTTTTGATATTACTATTTGCATCTTGCATAAACGCATATATTAAACGACTTATTCAATTTATTATTTCCGGATATTTTCCAGCGAAACTATTTTGATACGCTATTTTAATTGCGTTATATGAATATAATTAAATTATTATATAATATTACAGGTTATTACAATCCAATTATCACAAAAATAATTGATGAGTAAGATAGACATATCATTAAATGCAGATTTATTTTGATGGCGATATAACTCTTTTTACATAAAAATATGTCATCTGATTTTAATTTTTATACATAAATTGAAGTTTACAAAGGGAATTAATTTGTATGTCTGAGTTAATTGTTATTTGCTAATGATTTTGTCAACGTTTACACGACTCTGAAATTTTATAACGTTGGAAATTGGAGTAACTTAAGTACTGAGAAATCTTATAGTTTCTTCGTCTTAGGAATCCCTTCGAGGTCTCGGGTCAGCTTCCAAAATCCGAACATAGGCGGGATTTCTATTATTCGTTCGGATCTTGTTCTCTGGAAGCATTCGAATCGATGGTCCGGATTCGGTAAAAAGAGCTCATGCTACAAACCAGGAATCAATAGGCGGAACAAACTGTGTAGATGGGTAGAGGTCTCCGGTAAGATTGAATTTGCAGACTCTGCCTCTCCGAGCCCTCGACGACGGGCGAATCTCGGAGAAAAGGTGAAGGGTAACGTTGGGGCTCGATAAGAGTCCCAGGATTTCGCGACGGCGTTTCCTCCTTTCAGGAACCTTCATGTCCTTCCCTCTTCGCTCTTCCTCTTTCTCTCTCCCTCCCCCCCCTCTCGAAAGAGCTCTCGATGTTTGCTCTACCTATCAAGACGGCAATTATTTGATCCGGCTAGTGAAACGTATCCCTCGAATCTTTCCCTCGTTTTCGTAGTACTTTTCCTTCCGTTTACTAGACTGATTCATCAGAACTTCATTCTGTGGATTTTTGGAGACCCTTAACTTTTTTGTCGAAAATAATTTTACGGGACAGTTCGTATATAATTAATGTAATTAATGATATGATTTCTTAAGTTTGTAGTGCTATATATATATATATATATATATATATATATATATATATATATATATATATATAGCATATATATTTGCAGATATATATATATATATATATATATATATATATATCTGCAAATATTCTCTTACATAAATAAAGTCCCATAAAATATCTATGAAGTTTTAAAGGTGAATGTTAGAAATACAAAGAAATAATTAGTAGAATCTTAATTTTTAAACATTGCAAATTATTATCGCAAACAAAATTAGAAAAATAAAGTGGCTTTAACGTGAAAAATCTAGCAGACTGCTCGTCTCGTAAGGACATGGGGACAGGAATAACAGACTAAAGACGACATTGATACCCACGGGAAGTCGAGAAGTCGATAGAATCGGGTGATAGCCCAAGATACAAAGAGAGAAAAAGGGAAAGATGGAGAAACGCAACGAACGAACGAGTCGTTTTGCGAACCACTTACTCCCGTGCAAGTCGCAGTCGAAGATGGCAACAAGTTGGGAAAGTTGTTTAGACGCCTCGGAACGAGACGGAGATCGCTTCTCTGAAAAACTATGGCCGTGCAGGGACACACGGGCAATTTTCCAGTTTGTACGGAAAGTTTCCGCGGCGGGCAACAAGTTGAGAAAGTTTCGCCATGGCCGTGGATGGCGTCCCCCGGGGAACGCTTCCGCGGGCCATTTCAAAAACTGTCGAACGACTAATCTTACGGCTTCCAGCAAGAGAACGCGATGCGAAACTTCGACTGGGCGGCAGACCGGAATCAACTTTTGCGCGAATTCGCCGTGAGAAAGTTTCGGATCGTTTGGATAAGCGGGTTAGGCGACATCTCTGCGGTTCATCTCGCAAGACTATTTTTATTTTATTTTACTTTATTTTATACTAGTAATACATCGCGCGTTCTTATCTCAAAGAAAGATCTATTTTAGTAAGGTCCTTGCGCATTTCCGTGGGGAAGAGCAAGGGGTATATTTATACATATATGTATGTTGCTGTATACTATATCATTTCTGCGTTTTACGACATTTTTCCATTTCTCTATGCCATATTTCTTTGAAATCGTCTGCAAAATATAACTTCTTTTGTTTCCTCTCGTATGATGTCCATCTACTTCTGCTCATCTTTCTTCTTGTGTCCGTGCCATACATTAATTCTGTATTTTGTTCTTGTAGGTCGTCTATTTTCTACTTTTATTTCTTTATTTATTATTTTATTTGTATTGTAATTTATGCCACATATGTACGTACATACGCATGATTTCTTCAAACGTATTCTTACTATCAAATAGTTTACAGTTACTCTTTTCTATAATTTTTCGATACATGCGAAACGTAAATTTATAATGTCACCAACAACGACACACAGTATCCGTTCCCGAGGTTTCTCCGTTTCTCAGTTGCATTTTTGCTGGAAGGATGCGAGAAAGCGCTCGCGCGCCATCCACCCTTTCTGCCACCCTGCGCGAAGGGGTGGAGGACGGCTCCCCGGGGATGGTGTCGACTTCGCGAAGGCGTTGGTCCTTTCAATTTCGCGAATAGAAGACGGGCGACGAGGAGAAAGACGGGTGGAGTGATTGTTGGAAATATGAGAGAAACTTTCAACCTCTCGCACAGCAAGCAAGCTCCAGCAACTCCGCCTCCCTCGCCGTTAAGGCGAGCTCGCTTTTTCCACTCTGGCCTCCTCTTGCTTCTCCTTCTTCTCTTTCTCCTTCCTCCCTCCCTCTTGTCTTCCGGCTCGCATGTAGTCTTCGCAAGTGCTTCGCAGCGTAACCTCTTCGCCATTTTAAAGCGTCCTGAAAGCCTGCTTGCGCGCAACCGAGTTTTTGGAACAAAAACGTGCTTTTCTCTCTCGGCTCTTCTCGCCTAACTCGGTCCGGTTTCCTATTTTTCTCTTCCTCTTCGTTCGCCAAAATTCATTTCACGGCATTCTTTTCTCGTGTCTTTTTGCCTTTATATTGACTAGTCGAGTATTCTCGTTAAGACTTTTTAATTTTTTCTGCGCGCCGCAGAAATCGCAAAGTTACCATTATCATGCATTGCTCGAACATACTTCTTCGGGTTTCCGTGCTAAAATTGAATTTTTATAAAAAAGAAACAAATATAAATATTAAATCTTGAGGTAAGATTTGTCAATAAGCTCATTTCGCAACACTCGAATACAAACAAAAGAAAAATAAAAAAAAATGTTTTTCATACAGTTGGTATTAGTTGCCCTCATTAGATGCCCTAACATTTTATTATAAGTACTGTTATATTTTATAACAAATTTTTTTTTGCTTTTATATTGAAATCTTTTTTATTTAAAAATATTAAGTGAGATCAGAAATTAGCAAATTAAATGGCACGCATTTTTACCAAGCATCGGGAGTAAATCCCAGATTTTGTCTGGATCAGGGAGATGGATGGCAAAAACGCGAGGCACGTTTCACGCTTGCAGGAGATTTGCTCGCACAAGGGAGAAAAGTCCGTACACGTTCTCTCCGTCTTTTTTCCTATGCCGAAGCGTTGGTCGCGAGAGTGACGGTAGTAATACCGGGACAGTCGGAGGGTTGAACGCGGCGTGAGAGCGGGACTGGGACAGGTGCAAGGATATACGCCCGCCGGGAACAATGAGCGCAATCAATGCTGCGCGGCGCCCCTTCGACGTCAATCAAACGGCCGGCGAGTACGCGCCACTACCCCATTGGCCCCGATTGCCTTTTGTCGCCCTTTAGTGTCCGCTACAGCCACTACAGAGGCTGGGAGAGGGAAACCTACAGAGAGAGAGAGGGGTGGGGGAGGGAGGTGGCACGTAGTAGGAAGTACAGGAATGAAACGGAAGCGGTGAATCCGGCGGAGAAGAGAGAAGGGATGCTGCGAGAGGGTACGCAAAGAGGAGAGAAATGCGCCGCGTTGCATACCGAATGTGGCAAATTCCTGCCGAATACTCTCGCAGTTGCGACACGTGCATTGCGGGTGAGGGAGGGAGATCGGTGCGCGACCTAATTTCGGGGGTTTGCTAATCCTCACACCTCGCCTACTCTCCATGTCGCATGTCCGTCTCGTGTCCGTCCGTCGCGTCGGTACCTTCGAAATTGCACATACGCATGCATGCGTATGCACGTATGAGACGTATTGCACGCCGACTTCGGGATATTCGCGTGCGGCGATCGATGATCTTGACGTGAGAACGACGCGAATAGGAACGGATAGTTACGAAGTAAACATGTCCCTTTGATAATTGATATTTAATTATCGATTTGATTATTTTGAAATTATTGTAATTATTTTGGTAAATTATTATCTGAATTAAATATTGGAATTCTGTATGATTTTTTGTTCTTCTATTACTTTTATTGACAATTGATAAATTAAACTGATAAAAGAAATAAAAATATGAAATGCAAATTTTTCATATAAAAAAATTATATTCGTATTTCTTTCGTATATATTTTATTTTAATGTTAGAATTTCTCTGATATATATCGATCTGTTATGATTTTATATAATTTTTATGTATTGATGCTTATAAATTTTCTGGAATTTATGATTTTGACTATCATTGTTTTTGAAATATTATCTACATTCGTTTCTAGATACGAACGTCTAGCTATACTGTTATTTCGGTCGGGCTGATTGACCAGACAGTCACACACGAATAGCGCGGATAGTACCCTCCGTGTTCTTTGATGCGTTTCCGCCCAGTGAAACCATTGCCAGACGTGCGTCGCGTCGGTTCAGAGGAGGGAAAAGGAGGGGAAGGGATGGTTTAAAGCCGCGCGGATATTCGGCATCCAGCGTCGCTTAGTTGCATTACGCGCAGTGCAGTTGCCACTTTAATAATCCGGCTTGACAATTGTGTCTAGCTTCATTCATGTAGCGGCCATGTAGCGTTCATAATCTGGGAGCTGGTATGTTAATCACAGTGCTTCTGTTCTCTGCATTCGAGAGAAATTAGAGTGCTTATATCGAGTGACTCAAAAAAAAGATCAACGACACTTGCAATTCAACGAATATTTTTTACCAATGAATTTTTAATGAATTAATTTTCAGATCAATAAAAGACGGGCTTTTTATGTGATTTTGCCGTAGGCTATATTCGTTATTAGCGTTATTGATAGATTCAATTCGTAAACAAGAGGAGCAGATTATGCGGCCGCACGTTTATCCAAACACCCGCATGCTGCGGCAGCGAAACGCCAGCACTGTCCTGTTTGAAACTGGACAGAGCGTGTTTATGCCGAGTAACACGAACCGCGGTTGTGTTGCTGTGGTATAATAATTATACTTCGTTATTGATCACATACCAGATTCTGCAATAATGATCCGAAGAGGCCCAGGTCCAATTTAGAACCATCATACAATACGGGTGTCGGCTTACATCTCTCGTTAGTGATGCATCATTATGCAGTGCATCGGAGATGCTATTGGTATAATATTTATTATATGGAATGTGCCAAAATTGCAAGCATTGATAGGATTTTCGTATTTAGAGATCTGGGATCAGGTCTTCGAAGCTCCATTTATGTATTTTAAATACCGCATACCCTACTTTAAACGGAATCTCATAAATAAAGTATGCTTAATTTTTAAAAAGTTGAAGGGACCAATGAGGATTAATGATTTTACTTGAAGTAAACTCAGAAATGCATTGTCGACATAATAAAACTTTTTCTTTTATAATGCGTGTTTATATAGAAACATAGGTATAACTCTAGGTATAACTGTTGTATACGTATATATGTAAAAGCATATTCAAATATAGTCATATCATCTATTCTACACAGTTGATTATAAATCGAAATCAAAATTCAATATTAACAATATGTTACATAGGTATTCTCGATAATAGAAGCTATTTGTACAATGGTAAATTCTAATCTATCGGTCATCGCCTCTTTAAATGCGAATGCCAGATGTTCCCGCATGTATCGAGTTAGCGAGATAGATTCTGCCTCACCAAGTTTATCGCTTTCGGTAGCTCGATGAGCATAGGACCATGTACTCGTGAGAGATATTACAAGAGAGGACTTACGTTCGCGCGGAGGTCTATCGGAGGACGAGAGCAAGGTGGACTAAAGCAGGCAGGATACGAGAGGACACCGATGATTTCCCAGGGGGTCGCGTCTACCTCCTCATCCTCCATCGTCAACGTCGTCCTCCTGATGCTATTTCTTCCCCCTCTTCCTTATCCCCTTGAGCGTATCTTATATCTTAGGCAACAGAGTCGTTATTCCTTCTTCCTCCCCTCCGGACTCGTCGACGCGTTTCATTAGTCTACGTGAATTTCAATAGTCGCTTAACAAAAGCTCGAGGGTAGAAGACCAAAGCCGAGAGAGAAAGAGTTTCTTGCTAAGAAATTGCGATGGAAATTCTATTAGAAGCAACAGTCTACATCGCATATTATAAATCAGAGCATGATATTCTAAATACATATATTCAACGAATAAAGTATTTATTAATACGTTGGACGTCTTAAGAATTGTTAGAAATAGGCGTAATAATTCTATATCAAATATACAAAGTTTCATGTTAATATGCGAGGTGTCTCAGAACAGCCAGAAACTCGCTAAGTAAAATGCCCTCGGCATTTTGAGGAAAGCGGTTGTTACGTGCTGCTCTTTTCCCCCTGGAGCTTCCGCTCACGTAGGCGGAATAAATTCGAGCGGGTTACGAGTGGGAGCAAGGGATATTTTATACGACGCATAAAATTGCGACCGATGTCGTCAATTTGTTTTTTCACCTAACTCTCGCCCCTTCCCTCTTGTCGTCTTCTTTCTCTCTTTTCTTTTTCTCTTTGCCTCCTTCGTGCGGTATCGTTTAGCTTCGAGAGTCGCGGGTTTATGGCGCTTCGGACGGAAAACGCCTTCCGCGTACCGCTGTCCTTTTTCGTCTTCCTCAGGAAAACCCTCCGTCGCACCTGCGGGGTCTTATCTCGAAGTTGCAGGCGCATCTCGGATACAACGCCTCTTGGGGTGTTCTCTCGGGACCACCCCATTCCCCCATTCCCTCCGCCTATTTGGGGGATATGCAATGCACTATGCAATACCGTGCGTTTCGAGGAAACTTCTAAGCAGGTTTTCGCTTGCATTTTGCACATATCCCTGGTGCTTCGCGCGTCGGGATGATTGCACCGACAAAACACGCCCTACGTATATGTATACGCATGTTTTACCCGTCTGATTTTACACGATATTTCTCTTGGTTATTCCTATTTACGTAAAAGTGGCCAGTATTGTCGATATTATTGTAAAATGTAAAATAAAGGTTGTAGAAATATTTTACTGCGATACTAAACCATTTCATGTTTTGGTCGACGCAAATTTGCATTTCATATCGTTTAAATAATATGTCGTAATGATGCATGTAGTTATTATAGCAACACGTGTTTCTTTTCTCGGTATCCCCTTTGATACACAAGTTTCAATATTATGTTATTTCTTAATTTAAAAAGATCTGATATAAATTGCAAAATTGACACGATTAAAATTGCGTATTAAAGTTTCTCTTTTCAATCTCATCAATTATATCTTACAGCTTATATTTTATAGCTGTAATATCTTTTATTTTTATACGCAGTGCGACGTAAAACGACGCCTCTTTGTAATTTTATCCAACGATTCAATTATTTATACGTTTGAACGGTTGCGAACAGTCTGCTCGCGATCTGCCACGACATATATTCGATGTATTTTCGTCTGTCGGTTTTGTGCACTTGTCCGAGCGCTAAAAACTACCATTGACGGGAATTCGATACGAGCAAGATGTATACACTGGCGTGAATCTCAAGATATAGGACACTGTCTCCGGAACGCGCGCCGGCTGTATCAATTTCACCCGGCCCGGCGTTCACCGTGCGCCATTACTTTTGCACAACTGTATTGCCATTACTTTCGCATACTGTATACCGAGTCGTATAACGTATGCGCTAGTATCGTTGCGAAAAGAGAGAAAGAGAGAGAGAGGAGAGGAGAGAGAGGGAGAATCCTGTACATTACCATGTGCATTGCCCGAGTTCGCAAATTCTCCTACACGCATGAACCGTTTATCTGAATATATCAGAGAATTGCCCAAAAGACTCATGCGAAAGAAAACTCTATTTCGTTCGCTCTTTGAACTTTCTATCTTTTACATCAAATTGCATGTCTGCTTGCGCGGCTCGTTTTCTTCAACCAAAGCGGACGGTCAGTACTCTATTGAGCCAGGCACTTACTTCTACGCCATTGCATTCCCAGTTTACTCTCTCGCACCCTTTACATCTATTACACCTGCATAGCCGCTTATCTCGAGACTCCAGGCGCACCTAACATGAATTTCTCTCTCTCTCTCTCTCTCTCTCTCTCTCTGTCTCTCTCGTGTTCTCGTCTCTTTCTCTTTCTCTGTCTCCTTTTCTGTTTTCTTGCTAAATCTCCCGGAGGAACGTAAATGCGCAAGCCAATTGTTCGTATAAAATAGAGTTAACAACCAGTGTTAGCCTTGCAACATTAAAAAAATTTGCTGTGTATGCTTGTGTATAGCTCATTCAATTTTTCATCGCTTACACATGTAGGCACATTTCGAATTTTTTGTTTGCACACTTTTTTGAACAAATGTTATTGGCAAAAAATTTAGGGAGAAAATTTTACGTTAGTCTTCTAACTACGAGAAAATTGGATTGAAATAGTTTTAATCGACAGATTTTTGTTTGTACATTCACGTATAAATTGATTTTTCGTTTACGTAGTGGTAATAATAAAGTTTCAATCCAATTTTCTTGTAATTGGGAGGTTAATGTAAAATTAACCTTTCCAAAATTCTTTTGTTAATAACATGTTTCAGTGCAAACAATAATTTGAAACGTGCAGATACATGCAAACAATGAGCAATCGAATGAACTGTAAAAAGTTTTTTTTAATGTTGGGGAGCTAATTTTAAATTGGTGAGCTAGCGTAGATAACGTCAGTACAAATGTCCTTTAGCGACGTTTTGATAAGATCTTATGAGTAAAAAAATGTAGGCTTAGATAATTAACTTATTTCTGATATAATTATTGTTAAATAAATAATACATTATTTTAATGTAACTAGAAGAAGGCGACATTTCGTGATATAACGTATAAAAATTGTAATGCCTTGAAGATAAAATGTGCTTCACATTTTATCTTGAATTCTAATTTCGATTAAACCAGATTTACATTTTATTCAACCGACGATTTCCTCTATTTTTACGTATTTACACATATATATATGCTATAAATTTTTGAGAGGGAAACAGAAGTGCGATTGCATCGTCGTTTTGTTCTTTCTATCGCGATCGATGTCGCGATAAGCAATGACTTTGACAAACACGCGAACACGTGTAAGAGTTAGTTTCGCGTAGATGACCCAGCGCGATAGCTTCCCCTTACAACGTCTACGCTCTGTAATAAGGCGTCAGATGTAGGGACGCTGACACGACACGGTTCGCGTCGTTTTCTTATTACTCAAATATTGGCTCTGAATTTCGCGAAACAACGTACATTCGTTTCTTGTTGTTATTTGATGCTACTTTTACGACGATCATCTTTACGACAATCTATAACTCGAATATTTTCAAAGAATACGTCTAGTACGTTATTTTTTTTTATTTCTGGGCACATCATGTTCATATTATACCAATATTGATCAAGAGTTAGGAGAGACTCGTAAGCGCGTTTTACGCAAGTATAACGATGCTGGCTGACATGGGCAAGTTCGTAATACGGAGTTACGAGTCTGATGGACAGAATGGGATAAAAGTTTATACCACCCCAATTGAATTGACGTGTGCTCCGGAAGTGTGCGTCGGTAGAGATAGGCAGTGAGACACGGGGAAGTGACAGTACCCGGGGCCCGTCCACCCGCGTTATTTGTAACGTGAAACAGGACGACACATCGCGAGAATGTTTCTCGTGAAAATATGTCGCGCGAATTTTTCGCGAGCTATGATTTTTACTCTTTTGCTGTATTCTGGCGGGGAAATATTATTTTTTAGGGAGATCGAGATGAGGGAATACCATTTTTTTTCCGCGCGGAGGAATTTTCACCGACGTGAAATATTTTTACGGACTCATATTGCGTGGGAGGTCATATAGGTAGTCCGCGAATGAATATTATTAATTTCGATGACGCTATACATCATGAATTAATAAACGGTTGATAAAATCTACTTGTATTATCGTATAAATATTCTGTTAACCACGTAATAGTTTAATTTCTCGCACTTTAATAATTCCTCTTGCTCGCGAGAGACGCATATTTTCATTATTCTCGTAACTCTTGGGTACGAGCTGCTGCGGCAGTGGTTCGATGTATCGATGCAACCACCGGAATTTCAGTTCATCGAAAGCGACCCGGAATTTCGCCGAATGATTACGAAACTCCGGGTAACACCGTTATACATAGTACAGCGTTTCATTCCGCTATGAATTTTCGGTTAAAACTCCCATGCATAAAGTCTACAATTCCTAGTGTATTTCTGCTCTTTTCATACATCTAACTTTATTTAACGGATAGATGATGTGGGTTGCATGTAAATATATAATGACGGTATAATGACGATATTAAATACAATAATACCTTGTACAAAGTAAACTGAATGTGCGCAAGTTAGACCACTGCACAAACATTGGCAATTTAAGTTAAATTGCTAATATTCGTAATTGAGGCATGGTACACTTATTTATCCCTGTCGCGAACCATCGCCGAGAATAAATTTAGCCGCTTTTCTCTCTTTCGCTCCTGTTTCTCTTTTGCGGGCGGGAAGCGAAGGCGAGGGAAGAAGAGCAGTAAACTAGAACTTCATCGGCGTAACGATAATGGGGCGCGACGACGCCGGAGGAAAACAATATGTAAATCGTTCGGTGCATCCCAATCAAAGTCGGAATCCGCGGTGCGCCGGCGAGCTTCCGCGCGCCTGCCTAACGACGTAATCTAAATTCCGAAGGCTTGTTTCGAAGTGCGCCAAGGTATATATTGTCGACTGGGAGAAAATCCGTCGTCGCGGCACGGAGGGAGAGATGAAAGAAGAGGAGAGGGAGGCGGGGGGGGGGGAATGATTTCTAGAAAGGTTGAGTCGCATCGGGACGGAATGCATGCCGTTTCGTCCGTCTGCAGCGACTCCGCTAACTTCAACGGCGATAGTGTTTTTTTGGTCCACGCCGTTGTGACGCGAGTTTCCGCGTCCGCTCGAATAAGAATCGGGTTTTATGGAAACGCGGAACTCGTGTATTCGCGAGTAAGAAAGAGATGGAGGAAGGGTAGAGAAGCTCGACTTCAATTCTGGTCTTCGGAATAATACCGGAGTGCTCAACAAATTACATGCGCCGGTAAGAGAAAGCGAGAACACCGCGAGAGATTGGAAATATATTGTTGCAAGTTTTTCAACTCGGCATTATTTCTATAATGTATACAGTTGTGGAAAAATATCGGGTTACGTTATTTCTGTTATGCAAAACCGCGACAAGTATTTCATACGCTCCTCGTGAATGCTGCATAGGTTGATGCAAAAGATATATCGGATTTTTTACTAAGTTTTTTATTAAATGAACGCATCCAGAATTCTTTAAAAAATAATTTTAAAAATTTCTAAATAATTAAAATATTTTTTATTGGAAAAAAATATTGAAACCAATGCTGCCAGCGGCGACAATTTTGCTTTGATTTTACTGCAATTTAATTTTAAACTTTATTTGACGTATATGAGACAAACTTTGTGCTTCAATCTAATACAGTAAAATTAAATACCGTATTATTTTTATACAGCCATTATACAGCTTGGAAAAAATCTACATTAATATTAAAATTTTTTATTATTTGCACGGGACTTATTTAAATATTGATTAAGATTAATTCAGATCTTACTGGATTTTATGAAACATGAATCGAATTTAAGTATTTTTATCTACGAACAGAACTGGCGATAAAAAATGATGCGTCATTAGAGTTGAAAGGATTAATCCATCTAAACTTTTGAAAAGAACCGTTTCAATCTCGCGCAAATTATTCCTCGGTCGAATGACGAGTGAATCAATCCATTCGGAATTTCTCATCTGAAAGTCGGTGATCATCAGCCACGTCAATTATGCGAGATGCGAATGTCTATCGAACATGCGCTTATATTTTGCGTGTCAATCGGTAGTGAGTTTTGTAACGCAATGTGATGCAACATCCTTCCGTTCGGTGTATAGCTATAAGAAGGAAAAAACAGACGTTTCGAATCGGTGTATCTACATGCGGTCCATGAATAATTCAAGGATGTGCGAGTTTGTACGTATTCTGAGAACGCGACCGCGCATATGTTACAAACATACGCCGCGAGATCGGTTCGCTGGATTCGTGAAACATACGCGTGAGCCAAGTCGTAATAAAATGCGCGAGGCAAATAAAGTACGATGCTGGATGCACGATATTTCCGTTCCAATAGACGATATCACCCATTGTCTACGCGGTACGACGAATTTTCTACGTATGTTATAACGTACGTAGAAATATATGTTAGAACACTTAGGAAACAATTTTATAATTATCAATACGTATTTTACATCAATTAGAGCTTTTATTATTAAATAAAATACCATATGCTATACATATATGTGGAAATATCAATAACATGATATACCTGGTTCATTTTATTTTAATTTAATCCAACGCGATTTTTTTGGTGTAATCAGAATTTTATTATTTTTACTACTATTGTCAGTGTTAGCTCAATTCATAAAATAGGCCGATATATATATTTTTAAAAATATATTATGTGGTAATAAGAAAACGAAAATCTGTTCTAATAGATTCTTATTCAAGTTGTGCGTTCAAAACAGCAACATCACGCTAAAGATCTGATTATTGTTGCACCTCAATCTTCACGAAGTGAGAGGAAAAGAAAGTGAAAGGGGCTGACTATTGGAGTAGACGTAACCGTGCAGGCACCCAACGCGTTTCGACTATAAATTCCGATCGTATTATCCCAGCCGGGTAGATCCCCGTCGATTTACGATCGCGCGCGCAACCGTTCCCCTCCTTGCGAACACGAAAATAATATCTATCGCGGTAATCTCTTCGGGACGCGGAAAAATATGTATTTCACGTACACCATTCGCCTTACGACCGGTCTCAATCTCACGCGGACTGTTATTCCAGCAATAACTATTTTTAAAGTCTCTTATACTTGTTTATATAGAAGAGTGAGAGGCACTAGTGCAATAAATTGCACATCAGCAACATATTCTTACATGTCGAAAGATAAAAGACTCATTTTTTTCTTGCAACGCTTTCAGTATTACGTTTTTCAAGCGTCTCAATTTTAGCCTCTGATTTCTTGTAATTGGATGATGAAGTTAAAAAGAGTCTGTGAGGAACGATATATTAAGAAATTAATTTACTCGACATTTTAACGATATTACGCAAGGCACATAAAGTGTAATCATGTTTCAATAACAAGGCTAGGGGAAGAGAAAGTGAAAGCAATCCGGGACAGACATAATCCTCATAAATCGTTGTTATAAATTTTATTTGTAATTTGTAATTATTGCGACGTATATCGTTGTACGTCTACATGGATAATATCAGAGTGCGATACATCTTCCTGTCGTCATTTCCTTTCATGTATTGGAGACGAGTATATAATGCACAAGATGATGAATGTTTCGCGTTTATTGAGATATTAAAACCTCATCGAATCTGCAATACGAAAAATTAGACTCATCGAAATCGTACTATGATTGAGCCCTCTTTTTCTCCTCTCTCTCCAGTTTTATCAAGGAATATAAACATCGCGGTAAGGTAGTATTAAAAATTCCGGGCTTTAATGTGCGGCTCCGCGTTCTTAAATATTGGCACATAATGTAAATTACGAGGGAGAAAACGCCCCATTGTATGGAGTGTTTGGGATTAATGGCAAGATTCAGACTAGGAAACGACGAAAAATTTAGCGGTAATCTCCAGACTGGACGAAGCAATTCCCTTGGTAGCTCTCTTCCATGTTGTAGACGTTGTTCACTTTATGTGCGCTTCTTTGACGCGTGTACCAGCAAGAGCCTCTGCGCTCCTATTTTCTCTCTCTTTCTCACTCAACTCTCTCTCTCTTGCATCCCTTCGCCGCGCTCATCGCCCTTGTCTCGTCTGCACCCCTGCAGGGCCCACCACCCACTCCACCCCGTCTTTTCATCTCGTACTTCATCTTTCTTCCACGCCGGACTGAGAGTCTGTGTCGTACAATCGCCGTGGAAAGTTTTCGTCTGGAGATTTCGACGGGGACGCCTTTTCTCTCGTTGCAACTCGTTCCCCATTTCTACCCTATCTCCTGCGCTTCCATCTTCCGTGGTCGACCTCTCTGCGCGAACATCCGGGGGGATGGACTCGTAATGAAATCTTTTGGTGGATTCCTTTTCGAATCTGTCTGTGTGTGCTTGTCGCTGTCGCTAAAAAACGAAGGCGACAATGATTCCACGGTAATTGCGAGCGCACTCGTTCTTGCCACGAAAGGGATAAAATCGTATCGATCACGAACAACGAAGAAATCACATTTCTCTAATCGTTAATAACGTGAATGCTGTCGAATGTGTAACAAATACATGTGTAAACGTATTCCGCGTATATGTTTCACCTCAGTTTACGTAGAATTCAGCTTTTTTGGTGCTGTTATCTCGATCTGCATTTTCCGTCTGCAATTAGCACTGCATCTCGCGAGCGACGTTGCATTCATAATATCTTGCGTATACGCGCGGTCGTTTCACTGGCATTCGCGATGCGGCTGGTATGCGGACGCCGAAAGAATTTACGATCGTGGTGGTACACGGTCGGCGTTCCGTTGTCTGATTGCACGCGAGCGTAGCTCTGCCGTCGCCGTCGCCATCGCCCTGCCGCCGGCGGCAGGAGGTTGGCTACGGCGGGACACGCCACGATGAAGATGCCGCAGGGAGATAAAAGAAAAGCTCACGAAATTGGAGATGCAGGAACGACCGCGGCGTGTCCGTGAGTGGGGCACGGTGAACGCTGCTGATCCTACGTGCTCCGTGCGCGAGGACTTTGAATTGTTAAATATTCAATTTTGCACGAGAGCGCGGGCATAAAGTATGGACGTAAACGCCGGGTTCTCGATACTGGTCTGTCGAGTCTGGCCAAAAATATCAATTCGTGCTCAGCGCTCTTTTTTTTATTATTATCGGAAAAGTCGAAGCGCCATTGTAGTAATATTAGTTTTCGAAGCGAATACGCGCAACCAGTTATACAAATTTGTCGTAGCGGCTATTGTTTTTCTCTAATGAAAGTAATGGATGAACGCAATGGGGGGAACAAAATAGAGCGCGTCGTTGTTCTCAGTTTCATGCACGCGCGAAAAACTATCATTTATATCGGAATTCAAACGAATCAAGGATATAAAAATGTTTATACGTCAATTTTGGCGATCTGGAAATCCGGGAAACGGTGTCTATTTGCGGGGTCACTCGAGCGCACTCGCTGACGGATGACACAATCGAGCGAACTTTTTGAAACTTTACTCCCGTTCCAGTTTAGAGTCGCACTATTCTACGCTCGCATCGACAATTAACTAGCAAAAAACATGCAAAAAAAAAAAACAGAAATAGCGCAGGTATCGCAACATTTGAAACAGATTAAAGTGTCATTTTGAAAACGTAGTTTCTCGCTCTTAAAAGTTCTCAGACTCGTCTGGTTTTACGCCAGGCAGTAATTAATTAGTTCCCCTCCACGTCGATTACCAGACGGGAGTTTAACGAGCGCGCGCTGTATACAGGAGGAATTGGCTAGGGTTGAAAGGAGCGTGTCGGAAACGGAAGGGTTTGGAAGATCGCAGCAGGTGGAGCGAGGAGGGTTGCATTCACAGGCGGTCCAAACGTTCGGTCGGATGTAGAAAAGGGCCGCGGGGAGGGAAATGTTTTGCAGTATCGAGCCGACGCGATGCGACGCGACGCATCGACGACTACGTCTGTATCTCCGAACAAGCGTAATACATGTATATGTATATTTTCGTGATAGCGACGCGATTGCGAGAATGCTTGCGGTGGTGTTTCGCCGACGATCCGCTTGCTCGGTTTTGCCGGATTTTCACCGAGATAGCGGAGCCGGTAACCAACACACAAAGCCGTTGGCACCATATTTTTCATCCGTATTTTATTTTCAAATGCTCACACGGAATATTTTGTCGGTCGCGTAGTTATGTTTTAAACACGTGTGTCCGCGAAACGCAAGAACGCTGAGCGTTTTTTTCCCCTGGCACCCGGGTAATTCGACGTTCCGATAACGATTGATCACAGAATATAACAGCGAAATCGCGTTGCTACGGCCGAACTATGCCGTTGCCTCACAATTGAGTTTGTTGTACTGCAATTTTGTTACATCGAGTTACTCGCATATCGTGTATACAGACGTTAGTCTATAGGGCGATTTAATCAAATTTTGCGTCGTCCAAAATGTCGTTCCGTCAATACGTATGCGCGTCATAACGCGATTTCAACGTAATAATTTTTCGCGCACGTTGAACAGTTTATTTATCGATCGATGCTGTTTATTCGGACGGATAGAAGCAGCAACGCGAGATTGAATTATGTACATATTAGATATAATCGTCGAGAGAGAGGGAGAGAGAGAGAGAGAGAGAGAAAGAGAGAGAGATATTTCCGTGTTTCGCGTGAACACGCGCGCGGTGGATTTTAAAGCGTGTTGTCGCAATACGCAATGTTAAAGCCGTGAATATCTGTACGCGTTGTATACATACGTTCTCTTTAATAATCGACCTGGATACGGGTCGACGCTCATCTATATAGCATGCATTTGAGCCTCAGTAAAGAGGGGAAACAGAAATGGTAGAACCCACCATGGTAATTGCCTGTGAAGCACGCTAAAGTCCCATATCCGGGGTTAATTATCACGCACTAACGCCATAAACCACCGGTCACAGCTTTGATTTCGAGCCGCGAATTTGTTTCTCGTCTCGCAAGGAACCGAGCCGAGGCGGGGATGAAGCTGGGAAAAGCGGCAGGTGGAGACAATTTGCTATTAACTTTGCCTAAAATAAACGACGAGGGTTTCCTTAGCGTTACTCACACCGCTGCTAAAGAGAACTTTCTTCTCAGTTTCCACCTTGCGAACTATCGAACGAATATTGTGGAAGGTCGAAGCTTTTGAAAAACCTCGTTACCCGAACGAGTTGCAAGTTTGTAGTTTAGTTAACCGATTCTCAAGTTCTCGATGATCTCACTTGACGCGAATTATTTTCAATGTAAGTTAATTCACTGGATGGAAACTTTGTCGTGTAAGCCGGAAGATTTACTATATGATTACAAAACACCGATTTAGCTGTCGCGTGCACAAACTAATTTTTTTAAAAGTTTCAATACATTATCGTTTAATTATTGCTGTTTAGAAATTCGCGATTATATGATTCAGTTAGTTGTCGGCACATTCAGAACAAATTTTCGTTTACGAAATTGAACAAAATTCTTCTGATATTAAAATTGTCAACGCAACTCTATTTTCATAATAGCCAATGCTTCGAAGAAATCTCGGTCAATAGGACATACTTGAAATCTGATAATTTATTCCCGTGAAAACGAGTTCGCGAACAAAGAGTTCCTGTAACGTGTTGTAAGCGGCACTCGCCAACGCAATCAGAACGTGTCGCCGAACGTGATTGTAACAGTAGGATCAAGTAACGAGTGGCTCGCGGCCATTAATTATGCAAATCGTATTCCTTTGTGAGGATGTATCAAATGCCATCTCCGGAGGACGGAAGGCTTGCCTCCTTTCCGTCGGATGGCCGACGCTTCTCCGCCTTTATTCGTTTACGTGTAGGTGGCCCGGTTTGTTTGTACCTGCGGCCTCGTTAGAGGTACGCTTGAATACTTTTAACGAGGAACGATGAATGCGAGAGAGAAAGAAAAACAGAGAGAGAGAGAGAGAGAGAGAGAGAGAGAGAGAGAGAGAGAGAGTATGAGTGCGTGGGATAGGCTTTGGTCGAGGTAATCCAAAATATATTACCAGGGCTTTGTACCTTTGTACACAGTCCAGCTCACGAATGGTTCGCGTATTCTCCCTCCCCTTCTCTTTTACTTCCCTCAGCTGTATCTTGTGCCTACACCATCATAATCTCTCCCTCTCTCTCTCTCGTTCTTTTTTATCCACTCTTTTGTCTTCTCTCTCTTCTCTTTTTATATCTCTCATTCCTTCTACCTCCTCCCACCTCTCCTCTCTCTTTCTCACTCTTTCTCACTCTTGCTTTCGCTCTCTCGTTCAATTTCTCTCTTCGTTACGCCAGAATTTCCGCCCGCTTCTCCCGTCCCTCTTGCCCTGGAGTTATTACCACGCCAGAACCGAGAACCGCAAGCCCCACACGCATAGATAACGGCTTGGCCGCGCTCGAAATGAATTCGAATCGGCCAGAATTTAAAAGCCCGCAGGTATAACGCGCGTCGTTGCACGTCCGTGCTCGTACCGGTCGCGGTACGAAGAGAAGACCCACATCGTGCTCGATTTTTTTATCACTGCTCTGTTCGCCTCTTTCCGCGCACCGTCCCTCCTCGCCCTCCTATTTCCATCCCCCGCACCGACCCCTCTGGTTCGCCGCTCCGTGGCGAGCAATCGATAAAGCCCGTGATTTATTTTCGCGGACAATTCCCCGACCGCTGCGCTTTCTTATGATCCAGTTTGACAGCAGAGACGATTCCGAGGGAACAATGATGTTGGAAAATCCGAGCCTATCGTGTAACAAGATTTTCAGGATCATGCTATCTTTACATTCACATACCTGGCTCTGTCGATACTTTTGGCGATGTACCTAAAGCGTTGATTTTTATTGCCAATAGGATCCAACAACGATTTTTTTGAAAAAATATATTTTCTAGCGAAAGATAAATAATTTTATAACTCTACTGTTATTAAGTTTATTGATCATTTGAATCAAATCTCTTTGTCATCTTCTTTGTTTTAATTTTCTCTATCTATATTATTGATTTTAATATATTTGATAATGTATGATTTTAATATGCTTTATTCTCTGTGCATATTTTCTCTGTATATATTTTTCTAATAATTATCAATGGATCTATAATATAAATATTCTAGCATAAATGAGAGAAAGAGAGACGCGATAAATTCAGAAGTTAATTCCAACCGATAATGAGTCCGCGTTCATCTTTTTTTCACGGCGGCGCCGAAGTAATCCGTCGTGATTTCCGGCGCTGATTAAAAGTTAGTCGGCTAATTATTTGGGCCGTGCGTCTTTCGAAATTATTCCGCCGAGGGTGCTTGTTCGGGGGCGGTTAACGGTCACATATCTCACTGCCGGGAGCAGTTATTTTTCTCTCCCTTCTATGGCGATCCCGCGCGGCGCCATTGCTAAAACCGCACATGCGTCTGTGGCGTGCAAATAATACACCGTGCGGAAAATTTACTGCTAATTACTTTCCCATGTACGCGCGCAAGGTGCGCTTGGCCACGTTATAAAACCGAGAACGCGAGACTTGCGGATGCCGCGCCGCCGACTGATAATGCCGAAATCCATTAGCCTCGGCCAAGTGACGTCACGGTCTTGTCACATTTTTTTCAAGCAAAGAAAAACGCTTTGATAATATGCAATCGAGTCGATGGCCCATTTTCGGCCAGAATTCCGACGATCTTTGATCCTGACGGGAAATGTGCGCACGGTAGAATGACCGCTCAACGCTGAAATCCTCTGCTTCAAGCCTTTTTAGCCACGATGTCCTCGTGCTCTAATTGCCCTGCTGACGTGTTCTCCGCGCTGTTCCTCAAGCGGGCGAATTAAGCGCTCGGGTCGAGCGGAAAATCGCACTTACACGTGAACGTCTGCAGCTTGCCAAATGTCAATTTTATCTCACCAATCTTCTTTCCATATCTCTTTTCTCTCTTTCCTTTCTTCTATCTAGATACGTGCTCTTAAAATGAATAAGTTCCTACTCTCTGAATATATTTATAAGTACTGCAAATGACGAATCGTAATCGAATAATGAAATTTTTATGACAGATTTTGCCACGCGTTTCGAACATATTTTTCTTTCTCTTTAATTTGACGTGATTTAATTAAACCTTTATCAATGGTATTATTAAAATTTGAAATTAATTAATATTGAAGTATGAAATATTATGTCATTTGAAAGAAATATTATCAGTAATTTAAATTAATATTAATTTTCCTTACACTGTATACTATATATGATACGTAATACTGTCAACTTAATATGATTTCTTCGACGGTGAAATATCTGACACAAGAAATGTTCCGTCTCCTCCGAATCATCTTTTCTCGTAATAATATATAAAATATTGTTTACTTAACTCCCAAGTTATACTCCATCATGACACGGATTGCGGATCGCAATGTTTTTCTATCCGGCACTTGGTTGGGACGGATAAAAACGCGGCAATGCGTAAAACCGCGGCCCCTATGCCGCATCGGAAATCGCGAGCAAATATTTCGCCATTCAAGCGAATACCTCGATGCGTTTCTCTTTTTCCTCCCCGTTCTCCGCTATAGCAGCAGCCCGCATCCTCGTTCTCTCGTCCGTGGTACGATTCGCGATACAGATCCCGGGAGCGAATGCCTGCGTTCGTGTTGGAATTTCTGTGACGTTGGTAAACGCCGGGGCTTTCGACATCAAAGAATGTCGTGTGCGCCGTGCCGTATGTCGCCATCGTCGCCTCTCGACGAGGCCCAACCACCCTCATGTATCACCCCCGCATCTCGTCACGTCGCGATCAAAGAACCCGTGAGCTCCATTCAGGCATTCTTCGCGAAAGGTAGTAACGTACACACGTTCGCTGTGTACTCGCGTGCGAGGAGGATGCCTTGAAGACCCGTTTACGAAATAATACGCGCGCACACCGCGTCGCTGGGAGGAGGTATATTTTTATCGGGCGATCGAGGCGCTCCATCGATTCGCTGCAAGCGAGGCGCAAAGACCCTGGGGAGGGAGAGAGGGAGACAGAGCTTCGCCCACGCTACCCACGGTAATTATCGAAGGCGGGGTTGTTGACCCCCTTTCGTCCTGCTCGGTTGAGAGCGAGCCGGCTACCGCTTTGCACTCGGGCTACTAGATGCCACGAAGACGTTTGTGCGCTTCCTAAAGTTGCCTCTATACTGGACGACAGTTTACAGACAGTTCGCGAATATGCATATTTACAGATGCGCTTGAAATGAAAGTTGACAAATTATACATAAGCGCAAAGTGAGTATTTTAATCGATAAAATGATGCATGATATTGGATGTTGTCCAGTATTGATTGTATGTACATGGACGATTCGTAGCGTACTTGTATCACTTGGAGAATATGCTTTCTCATTCATGTGTAAGTAGCGTGGGACGATCGCGTCCGTCTTCAAATATTAATGATGTCGCCGAATTCATCACCGTTGACATTACGTTATTAATTTATTGTGTAAACTCTGCGTAATTCTGTTCTTTGAAGACCCATATCAAGCTTAAATATGGAAATGTAATGTAGGATGATGCAGAGGATGTAGAATTATTACAGTTTAGACTTAATTTAATAACTTTGGAGTGAAAAGAGTTGGAAAGCAATAAAAAAAAAGTACTCATATATCCCGTGATAATAAAATGTAATAGTCAACATTATATAATAAAAATATTTGTAATTTTTATATTAAAAAGGAAAATATATCAATCACAATAATTACAATGAAAATGGTGTATATTTATAGAGATTACAATGCTTATTTCAGAGAGCAGAAGAGATAATATCCATCTTACCTTTCGAATTACTTTAAGATTTTATAATATTATAAAAATGAATTGCAACCCTCACAAAAAAAGGTCTTTGTCTGTAGGCCGTTGATGCAAAGGGTACCATCTCTTGAATTTATCACGGATAATCGCGCAATTCTTTTCCATCAATAAAATATTACTAGAACGAACCGCAAAGTTTAAGGAAAAAATATATTTTATATCTCACAATCGTGATTGTTTGTAATTCATTACGTAACAGTTTCATTATCCTTAAAAAAATTACAGATGTACTTATCGTATATCATGGGAAAATTACAGATATTAAGAGCACATGGTACTTGCCTCTATAAAGATTTAATAAAATCGTTTGCGATCTGTCGAACAACGGTCGACGATAATACGGTAATATCGAAAAAGTCACGCCAGGTTCTCTATATTGCGCCGAGTACTTGCCGAGTATAATTAATTGTCGTGATATTTGAGAGCCGTCGTCACAGTTATTGAGTTTCGTGCCCAATGAAATTATATAGTTGCACAGGATCGCACTCGATAGCAGGGCCGATATTTCGGATTGTATCACCCAGCTTTTCTCCCTCGCGACCGGACCGTTGGGTAAAATCCGCCGTTTTGTTCTCTCGCGCCGTCATAAATATCGCATTGCCGACGTTAAGCAGCACAATTAAAGCCCATGCTGGCCGCTATTGGTGGGTTTTACCGATTTGTTCGCTTGTTATCACTAAATATCGGCGCGTGGCGCCCATTATTATGCGGCATAATTGGATGTTGATAGATTTTGCCGTTTTGCTCCGTCGTTAATCATAAATAGGGCGCGCTGCCAGCGTCACACAATATAACGGAAATTGGATCTGTGTTAGATTTTGCAGTCTTGCCGGATCGTTAATCATCGACGTGGCAGGCGGCGCCATAAAACGGAAGCTCGTAGAATTCGTTAACCCTCATTATCCAATACAAATTAGAGGCCCCACCGCCCTTCGGCAGGTGTAGCGCGTAATAAAGCGGACATTAGCAGGGACGGCATGTAAGAAAAAAATCTGACTTTTTCAGTCTTCATAGCGATTCGTCTAACTACTAACGAGTCCAAACTTTTCTCTCTCTCTCTTTCTCGTCTATCGAACTAGAATACTTTCAGAGAGCTCTTATCCTTTCCTCTCCCTCTACGTTTTTCTTTTTTTACTTTGAAGTTTTCTTTTCTTTTTCTTTTTTTTTAAACGAAGAGGAAGGAGTCGGCAACTCTGCCGCGACTCGGCGAGCGGAGCCCATTTTTCATCTCTTCTAGTTGCTCTTACGTCGGATAATAGCAGACAGAACGGCTACGAGACGGCCAATCCTCGCATCCGTGTCGCGCGAGCTTAATCATACTTCACATTTTATGATACACATTTTTCATATAAGCCTGTTACATTGCATTTGCATTATAAAACATTATATTAATATATCTGCTATTACTTGAGGAGTGAACATGGAAAAGTACCATAGCTATAAAATTATCTTTATTATTAGAGAATATATTTTATGTTATAGCCACTAGCAATATAAAGAAAGTAAAAGTGTCGATATGATTTCCATTTCTTTTATAAATGTTTATGAATTTAACGTATATTGGACAGCATTATTATTTAATTCTACAACAACGAGAATTAGTTATTCTCAGGAGACGTCTATTTGCATGATGTGAATTGTGTGCCAATAATCAATGAGCATTTCGCATCGCTGGCGAATTTATGTAATAATTACTCGCTGTACACGTGTGCATGCAGTTTCGCGCGAAAGCCTACATAGTACAGTAAACTGTAGTTGTACTCCGAGTGATTGTCGAGAGGTCAAGGGTCTACAAAGGCTAGGTTGGGTGCAGAGAGCGAGATTGCTTTTGCTGCGCGTAAGGACGTTCTTTGGCGCGACAAGTCGATTCCTCGTGGACCGGTAGTCCTCTGTAAGCAGGAGATTATTGGTCTTGTTCGTACCTTTATCTCTGTCGGAAGAAGCGTATAAGCTCACTCGCTTTACTAGAAGACTTTTCTCCGTAATTTCCAACGATTTTCTTTTCGAAAAGATGGAAAGATTTTGTAGTGGAATCTAAGAAAATCATGTTTTGGATGTATGATATGTTCAAATTACATAATTATGCAATATAACTTATATATGTATATATATATATATATATATATATATATATATATATATATTTATAACGTGTTATCTATAATTTGGAAAAATGTTTCTAAAATATTTATCACATTTTTAACAATTCTCTAAAAATTGATATTAATGTAGAACGAGAAGTAAATTTCCAATTAAAAAATTCTTTCTCCTTCTTTCTCTTTGATGTTTTCGGGTAATGAATTTCCTGATCACTACTTTGAAGAGTGTTTAGCAACGACGCCCACTTTGGACAACATTAGCGCTATAAGAGTTAATAGAAGTCTCGTTATCAAAGAGAAGGGTCGGAACCGCTGACAGAAGGGAACAAAGAGCACGACGGAGGTTGATAGGGAATAGGTTGGAAGAAGGTGTCGGTCATATTGAAACGATATCGATCTATACGATTCCCACGTTGTCGCTTGATGCCGGTTCATGCTAATGATTTTCGACGATGTTACTCCTATCTTATCATTCGACTCGGGCACTGTAAGATCGCGTTACTTGCCCAAAACGATAAAGGATATGATGAGGACCGGTTCGCGTAATTCGCCGCAATGATTCCGTCGACTGTTCGAAACTGTCCCGTTTAATTCCGCTATAGGGTGGGAGGCTCGGATCGATGTACGCACGCGTGCATGCACGTACATATACGACACACGCGGCTATAACGTCGAGGGATGGGTCCTGGCTGCGGAGAGAGATGGTGCACGATAGTCGGGCGGCCAGCTATGATTTATGTAGGTCGAGCAGGTGCAATTTGTATCGCGTCAGTTTTTACCGGTTGGGACGAAGCTACGCCGACCAGCTGAGTTATTGCCGGGCAAGAGTCGTCGAGTTTCTGGGATGACTTGAGTGCAGCGACTTGCTGAGGGAAGAAGAATAAGGGGCGGTCAAAGCGCATTTTTCGAATCTTTTTGGATTTACAATTTTAAGGAAAATTGACGTAAATTAAGTAATTCTTTTCATTTCTGCTCTTTTGGAACAGTTGTTAGAGAGAAAATTTTTTGTAGCAAATAAGAGATATGTCACAATTTCCGAAATTAATTTAATTTTTTTTTGAAATACAATATTGTCAAACATAAGTAGCTGAGAGACACATCTTTTTTTTATATGTGTTAAATTTATGGCTTAAGAGATAAAAAATCAACCTTATAACTGAAATTGAATAGAATTTTTATCGAGTTTTTTATGTTTCATCGTTTTGACGACACTGCTTAAAATTAAATATAAGCGAAGGAATTGTTCCACTCCCTTAAAATAGGCACATATGAAAAATATATGTCTTTCATATTTATGTATGTCTAACATTTGTGTATTGAACTATACAAGCTGTTTAAGAACTGTTTCAATAAATTTACTAAAATTTCATCCATACTCAATTTCTCACATCGAGCAAAATTTGTTGCGTTTTTTTTTAAAGATATATCATGGAGTTTTCCATTTAATCTCACTCTACATCTAGAAAAGTTACTATGTATCTAAAAAAACAGCGATCTCAAATACTTGAGTGAGTTTCAAGGGTGAGCGGGGAGCAGAGTGGTCGATGAGCCGGCGCAACATCGTGTAAATTCATTTTCTCGGGATTCATCCTATCCTGGATTTAATCGAGCGCCGTGACGGGAATATCGGACTACGTATGCGTATTTTCTTCCTTTTTCTCTCGATGGCCAAATTTTCGGTGAGCTCCGGGAAGCCGGATAGGACAACGGTCTCTTTTGGTTTGAAGCCCTGTTGTTTAAAGGAGTCGAGGTGGTTGAAACGAGACTCGGGTCGGACAATATTACTACCCATCGAGTCGTGCGTTCGCGGTAGTAATGTCACACTAATTCGAAGTCTCGCTTTTCCGGCCAGAGAAATGGAATGTTACTGTCTGTTACGAGAGTGCTTTTGGCAGCGCGTTTCTGAATCGCACCATTCTCGCGAGAACGTCCCCAACGACAATCCCGCGACAGAGAATACGGAATTTGCGCAAGATCTCTACCGTCGGAACGATTAATTCCGTCCTTCCTTCTGACTGAAGCGAGTTTATACGTGTGTAACGATGGCGAATAGTTAACTATTTTGGGATGATAATTGACGCAGAGATCATTAAGTTATTAGATTTACATGAATTCGTGCGAATCGGTTCGTGTAAATAGAATATTGTTGTTCGATGGATGTTTGCATGAAGTACGTTTGGATTTAATCATTTACATCGCCCGAAGTTTCCGTTCGGCATAATTTGTTATTGACAATATATATATATATATATACAATACATGTACTATTCTATTAATGATATTGAAACGGTATGTAGACTATTGATGAGTCATATTGCATATATCTAAAATATGTTATTATAAATTTTAAATTATTTTGAATAATTTGGATGAATATGTATTATTTGACAAATACGTTGCTTACAGTGGAAACTTCAGGCTTGATTTTAAAGATAAACACTTTAACCAATTTACAATCGATTTGAATAACTTTTGAAATTTATGTAGGCGCGTGAGAGCGTCAGACACGTTTGGCATTCACGTGCTGGATAATGTAATAGTTGGACGCGATATATAACTTTGTGCGACAATTCTACAGATCCAAATACGGCAAGCATTGTCTCGATAGCGAAATCGACTTTGGAAATATACGGCTACGCGGGAACCAATACGACGAGACTATTGACTCCGTGTAACGGTCCGTTTCACGCGTATCAGCAATGAAATCACCCTCGTCGTACCCGCCTTCTCGTTCATTGAGTCCTTCACCATGATAAGGACTGTGAATGGTAGCGCGGAGGGGTGAAACGACGAGTACCTCGTCGCGGATGTGCTGAATCAGAAATAGAAATAGGTACGAAATCGTTATAAAAGCACTTGGCAGAGTTTGCTGGAAATAATAGAATGAAAATTCCCGCGATTGTGCATGCATTCTTAGTTTCAGCTTCCCTTGCTTTCGCACATCGTTGCTCTTGCGTTTTCTTGATTCTATCAGTGCTTAGCCATGAGGTACGTTGTTTTCACAAGTTCCCCGACCCAAAGAGTACTGAATTCCAATTTTTACCGCGATCTCTCTGCTCTCTTGCATTTTTAGTTTAACCGTGTACTACTTTTGCATATTTTTAGATCCTAAGCGTTTTGAGTCTGAAATATTTCATCCTATAGATATTTTTCTATTACTTTTCCAATTCTCGGGATTATCGGATATATATTTCCAATAATTTATTAAAAATAGCCGAAATGTCGTCCTGCCGTCATTAATAAGTCAGCGCTATCGATCTTTTTGCTAAGCACTCCAAATAAGACGTAATTTGGGAGATAGAGGAGGAAAACGGGAATCTCTAGTTCGCCGTGCAAAACACGACCAAGTCCACCAGGTAGCGATTGGACAATGACGTCTTCTAGAACAATTGTTTCGAGGAACCTTGTGTTCGCTTACAAGCCGAGAGCCGGTAGCAGTGTCCCCTAGCATCTCCTCTCCTTTTCCTTTCTCCTCCATCCTCCTCCCCTAGCCCTCCATTTCCACCCCTCACGGTTCGTTGCCGCGGGCCGTCTCATTGAATACACGCAGGGACAATGTAGTCTGCACAATACCGGTGTCAGCCGGAAATGACGGTACGGAGGCACTACGTGCAGGCAAGTCTCGCGAATTGGTGATGTTAATATACCCGACGATTCCAATACAAACAACCACAGACATCCCTATCAACTAAACGAGACAAAATTATTGACAGCACGCGATATGCACCTTAGTCTCAAATTCGAGGCAACAACCCTTTCGCGTTTCAGTCTTTCCTTCCCCTGTCCTTCGAGAGTTAAATATAATAATTTTCCAAACAATTACAGCAACATTTATTTATGAAATTAATCGATTATTTTATTATATACAAAAAAAATGTAATTCGTTTTTATTCGACAAATAAATTTTCTCATGTGATATCTCATTGTCAGTAAAAATCTTATTGGATATTATTAAATAAATGTTATTCGATAAGATAGATCGCGGTTTTAAACACATAAGTTTATGGCTGTACTCACTCTGGATCGTGAAAGTTTCGCGAACATCGCACGTTTGTTTCTCGCTACAAGTGGTCCGATCTATTCGCTTTCATCGGTGCATTCCTAGCGAGATCGTCGCCCTCGATTCTGATATCGATCTCTCAGGTCAAGACAAACTAGCTGTCCGATCAAGGTTTTAAGAGAAGTGAACGTCGTGTCGAAGTGGGCCACGAAAACAAACCGGGGTCAACGCGAGATTCTCTCGCGCGCAGCAAACTGTTGCTACTTCTCCGGTAAGGAGATTCTTGCCAGTCGCTTTGTTTGCGATGGAGATACATCTGTGCGATCAGTGAAGCGGAAACAGCTTCCGAGGGACTGGCTGCGCTAGTCCAGCGACGTCAAGATGAAAAATAAGCGATGGTATAAGACAAGAAAACAAATGTATGGTTTAAAGCGCTCAGGATGATATTCCGTAAAAGATGATCGTTCACGAAGAAATAATAGCATGAAACAATAGTAAGAAAGAGAAAGAAAGAAAGATAAAATGATTATTTTAGTATTCCATAACATGCACATACATCATTCATACAAATCTTAATATGAAATATTTTGTCTTTATTTTAAACCGTTAAAATTTAATTTCTGTCTTTGTAGCTTTATATAAACGTATAATAAATAGTGAAAAGTTATAAATTATATTACTGTTAATAATAATGCAATAATATTACAATATTATAATATTATAATATTAATATTATTGGCAAATAAAATCGAGAAAAGAAAGGGACATTCGGGCAGCGGAAGGAAAGAGAAGAGCAAAGATCGCATCGAGGCAAAGAAGAAACGATGTCTCTTGGGACGCGATCGGGTGCCTCGAAGCAAACGATATTGCTTCTTCTCGGTAGGAGATGCTTCGGAGAGATGCTATACAACCCACCCTCTATCCCGGCGGCTTCCGGCACGGACACGGGGGAAGCGGATAAAAAGATTACACGAGCAAATACGCTACCGTGGCGGTGAATCCACGGTCGGTCGAACGAACCAACGCGAGTAGATAGAAATCTTTCGCTCGCCTTTAAGCGGTAAACAGGAAACGGAATTTCCGACGCTGCCGATCGATCGATCGATCACTCGTTAATTCCTTCATTTTCGAATTGCTCGGTATGCGCGACAAAGCTTTAGTCGCCCGTACCCAGCAATCCGAAATAATACGAGCTTAACGATTCAATGATTTTGCGAATTACTTGAAGCAGAATAAAAAAGTGGAAAGACTCTTTTCAGAAGTTTTTTTTTTCTCCAAATCACGTGCGTGATAAGGCAAGTAAGAGAGAAATTAGCATTTGTTTCGGTATGGAAATAACTTTGGAAGATGAAAAGATCTTGGTCTCAATTGATATGAAAAAGTATACAATGAAGTTATCTACTTCCCGGAATTTCTGAAGCACTTTATATTTTAGAACAAATAAAAATAACGAGCATCTCATCGCTGCTGCGGAAACTGTACTTCTTTGTCTTCTGCATACAGAAGGGTGCAGGTTTCTCTTTTTTTATTAAATGTTCGTCTCTGTCAGGGGAGATTTACAGAATTTATTTTCTTTATACCTAAAGAGAGAGAAAAAGAGGTGAGAGAGAGAGAGAAAGAGGGAGAATGAATTTGGCGATAAGTCTCTTATCAATAACGATGTTGCGTGGAACATATAACCGCATATAGTATTTTGATATTGCGAGCTCGGGTTACGTTCCATCCATTCGGCTGATGCGATTTTCCTCGATATATACGGTAAGGTTCTTAAGGTATATATGTTACGCGACATCTCTCTCGCACATACAGAAAATATCGGGAGAATCTTTCCACAAACGGGGACAATTTTCTTACCGCCATCGCGTTGACGTAAATTTTTAATATTTCATAGAAACTCGCGCCAGATACCACCAGAATCTTGGCGGCTGCAAGACAGCGTAGTGGTCCTGTTCGATATATACATTGGAAAAGAAAGACGGAGGAGGACACGCGCTGTTGCGCTGTGTCTCGGTAAATTTATTTTACACGCGACTAAGGGCTCGTATATTCTTGCGGGATCAGAAGGACACCAGCAGCACTGGCACAGTCCCGTAGTATCCCGTGAATCCTTAGATTTATGAAAGGCCGTTCTCGCCGTTTCAATCTCGCTTGTCGGGACGTTATGATAGTTGATCATGTTGCTTCCGCGCTGACCACTAGGTAAATTCGAATCAAGAGAGGATTACGATTGTTAATAATCATACTTGTTCTTGCTCTTGAGGTGTGTTAGGAAAAAACGAATTGATCACAACCGATTTTGAAACCTTCAATAAGAACATTAAGAATTATTCTAAGAGAAATTTTTGGGTAGTTTATAAATGATTAGATATATTCTGATTATCTAATGTTTTAGATGAAAGTTATGCGATTACTAGAGTGAAAAAATATTTCAATAATTACCACGAATATGTAATCGATTAGTTTTCTCATGAAAAATTATTTTTAAAAATTCATGAGAAATCTTTTGATATAATTATACGATATCGTAATGAGAATTCTTAGATTTTTTCTAGTCGTGATAAAGTCTCGACGTATTATTTCCCTTTGATTTTATTGCCTACTTTTATATTTTTCGATGAACAATGTTTTTACCGTCAAATAAACGACGACCGGGATTGCGTGTTAGTTCAAGTTTCGAGAGGGTGTTTACAACGATATTTTGCTATTATATGTGCGCACATCAAGAAGACGTATCCTTCTGATGCACCCTCATAACTCGACAACGCAAAAAAAGAGGAAAGAGCGTAGAGGGTATAAGAAGGCGTTCCTTACGCTTTGGCTAATATGTATGCGTGATGTGAAGCTTTGGCAGGGAGAAAAAGAAATATTATCCGACATCGTCGTGTCAACGACCCAGACGCGCTTTCAGTAGTGAAGGAGGATCACGTCGTAAGTTACAAATGCGTGACTGCCAAGTGGAGTCGTGTCTCGCTTTATGATCAAAGCGCGGAGTAAATAGTACAGATTCCCTATGAAAACGATCTCCGTTATCCGTTCAACTGGTAGAACTTTGAGATATTTGCTGCAGCTGAATTGACATTGTTCGACTCTACAAAGAAAGACTTAGAAGATATTATCTTAATTGATATAACTTTGTCTTCGATAAATAAAATATGCGAAAAGCATAATCTTAAAGCTCTTCAAAAACTATTTTTACATTCTTGTTAAATGCTAAAAATAACAATTACTCTAAAATAGTATATTTTATAAATCTTTTTTATTAAAAGTTTTATTAAAAGTTTTTAGTTATCTTGAATAATAAATAAATAAAATATCTTATCTATTATCTTAAATAATAAATCCTAGAAAATTGAAGTTTCTATTTGATATTTTATGCTGTTGCTTTCGACCGAGAAATTTGTCGATCTTAAATATTCCGATCACAATGACCAATCGCCCCAGTTTCGGCGGTAAGGCAATTGTCCCGCGATCTACGTCCGTGTGCACGATCAGACCGGAAGATATCTCCCCGAGGACGTTTACATCGGAAAGCGACAAGCATCGCCGGCGACGGTGTTACTTCGGCGGTTACGTCACCGCGAGAGACAGGTGGATGGATAGGTAAAGCCGCAAGAGCGACGAGTCTGGCACAGACGAGAAATACGTTGTGGAATGAGGGAGAGAAAGAGAGAGAGAGAGAGAGAGACTAAATGGGGTGCCAGGGGAGGATCCCTCGCATAGTGGAAATATATGTATACGAAGAACGCGAGGGAAGCAAAGACGGAGAGCGAGATATCGGTTATTCCCAGGTGCACCCGTGTCGGATCTTGCCGGCGACGTGAACGTCGGAATTCAGGAAGAGTCGGGACAGACGACGACTACGACGACGAGAGGTTTGGTATCGAATTTGCGTCGTATTTACCCGAGGAAGGCGTCCCGACGCCTTCTTCCGGCGCTTTCGACCTGCGGGGAAAGGTCCACACATTCTCCACCCGGCGACAATCCGTTTCGCCAGACAGCCGCTGGGAAATCGCTGGAACAGCCGCCATTTATTACCGGTGTTTGCAGCACGCGGACGTTTTATTGCGAACGATTAGGGGGAATTAGGTTAATTCCCCGTAATACGTGCGATTTCATAATTCATAAGTATTTGCGATGATTTAAGCTACGGGAATAATTATTAATTTACCGATTATTTTTAATGAAGATTTTTATTACTGCAGAGTAGAACAAACAATTCTTAGTTTTTTCCAGGCACTAGCATTTTTTAATCATCAGCGTTAAAATAATTTTGATATAAATTTGATATATGTATATATCAAATCTCTCTCTTGTCTCTAGAATTATTAATCCTTTATAAATAATATTATAAATGTCACGAAAGGAAAACAAAATAATTGCATTTAATTTTAATACAATACTATTTTCTTAAAACTAATCATATATCTGTAATTTTAATAAGTACTGAAAATTGTATAAAGCACTCACTGCTTTGTACGAAAAGGCAATAAGTGACAGTTGCTCGCATTTGCTGCAACGAAACGATTGCGCCATCGAGATTTTCCTGGCGAGATTCTTCTCGCGAGATTCTCCTTGCTCTTGGCTTCATGCATAGTTCGTGCCTTGTCGACGTCAGCTCTCGTCGTCGGACACATCGCAGCTGGCCCTGAATTTAAAGTTACGCCACTGGCCGCCCGGATAGGGGCAGTGGTCGACGTCAGGGGTGGACGAGGGAGGGAAGGTTGGATAGGTGGATGGGAAGAGAGCAGGAGGTAACGGCTGGAAAGAGAGGTAATGAGAGAGAGTCCGAGAGGGGCAGAGTGACAGGAAAGGGGTGGGTCGTTCGAGAGGGCAAGGCGAAACCGTGAACCATCGACCCGAGAGTTGGACGAGCTCTCGGACTCGTTATACACTCTCTCTAGCTCTCTTGTAGCAGGATGCATCTCCATGCAGCTGCAGGGGCGGGTTGTAAGCGAGAGACAAAGGGCCACGTTCACCGCAGGGGCGCAGCGCGTACCGGCGAGTATGCCATGCAGTACCGCCCCCGCGATGGACGCTGAATCACCTGCAGTTGCAGCGATGCACAGTACGCACGTGATACCGGGTGGTCTATAAACGGCGGACGCAAATCCGAGTTTAAAATCAAAGTGCAAAGCGCGTTCGCGAATTGCGTATTGTCTGGCCGTATCGATGCAGCGGAATTTCGGATGAGTACAATGTGAATGCATTGCAGCGTAAATTATTAAGATTTATTAGCTCAATATTTATATATATATATATATATATATTTATTTCAATAGCTTATATTACTGACCTATTTATAAGACATGATAATATAAATAGGAAATTCTCTCTCTCTCCCGCACATCTCATATATATCTAGGTATATAATCAATAATCAATCAAGTTTGAGAATTACAAGTTATCATTTGAATCGCAACAATTTTTAACAACTTCTTTTTCAGTGCACTTGTCTTCTTCTAAAAGTGTAACGCTAAAGTTTTTTTACTTGGGAATTAAGGTGTCTGTGTTCTCAGTAGTGTCATCAAATGGAAGAGTCTTGTAGAGGACTCGAGTGAATTCACGTTATATGTCGTTAATGGGTGAAATAATGACAGAGCGACGGCGAGGGTCGCTCTCAGTTTTAGCAATCCCATGGGTAGTGGCCGTGCGCGCAGTTTCCAGCGAGTTTCGTAATGAAAGATTCAACGGGCGAGAGGAGCGCGCAGGAGCTCAGACACCGGGAGCGATATATCGTTGCAGGGTCGCGTTTCGTCCAATTTGCGATTTCGAGGTGAGTGGCGGGATGCGCGCGACTCAAAGAGTCGCTGAAGTGACGTGGACAGGGAGTGGAGGAGGAGAAGGAGAAAGGGACGGTGGAGATCCGTAGAGGGGAGCGGAGAGGAACTGTTTTTCGTATTTTATCAAAAGCGTCGTCCATTTTTCAAGCTTGGCTCTGTGAGAGCGCCCGTGGCCGCGGGCATCGTAGTGCACCGCTCTCGGCAGCGGCGGTATGAATATTAAATGACGAAGGCGAAGCTCGCTGAGGCAGCGCAAGGAAAGCAAAAGAAAGGCTTAGGTAGAGAGGATAGCGATGGGTGTCGTCATCTTTCATCGCGATAGAAAAAA
Source organism: Tetramorium bicarinatum (assembly GCA_928718305.1). Taxonomy (NCBI): domain Eukaryota; kingdom Metazoa; phylum Arthropoda; class Insecta; order Hymenoptera; family Formicidae; genus Tetramorium; species Tetramorium bicarinatum. Next base: position 7,521,916 of record OV788321.1, read on the forward strand.
TTTCGTGCTTTTTTTCGAAAAACGATTTTGTCTTTGACTCTTTCGAGATTGATGGCTCCGAAATGATATCAGGTCTTTTATATTTTATCTTTAAGTACAGATTTCGTAAGAGAAGATGCAGAAAACGGAAATTTATCCGTAACAGCAATTCTACTTTGTGTCTAAGTATAAAATTTATAATATAATGAATTTTACATACAATATGAAAAGAAGATATTTTTTGAAATATTGATGTACTATCATGTATATCGGCTTTAAGTTAATTATAAACGCGTATTCGCCTCTTGAAGAAGAAACAAAGGTTATTAAAATACTTTTCAATGAATAAAGAAAGAATGCAATTTTGTCGCACTTATGTAGGTCATTTTTCGCTCTACAATCATGACTCTGAAATAGCTCAGGAACGCGCGGCGCGCGTCGTTCGAAGAGCATAAAACTCGTATCTTTTCGATGAACGAGGAATAACTTCCCTACCTCTCTTCTTCTCATTTCTGAAGAGGAGACGGTAAGAGAGAGAAAGAGAGCGAGGGCGGGAGTTAATGGATATCGAGCGACTCCGTTTTCCTCGGTCGCTGCTCCTTCTCCAGCTTCTTCCTGAGGCTGTCAAAGGAGGATGCGTGCGAGAGGACTGATAGACTGATTTATCCCCATCGTTGATAATGGTAGCGGTACGTGCGAATCGTGATAAGGACTCATTTTCACGCGATGTTGAGCATCACGACGCGTGTGACGATGTGACACAATATTAGTTTTCAATGTCACCGCATTGTATATTAGCGGTCGCTTCCAATTTTTAAAGAACAATCAGCTTAATTTTGAACAAAAGAAACACTGTACAAATATCATAACTTTTATTTATAAGCGGCAGAACGTCGGCTTTCGAGATATTGATATTACGAAACACATACTAGAAAAAAAAATAGCTTGTTGTAATAAAATTTTGCTTTAACCCATTTTTATTGGTATTAATAGCTTCCGTTTTAATAATAAAGAGAAGCATAAACAGTAATTTCAATATAACGTGATGTTGTACGCAAACAAACCTTTATTTTAAAAAATATCGGGCATTCTATTTTTTCATGAGGATACTTAACAAGTGTCTTAATATATACAGAATATTATATAGCGTTATAAAATATCACATTACATAGCAGTTTTGAATTTAATTTGTTATTTCTGAGCCTGTGATATCACGAACATGGACATTTAAAGATACGAGAATATGCGAGAGGATGAATTCTAGGTTAATCCCGAAGACATATTTACTTTTGAGATATAATGGATTATAGCACACACATTTACAACACGATTTTGTTTCGCCATTACACTCGCACGGATTATGTTAATGTTATAAATATCGCAGAGTGTGTATGTAAAACTCGGTCGTTGCATTTTCAAATAAATACTTGTAATTGTTATGTGCATTCCCGCGCGAAGGCTGTCCAATTTAACTTACACGTGCTTTCCAAATTGAAAGGAACACTGTACAGGATCTCGGTAGGCAACGTTTCAACGTTATTTCCATGGATAATAGGATCCTTAAAGGGTCCTCTTTCAACGCTATTCCAGACGCCTGCGAGTTTCTCTAAATGACATTAAAGCACACCGCGAATTTCAATTTCGCCGTAGGAAAATCGCTCTAATCAGTTTCCCGGGGAGAGAATCGATAACTTTTAACATCAATTTCCCCCGTAACTCCTCGAGATCTTAATAATGCCACTTTATCATCCTTTCGCGTCTCCCCCCTTCTCTCTCTCTCTCTTTTTTCAATCCACTTATAATTATTAACCCGAAAAAATGAAAATATCTAAAATAATTTTAAGATTTTTCTGTTACTATAAACTTCAAAGCGCTTACTGTCATATCCAATATTGAAAGATTTACAAGTTACAAAATCAAAACTCAGTGTCACATTTTGTATAAGACAAATTATTCACTATCTCAATTCCAAGTTATCTTATATATCGCCATTCCAGTATGAACCATAATTCTTTCGAGGCGCTCGATTTTTTTTTAATATTTTTGCATCACATCGGCGTAATTACTTAACGGACAGCTGATCGGCTGCCGGTGGTATTTCCAATCCTTGATTGAACGCGCGCGGGTAGATGACACGTCCATTCAATGGCGCGATTAAAGTACCCCTACGGCGTTAGCGTAGTTGTACAACTAAACGTATGTAAACACGTTTATCCTGGAATAATTCAGCAGTTAACGGCGTAACACTCGACGTGCGCGTAGGCTAATTTCGCCGCTAAAGGGAGTCACTAAACAGCGCGTGTATATATTAAATCTGTGTCTATTGAATCCCGCGCTAGACCGCTCGTCGAGTCGTCAATGACATTGCACTCGGTTCTATTACAACGAATAAAAGATAAATTAATTGGCGTTGCGTCAGCACAGAACTTTCGTTGAGAATTTGCATATTTTATAGTTATCTAAACTTGCACGCGACTTGTGTTATTACTCTAGCACAGTTTCAGGAATGTTGAAACGCGTTTACTATAAAGATAACTGATAACAGAGCTTTCAAGTACGTTACAGCGTTCCAGCGCGGGTGCTTTTAATTCCGCATGCGTATCCGCGCTTTCCTTGCAACTCGCCCGATATCACGGTTGAACGATGCCGTTACGAGTATAATGGATTCATTGCCATGCAAATTTGCCTGCGTTATGTGCGTTACATCTTAACTATGTTCGCTCGCGTATAATCGCGGAAAATTTCATTGATTTGACTGAGACCGGAGCTCAAATCAGCGCTTTCAACTTCGGCGAAATACGGATATGAGGAGCAGTATTTCGTCACTTTACATTTTGTACTTTAATTCCTTTAAACTTATAATTTGCAATGATGAAACACTTCAAGGAAACACTTTGCGAAGAAATAATGTTTAACGTTACGGTCCATACGTTTTATGAGTAAATCTATAAAAATATCTTTACCTTTCATTTCTTCTTTATGTACCTAAGTCGCACGTTTCATGGGTCTATTGAAAAACGCGTCGCTGAGCCTGAACACGCAGGAGGTGCGTGCATGCGTCTTTTGTCACGTCGAAAGCACCGATGAAAAGCAATCTCGATGAACGAAGGTAAACGGTCGGTCCACTCGTGATACCAACTGGCGCGCTCGTTTAAAGACGCGAAGGGTTTAAAGAGGGTCCGATCGATGATTCCATCGCGGGGAAAGAAGTCCGGTCCGACGAGTTCTCTGGCGGTGTCGAAGAATATCGGGGGTGTTCCGGCCGTGCGTAAAATTGTTTCGCAAGCCTTAATTTACGATCGGGTATAAATCGCAGCGTATAAATTCAAAACTCGACCTGTCGGTTTTTGTTTGCGCACGTATGAAAAACCGTCGCCCTTTGTTTGCAGCACGATTCGCTCGAGCTCGAATTGATTTTTGAGATTTTGCAGAAATTTGAATTGCTTGTGCTTGTGTTTATGCAAATATAATATATTTTTTTGTGATTTTGATTTTCAATGACATTTCGCAAATGCCAACATTGATACAAGCACTTTAATTGTAGAGTTCCTCGGCAAGTAGATAATAGCACGATATAGTCAGACATAGTTAGACGTGAATAAAAAAACATTTTTATTCTTATATATATATATATATATTATATATACATATATTATATATTTGTATATAGATACATACAAAATAATGTATACATAATTAAAAGAAAAAGTAACTATGTTTTGAAAATACTTGATTTAGTAATCAATCTATAGTTAGAAATAGTTAATGAAAAGTCTCATGGCAACATCGATCTCATAAATCTAGCGAAAGTTTGTATTTGTCTATCTAAATTACCGCAAGTTTGTTGCGGATATTTAAGTGCATTGCGAAAGGTATCCGAACGTGATCCCAAAAGTTTGATCGTGATAAAGCTGCGGCTGATCGCTTTTAACGATTTCGCTCGAGTTGCGACCGCCTAGCTCGTTTCCTTCTTCGCGCTTTCACAGTAATCTGCGAGCGCTTATTCGCAGAGAATCGGGTAGGTATGTTGGAAGACGAGTTATTAAATTTGCGTTGTCGACCACCACCGGCGACTATTTCCGAGCTCAGAGCTCTCCTCGTGTTTGCGAGTGTCATCGAGCAAACGATCAAGCGAAGGGGAGAAACGGCAGGGGGTGGGTAATAAAGAAAACCAGTGGTGGCGTCATGTCGTACAAGAGAGAGAAGTGGGACGGAGGGCGAATGGTGGAGGGAGACGATTTCATTATGACTCGGAACAAAATCCTCTCAAAGCGAATCTCGCGGGAAAGAAGAAGAGTAAGAGTACTGACTATAGTTTGCAGGCGCAGTCTGAAATAATCCACTGACGACGACAGAGTAATTTCAATTGTAAATGCTCGCGTAAAACTTTGGAGCTAAGAAACGGCCAGCGTTGAATTTCCGCGCAGGACTATACGGCATGACGTATCTTAATCGCTTTTTCACTAGCTCGCGGTAATTCGGACCGAACACGCTGTTTCCGGTATTTGCACTGCTAAGTAAATTTTCATTTTCTTTCCCTTAATATATCATTTACCACTTTTCGTTGTCCAAAGCGGATCAAATAATGATGTTAATAGATTAAATAACAATTTTTTGCCGATTAACAATATTTAATCCATGAGCAAATTATCATAAATTCATGTAAAAAGTTATAATATATACATACCTATTTACATATTATAATATATATGTATGTAATATGTAATATTTAAACTTTTCACATGAATTCACATGATCAATTATACACATCAATTATATACATAAATATATAATATTAAAACTTTATAAATATACATACATATATATTTTTAACTAATTTGTTATTTTACACATAAATATTTATTATTATTTGATTGTAACAAGTGATAATATACAAGATATTACTGTTACTTAAGAATATCACTAGTAATATCACTATTTGAAAAGTGTCAGGCAAAAAATTGTGAGATATTTGTATTCTTTTCAATCTGAGTATTCTTATTCACAATGCATGCGATCGGCAGATTACAAACGGATCGTACACATCCATCACGTATATGTATCATCATTTCCGCCTATATCGGTCACTAAAGCCCTTCTTCGCGCTTCTGGCATTCCAATAACGCGTACGAGATCGTGGAACGTAAGCGGCAGCCGTGAGATTGAAAGCTCTGCTCGATCCTCATCCTTTGAGGCGAGGGTGAGTATCGAGGAGTATGGAAGGTAAAGGAAACCGAGGATAGAGGGGGAGGGAGGGGCGAAGAGAGACGTAGCACACGAATAGGATGAACATCATAAGTCGTAGAGAAACCGAAGGGCACCTAGTTAGCAGCTTTCAAGCCCTCTCCTTCGCTCTTCATCGCTCCGTGCTTCGACCTAGACTCGTGCGCCGGTCTCACGGCAATACGAATCAGTTTCCTCGAGTTTATATTCATAACGAATAAATTATTCAACCCGGTACCGGGATTCAAGCCCATCGGGATGCGTAGGCCTGTCACGTCGGCCCGTATTATCCACCTAATCGGAGAACGTGCCGGCGAAAAAGCCCCACGTCTCTTTCAGTCGCGGACATTCACTTCGTCGATCGATATAGCTGGCTCGGATTTCGATGGTCATTTTTGTCACCGTGCTACGAGTGGAATCAAAGTTAAATGAGAAAGTTTTCACGTACGTCAGTTTCTGTGACGTAGAATCTTCTATAAATATCTAATCTCTATGTAACGGACCTTGTTAATTCTTTCATCATTGAAGGATACTTTTATTTTAGAGAAATAATCACAAAATTATTTACTAGATATAAACGTATTGTCTAGAAAATATTATAAATTTATATCTTTCTTGATGGGAGAAATAAATCATTAATTTCTATTTCCTGTATCAAATCCTTCGCAAAGTGTATAATAGATACATGTGAGAAAAAGTTCATTTTTTCACATACTGTTACGCCATTTCGTATTTTAAAAATGAATTATATTTTTTTCAAACAGTTTTGCAAAATGCAAAGGATTAATGGAAGCGTCTGGAACGAATGCTGAAAAATATCAGCTTTAGATTGAATAGCAGTGCAGTGGAAAATCCACGCGCTGTCGCAGGCATGCCTTTCCGGTGTTTCCGAGTGAGAAATAATTAGCAGGTTTCATCACCTAGCACGTATGTCCACCCGCGCGTTGCAGCGACCGCGCTTTGAATACGTCACCTCGGAAGCGAATATCGCGCGTTTATTGCAACGCCGAAAAGTACGACCTACCGTACGGTCCGTGTTAAAAGCGCAGTTAAAGCAATAGGAATATAGCTTGCACGAATTTCCGAGATGCTGAAATTGTATTAATGTTTAATATAGTTAATCTCATCTTTTTGAAAAAGTATAATAAATTAAAGAAATCAACTCGCTATATAATTAATTAATCAGATTTCATTTAATATCGGTTTTATCATAGAAGATATCGGTTTTATCATAGAAAAATGAAGAAAGCGTTTTAAGTTTTAAAATCAAGAAAGTGCTAAATGAAAACTTCTCAGAGTAGAAAAATTTTTTGTGGAATCTTTTGGTGATTGAGCTTTTCACTTTTTGATTTATTATTAAAAAAAATGTCTTGTTGAACTTTGAAAGTCTTATAAAGATTGATATTTACATCTTTGCTCAAACTTTTAACTTTCGCGACGTCATTTTCTACATTTCAACATCTATCATCCAGTAGTTTCTACATTCTTAATTGCTACGTCGAGTTTTCGACTTGTCCATCGTGGTTTCTAATATCGAATGTTTTATGTTACAATATTAGGAGATACGTTGTTGCACGCGTTAACAAAGAGAAATGTCAATAACGTGAGATTGATCAAATTTTATTTATCTTTAATTTTGCGTGAAATTCTCGTTTTTGCTAGCCGATGAAAATTTGAAGATTTACTTAATCATAAGAAAATTAACATTGATATTCTCATGCATGAGAAGAGCAAGATTGGGAAGGATAAAGAAGGGGAGGGAACGTTAGCTCCCTGATGTAGGCAAAGGAGAGGAGCCTTATTAAGGGTGGCTCTTCTGCCTGCCTGAGCGCTTAAATTTCAGAACGTCGTTCTACGAAACACGGGCGACATCGTTAAGGCACGGCCGTCGAGATTAAAGGCTTTCCCGGATTCGAGAGATTTCAAGTCCGGGATTGTCCGCAATTAGTGCGGAACGAGGGGGTAAAGCAGCGGTGGCGGCAGCGGCGGTAGCGACAACGACGACTACGATGGCGAGCTCCTTCAGGAAACTACATAAAGCTTCCTGCGCGGAGACGAAAGAAAGTAGAAACGTTAACGAGAAGAATCTTAAGATGCGTTGCGATCGTTATCGACCCTTCTTCTTTTCTATGGGCCCTCTCGGCCGTCTGAAAGATGATTGCATTCGCTGCCAGACAAACGTACAGCAGGAAGACGTCGAGAAGCTCGTAATTGATAGTTCTTCCTTGTACACGTCTCGAGTTTATCGTCTTTATGTATCATTAAGGGAGTTATTAAGGAGACGGACGGCACAGTTGACTTTCGCGATTAATTATCGTCCTTAAGCGAGATAAATGAGAGCGCAGAGATCGGAGCTTTTTATACACTCTCACAGTAGCGCAATTTTTCGTTGACCTAAATAATTTGGAGTGCATTTGCACGAGTATGACATCCGACGAGAACGAGATAATTTAATGATTGATGTTACAACAGGAATAATTTAGGAAATATGTTTCCCTTTTTGGTAATTATTACCCGCGATATTAAATAAGGTAAAGTTTCAGTTTACAGTAATCCTATAATGCGTGGATTTAAATGTGTAACAACATATAATAATAACTAGATATTGAGAAATTATTCGCCCATGCTATTTTCAGATATTCATGTTTTTCAGTAGATGAGAGATCAAACGGCTGTATTGAAAGCAGAAATTTTTTGACGTTATTGTTAGTATATCCATGACATTTTTTTATTCGCATTTGATTTAAAAGAACATGCGCTTTAATTTCTCTGAATCGTATCTTGTTCCATGGAATATCGAGATTCAGAAAAACACGTGAAAATGTAGAGAAATTAATGTTTAAAAATGTAAAAAATATATCATCAGCATTGTTTTGCATAAAATTGTTCCTTGTGGTGTCTTTTCATTAGCCAAATCACGTATCTAATTAATGTCTTGTAGACATTTCATAAAATTTGAGTACATTCATGAGTTTCGCTAGGTTTCTTTACGCTCGCAGGGCGAACTTGTTATAGTGTGCAGGTTCGCGAATTAGATTTCCGTAAGCGTTCGTATGCTTGCGCGTGCTCGCGCCCTGTTCTATCTTGTTTCGCGAAACTTTTCGAAGCACACCGCGACTATAGACATGGGAGAACACGCACGCACGTCGTGTCACACGCGCGTTTACACGCGCAGGAAGTTGGACGGCTGCGCTGAAATTGTTTCCACGGGAAAATAGTATGGACGTGCGGTAACCGGCGTCGCGATAGCGCGTCGCGCGGATGTTCCGCTGCGACGCGAAACTTTCGCGCGAGCAAATTTACACTTCGATCGCTTCAATTACACGTTGTGACGTCGCAGCCGCGATATTACGCTACGAATAGTTGGTTTTTATGACGCAACCTTTCTGCATCTAGGACACATTACTGTACGTATAATGCGAGAAGTAAAAACGAGAGTAAAAGTAAAAACGAGAAATTGTGACCCGCTGCAAGCACGATCGTGGTTGGCATACAAATATCGAGCTTTGATATTTATCATATTCGAAACGTGATAAGTCCGAAGTTTCGAAGTCGCATTCAAATCTGAGAACGATATACGAAATTTACGGTACGCATTATTCGGGAGTCACGTGTACGGTGAATCGTAAAGTCAAAATGAAAATTTTTTTTCATACCAAACGCGGAACCCCGACGTTTACAATATCCGAGATATGAGATACTTGAAAGTACGTTTTTTTTTTCTAATAAAGCGGCGCAACATCTTGTCGCAATGGCAGGAGAGCGTTTGCTCCCTCTGTAAAATTTTGTCATAAAATATTTATTAAACGACGACTTCACCACATTTATTTAATTTAAGTATTCTAGATAAGCATGAAGTTGAAAAACTCGCATTCTTGAAATAAGCGAGAATTTCACAGAGATAATGATCTGGCCATCATGCAGTATCAATGCACGTTTTCGATTAAATATAACGGAGCAGAGTATAAGCTCCTCGGGGTTATCGTGAAAAGGGCCAAATCCCTGGATCAGCATGCACATAATTCGATATTCTGTATGGAATGAAGAAGTTCGAATGAACGATCGTTTAAATTCACTCTTCCCTTTGAACGTCTCTGAGTCGCACTGGTCACTTTTGGTTAACTAAACTTTCATTTCTTGTTTATATTACGGATAAAACTTTTCAAAGAAGAAGCGAAACGAAAAGTCTATTGATTTAAGCTTCATTTGAACTAGTATGCGAGTATCAGAGTCAAATAAATATAATCCTTTTTTACAAATATACCATGCTCGTGCCACTGTCAATTTTCTTCATTTTATTCACTGTAGAGGAATCGATCCGTAACGGGAGACTTGCGATAATAAAAAGAGGCGTTAGAGAAGGATTTACCTGCGAAGATTAGGCAGCGGGCCAGCATCCTTCGATCTTGTGGTCGAATTCCACGTTCGACCGAGCTCGGCGCCTAGTTCTCAGAAAAGAACGATGACGCACGTCCGTTTCAGCGTCACCCTGATCCTCGTGATCCGCCGCGATGCCGTCGGGTTGTTGCCGGATCGTCGCCGTCGTTGTTCTCGTCCTCGTCCTCGTCGTCGGCGACGTGCACGACGCGCGGCGCAGGGACCCGATGGCGATGGTGGTCGACGACGAGAACGAGCGTGTCGTCGCGGTGTCGACGGCGATGCTGCTGCGAGTGCACGCGGTGCATACGCGGCGCGCGGCCGATCTAAAAGCCGGTAACGTTTAGATATCGCGCGTGGTGACGTGCGACAGGGGCCACGACGAAGGTCCGGGACAGTGAGTGAGGGGGAGGGAGGAGGTGAGGAGGACACAGAGATAAGTATACCCGAGAGCGGAAGAGGTCCGGCAGAAAATGCGACGCGCGTCTACTACCCTCGCGATGAGAGTCTTTGGCCTCCGGCACCGCCGGCCACGACTGATCGTACCGGGTAATCCCCCGCGAATGTCGGGGCGCATGCGTGCCACCCTTTCTCTCCCTGCGTCCTCTTCCCCTTCGTCAGGCGCGGGGTGGTTGCCCCTCTTCACGGAGTTTCTCTCGCGCGAGCGCTGGCTTCCGCTGAGAGAGGGTGTTGGGCGGTGGGTGGTACAGTGTAGGTAGTAGTTGGTGGTACAGGTGCTAGGACGGAGAGAAGGGAGGACACACTCCCGCACACGCACGATGAGATAGCGTTCTCAAATAGCAGACGTGATTTAGCCATTTACCGGCACTGGTGCTTAGGAAATATTAAACGGTAAAAGCGCTGCATCATTTTTTATTGCTACAAGTACCAGGAACAGCTACATCAGTAGTATCTAAATATCGTGCGGTGGAGATAGTTATCTCTACTGTGATTAATTATCGCTTACCAGATCGTAGTAGGAAACAAAATATGACACTGACGGTAGAAAGAATTTATTAACTACGATTTATTAGATTTCCTTCTATCTATACGAGAGATTCTGTATTATGACTTCCTTTCTCTGAAACCCATTCACTCCCGCAGGCTGATTTCCGTTGAGAGGGTTGGCAGATAGATAGGTAGATAGGTACAGGTGCTACGAAGAACGGAAGGCAATACGCATTCGTAGACATGGAGTTTAGCGCTTCGAGGAGATAACTTTCTCCAATACTACACGAGATTTAACCGTTCATTGGAATGGCATTTCGTGCGGTGTAAAGAAGGTTACTAAGAGGTAGGAGTAATTTTCTTGTTGCAAATAGCCTTCGGACCTGTTACGTCAACAGCAATTGCAGCTGCCCGTTATCTCTGATTAACCGTCATTTTCTAGATTCCAGCTATTACTGATCTATTTGTACTGTAATAGATATCTGCTACTTTATTACACAGCGTTCTATTAATAATCTAAAAGTGCACACGTTAGAAGGTGCAGAAAGTAAAAAAAAAAATTAAAACACGCTTATTATGCAGAAGTAAATACTAAAAGTTTTGTTTTCAGAAATTTTAAAAATTAACATGAAGAATGATAAAAGCGAATAGAATATTTCAATACACGGCATGCAAACAACTATGCTATTACATATTAAATATTGTTATATAATAATCAAAGTAGAAAGAGTAGACATATGAAGAATTAATTTTAATTAAAATTGATATTCAGAGTTCAACATTTGAAATCTTTCTTTTCAGTAAATAAATTTCTATTTTATGTCTCAATGTCTAGATTGATTTCGATATAAATAGAAAAGTTATTTATATTTCTATAAAACAATCAATAATACAATGTAATAGAAATATCGTCAAAATCTTTTGAGAAACAATTAAATATTTGTAGCCAGCAAAATCTCAGAAATAAACGGCCATTCTTTAGCCCCCGCATTTGTCGCGATGAATCTTGTACACAGAAGGTAGACGAAGAATGAGATACAGGTGTCACAAAGAACGAAAGGGAGTAGCGTTCCGTGGCCATGAAGCACGCGCGAAGCCGTTGGTGATATTACTCCGCGCGTATAATACCCACGCGCGCGCATAAATTATCCGCGAAACCGCGGGGCCTACGTACTTCCGACTGTTGTGCGTTATATTTCCTGCTGCCTGTCTCGGAACAAACGCGAGGTGCGCGTCTGCGAATCGCCATTTTAATTAATTAGCCGTCTATCTCTTTCCGTACAATTTATCACGAAATGTATTTAATTTCTTTCCCCTTTCTTTCCGAGGCGACGCGTGCGCGCGGCCTCTCGCCACGCTTGAAAAACGTCAGGAACATTTTTCACGCTCTTTATATTTCTCATATCATCCTTCTAATATGCAAATGAATTTTTACTACACTTTACTCCGGCCGCTATTAACCGTTAGTGCCTCGTACCTCTACTTTCATAATTATATTTTTCGTCACGTAGCAGCTTTTTTTCTTCGATTTATTTCAAGTTAAATCTCTTTGACGCTTATCTCATACCGTGTTTTCATTCCGTGAATGTTGAAAAGGGCATCTCAATATCTCTCTTTCGAGATTGCATCTCGCTCGTTCCTCCAGTCTCCTTCTCCGGATGGGAGAGCTTGCGCGATCGATCGCTATGTTTAATTATCCGACTATGCGTCCGGAGGACTTTTCGCTGCGCGTCTCGCGTCGTGTTGATCGCTGACTAGTGCGAGCACTTATCTGCTGTCGTGCACGCAGAAACGCTCGTGCAATAGAAGACTGTCATCGTCGATGGTTTAACATCGCGCGCAATAAAGCTCCGGCAAATGCGAAGGGACACGATCGTGAAGGCGGCAGGGGGATGAGGCGGCCGAAAGTTTCCATGTTAAGCATCGAAGTGCTCGCTAAACAGGTTCGAATCATAAAAGGTATGTTGTAAAGCTATAACCGAGTAAACTGGAGGGACGGAGAAAGAGGAAGAGAGCGGCTGAAATTTTCGTATGCATTATTGGTAATTTATACGAATAATGCTAGAGCAAAAGTATCTCGCGAATGATATTGAAGAAGTGTTATGTTGTTATGAATAATTTTCTCATATCTCGAGTATATCTTTTATTTATATATTGTAATTACGCATTGTATCCCATCGCTCATCGTCATTATTCAATTATCGCTATTCATCAATCATTCATTGCCGTTAGTAATTAATATTATCATAAATATGCCATCGGTAATAGTACATCACGTTAGCCGTTAAATCTTAATACTGCCATTGTGCAATATTTTTTGTTCAATCTGAGCACAGACTTGAATCAATCGGAATCCGGTTTTGTGTAGCTTTTAATACAACCGTGCGACGAAAGTAATATTTCATCTATCAAGAGACGAATTATCCGGCAATGTGTCTTGACAGCTCGTTCGCCCGCGCAGCTATTTATTCGAGCCCATTCACTTCGGAGGATTTGTTTCGTTGCCAGGACGAGCGTTTAGCGCTAGGTCGCGGAGTATACGGAGTTTAGTATAATAGTATCGGTGAAGCGAAACTCGAGAGCCGCCGCGTTCTCTCGTTTCGGGCGTTTACGAGAGCGAGACGGCTTCGTGGATCAACGAGGACAAGAGGATCGGAGGGTAAGGGAGCGACGGGGGTAGGTAAGGGGATTCACGGAGCTTGGATGCAGTGGCAACTCGATGCAACTGAGGCGGAGGGATGCGACGACTGTGTCCGAGCACGTCGTTAAAACCCGACCCGGGGCTACGATTGTCGTCGTCCTCTTCCTCGTCGTCGTCTACCGAGTGTACACTCTCCGTTTCTCTTGTTCTCTCTCTCTCTCTTCCCTTTCTCTTACTCTCACTCCCTCGACTTCTCCGTCCGACAGTGCATTGGTCTATCGCTCTACCGTGCTCGCTCGTTCGACTATTGTTTCGTCAAGTGCGACGTAAAAGACTCGAAGATCACACTCTCGTCCGCCTGGCTTCTATTGTACTGGCTATTAAGGCCGTCTTGATTCCCTCTCTTTCTATCCTAAGCTGTAATCTTTTTCTCCCTTCGTCTACTCATCGTCGAACCCAGCTCTAGCACCCTGTCTCTTCTCCCTTTTGAGTCCCTTCGTCGCGAAGAGGCAAGTGCAGTTTGCGCAAATTCAAATTTATCCCCGGGTCACGTTCCCTCGAGGAGCGAATTAAGGACCCGGGCATGGAGCCGTCAGGAAGCACGCGTCGCTACTTAATTCTGCCCGTAGCCCGTCTGTGAGAACGCGCGGCGGATATGTTGCGGTTCGCAACCGACGCGAACCGGTTTTCGTGCGAATTGTGCTTTGCTTTTTCATTTTCATCGCGAGAATTTACGAGCTTAGACGTCGAGCAGACATAGCTAGAGTTATTTTCATTCCTTTCATTCCTAACAAGTTGCTTTATTTAATTTGAGAAACGCAATAAAATTTATATTTCAGTTAAATTAATTAAAAATTGAAAAGTTAATAGAATAAAAATTAATTGAGAACTCGTATTATATTTTTAAAAAATTCATCTTTTGTGTCTGTCTGTATATTGTCTTGTTTTTCTATGGTGTTGTATAATAAAATTCCTCCTTCAGTTTTTTCTTCCCTTGTTTTGCCCTAATTACAGAATTAATAAAATCTGTTGGCGCGTAAAGCTTTTTCTTCTTATCGCGATCATCTCCGCCAGTTTATCGGTCTTCCGACTTCATCGTCGTTGCATTCTTCGATCTTAAGTGCGAGACATAGCCGCATTCGTGGCATTTCCTCGTAGAGATTCACGGAAACTGACTTGAAGGGAGACAGAGAGGCGGCAAGTCCCGTCGCAAATTGGTTGGGTAATCGATGCCGGTCTTGGCATTCCATTCGTAGGTCAGACGTGTACCGTTTAATTAGAATACCCCGTTCTATCGCGTTAAATACCAGGTCGTACCGGAAGGACCGATTCAGATTTTTGTAATTTCATGCCTCTCGCTCAGATTCCGAACGTCCGAAGGATCTCAGCATTAAACTCGGCAGGTTTCTGGCGTAAGATAGAAGATTAAATGTAAATATTTTTAAACATTTTGCACATTTGATTTTTTGTAAAATAAACGAATTGCGTAAACAAACGCAACGTTTATCAAGTATTTGTAATCAAGCGCTTTAAAATTTATGTGGAACATTCGAAATATTACCATGTCATGTAATACTATATAATACATTGTTATAATATCACGCGTATACCAATAATTACCAAATAATTGCAGTACATGTAAAGCATTATGTATGTTTATCGGTGCATTTCAATCTGCGAACCGTTTCGTTTTTTAAAGCTAGATACCCGAGAAATTAATCCGCTCATGGGTTTAATAAGTCATGCACGGGAAATTTATTAGGTGAACAAAATGCGAGAAAGGAAATTATGTAAACATTACACGAGAAAACGTAATCTCCATCGCTTGAGAGTAGCCGGGTCGCATTAAAATTAGCAGCCACCCAAACTCGCGCTCGCATAACGCAATATTACAAACAGCATGGTGGCGATGCGAGCCGCGCTCGAATGGTACAGAAACCATTAATTAACGGTCGTCGGTACGTTTAATTGGTATTAGTTTAATTATCGTGGAAGCTACGAGGTCTCGAGGGGAATTGATATTGAAGCAAGATGGCTGGATAGATAAATAAAATGGGAAAAGGAAGGGGAGAGAGAAAGAGGAGAGGCAGGGGGGGAGCAAATTTGCAAGCAGCAAAGAAAGAGAATCCGTGCGTACGCAGATTCAACGAAGAAAGACAAGGGCTGGACAAAAGCATTCGCGATGAATGAATGAAGACTGTGAAGTAGGTACAGTTCTTCATTACGAATATTGAACGCGCATTTAAAGGAGCACTATGGTTGGAAAATACAAAGAATGATCGCTCACGCTGCAACTTTCAAAGAAAGCGATGGAAACCCGGAGAAACGAGTTTTCTCGAAATATCAAGCTTCAAAATTTTAACAACTGTAATTACATCTCGCAACGATAATGAATTTTCGACATGAGAAGAAAGATTATTGTGCTTAAAAATAAATTTTGGTATTTTGGCTTTTCCGCTCGTCAAATATCCGAAAATATATGATTTCCTGTCGGGATATGTATAAAGCATATCTTAGTTTAGAGAACATTTATAACATAATATTTTACAAATATAAATTTTATAATTGTCATTACATAATACATTATATACAATTATTCGTTTCTATTTTAAACTACTTTTGAGCTATAATACTTTGATGGAAGGAGGACGCGATAATAATAATAAGTTATTGGCGACAAATTTGACAAGATGCGGCAGAGAAGATCGCGAGTTAATGGGAGTATTAAATACCCTTTAAGATTTCAAGTACCATTCGCGACCCTGTTCCGAAGGAGAGGGAAAAGATGAGGGTGAGACCGCGCGACTTTTCGTCCAATGCGGATGATGCAAGAGGGAGATAGGCCACGGATGCTGGTGTGAGTGTTAAAACGGCTACGTGAAGGGTCATAATTAAATTTAGATTTCGCTGTAGGGACGCAACAAAGGTAGGTGGAGGTAGATGGAGCATGAAGGGTTCCGGGAGAAAAAGAAGCAGACTGGGCTGCTGGCGGAGACGTAAGAAAAGGCGCGGCCTTCGTCGCGTTCTCGTAATTGAATTAAAATTTGAATCGTCGGGAGATGAGTGCCTTAAGTGCCCGCGACTATGAGCGAGGATGAAACGACGAGGAGGCCGCCGGCCCTTCTCGACTACGCCGGAAGCGACTGCGTCTCGTCACCGGCAATCCCGCGTCGATCCCTTTTTCCGGCAAATTGTAAAAATGCAAAGTGAATTTTTTTACGCGCGAACGTGAAGTGCCCCTTCTAGATCGAAGGATTTCTCGCGCTGTGTACATTTGCCAGTAAAGGGAGGAGAACCGTGTTACTGAAGCAATGGAATTTACTTCTTTCTTTTAATTTCAATCTAGCCGTCCTTTTCTCAATCTGTATCAAATTTAAATAAATCCATACGAATACGGCACGTCGCGTTATTTACGTTCCGACCGCGCGAGGATTTCACTATGTTGTTACAGTTTTTAAAATTGTTACAATTCGTATCCATAAATGTCCGTCACAATTATATTTTCCATTTACGAATGAAATATAAAATATATTTCGCGATTCTTATTTTCTTTTATAATATTTACTGTAGTTTGTAATGAGAATTTCTTCTACTTTTATTTCCAGCTTTAAAAATAAAACTTTTCATGCGCAACGCAATTTTAAATATTTTCGTAGAAATACATTCACCGGAAATTTTTATATACGGCAGAATGATACATGACTTCCTTTTCCACGATTCTCTAAATTGATTGCATTGATATTGGCCGAAATAAATATCGCACGAATCACACGTCCCATTAAATCGTTACATGCTATCGAGAGATGAGTTTATTATGTTAGATCCGTCTTTATGGTTCTTGACACACTTTGGTTAAAGAGCCCATTATGATCGGCTGCATGTTAGAGAATATCACGTAACTAAGAAGAGCGCGATGGCCGAGTACCATCGATGCGAGATTTACATTCTCCCGCCGTTCGAGAACACACCGGCCTCGGATGCCGCCGTTATAACGCGAATAGAAGCCGAAGTCGAGGTCTCGGCGTTTAAAGTGCGACGCTCGTCGTAGGATGAGAAACGTCAGCTATTCAAGTCGAACTTGGATTCGACTAGCATTAAGAATTTCTCTCTTTCCCTTTAGTTCCCTCCGTGTTCCGCTTGCCGCCAACTTTATTTCCCTTTCTTTTCCCATCCTTCTCTTACATCCGCAGTTAGGGAACGACTAGAATATCACTCCAACATGTTAGAATCGATTGTCAAAGTGATTACCGACTTCGAACTCCTTTCTCTATTATCGTCGAATTGATTATACAGCCGGTAATAAAAGAATGAAAAGTTTTGCACGCGACCATAGTTTTAATTTTGTCTTTCTTCTGATATATTGGAATCAGATTTTTATTTTAAAGTCTAATTCTCTCTCTCTCTCTCTCTCTCTCTCTCTCTATATATATATATATATATATATATATATATTTATAATATTATTTAAGATATTCCTGTTTTTAATTTATTTTATATAATAGATGGCTATAAATTCCAAAAATCTAAATTAATACATAAATGTTTCTTTGTACAGTGAATTATTTACTTTTTATATAAATAGGATGCGCGATTATTATTGCGAATGTATAAATAACTGCAAAGATCGCGAATCTTACTTTAGGTTGATATGTATGGGATTGCTATAATTTGTTAATTTTATTTTGTACTAGAGGGTAAATTGACAAGTTCTTCAGCAACTCTCAAGTGCACACGATTTGTGAGTTTCAAGATAGCGAATTTTCTAGAACAAATAAAAAATTTTCAAGAGATTCTTCTGTTTACGTAGTAAATCTGGTGTTAATATTTTATAATGGCGTTGAAATACGGGCTCAAGTTAAAAAAAAAAAGCTTCAAGTATCTCAAATTCCACTGTGCATACGTGATTCTCGCGAGATTTTCGTGGAACTTTATCCACAATTTCAATCTCGCGCCGAAAGAAAGAAGCGTACGTGGGGCTTAGGCGAACGAGAGGAAGAAATGAGGGGTGAGGTTCGAGAGAAAAGGGAGACCCACCGTGGGTAGGAATGTGAGCCGTGAATCAACGTGGACGATTCACAGCGGGACTCATTCCGCCATTCTTTTATTCCTGAGACTTGTGGATTGATGGTATCGCTCGCAGATGGAAATGCGTGTAATTTTTACAACGGCGGCTCGTGGCTCCGCTCCGTCGTCCACCGACCGTGACGCAACTACTGACGCTTCATCTCCCCGTGGTCTGCTTACAAGCGCGTTTCCGTAACTTTGCGGAATACGTCGAAATCCTCGAGGCGATTTCGCGCGAAATAACCCACGCCGGAACTTTCCGCCGAAGCACCACTCCGCCGAGAGAAATTACGTCATTACTTGACGATAATAAATTTCTGTCCTAAATGCGGCAACTTTGGGCACAACTCTGACAAGTTGAGGATGGTTTGTTCGCGCCGTGGAACGCGTATTGAAAATTATTCAAAATCCAGGAAATAGCTTTCGGAAATTCGTCGTTTTGTATTTTCAAGATTATGTTGTTCTTCCAATACTTTTTTCCCCGCGAAGCTGTAACAGCCATTGCTCGTCTCTAAAGTTTACTGCGTCTTCGCGACAGCTATTTGCTTGAGAATTATTCTCCAAGCACCCGCCGATCTTATCGATCGGTGGCAGATGAGTGTCACTCTCGCCCCTCCCGTTTTCGATTTTCCTCGCCCCCTCATTCCCGCGCGAGTGTCGGTCAATACGACAAATCCGACGGCAATAAAACACCGACACGACCGCGCTGCCGTTCCTCTTTTTTGGTATTTTCTCCCGTTCTTTGTCCCTGTTCCTCTTTTTCATTTCGCGCTTTGTCCATCCCGCTCGGTCTTTTCATCTCGTTTCTCTCTCTCCCTCTCTCTGTTTTTTGCAAAACTAGTATGCACGTACGTGAGCAACTTGTATGGATCGCGACCGCGGTGTATGTGGACTGCGGAGAGGGAGTCCAGCACCGAATAATAAATTATAGCCAGATTGTGTTGCGCGTGTATTCGAATTTTCGGACGAGGGAAAACAGCGCGATCAACGACCCAATTGCCTTCAACAAAATATTGAAAAGCAGTTCAAGACAACGTGGAAACAAAAAATGTTCATAATGACCAATCGATTTGATAAAGAAAACTCAAATTTTTTATTCATTGAACAAAAAACAATTTTGATTAAAAACATAAAACAATTTTTAAATAGCAGCGAACGAGACGAGAATCTGAAAAGTCCTTTGTGTCAATTCGCGTATAATCCAAGAATTGAAAAATGTGATTATTCACAAAGTTAAATATAGTTAGGAAAGGGTACAATTTATTTACTTAAACTGTCTCTTTTTTGCGGATACCCGATTAGCTTGATTTAATTCCGGATTTGCGCACAAAAGAGAATATAATGCTCAAAGAATGTAATTGAAAATTTGCCTGAGAGGCAAAGGTGCGGCGTAACGAACCCGAAAACAGCGCGGCGGCAAAGAGGGGCACCAGGTGGACCTTAATTAGCCGCGTTTTCCGATCAAAGTCGAGATCTCACAGACGCTGCATTTAATATTAATCCCCGAGCGGCGGGAAGGAGTAGCGAACACGGCGCGATAGTGCATGGTTGGGAGGTTGTATGGGCCGGGATGTAGCGATTCTCGAAGGGAGAGTGCGCCCGCGTTGGCGCCCTCGGAACGTTCGCCAATTCCGATCCGGCAGGCGCAGCGTGCGCCTAATTGGTCAGATTTGTAATCGGCTACAGAGAGCGTCAGGTCGATTCGGGTTTGGCACGGCGAGTGTTCGCCAATTGGGGGGGTGAACGTGTGTGGGACAGGGGAGAGAAAGAGCGAGGATGGATGGTCGGATTGAGAGAACGAGAGAGAGAGAGAGAGAGCGAAAGAGAAAGAGACGGGAGGGGAGAAAGGTGAGGATGCGGGAGGTACAGGGAGAGAAATTGCGCGGAAGAGAGACGGCAGAAGGGGCACAAGCGAGAGGAGGACAGAGAGGAGGGAGAGGGATGATCGCACACGCGGCACAGATGTGTTTGAAACATCGTGCCGCTCTAGCCATGCCTAGCCTAAATTTATATCCACAGCCTCTCCGTCCTCTGCAACCTTTCCTTCCTCCTCTTCGATCTCCCTCACTCCCTCTCGCTCATTTCGCGCCCACCATCGTGCGTCTCGTAATCCGCGCTAATTTAATTGCTCGTCGTCATCGATGGCCATTAACCGGGATAGAATTGTCGGCAGTATCACTGCCGGTACAAGGACCGCCGGCTGCTGTGCACACACCGTGTGGAAGAGGTAACGATGACATTATGGAGTTCTAAACTGTCGTCCAAGTATCATCTCGTGCGAGGAGGTCGAGTTTTCCATTTCTTTCATGGTCGCTTCTGCGCTCTTTCTTCTTCTGTTTTCCTGCTTCGCGAGGTGAACGTATATTTCTTTCACTTTAAGTATCAGAGAGCTTGAAGAAAATGTGCTTGGAAAGAGAACAAACGTCTGGACGATAAAAAGAGATAAAGACCGGACAGTATATAAAGCGAGAAAGTTTATCGTTGATATTAATGTTATATTCTTTAATCGAGCTTTTTTATATTGTCTATAAAAGTTGGATTCTATTAGAAATGCTTAAAAATTTCTTTAAAAGAATTTATTCAATAAAGCCTTTTTTAAGGTCTTTTTTTTAATTTTATAAAGATTTTTATAGATATAATTTAGTTCGTATAAAATTTTGAAAAGCGCGATATCGATGCACATATTGTTTCCGGCATCATCGACGCCTGATTATTACCTGCCGCGTAGCGTCAGCCGATTGTTACGCGCGCAGCCATCAACGTCCAATAAATTTATGGGCCCGTGGATGTAGCCCAGCCGTCTATGTTGAAGACCCTTCACACGAAATGTAATTGGCCAACCAGCCGAATGAGCGTCGAACATGTCGTTAATGTAACCACTGTTAAGCGTCGTAATAATCGACTGGATTCGAGGTGATTGGGAACATCGAGAAGAGGCATCACTTTCGCATGTCAGGATGATCTCACAAATATATCTATTTTTTTGTTTGTTAAGGACATTAACACTTACCGTGAAGTTTATTAATTAATTGCGCTTATCGCACAATTACTCGCGTGAGATAGCGTTTATTAAAATTTTTTATTGATAAAATTAATAAAATATATTTTAATATATACATTTATTAAGTATATAAAATATCATTTTTTTAAATATAAAACATAATCTCTCTCTCTCTTTTTCTCTTTACACATAGGATCGAGAACATTTTTATTGGAAATGAATAGGGTTTTCAAGCTTTTAGATAAAATCTGCCGTATCCGATGCGCGTAGTCATAAAACATGGGAAATAGGGCACTGTGTGTAAACCGAGATGGAATATTTAATCGAATATTACATGAGCGAGAGGGGAATTCCGGAGGGGGAGGGAGCGAGGATCGTTTTTTTGTTCCGTAGCGAGCGCAAATGCGATCGAGGAAAACGTGCGTTGGGCGTGAATCGCAAAAGAACAGGATCGCGTCACGAGCCGCGAATAAAAAGCGATATCGACGAGTGCCGTTCGCGCAAGAGCATCTCACTCAACATTCTACCGAAGACGAATGCGCTTCACCATAATTAATCAAAGCGCGGATCTGGAGGATCCAATTAGTGGCGAGCGCGCTCCATTCGGAGACTACCTCGAGAGAGCTGCCGCGGCCAACGAGGATGGGGAATAATAGGGGATAGAGAACGCATTAAAGTTCAACCGAAAGGCACTAGTCGCGCAA
Source organism: Tetramorium bicarinatum (assembly GCA_928718305.1). Lineage (NCBI taxonomy): Eukaryota > Metazoa > Arthropoda > Insecta > Hymenoptera > Formicidae > Tetramorium > Tetramorium bicarinatum. The sequence continues at coordinate 7,543,853 of OV788321.1, forward strand.
ATACGGGCCGCTGACCTTAAGCGAGATTCGTAGTTGTCGATTCGCTCCTCGTCATTACCACAAGCTCGTTTATTAGTAACGATTATGCCTGCCTCGATCACTGGCACGTAATAATAACCATAAGAAGGATTGCACTGTTCGAAAGATCACAAAATATTAAAATAATAATTTGATAAATATTAAACAAATTCGCAACAATACCGAAGAAACTTTGTTTCTGATATTATAATATATATATTTAAATTGACTAATAGCGTACCTCAATAATATCTACTTTGATAATAACGATGTGATTTCTTTTAACTTGAGATATAAGAAAATATGATAATATGGAGAAACAGGTACATTCCTTCAAACAGAAGAAAATTAAAAAAGCTATTATTACGCGTGATTCAGTGTCGACGATGATGTGTCTTCTCGACCTAGATTATTTTATCACAATGAGAACTTAAGAGAGCTATTATACACGTAAAATCCTTTTTAGTGAAAGACCGACATGTAATTTAATTTTATTGTCGGCGATGATGCATAAGAATATCTGAGTCATTAAAACATAAAGCAACGTAGTCATTAAAAAGGCAACGAGGTACAATTTCCCTCATGGATAACAATCTCGCGATGGAGATAACTGGGGAGAGTGAGAAATAAATTTTATATTACCCATAAAAATAAATTACGCGGCGGTAATTATGCACTATTGAGGGTGATCAGCAAAAGGGTGATGAAACGCACACACTCGTGCGGTATCAATGTTAAGCGACAAATCGACTCGCGTTGCTTTCATGACACATGAGTAGAATGTAATTACCGTGATATTACTTGCACGGCTATTACGTTAATGTCACGCAACTGCTACGGAGAAAACTTATTGTGTGTGTGTGTACGTGTCTCTTAACGCTTATCCTGGCACGTTGTGCCACATATTAAACTTGCTGCTTATTACGTGGCTCCTTAATTAGGCCAATCCCATTTATTTCCCCGTGTCCAGAGAGAGACAGCGATTTTTATTCTCTATACCAACGTAATAATATAAAATTAAATGCAGGTACGAAATCAGAAAATTGCCGCGCGGAGATTACATGATACCTGGAGAAATACATTCTGACAAATGTCGGATATTTAGCTGTACGCTGACTAAAGGTTGAAGATCAAATAAGATTTTAGTAGTGTATTTATCATTATGCAAAGGGTTAAAATGTCGCCGTGCATCAATCTGTTATTATTCGTAGTATTAAAGTACGGGATATAGAGAAAAAAACGTAGGTATGTGAATTACAGCGAAAATTTTAAACATTTTGATAAATATTGCTGCTAATAGAATGTTCGCTGATGACTATTAATAAAACTTTTATACGTCGTCTTTCTCGATCGCGAGCATTATGTTGTGTGGAGAAAAAATGGATGTATATACGCACGATATTTATGCGATGGCGCAATACCGTAATAGCGCGAGTGGCGATAGTAAATTCATATGTTCGGCAATATCTCTCCGCCGAGCGTTTACGGTTTTAATTTTGCCCCGGTTATGCAAGATCACCGCGGATACATAAATCGATGGGGAATCGCTAAATCGGCAGTGGCGGCCACGTTTAATTTTTTTTCCCCCGTGCGTGCGTCCATTAGAGATATATTTCGCTGCAGGAAAGAGAGTTATGGCAGTTGCCAGCCCGGAGGGCCGTAATAATGAAAACAAAGATCAACACATTATTATACTATCAATATGACTTATTTATTGTGGATCGTTAAATCGAACGGGAGTGGTTCAAACAATAAAAGGGAAAGAGAAAAGTGTGCGTGGAATGAATCACTGCGCTTGTTTTTTTTCACCGGGTGTAATTTTGCAGTTTTTCATCACTTTTGCTCGCTCGAGGCATCCGGGGTAATACCCGGGAATTACACGGGTTCTGCGCTACGTGTTTGTAATGGGCTAAATGTGTCGTGCCGGTGGGGTGCCTTACTCTGACGCCTCCGATCCTCGGAAGAGAGCGCGGGTTAAGTAAACGGGATACGTTGGTGGGGAAATGTTCATACGTGGAAGCGGAATTGAAATATCAGGGCGCACGATTCGCTCGTAAATGGAACGTTCGCCGATTTTCCGGATTGCATAGGAAGAACGGGAGGCGGGCGGCGGAAGAGAAAATGTGCCGTCGAGAAGGAAGTCGTTTCGCCTAGACGACACGGCGGCAAGTTCGGATGGCCGATAGCGAGGCGACGATATCGTACGCTGTTTTCAAGAAATATCCCCATACTTGGTGTGAAGGGTAAGAAGATGCTTCGGTGCGTTGTACGCTTTCTCTCGCGGATTTATCCGGTGATGTACCGAGCAGGTTCTCGGTTCTGCCTCGCGCGACGTCCCGATTTTGGCTTTTTTGGTCTTCCGTTGACGGTCCGAAGATCGAAGAATGGAAAGGGCCAAACGCAAGTTGATTTCCTTATCGACGACGATCAATGTTTACGGCTGAGATGTGTGCGGATGATCGGCGAACGAATTCTGTTCCGTTTGCTCGTGAGCACCATGAGTTACCACCAGCCTGGAAATTTAATTCATACGATGAATAAGCTTGAAATGTATGTTAATGCCGGACTGTGCATGGCGGTGCGATAATAAAAAAAATAATGGGAATTGCATGATGATAAATTTCCAAAAAAGAAAGTTAATTTACGTGGCTTATCCTCTTGACAGTTCTCTCCGAGGTAAAGGATGATTTATTAAGTGTATAAATTAAAACGAGTTGCGAGGATTACCGATATTAATGGATTAAGTAACTCAAACTCGATATAAATGTCACCACATATATGGAATGCATGAGAGATTTACAATGATATTTTTATAATTTAAATATTTAGACATACTTTTTTCAAGATTGATATTTCGCTCATTAAGTTTATTTATTTTTTATTTAAATTAATTGACGAGCGAATTTTGCGAATTTTCCGCCATTTGATGTGACAATTATCATCAGCCTGGAAGTTAATGTATACAATAAATAAACTCAAGGTATGCGTTAATACGTGCATAGCTGCGCGATAATTATGGAGAAAGAAATGGAAATACGGTGATAAAATTTTAGAAAAAAAAAGTTAATTATTCTCGTGATTTATTTTCGACGATTTTTCCGAAGTTAAAGATGATTTATTTATATTGAATCCAATATTAACTCCTCTATAAATACTTTCAATTGATTGATCGCGTAATAATAACGACATTAATACACAACACATCTCACCTCCGCCGCCATATCCGCCACCACCGTACCCGCCGCCGCCGCCACCTCCGCCGAGTTTCCATCCTCCGCCGCCGAATCCGCCACTTCCACCACCGAACTTCCACCCGCTGCTACCACCGCCGAGTCCACCGCCGCCGTATCCACCTCCGCCGCCTAACTTCCATCCACCATTGCCGCCACCGCCGCCGCCGTATCCGCCGCCGCCATATCCACCGCCGCCATATCCACCGCCGCCGCTACTGAGCGTGATCACCTTGATAATCTTTCCGCCACCACCGTAACCGCCGTTGCCGCCGAATCCACCACCGCCAAACTTCCATCCACCACCTCCGCCGCCATAACTGCTGCCGCCGCCGCCGCTGTAACCACCGCCGCCGTATCCACCTCCGCCACCGAGCTTCCAGCCACTGCTGCCGCCGCCGAATCCGCCACCGCTATATCCACCGCCGCCGTATCCACCGCCACCGCTGCTTATATAACCACCTATAATTTCGAGAACATAATTCCATTATTTTTCACCGCATGCGAAAATTCCGGTTGCCAATTAAGTAACCACTTGCAATTTATAGAGAGGTGGGACGCGCGATGTACGATTTATCGACTTTCTTTGTACGACTGAGCTTGGTACCAAGTGGTTGCGCGCGCTCATGTCGGTCCGCAAATTGCCACGAGGTATTTTATGATTGCTACAACAAGGAGACTGGTTGTGTTCTGCCGATTGTGTAAGACGTCTCAAAGGGCAGGAGGCAAGTACAAATCGCTCTCGGATTAAATCTTATGAGCTCGTTTAATATCGCTAAACCGGCTAGTTAGTCGTGTACACAATCAAAAAGGGAATATAATTTATGAAATGTGTGTGTTCATTTGTCTCGCTCGTTAATGCAAATAATAACAGTAGTACAGCTTATTATTTCAAATAATAATTTTTGCCATGACAGTAATGATAGTAATTAATTTTCTTGAAATCTGCGACAACTTTTTGAAAAAAATAATTAATAATTATTGTTATTAAAAAATATGGATATTATTTTACAGAAAAACAAATGATGTCAGACACATCTTGACATTTTAAAGTTTTTAATCCGCAAACATTTCTAATCCGACTTACGTTCAATGTTTAATTTAATTGACATATATCATGTTATTCAGAATAAATTTATTATTAGTATAATTCAATTTTAGAAATGAGATAGAATAAAATAGATTTTCACGTTTTTATATGTATATGTATACAGCACTAGCGAATAGGACACGTTTACAATCAGTCGCAACCACTTTTCGGATTCTGGTATATGAAGGGGGTTAAAAACGCCGCGAACACTTCACACGCGGGACACCCCATTGTAATCCCCGGCCACCGTTTTCCGTAAGCTCCAATTGTACTCACCATATACGGTGGCAACGAGCGCCAGCACGAACGTAACTACGAACACCTGCAACGAGAAAAAGCTTTAACAATTGCAAGGAATTGATCTGCGCGAGAAAATGTTTCTCGATCATTCGATACATATATATTAATATTATGAGACGTGCGTACGTGCGTTCGCGATTGAATCCACTTCTACGTACCTTCATGTTGGAGGTGTTTGATGCCCATCGTCGGGCCCGGTCGGCTCTTTTATAGCTCCTGCCTTTCTTCGCGGCTGGGGCCCCCGCCCTTCCGTCTTCCTTTCCCCCCGCGTGTTCTTCTTCTGGATCACGAAACCCGACTTTCGTGCCCACCACCGTCACCATCACCGTCGACTACGAAAATCCCCGTCGCCGTTTCAGTCGACTGCCTCCCCACCCTCTCTTGTATCGCGCGATAACGAGACGCCAGACGCTAATCTTGACACCCGACGGCCTGTCCCTCGAGATCAAGAGGCCTTTCGTCTTCGCGGGATTCGCGACATTCGCGACACCCACTCGCGACGAAGAGGGGTGGCGTGTGGAAATCGTTGCGCCGACCTCGTTGGCGGGAAACGCGCGGATGATTCATCGGCCAAGATAATCGCGCGACGTTCACGGAATATTCGCCTTTTCGAAGGAGAACGTAGCCCCCGGGCGCAACGGCACGCCGCCGATTGCGGAATCTCCGTTCGTATGCTCGGCGCGGCAGTAATTATCGTGCGGCGAATCGTGCTCGCTGGACCGGAAACACCGGGACAGACGTTCTCCAGCTTGGAAATGCTTCTTCAGTCCGGACACGCGTGCCGGCGACTCTTTCTTGATATTAACCCATCCGGCCCCGTTCTCTATTCTCGCCGAGTGAACAAATCACACTTATACAAGATATTTCGAAAATGGAACTGTCGGGTCAGATCGTTGTAATCTGGAGTCAAAGCCTTTCCTTTTGTGTGAACCGAATTTTGATCGCTATATTCCTACGTGTTTGAAACTCTTCGTATATAACAGAGAGTATTAGATTTGTAATCTATTTAATATTCCGTGGCTCTTTGATCTCACGAGTACACGAAACTGTTGAGTAATCTATTCAAAGTAGAATATGAACCGTGAAATATCCATATTATTATCATATTTTTTTTTAGTATTGTCTCGAAAAATAGATGCGAATAGAAATTTATCTAAAAGAATTAGATCTTTCATTTATTGATTCCAGTTTTAGACAAAAGGGCGCAAAAGCGAAAATTCGTTGTATAGGAAAGGAAAGCCTCACTCGAGGGAGTTGGCTAATGCGTACGTAGACACAGGTTACCACGGCGCGGTGCGCGAAATTGTGCAAGTTCCATACGAGGAGATAAACATCTCCGAGACATTTTTATCTCCGCGTGATCTCTTGGCAGCGTGCACTCCGCAGGACACTGCTCTATTATTATTAGAGGCCACGTAAATAAATTACTATTCCTGATAATCCTTGTTAGCGCAACAATCAATCGCCCGCCGTTTCGTCCGCGGGGAACCGCGTTCTCGATGACGTCGTATGTCAAATCGAAAAGCAACATCAGATAGAAGTCATGGTCGAACGGTAAGATTAATAGATTATACATATAGACAATAACACTATGCGTGACGGAAAATTAATAATACCGTTTACTAAGTTAAAATCAAAATAGCATAAATGAAGACAATACATATGTATAGATTGAAAGATAGCGTTTATAATAGCCGCCTAAGATTATTCATAAAACGATAATGATAATAACCGCAATCATTTGAGATAGTCATTGCTAATTAGCTAATAAATCAAGTTGCATAGATTAATAGCAGATTAATACTTTGATAAATTCAGCATCAATATTAATGTAACATCGATATTAATTCAACACTGAGAAAATATTGCGCAAGCCGGGGGAAGGTACTTTGCCTCCATTTTTCTTTCTTTACTTTTTAGTTGTACTTGGTTCTCAGGAACGCATCCGCTTAATCGCGCTTCGAAACAATGCACGGGATGATAATGGATCGTCGCTCAGTGGCGATCATTCTTCGTGCCGGCCGAGGTAACGTCTCGCGTGCGTGACTATCGTTCGCGCTTTACTCTCGATCGCCGCACAAAAAGCAAGTGAGGTACTCTATAGAAGGCGAAGGCCTTCCTGGCCTTTCACTGTGCCGATGTCCGCGCGGATGTGCCTGACCTCTTCGCTCTCGGTTAGCTCATCGAACTGCGCGATGATCGATATGAGTAATTCGGACAATGCTGGCCATTGATGCTATCGAGAATCAAGGTCGAGTGTACTCGAGGAGAGAGAGTAGCTAATGAGATATATTATCCCGTCGTGAAGAGGAGTATAAAGAAGCGATAGCTTTGCACATACATAATCCCTTATTATTTCATTGATGTGACATTAATATGCAATATTTGTGTAACCACGTTTGAAAGTTTGCAAGACACGCAAGTGTGTGTGGTATGCGCGCTGCCTTTGAGGTAATTAAGTGCGTTCCCTTTGGAACGCATCATTTTGCAAATTTAATGGAGTGATTTCGCTTAGTATATCGATGTCGATGACCTGCCGAATATCTAAAGTTCACAACTATCTCGACGACGATCACGTACAGGGTAATCGTAAAAGCGGACTACTGGCCTCCAGAAATGCGGAATCGCCGACCGACCTATCGAACCTGATCTGCGCTCTAGAGTGAAAGTTAGGCCGTATTACAATCGTGAGCAGTTTTAGCATGAGTTACGATAAGATGGTTAGGGGATACCTTCTTGTGTATAAATATAGATATTGCGCCTCGTGCACGCTAAATTCCTGTACAGGTGAATGTATTACCCAATATTACGTAGTACATTTCAGTATATACGGTCAGTGCACCATTTGTGGCCACTGCTTCATTTCTGGCCACTGTCTTCGACAGTTTTCGAATTATTTAGTTTATGCTTCTTGTCGACCCTATGTAGTAGGTGAATTTTGTTTTTACAGTATTTCTGCTGATCACATTCACTTGCTGAATGCGTGTATAATTGGTTTTATGACAAATCTAAATACTGGCCAAAAACAGTGAAATTGGAACTTATAATATAATTCTTATTTTTAAAACATCTATTTAATTTTATTTGCTTGCCAATTTTAAATTTATTATTTGAAAGATTCTTAAGAATGTATTAAAGTAGTTAAAGTTATTAGATAGGGAAAAGAATTTAATTAAAATGCGTTTATATCTTTGAAAATCCTTAAAGTGACCACAAATGGAGCACCGACTCTATGTAATGTAACGTAAAATTGAAGATTTTCTTGATATAGAAAAGATTATAAAGTACGCTTATAATCTTTTCCAAATCAAGAGTCTTTAATCAATAATAGTTATTTTTACGTTTGTTAGAGACTCTATTTTTGGAGCGCGCGACATTTAGGTCAACGCTCAGTTTGCAAAATCGTGAAGAAGAATTTATCGTGATCATCACTACAAGAATTGATACGTCCAGTGACACACTTCGCCGTCTTAAGGCAACGTTTCATCCCGCTGGGTACTGTTGATAATTAGATAAATCGAGTCTATATATAAGAGGGACATATTACAAGCTTGATTTTCCTTGCTTCTAACCGGGTTTTCCCTGATATACGTGAGCGAGAAATAAATGGCGAACATTGTTGATCGGCGGAGTTGTGTATGTTGGAGGTGAGTTGCAAAATGCGCGTGCATCGTCTCGACATCGAGAAAGGGCGATGGAATCTCTCTCGAGCCGCGGGATGCCACAAGTACGTGACGTAATATTACGTGCCTCACGGTCAGGAGGTGAAAACCGGTCGGCGCCTGAGACCGCAGGATTTTCTCGCCGGAAAAACCGAAGCGCACCCTCAGGCGAGATTGTCGAGCCAGTCCTTGGATCGACGACCAGTACTCCGCTTTTGTTGCTAGTTTCTCAATGCCAAATATAATGCACCATTATGCACAGAATTGAGATGTATGATCTAAGAGCGTCCCGGATTCACCGTCTTCTCGTCTCCTCTAAAAACAGCTTCTACAGAGCTCTTAAAGTTGAAAGGATTTTCTCATTAGCGAAAATTGATGGCATATCTAATGACGGAGTAATTAATGTCGTACATTAAAGAAGAAATTGTTCAAACTAAGTTTCAGAAAAAATATCACTTAAATTATGTAAAATTTAGCTTATAGAGAAATATGGTTTAAACTTTAATATGCAAACTTTGTAAAATATTATATAATTCTTCTAACATTTTAGAAGATTATGAACAAGCTTTTTAATGGCTGAAACGTAAATTATATTTTCAAAGATTTAATTACGATTACAATTATACGTGCATTTCGAAATTACAAAATTCTATTGCCGTTAGTAGTAGGACTTGTACGCGTTTGTAGCGCATGCACATTAAAGATACACATGTCGAATGCAGGTGCGAGAACCATTGCAGATCTTGCGCGTCTATTCAAGTGTTCGTATCACATATTTGTCGATGATCGATCTATAGAATCAAGCGACGATCTAGGCAAGTTGTCGCCCTCGTTAGAAGTTACTCAAATGCATAACGAAGCGCTATGCGTGTAATTTGACGAGCAGTGCAAACGGGGGAAACTGCCAGGAACAGCGTGACAGAGTGACCGAATAAAGCTGACGTAAAGTCGACATGTCGAGCTCGCATTTATAGTTAGTACTGTGCAAATCAATTTTCGCTTACATTTTTCAATGCGGCCGTAACGTCGCTTCGGGGAAATAAATGTTATCTTTGAAACAGTATACAATATATAGAACTACAATGTTTCCCTTAAAAAAGAAAAGACATTTCTGAAATTAATTTATAATTTAAAGTTCTACTTGAAAAAATTCTGTATGCATTTATATATCTTATTTGAGAAATATTTCGATTTTTTTAAGGCTTTATATATGTATATGTATATTTTCATCTTATTCCTATTATACGAAAGGGGACTCGAGGATTGCAGTGTGCGAGCGTGGTAATTAAATTTACCTGCGCAATACGTATACGCACATGTACGAATTTCGTAGGAATAAATGCAGATCCGCATCCGATGTTTCGTACTGCGCGGCGGACGATCTTTTCGCAGGATTATTGGGTTATCGTCCTGAAAATCGCGACCTGCCACCGCTACTTGTTACGAGGACTCGGGCGGCAACTCCGATACTAGCGGTAATGAGCGGCATTGTCTGTCGGGCGATGCTTCATACGTAGCTTTTCCCTCCTCTGCATACGGATACGCCGCTAATTATTAAGTGTCCCGGTTGCCAGCTATTATGCCGGCTTCTTAATACAGTACTGTGCCAATGTTAGCTAGTAATCTCGTAATTAAGAATTGCAAATGATCTCGTACCACGATGGAAAATATATCGTTGCCGTATAACCGACCGATTACGATTAGATAGCTACCTCTAAAATTGGCCAACCGTACTTAATTTCAAATTTCCAGCGTTTTGCAACTGCGAACCGTTTCACGTCGTCGTTTGCCTTTCAAATTCAGATCTATAAAAGTCTACGATCGTTACACGTTAACCGCAAATAAACTTTAAATCATGCAATAAATATACAATATCGGTCTTTTAAATCATTCCGCTCGCGTTTCTATTCTGAAATCTGCATCCGCAACGCATATTGAATGCTCGTGTCATGCAAGCTTGAAGTCAGCATACAACTTCTCAAGGGATAAGCTAATGTTACCCGGAACGTCGCGTGTGTCACAACACGCTATGGAACAGATATAACAATTGAGGTATTTGTCACGGTTAAGACTCGACGAACGTGCGCCTAACACACGCTGGGATGCGGAAATACATCTTGCTTATTACGCGCGACACCGACATTAGTGGAAAATCCAATTAAAGCTGGATCGCTCCGATGCGAAATCCGAAAGTCAGAACGTGATACATGCAGAGAAGTTTGGATTTGAATGCATCAGTTATGAATCGATATTGCAGTGCGGATTATTTCTCGGAACTTATTTCAGTTAAAATTCGTTAAATTACGTTTATTGTGTTAATGATATTGTTTTACGCTGTAGACGTCGTACGTCTGCAATAAGAGGAGCGTAAGATTTGAAATAAATTGCAAACTTGATGCCATATGAAAGGAGGAGGGATTAACGCGTTAATGTACGGCTTGACGTGTTGCGTCGTAGTGCGCTATCAAAACAATGAGCGCCGCGAAAAGAGGGACTCGCGAAGATACCCACGGCAATCTCTTCGTAACTGACGGACAAATGCCGGAAAGAGCTCTAAAATCCACCGAGGCAAAGCTACATTGCAGACAAAGTATGCAAATTCGGCTTATAAAACATACACGCTAAATGCAAAGCAGAGATGAACGATCGACGGACAGGGTGAAGCGTGACTGCGAAAAGTCACGCGACGATAGAGATGTAAATTGGGCGGCGACAAATGCACGTGTCGCGTTTTCGTCACTCTATTCGCATCGCTCTATTTGCGGATGCGTTCTATAATTAGATATTTTCGAAAAATGTTTTCCTACGTCGGTTTCTTTTGTTATTTCTGTTGGGATGTAATTTAAAAGTTGTTTGTGTTAAATATTAAGGTATTATCTTGCGCGACAATTGAGGCTGCTAGGATAATATAGACTGCATTTGCCCCATTAACAACGGAAATATTATCGATACATATATTCTTTAATGCAAGATTCCGTGTATGTAATTAATGAAAAATTATTATTTTAATAAAATTATACATACGTATGTGTATAATTTTATTCAGATAATAATCTATTCATTTTCATTAATTACATTAAACACAGAATCTTGCATTAAATATAATGAATTCAATGATGTGCTCCATTTTCATGTAAAATACCCCGATACAAAGGTATTCAACTTCAATAATGGATATATTAATCGACAGATTAAATGCTTCGGAACTAACGGTGCTTGATAAAATCGGAAAAGGGGGCCAAACAGTGGCGCAGATGGCTAGGCCACTTGCGCAGAATCGCCCCTTAGCTCACGACCGCGAATTACAGTTTGTATGGAATTCAAAGGGGTTCGGGCATAAATGAAACCCGGCTACGAACTATTACGAGACACGAGGGACGGAAGAGCGTGACCGGTTCGGACAAATTGCCTCTCGATTTATGGCGGCGGCCACGAGAGCTAGTCGCGGTGGTACGGGGCACGATTTGTGACTCTCGTATGCAGGGAACGCCCGGCGTAAATACACGCGGATGGTGGAAAAAAAAAATCGGATCGTTGTGGCGCAGCGACATCAGCCGAATGAAACTTCGACCGAAATTCTCCTTCTAATTCGATAAACTCGTATATAGCGTGCAATATCGATGAGTGCAATCATGATAGTTGAGAATGAAGATAAAGGATCTTTAAAAGCGCAATTGTATAGTGTCTCCCTCTCGTCTCTTCTCTCTCTCTCTTTCTCTCTTTTTCACTTATTCATATCTCTCTTTCCCTCTCAGTTAAACAATAATTCATTCCTTATCTTTTTATATATATTATCTATGTTAATCGCTACTTTCCTTCTTTCAAAAGTTTTAAAGTACTGAGTAATGTGCCTTGCGCTTGAGAAGACTTTCTTCTAGAGCCGTCTAATAAGTAGCAATTCGTTTAATCGTTTTCTCTTTTTCTCATCTTTTCTTTTCCAGTTACAGATTAGAGATATATCTCATATAAGAAAGAATCGAGACTTATAAAAGAAAATACTATATAAAAACTGATAACAGTTACGTGTACGAAGATAATTCAACTTGCGTAAGAGCGTGCAAGAGCACGTCATGTACTCATTTCGCTTGAAATATGGCAATAGCCGCACACTGACGCGCGCGAAACCAGAAACATTTTTGGACAATACCACACCGTTTCCGGGTTACGTGTTTCGAGCTCGGTATTCGTTGCATGTAATTAAGCGGCCAATTAAAACGATACGAGCGCGTGACTAATTGAGGAGTCGATAACGAATCGGTGAAATTCTCTTTTTCTTTCATTCGTCGCCGTTTCTGCTTCTCTTTCTTTTTGCTGTTGAAAATTGTAAAACAGGTCGCGCTAAAAGAAGATGCGAGTTCTTGTCAGTCTGTCTCGGTGACGAGTACTGCGGCAGCTCGGATGACGGAACGTTGCATGTCGTGTCATCGCACAGGGAGTATCTACCCGAGAGTATCTAATGAATTTCATTAGTGACGACCATGATTAAACTGGTAAGATTTTACTTGTCTTCGGTGACGTCGCCGTCGTCGTCGCGATAGTGGCTCGTGAATCACTGTGCACGTCTATCAAGAAATCGATTCCGCTTCGGTGACTCTAAGCACTTTAAGAACGCCCCTCGCGAGAGATGTTGAAGCCGCTCTTATCTGCAACTTAACTCACTCCTAACATGCGTCTTTGCGCTCACAAGCTTCGCCCGAATGATTCCCGACGATGTTCGGATTACTTCGCGTTCCTGTTAACAAACATTCGTGTCTTTGTCGACATGCTATTTTTTGCATGTTGTTTTGCATGTTGTCTTTGCGATAACGGATTAATCTACTTTAGAGAAATGCCATTTCGATGCTCTGACAATGTTTGATTCATATATTCTCTCAACAGTTTTTGATTTGTGTATTATTTAATTTAATGTTTTTTATACGATTTTATACGATTTTATACAATTTAATGTTTTTTAAATCGTAAAATACAAAATAAGAAGACATGACGCTAATTGGATAATTTGAAATACGTTAATTAAGCCATTAATAATTTAAGAAACCGATACCGTTTTAACTTATTTTGGAATCCGATTTTGAATAGTCATCCTTTCAAGGTAAATTTTAGTTTAAATGTTGACGATTATTAACAGTATTAATTTTTATATAAAATTTTAATTGAATGAAATGTCGGAAACTTTTTTCTGTCAAACATCGAATTTTTTTATATTCTGTAAATCATTGTGTGGCAGCTGGAGAAGGAAAAATCTCGAAGCGTCATCGAGCCTTTCCATTTTGTGTTCCTCGAAGCTGATGTTTCGATTAACGATTAAGGCAAAATTGTACTTGTCCATGGACGAGAGCAAAATTTTGCAGACGCAAAGACACGTTATGAAGTAGCCACTTCTCCGCAAAGATTTTTCTCCTTTGAGATAGTGGGCGTCTTGGGGCGCACTATCGTCGCGTATTCCCTTCGGAAAAACTCGAACGAAGGGTTCGAGGGCCTCCACTCGCTCCGTCGACTTTGACGATTCGACGCCCCTGACGAAGGGCCTCTCGTGTCAAACGAGGTGTAAGCATCGAGGGTATTCGCACGAATTATCGAGCGAGAGACGACGGTCCAGGTGCTACAGCAATTGATTTTCCACCTCTTCTCCGCTTTATCTACCTTTTCTGCTTCCTGTCGGCGACCGCGCGCCATCTTCTCCTTCTGCTTCTCTCATCCCTTCCTCCGTAGTTACATCCTATAATTGCGATCTCTATCTCTCTTTTCTGTAATTACTTTTATCTTCGCGTCAATCTCGCACATTTCCACGTATTCTCACGCGAAGAAAAATTTCTTGAATTATCCGCGACGAAATTTAATTGCAACTTTACTATACACGGTGACGTAATTTTTATCAACGCTTTTACCGGCGTCGCCGGTAGCGTGGCGCCATTGGTCTTTGGAAAAAACTTGAGGAAAAACTGCCGCAGGCAATGAACGCTTAGTGGGCGACATGTTAAATAAACCTAAATGAGTAGAGCTCCCGTTTTATCGGGCAAAGCTGTTTTATCACAAACGTGTCACGTGTCTCCCCTGCAAGGTGGCCTTCTCGCGCGGTGGAGACGCATTTCACGTGCATTATGACGCGTTGTAGCTGATGCGGCGTGCGGATCGATAATCTCGCACGTACAATCGCGATTGGTAAGCGCGCCGATTGGATCGGGAGGACGCGTGTAGTATTAGTGCTCGATTCAACGGACGATCCATCGGTGGATCGAACATCGGCCGCACTGGTGGACAGCTGCCAATCGCGGATGTAGCAATCCGGGCACGGCGGTCGGCGCGATAGCGTCGACAGGGGCCACGCCGTCATCGAATTCCACTCGAGGAATCACGTGAGAATTCTGTCGCGCGGGAATTCGAGCGTTTCTCCCTTTTTTTTCTCTCTCTCCTCTCCCTCCCCCGTTTCGGTTTCCCGACGCTGAATTTCTACCGAGCTTTTCCACCGGCATTCCTGGCACGCCTGGATCGATAGCGCGATCTCGGACTTCTTTGCTCGCGCGATCGTTTATCGGTGTTAGAAAATTCGACCTACCCGAGTTTTTTTTTGCCTCTCGTTCCGGTCTTGTACGAATTCCTGGCTCAAAGCCACAGGCCCCTTCACAGGCTCTTGAATTATTGGACGAAGCGAACACTTTAGCGCTTTAACACTTAAGTAATTGCCTCATATTCACATCGACGTGTATTGCATATAACTTTGATATATCGTAAGCTAAAATGGCAAGATTTAATGAATTAATGTGAAGTTTAATGAGACTCAAGAAAAATAGCTTCGAAGTTTCGAAGTCAACGTTTATCTTTATAATATATTCAGAGACATTAATTTTAGTGTGTAAAATGTATGGCATCGTTTTCTTCTAATTATGCAATATTAAGATATGCATTATTAATTAATAAAAAGTTCAATTCGTAGTTAAAATTAATTTTTATATATTATATTATAAATATATTGAAATACGTGACTTAAAAATTTTCACTTGTATCTATTATCTGCGATAACTCGCGTACAAAAGTGACGAATGCACGATCGTAATTGAAGTATTAAACATACATATCTCAAACGTGTTTTCTTCTAGTTTTCGCCATGTCGAACCTCACTACGGATTCGATTCTCCGCCTGTACGAAACTTATCGCTATCGATCGTTCTTTCCGCGCGGGGAAGAAACGCTACATCATCCGCCTTGTCGGTCACGCGGCTCCGGGCGATTCCTCGCTCTCGGCTAGGCCGGAGAATAGATTCGTGTTTACTTTCTAGAGATCGATTTGCCTCACGGAATATTTTCCACGGTTTTCTGAGCATTCCGCAGCCGTCTATTCGCCGATTATTTGCCGTTGCTCACGTCGCTGAAAAATGCGAGCAACGTAATCGAACACGCGCAGTTTCAAAACTGTTTCGGGCCGCTGAAAATCAACATTTTTCGTATTCATCATATTTCCATTTGCCTCTGGTCACAATGTGCCGATACGAACCGATACGAATCGTGGAGCAGCGACATAAATCGACGATGATGAAGTTTCGATGCGCACCAATTGTTGCATATAATTAATATAATTTTTTTTTGCTTTTTTTATTTTGCGAAAACTGACGCAGTTATTAGGGTTAAAAAGAAGATAATTTGATGCTATGAATAGAAGTTTAATTGCACAGTTGCATGTCGTAATGGGCCACCGATTCTGATAATTGTGTGTCGTTGATTCAATAGCTTTTATATCTGGAACATAAAGTAATTCATCGTTTTACACGTGGCTAAATAATATAAAATTAGCAGTGACATGGTTGCGTTATTTGTTTTTATGAAAGCCGCTATTGAAAACAGAGCATAAATTGCGGTTTTCACAGTAAATTACGTCGAAACATTCCACAAAGCATGGCATGCCATTGAAAGAAAAAGGATTTGATTATGTTTATTGATATCAATTATAATCCATTAATAAACTAT
This sequence comes from Tetramorium bicarinatum, assembly GCA_928718305.1. Classification (NCBI taxonomy): domain Eukaryota; kingdom Metazoa; phylum Arthropoda; class Insecta; order Hymenoptera; family Formicidae; genus Tetramorium; species Tetramorium bicarinatum. The sequence continues at coordinate 7,560,115 of OV788321.1, forward strand.
ACGCCGATTTGCATGCGCAACATTTTTATTAGTTTTTTATATTTTTTTTAATACCTTCACAGTTTTTGTTAACTGTTTTTGCTTCTCTTTCACTCCAATGTGTCATCGTCATTAATTTTCTAGCTGAAAGAACTGTTCATCGCAAAGTCCATTTGTCGCATCTCATATTTAGATTTCGAAATTCACGCATAGAATTGGGACGGGAATTAGCATAAGAAAAGAGAATAAAGTTATCAAGTAATCCGGCACTATAACTTCTTCGTCTTCGACTAACTTCTCTTCTGTCTTGCAGAATACAAAGCGATAAAAAATTGAACAATCCAATAAAGGCGTCCATCCTTGACACGAAATATCGCGAAATTTCTGTCACACGTATTCCGTCATACGAATTCGTAACCGATAAATGATTTGCAGACGAGATTAATATAATTTGTCATCTGCGGTCGCTCTTACCGAGCAATGATGTCACGAGTTTGTGATGTTTCTCGAAGATATTTTTAACTATCTCCCATCGAGAGAGCATTACATCCACTTTCGAAGGATGAAAATTTATACCTTTGCGTAGATGATTTATATTTGACGTTCGTCGACCGCGCTGTACTGATTTATCCGGGAAATGAAGTATTAGTCGCGTACGCGAAATGCAGATATCGATCGTGCGGCATCGTCGCCCGTTTTACGTACGCTCCTCTAATTAATTCTATCTCGGCGAGACGAAGTGGTTTCTCGTGTTCCCACGCCTGTGTTCCTCTCGACGCGACGCAACGCGCGAGGGATGTCATCTCGGCGCCACGTGGAAAGCGACGCGGCCGAGTGCGTGCACGTCCCACCGCGATATGACGATCTCATCCGCTTTAATTCCTAATTACCGACGCGACGGTCGCGACGCAAACGCCCGTTGATTCGAACGGGAGTCAATTGCAAGCAAATCTATTGTATGCTAAACCGCTAATTGTCCGGTTCGGCCCACCAGTCCGGACGGAGCAGTCAGTTCCGTCGTTTCTGCTCCCTTTGGCACCCATTCTTAACATTTCCGGCAGGCTGCATTACCGTCGAAAAACCTTAATTGGTAGATTCAAATTTGAAGCTGTTGAAAGTTTGAGAGTTTTTGTGAATCATATCTTAAAAGCACAAAGAAAGAGAGAGGGAGAGAGAGAGAGATGGAGGGAAAAGCTTTATTCAGTTCCAAGTAGATTTAACTTTAACGAAATCTCAACTTGTAATTTAATTATAACGATATCTAAAGTTAAGAGTTAGAAAGTGAAGGAAAATGACTAATTGAATTTTTACTAAAGAATATGAATTCCAAGTTCAAAGAGTTCGTAAATAAAAGAAAACGTAGAACATTTTTTATGATTTTTTACATATTGTTTACTGCACAATAATTTTTTTACTTTCACTTTTATAAAAACACATTTGATGTATGTATATTGATACAATAATGAGTACAATATAAATAATAAAATCATATTAATTTACATGCGCGTTTATTATACACCATGTGTAATAATAAAATCGGTTCGATAAAAAGAAAATCTCTTTAGAACAAAGTATGCGAATTGCCGTAAAACATTTTGTAACGGAAAGCAGTTTGAAAATTAGTATTTAGTATTTCGTGATGATTGATTATTCATGTCTCATTCACTTCGTCGTTCACATTCATGTCGGTTTGTTGCACAAAAATCCTGATAGAATCGCCCGCGTGCCTCGACGAAACCCGCGCGTAAACGTTTGTCGTCGAAGAATCACGCAGCTCACAATCACCTTGCGATTACGTCACCTTGACCGAATGGGATGTGTCGTGTTGAGAGAGAGAGAGAGAGCTAAGGTAGTTCGGCGGGCAAAAGGACCAGGGCAATATTTCGGGGAGAAAGTACCCGTAACTCTTGTGTCGTGGACAAGCTCGTAATCGTTAACTCTCGCATCGCGGTGATTGCGCAAGATCGTTATATGAGTGCAATGGCAGCGACGGTGGATGCAACTGGGTGGGGAGGGAGGAGGGGGTCGGTCCCCGCCTCTTTCTTCGTCGTCTCTTTCTCGTTACCTCGAGTGCACCGTGTCAAGGCTATCGGAGGCCGACGACACCGCGCATTCCGTAGTCGTCACGTCCCGATGCTCTTCGATTCTCCGCTCGTCCTTCCTTATCACTGACCGAGTAGAGGCAACGAGAGGAAAAGTAAGAGCGCGTTACGTCTCGTCTGTCAAACTGTCGGATCTCGTTGGGCGAAGGAACATTTTGGAGCGGAGCCTCTTTGAGAATATCTTTCGAGATTTATGGCCGAGATTTACGCGTAGGACATTCACAAACTTCAATTTCTACGAATTTCGAAAGAGGAGAAATTCGACGCGAAATTTATTTCGCATAGAAATTATTTCTTGTTTATGCGTCTTTTGATTGCTACTTCTTGCGGTATTGTTTAGTGAAAAGTATATATGATGTTCTCGGGATTGCATCTATGTACAAGTTATAATATGTGCAATTTAAGAGCGTGACATCCTTTAAGCTTCATCGTTAACTTAAATTACACGGTTCGAAAAAGTTTCGACGCATACTAACTTCCTAACTTTTCATTTACGCCGTAAACTCGCAAGATACGAGTAAAAAGATATTGCCTACTCTGCTGGAAAAATATTTTTCTTCGACTGAAAGACATTATCCGAGAGAGCGCAATTTATTTAACTTTTTTCAAAGTAGTCCGTTTCCGAAGTAATGCGGCAGAAAAGCTAAATCCGCTCCCGCTCCATTGCACGTTGTTTTTCCATGAGCGTTACAAAGAAGCTTTTATTCTGTTTGAAAATGCAACCGATCGCTATCTGCGCTGGTACGATTTTGTCGCGGATGCGAGAGGCCGTTGAATACTCATAAACGAGCGAATTCCCGAAGCGTGCGATTTCCGTCCTGGAACAGGATATCTCGCAACCTCTTCCAGGGACTAAATGAGGAACGACTACGAGGAAATGCACTCACCGTCGTTTCGAGAGGCAAGAGAGAGAGAGAGAGAGAAAAAAAAGAGAAAAGTCACGGGATGCGAGAGCGAAACGATACGCGGCGGGTAAAAGCACGCGGGTTGACCCTTCGCCTTTTGCTTACGCATGTATAAGAGCGGCGGGAGCGTTGGCAAACACGAAAAGCAGGATGTGTCGCAAAGACGCCGTAAGGAAACCGTCGGTATAATCATCTGGGAACTGCAACGACAGGACGGATAATGACGGATAAGCGTTTTCGCACGTTGACGTTAATATTGTGAACTTAGCATTATCAAATGTCCTTCTTTTCATGCGCGAAGGTATAAAACATTTTCATCCGAGAGTATACATTGTGATTTTATGTCTTAAGACGAGCATTATGTTGTAACGTATAGAGTTCGTAATAGCGCTGCAGATGCATCTGCCGTGATATGCGAGACGCGACGAGGATATCAATGACAGTTTATCTTTACATTTGCATGAACATTGTAAAAAATTGCTCGTGAAAAATTACTTTTGTTACGTAGCACGGCGATCGTGGTCGTTATTGATTACAAGGAAATGTTTATACAGAACTGAAGGAAATGTCGTAAATGCAACACCGGTAGTGGATTTGTCTGAATTCGCAACATAAAAAAAAAGAAAACTCACGTGAAACTCGGTTGCAGTAATTAGTCAGCAGTGTACGATATCGTAAATATTTCCTCATGTATATCCTTTATGTATAAAACGACCGCCATTCGTTTGTATCTCCGTCTAGATTTGACGTACGCAATAACAATAATAATAATCATAAAAATTTGTCGGCTAGAAAATCTCGGGTAGGAAGCGCGATGGGAAAAATACTCATTACTCGGCACTAATGATGGTTAGGTTCATTACAATCTGTATCCGTGAAGGACGAGCGAAGACGACCGCGGTTATTAATGAAACGATGGTCCTCGCGGCTATATTTCGCACACAACACCGTGCCAAGTAACGTAACGAGGCGTGTCCGTTTTAAAGAATACTTTCGCTCTATCGAGAGCGTCCAATTACTTCCATAGTTTTAATTATCGCAAAACTCTGTCTCTCCCACTTATATCCCCTTTCAAAGAAAAATGTTCGTTCTTCAATATTCAGAAAACGAATATTGAAAATCCAATTTATCGAATATGACATCTGTTCAGGTAACTGATTTATGTTTAATTAATGCCCGATAAATATTAAATTTGTATTTTATACGCATACTTTAATATTGAGACACATTTTCTTGTCGAGATAATGAAAATATTAAGATGCACCGTGTCTATATCGCTCGTTTGCAATTTATGCATGAGTGCTTTCCCAAAAATCGACGCGCAGATTAAATTAGCATGAAACGGGAGTAATTTTCTCATGTAAAATATGGACGGCTCTTGCACGCGAACTTCGATTTACACGGTAATCTACGGGAAAGCATTTCTTACGCAAATAGAGAACAATCTCTCTCTCTCTCTCTCTCTCTCTCTCTCTTTCTTTCTCTCTCTCTCTTTCTCTCTCTCTCTCTTTCCACTGAGGTGTACAAACGAAATGAGCTGCCGGGCATTGCAATTTAACGCCTAACAACATTATTACGTAGCGTTTAATATAATATTGCAGGTTCTTAAATTCTATATCCACTTGACTCATAATTCTATACCTCTACACATCTGATTAGATGTAGATTTACCTTAAGCGAACTATGGAGAGACATTACGTCGCAGCGGAAAAGATCTAGCCAATGATAATTAGGCGTGCGAAACGCTAATGCACTGTACCAGCTAAAATTGAGTATCGCGATTGCGAGAGCGTCGAGAGAGTCTGTCAAAACACTTGATCCTAAACTTGGCAGAATACCTTACGAGATAATCTTCATCATTCGCTTAGCATGCAGAAATTTATCTATAACTATAGATAAACAAAAGTATATATTTCAGATATTCAATGTTTCTCAAAGAAATCACGTGCACATAAATCGTAATTTGTATGTTAACATGACTCGCCAAGTATAAATATTTGGCACTAAAGAAATAAATGGAATATTATGATATATTCCAAAATAAGAGAATTATGCTATAAATGTACAAATATGTGCTAAATTAATTTATTACTTTTAATAACTTATTAATTGAATTATTTAATATCATTTATATGAAATATATAAATATATTTCAGAAAAGATATTACTTAAAAGATAATTTATATGAAATATATAAATATATTTCAGAAAAGATATTACTTAAAAAAATAATTCAATTAATAAGTTATTAAAAGTAATAAATTAATTGGGCATATATTTGTACATTTATAGCATAATTCTCTTATTTTGGGATATATCATAACATTCCATAATATTTCTTTAGTGCCAAATATTTATACTTGGCGAGTTATGTTAACATACAAATTACGATTTATGTGCACGTGATTTCTTCGATATGATGGGAGAGGAGATTGGATAGGAGAGGAGAGCACGTTAATCGCCAGGACTTCCTCACAGAGTTTCTTTGCGAGATGATGCGGCAGGCTTCTTTCGTTGCGCTCTAAAGAACCGCATGATCGATGACGCTGCTCTTCTCGAGCGTCGTGAAACTCGCCTCGGGAGAGCAGGCGCTCGCATGAAAAAGGCAGTTTCCGCGGATGCGGATAATCGATCCCGTGCGCGGTTTCCTATGCGCGATTAACGATTTTCCGTACGACACGGCACGCGCATCTCAGCAACGAGAGATCACGACATTAAGAGATATTCCAGCGTCAGCGTTGCTACAAAGATTAAAACTCGCAAATAGTATTTTAAAAAAGTTACCAATTAACAATAAGAATAAATATCAATGTATTTTATATTATAATCAGAATGCAAGTGAAAATTTTAGAATATTATTATTTGCGAAAGAAAATTGCAAATTATTGTTACTCTTTTTTTAGTAATTAATTACTCGTGCTAGCAATTAAGCTGAACATCGCCGTGACGTGTCGAAGCTCGGTTTCTCAACTCCTCTAACAAATTTCTGTCTGTCTCGGTAGTACTCGTTCTTCCGGGTGTCGACCTTATAAATTGGAAAGGGTGTCGGCTTAATAGATGATTACGAAACGAGAGTCGCGAGTTGAAACGGGAGAAGACAGCCGAAGGGTGCAACCGAGGAAGACGAGAAGAGGGGCCTGAGTGGAGCACTCGCAATTAGCTTTATTAAGGATGAGACCGACACGACAGCGAGCGAAACCTTCAAGTAGAACGGATCGTTTTTCTAGATGAAGCACCTGGAAGGTAAAAATGTCAAAGTATTTGACCGGTTTCAAATACAATACATGATAAGTTTGTACAGCTAATGTATTTCACATATTACATGCAATCTATTTGAGATTACAAGCTCGCTTACTCATAATCATTTAATTCGATTATTTAATCCAATTCTCGGTTGGAAGATTAAAAAATTAAAATACGTAGCCCAGACAATTTACTTTTCATTACTTTTATTTCAAAAATAAAAGAAATCGCGAGAAATGCGATTGAATATTACGAAAGTTAATCGTGATTGATGTAGATACGTAGATGTATAAAGATAACGAAAAGTATGGTAATTTTTGAATCGTAACATGAAGATGCCGGCCTGAGTCACGTTGCGTTGAGTAAGATTTATTGAAATGTTTATCCGACGTTAAGGGCGCTCGGAAATTCATTCGTCCCGACACGTCCCTTCCTCCGATCTATCATCTTATGCTAAGAAAATCTTTCCGCGGGCAGGATCACGGCATCTATGCTATTTTTCATTGGTCAATGAAGTCTGAATCCCGAAGATAGATATAGAGGCGTTACCGGAATCTTTCACGGGATATCACATACATACGAAAATTCAAAAGAGAAGTTCCGTTATCGATTCACTCTAAAATAATTTAAAAAAGAAAAGCAAAGTGATATTAGCTTGAGGGAAATTCTTTTGTATTATAATTACAGTTTAAATATTTCTCAAGTGCAATTTCTACGCTTAATAAAATAATATGAAAGTGAAATTCCTTTAATAATAAAATAATAAATAGTAAAATTCTTTTATGTAATTTATAAATTAGAGATATCCATGAATATCAACAGCTTATTCACAACTAACAAATTTTAAGATCGTGCTTCAAGTCTGTCAAGAAATTTTTTATACAGACAATTTTTAATCAACATAAATTTTGAGAAACTTTATAGTTACATTATTATACAAAAGATAATAGATACGTTATATGAATGAAAGTTAAGAGAGAAAGTAACAGATAAATATGGCACACTTGGAAAACTCATTGAATTCTCCATGAGCAAAGAGCACGCCTTGAGTATGCGGATCTCGTTTATGTCCGCGACTCACGATAACTATATTCGCAGCATCGCAATGCAAAGAACGCTGGATGGTCGAAGAATCTTCTTTCATGCGGCAAGGTGCCACTGTTATTATTACACGACGGCAGATCCGGCGAGACGTCTCACGAGAATAAATTATTCGCCAGCGATAAATAACTGTCTGTGCGGCGAGGAACGTGTATAAATGATGCGACCGTCTTCGGTAACGGTGGCGTACAAGAAGCGTCATTTTTACTGTTTTTTCATTACCTCATTTTTGCGAGGGTAAACCGTGCTGCTCGCGCGACACGACTGTATAGGAATTAATGATATAGGAGTCGCATCTCGAAATACTTCTTCTAAAGAGGTACTTTGCGCTAATGTTTTATACTGTAAACATCTTACTCAATAGACACGTTTTGCGCGTATTTTCCACATTGTGAAGCTTAGCCTCAAGGTCGATGGGAGAGGGGAAGAGGGGGAATATTATAAATTATAATGCCTGCGATTATGTAGAAATAATTCGCGAGAAATTCGAATTGTTCTCTCGATAAATAAAAGATCAGGGCGGATCGCTCGGTGAAAAGTACCTCGCGAAAAGTACCTTGAGAATTCAATTGAGGCGATTTCTCGTTCCGTGAGCGTGGACGCACACAAGAGGCACTTTGTAGCGATCTCTCCGCACCGTAAGCATCGAGCTCGAGAGAGGCACTTTGTGGACATTTTCCGCGATGTAGGGCTGCGGCGGAGTCTCGCGAAATCATGGAGCCGGCGGGCGCGCATGCACGCACGCCGGAGCTTTTCGATCGTGCAGAATCCGGCGTGTTACGTTACGTCGAGCCTCCGCAAACTCGTCACGCTCAATTTACGGTATCGATCGATCGGCTGGCTGGCCGGCCAACCGACCGACCGAACGCGTCGTAAAGCGGAAGAGCGATATTCGGGAACGCATCGGGATATTGCGCGCGCTTCGGGCTGGACGGAATGTGCGTTTGTGCCCGTCGTTTACGGCAACGCCGATGACTTCGGGACCCCGTTAGACTTTGACTCGGCGAACTTGGCTGTCGCTCTGTGCAAGGCGTGCAGCATCACGAAATCGGGCATTCCAGGGCGGTGGAATCTGCCCTTCTGCTTCGGCGAGCTCGCCGAAATTTCAGTCTGCTGGCGGACATAAATCTCTTCATCGCGAAACATTCGCGATTTGATGTCCTCTGTTTGCAGAAAAAATTAGATGCATTGAAAAATTATAGATACATGATGAAGCATTAGAAGGAGAATATCTAATTTTGTTAATCTAATAATTTACGTTATAATATTTTTTTTCCATAAAGTCAAGATTTGTCCAACTTGTTCTAATTATGTCATTCAAGTTTTACTATACCGTTTAAAGATTTATATGCGAAACACAGTGCTTTTAACTTAACTTAATTGAAACGATGTGTCAGATTTTTGCGCGTTTCCGGTGTGAGCCAAAATTAATGAAAATAAATGATCGCGAGTCTTCACAGATTTTCCCTTATGTAAACTGTTTTTTTTTTCCCAACATGCTTTTTAATTTAATGTCACGACGACGTCACGGATTCAGCTTTCGTCCAGACGAAATCGGCCAACGAAAAATTGGCGGGATACTTTGCAAGGTAAGCCGGAAGCGCGGGACGCTGTGATTTACGCGGCGAAACGCGGGTTACAGATCGGATTTGCTTTTTCCCGCGGCTCTCGGATTCGAGTATCGCAGCTCGACGCGGTTGTTACCCTTTGCAAAAAGCATCTCCGTCCGTCGATTCAGGAATTTCAATGTAGAATCCGATCTTCCGCCCCAATAAGCGCCGCGGAACGAGATAACTCGATCCGCAAAATATCACGGAAAAATTCTACATTCTCTCTCTCCCGAAGAATATGACGGGTATGGTGCAATTTTTTTTCTCTATCAATGCACCGATCGCGCGCACAAAGTGAATTGGAAAAATGACGTGCTTAATCGGGAATGTCGCGCGAGGGCACAATGCAGAATAGCTTTCTTCGGCGAATTCCGTTTTGTCCTCTCTTATTCTCATTAAGAAACAGATCTCGCTTAATCATGGTTATTTACCCTCATTTGATAAATCCTATTTTCTCGCGAGAAAATATGACGAGTGTTACAAATCCACATATTTTTGAGATATTTTACTATTTTTTCGAATTTACATCTCTTGTGTCTGTTTTCCCTCAAATATTAGGAAAGAATGTCATTTAGCGAGAATTTATGAGTTTTTAGCGCGTTGTCCCACTTTTCTGATAACATGATTATTCATTGTATGCATTACAAAACACCTGATTTTTAATTAATTTCAAACGAATTACTATTAATCTTCTCTAATTTACATCTTGATAACGTCAAGAATATTTTAATGTCGAAAATTACAGTTTCACACTAGACTCATATTTGTTTATTGGATTTTTGTTTAGGAGGGACAATTGTCTCTATTCACATCGGGGGATCCGCACACGGCAAGTGCTCCGCTTTTAATGCAAGGCAAACCGAGAAAGAAGCGTATATTTTGCCATATACAAAGGGGTGGTATATTAACACCCTTTTATAAGAACCACGTGTGTTCCGCGCCGTAACACGCGAATGCAACCCTCCCAAGAATTACGAAGCGCGTTTCCGTTCCTCCACGTTCGCTTCGCCCTACGATCTTTATTCCGCTTTCTCCGTGCCGTCTAAACCATCCTCCCTCATTTCGCCGGCATTCGCGCGATCGTAAGGGAGGGCGCAACCCTCGTTAACACAAAGAAACGCGTTCCTCCTGTATCCTTAATGGGAACAGACTCAAAGGAACGTAGCGGAAGGCAGCGAAAACTTTTATTCCTCCTTTATGTGTGCCCATCATCAAGCTGTGGTGAAGGGGAGGGAAGAGGAGATAGCTTGTAATAAGTAGTTGTATATGTTTTGCTCGACTTTTTCATGGTCGAGGCTTACTCGGGTAAAAATGTAAAGAACGATTAAGTCTTCACTGATGATAGCACAAGTATAGAATTAATCGGGCATTTTAGGAATTTTTAGGTATTTCTATCAAATTTGTCACAATAATTATATTTCATATCAAGACGATACATAAACAATACAATGTAATAATCATACATTTTGTAATATTTATAAAAACCATTATCTCTCTTTTATCGCAAAAAGCAAAGAGCATGTATTTTAGCTCTTTAAACAACGATCCCAGACAAATCTCAGAAGCAATTATATTTCCAATCGAAGTAACCGCTTGTCTTGCAAACCGCGCTCTTATCGGCGCCGAAAGGCAAACAAAGAGCGGCAGCGCTAACGACGGATACGCGCGAGGAGAAAGCGAGCAGTCCGACAGCCGCGACTACCCTCCGGCGTTCGCGCGATTCGCCGTCGCTAGCCGGCAAATCCTCGCCAGCGCCACCGCGCGTTTTCCGCAATTTACCGGTCGTAACGGCAGTCCGCGATACGAAACAACTAATTATAATCCGAAAAGTTGCGCGAGTACGTGCGCAGCTTTCCGTACTCGCTGCCTCGGCCGCTTGACGAGAACTTTTCCACTCGACTCTCGGGCCACCCCGCTTTCCCGGCCCACCCGCTCGATTTTCCCGGGGCATAATTAGAGCTCGGAACGCCGACGCCACCGCCGCACTGCCGCACTGTTCTGGGACACTCTTTATATGGGTGCTATCGATGTGACCGATACGGCTAGCTTTCTCTCCCTCTCCCTCTCCCTCTCGCTCACTGTCTCTGTCTCGCTCGCTCCCTCCCTTCCTCCTTTCTCTCGAAGTTGGTTCCACGACCGAATAAAAGGACTTATCAGCGGAAGTTTTGAACCGATGGCGATGTGGCGCAACACGATTAAAAGGGGAAATCCCCGGAAAGTGCGGTTGTACAGTTGCGCAAGTCGTTTTCGAATACGGCCCGAGATCTCGAGTCCGGAGAGGTGTTTCGCTTTTGGCGATAATTAAGCTCCCGCGGCGCATGGTAATGGTAACAGCGATCGCCGCCGGCTGATAATCGTTTCTACGAAAGATCCCGAAGAAACTATCGCGCGTTATTACAGCCGCGCGATAGGGAGAGACGGCGATCGCTCGAGATTGCCACGATAATAGCGGAATATAATGACGTTTGAAAAATTCCTACCCGGGATCGGACTTGATTCTAAATTGCTCCGCGATTTGAGTTATACTAGATTTCAGGGAATCAAACCTGCGTGCGTGATTTTAGATCTTGTCTTGTCAAAGTCGTTCAAATGGGAAATTGATTTATCTCAATTCAAGCTTACGCAATTTAAGAAATAAGTACGCGACGATACAGAGTGAGATAAAAGTTATATCGGCGATATAATCGAGCGTATAAATTTCAGTCTTCGTCGGACCATTCGTCTCTGTTAAGTTTTAAAGGAGGAAGGGAACGAGGGATTGCACTTAAATCGCGTATGTATCCATATTCGTCTTGCGTTATGGATATTATGCTTGGCATGATATAAATAATCGATAGCGCGGGAAGCAATTAATTAACGCCTCTTCATGACGATGTTGTATTCCCGGCGGTGCGGCCGATCAGTTGGAACAACCGACTGATATTATTTGCGAAACTCCCGCTCGTACCGTCTATCACCGAGAGATATTCGCGTATATTCGCGCCGTGCCGGCGCAACTCGCGCGGTTTTAATCGCCGCCGAAGTTACATATCCGTTGCGAGCTACGCGACCCGGAGAGTTCGTGGGCGAACTTCGAAATTCACGAAAATTGGATCCGCTCGAGGCTCACGTTCGTCGAGTCGCGACGATTTCTCGTCACGCCAGTTCGATTTTGGATTGAACCGGAGACACTCGGGGCAAAGTCTGGCAAACCGTAATTTGCAGCGAAGCGGCGCCATTTCAAGTCGAGCAAACTCAGTATAAATAAAACTATATATCGCTGGATTGCAAAAGTTAAATATGTAAGCACGGGCGCGCGCGTGTAATAACCGAATGTTTGCATAATACCAAAGTGAGTCGATACATTCGAAGGCTCGAATTGAAAATATCGGAAACTATTCGCTGGAAATTGCATTTATTTCATTGAATTTCGAAGGCGCTCTCATTTTTCTCACTTATATATGCGCGCTATATTGTTTTTTTTATATACAGAAAAATATTTTACAAATGAGTGGTCTCGAGAGATAGAATTTCATCCTTCTATTGTTCTCAGACTCAGGCCGTTTTGTCCACGGGGAATCCAAATCCATTCGTAAAAACCCGCATGCAAACGGAGGAATCGTTTTGTTCGGCTGCTGCGGTTCTCGGATGCTCGGTGCGGGTAGCATCGAATTCTTTTCAACCCTGTCGGTGAGGATGTTGGAAAAAAGCGGAGAACGGTGGCAGAGAGCGAAGGTAGCGGGCAAGCGCGAGCGCGATAAGAGCGGAAGAGGCAGCGGGGTGCAGTCTCGTCGTTCTCATCGTCGTCCTCGTCCTCGTCGTCGTCGTCGTCATCATCGTCGAGGTTGCCGAGCGAACCGGTTGCGAGCGGGAAGGGGATGAAAAGTTCGAAATAAAACGATAACGAGCACCCCGCACGCGGCAGCGAGCTTGCCGGTAGAAGCCGTCTGCTTATTACGTCACGCTGAACGTAGTTACTAATTAGTTACATTCAAAGCGCCGCGCGAGCGAGGACGACTGCTGGGTGGGACTCACCACCTCCCTCCGGGTGAATTTGTTTTCCCGTCGCGGAGGAAGAGAGAAACACGACAGAAGGCGGACCGGGAGAGGTATGTTTTATGTGTGGGAGCGAGGGAAACGACGGCGACGGGAGACACGACGAGGAGAAGGGGAGGGAGGGGGATGGTGGAAGGAACGCTGGAAAAAGAGAGGCGGTTGGCGGCCGGGAGTTGGCTCGCGGGGGAGGGTGGTGGAGGCCGGAGCAAACGAGCCGTTCTTCACCCCCGTAGATAGGTGGGTAGTTGAACGCGGTCTCCCGCGTCTCCTCTCTGTCTCTCGCACTTCCGGTCTCCAACATCCCTGTTTCTTCCTCCCTTTCGTTCGTTCTCTTTCTTCCTTTCCCAGTCCTCGGTTTCTGTCTGTCTCGCCCTTTCTCTTTGGTCCTTCCCTCTCGCTTCTGTCCTGTTCCGCGCTCGACTCTCGCAACCCTTTTATTTCGCGATCTCGTTTCCGCGGCAGCGTTCCTTTTTTTCCCCCCTTTCCGACCTATATGTTCGCCTTCTCTTCCCCCCCCTCCCCCTTTTGCCGACCTCATCCCTGTTTCGCCGCCCTTTACGCGCGCGCTTTTCCGGCTTCTCCTGCGCTCCGTTCCAACCGCCTGCGTATCCACTGCGAAATCGATCGACCGAAACGTGTTCCGGAGTGGCCGGAACGAACGAGAATGCAACAGAAGGGAATGGGGTGGCATATGAGATCCGGGACGATTTAAAGGAACGCCGCAAGAAAAGGATATAACGCCCGTTGCATAGCGACCCCGTTAAGCTCGTCAGTTTTTTATAGATTTCCCTTCTGGCACCACGTCGCTGTTCTTGCTTCGCCGATGCATCTCCTCGCGCTCCTCAACAAATCCGAAAGTGGGATCTTTTAACGCAAACATCTATTCGTGATTATTGGCATTTTGCTTGCCCACGCTACACTCGATACTCGACGATCTAATTTCATTTGCCTTATTTTGCTCTTTAGAATTCGTTTTACGATATCTTTTTTTACCGTACAGTCGCCTGCTATTTACGATACTATTTGTGGAACTTTTTTTATGATACGATGAAAGTTATATTTTCTTCCCATTCGATTTATGCATATTTCGCGCTCGCATTTACAGCTGCCTGATCGCAAAATATGCTTCATGTACACTTCACTGTTAATACGCTTGCACGTCCGCTTTTATACTTTTTGTATTACCTGCTTATTAATATGTGCATGAAATTATTATCCGTCTGCCTCGAGGATATTGTCTCTGGGCAAAATAAAATTACCTATCTGTTTAACTTGGCTCTTTGAATGCGAAGGGGCTTTGGGCGTAAGGGCCTGGCGCGACGGCCTGCATCGACGGTGTTATTAATGACAACGGCGATATCGGGCGTCTCGTTAAGAGTCTAGAAGCGCCCGTATCGTGGAAATGGCCGGTTTAGAAGTAACGGTACATACGCGCGGCCGCTGGTTCGGGACGCCCGTATTAACGCCCAGGAAATCGGATTATGTCGTGACCTACAGCACCGCCTGTCTACTAACTTCTACATTAGCCTCCCTTCGAGCAAATTGCATTTATCCCTGCAGCGCGAGGGAGACGCCGATCGGCTCGCCGGTCCTCTTTCTCTTTCCGCATGCGGTACCGAGAGTGCTCCACGGTGGTAAATTGCTAATTCACGTGTCGCGCAAACAATGCCACGTAGAAAATCCGCATCCTTTTCGCTGCCGATAATAATTATCCTGTGGACATTTACATGAACGCTAAAATCCTCGTCGTTGTCGAGCGCTCTTTCGTCCGTCCGTGCTCAATACGATCGGCGATTTATAGTTTAAATAATCGCGTAGAGTTTTGCGCGTTTTTATCGCGAAAATATCGCCGATGCGAGTTCCCTAAGTACTGGTAATACCGACGAGATAGAAAGCGTGGAGAACGCTTAATGCATCCGCGAGGGAAGATTGCGTGGCTTCTGAAGCTAACGACGACATCGCTCTGCTGTTGGATGCTTCCTATCTGTGCGCGATCGATAATTTCAATAAGGAGAAAAGAGTCGCCGCGTGATTGAGAAGCGAAGCAAGCTAAATAAAAGTCAAGCGAAGAGACGGAAGTAAGTGGCTCCGTGAGCACTCAAACTGTCTTCTGATTGAATACGTTCCTTCAGATGAGAAACTGCATTTTAGAAGAGAATAGACCGATGTGTAATACGTACTTAAATAATTATCCATCAAGAACAAGTTTACGAAATTACCTGATTTCGATATAGCAGAATTTGAGACAGAAGGCTTTCTTACAAAATAATGCTCATAACATAAATGATGTATCATGGCATAAACAAGTTCACCGCAATAGAGATTCAGAAATGTAAATCACGCTTGAAGCAACCACCGTTGTGCTCGAAAATATTGTAATGACAATTTGATGGTCGAGTAGAGAAAGTATAAGACATCGAAGGTTGCGGTTAATGACGAAGAGCCGGGGATCTCTTTCGTCCGTCTGTGGATCTTATCCTGTATTAGCTGTAACTGCGGATTCTTTTGCAATGGTACCGCCACGTGTATTCGCGAAGTGACAGGTGCAATCGCGTTTACTACGACGTTCAAGGCTCTCGATCGGGCCGCGGATATTACGCGCCGTCGAGCGGGCATGAATCGAAGGATCGTCTTTCGAAATCGATTCCATTACACCGTCCGAAGGACGCGTAACGAAAATGGCATGATCCTTTCGAAATATAAATCTCACGCGCGCAATGGGATAATCACTGGTGCCGTTACAGGCACCTCACTCTCTCGCATCCAATAATAATATCTAATTTATAAACATTGCCGCAATCAGTAATTATGGAAATTTATGGTTAATTAGGGTTATATCCTATTAATGCGTAAAGCATTTTTCGTTTCTTTTTTTTTAATTTTGTCGCGCGTTTCATAACCGGATGCACGCGTGATATTTATTGCATCTGTCGCGCACGAGGTCGCGCTTACTATGTACATTTTATTTATCAGATCGGCGCACGCAAAGCTAGGAAACAACGGTTAATATTAATTTCTGTTGCACTATCAGTTAAGTGGTTAAACGGTTAGAGTCATGCATATTGATCTTTAATACGATAAATTTCCGAAAAGCCAAACGGTTTAATTTGTTTGTTTAATTGAAACATTTTATAGGATTTATTTTGTATTGCTATACATGATAGCATTTGGAATGCCATGCAAGCCTGACGCAATCTCGAATATCACGTACATTTCCAAGAATTTAAAATTCTAAAATGCAAATTAAAGATGGTCTCGCTACATTCATTAAGTTTCTTGCCGTCTTGCATTTTATTAAATATTGATTGAATCTATATATTGAATCTGTATGTATTTTTCATTGAGAAATGGTGCCGTGATAGGTAAATTAATAATAAAATTAAAATTAAAATTTTATATATTGATGGTAAAACAATTTTATTTGATATTTTTATCTACACGGATTATTTTTTTTGCTGTATTTTATATTTGATTGATACGTGCTAAATGTTGTTTTAAATATAAATATGCCTTTGGAAATAATGCATATGCTCATGGAATATGGCAGATAATAATGGATATATAATCCGGAACGAATGCATTTTGGATATTGTTGAAAATTCGTTTTGTAAGCTATACTTTTACAGATATTATTATACGATTTATTCTCAAATTTAATATGAAAACAAATTGTTGTTTATTCCAAACTGTCATTAATATTATACTTTTGGATATAAAACTTAGCTTAATGCATTAAAAAGTTGTAGAATATATATATATTTTTGTCTTATGATATGTATATATATATATATATATATATATATATATATATATATATATATACACACGATCTCATATTGCAATAATATATGTGTGTATATATATATATATATATATATATATATATATATATACACACATATATTATTGCAATAATTTGTGAGATCGCGCAATAAAATAAGTATATTATTTAAAGAGACACGATAAATTAGACACAGAATTCACGTTGACGAGATATTACTATAAATACGTTGATATTTCTCGTTTAAATAGTGGCCGAATGATGGACGCACGTATACGGGAAGCCATTTTCAACAAGTGGACAGCAGAGTTGTCCGTCAGAAACCAGAGGAGAGAAATATGTGAGGAGTTAGAAGAGGATATGAATAGGTCCGATTTTTAATGAAAGCCGTGTCGCGTCGCGCGGAGAACCGTGCATACGCGGTAGCCACGTTTGTTTCTAGAGAACCCTTCAGACCGCAGAATCATCCAGTTACGCCCCAGGGAACGAGGGAGAAAAATCCTAATAATCGCTGGTCGAAAAATATCACCGACGGACCTCCTCGACCGTTTAATTGCACGCCGAAGTACAAAGCATATTGGTTTCCTGGTCGCATTTTCTCACTTTTCTTTCCATCAACCGCCCGTCTACTACTTCTCTTTTTATCGCAATTTTCGTCGAGATTTATTGTATACATACAAGCTTGTAATGTATCTTACCTAAAATAAAAAAAAATGATGATGATGATTCTTATTATTAATAAAAAGTATATGTATATACAATATATGTATATGTACACACATATACTATATACTAGCATAGCATACATTTTAGATTTGAGATTTATATACGTCTGGATTATTTACATTATATATACTTAATTATCAGTCTAAAAGCTAGGAATATTTGAATACGTGAGATGAATAATTTCAGCACGGACAACCAATTATTTTTCTTTTTTTCAATTTATTTTTTGGTTACTCTTTTTTTTTATCTCAGGCTTTCTCTTGGCATTCGCCAGGTTTCCTTGTCATAATATTCATCTTACTTTCCTGGTTCGTGATAAAACAGATTGCAAATTGTGATGATTTCTGGAATGGTATTCACAACATAATTATCTTCTTTTTTAAGAAAAATATCTGTGTACATTGTATCAGAGAAATAACCAACTTATTATCTCAAAATATAAATTAGTAATTATAAGCGATCGCTTACAAGCATGCATTGCAATTCATTAAAAAGAGATACAGAAATAAAATCTTCAGTTACAAGTAAAATTATTAATAATAATATATACTGATTTATAATTTAATTAGATTGCTTTTTTAAAAGTTTTATAAATACAGATTATTTCTATTTTATGCTAAGTGTATAAATTATAAAATATAAATATAACAATTCAATAAAGATAAATTCTCTTAATATTAAAAAATAAATGTTTATAGCACTCTATAATTATGTATTTCTTAATATTAAAATAAATATAGACTATTTCTATTTTATGCTAAGTGTATAAATTATAAAATATAAATATAACAGTTCAATAAAGATAAATTCTCTTAATATTAAAAAATAAATGTTTATAGCACTCTATAATTATGTATTTCTTTTTCAATAAACATAGTACGTATTGATATCAGATAGAAACATTTCGTAAAGAAATGTGAAGAAATAATTTTTCTTCATACTATATAATGAAAATATTAATTTAAAATAAGGACGTCTGATGAAGATATTAATTTGATACAAATGTTAATTAATTCTTTATCTCTATGCAAAAATTTGTTTTTTTACTCCTAACGATTTGCATGTTACAGATTGCATGGAAATGTTCATTATTCGCAAACGGTGCGTGACACGGTAACAACATGCGTCGAATAATCCAGCGTTAAACGTAAAATCAAATATTTGTCACGAAAATTTCATGCTCGTCCGATCATCAGAACTTGCTGCTTCGACGTGTTATTTGCGGTACCCTTGTTATCTCTTTTGTCGTTGTGATGTTTGCCGATATTGTCGCGCTTATAATATCGCGTTATCAAATCGTCAAAATCATTCAATGTCAAATAACATTCTTATATAGCACATTTTGAGAACACTTGTACAAATTATTGTGTTGCTTATGAAGAAACTGTGTATGAATTTGTTGTTATTAGAAGTTAATGAGCTTATTATAATTATCGTATCAATAATTGTTAATGATCTGGTAAGATAAAATTTTCCGCGTGGCAAAAGTTTTTCTTTTCGCATTGCAGACTAATGTTTAATTTTTAATAAACTTTGCAAAACCCCGGCACGTTATTTCGGCGTTATATGAAAATGATTGAAACGGAAAGAACAGGAAAAACGACTCTTTTTTAATGTGTAAATACTAGAAATTGATTGTGTCTGATTGTGTAAAAAATATATGGTTTATTTTTCAATTAATTTCATCCAGAAATTTTAATTATCGAGAGTAGCTATTATTTCTGTCATACGCAGTATTCGTGTGTGTTACAATGTCCGTTTTTTGATCAATTTTTCACGCGTGACAATTTCTGACTTCGTCATCTAATAACTTTCTGATTTTAATATCTGCGAATTCGCTATTAGATTCTATTAATTTGTTAATAGAATGAAGCTTAGAATGAAGCTGTTCAACTTAAAACCTGTTCTTCTAGAATATCAAGTATTGATTACACTTTCTAAAATTTTGAATATGAATATATTGAATGTACTTTATGTATTTATTGAAAGTTGCAAATAACTTAGTAATTACAATTGATGCAATTTTTATTATTTTTTTATTAACATTTAACATTGGAAGAACTATAAACGACCAAGTGCATCGAATTTCAAAGATTACGGGGTGCTAAAAATTTATTTTCCAATTTCTCGTAAAAATAGTTTATCAATAACGTGCCCCCATAGGTTGTAGCTTATATTAGCTGTTGTTCGCACACATATTTCGAATACGTAAATGCCGTCAGCCATAAATCGCGTTGCCTGCAGATGAAGAAAATATTTATGCGATCTATTAAAACAAATACATATCGATATATATGCATCGTGCCCTGCTGCGCCACCATAGCGCGAATAGCGAACAAATAAATTCTCATATTGTCGAAAAACAAAACGTACCGGTTTTCGAAGCGTAATCGATCGCGTCGTATGCGCGTTTATATGTATGTACATACATACAATATAGCGACGCGCAGGCTCTCGCCTATTTCGAAGCTGGTTTATACAATAATTATGTTAATTCTTTTTACATCATATACGTTTACTTTCAATCAGATTTAACCGCGTGATAGATCTTGGTGGATTAACTCGCTTTGATCGCCGCGCGCTCATCGATGCTCGTAATCAGTGTTACATCAATCTCTCGAAATCGATTACCGCACAACGCGTCTACTGCATTAGAGATTAGGCAATCATCCTAATCGTGTCGCATAGTCAAGATCAAAGACGCCAATATTATCCGTTCCCTTTTAATATCCATTGAATGAAAAATTAAACTAAATACAAAATTGAATACTTTACGATATATTCTTTATATACCATGAATTATGAGCATTTGCTTTCGAATGAATGTGTAATGAAACGAGGATACATAAGATATGTATGTTACACTAATTTTAAATATTTAAAGAGAATTTATTACAGATGAATTTGTACAAACAAAATTCCAAAAAATGCGAATCATATGCGATATGACTATCGGTCAAAATCCAATCCAGTCTTCCCAAGAGAACGATTATCACAATCGAAATTAACCGATCCATTTGTCCCTTAAAAAAATAACGAAAGAAAATTTTATTCAAACGGAATGATTTGATGACGGGCATATTGATTATCTTTCATTCAATTTTTATTAAATCTATGACATATTCTTAATTAATTTCATAATTTAATAAGGATCCAGTATTGTCTAGTAATCGTATAATTCTAAAGTCATTCTCTGTAAATCATAACTGTATTATTATCGGAACCCAGACAGCATAAGCTCTCCAAAATATATCTTATGGACATTTTTAGAATATAGGAACGTACTTAGAATGTCTTTGAGATGTCTTTGGAAGATTTGTGCTGTCTAGGGATATAATTGAAAGGACTGTAATTATTTAAATTGCTACTTACTTGCGGCATGAACAGATACCATTGCTGGTGCAGCTTCCTCCTGTTCTTCCTTTGGCGACACAGTGAGCAGCGCAAGCGCTATGACCAACACCTAGCCATCGAGAAGGTCGCAGGTGACCCTACGTTCGCGATGGTGTGCGAAAGGTACCGGCTCTAAGTGTTCATTTTCTAAAGAAGAAATATATAACGTCATTATTTTAAAACAAAATCATTTGAAAAGATTATTACAATGTGTGATTAAAATTATTATTTATAAAACGTAACTAACTTTAAAGAATCATCATATATTGAGTATAGATACATTTAAACATATTTTAATAGTTATTTTCAGTTATTTCAAGGCACACTTTAATTTATAAATTTGGTATTATTTTTTTCAGCTATCAAGTATATATATGTATGTATATACACAAATTGAGAAATTGTATTCTGATATATTTCAAATTCACTCTATTCTATACCGTCGAAGGGAAGTGCGAAAGCGACCGCAGCCACAACCAAAAGGGCGAGCACGTAGATCTTCATTTTGAGGAATAAGTCTTTATCGAAACTCGTAAGTACGATATTTATTTACGAATTTAATTTTGCAAACCTTTATATACCAGTGGAAATGATTATAAATTGCGTCATATGGGACAGTGGGGAGATTGGTTTATCTTGATAAATACATCAATTTTCGTGATGTATTTGAACAGATGAACATCTTGTTGGACCTTTAATGTACAAAGTAAGAGCAAGTAAACATATTTACACGTTTGCTGTTAAAAATGGCATGTGTGATTATATTCGCTGAAATGTCCAAATCACTTGTGTAATCATGTTAATTATTATATATATGTATAACAATTGCAATTTGCCTTCGCGACTTTATCAAAGCATTGTTAGCATAATATCTTAACATACATAACGGTGTAACAGTATAATTGGATAATTACAAAATGCATAAAAAATAAGCAAAGGAATTAATTTCATAAGAATAGATATATATATATATATATATATATATATATATATATATATATATATATGTCTATTCTTATTTTTCAATATGTTATATACTATACAAAAAGAAATCAACATGCAATTCTAAAGTTCTACTAATACATTTTCCAATTAATTTATGATAATTATGCTATCTCGAATTACATTAATTATTCTAATTCGTAAATTGTTTAAAGAGCAAGATTTTGTTAAATATATAATAATCTTAATGACGTAAATGAAAGATATGAAAGTTTAAACAATTTTATCGCTCTGTACAAAACGTTGTAATGGTTACAAAAGGTAACATTAGCATTCATGATAATATTTTTTGCAAAAGTATCATAAAAATTACATAATCAAACATCATGTTTAAACGTTCCATGTAATTCGTATGAATATCGTTCTTGATCGATGATCTGTACCGATGATCAAAAACAGAATATTAGTCGTACTTTCAGATGAGGACTTTAGTAAGAAATACATCCTATTACAAGTATAAAGTGCAGTGGCTTATATCGACGTGAAATGTTCCATTTATATGCAAGAATGCTATTGCGTTCTTAAAGCTTTTCGAGAAAAAGCGGAAGTGCGGTATGCAAAACATTTCTGAATATTTAAAAACGAGAAGAGGAAAAAATGTTACATATTAATAGCAAGTAATTGTTGGATTATGTGTAAAGTTGTTACAATTATTGTTAAATCGTATCTTGTAATTACGTAATATCGTTAATAATACATACAATTGTCAATTTCTCTCTACATAGTACTATTAATATTAATAATTTCAAATTCGTCAAAATGAAATATCAAATATGAAATCAAATACAAATCAGATACAAAATTGAATTACATGACAGCGATATATATGTATATATCAAATATAGATCTCAATTTAAGAAGCTATCGCGCTCATTAGACATTAATTGTTTATTAATTCAATAGTAGATACAATATTATCCGTATTTTAAGAAAATCATTAAGATATTAATTATTACAATTCTTTCTCTCTCGCATGTGCCAAATTACATTTATGTTTCTGGGTAAAAATTACGCAGAGAATTACAGTGAAAATATTTTTTATTCGTTCATTATGAAATTAAAAAATGAAAGTAATTATAGAAGTGAAAATAATTAGAGGAAATTCTTTTATTGAAGAGAAAAAAAAGATTGTGCATCGCATATTAAAATAACAATCGAGTAAAAACAACCGACGATGTTCATACTGACGAGTATTTCTTTTTCTACTTGCAAAAATATATCTAAGAGGAAGAAAATAGTACAGCATGTGCCATCTGCAGTATACGTACATAACTATTTCCTCGTTTCATGATTAAACGATATCACTGTCGGCAATGAAGTGCCGAGTGAAGAATTACAAAAAAATATTGAGAGTAACCTATGATTTTGAGAATTAAATTTTTATTTAAAAAAACAGACGAAAAATACAATAATCCTAATACTATATTTATTTATCTCCAATATTTCGCTAATTTTTATCAGTTATCAATCGAGCGCGAACTTCACGTGTGTTTGTATTATCATGAAAGGCAAGTGACAATGAATCGTGTGTTATATATTTCTCTCAGATGTTGTCATTGTAAAACTACGTTGAATTGCTCTTTTTCATTCTAAAATTTCGATATTCTGTTCACAGCTCCACAGGGACCTGCGCACGTGATCCCGCCTGAAGTTAGCCGCGCTAACAATAAACCTGGACTCTTCCCTCTCCGGTCTGCTCCAATCGGTTCAATCGTTGAATCGTCCCGACCGGTGTCGCACGCACGGTACATACACGCGCGTACGTGCACACACGCGCGCGTCGCGACGAAGCGGGTTCTAAGTTCACGTGTCTCGCCCAACCGGCGCAGGGAATCGTCCGGCCTCGCGACTCGATGCGACTTTGGGAAAGGAGGTGAGAATCCAGGTAATGGCGTGTCGCGCGGCGTGCATCCTTCCGGCGAGCGTCCTTCCGGTCCATGGTAAGAGCGGCGGCAGCAACCAGCGGCTGATTACCTTACACGGCAGCAGCTGAGGGGGAAACGCCGCGAGTGGCCACCATATTGCGTAAGGACGACCGGCCCGGCGAAAGATGTTCGTCTGCGGTAGAATCGTCGGTCAACTGCCCGCCCGGCTCACACATGCGAATCGTCTCTATCGACCTGTAAAATACATTGGTACGTATTGACTGGTTCGTGGACGATTCCTTCTTTTCCCCTTCCTGCCCTCTTGCGCTCGCTTCGTCTGGACGTCTTGCTCGAGGGGCCATCTCGTTTCCCGCCTGTTTTGCAATTCTTTTCCTTTTCTGAAAGAATCGCCAATGTTCTTCCCTTGTTTCCGCCCGTAAAATTGCCTGTGCTTCGGTTGCATAAGTCCGCGAGCGATAATTACACGGTTGGATCAATGGGACTGTGTTTACAATCTTCCACGCAGCATGTCCGCTCTGAAGTAGGCGGCGAGTAACATAACCTGGAGACAACGCGTGCTTCTAGATTTGTAAATTCGTTGATGACTTGCGTCAGACTTAAAGACGCTCCTGTCTTTCAGAAAAATCGCGATAAATGCCTTTTGAATGAATTCTCTTCAGTTTTTTTTATATCCTTTTTAAAATGAATATATTTTGTGTATTTTCTCGCATATTATTGTCTACCTATTTATTAATAGAGATGTTATTGTCTTTTATATAGTTCTCTGTTTATAGCTTACTACTGAAAACATTTGCAGGAGTTGTAAATATTAGTAACTTACGCTACAGTAGCGATGCAAGCACGAAGAAGCCACATAAGCCGTCAGGCAGCACTGTCACACCAGAAGAATGTGTGCCGAGCTCTAAATATTCCAAATCACAAAAAACAGTACCTGCCTGTGAGACGGAAGGAACTTGTCCGGCATCGCAAGAAGGGTGTAAGCTAAATGACAAGCAGAAACAACTGGGCGAGAAAGGCTCGGATTTTGGCAAAAATGGAAAATATCAATTTCGCTACTGGCACCTACTTGCTGCTCTGATTGTGACAGGAGTTGCATACAAGGTAATGCAAGGTGAAAAAATTATTTGACTAAGACTGCTGATTAAATGTCTCTTGTAATTTTTTTTACAGGTGTCTTCCTCATTTTTATCGAAAGATGACAAAACAGATCAGAAAGGCAAACGTAAATTAAGTTAAAAATTATTTTGATATAATAATTGAAATGTTAAAGTAATATATTGTTCACGTATTTTATTTATTCTTTCAGAAAAGAAAGAAGGGAAAAGGAAATCTGGAAATAAAGCAAAAGTTCCAGTAGAATCAAAATTAATACCTCAAGAGGTACCTTATTTGTTGATAGGCGGAGGAACAGCTGCATTTTCAGCATTTAGGTCGATTAAATCTAGAGATCCTAAAGCTAAGGTATGATAAATATTAATAGATTTAGATTTTTCCTTTTTTTATTGGTACGTATAAGAATTGTCTTCTAGGTTTTAGTTGTAACAGAAGAAGAGGAGTTTCCATATATGAGACCACCATTGTCCAAGGAACTTTGGTATAACACGAATAGAGAAACAACCGCACAGTTACGTTTTAATCAGTGGAATGGAACTCAGAGAAGGTAAATTTTGCTAGATTTAAACCTACAGTGTTCTGGTAATGTACAATAATTATATTTTTTCTTGCACGTAACATATTTATATTTATTTTACAGTATATTCTACGAGCCACAAGAGTTCTACTCGAATGTTACTGAACTTAATGAATCTGATAAGGGTGGAGTTGCTGTTGCTATGGGTTGGAAAGTAATAAAAATCGATGTTGTAAATAAAACTGTAACTCTCGAAGATGGTTATGAAATAAAATACAACAAATGCCTCATTGCGACAGGTAAGTTTTAAAAAATTTTATCAGATAAAATTAAAATTTAAATTGAAATTTTTTATATATATAATTGTATTTGCAGGCGCATCACCTAAAAATCTGCCAATATTCGAATCCGCCGAGGATGCTGTAAAAAACAAAATTACAACGTTCAGAACAAAGAATCATTTTCTTGATTTGGAAGAAAGTGTTTCAAATTCTAAATGTAAGAATATTGTAGTTATCGGTGGTGGATTTCTCGGCTCGGAACTCGCCTGTGCACTCGCTAGGAGTTGTAAGTTCTTTTTATTTGTGATTGATATATTTGAAAAAATAATTTGTAATGAGATGTTACGTGTTTTATTATAGATAAATCTAAAAATATTTTCCAAGTTTATAAAGAAAAGTTTATAATGGCGCAAGTATTACCAGAATACCTGAGTGAGTGGACTACGAAAAAGGCTGAAGCAGAAGGTGTTCGAACTATACCTAGCACAGAAATTCAAGATTATAAATATAAAAAGGGTCGATTATCTCTTATTCTCTCTGGTGGTCAGACTGTATGTTGATATATTAAAAAACTTGCGTAATATTATATAATCAATTAAATACTTTTCTTGATATTGAAATTTTTTATTTTATTTCGATAAAAAGATTGATGCTGATCAAGTGATAGTAGCGGTAGGTGTTCAACCAAATACAAAGTTGGCAACAACTTCTAATTTAGAGACAGAGCCTAAAATAGGAGGATTTCTTGTTAATGCTGAATTGGAAGCGAGAAGCAATCTTTGGGTTGCCGGTGACGCCGCATGTTTCTATGATGTAAAACTTGGTAGAAGAAGGGTCGAACATCATGATCATGCGGTTACTTCCGGAAGATTAGCGGGTGAAAATATGACCGGCGCAGGTAATTCAGCAAGTTTCTATATGTATTTTTTTTAATGTTGCAATTTGCAAAAGTAAAGTATAAATGAATTTCTCTTTACAGGTAAACCTTATCTGCATCAATCAATGTTTTGGTCAGACTTGGGACCTGATGTAGGATATGAAGCGATAGGAATTATAGACTCATCTTTGCCAACCGTTGGAGTTTTTGCGAAAGCAGCGGAAACAAACACGATGTCAGTTAATAATCCTAGCGATGTAAGTAATTCTCATAGTAAAGTGTGACATATTTAATTGTGAAATTATTTTACAATTATGTTTCTCTTTTAGAAACAAAAGACAAATTCTGAAAATGCGCAGTTTAATGAAAAATCGGAGTCATCAACAACACAAATTGTGAAAAGTATTGATAATACAGATGAACAACAGAAAGAAATATCTGAAGATAATTTAAAGTTAGAGCAACCTACGAAGTTCGAAGATTTTGGGAAGGGCGTTGTTTTTTATCTGCGAGATGATGTTGTAGTAGGAATAGTACTATGGAATATCTTCAATCGAATGTCGATTGCCAGACGGGTAAATAGTAAATGACATTAATCTAATTCCTATATTTGTGTTGTAATTCCTTTCAAATATTTCTAATTTATTTGGATAAGTAGATGATCAAGATAATATATGATTTTTATACAATTTTAGGTTCTTACGGGAAACACGAAATATGATGATTTAAATGAAGTAGCGAAACTATTTACAATTCATGAAGATTGATTGTTTGGTTAACAAATAAGAGAGTGAATGACAATATTAAACGGTTATTGTATATGTAAAAAGGTATCTTCTGTGTCCGACTTCTGTGTCTGAGGTATTATCATTGGAAAACCTGCAAACGAGAGCTCGTATATTGTTGATTTTCGCAGGTAAATGCGAATCACATAAGTACCAGTCAATGTTATGTTGTATACATAAAGATTTTTTAATACAATCTGTATACAAAATGTTCTCATATATGTGCAAGGTGTACATATGTTCATTACAGTTAATGCTAATTGGAAGCATTTATATAGAAAAATTGAAGAACAGAGGAATTTTTATTAGTTATCGCAATAGTCAATTGTTATTCGTTATATACATACATTGTTTTACTGATGTATAGGTATCTTAGTGTTAAAATCTATGAAGCATTTTCTATAGCGTGAGTGTGAATATTTTTTAACGCTATCAGTGGTACGTATCTTTTTCTTGCTTTTTAAGTTACCGAGATATCGAAATATGTACATCTATATTTCGTCTTCTGAATTTAAATTTTTAGTCATTGCCGGTAAAACCCGATTTCTGTATCGTTGACCTAAATTATCCATGTACGTAATGTAATTATGACAGCGATACTCGTCCAATATCTGTAGAAAAAATGCACTTAGCAAGTTATTTAATTACATAAAATGTAAATAACTTTATTTAGTACATTTCGTATATATACCATATTTTCCGGCCACATTTTTTTGTTCGTTAAATCCTGCAGCAATTCTTCCTGGCAAAATTGCAAAAGTGATACGGAATAATACACCATATAATCGGACGGATACAAAATACAAATTGCAAAAAAGTGAACTATTTCAGTCCATGGAAGGATTCCCCAGAAGCATTGCGATAACATTCTGTTGAATATCATCCACCAGTCGATACCGAAGACATCCTTTTTTTATGAAAATCAGGACGTTATATTTTTAGGTAATTAAATTTTTCAAATGATAAAATTCAATCACCTTTAATCCATATTTAATGTTCGGAAGCTCGATGTTAACCATAGTTTCTAAAACTTGCATAAAAGTGAACTGCGAACTTGTGCCCTCGTTATTTTTTTCATCAATAACTTTGCCCAATTTTGGCCAGAGAAGCAGTGTCGATGGAAATTGGATTAATTGCATGATAAAAGTCTTGCATCTAATCAATTAGTGCTAATTAGTGTATTATCTGATAGCTGGTCAATGATGAAAAAGAAATATTGAGTCGGGTTAATGATAAAAAAAGAAACGTTAACCCGGTGAGAACCAAGTTTTCAATCTGAGACCTGCCAATGATGATATCTGACTAGCTTGAGTTAATCACTATTGATAGCTTTAAAATACTTGTTTAATCGATTTATTTCTTTGCGATCAAAATAGCGAAGAGATGAAACGATTAAACTGCCACTATATGTGACCATACCGGAAATAAAGCGGTCAAAGGATTAATTCGCGGTCAGCTGAGGCTCAAACTTATTTTTATGCTAATTATTTGCTCTTTTTCCGATAATAAATAAATTATTATAGAAGTTAATAAATCAAGTTACTTACTTATCCAGATTTCCATCACAGATAATGAACACTGTTGCCAAGAACCAATCAAAACCTTCGAATCTAGTTGGTTTATTATACTGTATAAATATATAGGCAGAATGAATGAATTGTTTCAAGTTTTTCTGGCTGTCGTCATTATTCTTTAAAATCTCTCGTTGTCCGGCGTAATTTAAAACAATGTTAATTGCGTGCATGTCTTCTGGGAGCCAATAATCCGTGTCGTATGTTATATTCTCCTGCCATTCAAATTGTTCCACCCATTCCGCAGTTGGAATTGCTTTATGCATTTGATGCAACAAATTCATCATCATCGAATTCTAAGATAAAATTACTTTCTTGGTTTCTAATTAGACATAAATAAATAATACCAAATTTATTTTTGTGAAATTACCTTAATCGGGCTCCGCGAGGTTTTATGGGCTGCTCTAACTTGCAAAACCCAACTAATATCTAACAAGCCAGGCCTCTCTTCCTGCAGCATATCGTTTAGCTCCGAATCGGAGCATTCGATTTCCTGGAAGTCCGCCATATCCGCGTATATTCTCGGAGGTGGAAATTCCGAAAAGAGTTCATATTCCTCAAATGGTATCACATATTGCTTTCTTTTATATGTCATGTAATATAATTTTAATAAAATATTATGTCTCAGGAAACTGGAATCGTCAATTATGTATTCCTTCCTCGACTCTGGCTTATCACCACCACCATCATCGTCATTATCATCTTCTATCTTCTCATAATCGTCAATTTCATCGGTTTGTTCCTTGCGAACTTCAATTAAAATCGTGCTGTCTCTCTGAATATTTAACAGCGCTTCCTAAAAATTATATTTATTATTACGTGCAAATACAGTTCTTTTTCTATCACACATATAGTGTACTACCTGAAAGTTCAACGAGTTTAATAAATAAGCACAAACATCTAGGTTCCAAATTACTGTATTCAACGATAGAAGAGCTAAATGATGGTAATTTGAATCCTTGTCTATCGCAAACTGTAGTAATTCAGATAAATTCGAGGGATAATCCCTTTCCTCGTTGTTATCCAATTCACTGTCAGTCACCATAAACGCGGCAAAACCTGTTATTAGATATATATTCTGTCTATATATTCTATTTATATATATATATATATATATATATATATATATATATATATATATATTAATTATACATTTAGAATATGTACAATAAAAAAAATGTAATTATTCAAGTTTTTTACAATTAAAATTAAGAGAGAACAATGTAAGTATATGTAGAAATTCATCGATGTTTTCTCTATCCCAAGGATCGTAAAAGAATTTGGAATCTTCCGCGTTTGTGCAAGTTTGTGACAACAAAGTTGACAGGACATGGGACCCGAGATCTGCGAGCACATTATAGCCCAGGTCGAAATAACCAGCCGATGAGATGAAGCTGACTATATCGGTAGAACTCCAGATAACTCTTAGAGGAGCGATTGATCCGCGAATCAGTTCCTCGAACACTAATTTCTCGTTAACGAGCGCTTGCAATCCGAGCGGTATTGATACTATTTTTAGTAAAACTTTTTTGACGGCACTATAATAAAATTTCAGAGATTACATATTGTTACGAGCTTGGATTTTCAAAAATGAAATGAAATCTGTTGTCCAATCTAAATTACCTATCGAGTTGCTGTATTTTATTTTCGTTCTCGACACTACACTTGTTTAATCTTTTGTAGAAATTAGCAATGGCTGGATAAAACTGTGTTTCAATTTGTTCTTGTGCGGCTTCATAAACGTCATAAATATCAAATAACTTTGCTACTAGATTAAACGAATCTAAAATACATTTCATGTCCATTATAGAAAATGGTTGCTTTAATAAATTCGACGCATATCGCATTACGATCGCGACTGGGCACTTCGATGGTGAATTTTCGGAATTTGTTGAATGTTCTTTACAACTTGTAGTCAAAAATGCTGGCCCATCTACCGTGATCACCATATGAGAAATAATATTTAATGTATGCGGCCAAATCTTTATATTATTTTCAGGAAGAGATGTCAGACGACACAACGCAGCATGATAAAATTCAGTATTGTATAATACATCTGAAACATTGAGCACGTTTTGAAGAGCATTGCAGGAAGTATTGTATACCCCACTCGGTGCTTCTGGCGCTAATTTATTTAAGGAGTTCAACAATTCTATTAAAAAATCAGCCACCTCAAATGGTGTTTTTAACGTACTCTCCGCGAGCAATTTTCTGCCCGCTTCATAGCTGCAGAGTTGCGAGATGAAGATCAAAGAATGTAGATAAGTTGCGGTTTCTATCGTATTTCCGGAAATACATAGCTCGTTGCTCTCATCCATAACAGAGATGGATAAGGAACAGGGTGTTTCTGCCAAACCGCTTGTAACGCAATCGATAACATTCTGCAGAAACGTCGGAGACTTGGCCAAAACAGTGATGAAAATCCTCCTGTTAGAGAGACTGTGAAGCCATCTCTTGCTCCATTTGGCCTGCGGTTCCAACACCGAGATGATGTTCAGCATGTTCAACGTTTTAGGTTGCAACGAGTTACCAAAGCTATGTGTACTGAGAAATACTATCAATTGTTCTATAACTTCTTCCATAGTCTTGTCGCTATACCTAGTATTTTTCAACATTTCCTCCTGATAGCGGATTATCAAGTACATTATGCAAAACAATTTCTCATGCAGGAAAAACTTGAAATTAATTCCAGAGATTAGAGTGGGCAGCGTCTCGCGCATTTTCTGCGAATGGTACTGTGCGTTGAACGCACTCAATAAATTGCCATAGATATCATGTAATTGTGAGCAGTTCAGCAACTTTGCATGTACCTGCATGCTGACCTCGAATACGGCTCTGTTGTCGTCCGTGAGACCATCCAGCAGCGTCTTTTGGAGAACATCCCACTGGGAACTGTTATTTATGTTAGATAATTCGATTTTTAATAAAATTTCATAGCCAGCCAGTCTCACGTGGACCGGCTTGTCGCGACTGATCTTGTCAATGATGCAGTTGTACTCCTCTCCGTTTCCTTGCGGAGAGGCCCAATCGTCCGCCGCGAGATCGCTTGCAAAGGAAAGTGATGACTGCGATTGTGACGCTGCCGACGAGGGTTTTACTACCACGTATTGTTCGGCGATTGCCTTTTTCATAGAATTTAGCATAGCAGCCATATCCTTCGAATGCGTAAGCCTGTAGGCGATATCGCTGGGCACCTGTTCCTTGTCTAAAGCGTTTTGTATAGTTTTCCCGAATTCCTTTTTCAAGCATTTCCTTAGCCATTTGTTAAGTTCTGGTGGTACACCTTTATCCATACTTATTTATCTAAGCTATTATATAAGTAAAATTAAACGGATGCAACAAAACGCACGTGTCGAAGTCCATAACTTTGACATTTGTTGTCATAGCAACTGAAGGTGTACACACATGACGATGTATATATGGGAATATTCTTTATGAATAATCAAGCCACGCAATACAAAATGAAACTTTATAACAAAATTGTACAAGATTGTTACGCATATTTTACAGGTCGTATAATATTATGTTATAAATATTTTACTGTATCGATGAATAAATCTGAGTATTATATGTATTCAATTACGTAATTCAATTAGCGTGCAGGTACTATGATATTTGGAGACTTGGAGCGTAACGCATTAATTCCGCCTTGCAGAGAACAGACTCCTACGACATTGCATTTTACCAGAAAATCTGCAAACTGTTAGAAAATATTATTAAAACAAATCTCTTCTCACAATTTTCTCTTATATGATGCACTTACCAATGCATTATTTTGATCGTGTGGTCCAATAATCACAACGACGCTGCTTTTATTATCTACTAATGGTTTTGCATGCGGTCCGAGTGTGTCGACGTGAGTTTGAGATAATTGCACACTTGTGAATGGAATATTAATACTACCGAGAATAGCACCTCTCTCGAATCTATTAAAAATAGATTATTACTTTAGGATGTAAATCAACAGAATTTTTTTATTACAGCAACAAACACTTGCCGTATATGTTTTAATTGGAAATGAATACTCACTGTATATTACTACGTACGTCAACCACTATGACTTTGCTCGGTGAATTATTATAGAGATTTAAAAAATCATCTACACTTATCCTTGGCATCTTTTCGGTTCCTGCTTCAGGTTCAATCCAGTTAGCATCCTACGAATCAGAGTTTTATAATATAGGTAATTATTAAATATCAAACGTCAATTGATATTATACCTTCGCTGTATTGTATTGGTGTTTTCTGTACGTAATACTAGCAGGTGTGTTTTGATACATTGTCATGGAATCTTTAACGCATAATTCTATATCAATCTCGGGCAGATCAGAAAACAGGAGAATACACTCGTTGAAACCTGACATTAGTAATGAGTCTCGTAATTGTTTCAATATCGCTAATCCAACCAAGAGAGGAAACGACGAGTCTCCTAGTAAGAGTTTATCCCATAGATGCAATATCTTATGCAACGGAAATACATCTAAAATATTAATAATCTTTAGTATAATTATGACGATTAATAATATAGCATACTAAAGGCGTATCAACAGCAAAACTTACGTGAAAACATTGTTAGGAACCATGGTATGGCAAAAAGTTCTGGTACAAAGTTTATGGATTTGAGATGATTCGCTAATTGGGGATCGTGGAACGCAATGATTTGGGAAAACTTGCCCAGATATTCCTGTATCACCGCTGAGTTATCTTTCAGGAAAAACTTGTGGAGATATTTCGGTATAAAGGTTGACAGACACGCGAAAGCTCGAGCTAAAATCAATGGCGTGATAAATCAAGGAATATAAGGAGTATATGCATTTGGTTGCATCGTACCTTCGTTATTAAAATTTAGATAGAGAAAGGGTGCTGTCAGTGAATCGAGCCCTTGCCAATAGACGTAATGTGGATTATTTCTGACCCATGCCTTTAGCAGTCTTTGTAATCGTTCATGTCCAGCACCAGACGAGAGTAATTCGCTATATTGATGGCATCTCGGTATATCCACCTCTATCTAACAAATTATTACTGAAATGTATTTATATGTCGAGTGTTATATTATGACAATTATACCTGCCGATCAGTGTGCGTTGGCGTTTCCTTGTCAATCATGTCGTAACACTTCTGTATGTCGCCAGTAATACCGAGCAGAGCTGCCCATACGGCACCTCTAACTGGAGGCGGTATATCCTTGTGTGCCTCCTCGTTAATCGCCTCCTGAGTAAGTGGATAAGCCTGCAAAAGTCTATCAAACAGGACAAGCCTGTAAAATTGATATTCCGTA
Source organism: Tetramorium bicarinatum (assembly GCA_928718305.1). Classification (NCBI taxonomy): domain Eukaryota; kingdom Metazoa; phylum Arthropoda; class Insecta; order Hymenoptera; family Formicidae; genus Tetramorium; species Tetramorium bicarinatum. The sequence continues at coordinate 7,594,300 of OV788321.1, forward strand.
TCGCGCTCCCTTATGATTAATGGCAACTGAGACGCAGCGTTCGTTAGATCTTCCTGTGCTTGAATCCGCATTCTGTAACATACAATTTTTATAACAATTGCATAATATTGAAATAAATATAGGATAGCATAAAAGTAAATAAACTGACTGATTTGTTAACCAAGGATAGTTTGCTATGTATGGGATATGAGCTAAACGCTGACGAAGAGTCTCCATAGGAACTTTGACGACCCTTACATCGAGTAGACTAGCGGTGTCCCTTTGGCCAAACATTTGGCCTAATAATATGACTAAACTGAAACAGAAGAAATTTCAAATATTCGATATAATCCTATTTGTATCAATAATTACTATGCATATACAGATAGGTTTGACACGTACTTTGGAATAGTTAAGATAGGCGGTCTTGATCTAATGAGACTCTGCTTTTTTAGATCTACAGTAATATCACCACCGGCCAATTGCCATAGATAATACAACTCATCCATTTTTCTAACAATAACATTCTTATAGAGATTTTCTTCCTTCTCCTGTGTATTTTTCATTAAATGCTCTGCAAATATCGGTAGTTCCAATAATTCCTCTGGAGTCTTGCGCTTAGTAGGATGAATTTGCAGACACGAATCTACAAATTCCTTCAACTCTTTTGGTAACTTCTGTATGACATAAAGATATAACGTTATTAAATATATATCATTATAATGTAAACAGTTTGTAATACATGACAAGTATATCCGTACTTCATAAACATGAAAACAATTGTTTTCCCTGGCAAGACGTTCGAATATGCTGGTATCACACAATATTAAGCTCAGAACTTTCCTCAAGCACTGGGACAATTTTACGCCAGGCCAGATCGGCTGCCCTAATAATTGCTCCGCTATAATCATTCCCAGAGACCAGGAATCTATCTTAACGCCACTTGGACTAGGAGTAAGAAATACTTCTGGTGCCATATACTTCGGAGAACTGAAAAAATTTTGACATTTTACGACGAGCAGGTAAATTCATTAATACGTATAAAGGGAAAAAGGAAATATTTGAAAATACCCGATTGGGAAAGATACATTTTTTCCTCCATCCGTCATGTAATACAATCCGTAATTGTATAACTGAACATCACCGTTTTTCTTAATCAATATATTATCTGGACTCAGATGTCTATGTACCAGATCTAGTTCGTTCATGTGCCGTAGCGCTAAGAGACTCTGAAAGGATATCTTGATGATCTCCTCTGTACTTAGATCATGCTTGGTGCTCAACGGATCCCCGCTGTACTCCGTAACAACCACAATCCGCTCTACAAATGCGAACGAAATAATTATACAGTCTGCAAGTGGACAAACCCATTCGCAGTTGTCAGGACACTCACCGTGCTTGCTTCTAATTATATCGAGATAAGGGGAGAGATGAGGATGGTAGATGGTCTTCAAAAACTGCGCTTTCCCGTAGATGGTTATGGAATTCGGCGTGAGCGGTAGACCGTTGCTGCCGCACACCTCCACCGGGTGGCTTTGCGCGAAGAAAGTCATGCCACCCAAACATCGCTCCTCGTTCTCCAAGAGTGCGGGACACATGGTGCTCGTATACGTAAAACTTCACAGATCTCTTTCTCCGATCATATGAACCGACGCCGTCGTTCTGACTCGTATTTCCTGTCGCTCGTCATTATTGCCATTCTTTGCATTTCTTACAACATATCCGATGTCCGCCTACCTATCGTTTATAGCTATTTTTCGACGGACATGCACATAGAAGGGGTATCTCATGTATAGTAACGCCGCCGATCGATATTATCGTACCACAGCATGATAAGAACGGTCACCGAATGGGTGATGCTGAAAATTACTAATAAAATCATCAAAAGAACTTATAATTTTTCATAAAAATTACTCAAACTTGTAACAATGTATTTTTTGGGATTTTCCATGATTTTTGTTGCAATATATAAATAATTTAATTGATCGATCAGTTTTCTCTTTCATCTCTTTTTGTAAAAAAATATATACGTATAGTGTATTTAAATGAAAAAATTAAATTAATTAATACTAAAATCATCAAAAGAACTTATAATTTTTCATAAAAATTACTTAAACTTGTAACAATGTATTTTTTGAGATTTTCCATGACTTTTGTTGCAATATGTAAATAATTTAATTGATCAATCAGTTTTCTCTTCCATCTCTTGTTTTAAAAAAAGATATACGTGTAGTATATTTAAATGAAAAAATTAAAAATCATTTATAATTTTTCATAAAAATTACTCAAACTTATAACAATATATTTTTTGAGATTTTCCACTTTTGTTGCAATATGTAAATAATTTAATTGATCAATCAGTTTTCTCTTCTATCTCTTTAAAAAAATATATATATACGTATAGTATATGTATTTAAATGGAAAAATTAAATTAATCATCGGTAGTGTTAATGTTAAAATTGCATATCATACAACGGTAAGAATCTTGAGAAGACCGATCGAGTCGTTAGTATAGATAATAGTCATCTGAGGGACCTAGCATCGAAAAGCGTCAGTCGAGGATTCACGTCAAACACATCAAGGTTTTGAAGGAAGTGGATTTTTGGTTGGAGGATAGTGAATTTTTGCAAGCAATTTTGATTATTCACAGTCGTTCCGTTCTCGATGAATTCGGATCAATGTAAGTGATTGTTTAATATAATAAATACACATTCTCTCATCCCGATATCTTTTATGTTAGTCATACTCGTTTTAGGCATAGTTGTAGTTTCTGCTCCATTTCCAAGCTACTCTCACAACTTATGAATATTAATCATTATTTTCTAATTTTACCGTTGATTTTCCAATTTATCAGAACGTTCTGTTATGTGTGTCAATTTAGCATGCAATTATTCTGAGTAAAATAATTAAATTTGTTATATATACAAAAATGATGTAAGTTTAAAGATACTGTGTGTATGTGTGCATGTGTATTGTTTTATTACAAAGAAAATCAAATTTACACAACAAGAAGAAAATATGTGATAGATTAATTTGGATTTAGAAGCTAGAACCTGTAATTTTGTTAGATTTATATCTATCCGTATCTGTTTTGGTTACAGAATCTCGTTAGATTATTTCGCTGGGACATTTATAATGTCTTCGGTCCAGCGTGCATTCGCTCACAAATTAAACAAACAGCATGCTGCCGATGTAAGACGGCAAATTGCTACGTCTACCTCCTATTCTCGCGATTTATCGAAGAGTGGTAGCAGCGTGTCAGGATTTTCTTCTACGGTATGCAGTCTTCTTTGAAAGACTGGCATATAAAGATATTGCAGCTAATCTCAGTATAATTTTAGTAATAAATTAATGCTTAATCTTTGTGCAGATGTCCTTGTGCGAAGTATTAGAACCACTCGATTACGAAGAGTTTTTAGGACAGCACCAGTCAGTGCTGGATCGTGATCCTTTAAAACCAATATTAGATTTTCCACCGGGAGACGTCGAATTGAGAGTCATAAAGAGGAAGATTCGAACAGAGGAGCCAATAGTACCGCACGAATCAATGTAAAAAAATAGTTGACGTTATTAATTATAGTTATTTAAAATTTCAATCCATTCTTTATTTTGACCATTTGGCTTTCAGTGATACCGTGTCGCCTTATGTAAAAAGATGCATTGAGAGCTTTACTTCAGACTGGGTTGTAATACATCGCAAATACAAAGGCAGAATCTCACCTATCGCCAGAGACAGATTGCTTCAGGATACACCTAGACAAGATTTCGAGGTATCTAATGTTGCAGAAAGAATTAATTTCTTGTGACTAGCAGGAAATAAAAATAATTTATATCAATTAGGTAGATCAAGAAGATGCAAATGGCTGTGTATCACCGAACGAGGAGGATGACTTGTCTAATTCGGGAGATACCCCGAGAGGATCTTGGGCAAGTCTGGATTTGCGGCATTCGCAACATGACCCTCTTCTACCGAGTCTGTTAGATCGCGTTTGTCTGGAAACGATCGATCAGATGAACGAGCAGAAAAGATTAGAGGATCGACAGGTACAGAATTATGAAGCAGAAAGATTATTCGTTTTTTATTTTGATTAAATATTTATTTTTCAGGAAGCCTTATTCCCACTTTACGCTCCTCCAACTTCTCCTGATGACGAATGGCAAGAAATCAGCGTTGCCCCGGAACCTTCGGAACCTTTCGCTCATAAAATTCTCGTAAAATGTCTCCAATTAAAGTTAGAATTGGAAGTGGAGCCAATATTTGCAAGTCTTGCATTGTATGATGCTAGAGAAAAGAAAAAAGTACGATGTCTTTTTTATAATTGAAATTTCAAGAATGTTTAATGCTCATTACAAATTGTTATATTCAGGTGTCTGAGAGTTTTTATGTCGACATGAATTCAGAGGGATTGAAAAGAATGCTTGGAGGACATATCGCTTATAGCGATGCAAGTACCTTAGCTAGAAGTTGCGTTTTAAGCATCAGTAAACCCAGTCCCGATTTATTTCTTGTCGTACGGCTGGAGAAAGTATTGCAGGGCGATATATCGGAATGTGCCGAACCATATTTACGCGAAGATAAAAATAAAGATAAGGTAATAAAATGATGAAACGAAATACTAATGCATTCAAAATGACAATTTCTCATATTATTGTTTCATTCAATTCTGTAGGTCAGAGCTGCCGCCGCTGCTGCGTGCGAACGTTTAGGTCGTTATAGAATGCCTCTCGCATGGACTGCAATTCATCTGTCTGGTGTAATTGGCGGCGGTGGTGATACAGATAGTACTGGTAGTGCTGGATCTTTAGACAGAAAATCAGGCGGTCTGGAACAGTGGCGAAAGAAAGTGGAACCGCCGACACGACGAGGTTCGCTAGAAAGACGGAGTTCGGATAAGAGACGTAGTTGGTCGCCGGACGATTTTGCTAATTGCCTCGATAGCTTTAGGTTTGTATAATGCTTATTTTTTTATGGGAAGGCTTAAATAACATCTTGATATTCTTGTAGGCCTATTACTTTAACAGTCTCGAGCTTCTTCAAGCAGGAAAGCGAACGACTTCGCGATGAAGATCTTTATAAGCTTTTGGTTGAACTACGAAGACCTGGTTCTAACTTGAAACGATTAAAATGCTTACCAGGGATATTGAAATTGGATTTAAGTCCTAGACCCGAAGAGCTACCGAGATGTCTTGATCCTGATCTTAGAAGATTAGTTCCATATCCGGATGAAAAGAGTCGACCGGTTAAGGAGATACTCGAGTTTCCAACTGAAGTTGTTTCGCCAGATTTAACTTATCGTAATCTTCTGTATCTTTATCCCAAGGTATAACGCATATCAGATAAAATTGATCAATTATTTCTTATTAATTATAGAATATTGAAATTATGTTTTATTGTCCATAGGAAGCAAATTTCAGCTCTAGAACAGGCTCAGCCCGCAATATCGCCGTAAGAATTCAACTTATGGGAGGCGAGCAAGAAGCTGACGCGCTTTCAGCTATCTTTGGTAGATCATCGTGTCCTGAGATGACACATGAATACTTTACTTCCGTATCATACCACAACAAGAACCCAAACTTTTATGACGAAATTAAGATGAGATTACCCGCGGACTTAAGCGCGAAACATCACTTATTGTTTACTTTTTACCATATTAGTTGTCAGAAGAAAGCAGAACAACCAAACGTCGAAACAGCGGTCGCATATACAGTAAGTTTCAAGCAGCAATTAATAAAAACTAGTGAACTCTGTATTTTGATTGATGTACTAAATATATAAAATTTTATTTATAGTGGCTACCGCTTTTAAGAGACGGTCATCTCCAATCAGGCGAATTCAGTTTGCCTGCTATGCTAGATCCGCCACCGGCAAATTATTCCTATATTGCGCCTGATGTTCTTTTGCCAGGCACTCGATGGGTGGATGCTCATCGAGGAGTCTTCACTGTCATATTGGAGCCTGTTTCCAGCGTTCATCCGCAAGACAAATATATCGACAGGTAGTACTTTCTTTTCCCCTTATGTAAAGTGAATAAAACAATATCTAACAATTTTCAATATAATTTCTATATTTCAGATTTTTATCATTATGTGGCTTTTTGGAAACCGGTCAAGTTCCACCTCGTATCGGCGAAGCAGGCATGGAATCAGAATTGAAATCAGCTCTTCTCGAATTAGCGCGTGCCTCGCATTCCGCCCTGGTGCGATCTCTTCCCCAATTACTGGACCAATTACTATGTCTTCTAGTTCGACCGCCAACATTACCGTCTCAATCGTTGAACGTCGCCGCCACCATTTTTGAGGCTCTAGGACTGCTCGTACGAAATATCACTAATTTACCGGACGGTCAATTGGATGCACATGGAAGACATGCGCTTTTGGCCACCTACATCGCATATCAATGCTCTTTGCCGAGCATGACTCACAGCGGGGGTGTTGCGCGAGCACAAAGCAATCCCGATCTGCCTTTGGAAGATCTAGAGATGGAGATTCACTCGCGAGGATTAGATAGAACAGCATCGATGCGGCAAGAATCCCCGTCGATCAACAGTCATCCCACCAGGCGACTTCTACATGAGGAACTTGCCTTGCATTGGGTTGTATCTACCGGTCAGGCACGTGAACTGGCGATAACTCATTCCTGGTTCTTTTTGGAGCTAATAATGCGTTCGATGGTTGTCACTCTGTCTGAAACGGGATCTTTGGAGGCACCGCGAAAACTAAGATTTTCACCGCAGTTCTGCGACGATGTCGCGACGCTCACTGCCGCATTAACGTCCGAGGTAATATCACGATGCGGTAAGGAAATCCGCGTGGCGTCTAACTTGATATCGAGTCTTGGCAATTTTCTGTCTGACCTGTTATCCGTAATGGACAGAGGATTTGTACTGTCGCTCGTCCGTGCCGCCTGTTGCTCACTGTCGGATGCATCAATGCATATTCCCGATTCGGCAGCGTTATACGCTTTGAAACTCGATCTCGTGAGAACAGTGTGCTCGTACGAGCATTATGTAGCGGTAAATCTTCCCTTTGGCACTGGCTATACATCAGGATCCGCTCCGGCGTCACCCAGTCCATCGACTGGCAGCTCAGGCAGTTTGATATCCACTCTCGTGCCTGGGGATAGAGCCCGGTTTTCAGAACTTAGTCAGGAATTCAGACAGCAGCACTTCTTGGTCGGCATCGTTCTGTCCGATCTAGCAAATACTTTGGAGATACCAAATCCGATGCTACAGAATAAAGCTATTGGGACCATTCGACATCTCATGAGCTGCCACGATGCTGATCCGAGATATTCCGATCCTTCGGCGAAAGCCAGAGTCGCCGCGCTATATCTGCCATTGCTTAGTATTTTGATGGATGCTTTACCTCAGCTTTATCATTGGGACTCCAAAGACAAAAGTGTGTATCCGGATGAATCTGGATCGATCACGCAATCGGTAGCATTGGCTATTGCTGGCGGAGCATCGGCGGATACCGCGGGCAATCAGTGCCGCGTGTCTTTGAGCTCCGAAGCTACTCGACATTTATTAATGTGTGCCTTATGGGTGCTGAAAGGATTAGAGCGAACCGCTTTAGCGCAGTGGTGTTCCGAACTTAGCGCGAGACGTATTTTGAGTTTATTGCAAGTACTAAATATCGCCACCGCAGCTTTCGAGTACAAGGGCAAGAAAGCACTTAAGAGATTGCCACCTCAAGCAACAGCCACTAGTGATATTAGATCGCGACTGGAAGACGTGATTCTTGGTCAGGGAAGTGCCAGGAGTGAAATGATGCTGCGAAGAAAGGAGAGAGTGACCGGGGATAAATTGAGATGGCGTAAAGATCAGATGCCTTACAGGTACAAATATTATATTATTTTAATTATAAATATTAAAGTCATAATATTGTATAAATATATTGATTTTTTAAGATCTTGCGAACAACCGGAAGGAAGAGCTGTGGAACAAGACGCTCACATAGAAGGAGCCTTAGCAGCTGAGGCTTCTCTTGTCGTATTAGATACCTTAGAATCCGTAGTTCAAGCTGACGGCGGTGGAGGTATTTTTTGATTTTTTATTTAAATATGACGAGATAAATAAATAAATCATTTAAATTACACATTTGAAATTACTTAGGTGCGGTTGTTGGTGCGGTATTGAAAGTATTACTAAGAGCGCTGGCTAGAAACCAAAGTACATCGGTGCTTCAGCACATGTTCAATACACAGCGAGCTTTAGTCTTCAAGTATCATAGCGCATTATTCGACGAGGAAAGTGAGCGCTGCGGGGATTTGTGCCTAACATTGCTCACTCGATGCAGCTCGCCATTAAGCGCTATTAGAAGTCACGCAGCTGCGAGTCTGTATCTGTTGATGCGACAGAATTTTGAAATTGGGAATGTAAGTTGTTATGAGATGTTGTAATGTTGTGATCTATGAAACGTTATTTTAATCTTACATTCTGCAATAGAATTTTGCGCGCGTCAAGATGCAAGTTACAACATCCTTATCTGCTCTTGTTGGAAGAGGAAGAGCTCCTAGCGAGGGTGCACTACGTAGAGCTTTGAAAACGGTGCTGGTATATGCCGAGAGAGATACTGAGCTTGCAGATACAAGTTTTCCTGAACAAGTGAAGGATCTATTGTTCAATCTTCATATGATCCTCTCTGATACTGTTAAGATGAAGGAATTCCAAGAGGATCCAGAAATGCTCTTGGATCTAATGTATAGGTAAGATTTCTGAATCAACTAATTTGACTTATGCTTTAAAGCATAATGAGCTAAGAGATATATTTAAATTTTAGAATCGCCAAGGGTTATCAAGGATCACCTGATCTTCGCCTGACTTGGCTCGCAAACATGGCACAGCAGCACATGGAAAGGAAAAATCACACTGAAGCAGCAATGTGTTTGGTGCATAGTGCCGCTCTGGTAGCGGAATATCTGCATCTACTCGAACCTGGTGGCGGTGGTCGGCCTGTAGGAGCCGTTGCTTTGAACCCCGTAACACCGAACGCTTTAGAAGAAAGCGCTGTCGGCGATGACGTATTGGCCAGAAGAGAAGAAGGGCTTTGTTTAGGTCCTGATTTTTCAGAAAGTGGTTTAGCGGGTTTATTGGAGCACGCCGCCAGCTCTTTTCACGCAGCTGGAATGTACGAAGCAATTCCTGACGTCTATAGGGTGTTGTTACCTATAGCAGAAGCTGCACACGACTACAAGAAATTAGCTAACATTCACGGGTAAGAAAATTTAAATTACTTAGTATGACATGGAAAATACATCTTTTTATTTTATTACATAAGATATTTCTTCGGAATTTTTTTTAGTAAACTTCATGAGGCATATACACGTGTGGAACAATTGGCTGGTAAACGTGTCTTTGGGACATACTTTAGAGTTGGTTTCTACGGCGCCAGGTTCGGCGATCTCGCCGGCGAGGAGTTTGTTTATAAAGAGCCAACTTTGACGAAACTCCCGGAGATATTCTCGAGACTTGAGAATTTTTATGCCGAAAGATTTGGCGCGGAGAATATAGTCATAATAAAAGATTCGAATCCTGTGGATCCTAGCAAGTTGGAACCAGACAAAGCTTATGTGCAGATCACTTATGTGGAGCCGTACTTCGAAACACACGAGCTTAGACACAGACCTACAGTTTTTCATCGGAATTTCAACATAAGTGAGTATTGATTTAAACAAAGTATTTTGTTATTGCAAGTAATAATTTTTGAATTATTTTGATGATGATTTTGTTTTTAGAACGATTTGTTTATGCGACACCTTTTACTCCTGGTGGCAAAGCTCACGGTGAATTGCGCGAACAGTGCAAGCGGAAAACTATATTAACGGTGGCGACACATTTCCCGTATTTGAAAACTAGAATTCGAGTCGTGGCTAGAAAACAAATAGTCCTGAGTCCCATCGAAGTGGCAATTGAAGACATACAGAAGAAGACTGCCGAAGTATTGATCGATTCCTCACATCTTAATACTCTAATAATATGCTTTTATGGTATACATGTAATACATTTTTGTGTGATTTTAGGTGGCAGCTGCAACTGCTCAGGAACCACCTGATGCAAAGATGCTTCAAATGGTCCTTCAAGGTTGCATTGGCACGACGGTTAATCAAGGACCCGCTGAAGTAGCGGTCGTGTTTCTTTCTGGTTTGCGCGAACAAAATGCGCAGCCGACTAGATTGCAGCACAAACTTCGTTTGTGTTTTAAAGATTTTCAGAAAAAATGTCTCGACGCTTTGCGCCGCAATAAGAATCTGATTGGTCCTGACCAGCGGGATTATCAGCGAGAATTGGAGAGAAATTATCAAAGATTGACTGAGAGATTGGCACCTCTCATTGCTTGGAGGTAAGAAGTTTTAATTTAAAAAATACATATCTCTTTTATCACATTAAAGAAATTTTTGTTATGCTGCTACGTAGCGGACCGTCCTTAATTAATCAGCAAGCTGTACCGTCGACTCCTCCGCGTTGGTAGGTAAAAGAAACACTGCCATAGAAGTTTACCAAAGACTAATATATCCAATTATTAATCATATATGCGATTGTCGTATAGCTAATTCCACTTATAATCACGATAATGAAAAATATTCGTACGTTGAATTCTTGTTTTATAACAGAATTAAAAAATTATTTCAAATTATTTACAAAATGTATATTTAGCTAAAAGATTATATAAATTATATTATTTATAATATGATTTGTATAACCTTTTATAGGATCGCATGAGTTTATTATATTTAATTATGAGTTATTAGATAAGTTAGTTTTTTTATTGTAAAAAAGAATAAACTAAAGATAACATTATAAAATTATCAGATTTTTAAATTTGTTAACACTAAATTTAAGGATCAAATATTTGTAAAACGAGGATTCAATGTAAGTCATTCATATAATTGAAATTTTTATACTTATAAGTACTCAAGTATTACAATATGTTGTGATCATTCATTAAATGGATCTTGATATGGCCGGGCATTCATATTTAAAATTTATATTTTTTCATACTGATAAATGTATTTCTATATATCGAACGATCTGTTTTGTTCTTAAATCTTCATAAATTTTCCATTGGTTTACGTGTTTATTTATTAAATTCATGAAAACGCAATTTTACAGTATTAAGTGCTTGTATACAAGTGTAAGAATAATATGTTTCCGTATTAATTGAATCATTGAGACATTAATTTGTCGCTATAACTTACATGACATTTTTTTTCGTTTTCTATCGATGTTTATTACATCTCAGCAATATACTATATCGTAAATATAAATCTTAATACTATGTGATCACCTTTATATTTTGTTATGCATCTTTACATTTTATGAATCGAGCGCCGAATACTTTCACAGTGATGAAAATAATTTCTCAAAGGACTAGATTAGATAACATCTTAACTAGAAATATTTTTTTAGTACTTCACTTGATTGCATCGAACGCAACATAGAATAGCGTATAACGCACTCGGTTTGTAAAACGTAAATTTATAAGAGACAACTCATATATTTTGTATTATATACTATATGCACATACATACATGTCTATTAAAATAAGCTGAAAAATGTTTCTTCTACAATTTAAATTTGTAAGATGGAAACCGTCATCAACCGTCAACGTTCACATAGCCTTCTAAGTCTCAAGTATGCACTCGAAAATGCACTTTTGTATTTCTGGAAAAATATTGGAAATATAGACGAATTTTGTACACGAATCAGCTTGTGTTTTGAAGTAGGAGGAAGGAAGGAGCTGGACGAATATTTGTCTTCATTCAATCAATGGACCCTTGAACAATCTGTTTACGATCCTCCGGGGTGTCTCCCTCCGCCTATTTATCTTCCCTTCACTATCTATTTTTTCTTTCTCATATCAGTTTTGAATAATTAATTCGTTTCATTGTCTCCTACATAATTCGATTTCTTGGTTATCAAGAATTGTCTTTATTTCCAATTTGATTTCTCTATCGTATTAAAAAGAAAAGATTTGTATGGACTAAATATACATTTCTTCATTTTTTCCAAGAATTTAGGATTCGGCGCGTCTAAGATTAATTCTATTGTTGTGAATATGCGCACGTAGAAATTGTTCTTCGTACATCTATATACACATTATCCTGAAATCGGAATCAATTCCAGAAGACCTTTTCCTCTTCCCCATTATTTTTCATTCCCGAAATTCAACGTAATGCTCTGAGAACAGATATTACCAGGCTCGAAAAGCGATGTCGTTCGACGAGCTCAAATTCACGTGCGTTGAACGGAAACAGTAACGATATAGACATAAACGTGGATACAGCGAATGCGTTGACTCTCGAGCAGAAGGAGAGGAGACCGAATAAAACGTCTTAAAATGTCGTAACGGAGGCGAGAGAGAAAGGCTTCCATATTGGAGGTCTCAGATAAAAGGTTTACCTTTGAACTCGGGATGAGACTTCTCGAAGGATTTTCTCGAGGAAAACTTTGATCGCGTTAAGAGATTTCCTTCGGGGTACCAGCGAGACCGCGTCGCGGAAAATTCCTCTCGAAGTATTCTCTCGCGATGCGGAATCGTGCGAAGGAAAGGAGGAAGGAGTGATACGGTGGAGAAAAGGGCCGACGAGGGTGCGGGAGGGAGAGAGGGGAGCGACGGTGCGAGACACGCGGGGGTAAAAAGTATCGTTCGAAATTTTCCCCCCCCTCGGCCTCCTCTCCGGCAGCGGCGGTAGCGTGTTTATATTGTCCACGGTCCATTTAACTCTCAAATGCGCCGACGATTCTCCCTCTATTCCCGCCCCATTTCGCGCTCGCACTCCTGTTGCGTGCCCTCCCGCTTTCTCGCTTATTTGGTAATCTATTTTTTTCTGTACCCCTCGCGGTCGCGAGGAGTTGCCCGTGCTTTTTGTCGCCGTTAATCATCGTTATCCTGCCCCGTCGACCTTTTTCCTCGTCAGGCACAACAGGATTTTGATGCTCGTTCTTATGCTCGCGCGATTAGATTATTGTTTTCTGTAAAGAATATTTATATTATACAACAGAGAGAGAGAGAGAGAGAGAGAGAGAGAGAGAGAGAGAGAGAGAAAGAGGAAACTAACGAGGATTTTAATTTGTAATTTTGTTTAATAGAAAATTTATAGAATTTTCGCCAACTGTAGATGTGCAAAGACTTTATGCAAGCTTGCCGAAATTGTAAATTATAATATAATTATTGTAATGATACGATATATCAATGTATTAATATGTGAATATATTGTGCATAATATTAATATGTACATTAAGTGTATATATTTGAATGTATGTACATAAAAATATATACATATACATATACATTAGTAGTATATGTAAAATATGTGATATTATATATTATAGATTTACTGCAATTATTATTTGCATAATTGTCCTTATTATAACTACACATTTTCTCTCGATCTGTCGCAAGAACTGAAAACGGAAAGCACATTGGAGAATCATCGTGCAAGATTAACGCGCTTTGTATGTTATATTATATTCATGACAGTTCTGCTGAATATTTCTTTGTATTTGCAATTACGAGGTTGGTACCCCGGTCCTGCTAAGCCCCGGGGAGGGCTTGAATTAATTTGAAATATTCAAATCGGCCAATAGCGCTCGCCCGCGCGCCATATTAGTTTCGTGCCGGTCGCGCCGGGTGGAAGTCGGGACGCCGTCCGCTCCGGGTTTTTCGCATTTTTCATCCGGCGAAAGTACACCGCGCGTGCAAAAAACCGCCGCGAAAGCCGGCCCGGACGATCGCTGTAACGGATTAATCGTCCCGCGCGATTCGGGACTCGGCGGCGCTTTTTTTTTTTCCCGGCGCGAGCATTCGCGTCCGAGTGGGGGACCCTCGATTGAAGTTGAAAACGGTACAATCACGGCGGAAAGCTTTTCGGCGCTGAATGACCCACCGCGCTCTGCACGGGGCGACACTCGCGGTACCGTCCGGTAAGTGTAACGTCATCATGGCCGCATAATTAATTACTTATTTGTTCGCTATTACCCAGTTATTACTCTTGCGCAGAGTAACGAACGCGCGCGCTCGCTTTAGGCGCTCGACGATTAATGAATTCAGAATTCAGGGGATAAAAGGGCGGAATCCTTTGTGACTTAATTTACAGTGAAATGCGAGTTATTCGGGATTATAAGGGCGGCCCGTCCCGGGCGCCCCTGGATATTCCAACGTCTTTGGGAATCCGCGCGCATTTGTTTCTCGCCAAGTTTCTCGGCACGTGGAGACTCCCTTCACCCCGCGAGGAATTATCCCTCGCCGTTGCCGATGTTGCGTAAGCCGAGCGGGTTCGTTAAATGTTATCACGCGTCTACGAGGATAAATGAATTAAAAACGAGGGTCGCCCACCTCGACAGCTGGTGCCCAATAAATTTTACAAAAATTTTGCGATTTGAATCCTCCCCCCCCCCCTCTTTCTTTCTCACCAGAGAAAATTGATTATCCCGGACTTTTCGAAGTAACGGATTCCGCGCCGCTCGAAACCGCGCGGGCCGCACGGTATATTGCAAATACGGCGAGGCAATAGCCGTCGTCTCCCGCGGGACTTCATTCTCATATTATCTTTCGTATTATACTACAAATTAATAGCATAAAGAACTCGATTAGAGCGGCGGCGTAATTAACTCGGCTATTTCACTTAGCCGCGCTCGCATCGAAATCCCGTTGCCGGCGTATATAATTCCTATAGTTCCCGCTTGCCTCTTCCCAACCACCCCTCCCCCGCCCTCCCACGCTCTCGTCCACGGTATATACCATTCGCGCGCAGCCTCCGGCTTCGGATTCTTGTTCCGGCGTGTTCCATCCTCTCGCGCGGAACGCTTCGCCCACCGCGATTATGTTATCGAATCGTTGATGGAGCCGGAGGATGTGGGGAGGAGGGTGGGGGGGGGGTGAGACCCGGGTCCAGGAGGCGCCGGGAATTCCTCTCTGTCTCTCGCGAAATGACGGTCGTACCTCCGCGATGAATTATTTAGCGTTTTGCGCGTCGCCCCTAGGGATACGCGGCGATCGATACGCGGTTCCGTTTGATTACGCACTGCCGAGTGCGCGAAATTAGCAAACTTCCCGGCACGATACCGGCATGCTCGGCTCCGCGTCCCTCCCACCCTCTAACCTCCTCTTCGTCTCTCTTTCTCTCACTCTTTCTCTCTCTCTCTCTCTCTCTCTCTCTCTCTCTCTCTCTCTCTTTCTCTCTCTTTCTCTCTCGAGATCTTTCTCACGGCGAATGCGTTAATTACTTTTCCAACAACGCGACCGGCGGAGAGTAATTTTCTCCGTGTTGTCTTCCGCGCGATGACGGAGACTTTCTCAGACGAGAGCGTCTGCTCGTTTGCAACTCGACTCGACTCCTCTGCTCGCAGGCGCCTTTTTCTCCGCTCGCGGGCCCCTCTTTGTGCACTCGCGCTGCTGCTGTAATCTCGTAAATCGCGCGGGGAGAGCCGCGATGAGCTTTTTCGCGGAAACTTCGGCAGATCTCACCCTTGCCCCGCGAGCAACGCACTGCGCGCAACGCGCGCATTTCGCCGAACAAACTTCGCCGTAATCCAAGCTTATGATGTTAAACCGGCAACGGCAAAACTGTAGTTCCGCGTCGACATTATAGATTCCTAAAAGTCGCAACGATATTTCGCCATCTCAATACTTTAAGCGTCTATCAATGAAACGATCTCGCTGCATTGCGTTAAAATTGTCGAAACTGTTTACGGAGATTTAACGTAAAGTCATGGAGAGACAGAAAAAGTTTTATTACGTTTTCTAAGAATTTTCTATAGAAATTGCTCTTGGTAGAATATTATTTTTCATAGAAATATTAATTTTTATTAGACTGTTATTTCATCCAGATTATTATCATCTTTCATTACAATGTTATTTCATATAAAATATTGGATGTTCTCTTATCTGGGATTTACAATCTTTCTTCTGCGAAGTATATATATTTAAATCGATTGTATCGCAATAGGATAAGTTTTAACAAATATAGATATACGGAATAAATATTTGAGATGATCTGTCTTTGTTTTGTGTCCCTTCGATTATTTTCTATCGAGTTGTGACGTTTCGAATATATCGTAGCGCGTTTATTAAGAAAACGCATAAAGATAGGTCAGAGGAGATGAGTGTAGTAAGGGTAGGTCAGGATTCTTGGATAGCACGTGATCACAATCAGCTGATCATTTGTCGCGCCACGCCGAGGGGGATCACGATCGCCGATATCTTGGGTCGAGGATGTTGTAGCAATTTGAAACAAAGCATGCTGAAAAGCTGCGATTTCTCGATATCTTATGAACTCAAAATCCTTTTTTTTTAGAGGATAATTAATTTTCAAAAAAACGTCTGATAAATTGTGAATCACTATCACAAATATTTCGCACATATTTTACAGAGCATTTATCTATATTTTATAATATTTAAACGTAAAAAAGAATTTGTTACGTTGTGCTAACGAAATATAATCTTACGTCCCATACAACTATTATATTTATTTGAGAAACAACCGTGAGGTGTTTGTATGCAATGGATCTCGAGTGCACGTCACCTGTGATTTCAAAGGGATTTCAAACGCCTTTTACCATCTCTCTTTCGTCATAAACACATGTCACCGAAAAGATTCCAAGACGTGACAAGTGTTCTCAGTCGTATCAGAAGCTTGTCTCACTGGGAGATAGAGAGGTCTCGTAAGGCTCACGTGGAACACTTATCTGCGTATAGTTGCATACCGAAACTGTGCAGCTTTTTTCTTTATAGACATTTCGCGTACGTGCGTGGACAGGAAAAGCGACGGTGCAGAGAAGAGCGATTGTAAAGCGTGCTCGCCGTGCAGAAACGCATAAGGAACGGCAATAAATAGGGAAATATGAGTTCTCAGTATGGGTCGTATATGGGACATATCCATCACATAGACGATAACTTTTTTGGTACACGCAGATTCTCGCAAACTCAGTTTTACAAAGCTAGTGTTTTATGGAAAGTCCGTGAAAGGAACGTGAATGCGAGGATCTACTTAGCGTTCATCATTATAATTTTCAGCGACAACTGTTCTCTTATTTACACAGAGCAGGTATTAATTCGGTAAAATTGTAGTGTGGAGAACGCGTTCATAGGATGGTGCCCGGAGAATTTGAATGATCATCAAATTTCGTCGCGCGATTCCCCTGCCAGGAATAATGAATGCGATTCTTTAAACGGCGCAGAAAAGAACGCTAGGGCCGGTAATTGATTTTCGATGGACTATTATTCTTGGTATTTCAGAGAAGTGCGGCCGTTCGAGCGATACCTAAATGGTTTCCGATGGAGCGCTTGTTACTTCATTTGCAACGCATGAATACCATCCGCAATTTTTACGATTGTGAAACGGTGAATAAAGAGCATGAGAAATATGAGTGATTATACGTGCTCATCTAACGAATTAAGCTATGAAAAAGAGTTCGCTCTCTTTCTCTCTCTTTCTATTCTTCTCGTGTACAATAAATTATAATATATATATATATATTTAATTATTTGTTTTAATTATAATGCAAAGAAATATTTTTAGCGTGAAAAGATTAAGATATTAAGAGAACGTGAAAATATATAACAGTGCATAAAATAATATTATATAATTTTAATAAGAAATAATATATATTTTTTATATTTATGAATTTTTATAATTTGAATATTTATCAATTTTAATTTTTATATAAATTTTATATTAAATTCAATTTTTATATTAATAAATATAAATATTTATTAATATTTTTTTATATAAATATAAAATTTAATATTATAAAAAAAATATATATAAATATTTATTAATATAAGATATTAAAGATATATTAGAATAAATACCTTTGGTATCTTAAATATATCAGGTTTCTTCTGAAAATGCATGAACGCGCGTAATTAATTCATACGATTATTCGTATTACGTGGATCTTTGTACCCAAACTTCTGTTTGCGAACAATTTCAATATATTCTTTAAGAATGTCGTTTCTGTCTGCACATTGCATGGATATTGACTCTAAACTACTGCGAACAATCACGCATCAAGACTACACCCCTTGTCATCATGTAATCATTGCTTCTGCATGCGTTTAAATATTTGTTGTCGAGCGTTTCTCTCCCTATGCTTTACACGTATTCGCGGCTACGTGTAAGGAGTACATGCATCCTGATGGTACACATTGCGGCTAGCACTGGCTCTACATTTCCAATCGTCTATTTAGTTCCCAGTAGTCTGTTTCAATTATACGCTCGAGGAAATTTTGTGATTTTCTTCAAACAAATTCCCTCTTACGAAATTGTAATAGCAATCAGCATAGAATGGATAGTGGATGCATATATCGTGTTCCATTAAAACTCTGTCAATCTTTTCCGTTAATTCGTCCAGCTTCGTGAATGACGAAACTGCAGCCCCGATCGCGGTCGCAATTATTTTATCCGATGATTCGCAGACAGGTCGGAAACTAGCCTGATTAGATAAGGAAGTGGCGCGCCGCGATCTTGCCCTAATGATGAAATTGAGAAATTATACGGGAACGGTAGCTAACTCGATTTAGGACATCCGTTGTACGGGGCGCTTCGTTAATCCCGACGACGCATCGACTTCTCAGGGATTAGGGTAGTTACGTTTAGCGCATCTTCAAGGCTGCTTTTACACCTATACGAGCAGCTATCCACCGCAGAGCTCCTCTTCGTGTCGTATACCGCGTCTGCATCTCTGAGAAGAGAGATGTTGAATCGCGTCGCGTCGCGTCGGCGGCACCCCTACCGCTTTTGGGAATTTAATCATACAGTTCGAGTAACGCGCGCGCGCGCGCGCGCGCAACCCCGAGTAACGTCTCGAAATCCTCAATTCGCGCTCAGGAAATTGCGGGCGAGGGAGAATACCAGATTTAACCCTTTTAGCGTACGGAGAAGTTAGGGAAGAAAGACGGAGAGGGTCTCCCGTGGGAGTTGGGAGAAAAATCTGATGTTACGAATATATTTGAACGTTGATTCGCGATAAAAGAAAAAAATTGATTTGCTCATTAGTATTCGTGCGACGTCTCTCGCTAAACTTAGTCTGCGTTACCGTAGCCTTGGAGTGCTTCTTGGGAATTTTCGCGAAATATATTCGAACCGCAACTCATGATAGCTAATATTTATCAGTGGATTCCCTTTTCGCGCGTGAGCAAGGACGAAATTCTCTTTTCCGCGGTGCGGCGCGACGCAACGGCTGGAAGCTCAGCTGTGAATAAATGAAGGTGACCTTAAAGGTCGTACCTCCGCGAGATGTTTGCACGTATTTTTTTTCTCTTGTAACTGAGAGAAGACGTGCTTAGCTTCGTTTTCCTCGTTAATCCTTGTGCAGAGGTCCGCGGCGAGGCTCTCGCCTTCCTGCCTTTGCGTGTTTGTCCGCTCTTATTAATTTACAAAGGCGTCGGAAGCTACGAGAGAGGCGAAGACGCTGGCGAAAGGAGAGCCGGGGCGAGGGATGTTAAATAAATATCCACAGAGACGAAGACGAAATTCGGGATACCTAGGCGCCAACCGCCGCTAGCCAAGGTACCGAGCGGTGTAAGGCCGTGTTTAATTTATTTCGACTGCCAAGGACTCGGGCATTAAACTTCCACCATTCTCTCCTTCTGCCTATCTTATTTGCCTTACATTCGTCACCGGCAGGACTGCGCGCTTCGCCCGAGGAAGGCCCGTGAAGCCGCGCCATCCACTACCGCGCCCGGCTTTCTTTCTCCATCCGTATTCTGCCGACGCGAACAAGACGCTAAATGTCATAATTAATCGGATCTCATTAGAATTCAGCAGCCGACGATTAGTTCCGGGACGCCGTGATTTGTTATCCGTCGAAACGAGCCCCGCGCGGAAAGTATTTTCGTGGATTAGCAGGGTCGCTTAATGCCAATTTGCGGAAATTACACAAAGGATCGTTTAACGTCGTCGGGACGAATCGGAATTGATGTTAAACAGAAATCGCTAATGCGATCGGTGACGATACGCTCTCGCAATTTCTCAAACGCTAAGTAGTAGTCCCATAAATTCGTCCCGTTTCATCGTCTCACTTTCCTCCGCGATGGAGTATTTGCATTCTATTGATTGCTTCAATATTCAGAAAATCAGTAGTCTGAATGGTACCAGTTTAGACTGGTTGTTTCATTTGGAATTAGTATTCCGCTCGCGTTGTACGAGTCAGTCTGCCACGGACGACGTTTGATTTCTTTCGAAAAATTCACACGGCTGTAGATTGACGACTGCAATTTTTCAATGCTCGGCTGCGAGGATATATGTTCTATCGCACGTACACAGGATCGGATTAAGGTACGAGCCAGTCGAAAAATCGCGAAGGGGATCAAATTGGGAAAATATCAAAACAGAAATAGAATCATTGCGCTAGACAATTGAGGCTAATTTTAAAGCTACCTTCTTGCTTTACATTATATCAAAATTATATTGCACTATGCTTTTGAATAATTCTTTTAATTAAATATTAAAAATTCATCAATTATAACGTTATACGAGAATCTGGGACTTTAGTACTTTTAATCTCTTAACAAGAGGAATGAAATAATTGAAAGAGTGTGAGCATATTCGACGCGTCCCTGCTGGTAAAGTTAGATTGATAAGATTAATTATGAAGTAGCCATGAGAACGAATCGTGATGCGAAATACAAACTAGGAAGTACCTCTCCCGTCAGATTAAAACGCCTACGTGACGAGACTGGGACTTATTGATACTACGAAAAGACGAATCGGTTCCTGTCTACTTAATTTTTTGTCGATGTCACCGAGTTAAATTTAAGGTATTAAATTTTCCTCCTTTAGTCGCCGACGTCTTAAGTAGGGAATACGCGCCTTGAGCACGATCTACGAGAACACTCACGAAACTTCGTAATTAACTTTATTCTTAATAAGATTTACTTTTTTTTTTCTTACCGCGCCCGGATATAAACGCGAGTCGTTTTACGATGAAAATTTTCTCTATCGCGCGGTTAAAAACAGCGGCTATCGCCCGTGCCATTTTTCAGCCCGGGACTGCGTGTATAGATATAAGGGCCAGGGTTTCTTGTCTTCTCCCGATCCCTCCCATCGCTGTCGATCCTTCTTGCGCTCTTCCATTTTTTGTCCCTGCGCATCGTGTTCGCACTTCGAATTCATCGTTTTTCGCCGTTTCTATCACTTTTGCTGTTTCCGCGACCTCTTATCGCACTGTCACTTCCTATACGTACATACCTATGTGTCCTGTGATGCTGCTTCTATCGCATTAAGCTATGCCCTTCCGCGCTCTTTGTCCGCTTATGCACCCTGCTGATTCGTGTTGCTAACCGGATTCGCATACGTCTGAATTTATCTCTTTTGGCAGATGTCTCTCTACCCCGGCATATGCGCTAGACATCGTAAACGCTTTTCCTTTACCGAGTGCACTTTTCGCGAGAACGTATCGCGTCGTATTTTAGCGAGAGGATCTTTATCGTCATTAGACGTATGAAAAAGTTTGCTATGAGGTACGAAATCGATGAAATAAGTTACTCTCTAAAAGTGAATCAGTGAAATCAGCGATTATACACTGACAATCAGTGTACAATCACTGATTGACAGTGAGTTTCACTGATTCACTTTTAGAAAGTAAAAGTTGAAATTAATTAGAGTTGTCGTAAAAATGATATATCGGCAATTTGCAACTTTTGTGGTAGATTAAATGATTTCACATTTTGCTGCAAAAGCAATTGAAGACTTAAATTCATAAAGATATGCAATATTGCAGTTATAGCTAATTGCAGTATTTTATTATACGCTTCGTTCTTTACACGGTCGTGAGATTATATTTACGACGAATATTTGCAAAACGGTGTGTTGCGTGACGCCCGTTGTGTCGTCCGCGTGTATGTAACGGACAACAGAAAATCCCCGTGAAGAGCCCGACAAGCCAACGACGGATATTCGCGCCGGGTTTACGAGCCGTTTTATTGCGACAGTTTGCACGGGCGCTGGAAAAAAAAGTGATGAGCGGGCAGAGGTCACCGCTTTAGCGCGATAAATTGGCAGGTGATAACACGGACATCGCTGATGCCCGCGGGAAAAAACTTTCTTCTCTGCAGCTTTAGAGAAGTCTCGACACGTCGCGGAAATATCCAGGCAGCCAGAAGTCCCGCTTACAGACGTCACAGTCGCGCGAGGACTTTTTTTTTATTTTATCAGCGATATCAGTGACGCAAACGCGATCTTGCTATCCGAGCTACAGTCGTAGGATCTTCCAATTCCGCGACGGTTATTTCATTCGATGTATATAATTCTGATCATTATGGGTATATCGTCGTGCTGCAAAAATGTCTCGCCTATGAACGCAAATGTTTTGGATAGTCACTCGCGAAGGAGGGAGAAATATACGCGGCGGAACAGTGCAAATTCAATTTTGTCGTCGACGGTATCAGTCCTCCCGTGACAATTCGCAGCGCATAACATCGCAAATTCCCGATACCACATGGTGGCGACTTCCTTTTTACCACGACCGGACCCGCGCGACGATGACGACCATTGTTTCGGGACGGCGCGGCGCGGCGCGGGAAAAAAGTGCTCGGCGGGCAGAACGGTTCTTCCGTGTAATTACGCGCGCACACGTAATTCACAGGGGGCTTTGTGTGCCGGCTTTGTTTAGTTATTCGCCAAGTTCTCGCGAATTATAAACGTGCGCATTTGCGCCATTTACTGACGGGCCGCTCGGAAGCGCCGGTAAAGAATAGACCTTGTTACGTCTCGTTAAGAAGTTTCGCGGAAGTTTCGGCCCGCCGCAGACGCCGATCGCCCCTTAATAACCACGAGATGAGTTTATGGTGTACAAGCAAGCCGGATGGGAAGCAAGAAGCAACAACAACCGCCCGGCTACGCTATCGGGGCTAATTTATAATAAATGTTAACTCCCCCCCCCCCCCCGCTCGCGCTAGCTCATCTTTCATCACAGCGATGTTCATCGTTCTCCCAGGACAGTGAAATTGTGATCGATCATGCGTTACCATTATGCATTCGTATTTTATAATAGATACGCTATTAAATTTCTGATTCACGGGAATTAACATTCCCGTTGCACGTTGTTGTAATTCAACCGGAGGAAAAAAATCTCGCCAAGCTCGAAATTGTATTCGTTTCGAATAGTCGCGAGTAAATACAGCTTCAAGCGGGAGCCTCGAGCGGGAGTGAAATTTTAATAATGTTGGCCGTTATTGTCAATGCGGCGAACTTTTATCAGGCTTAAAAATACGATCTGCCGATATTTCCATACAAGCGCGAGTTTATACAGCGATTCATGTTTTTTTTACGCGACGAACATCTCGCGGGAATACGCGCACTGTTGAAATCAATTGGTGCGCGTCGTATTGCGACTTGCAAAATTTCAATGAGGAGGGGGGGGGGAAGGACGAGTCGACGAGGGACCAACGACGCGACGGTGGCGAAGGTTGCTCCGTCGTAATTACGATTTATATTTCCCGTTATGCGCGGCTAATGGTCCGGAATGCGAAATAATGCGGCTTGCCGGGAGCGCGCGAGTTCCCTTAACGCGCGTAGAGTGCTTTGTGTCGACGTGTATCTTCTGAATCAATCGAAACCAGCGAGCCGCGTGCATCGAGCGCCGATGGTCAAACCGGTCGGCGGTGTTCCGTGCGAATATCGCGCGAAAATCGACCGCGCGCATTTCACGGTTTTGCACGCGCCACGTCTCCGTGTGTCCGTGCGCGCGTTTGTGCGCATTGCGCGATGATGGAAAATGGACGCGTTTCGCATGGGCGAATCCTCGACGGTGCATCGGCGCTATACACAACGCGTATCATCCTTAGGAAAAGCTCAGAGAACGACGAGTTTATTTAATCTTGAGGACAAATGTTTCCTGCTTCTCGCCGCGTTGTCGCATTTATGCATTTACGTGTGTTATATAACGGATACATAGATTTCGCTGTATGTTTGTCGCGCTTCCGAATGGACAAATACGAAATAATAGCGCCGAATTAATGTCATGTTAGGGAATAATGCGGCGGCGTTGCAGATGAGGCGAGTTTGACGAACTACGGGAAACTACAAATGTTATCACATTAATAATATATGCTATTAATATATTATCGTATATGCAACATATTATTACCGTTACCATGTGCGGGCATTACCATTTATTATTTACCTGTTACATTTTATTCGGTGTCACGCGCAGACCGCTCGACGTTAAATTTTATCACATGCATATTATATGAGGGATTGGGTTAGGGTCCTATTATATTTTGCAATATCGCGCACTATACCCCGCTTAATTGAACGCGCGCGCCCGCTTTGCACAAGGCTCCCGAAAGCGTCACTATGCATTAAATTCCATTGGCCGGACGGGTCGTTCAGTATTTGACGATTAACTTTGGTGATACAGAGGATGCAATTACTCATTACCTAATTTACGACGCCCGTAATCTCGTCCGCGATTAACGATTCCCCGATCATCGGAAATGATGGAAAATTTATGGATCCGCTTCATTCGCGGTACTGTGCGGATTTGCAATCACGCCTATCGATCTTGTCTTCTTTAATTTCCTACATATCTCTATTTTACTGTAGATGGGATCCCCTGCTCGTTTTCTCTCTCTCTCTCTCTCTCTCTCTCTCTCTCTATCTTTCTCTTTCGTCCTCTTTCTTCGCCCTTGTTTATTCGCGCTTTCCCCGTCCGACAGGCCTCACTCGTTTTCCCATCCAGATACACTTTCGACGAAGTTACCGTCGTCCATTACCCAGGACGATCTTTTATAGCTGTTATTTACGATTATTATTATTGCACGGTGATGGCTACCGCTGTTGCATGGCGGCCGCACATATAGAAACTATTCTTACAGCAAAGAAAGCGAGTGGAACATTACGTTACGAAAGCTACAACCTCTCGCGGCGCCTTTCCTCGAGGTAATTTAGAATTTGGTCAAATTGCACCATTGCAGATAACACGAAGATCTCGCTTTAATTATTTACTTAAATTATTTACTTATTCCTGGTATGATAATTTACCAGTAAGTCGCGGCTGCACGTGTGTGGGTGTATTAACGAATACGCAAATACTTCTTCAATCTCTCGTGTCAACGAATTAAATAATCGTTATCAAGCAAGTTAACACTCCAGTTTGTGCCCATATTGACAAAATTCAAATCGAAAAATTAACAAACCTTCTACGTGGCATTTTATCGCCTGGTAAAATTGGCTTTTTGTTTACGCAACATGGCTAGCTTTACTCGTGACACTATCGCGGCTTGTTAAAGCTGATAACACACCGAACGAGACATCGACATGGATGGATTTAATACAAAAATAGTCGTCACGCTTTACATCTTCATATACGTCCGCGTATTTTGTATTATTTATTTTTACATTTTTATTTTCACGGCATAGATTACCATCGTATTTTTTTTTCCTTCCGGAGGCAACTTCGGCGTCATGTTTTCTAGTTTCGATATGCTCTTTTTTCCCGCTCATTTTGTATAGAGCCAAACATCCCTCGTTCCTGGAAAATTACACGGCGGACTTGCTATAAGTCGCACGATCGCTATCACCGAATATGCGTGCGTGTATCCCCCTCGTAATCCGCTTAATAGCGGCGGAGGCCTATCAGCAAATCATTATTTTAGGCAGGCAGATATCACGCGCGACTCAAGGTAGAGGGTATGATCCCACGTGAATTTGATGCAGCTCGCGTGCGTTATAAATAAGACAATGAGTAGCCGGGATGATTAACCGGGAGAGGCGGGGGAGAGAGGGGGATGAAAAAAAAGGAGGTCGGGACGGGGATTTGGAAGGATGGAAAAAGAGAGATTGTAGCGTATGAATAATAAATATTGTAAATGGAAATGTAGCCTGTCTACTTTTTTCTGACCGCCGCGCCGGCTGAACACGCACGCGTGTATAACTGCATACGCCCGCGCACGCATGTACGCGCGCGGTCACGCGATTTCCTCTCTCGCGCGCGCATTCGCGCCATTGTTGCGCCGTCCTATTGTTCCGCCGTTGCTGTGTCGGTCCGGCGTTGTTGTTATGTTACCTACGATCGGGAGTCAACGCGTCGCATCCTCATCGCGTCGCGTTTCGATTGTTTTTTCTCTTATACATGTGCGCACATCGTCTGCCAATCGGCGTCGAGATCGTTGTTCCGTTCGCGGCCGAAAATGTCAGCCGCCGCGCTGGAGAGAAAGATAGAGCACTCACGCAACGCACGCACGCAACCGGCGAAATTTCACGCGATAGCGCCATTTTTTTCATCCGTCCACCCGGCCGCGATTTCGTCGGGCCACCGCATATTCTCGATTCAGCAGTTTTGATAAGTGAATTATGAACGCGTCGCGGCAATTCTCACTCGAAAAATGGCTTCTTCCGGCCATCCGGCGCCGTAATGGAAAGGTAACCGTGGCGGGATAGCGATAGGAAGGATCATAATAGCGATAACAGTTACGTGACGCTCGGGGATGAGCGATGCGAGCATTTGCATGGTAAACGTGACCGAATCTCGACAATTAATTTCCCGCGGAGAAATATTAATATACTTGGCACACCGCCATTACATACAATTTCTCATTTCAATCTTTATATTTATGATATGTTAATTAACATGGAGAAATAGCTTTAATATTTTTATTATTTTACTAAACGTAAATACGAATAAATTTATTGCATCTTCGATAATTCGAACATCTCTCATGATGTAGAAAAACACAAGTAGTAGCCTATTGGAATTATTACGTGCTTTATTGCAAAAAATTTTTCTTTTTCCTTTTACTTGGCACATGACATCTCTGACGCGGTGCGAGGCTTCAAAGAATCATGCTGTTGTACTCCAGGGTTGCTTTTCTCCTTAAAGAAGCCGAGAAAAGATAGTAAGATGATTTCGAGAATGCCGTAAAAACGTAACGTGCTCGTATGTAAATAGTAACGTCGCGGACGATAGTGATGATGATAATGACGATGACGAGAACGACGACGTCTGTGACGGTAGCCAAAATGGAAAAGGGACAGCTTTAGGGGATGCGGCAAGATCGGTGGTAGGGTAAGGGGAGTTAGGTGAGAATGCTGGGGATGGTTTCACCGCGAAGGACGACGATGGGAAGTCCTGGAGAACAACGCCCTGGGGAATCGTTTTCTAGGGAAAGCTTCAAGAGCCGAAGCTGCCTTCTTGCGCGAATTTGAAGCGCGATGGTGCGACTTTGATTCGATCGAACGTACTTGAAACGCACGCTAAGAAATTAAGGATTTCGAGGGAAATGCCTTTTCTTCCAAGATCAAATTGAATGGTATTTATATATAGTATATATATATATATATACATATATATGTGTATATAGAACCGTTGTTTATAATTGCACTTATACAATTTTCTTTTTAGCTAAAAATGAGAAATAAAAAATGTTATATTTAAATTTATATTTAAATTAATATATGCTTAAATTAAAAAAAAGTACATTTTATGTTTTTCATATCATATTAATATCCGTTATGAAATTTTATCATTTTTCTTTCTCCTTCAAATGAAATGTTGGGAAAAATGAAAAACGTTTATTTAATTTAAAAAGTGGAAAGAGAAATATAAAAATAGTATGCTTCTATGAGGTCTCATGTATTTTAATACAACTGTTAATATATTCAGTGCAAGTGTTATAAAAGTATCCGTGTATGTAGAAATGTAATCATATCAAAAGTATCTTTTCATTATGCGTATCTTATGTTTTACATCGGGATGCTTAAAGGTGCAATGGAGAGCGCAAATGGGCTCGGCAGGTCTTTAGGAGGAAACTGCGAGCGAAATGGCCAGTTTGTTGCGAGGCAAACCGCTTCTATCCATAGTCTGACCACACAGAGAAGACGAAAGTCTACCTATGATAACTGCTCCGTGGCACATAATTAACATTTTGACAAACCTAGAGCGCTGTGCGCTTGTACCTCGAATATAGTACTCCTCGTTGTTTCTCGAGATGTCCTCGGGTCATTGTGATTCCGTTAGCTGCAGCTCAAACAGCTTAACCGAGGATACATTTCGTATGCAAATGGGAAATGTGTTCCAGAATAAGCTTACGTCTCTGTAGCTGTTACGGATCAGCACTTACTGCATAAATCGTTTTCCAGGCAGGTACGTGCGCCGCCCCCGTCTGTCCTCGATTTCGATCGACTATTCGACCTCGATCCGGAAGTTCGGTTTCGAAATCGACAGCTACGTTTCACTCTTTGGCAAAATCGATGGCCCGATAATAGCGCTTTGATAATGGGCGCTGTGTTCAACTCAGTTGAATGTGCGTGTATCGAGTTATGAAATATTTCAATTATACAGGATCTCTCTTTCGTGCTGTTTATTTTATGAGCAGGTAAAATATTTAAAAAATATATGCGATCTTTCCATCTCTCTCTCTCTCTTTTTTTTTGTATATTACTGTATATTTTTTATTTTTATCTTTCAATTTTTTCTGAGAATCTCGGATTCTCTAATATTGATATTTTCGAATATCCGATCGATGGATTCCTGTACTTTTCGAATGGACAAAGCATCTTCTCGCATCTTCGAATATTTAACTCGTAGCGCCTTCTCAAATTCTCGAATTGTCGGCAGCCCTGAGAAATGCAGAAAAAGGTAGCTTCTTCGCATTCTCGGATGTCCCAGTTGCACGGTTCCTTGATTCACCGAATCGTCGCTTTTCCGGCATTTGTTATTCTCGGTTTCTGCCATTTCCGGAATCACTGCGAAATACACACAATTTCGAGACGAAGAGCGACGAAAGCCCCTTTCAACCCTTTCCGCTCTACGCGAAGTGAGCGTGGAAATGACAAAAGCTTGGCCCAGGGATGGTCGGCCGGTGATCCGTGGCGACCGATTCTCGGTGGCGTGTTTTCACGCTTTTCTCGCCGCGGATTCGTCGACGCGAATTCCCAGGGCGCATTTCGGCTGGATCAGAATAGGGAAACTCGAGGCCACCACTACACACCGTCGCCGCCGGGCGTCCCCCGTGTGCAAGAAGGAACTAAGTTCTAATCGAATCAACGACCCTCTCGCTTCGATTTACCGTGCACGGAGACGACGTTGTGGGGGTGGGACACACCGCCGGGACGCGCAAGGATGAACTCGTCGAACTGTCTTCGAAGGACGACGAGGCGGCAGCTGTTCCTCCACGTCGTCCTTTTGCCGCGCAAACCCCGTCCGCGGAAAATATTATTTGTTTTCTTGCGGTGCTGGGAAGTTTATATCGTCGCCGGAAGTTTAACCGCGCGCGTACTCCTTTCTCCGGACGCGTCTGTAAATCCTGTTTTCGGTTACGTACCTTCCCTCGGTTGTGGAACGTCGACAATATGTCCGGTGGATTACCAGATAATGAAAATATTTTGTAAATAAATACTTGTCTTAATATCCACGCGGACGGAGAAGGAGATCCGCAAAAATGCGGGCATCTCGCAATTTTTGAATTCAAGCGCCCTGTAATTCGAATACTCGAAAATTCCAGATTTAAAGTACGCCCTAGGAGCTTTCCCATGTCCGTCAAATGTGACAATCCCTCTTATACAGCAAGAATATTTGTAAAGTAGGAAAAAGGCTTAACGGAGCGCGAGCTCTTTGCCGCGCCGATGCAACTGGGACTGCATCGTAATATTGCCATTTGACGGCCTTTACGACGAGCGCCCATCATTGTTTTCCGAAGCTTTTATTTTTTTATTTTGCTTCCGTAACAGCAGCGGCCGTTCGATAACTCGATATTGGTGATTCAGAAATTTACCGCTGCCCTCGAGATCCCCTTGTTACTTCGGTTTGATAAATTCCGGGCAATCGCGTCTTTTTTTTCCTCTGGCTTTTCATTTATGCCGCGAAACTGAGTGGTCGGCCGAAATATCGCCGAATTATAAACCGCGATCCTTTTACTTCTTCAATATTCTTCCGACCGGATCATTCGATAACGGAGGCTAAAACAGCGAGATATCGATATCGATGGTAGCGCGTGACCTACCCGTCGTCGTAAAATGTCTTTCTCGCCATTCTTCCTCTCTCCCTTCTCTCTCTTTCTCTTTCTACTTTTACCCTCTATGTTGCCACCCTCTTCTTTTCTTCTCAGAGTAATCCGACATGAAAAATTGCGTTTCTCCGGCACGCCGTACGCGATTCTTCGCTTTAAAGAGCGAAAATCTCGGTGACTGATATTTCATTCTCCCTTTTTTCGAGGGGTCAAAAGCCGGTGGCGGGTTGACGTACGTAAGATAAATACACGTTCGTCCTAATTGCGCCCGCTACGATAAAGCGCGCGACGCGTGGTGGAGTTAAAAATTTCCCCGGCAAGTGGGGAATATTTTGCCGAACTGCCGCGCCACCGCGTCGGAAATCCTGTAATCTTTTGTATATACTTGCTCTTAGTCGCGTGAGTTTTCGATTATTTTGTGCCTCAGTGTCACACGCGTGATGAAAGTTAAGAACAAAGTACCTTGGAAACTTTAGCATGTTCTGTGATTACTCGTTATCGATCGCCTATCTATTTTTACAATGTCCCCAATTATTCCAATGACCGCTCTTTAGCAAGAAGTCACATCTTGAGAATATTTTATTCACCAGGCGAGAATTCATCTCAGCTGGCGGATACAGCTTGTCAATCTGAGATACTCGTAAGAACGAGGTTTGCGCTATTCGTCCAGCTGCAGTTTCTATTTCCATCCTGTCCCGTCCCAGAATCTATATACACCTGGCCATATCTATCGATATCGATAGCTATCGGGCACTCTGCAAAGGGGCTACATAATCTGACGTGAAATATTGCGCGAACGGGTTATATAGCCTTATTGTGCGCGTCGTGTGTATTTCGTACATCTATATGTATATGTGTGTGTATATGTGTGCATACACTATGCTAATACAGGAATACTGGCTGCCGTGCGCGTACATAAACTCGCCCACATAGTTGGGGAATATGCGTACATACATACGTGGCTACCTAGGTTATCTCAAAGCTGGCCTAGAGCTATCGCGTAGGATTATTGCACGCGGGAAATCAAATAAGACCTTTCTCTTCTCCGAGAGGCGCTCCGTAGAATGATAATATTTTCGCGAAAGAGAGATAAAAGAGGATCACCGCGCGCGATTTATAGTGCGTACCGTATTTACTCATACGTGACGACGTTTGTCATCAGCAGCGGCTAGAAGGGTAGAATGAAGTAACATTTTACGATCTACGCGCGCGTGTGTTGGGATAAACTATACATCAGAGGCGCACAACTCAAACATTGCGGATTGAAACATTTGGTTTAAATTAAAATTAACTGAGCCGCAATATCAACTTTGTTGTTGCATAATAGCACCAGTCAAGGGATTTATTGCAGAAAGCATTGTACTAAGCAGAATTACTGAAATTTGCTGAATTAAATACGTCGCTAATTTCATATAATACTAATTTTCAATGTAAATACTGTATAAACGCATATATGTGTATTGTATTATATTTAATAATATCAAAATGCATGAATACATTGCATTCGATATTTGGACGGTCGAAAAATTCCTCATTTAAAGTGAATTAAGGCCGGCGCGAGAGCACGATATTTTTACTCATTAAATGTTACAGAAAGGCGTGGGTCGAACAAGGGAGTTTACCTTTTTTCAAGGACTCATATTCAAAGGCTTCGAAAAAGCATTTTACCGTCCACGGAGGCTCTGTATTTTCTGCGTTGCACGTAAACGTGAAATATCGTTTGCATTGGCCAACGCGACATAAAGATCTACACAGATCAACCACCGGCCCCTTTTGTGCCACCCTTTGCTCACGCTCTGCTTGTAACCCTCTTGTCCTCCGCGTCCAAGTCCAAAAGCTGCCGGGTTGTTTGCTTTCTCTCAATTTTTCATAACGCCAGCTCGACTGGTACGACTATATGTATGCATCTCTCGGCGTGCCGCGCGTATTTCTTTATTCTCTTGCGCTCTCTTTCCAAATTGCCGCGGAGAAACGCGATTACATTGCGTCGCGAATCGAGAATCGAGTTTCCAATTCAGTGGGACTGCTGCATTATTAACCCTTAACCAGTACACTTTTTACGCTCGTGCCGCCGCCGTTGCCGCCACCGTCGCGGCGAATTAGGTCGAAAGGATTCGGTTCCGGCAATTTTCTCTCCCGGCGGAAAGGAATTTCAGTGGTTGGTATATCGTGTTCGCCACATGAGATTATTGCCCCGCACACTTTCGATTTTCTCGCCCACAGAAGCGCGACGAACGCCTCCCGACGTCGTATGCAATTCTAAACGCCTTTACCCGCCGCTACGTCGACATATGATTTCCATTTTGTCACACATATCGAGACGCGGAAGTGTGCTGCGATATCTTTTCGCCGCTACCCGGTGTGCATTGTAATTAATCCTTTCAACTCTGACGTTCTTTTTTTAAATGGATATTATTATTGATTGAGAGAAATGGTAATTTCTATGCGAATAAATTAGAGGCTTGCAGCATTAAAATGAAATATACATGTTAAAAAGAAATGTGCTTAACGCACGTGATTAAGCGAAGATCACGATTTATGTATCTCTTACAAATTCATTTAATAAACTGATCAAGTTTCGCATTTGGGATCCCTGGAAAAATTTAATGAGCTATTCGGCAGTGTAATTTTCTCCATAGATAGATGATTCGCAAAATTAATACCGCATTATATCAACGCTGACCGCGGTATCGTGCCATTAATGTCCCCGCGCCTACGTGCCGACATGAAGATGAATTTCGATAAAAAGAAGGCGTTCTCAAACGTCTAACCGCGCTTTTACGGGCGCAGTTAGCGCGCATGATAAATTGGGCAGATACGTTATTTAATTGGCGCCCGTGGTCAGTCAGTTGTTGATTATTATTGATGGCTCGACGGCGGCGGCGGCTAATATTACGCTGTGTCATAAATTTCACGTTACGTCGATCGAAACGAATAAGTGCACCTATAAGAAATATCCGGGCGTCATTATTATCGATCAAGCCCGACTGATCGAATTTATCGATCGTTCGAGTAATCAACGAAGATAGGGTGCTCATCCCCTATACGTGCGTTATTTTCCTTCCATTCTTCGTTGCGGCGGCGACTTGCCTGCCTGCCGGAGGATTTGCCCGTATTACCGAGTGGATACGGACGGGTAGCCCCATATACGTGTCCGCAGGGGATAAATTTTCGGGAGACTGAAAATGGACGTCTGTATTTACCCTCGAAACCCTCCACCCTTAACACTTGAAGCCCGATCACGACCGTATTATTGTGTTATCGTTTTCATACACGAAAAACAAATAAAAATTTTTCCATGGATTATTGTTAACACTGTAGGGAATGTTCAACGGTCGTCTGTTTTTTTTCCCTTCATCTACCTAGTGTCACCGAAAATAATAACTCGTTTAAACGCAAATAACAGCTTTCAAGTGTATAATTTAAAATAATTCTTTTTACTTTGTCGTAATCATGGTTCTTGGAAAGAGCTTGGTAAACCTCGGTTGAAAAGTTGTGATATAAATATAAATGACCTTCGAAATGAATTCCGTGTTTTTGTATATCAGCGCTGAGTTAAGCATCATTATCTACTTGTCGTTCTCACAAATGGGGGTTTGATTGACTTCAGGCTCAAGAAAGAGGGCGCGAGATCTGGTCCATTTACTTTTGGAACAACCAGCTGCGCGCGTGAGATCTGTGTTTTTACTGCGGGGCTCCTATTCGCCTTTCTTCGCCAGTCTAACCCCGAACTAACCCCCGGTCGAACGTGCATAAGACGTCATTCCGCATCTTCCAGGGTGGTCTATCGTCCCGCGCGCATTAGGGCGGCCGAAATTTGTCGAGAACGATCGGGAGGTGGGTCGAAAGAAATGGCACGAAGAAGTAGGAACGACAAGTTCCTTCAGCATTGGGGCGGCAGAAGAGGGTGAGTCTTTCGGTCAGTGACAGATGGTGGTTTTATGCTACGGGATAGGGGGAGAAGGAGAGCAACATCACTCGACGACAAGACCACCGTTCCCGATCGGTTGCGCAGTCGTGAACAAGGATCTAAAAATATTATTCTAGCGGATCGCGCTACACGCGCACGCGAGCTTCTATTATCGTTAGAATATTCGGCTTCGTTTACGCCAAGTTGATTATTTTGTACAATCGGTTTCTACCGCGGAGTTGAATGAAAATATTTTCACTCGGCGAAAATGCTGCTCGCGTGTTTGGTTTTCGATTTCTTTGACATAATCTGCGTATGCTGATTTCTAATTGCGACAGAATTTATTAAAGGATTTCACAGTTTAACCATTAACCTTCACCATGATTACTTTACACTCTGTCCTCCTTTAAAACCGGAATTAAAGCGAGATGAAGAAGTGGTTTTTTTGCATGCATTTTGTGCTTTACGTATTTTGTTGAAACATTGTGAAAAGTAACTACCACGCCTCGCAGATTAAACTGTGGTTAAAGTCGACCATCAAAGTCGGTGGAAGCGGCGCTCATAGATTTCCAGCATATTAAAAAATGAACTTGCGGGATAAACATAAAATAAACTTGCAGCAGTGAGCGATACGGGCGGCGAGGTTTCTCTGGGATGCTGCGGGCATTAAAGGCAAACCGTTTGACAACCATACACTAGCGTGTACTTTGTATTCGCGTGTCTGGTGAACTTACGAATTGTGGCCGCGCGTTGCAAACACTCGCGAACGGAAACAGTTTGTCCTGACCGCGCGCGTGACGTATGCACACACTCCACTGAGAGAGCCAATTAAGCCGTAAGTTCTGAAGGAATGCGATCACATTCGCTTAAGGCTGCTGCTCGTTGTTGTAGCTAGTGGTGGAATTAAGTATTTTATAAGTAGATTGAAATTTGTTGGCATAGTTTCTTTAGATTACTATTTATGATTATTTTGAAAAATAAATAGTATATTCGAACCTGGACGAAATAGGTTCAAATCCTCTGAGTATTTCGAAAGATGAGGAGACTAGAACCTCGATCAAATTTGGATCTTTTATGAATACTTTGCTAGAAATTTAATGCATGAAACATAATATGTGTATGTGTGTATACACACAAATATTGCTTGCACTTTATTACAATTTTACATGATAACACTCACATATTATAATAACATATCAAATACTACTTATAAAAGAGATTCTTTGCGACAGAAACTAAGTAAGTACTTGTAAGTTCATCTTGAGTCCTGCAAGCATTTATTCTAAAATTCGAAACTAATTAATCGGAATTCAATTGCTTCGCAAGTACATATAAAAGTGTATATTATTTTTTATAAGTATTATTCGAATTCAAGAAAATGAAACTTGATTGATGAATTTGACCTGGATTTTTAAGTTTATATTGAGAATTTGAACTCTTTAACTCATTTGAGACTTGATACCGCAAATGAGAAATCGTATAAATTTTCCTTTTGCATTACATAAAATAAATGAGTTTTCCTAAATGAGTATGTCATTACTCGCGTCTGATAAAGGAAAACTGTAAGAATGTTCGATTAAGAGAATTTAAATGCATAGGAAAAAGAAACATTTATAAAATCTTTAGAATAATGTCTGCTTTCAAGAGAGAGAAGATTAGAATTTTAATCTACAAGATTAAATTTCAGTTAAAGTTCTCATTGATTTATCTCTTTCCTTTTTTTTATTGATATTTTCATGATATTTAAAAATAACTGGGGAAAGAAAGTAAAATATTTGATTCTAATTTAACACAATTTAATTGTTTTCGTTATGAGGAATTTTAGCTCTTCAGAGATTGCTAAACTTTATTAATTTTATGTAGATATATTAACATGCTAATTTTTAACGACATGTAACCAAATGCATTTCCTTGTGCAATGTGCTTTCCTTGTGAATCTTCCTTTCGTGGTTCTTCATTGCCCACTGAAACGTTATATCGCGAATTGCAGGCAGGAGACAATTTGTCCTTTCTGCATTTCGTAAACTTGTTCCCCCGCGGTGCAATACACCTCTCCCACCTTTCGACCTTTCGATTTTACTTCTCTTTCTCTCTCTCTCTCTCTCTCTCTCTCTCTCTTTCACTCTTTCTCTCGTTCTCCCCATCGTGCCGATCTCCCGTTTTCTCTCCCTTCCTCTCTCTATCTGGTTATCCTGTGGAGCGTGCACGATATCCATTTCGTGCGGATATCCCGTGGCGGATTCCAGGCACGAAAGCCGCCACCATCCCGCGGGAGTATGTCGGGGAAACGCGAAACGTCAAACGGGTTCGCCCTCTCCTTTCTCCCCTTCTTCTACATCTGCCTATCCGACCTCTCTGTCTCTCTTTCTCTATCTCTTTTCCTCCGCATCTATTTGTATCTCGTTCTCTCTTATCGCCTATCCCACCCACTCTCTCTCTTTCTCTCCTCTACCTCTTGCCTTTCTCGCAGCCTGCCTATCCACCGAAAGGTGGTGGTCCCGGGGATGAGACTGATCCCACGAGAATATCAGGAGCTATCGAAGCGAACCGAGGTCGGATGAGCAATGCCGCTCTCTCGACGTCGTTGGTGCGGGTGCTGCTGGTGGGATCGATTTTTTTTCCGGCACTGCCTAGGGACCTTAAAGCATAAACGCGCCGATCTGCGATTGGGAACGAAATAAATGCGACAACTCGCGAAACTTCCTGCATCCATATATCCGTGTTGGCAATTTTCTCTGATCCAGTGGATCTCTCGCCTTTTGTGCGTTAATTTACGCGCATATTGAATTTCCTGACAAACAACAAAAGGCATGTAAAATTACACGCGCATGACTAAACTCCCAGTACAATCGTCCACTGTGTTATTCGTGGCGTGCAGTAGTTCTATTAAACGCCTCGTAAAAGTATTCAAACGCGACCATATTAAATTACTCTTTCATTACGTGCTTGTCCAATTCGAGGATCTATTAATTAGTCGTTTAAATAGCATCAAGAATTCACGAGCTACGCTTGTGAAGGTCTCACTGCTGGGCGGTTTCAGAGAGGCAAGAGCATTGAAGAGGGATAGAATGACTGCTAGGTGCATAGTGGAACGGTGAAATTAATTAAGCGGTCGAAATATTACCGGGCATAATTGGGCAATACAACTCGGAGCTTTGTGGGTGGACGATAAGGTACTCCTGCTTTGTATGCACGATTTTTAGCGGTATTGCAAAAGGGGTCGGTGCGTTCGCGTCAAACAGCGGTAATTCCGAGAAAATAGGCGTTCGGGGATGCCCGTCGATATTGAGATTAATGATTAATGGAGTGGCGTTCGGGGTTCTAGTATCGTTTAATCGCGGGCAATTCCCATCGGTGGCGCTTTTGCAAAAGCGCGTAGTTCGTCAGACGCGAACTTGATTTTACAACCAACGCGCCCTACAGATACATTTAACGAGATATCATCGGTTGTAACATTAACACGATGAATATTCTAGTGGTGCGATAATATCAATGCTTAATCTCGTATCCGGCTAGAGCGCTCGAATATATAGGTACCGACTCGTTTAAAATCCAGTACCTTGACACGAGGGACTAATTATGTACATTGCATAAAGTCTGTCAAATCTTCTGCGAAATTTATTCGGCGCACCGCCGCCGGTCAGTCCATTTTAAAACTCTCCGTCAAAGTGCACCTACGATTGAAAGTCAATATGTTGGATGCGTTATATCGTATCGGCACAGAGGTATCTTTCTCCCGATTGGCCATTGACAAATTTAGCGAAACGAGGTCTGCTTTAATCCCGGATTATCTGCATATCGATCGCCTCATTGATTGAAAGAGAGTGCGGTCACGTGCGGCCAGAAATTACGGACCCTATATTCGATGTAATGAAGTTACAGAGTCACGTGTTGTTAGGGGACGAGATCCGGATACGGGGGTACTAGTCCGGTTGCTTTTGTTCTCAGGGATAATCGACCGCCGATTTTTCGATTCCCGCGCTGCCAGATGGCAAAATAAATTAACCGGCCGAATTACGGATTGGCAGCCATCCCGCCGCGCGTCTAGTCACTTCCGGCTTAATTGCAGCCACCGCCCCCTAAATTCCAATCCCTCATCGCGATTTGCCCTTCGGATAGGAAGAGAATGATTCAGGCATTCGTGTTGAATTTTTATTATTACATCTTAATTATATCTTGATATTATAGATAGGGATTAACAAGTTATTTATTACTTAAGCTGATGCTCTTTGAGCTCTATATATATATATATATATATATATATATATATATACATATATATATATATATATATATATATATATATATATATGTATATGTGTGTAACTTTTTAAAATAATAATACTTATTAAAAGAGATTTCACAGATTGATACGACTTATAGTATAGATCATATGATATCAAAATGAAAAAAAACGAACGTGTTTTCGTTTTGCTATAAAGCCATTAGGGCAGCATTTTGAATACTCGAGTTTTTATTTTCATAAAACAGTGAACTCACTGGTTTACTATTTACATGAGAAAAATGGTATGAATTGGGAGAACGCAAAGAAAATAAAAATAAATACAGTACAGTTATCAATACTGCAATGATGTATCAGTTTACAGTATATTTAACAAAAACAGATAATATTTTGCTATGTGAGAGTACTTACAGTTAATGCACGTATGATTGTGAATTACGAACGACTCCGATAATAGAAATAAGCAAAGACAGTTTATCGTAGCTCCTGTTTATCGCAGCTCCTGTTAAACTGAAACAATGTTGAAACATGAAAGAAGGAGCATCGACAAGTCAATGTCGGTCCATTCGCTCGATAACAACAGCGGTGGATAAATATTGATTTATTGCAAAAGAACGTTATGCATACGCAACGTTACACATACACACACACACACACACACACACACACACACACACACAAACACAAAAAGAGAGAGATGGCGCGCGAGCGCGCGCGCGCGCGCGAGAGGGGAGAGAGAGAGAGAGAGAGAGAGAGAGAGAGAGAGAGAGAGAGAGAGAGAGAGAGAGAGAGAGAGAGAGCCAGCCAGATATTGCTGCTACAATAATTATTGCATCAGTTATTATACAGGCAAATGTTTATGATCTTACCGCATTTACTAAATATTATCTTTCTTTTGCAACGTGTGCTGCTGTTTATTTTCGTTTTTACTTCTCTCATGTATCAAGTATATCTCATGTATTATTTTTACAATAAAATCGATATTTACTTCTTATCCCGTTACATTAATTTTATTAATTCTTTTAAAATGGATTTATTTTACTCGATGAATTGATGGATTTTTCTCAACGATAGAAACTCAAGACTTCAAAAAATCTATTTTTTGGGTAATAGCAATAAAAAATACTTTTTATTATTTGATATAAAGACGCGATAGAGGGGTCAAAGTATCTAAACAGTACATTAATATCTCGAAATATTAATGTTTATATTGATTTTATAAAGATTTTATATTATATATTATACAGTGTATAATAAAATCCTGATATTCTTAAAGTTAATGAAAATAAGATTAATGTGAGAGAAAATAATTTATAATTTGTGTTAGAATTTTAAAAAGAATTTTCTTTATAATTTTATATCTTGATACATG
This sequence comes from Tetramorium bicarinatum, assembly GCA_928718305.1. Taxonomy (NCBI): domain Eukaryota; kingdom Metazoa; phylum Arthropoda; class Insecta; order Hymenoptera; family Formicidae; genus Tetramorium; species Tetramorium bicarinatum. The sequence goes on from OV788321.1 coordinate 7,633,756, forward strand.
TATCATATACATGTTTATTTTATAACATTTTATTATTTTTATTTATTTAATATAATATATCTTGTACTATATAAGCTTGCGTATGAAATCGATACACATACATTGCGAATCAACAATGTATTATTGTGAATGTTTTTCAAATAACATCGGAAAATTAGTACATATATTTTGATAAATATAAATAACAGAATAAGGTTGATAATGTTTGTTGCCAATTATAGGCCTGTAATTGATAGGCGGTTGATTGGGTTGGCAATAAAAAAGTTAGGTTTCCAGTTTTATATTTAGTTTCTGGTAATATGTTTATATATATATATATTTTTTTTTATATTCCACGTGCATTTTGATTTTTTTCATATTTTTATATATTTTTATATTACTGCATGACACATAAAATTATTTTGAAATTTGATGCCTAAAAAAAGTCAATTTTAAAAATTTATCACGTAAATTGAATTAAATAATAAAAACAAGCAATGCAGGAAATATATAATATACAATAAAAAATATAAGAATATTTTATTATCCTAATTTATTACGCGCTTTATTACGCACTCCATATTTAATTCGCAGCACAGAGAATGGCACATAGTAATACAGATTTTGCTCATTACTCGCAGTTTCATTTGCTTATTCATTATGATTATTAATTTAATAAATACGTAATTTCTCTCGCGACCTACCTTTGTATCGCGTCTGATGGATAAAATCCGCCGCTGGAAAATGGAGTCTGCTAAAATTGTGAGTGAAATGATCGCCGTCATATACTTGACTCGACGGCGAGTATCGCGTGCGATTTCGCCGATGTCGGTTATTGACAATTAACGCCTGGCGCAATAAATAAATATGGAACTGCGCGCATTTCGGTGAGACTTAATTACAAAAATTTACCGATGAATTTTCGTGCACACACGCGCATATAAACACACAGACTCCGTGTTACGCGCTGTGTAACATCATTGCTGTAGGTAAACGTGCGCGCGCGTCGTGCCGAGAATATTACGGCTATATCACCCGAGCGGGCCTCGCTACTACGGTTATTGCCGGTGCAGGACTAGCAATAACTTACTGCGCCTCGATGTAGCGTAATAATTTATCGCTAATATTTTCCGTCGTGGACCACCATCCCTATTCTCCGGCCACCCCCGCCTCGTTGTCCCCCTCTGCGTCCGCTTTCCGCCTTCTTCGCCGCTTCTCCGCATCATCGAGGTCGTCCCTTTTCCTCGGGGACATGATTCACGATTCCGTCGATTCACCGCCAACGTTTTATGGAACCCCCCATAGAAGGTCCATGGGAGGATGCTTGCAAAAGGTACGACGGACGTTTTATGGTGGCTGATGGGCACGCGCGCGACAGTATGGGAGGAAACGAAGACGTTCTTCGCGGAATTTGATGGCCGGCAAGTTATGGCGACGAAAAGGTGGAACGGTGGTGCCGATGACGAAGAACGCGGACGTGTTTTCATCGGATTTGATGACTATACGGTATCTCGCGAAATCGATGAACGACGAGCGGGGAGAAGGAGAGGGTCGAGGGGATGCAACGAAAGGACGCTCTGTGGAATTTGACGAATGGCAAGATAAGATGAGATGGATATAATGCTCCGCTGCGACGAGAAAGGGAGAAAAATATGGCGAGGACGAGGAATATGACTACGGCTGAATATAAGAACTCTATATAAGAACTGAAGAAGCTCGTGTTAGGCCCTAAACAAGATCCAGAAGCGAATTTATTTTCATTTACAAGTTTATGAATATTTAATAAATTTCTAATAAATGCTTCCATCTTGAAGCTTCTTGAATTTAACATAAATAAAACATAATGGAATTCGTATGTATTTGCATACTCTGTCTCATATTCATTTTTTTCTACATATGTTATACCAAATAAGAGATGATATGTGTTGCCTTTAACAATTCCCTGCTTATGATCCTATTGAGATCGCTAAAAATTATTACCTTTAGTGCCAGAAATGCCACTATGCGTCCTTGGGGACACTGTATGGAATTTGATGCGAGCGAGACGCGAGGAAGAAAAGGTTTGAGGACGAATTGTTTTTGATGTAAGGCGCGAAGCGGAAAAAGGGCGAACAGTGAAAACCAGAAGGGAGATGTTCCGCGGAATTATATCCGCTTCGGGAGAGGTGATGTTGTAGAATGGAAGGAAGCACGGAAGCGTTTTTGCGGGATTCAAGAGAGTCGCGGGATCGACAATTGCGAGCTGCAACGCTCGACGAAAAAGTCGACGCGGAGAGACTAAGTTCCTCTGAATAGCGCGGGTTACACCGACAATATGGATGAAGAGGAATCGGAAGAAAGAGAACGGCATCGGGGAGAAAAAGGGGGATGGGAAGAAAGGAAGAGAGAGAGAGAGAGAGAGAGAGAGAGAGAGAGAGAGAGAGGCGTGCGGAACGACGGGGAAAGTTTCATCGAACTCGAAGGCCGTGGAGAGTCGTAAGAACAGAAGGAACGAAGACATACGATGACAAGAAAAAAAGCATGCGGCGAGCAAGGAAGTTTTATGGAATCTTAGAATCTCGGAGACAAGTTGTAGGAGGAGATGACTACAAGAGAGACATAGGAACGGAGAAAGAGGGAGAAAGAAAGAGTGAAAGAGGAGCGGGGGAGAGGATGAACGAATCCCGGTGAAACCGCGTGTAACTTGTCTAGTATATTATAAGGTAACTTATGACCGACCGAAACGCGCCGAACGGACAAGTTTTATAAACTCAAAGCCCGGAAGGCAGATTGGAAAAAGTGTCAAAGTGATAGTGTATAGGAGGAAACGCGCTTTTTCGAAATGAAGATTAAAGTTAGAGATGTATTTATTATTATATTTACTATACGTGCTCGAGAAAACTCATTACTTGTGGAAATTATGATGTCCGGCCCCTACTGCTGAACCTGTACACTTTTAATCAATTTATTTCTTGATATTAAGTACTCAATGCAAGAAAATTGACAGCGCTATTAACGCTCGTCGACGCCATAAATTAATCTATATTTATCTGATATCGTCGGGCATTGTTGCTACCGGCTCGATCGAGGCTCGCGTCAGTATCTCTCAAAAATGACATCAGACCGGCGTATATTCAGCTGACGCCATACATTTGACGGCGTACGACACGTGTACCTTGCAGCGAGAAATGAAAGGAGGCAAAAAGGAAAAAAGGGAAAAAATCGGAAAAACGAGAAGAGCGGCCGGCGATGCGGAAGGAAAGGACGGAAAACGTGTCGTTGGAGATGAGGAGAGGACGATAGATCGCCCGATCGTCGTCGTGCGTTCGATCTGCAGCGGCGAAATTTCATAATCTCCGACACGCGCGTGTCGTCTCTGTCAAGCGAGAGGGGCAGAGGGGAGAAAAGCTTGAAAAGCGAGACGATCGATGCCGGCGACGATCCTGTACGTGTTCAGAACAGGGTAGATCGATGTCGTGCACCTCGTGGAAAGACCCTTCCTTTCGCGTCTGCCATCGTCCTGCCGCGGATCTATCATCCTCATTTTCGGTGCGGTCAAAACTTCCGCGTTTTAAAGTTGAGCGAACGAAATTTCACTCGTGATGCGAATTTCTTTTTTTTCTTTTTTTTTTAAGGAGTTTAATCGAGTTTGAAGCACACGCGCCGCTGTGTCCCGTTAAGGAGCGCCTAAATATAGGAAGTTTCTCGAGGCGAGCAAAGAGTAAAAGTGCTCATCCGCGCGGAGGGAGATCTTAATCGTTCCACTCATGTTAGAAGACTCGTCTCCGTCCTCGTCAGCTCCTTTTCGAATTGCCCTCGAGTAACATTTGATACTCGATCTTATCCCTTTAGCTTTCGTCTGATCGGACGTTGGGCGGCGTGTCTCTTCATTTGATCAAGATACTACTATTTTGCGCAATTTTTCAATTTAATATCATAAATTTGACAATTGTGAATAATAATTTTAAACAAAATACAATTAATATTTAATAAAATTAAAATTATAATAATGTCATAACAATATCGAGATATTTTAATTAATTTAATTAATTAATTAAAAATGAACCTAAGAGAATAACTTTATTCCACACTAATTAACAATTGATTTAAAATATTAATATATTTTAAAGTAATTAGTTAAATAAATTATAAAACAGCCGTTTTTTTTGCTAGGGAGAGGACGCTAGATGTATTTCAAAGATATAGAATTTATATTCCTTCAAAGAATTTCAATTACATTGACGGAGCAGTGATGTGTAATGAGGAAACGGATCTTTATTTTTGCCATTTGATAATCCGAAATATTCTTTGTGCGCTACCGCCTTTGCTGCGGCTTCTCTGTGTGCGCATTCTTCTCCTAGAACGTCTACGGGGTGTCTCGGTGCTTTGAGAAAAAGAGAAGTTATCGGGAAAGGGTAAAAGCGCGCGGCAGGATAGGAGAGGGAGGAGCTGAGGATATTACGTATCCGCTCGTATCTTTCAGCTCGATTTCTTCCGATATTCCTCTGTCTCGTGGAAGCCGCCCGGCCTTTGAATGGGTATGAAAATTATTACACCCGCAGGGCAGGCGCATTCTCCATCGGCGATTATTTATCGACACCCGTTAGATAAAGCACTAGTTCTTCGGAGTTCAATGGAAATCCGAATCATTTCGTTGGAAACGTAGCTGACGTAACAACGTATGCGTATTAGGAGCTAATGTTTCTGAATCAATCCTCGCATTTGAAAAAGCAATTATTAACGATTCTATTTAGAAATCTGTATAATTTCTTTGCATACTTAAGAAATTTTAATTCCACGATAATAAACTTTTGTCTTCTCTTTTTAGTACAAAAGGTAATATATTTTCAGAAAAGTTTAGTAAATCAATGATACGGATATCATGGTAATATGTATTTTTGTTATTTTTTGACATAAATAAATTTCATATCAAGAATTAATAAATACGATTATAATTCGTTGTTTTTAATAATTATGAAAATCAATAATTGGTTTTGTATTTGTAAAATGTTTATCTTTTCGGGAATATTGATATAATAACAGGTATCATATTTAATAATTTTGCACATTAATTTTTTATTATGAAATAAATTATTTATATTTACACAAATCCGTAAATATATATATATATATGGTTGTAATACATATATGAAATAAAATATAAATTGTTACTTTGTGAAGCGTACTGTTCAAGCTGCTATCGGTTAAATCCCTCTTGACAGGATTTACACTTTAAAGTTTAAAGCTAAACTCGAAGTTAAATCTAGTACCAAAGCGCGAATATCTATCTATCAAATTAAAATTTAACTCACTTTTCAATTGAAAATATCAAGCGAGTCGATGCAGTGGATTGTCGTAGGCCAGATTAATTTCAAATATCCTGCCCAGTCAATATGGCAAAGTAATAACGATTTTTTTTTAAATTAAATATTAAAATTAAATACAAGAGAGTCTATAATTTCCAAATATACGAATAGATTCATCTTTAAAATATTAATAAAACATTAATGAAAATGTTCATGTTATTATTTCATCTTTCAAACATTAATAAAATGTTAATGAAAATGTCCATATTATTATCATTTTTATTAATATTTGCAATTAATATTATTTGAAAAATTAAGTATGGAATAATTGCTCCTGTTGTTAATTGCATTAATCATATATAAGTTCATATATTGCGATATAAGCTATATTGCAAAAAATAAAATCTTAAATTTGGCAAACAATAAAGTGCAAGCAATAAATAAGCGAATATGTACCGTATCGATACGCCGAGGCTCTTGACTTTGGTGTAAGTTCTTTATTACCTAACCGGATGTTTGCTCAAGTCGGAAGCGATAGTATCCATAACGTCGAAGCAGAACAAAGTGTAAGGGTGAAGCATAAAATTGAGTTAAGTTAGTGTGTAAGTTGTGAATATTGGCAAGATCCGAGGAATATATATACTGCTCCCCTTTTTAAATCTTCTTACATCGATGGCGCACTTAAAAAGTGGCTCATATTTATGAAGTTAACGTTTTTACTGGTATTTGTAAAGCTCCGTATCCGTACTTATTGCAAACTTAGATTTCCGTAAATTCTCCGTTGCTGATCAGTATGAAACATTTAAATTTGACGAGAAAGAGATAACGACTATTTTATAACAAATTGTGATTCTTCCTCTTCGTTAATGGAGAGAATCCAGCTTAAAAAAGTATGGGGCGTGAATAAAAATCCGATAGTATGTAGGAACTGACGCGTTTCTTGATTACCAGAATGGAAATGGAAATCTGGATTTCCTCGGAATGCCGGTAGAATTAGTAACGATCGTGTCGGCGATAATGTCACCGCGATGGAGAGGAATTTTAATATTGCGACTCTCAAACGCCCGCGAGAATGCATGCTTAATCTACCTCGGCGCGCCGAGAACACGGCGATTATTTCAATTTATCCCCGAAGGAATTCAAAGACACCCGTATTACAACTGTGACCGGAATTCGTTCAATCAATGTAATGCTTCCGCGAAATATTATTAATAACAGTAGCGATGCAAGAAAACGAGAAAATCTTATTCGTTCAAGTTTATTCGAACCTCGCTCCGACATGAATTTTAATTTGACATTAAATATTAAAAAGTGGCGACAAGGTTGCATTCCTTGAAACTTTTACCAAGAAAAACTCGAGTCTTTAAACTTATCAAAGAATCCGTTATCAAAATTAGAAATGGCATGATTGCGACACTTTATATAGTGTAACAGATAAATTCGATAAAGTAATTTTTTACTGGAGAGCTCTTCGAACTCTGTAAAAAGTTTTTACTGATCAACCATGATAGCGAAATGGGATCATGTTCCTGTGCCGAACTTTCGGCTGAGCGTAATTATTTACTGTAGGGCACACTCGGTATAAATAAATTAGTAGGATCGTTTTTGGACGAGCCGTTAAGGCAGTAGTAGCAGCTGAGGCTCTCGCAGTTGCTCGTAGTCGAAGGAGGACTTCATGACTTTAAGGGCGAAACAACGGAGCACACGGGGATACGCGTGCTAATGTTCCAAGTGCAGTTATCTAAGAATGACTTTTAGGGGGACCGGTGTTCCAAAACTATCTCACGAACATCCGGTTGGCGGAGATGCTTGAACTAAAGATGCGGACGAACGCGGAAGTGATATTGGTGTAAATGCATGCGCGCGCGCGCGGCAGAGGTGCGAACGAGATTTTCTGCGAGATTAAATGGAAGAGGAATCAACTGCGAAATATGCATCGGGAGATGCCGGGGTTCGGTGTTTGGAGAGAAAAAAAAAAGATCGTTCGGAATTGGCCGTTCCATTTATTCGACGATAATATTCCCTCATCCCGTCATCACGCAAGCATGAACTGTTTAAAAAAAGACGATTATATTAAATTTATGCGATTACATTTTAGCTCCGATTTTCAAACAAATATTTCACGACGAGTGTTGACGAGAGATATTCTCTCGTTGCACATTCAGCGCTAAATATTACAATAAGCAGATTCCGGGAGTGTGACAATCGTGTGTAGTACTATTCAGATGTGACAAAAATCGAATAGATAGGCGTAACTTAACGCCGATTAACTGTAAAATAATAAAGTAAACTCGCTATAATAAATCTTTCTATCGTTGCGCACATGAGCGTGACGATAAATATTTCGTTCTCGCGAGAATTGAAGTATCGCGTGAAGCAGCAATGCGAAAGTATTCCTCGAGAGTCGCCACATCTTTATTTCCGATCGGTAGACGAAAGGATTATCTAGAAATTGATGGATCACCCGTTAGCGGGCGCATCCTGCCGGCTGCAAATAGTCGCTTGTGGCCGCCGGGGGGTAGGTCGGGGATCAGAGGGTTGGTAACGCGGACGGGACGAGGTATAAGGTGGTGCCTTCAGCCACGAAGAAGCGCAGTGAAGCGAACACGTGATAAGGGCCACCCCCGACACCGCAGCTCTACCGTTGTTGGAGTAGTGGGATGGCCGCAGGGTTACCGGGGATGGGACCTCGGGTGCGAAATCGAAGGGGCTAGCCTCAATTTATTCCAATATTTAGAGCGAGAGTCGAAAGAATTAGCTCTCTGGTGGGCCCCGGCCTTTTCCACACTTTCTGGTCTCTCGCTCTCTCTTTCTCTCTCCCTCTTTCTCAACATTTCGCTCCATCTTGTTGGTCCATCGGACTTTCAACGAGTCGTTTATACCACTGCTTTACCCCTTTCAGGTCGGTGTTCATTGTGAAGTCGTTTGGGGTGAAACTCACCACCGGGAAGACACCGGACTTCCAACCTTTACTACCGCGATTGGATGTTTTCAAAGTCGCCGAGGGAATTCTGTGAGTCAAATTTTAGAAAGGAGAGTGAGAGAGGACGGATGGGGAGAACGAAGGAGGGAGAGAAGCAGATACCTCGTAGATATTTCAGGAGGAAATGTTTCTGATGCTATTTGCCGAAGGATCAGCCCGTTCGCGCGTGAGTAGCAATTCTTGAGCTCACGCAAACGTCTGATAGTCGATGCATCGATCGTCGATGAAGAGATCTTTTTACATTCGATTCCGCGTATCGCAAAACAAACGTTTACGTAATGGGATTCTTTGCCATTCCCTCTTTTTTGATATCTCAGTCAATATCCGAGAGAAAAGTATATAACGAATAAAAGAATAAATATTTTTACATGTATACATAATAGAAAAGCTAAATTGCCTAAAAACATATCTCGCACAATTTTATACCGATTTATTTAGACACAAATGAAAGGCTTCCGGATGAAAGCCGCGTATTGGATCAGCATTGTGCCTATCCAATGCGCTGATTCAATACGCGGCATCCATCTGAAAGCCTTTGATGTTTGTATGACATGAATGGCTGCGAAAGCCTTCAAATTAGACCTATTTAGATGTTAGATATTTATTCGCAACGATATCGTGCGAGCGCGGGCAAACCTGTCGTATTCTTCTTGTCGATCGAATTCCATTATCGCGTAATTCGGTGCCGGGAATTTGAGCGTAAAATAGTATTCGCCGAAGTTATCATCTGTAGAAGAGAGTAACGCGCGCGAGCTCCTCGTCTGATTTATCCGGCGGAACGACCTTTCGGGGCCGGACCTTGAGATATTCTGCCGCAAAACTTTGCGCGTCCGCGAAATTATTACACCCTGCCGCGAGAAGAACGAAGAAACTTACGGAGGAAAATTCTTCCACCGTGCAAACTCCTTAGGAACAGTGGCTATAGCTACTAAAACGACATTATACATCAGTAATCATCGAGCGATTATCTGAAAGCCATAAAAGAAAGAAATAGAAAGAAGGAAATTTCATTTTATCGCGAAGAAATGGATAACTGTCTGACAGTAAAAATGCAATCGTATATTATTGTAATAATAATATACTTGTGCCATTTCATATATTCCCTTTCTCTTTGACTTACAGTACACAATTATACATATAATTATATATATTATAACTACATTATACTACATTTTTTTAATATGTGTAGCTTTTTTATTTTTTCTGCAATTGTACGATTATCAATTATGACGATGTATAAAAGTGCTCTCCTGATATTAAATTTTCTTTTAATTAATGGTAGAAGGTTATAAGAAAATAATCTCGTTATTAACACCCAAATATAATTAACGAGATTGAGAATCAGATAGAGATATCATCGCCCTCTGAACTTCGTCATAGAGGAGATGTTGCGCTGCATTCTGACTCAGCATCCAGGCGATGTTATAACCCCGAGGTTCAAATTTATTATCAGCCTCGGAGGAATTTTCTCTGAGCTTATTTTGACAAGCTTTCGCCGAGGTTAATTCCATTCGCGTACTTTCCTTTCCTTCTCCCCTCCCGTGCTTCACCGATTCCATGGAGCTTTTTTGAAAATTGCCTCGATTTTACGCGCGCTCCTGATTGCGTCATCCGTCGTGAAATCCTTTTATGCTCTTCAAATCTTCACCGGGGGCTTTCGCGAGGAAGCTCGCTGAAATTTCTTTTCATGGTCACCGTCATTTCCCGCAGACCGCCACTGCCTCGGACCGCTTCCGAGGTTTTCCCACGCTATCGTTTAATTCTCTCGGTTCGCCTTTTTTCCGCCTAATAAACGCCGTCAGCTTCTTGACAGATCCCGAGCAGTCAGCAGCTACAGCTCGACTTTTTCATTTCCATTCTGCTTTTTAAACTTTCGCAGTTTCCCCTGCATCCCGCGCGTTCAACGTTTTCCGCCTACGACGAACACTTCCCATTTCAAGGTTGATTATACTTTCAGTGGAGCGTTAGACGACGAGGATTCTTCAAATATGCATAGGAGTTCTGGTTCTATACTATTTCTTCATTCTGGTAAATCCGTTTTCGAACTAGGACGGAGGTCCACATTGTAAATTGCAATTGAGGCTTGAGGCAGGAATATATCTTGTATCAAGTTTGCTAAGTTTAGTGCAAGAAGATAACATCCCACGATAACATCTAGGTATATAATTTTAACATAAAAACTAAACAGTATTGCATAATAAAATTATCTCAATTTGTTATGTATACATATATGCACAATTTTTATATATTAGGCTGTTAAATATTGAATTATGAAAAACACTATTTAACGAGAAAAATAACGCAACTGTGAAGATAATTGTTTATTGTAGTTTTTTCGGCACTGAATTCAATTCTATTAATTTATGTTCTGTCACATTATCCTTTTTAGAAATTTGCGATTACAGTTCCAAAAAAAGCTATTTTGGTATATACATATACATATGATGTGTTGCAGAAGTTTTATTGCAATCAAAATTAAATAGTCTTAGAATTTCTAGCTCTTAAAAGAATTTATTGTGTCGGTTATAGTTGAATAGATATTTGTGATTAATATAAAGTTTATTGCTTCAAAATTACGACTTATATAGTGTAATAGACTCTATTATAATGGATCTTACGTTATTTTTACAAATATCTTTTTAACCATAATTTAAACAAGAACTGGAGATCCTAACAATATAATTAATTTTAATAAAACTTCTTCAACACATACCTTTATTAATATGTCAAAATATCCTAAAAAATAGTTTTTTTATTTTAACTGCAAATATCTCGAAATTGTGACGTGATAGAGCAATTTGATGGGACCATATTCAGCGTCCAGAAAAACTATTTACGAAACAATTATTTCGTTTTCATGCTCGAAAAAATTATTTCGTGAAACAGTAAATAAACGAAAATATTGAGTTGCTTGTTGCGAAAGATATTTGGAAAAGATACAAAAAATGTTTTTATCCATCTTGCTTGCTTTTGCTCTAACGACTAAGCGTTACAAATATATTAAGCAAAGCAAATTATAAATATTTTTTTTTCTTTAATTTTTTTTCGCGATTTGTCTCGGGTCTCGTCGAGTGATTGCGGTAATTTTCAATCCGACGCAATATAATGCAGTATCGTTCAGAAAGTTCACGGCTCGGAAACCGAGAGAACGATCAGCATTCTAGACGTCGCACTTGTCGCCGACCACTTGGTAACGTTACCTGCGGTTCTCTAGGCAACGCAAATTATAAGTTCTGCCCTTGAGGTAGGCGAACGACTCAATTTGATAGTTCGACACCGCGCTTGAATCTAATTGGTTTCGCTTACACGTGACTGCGTTCTCGCGTTTTCGCTCGCGTGCGTTAATAGCTCTCGGATTTAAATGTCGCCATCCGAGCAGCGGTAGCGGAAAAGAACGTGGAAAGCTCCGATATCCGTAAATTACATGCATAAGTTCGTTAGAAAAGCTTAAGCTCACGCAAAAAGCGTCGGGAACGAATCCTAAACTCGCTTCAAAAAAGCTTACGTTAAAAGCATAGTTAGTCGAGTATGATCCACTTCGCGCGATGCCACTTTTCACGGAAATGTAATATAATTTCAAACTGTTTAATTGATCCCGACGATGGAATCTGAAAAATCGAATTAAAGCGCACGTCAAATAAATAATCCTTTTGCTACTGTTCGACGAGCCAGTGTAATCACTTTGCCGTAATTGCTTCTCATTCGCGTTTGTTTCAAAGCCTATTTTAATACAATCCACGCACTATTGTCGAATTGAATTGAGCTGCAAACGTTTTGACGTGTACTTTGATTCGTTTCGATATCACTGCGTATACCTCCGATTTAATTGGCGCCGCGAGATTTAATTAGCATCTAACTGTCATGTCGTCAATCACTTAATTTACGATTAAGCCTCGATATTCTTGAACATTACGACGGATTAAACGAGAGTCCATTCGTAATATCATTTCTACGCGAAGATAGTAAGCTGGTTCAGCAACTGCACTTTCATATGGTAATATTTGGATTCGAATTAGGAGGAAGCGCCGTTCGCATTAGGTTAATTGCTACTCCACGTCGCAAATAATTACGCTACTATCAAAGTGTTAAATGACCAGCAGCATATGCAATATTTCCATGCACGGAGAACGGGAGTTAGTTATTCCCTTTATCATCTTGCGCGCTGTTGTAAATTCTTAAATCGTTGAAAACAATAATATATTTGATGGATGAAAATCAATTAATGTAAAATAATTTCACCGGAGGGATCTGTTTATGAAGTTAATTGATGACATTCAATGGAGATTTTAGATATTATTAATAAAACAAAATTTAGTAATGTGTTACTACAGTAGTCGATACTCATTCCTTACAATTGATTTACTTTTGATCAGCGCGCGTTTTCTTTTGGAAAACAATGTCGACGACTGATTTCCCGCCCGCGACGTTTTGATTTACACGAATTTGAATTTATTTCCGTAAAATCGGCAGGCCGCGCGACAAACGTTTCCGCCTGCGGAATACCGGCGCGTCAAATTCGCGAATAATAGGTAGATCCGGCGTGTCAGTTCGTCGTTTGTCTATAAGCCGACAAGGCCCAGACGGGCGTGCTTTCGGGACACGCGAGACTTTTCTCTCCGCGCGTTTTCCCAATCGCGTGTCCACGCGATCGATCCCTAATCCCCCCGTCACGTCGTCGACACGTCGACGCGAGTGGAAGCGGGAGCGGGAGCGGGAGCCCCCGCGTCCACACAACTTCGGCCGTCGTATGCTGCACGAAATTGGTGGGCGTAACGGCCAGTTTCCGTGGCACGAAATCTCGCATTACGTTTATACGGCGGCGTATATTGCGCGCGCCCGCCCTCGCGTAATTCGTAACGCGAGCCTCACGAGACGATGCATATTGCGCGAATACTTGTCCCCGTAGCCGACGAGAGAATGTCCACAGACAATGTAATCCTACCCCAGTGCGGGAAAGTGGAGAAGGAATAGAAAGAGAAGAGGAGGAGGAAGATGGTGCGGAGAAGGAAGAGGGACGAGGAGAAGGCGGAGCGCCGCCGGAGAGTACGGTTAAGTATATTACAGAAATTGCCGCGGGTGACTGGTCCATTTGTAAATGAGATTGAGTCACCGGTTACGGCAGTCCCTCGTCGTCGGAATATGCACTTGCTAACGGAGAGCCCGCGGCTTACGTGAAACCTGAGGAGAGAGTAAGAGCTGTATGTAACCGCCGCGCTGCTATGAATGAGTCCGCCGTGTAACGAGTAAAAATTAGATTTACGTTTAAGACGAGAGAAAGAGAGAGAGGGAAGGAGAATGGAATGCACCGGGAATGGGATTTGCCCTCCAGTTCGCCGAGAATATCGCTCTTACACGAATAAGTATGTTTCGTTGGGGATGATTATTAAACTTTCCATTATCACAGTTTATCGAAGTTCCTTTTACGAACAACGATAAATATAAAATGTAATTTAAGCGTAAACTTAAGCTTTGCATGATTCTCGAATTCAAGAGTTTTCGCGAAAGCTCTTCTTATCAAGTACCAAAGATATAGATCAGAATGTTGGACGGCTACATTTAGCATTGAATTTGCATCACGAATGAACTATATTTGCATTTTTTAACTTTTCTAACAGATTTCCCCGAATGGCGCGAGAGCCTTTCCCATTGAAGTTAATAAATCCAAATGATAGGAACGCTCCGCGCGCACGGACACTCGCATTGTGCGATTTCTGTTGTGTGTGAGAAAGAACGCAGTATCTCTCGGATCATACTGATGGATGGAGTGCAATCTTCTCGGCCAGGGTTCTCACAGAAATAAGACCACTTTCCCTCCGTTATCGTGCGAGTCACGCGACGTCGTTTTCACTTTTTTTTCTCTTCTTTACTTTTTATAAACATCCATTTCTCCGCGTGGTCAACGAGCAGCTTGAAGCCAACATTTTCCATGCCTTCAGCATCGAGACACGAGTTAATTAGCACTCCGGGTCTTGTTTTCCACCCTTCCTCGCGCGCATTTTTATGAAGCCGGGTGTGTTTATACGAGTAGTCGTTAACCAGCACGTAAAGCCACCCTGAGACGCGAGGGATTTTTGGCGCGTCGCGGGGATGTAATGAAACCGACCGTAAAGAAAGTAAGATATTACTCGCTCTGGTATATCAAAGCAACCATTTTAAATTATTCAGAAAATATCGCATGAAAGTAAGTAGAGAGATAAAAACTGTACGAGCCTGAAGGATCCTGTATAGAACTCTAATTTTACACGCATATATAGTTCTCTCGTGCTGCAGAAGCATGGTTTCCTCGTATCAAATAGTGATGCTGCACGCGTCGAGATCGCGATCGTCGAGATAATGGGAAATATAAAAAAGGAAAAGGAGAAACAAGGAGACCGCGCCGGAGAAGAAAGCGATTCTCGCGGAATAATATTTCTTAGGGGTGAGAAGTGTTGCAAGGGTGATATCCTGATCTGAACGTAACTATACCCCTAGGGAGGCGAGAAATGAAATTCCTAGCTATCTCGGTACGTGGTCAAAAATAAAGTGAGACTCTTTACTCGGTCGGCCACGTGTAATGGGGTGGAAGAGGCGGAGAACTTTCGCGGAATACCGAGCAGAAAGCGGGAAGGACTCCAATCTTACCGTGCACCTGTGTGTGTATAGGCCGACTCACGAAACTACAGTAGTGAGATATTTTTTAGATACAGGATAAACCAAACAGTACGACGCGTAGAAAATAGAATTGACAGAATTGCATTATTAATACTTCTTATTAATGAATGTTATTATTGATATTTGAATATTAGAAAATACTCGATTTCTAAATATTGCAGTATTATCATATACTTCTATTTATATTATTTGAGATAAATACGAAGTAACATTTTGTTCGTATACAATTTACAACGGTAACTTATAATTTAATAATTTACGATAGTAAATGCAAACTCCGGTACAAATTCCGGTCAATCGCGAAAATCGAGGGAAATATATTATCGATCTTGCAAAGAGAGTCCGACGACCTTCCTGCGCGTTCATTTAAGGATAGATGAAGACTCATCGTTGCTGCAGGGCAGGCGAAATTTTTCCGACGTTAAGCACACTCGCAGATATAGCGGAGTGGTCTCGAGGGCTTGAAATGAAAAAAGTTCGCGGCACGTGCTTTCCACGCGCGAGGAAGGAAGCGCGAATAATCCGCACGGGCGATTTGCTAAATCGGATCTTTTCTCGCGCGCGGTCGCTCGCTCGCTCGCTCGCTCGCGCGGTAAGATCGATGGATCTCGCTTTCTCGCTCGTTTCCGACCTCGAGCGAGTGTCTCACACAGCCTTGTCCTCGAGGACCTGTACCTGAGACGTGATCGAAAATATAATGGGGTAGTTATATGCGAGTGAGGATACGCGAGGGGTATTTTCCGTCTCGCGACGATAAAAAGAGTAAAAAAAAGAAAAGAAAAGGAGAATCGTTACAAGCGAAACGATCGTTTCACTCGATCGCGCCTAACCTCCTCGGCCTCCTCTCTCTCTTCCTTCTCTCGCCCCCCTTCACATCATGAAAGGACTGAAATGCGTAGCAAGGATCTAGATGGTTTATAGGTGCAAAACGGGTAACGGTTGCCTGCCGTGGCATTAATGTTGGGATTAGGTCGAGGCCGTTAGTCCGCGCCGATGCCGGCGGGATGCGATGCGAAACTCCACCCTGAACTGGCAGCCTGCATTCCAGGATCGAACACGGTTTCCTGGCGGAACCATCGGCGCGGAGGGCGGCACGAACCGCCAGCCTCCTCTCTTTCCTTCCCTTCCGCATTTCTCTCGGCACGCGATCCTCGCGGGCGTTCATCCGAACGCCAGCGCTGGCTTCCAGCCACTCTTTAAACAGTCTAGTGGCAAGCAGAGGCGGGTGACGAGACGAGAGGGTGCAGGAGAGGCTGCCGAAGAAGCAACGGGACGGAGAGGAGGCGGACGGTGAAGAGGGAACCCTCTAATGGGATATCGATATATTCATGGAGGCTCATCTCCAGCAGTCTCCTTTTCCCACCTTGAGAGAGCAACGGGTATCCCCACTCTCTGATGCATGTCGGGGTGAGATAGGATGCCAGGCTAATTGTTTTTGCTCTCCTCCCACAGCTCTCGCCTTCGTCGCCTCTCTCTCCCTCTCTCTCTCTCTCTCTCTTAAAGATTGTATGAGTATGATCTCCTTCTCCAGCGTTATCTCTGTTCCTTTTCGACTTCCTGCTTATTCCTACTCTCCGTCTACTCTTTCTTCTTCCTCTTCTCTTCGTCTTCTTCTTTTTGTTCTTACTGCAAAGAGGTAGAACCACAGGCGGTCGAAAGGATCGTCGACGTTCAGCAGATCGCTCAATGCCCTTGCTTCTTCTTAGTTTGCAATGCGAACTTCTCCGACGATGGTTCGTCTCTTTCCGAGTGGGGTAATTAATATTCAGGGAGGCAGGCTGCGATTGTTCGTCAGACGATGTTACAGCTTGGACTTTTTACTATTACCGTTATCATCTTTTACGTATTGTCGCTGTCGCGCTTCGCGATTTGTCTGTACTTTTAGCATAAGAAATATATATTCACAAACAACCGTGACAAACAACAAGAGTGAAATAAGAAATACTCAACCGAGATTATAATCTTGGCATTAAATTTTGAAATAAATTTGCACTTAATACCGAAAACATGGTTATATAATCGTAAAGAAATTTTACGTTCGTTATATTTATTACATAATTGCTACAAAGAAGAAAGAAGGAAGGATAAACAAGACACACAAATTTATGGCTTGTTAATTTAAGTGTATTACATACATTTTATAATTTTGTATTATTTTTGTATAATTTATTAACTCACAAAAAAAGTCAATATTATGAGAAACATCATTTGATGATGATGATTTACGTTTTGCTAAGGCCTCGGATGTAGAAAAACTGTAGAAAATGTCAAGGGGCGTGTAATACGATGCGACAAATACATCGGATCGTGGCTCGAAGAAGGGTATCAAGGGATTAAAAGGGAAAATCGTGGGCGCCAACCGAAAGCGCGCAAGTTCGTTGCGCTGCGATCCAATTCCCGTCCGACTCGCGGGCATCGGAGGTATTCTACCAAGTTGATTGAATCATCCGGTTCACGATTCCTTCCGACATTCTGCTCGGATTGTCGGTAAAGCACTCTTACCGCCCGCGCAATCTCGACGGATTCCTAGGCTCGATCAACACTCGGGGAAAGCTCTGCCGAGCGCTTCAAGTTTACACGTGCCCTACTATACACACGGTGTACGAAACAAAGCACCGGGCTTTTGCTACACGCTGCCCATTACCTTGATGATTGATGATTAATAGAACCGTTTCCATGCACTAATAAGAAAAATGTAACGAATAACAGTGCATTCTATCTATGAGACGAGATTGTCCAAAAGATGTCGAAACTTCTATTAATTGAACAAACATATTGATTGTGATTAAAAGATTTATTTTACCGTTTAACAAATAGGAATTGTGATTTATAATGTCACGATTAAATAACGTGTTTTTTTAAAATTGTACATATGATTTTTACTAATTATCATAATGACGATTTCGAATCTAGCGTTATTTGGAAAAATACACAGTTTAAAGCAAGGATTCTACATTACATACATTCACGTAATATGAACCGCATGTATTATTTATATGGATGGATTATATATATATATATATATATATATATATAACTTAAAATTTTTAAGTTTTAATCCTTTTATTTTTAAATTATTATTATAATTATTATTATGTATTATTATTCAATAGCTAATTCATTTTCTAATTATTTAAAAAAATATTTGTATTTTTGTGTATTCGTGGCAAAAGCTTGTGCATAAGCAATTAATAAAAATAAGTTTATATTTTGAAAACATTTAAAGAGATTTTTCTATATATTGTTTTGTAACTATGCATTTTGCAATTTTGTATAATGTTACTTGTATTATAAAGCTATTATGTTTAATAATAAAAATTATAATTTTTTATTTTTGGTAAAATCTACATTTCAAGTTCTAATTTTACAAGTTGTTATTGTATTTGTGATAATTTTTTTCATTGAACTGTAATGATAATAAATGAAAAATGATATTTTACGTTATCGAGAAATTTTTTAATAGATATCAGTATGACAGTATAAATAGCACATATATGCTATTTATACAAATATAAAGTTTTTATAGCTATATAAAACTGTAAGGTAAAATTATTACTATAATACCTACATATTTACAGATATGAAAATATAGATTGTATTAATATTTTATTTCATAATTCATAATATGTAGCCATAGAGTAGAAATAAAAGGGTTAACAAAAATAAAAGTTAAAACAAATTTAAAAAGTAAAACAAGAATTTATTTTTTTTGCTTAAAACAAGTTTATGCAAATTTTTTATCTTGGTATCACAAGGATTGTTGTGTTTCATTATTATAATCTAACACAATTATATGAGACTGATTTATCGCGTTATACGAGTGCCACAATTTTTCCGTCGCGTTATAAATCCGTGTTATACGAGTACCGCGTTACAGTAGTCTGTCTACTACATTTTCTTCTAAAACTGATTTTTTACCATTGATCTTTTTCGTGTTAAGTATTCCATTGACACAAGCATCAGGCGACAAGTAGCTATTGTCATTTTGATATAATCCGTTGTATCAACAATCGCATTTCCAAATACGACCGATTGTCTTTAGGCAAGTCGAGAAGTGCATTGGCCCGCCGGTCAGCGGACGCGTTTACACACCAAGTTGCCGTAAATCAAAGGGTGTGCATGCCGGAAATACCACGGTCGCGTGGAACAGAGCCCGCGGCCGCTAAACACGAATCTCGCGCGATCAAAATGTAATGATCGTAGCTGCGCAGAGTGCCGACAACTTGGCTCGCGAGCATTATCGATTGACTCCAGGCGTCGACATCGCGTCGCTAATTATCAGAGCATATACGCGAAATTATCGCTGTACCGCACCCCTTAAATACCGCCGGAAAGAGCTCCGGTGCTCAGCTGGCCCGGTACGACGTGGCGCGTTGCGCTGCGTGAAAGCAGTTAGCGGCCGGGGAATTGGTAGCCTCCGGCTGTTTAACTCGCCTGTTCATTCTCGCTATAGAATATCGTATCCACCACGACCACCATCGTGTTTGCCCTGTCTCTCTCTCTCTCTCTCTCTCTCTCTCTCTCTCTCTCTCTTTCTGTCTTTCGCTTTCTCTCTATTCTGTTAACATAATGCCACACCGATATATTCAAGAGCGCCATCAAGCCGCGTGGAGCAGCGCGCCCTTCTCTACGAAGCCACCACAGCAGGTAGCACGTTTCGTGGAATTTATGGGGACTTTTGAACGGGTCCACTCCATTATTCGTACCGAGAATTATTCTCGAGACACGACGAATACGCGGTAGAACGAGCACGGTCACTTCCGGCTCCTTCGCGCTCCTTTTCGCCTCCTTTCCTGTCTCTCGCTCCAGCTCTCACGAGCTCCTTTCCGTTTTACCGGAACCGCGCCCGCCGGCACTTCAGGAAAGTATCGTGCTTTCCGAGCTTTCCAGTGACTAATTAGAATAAAGTCAGGCGCGAGCTTGCCGCCCCCGGGGCGGAATAAGGCGTCTAATCCACCGCAATTTCCCGCGGCGGCGATTCCGGATGATTACGCGGAATCGCGCGTGCGCGCGGGGGCGATTCTCAGGAATTGCTCTCGCCGGAAATTGGACGTTTCTTCTCTTTTCCGCGACAGTGCGACCGTCGTTATTGTATTCGCGATAGGGCGCCTTATTTAGCATTTAGTCGTTACGTAATGAAGTAGTTCCAATCTTCTCCTTGCTAGAAATATTTCAGCGCGGCCATTTTCGTTGATGGCAGCCAGCGGAAAGAAAAGCCATTATCTTCCTGCCGCGTGATACTTTATTTCGTTTCGCAAAGTGTTTTCTCGGCAAATAAAGCCGCGCTTCCCATTGCTTTCGACGCGTTGCGCGCTTTCAGAGTAAAGCATAGCCTTGGCCTGCGTCGTCAAAGAAATCGTGGCCCACGGCCATACGGGACAAGACACTCTCCGCGAAGAGTCCTCTTTCGACCTGTCTTGTGCAATCTTCCACAGTGTATGTGTTGCGAGAAAGAGGAAGCAAAGTAAGGAAAATCGCCGCGGACGTCCGGCAGGGATTGCGGAGATTCGAAGGTCGCCTCGCGAAACGCGTCAAGTCCAATAAGCTTCGAGTCCACTCTCTCTCGTAAAGCGAAACTTTATAGTTATTTCATCATTTTCTACGCTCACCGTCTAACTCTCTCTCTCTCTCTCTCTCTCTCTCTCTCTCTCTCTCTCTCTTTCACCCCCCTCGTGAGATTTCACGAGCTCGTCTTTATACGCGGAATCCCTCTGTAATCTTTTTGTTTCACGTGAAATCACGTGAGATTTGAAAAGATCCAAGCTAGCTACCCTGATCCTTGAGACTCGAGCTGAAAGCCTTGGGGCGCGAATAAACATCAAAACGATGAGATTATAAGCGGGCGAGGAGAAAATATTCCTCTAAATTTATGACGATACCTCACGCATCTTGATAACTCTAGAATAAGAGAGAATCTTAGGAAATATCTCTAGCAATATATGTCGCAGTTAAAATTATTTCAATTAAAAATTCTTTACAAGCAAGAGTTATACGTGTAGTTTTCTAAAAGGT
This sequence comes from Tetramorium bicarinatum, assembly GCA_928718305.1. NCBI lineage: Eukaryota > Metazoa > Arthropoda > Insecta > Hymenoptera > Formicidae > Tetramorium > Tetramorium bicarinatum. The sequence goes on from OV788321.1 coordinate 7,654,666, forward strand.
ATTTTTACAAACTTTGAAATTCTTTCTCGATGTCCCAGTTTCTTCACAGACGAAAATAAGTATATTACGAAAGGGGAATGGGGGAATAAAGTATATATCCGAGTTAGTCAACTCTATAAGAGTTATCGATTCGATCAACGCGCCAGTTGACAGAATCATCTTGTGGCGTATCTTCCACCACCGCAACCCTATGGGGTATTGTTCACGCTGGCAGAGATTGTCGGACGGCGAGTTCATTTTCGGAAAATAACTTTTTATGAGCGATCTGATAAGTTTTCTTACTCTCTGAACGGCGGCGGGAGAGATTTTGCGGATACGATAAGTTCTTACTGCCGAGGCAACTCCCTGTTGGCGAGGGTACCAAAGAACGAGGGGTCATTCTTTATCATAAGGGCGAAACGATCCTTCGACATGGACCTAAAAGAAGAGATAGTGCATCATGTCACGCGACTTCACGTTGTACTTTAATGCCATAATCATTTCAACAGTGACGTAAAAACATTGTAATTTTGTTATATAACTAATCATGCTAATTAATAATATAAAAATATGGCTCATACTATAATATTGATACCAAAGTGATATAAGAGTAAGAATTTTTTACATTCCTCATTAATAATAATTCTACATTATTCTAGATATTTCAAACGATAACGTCACGGGCGCGTGTATAAATCGCAATAATATATTTATGAAATATGGAGATATGACTAGAAATTTTTCGTAGTTGATATTTCTTCATTATGAAGAAAGGAAGCTTCTTCTCAATTTTCCCGGAGACAATCGCGCGCGTGAAAACCGCGCGACACGTAAGATGGAAACAGAGTACATTATTGGAAGACGGGCTAGCCGGGACTTTGTGAAATTTCGCACGAAGTATCCTCTACTTTCTTCCGACAATAATTCTAATTCGCTCGTTATTTACCGTGAAACTTTAGCAACTGCACTTCCAGTAATAACCGCGATTACTCGAAAACTTCGGTGCTTTCTGGTCTCGCTCAGAATCCTTCTTAAGGAGATTCTTCCTAAAAAACATTCTCCGGGACTACTCGAGCGCAATGTGACTTTCGTCAAGCGCCAATCTGCGCGAGTACAGTAAAGAGTTTTTTTTGTACGTATTTTTTGTTTTTGCTTATTTTTTTCGGAAAATTCATATTAATATTAACAAATGTCAAATGATTTTTAAGCATGAATACAACAAAGATTTTGCAGATTTTGAATAAAACACGATATAAAATAGAAAAGTAGATTAAAGAAAAATGAGCGAAATATACGATAAAGACATTAAATAATAATATTATTTAATCTAACAAAGAGAAGTGAAAAATAGAGTAGTAAAAAATAGAACGTTTCACCTTTCATAGTCTTCTCTTTGTCAGAAAATAACTTATTATTTAATATCTCTATCATTTATTTCGCTCATTTGTTTACCTATGACCTTTCCTATTTAGCTTTACAATCAGGAGCTGATTTCTATTTTAGTTTTTTACGTAGGATGTTAAGGAAATAAAAAGGCGCGAAGGAATAACGAGAAAAGCTGATTTAAATAGCAGTGCGAGGTTTAATAATTTGATATCAAAATAACTAAACTGACGGTTCTCTTCCTACTATATTCCTACGCGACGACTGCGTTTATATTGCTTCTCTAGCATAACAGCGAACCACCTGAAGATATTTCGCTGGAAAGGAAACAAGGAGGCGAAGATCGTGGAAGGTTGATTTAAACTACCGACAGGAATCCAGTTGTGTATTCAGATTCCGCGGATTTGTTTTCTAATGCCTGTCAGAACTCAGAAAGCTGTGCCATTCTTTCAAAGAGAGATATACAAAGTATTTTGAATCCTATGACGATTCAATTTTGCTGCTAACAATAAGATAATTTGTGAATTTGATTTTTATTTGTAAATTTGACTTAATACGCATTTATAATACTCGTCGTACATCTAATTAACGCAATTAACACAAAACACTTCTTGCATTAAATTCTAAGAAAAGTCGTAATTGTCGACTTTTTAATTCCCAATGTATAGTAATCGAATGTTGAAGTGAAATTCTGGTAAAGTACGTAGATAGATAGTTGCGACTTATTATAACTTGTCAGTTTAGTTCGCCTAGCCTAGTTAATGGATAAAGCGGGTGCTCGTAAATGGATGAATATACGATGCTCCAAATTCGTCAATTGCATTTGCGAAAAGAATGAAGTGTCCCGAAAAGCCGGAATGGCAAAGTTGAATAATCGCGAAGTTTTTCCTTTAATCTAGCCAATGCGGCCTCTTTTGCCTCTCGTTCCCTTAAAACTTCGTGCTCCTTTCAACGGGGATGAAGTGAGTGGTTTCGACTATTTAATAAAATCTTTTATGGATTTGTGCAACGTTGCTGCGCTACGGATCAAAAACTTGGAATTTCTTCGTGTTGACAATTTTTCGAGAATTGCTTTCTCGTAGTTTTTACCATCAGGAACAAACTACTACCTTAAGAGAGATTGAACTGTATACTGAATCTTCTAACAAGAACCTTTCTATCTAAGTGGCTCGCGACTTTTCCAAAGTTTCGCGTATAACGAAGATAAAATTTTGAGATTTATCTGCAAGCTGTATAATGCTAAAAACTTAAGGATTCTTAAAATTATGCAAATTATGATTGTGAGATATAAGTTTATATTAGGAAAATTAATTTTCAAACAATATGCACTTAAACCTTGATGAATATTTAATTTAAAATACAAAAAAATGTATCATATTAAAAAAAATGTAAAATTTAAAAATTATTTATATTAGAAAATTTTATTGTAGGTAGAACGACAAATTTTTACCTGCGTATGTCAAAATCTGCAAAGAAAAACTAGCACAAGTGATAATGCATTTTCCGTAGCGAATTTTCTGTTCGAAATCACTTATGAGCAGTCGCGATGTAACCGTCAACATCATAATTCCTTATCGGTATGCGGGCTTTCTATTTGCCAATCGCACCACGTTCCCCAAGTTTGTCACCGAGAGAGAACGCGAGTATTATATTATAGTGATCGCGACTTGTCATGGCGGATCTCTAACGGGGAATTGACATCAATGGGACAATAATTAATTTAATTGAACACAAGCATTAATTCTTATAGCACAGGCATAATAATTGTTCTCGTAAGATATTGAAAATTGCACCACAAAATACATATAAACTACTAAAAGTTTTCTACGTTTGATAGAATATTCATTTTACATTTGCGAACAAAAGCGATTATCCAATTTCAATGTCTCATATTAAACGCTTGCGATTAAACAGCATTTGATTATTATTCGTGACTGCTGATTTGTATTCGCGAAAGCGTAGGAGTACCGGTTGAACAAAAATATGAGGCTCGATATTAATATTGAAAATTGCACCACAAAATACATATAAACTACTATAAGTTTTCTACGTTTGATAGAATATTCATTTTACATTTGCGAACAAAAGCGATTATCCAATTTCAATGTCTCATATTAAACGCTTGCGATTAAACAGCATTTGATTATTATTCGTGACTGCTGATTTGTATTCGCGAAAGCGTAGGAGTACCGGTTGAACAAAAATATGAGGCTCGATATTAATTCTGAGCAATTACCTCTCACTTTTCGTGATCAATGAAAATCTGATTTAATCTGGTTTCCATGTAAATGCGCATTACTTGCGCATTACGCACGAGCAAATTGTTCATTTGATCGTACATAAAATCTTCATTTTTCAGCTGCCGTCACTTGCTATATTTACTGACATATCTTTTTAGATAGTAATATAACTTATAAACGATTATATAGACATATTTGTGCTTTATCATCTTTTAACGCTTTTAAATATTAATATTATCCTATTGATTTTTTTTTGTTAAAATCATATAAAATATTAATCAATATTAATTATTATCATATTGCCTTTTTATCACTTTATTATGAATATATATATATATATATATATATATATATATATGCAGAATCTTTTATTTGGTAATTGTATGTGGCAGAGTAAAGTGCATTATTGTGATTTCCTTGCAATTCTCTTTGAAAATTCACGATATTGGCCCAGTGTCTTGTCAATCTCTTTTTGAGAAAGAGAGAAAGAGACAGGGGAATGAGAGGAAGAGGGGGGCATATCTATCGTCCTAATCAGAGCGTACTCGAGTGACGCGCGAATCAGCTGGAAGATCGCTGGTATATAGTGTTGTTCCTGTCGCCGGTTGATGCTGCTGTTGGGCGAATGGTATAACGCTGGCACGTCACGTCGCCGGAAACTGGGTTCTATCGATTTCGTATCAGTTCCTGGCATCTCTTGCGGGATATACACAACTGCACGTTTGCACATATGCACGCACCCTCGCACGCATCGCCAGAAGTGCAGCTATCATATGTGTTCATAGCACATATGATAACTGCACTCACACAACACCACACACAAAACACACACACACACACACACACACACACACACACACACACACACTCTCTCTCTCTCTCTCTCTCTCTCTCGCGCTCTCTCTCTCTCTCTCTGTCCCTCTGTTAGGGAAGAGGTAATAAAGCAAAGTGGAGAGGCAGTAATAGTGAGAGCGTAATGGGTGAGTCTCTACCTTCGACTTCGAGCGCCCTAAAGCCGTCCTAACGTCGCGTCTGCAATTCAGTTGTGAGTTCGGTGCTTGACTATTGTCCCCGACAGTCTTATGTAGGTCGTCTCGGATCAATCATACATCTCTTCCCGTGAATTATTAAATTAGTATGTTACAAATTATGAAAACATCGAGGATCCTCATTAAGCTGTCAATATTTTTGGAATACAAATAATGAAAAAAAAAAACATAATTTTAATGATCTCTCTACGAATCAATAGAAACGATAAAATATAAAAGTCATTTTAGCTAGTATCAACTATACAATACATAACCTGTTTTTTTAACAAGAATTTTACTCGAAATAATTACATAAAAAGTTAGATAAAAATTAATAAAAACGATATATATGAGAACTATCGAGGTTTAATATTTCCATTAAAAAAATTGATTCAACAGATTATTATTACAAAAATATGATGAAGTATCTCTTACGAGCCTCGCGCGGTTGAGAGTGGGAAAAGAGGCGCGGAGGGTCGTAGAAAGCCTTCTCATGTGGCGAGACTAAATTGAGGATTTCGTCGAAGAAGGCGCTCGCAATCAGTAAGCAGGCATGGAATCGTAAGATAGACTTACCTGAGCCGACGGAAAATGTCATTATCAGGCTCGGTGTCTCGTGAAACCGATTCGAATCGGCGCTCGTTACGCCGTCCCCGGACGGACGGATACTCGACCCCGTTGAAAGGATCTCGAGGGCGTCCTTTCAGACCAGCGATCCTTAATTAATCTGGAAATCGAATCAAGGAGAGGAAGGAGAGTCACAGAGAATCGGCGTACCGATAGATCGGATCGAAGGGTGAGGGAGGATCCGTTTGGTGAATCCGAGACGGTTTATGTGACCGTCCTACTCTTTCCTCGGGAAGATCGTTTTCTCGCTAACTTCTCCATTTATTGTTTACCCCGTTCCGCGGCTCCTCTTTGACGTCTTTAACTGCTCTTATCTCGCCGGTCTTTGTTACTTACGCAAATTATGTATATATCGAGTCACGACAGCTGTTCTCCACCGTACAAACATCGGCAAAGAAAACCATTTGAATCACGAGAGCCGCTCGACAAGCCATGTTGCTTCTGCTGCATGTATCGATTTATTCTTAGAACAATGGTCCCCGTTTATATATGTGACATAATTCATTTTCGATAAAATCGTTACGCTAAAGAGGAAGTCTGGTTCGCGAGAAATATACTAGCCAGGTTGATTAAATCATTCAAATCGTTTTATTACTGCAATCACTTCGACGATAACGACGATACTTTTGGATCGTGTAAAATTGCAGAACAAAAGCGCCGTATCCGTTACTTCAAACGTAAAATTGCAGAACTCTCGCATGCCTCGCTGAGGAAGATCGGATGTGGAGAATATAGTCGAATTAACCACATACTTATGCTACGTACATTGAGCCGTACTTAGGATTACGACCCGTATACACTTATGTTCCTTAAACGATATTTTCTGGTCTGACGAATGATAGATATGTTTCTCGGACGCGACGTTCCAGCCGCATTATCCTCCTCCCGACAAAATCGCTCGCGCGCGGCGCGTCCCCGTGAATCCCGATATATCTCCACGTTACTTTCATCGTGTTCTCCATCATTCTCCACAGTTCTTCCGTCCGGTTAATTATACACGACAATTTGTAATGCTAATTCACAATTATACACTATATACAATCGTCGTGCGCCCGCCGATCCGACCTACTTTACGTAGAATTGTATTGCTATCTCCAACTTATATACGATATACGGGGTGTTCTAAACACTGTGTACACATGCGAGCGAACGTATGGATTGCGCGAAAATTCGGGACGCACTGAAATGTGTATCGTACTCGATTGACACGTAGAGTAAAGCCGATGATGGTACCACGACGTTTTCCTGATTACGAGAACGCGTAGAGACGTATACACTAATTAGCACGTACTTTTAAAGGTATCGGCGCGCCGCGGATTCTCCAGCGTTGTCGATTGAACTAACGCACGTGGTCTGACATTAAACGCACAGGAGTCTGAGATTGTTGTAATGGAGCACGTGAACCACGGCCATCGTCCAGCAAGTTAGAATCGGATAGAGCCCGACGTTCGACCTTGAGCCCGATTTGGGGGGTTCTTGCGCGAGACGCTGGTTGCTGGCGGCGAGAGTGGCAATCTCGATGGTCTTGAGCGGCTGGTAATTAGCGATTCCTGGTAGTGTCGATTGACAGATCAGAGTTAGACTGCCAGTGGAAAAGTGTTGCCGATCCAGGCGCAATGTCAGGCCCAACCGCGTCGTGGAGAGCAGCCTTCCGTCTATGTTTTCACCCCGCAAGTCTTTAGTTAAGGCTCTATTTACCTGTTAAGAATCAGCGTCCGAGTTTAAAAGTGTAATTTGCGTCCGTATTAAAGTCCATATTTTAACTTTAAGCAGTAGAATTTTCCGTAGCCGCGTATTACCGAGATATCTAATTTGAAGAAAAATATTAAAATCTAATATTAAAAAAGATTGCAAAGAAAAATGTAATTTCGACTGCAAATTTAATCGAGTCTCTTGAAAGAAATGGTTACAGTTCTAAAATGTGATCTGTTATATCATTCTGTCTGACAATGAGTTACGATTTTTGTCAGTATTGCAATCCTGTTGCGTTTGCGCGAGTTTATTCTCGAGGAAATTAATTTGTAGCTCGTATAGCTCTGTATTTATTGAGACTTGAATGTGCGGCTGGTTAGCGAAATAAAAATGCCCACGCGAACTGGCCTCGCTTGACAAATTGTCGTTGAATAAACCGAGTAGTACCTTCTCGCGAATGACGTGCGCAGCGTAGCATTGAATAATGGGAGTTATGTGGTTCCTAGTTCGCCATACCCGCTTAACAGCCTGCGGAAGCGAGCTTTGGATTACGTTGCGCGATTAATTACAAAATTTTCGCTCGTTTCGTGTCTGCCGACGCTACAGATATGCTCTATAAAGTAGCTAGATAATATTCTGGAGATAAATATATTTCTCCGATTAATCTTAATAAAAATATACCAATAAGTTTTTCAAATTATCGGCTGTCGAAGAACTAGGAACGCCCAATGTTGGAAATTAAAAATCTACGTTCGATTAATTGTTTTAAATGAAGGAAAAGCCATTCTTCATCCGACACAAACGATTCGTAACGCGAGCGAAAGTTCAAAAACGTGCCTCGTATACGATGTGCAAAATCTCAGAAGATTGTCTGCATTGTCGAACTCACTTTTGAGCCCTTAAAAATTTAAGTGAACTCTCCCTCATGATCATCATCGACTCACCTCTTTACCGTTCAAGATGAACGTTAAAACTGCCGGAGGGTAACTCAATCCCGACGTGCACTCCGCTTGGAGGATCTCGCCGGCTTCGTAAGAAGGTCGCATCCCTTCAAGTACCGGACCACTTTTAGGCGGTACAGCCACGCTCATGTTCGCCTCTCTGTAATCTGTCTCAAAAGTCGGCGCTTCGGATGACACCTCACAGCCGTAAGACCCGGCCAAGTCGACTTTACCTGCGATATCAAGTTAAAAGAGGCTATAAGCTTTAGAGAATCAAAAATTTTTTTAAATTTTATGAATATATTTTAATAAACGATGATAAAACGGAATTCGATTCTTTTCCGAGAACCGAATTATCATCTTTAAATCTTCAACTGAATCATTAAACCTTCGATATTAACTTTAATTCCTCCAATAGTCCACATCTCAAAATTAACGTTTTTCTACAAAAATGATTGAAATTATATTCATCTATACGAGAAATATAATAATGGATATGATTTTGTAAGTATCACTTGTAAATCGATGTCGCGCACCTTTGTGGGTGTTCGGACCCAGAAGTGTCACTTGCTTGTGGTCACTTTGGCTGAGGTCGATGTATAGCCCGCTGATATTTTGAGGTCGCTTGGGCGTCGCTGATTCCGGCATAAATCTAAAGATCTCTTGGCCGTCTTTGCTCCATGTTACCGAATAAAGTTCCTTACCACCGAGGTCGTATTCGCATCTGAGTGTCACCCTCTCCGATCTTGGATCGGCGATACTGGGTATTTCTAGTTTTCGTATCTTCAATCCGGCACCTATGCAATAAACAGTACAAATTTTCTTACGTTTCTGTATGTTTACATATATCGTAATAACATAAATAATATTATATTACATATAATATATTATGTAATATATATAATATAATACAAATTTTTAAGTAATGTTAAATTAATTTGAGCTGTAAATCTTTCTTCTAAAACAAAGATCTTTATATCTAAATAAAAGTAAATTTTGCTAATATGATTTAATCAGATTAATGTTGAAATATAGTACTGATAATGAAATTTCCTGATTTATTTCTGAGTAAATATATATATTTTCTTATGCATAAAATAAAGTCCAGAATTTAACTCATTTACAGTACGATAATATTATGGAATACAATTCGAGTAGTTTAATTAGCTGGTAATTATAAAAAATTAACCAACATTGAAAGTACTTCGACTCCTGAAAGAGCTTGGAAAATATAATTATTAATGGAAAAATTTAACCGCACAATGAAAATCTCAGCGAGAAATGGTTTCGCGATAGTTGAACATGCGCGCATTAATTTATTTAGTATGCGTCCGCAGAGCTATCGCGAGACAAATACAGCGGTAATTAAAAATATTCGATCAACCGAATGCAATTCAGTACTCCAAAGCCTGAAATTTAAAGTGATCGTGAGAGCCAATTATTATCGTGCAAACCTCTTCAGAAGGCAAACAAAAAATTTATCTGCACCCATTCTCTCATCAATAATGCATATGGTTGATAAAGATTGCGAAGAAATTTGGCGCATTAAATAATGTATGTGATAATAACATATGTAATTGAAACTTGGATAATAAAAAGAGCTGTTGTAAGTGCCATTTTCCGAGAGAAATTAATCCAAATTTTTGCTGCATTTTATTTCAAATAAGTGACAGTTGTTTACAAAAATATAGCTTTTTCTATAATTTTATTTTAGGTACTTGCAGCTTGTTTGTTGTAAAAATCATTTATGTTGTTACATTTATGTGGAGTGAAGAATTACTCGCAAAGAAGTAAGTTCGAAGTTATTTTCTCTTGTGACCTCGTTCAAGATTCATTAAGCTATTCACTATATTGTGTTACTATTTCGTTACTGGATTGTTAATAATTTACTATTTGTGTCTCGCGTATATTGATATTAAATTTATTTTTATTTCGATTTATTGTCTGGAACTGGGACAGTTTTGCTATCATATCATGAAATGTAGCAAATAAAACTATGACAATATGAAATATAGGAAACTGTTTCGTTTAAAATTTTTGTACATTGACTTATTTAAAGACAACATTGTCACAACGACGTTAGCAAAATATCGAAGAACGAGAGATTAGAAGAATAAAATCGGTAGATAGTTATTTTCTCTCTTCTCATGTGCGTCAACACACACACAACTTAGTTACGTAGTCATATAGTATTTATTGATTTATTTTGAGTATCCTCTTTTGATAACACTCAATTTTATGGCACATCGATGTTTTACATCACTTCAAATACCGTTATGTATTTTTCTGTTAAACAAACCGGATAACAAAACCAATATATGTTGAAATTTTATATTGAACGATGTTTTACATTTATGTATATTTAGTCCTTGTACGATCTTTATAGTTACTTTCAAATAGTTTTCATTAATTCATGTGGACTGTTGAAAGTCCTATTTCTTCACGTGTGTACTGTGCGACTGTTTTTCCTTTCAGCCGAGAGTTCCTGTCTGGTTAACAAGTGGTTTCGCGGCGGTTTGACCATTTGCTTCGCAGAACAATAACGAGTCTTTTTAAATAATTCGTTGGCTTTTCAGAGCTTTGTGTTACGGTAAGCAGTAGTTAACCGGGTATACAATAGAGCCACGCGGACCCCTTTGACCCTGTCCTGTTAGTCTGCAGGGCCAGTCGGGCCACGAGCACGGTTTGTTTCGGAGTACAAACTCCAAAACGAAACCGCGGTTCCTTGCTTCTTTCCCGCGCGTGCTTCTAATACAAAGTATTTGCTTCACATTGAGTAAAGTACACTATGTAGTATTAGGATACGAGTGCTTCCCCGACGTGGTTTACATTTTAAAGAAATAAATATCGAATAGCATCTGAAATGCGCAGAATTGCGAGTACGTTAATGATAAACGAGTAAACTGATCGAATTTAGCATATAAATATTTACGTAAATACGTTTTATTTTTCGTACAGATATATTTTTAAAATCATTATTAATTTATCATGTATAAATTAAAATAGTTATTTAAAATAATTGTTAATTTTAGATCGATTGTCTGTGTTACAGGACAGGATGATCTGAAATGAGACGATCGACTTCAGCGTCTGCTAATTCGGATTGTCGGATAACCTGTTGACTGACTCGCGTGTTCTGAAGGTACGGTATAATCAAGCAGTCCTTTCTTCGAGTCTCTATTTTTGTGTTTGTGAACACGCGGGCCTCTCTCGCGAACCAATTAAACCGGCAATTAGCTTAATAATTAGTGATTTAATTAATATGCCACGCAACAGAACGGACGGACGGACAGACAGACAGACAGACAGACTCTCAAGACAATGGGCAAGCCAGCCCATTTCGAGGTCGACGTACCGTCGAGGACCGTCGACTCGCGTACTCTGATTAAAGACTCCCACGCGTATTAGAAAATCCCGAAGGATCAGAGCGGTGGGATTCCTTTGAAGTTTCGAGGATTGATTCGCCTTGTCGCGGATTCGAACACGACGAATACGAACAGGACATGGGGCTTCCTTATTCGCCGCGCTGCTGATCAAATGCAAAGCCGATACTTTGAATTTTATTCCATGCCGTATAACCGGCAAAGGTCTAATTTTACCTTTCTCTAGCTCGTTCTCTCTCTTCCTTTCGCAACAATTTTATTATCACTTACTAATCACGTGCTATTCAAGATGAGTTATTTCACCGTTATAATTTAATCATTTTACTCAATTTTTATGCATTAAAGTTTGATAAATTATTGATAAATTATTTTGTTATATTGTTTTACATTTTTCATGTCTTATTTGAAATTGTTGCCATTTTCTAGAATTAATTTAATATATTTCGAAATAAATTTCTTAAATAAATATATTTTAAATATATTTTTTAATACAGATAAACATAAGCTAATATTTTACAATCAAGCGGAAAAACTCCATATATCCTTTTATATTGTTATATATTATTGTTTAATTTATGTATTATTGTTTAAATAAATCTCATGAAAATCGAGCTTTATTCTATTTTGCGCGTTTATCGTTGCAAACAATACGTCGCGATTTTCCAAATATTGCATTGGGAAAACTAAAAGAGGTATCAATGATTTATTATGAATAATTTATGATTTAGAATACCATTTATTTTCCGTTTGATATTATTTCTTGGTATGTACGCCTTCTCGCCCGCAGCTGTGCGAACTTACAATTCAGGCTTACGGGCGCAACAGCTTCCGATGCATCGAACGCGGCCAAGTTTTCCTTATTCATTGCACGGTTGATCAAATGCAAAGCCGATACCTCGAGTTTCATTCCATTCCACGCATTTTACACCGCGGCGAATAAGAAGTTTCGACGATTCATCGTCTCTCGCTTCTTCGCCCTTCCTAAGTAACGGTGAAAATCGTATCCACCCTTTACGCAGCACATTGATAGCGTTATGCAAACTTTTCATAAAGAACATATTTTAAAGAATAACGGTAACGGAGAAAGAATAGGGATGTAAAAATCCCGTAAAGTAAATCAATATGTAAAAGAAAGATACTACGTTATGTTATACGATAACATAACGTATCTACGTGTGATTTTTTAAAAATAATAATTTCAATATAATTCTAAAGTTCATCTTTTCTTGTAAGATCGATATCCATAGCCGATATTCCATGTGTCGAAAATAAATAGTTCGACGCAATAACCGGTGCATTAGTCACGACGGACGCGTTATTGTTTGCTCTTTGTACCTTTCGTTTTTCTCTGACCGCGGGACACCGGCTGCGTTGCTCTGGCTGTCGCGAGCAACAGTTTCCGGCGCATGGTGTGCACAAGCATTCCGATTTGCGCGGATCGCGCGACAAACGCGACAAACTATTGCGCCACGTTAATCGCGTTATTTGCCCGCTAATTAAGCACGCGCGATAAATTTGGCGTCCAGGCAGGAGGTGGCGTGTTTATTTGTAGTACGTTCGCCGCACGTCCACACATCGATACGTTTTGCTCATGATTCTTTTTTACAGCCCGTCGGGCGGGGAGTAATTAAAGATCGCGGCCGAATTTGTACTTGGTTGCGCTCTATCACTCTTTCTCTCTCTCTTAGATTTATCTTCCTTTTTTTCAAAGATGTGCTGCTATAGAATTGAGAGATATTCACGGAATGTGAACACTGCTATTCATTAATGCCTGGACCCTCGTTTGTTTGGAGTGACATTTTTAACGTGCTTATTCCCATCTATGTGAATCAATGAGTTTCAGGTTGCGCAGGTTATACATGAAAATAATGTCCTTGAATTTTTTCAGATCCATAGATGGGAATAAGCACGTTAAAAATGTCACTTCAGGCAAACGGGGGTCCAGGCATTATTGAACAGCAGTGTACATGTTTCTAGTTAAAAAGACTTATGTGCGTATCGCGATTTATGAAAACTCTCTGGGGCACGCCATGTTCTACCGTTTTACTTTACCTACGGCACGGTAAAACGTTCAATTTTGGGAAATTTCTTGCGGGATGTGCCTAACAGCAGGTGCAGCTATTGCGAGTTAATTCGAACACTTTGCTCGGTTTGAAACGATTCGTTTCAGCGGAGAACTATTTATTTGCGGGAGAGTTGAAATAGCAATAAATTTTCGCGCTTGTAATTCGAGTTCTCATTTTTTCATAACGAGACTATTGAATTAAGTCTTAAGACATGTCAGCTCTCCAGCGTTTTGAATGATTGCTTAATTCTTACACTGAGAGAAAAGTCCGATCATAATTGATCGGAAAATCCGTTCAAAAGGTAACAAACGGATATTACCGATCACTTTAATCGGAAAAAAAAACCGATCAAAAATGTCCGATTTCTTGATCGGTCTCGTTCCTCGTATATCGTGCCTCGTGATTACGTGCCTCTGTACATCAAAGTTGAACACATTAAGATCTGTTCTTGCTTCTTGGTGAATAACAAACGGATAAGATCGGATATTTTCTGATTGAACCTAACTTAATCAATGAGAATTTCAATCACTTCTTGTTCGACATTAAGTTCTTCAAGATCTTACAATTAATGTGTTCATCTTCGATGTGATAATACACGAGGCACGATACATACACGAGAACCGAGACTGTCGTGTATGTACGTTTCGGCACAAGCGCAACTTGCTCGGTTTGAAAGTACTACATTAGTTTCGGATTTTTTCTGATCGGATATCTTTGATCGGTATTTATTTGCGGGAGAGTATTGTATGTCAATTAGCAATATTATTTTCACTACATTTCATCGGAATTCACTTCATCGGATAGTCTTAGATCCGTTCAAAATCGATCGGATAAGATGTTCGAACGGTTTTTTCCGATCAGAACTGTCGGATATTTTTCTCAGTGTAGCTTTAGAATAATTCATCGTTCTGACCAAATATTATTTTGCATGAATTATATATACAGGTTATTACAGATTACGAAATAAAATATTTTATGTACCATTGTATACATTATTAAATTTAATAGTGAGCTAATATAAAAATGAACATAAATTGGTTAAATAAAAAATTTGCATGAATATACGAAGCAGAACGAAATTGCGATACGAGTTGCTGTTAATTGCTTGCATTTAATTTCGATTGTTCGTTTATTCATGAAAATCGATCGTTCGTCGTACCTTTAATTAGCATTATACAATCAAAGAAAGAACGGCGATATGAAATTTAAAAACAACACATTGCGTGCAATTATCTGCTCCATTATTACACCGCAATTAGTAACCCCTTTCAAATCTTTTTTCATTCGAATTAAACGTAAACACGTTTATAATATAGTTATTATTTTTTATTGGCATAATACTTCCACGTATTATTTTGGTAGAAGAAACACAATCTCTTTTGCAAACATTTTTTGCTATTTTCCCGAGATATTCATGTTCTAATTGTATCGTGTCAAAATTGTAATATTGAGCATAAAAAAAGCGTAAGAAAAATTAAAATTCGTCGAACAAAATACAGAGCTGTGTCATGAGTGATTTTGTGTACTTCCCGTTTTTTGAAGACACTAAAATCCTCGCCCGCTACTTAACACCGCGATATGGGTAGTCTCGGGGCACGGGAAGGAGGGAAGGGCTGATTAACCCGAATTGCTTGAAAATTCAAGAGCGGTTGTGGGAAGACGGCTGGACCGTTTTACGAGATGTGGGCGGGTCGGGAAGTCAAATGACCAGTAACCAGCGCAAGTTCTTCGCCGGCGGAGCAGAGACTTCGTCGTCGCTTCGTCGTCGAGCGTTAGCGCTTAAGTGACTTATACAAGCACACTCGTCTACACATCCAACATTTTGGATCACGCGAGTAACGCTCCTTTCTACGTGCATATATACATGTATGTACACACGCGTGTGACGCATTTAATAGTGCTCCCACGCAGCGCGCACTCTCGCAATCAGTTTGGGTAATCTTAAATGTCGGGGCTGGCTTTATCGCATATGCATATTCACCACCGGCGCGATAAGCGTGTATATTAAAGCTCCCGTGCCGCTCCTACGGGGGATATAAATGAATACCTATGCGACTACACAAAACTATCACGTGTTACACGATATGTTCATGCAATGCATTGATTTTGTCAGACATATGCAGTTTGATTTCGTAACTTCGAAAAGATAAATAATCGACAGATTTAGAGAAATCTGAATATATCGTTTATATATCCACGTTTTCACATTATTTTAATTTTTGAACGTTGTGCGTTTTGCGAATCTCCTCCTCGTTAAAGACGAAATATAATCCCGGCAATCTTTTCGATGGCGACCGTATTTGAGCTGCGAACGTTACGGAGAACATGCGGATGCAGTTAACGACGTAATTGGCCGTTTTAATTGGTCGTATTGTTTACTGCGGTTGCTATCGAAGTGTCGCGAGAGACGACGTATATATATATATATATATATATATACCTACGTTCCTCGAGCGCGCAATTCCCCCCGTAATAATTATCGCGTCGCGAGCGCGCTTACACGCGTAATTCACTCGCCGCCTCGTAACCGAGCGCACGCACACGCATTTCACTTTGGATCGCGTACGCGCGCGTGAACGGACATCGTAGACGGGACATGTGCGGCCGCAATTGGCTGAAATTAGTGACGACATTGTTCAGTTTACTCTCCGTCCCCGCAATTGCCCCTTTAATAGCCGCGGAGGAACGTTTCTTTACGACGCACTCGTTCCACAATGCTCGACCGATGTCAGCCGGGAGATGAAGTGTCTTATTGATGTTCATCAAAAAGCGTTGCGATTCAAGTGACGTACGAGTACTGCTTCGCATTTTCTTTGCGAACTTCAAGAGCCAGAAAGAAAAGAACATATTCTTATGAGCTTGATAATTGATGGCGGCTGTAATTTGAAAAGAACAGTATATTAAATCAACAGCATAATCGATTTCTTACTGGCCCTCTTCAAAAATCTATACACAGATTTATTACATTTGTATGCATAATAGGATATAAATAGTATTTAATTATTATGCATTACCATGTGTATATATATATATATATATATATATATATATTCGCAGTATAAATAAATAATATACGCATATTACATATAAAATGCAAACCTATTTATATAATCAAGTTTATTAAAACTCGTCTCGTATTTCCATAAAATAATGTCTCATGTTATACGGGAGTTACTACTATAATACGACATGATCGAATGACTATATATGATCGCATGTAAATCTTTGGGAAATGAATCAATTAGCTGGTATGTATACGTGTAATCAGTTCCGGCTGATGAAACTGTTTTCTTGATTGAAATTAAATGTAACGAGAAGATCGCGGCAAATGGACTAAGTATTCATTAAGTACTCAAACGAGAACTGAGCGTTTTCCGCTAAGCATCATATTATGTCATCCCAATTGAACAAGTAATAACCGAATGGAATCTGCATACAGTGGTATTGATTGCTCGCTCAAAAGTGAAATCAGATAAATTTTCCTCCTTAGGTAAACAAAATGAAAAACTGGATACTGAATCGACAAATTCCATCAAAAGATTGCCATTAATTATTCATTTAACAACTTTTGAGATAAAAAAAAGTTTAGGAGAGAAACATAGAAGGAGAGAGAGAGAGAGAGAGAGAGAGAAGAAAATTATAAAGAAAATTATAACAAAAAACGGACAATACGTGTTTTGTGTGCATTAATTGACTATCATTCTTCACGCACGAAAGTCACGCCGATGGTGATCGATGTCTAAAGAGAAGAAGTTGTCCATACAATCCATGAGCTATTGTCCGAGCAGTGTTCGTCGACACGAAAAACGTGAGCAGGATTTTATTCGGAACTAACGGTGGATGCGATAAGTAGGAGAAACGAGAGAGAGAGAGAGAGAGAGAGAGAGAGAGAGAGAAAGAGAGAAGAGACAGAGGTGGCGGTCCGATAATTGCTTCTCAAAGCCGGGCTATGTCGCCCTCGCTCTCGCTCTCCCCGGACCACAGTATTCTAGCCATGGGCTATGCATTAATTCGGGAACGATCCCGCGGGAGGAGTAAGGAATGTCGTTATAGCCGACTCGAGCCACTGCATCGTAGTATGCCTCGTTCCTCCAAGTTCGGATAATTGCTTACGAATTTACCCGGCGCGCGCACGCCGACCCCATGTAGATTTTCTTGCCCAGCCGTTGTCGCCGTGATACTGACAGCACGTGGTGGTTACCGCTACGGTCACTACTCTCCCGTTTGCAGCTGCGTCGGCCAAGCGGCGATGCAGGTGCACGAGGAGTCCCGGTGTCGTCCCCCGGGGCGGTCGGAGGGACGCCGCAACCGAGGAGAGACCTTTGTCGTCCTCCGTGTAAATTAACCATCGGATGCAGATCGGCGGGACGGTATTTATGGTGTCTCTTACCGCAGAGCGACCGCATCGTATCAAAGTATGATTCGCATACCGTCCTTTACCAATGAGATTACAAACAAATTTCATGAAATTCGAACGACGATCCAGAATCCACGAATATATAAATATATTCTCTATAATTTTTATTTTTAATATTTTTTTTTATTTATATATTATTTATTTATATATTTATATATTTATATATTTATATATTTATATATTTATTTATATATTATATATTATTAATTTAAAATCGATTTTCTCTGATAGTTAAAATATTGAAGTACAATAATTTTTAACCGTTTTAATAATAAATAAATAATGTATGAAACGTATAAAATGTATAAAAAATAAAATTTTTTCGTTTTTTCGTGTATATGTACAATATTTAAAATATATTAGCACGAATATCTTGCATTGGAGAGCTCCTTCCTTTCACTCAATTTAATCAATTTAATATTTTATTATCGAAGCTTTTATTATTTTTATTTACTTGCAATAATTTTTATTATATATTATTTTAACATACATATTACAATTTAAATATAATTTGATACATTTAAACTTGATTTATATACCTACCATCTTCAAAGCAAATAACTGAAATATTACTGAATTTGAAATCGTCCTGTTTAACAAGCGACGTTTTCGCATTAGCTTTAACGTCCTGATGCAATGTATTTTGAATAGAATGTTACGGAACAACATCGCTGGCTGGCAAAGTTAAATAAAAATTGATACCCGAATAAACAACGAATCAACTTGCATAAATGATACCGAGATATGCGACGGACTTGAGAAAAGGAAGTAAACTTGGATGTCCTCCCTGTTTCGTCTGTTGTGCGAACCGTGGCTCAATGATCTCCGCCATTCTCGCAAATTTCTCTTGCAACTGCAGCAACGCGATGCAGATGCGAGCGTTTGAGCAAGAAACGCAATACGGCATTATGTACCGGCATTGTGTTGTCTACTACCGCGCAAAGTAAACAGCAACGGGGGACAGAAGTAAAGCAAATTTACGGTAATGAAACTGTAGTAAAGTAAGTTGTAGCAAAAGGAAACGTAATTAAATCTGTCTAATTAATCTTTCGGTCGTGGTCCCACACGACGACTCCTGTAATCCGTATCTACTCTCTGCGTGCCCATCTTTCTTCAAAGACATTACAAATGACGACTATTTCGCGTTTGTTCCGCGTATTTGATTAAGAAGATTCGAGCGAGCTGCTCCACGTTCAATTTACCCGAATAAAATGACAACACCATCACTGCTAACTTAGCATTGTTTACGATTGTTTTCTTATTAAACGATTTACTTCTTGTTAAACGCAAGTGCTTTGTGATAGCGCAATAAGTATCCAATCGTGAAAATAGCTCGCAATTTCTTCGCGAGGCAAGGCAAATTCGCAGGCAGATGATGTAGGTTTTAAACAAAGGAATTGCTCGACGGAAGAAGCTCGAGCGTGGTTTTGAATTCCATTTGAGGGTCCCTTTCGAAATGATTTTTCTCATATTTATACGGTCCTTTTGAAGCGGTCGTCGCGCTGCGCTCTCCGAACGTGCACTCTTCTGGATGCCGGCTCCCGGAGGGGCGCGCAATTGTGCCGCATCAGACTGCGGAATGACAATGTGGGCGGAGGGTAGTAATCACGACAATAGAGGAATAACCGTATCCGCTGTTGCCTAGTTTCATATAACGAGATTGCCGATGATAGCAATCGCGGTTGCGGCGAGAAAGGAGAGGGGTAACGTAGCGGGCCCTTTTGAGCCCCCCTAATTAATGCTGTGCGCGCGCGTTCGCGGAACTCTCAATTGGACGAGCTTGATGCTTTCGAAATATGTCTATTCGTAATATCGTGTACATGTCAAACTTTAGACGCGCGAAACAGAACTGTCGTTCGTTACGCCAACTTTCCTACAATTTGTTTATTGTCACGGCGAAACTATAAGCTGACTAATCTGCATAGTTAATAAGACGATATCGCACGGATACGCATACTTGTTACATTTACAGCCTCCGCGTTTTATTTTAAAATGTATCTTGAGCAATTACAGCGAGTTACTTATTTTACGCTTTTCAAAATTTCTTTTTCACATTGAAATATTCAGATCATTCTCTTGCAATGAAACAACATTGCGGAATAAAAGATAAAGTCTCAACTAATGTTTAAGAAAGCAATTTATATACAGTTTAATGTTAATTAATTTTAATTCTATTTACAGTATAGTCATTTATTTTTATACTCTCTAAGTTACATAATCATGTGTATTATCATGCAAATCATCTTTTTCGAAAGAGAAATAGCTATATGTAACAGTTGAAAATAAACTTCATTTTTTTGGAGACCAACAATGAGAGATGGCGAAGAGCGATAATCGTCGAGGTATCATAGGTTTCGCGCAACACGTTCGTCAATTGCGCTTATCTCCCGCAGCTCTCTCGCGCGAGCGGCTCTCGCGGTAGACCGTGATTTTTAATTGCGCCTCCCATCGCGGCCTTTTGTCCTACCAGTCCTTTTTTCCATTCCGCGGCGACGGTGCTCGACATCGGCACGATAATAAAGTCCCATCGGGACGATGAGGTATACACAATTAGCGCACTTGTGACGTCGCCCGTTGTCTCTGGATGCCAGCGAGAACCCAGACTCTCTCGCCGGCCATACCGCATAACCACTCAAATTCGCAACGAGAGGAAACTTTGCCGCGATTGTTCCACAATTCGTTTCGTGCGGCCGTCGCGCGGAGATTCCATCCAGCGCGATATAATATACTTGCTCTCTGTCTCTCTTTCTCTCTTGCTCTCGTATATCTCTCATTGTATTTCTCGCGTTCAGAAGGTTCCTACACATTTTTTTTACCTTTTCTCTTTAATTCCTCGCATGTCGCATGTGTCTGCTCTCTAATTGCGTGGGACGCAATCCGTCGGACGAGAGAGTTACGGACGCGTACATGCGAGAGTTACCTCGAGACTCGATACTCTGCTCTGTGTTTACTATAGCAGATAATAACGAGGTAAGCGGGGGCTTTAACCCCCCCCCCCCTTGTTACGTGCCGGGTCGCAATTATAATTTTATTGCGGCGGAAACGCGGCTTACCGAACCCCTTCTTGGCCAGCTAATCTCCCCTTCCCCTTCCCTTTTCTCTCTTTTGTGTAAATGACGCTTTCCAACATGGGTACGATGGCATGACGACGACGACGACGACGACGACGGCGGCGACGGCGATGCAATCGTCCACCGTCGCACTTTCGCATTTGATGTTCGATCGCGGCGAGAGAGTTTCCGTTATCGGACACCGAGTGCTGTCCTATACGAACGTTTTCGTCGTGGCGCTTTCGAAAAGCATCGTTAACGGCCTTCGATCCGGGTCAAATGCTTCTCGCCCCGTGTGCCATATACACGCGCGCGCGCGAGCGCGTGCTGCAAGCAACGCGTAGAAATCCGCAAACGCGTGTTTCTCGCGTATCGCGAGCGCGTTTGAGCGAAAGCTCTCGTCGGCCGTCGACCGCAACGCGCACTCGAAATGTAATGCATAGATGTGCTCGCGTGCATACGTTTGGCGTGCGCTTGTATGACGCGCGTGCGTGTATGATGCGCTCGTATACGTGTACATGTATGTATGCATTCGCGCGCCCGCGGGCACGCTTGTAATTCGATTATTAATTTAATAATCAATCATCGACCGGGTACCAAATCGCATTAGTGACGCCCGGCTAAATCACGTGGATCGCCCGGGTGCGCCCACAAAATGGTGAGAAAAAGCCACGCTTTTTTTTATCTCTCGCATGGAAAGATATGACGCGATGTGTGCATGACATTTGTCGATTCGGGGATCAAACACTTTTCGACTGGGAAAGAGGCAGAGTCAGTGACGTGCGTGTTTTGGAATCTGTGATCCTCAAAATTTGAAGAGATATGATGACATAGACTCTTGATACCAAAAATTATGGTATCTTAACTCTCAGCAATCTTTTTTTCTTATTAACGTTGTCAACAGATTAGGTCATCTTTCAAGTTTGCCCCATGTTACTTTTATTTTCCAGACTTTCTAAAAATCCAACAAGATTTTGGATTACCTATCGACATCTCTGCTACAATGTCCAACAGATTTTTTTTAAAGCCAAATATCAAAGTTAATTGTTTATGTAAAACAAAATTTGCAAGGAGATTTGAAAAAATAATTTCGCTTGTACCTTAAAAACCCAGATTGCTGACGGAAGATTAAGAATCTACGATAATCAAAGTTTTGCGATAGTAAATCAAACTAAGCTGTTTGTTTAATGATAAGTTAAAATATCTACTGTAATTACTGAAACCAGGCGGCAGAGAGAGAGAGAGTTAAAACTATTATACAATGTTTATCTGAGATACGAAACATAATATTTTCCAAAACGCAAAGCGACATTAAATTGTATTCTCTGAGGTGTTGGAAATGAAACACCGCGGGGGTCTGCAATCATTGTTGCATCTGTAACTTCGTAGACGCCTCAGCTCGCCGCGAAACATCCACGTGACGGGGATTGTTTTTCCCCGTCGATTATATCGCTTCGTGCGCGCGGATGTGCCGAAATGCGGTTGCCGTGCACACGGCAGGATGCATGCCCGCGATCGGACGGAGGGGGCTTTTAAGCGAACGCGAGATCGACAGCCGAAAGTGGTGCTCCAACGTGCCGGGCCCGCCGCGTCGCTCTCATTTTCCTATTGTTTCTGCGAGCGACGTCGAGCACGCGGCCGAATAATAAATGCGATCTTCTCCTCTCGCTCGCACTCCGTCCGGTCATGGAAAATTCAGTTTTGTGGACGTGGACAATGGCGATCGAATGTACGGGACCAAAACGTGGAATTTCTCCATTGCCTCTCTTTCCCTCTCCCGTTGTTGTCAATTACGCGTCGCGCGCCGCTGCCGCGCAGAGATAGAAAGAGCGAAAGAGAGAACCCGTCGTCTCCTCCGTCGCGATTTTTTTCCCCGCGCTCTTATTGTTCTGTCTCGATTATGCTCGAGAAAGCCACTCGATTAACGTCACACGGCCACGCGATTATGACACGAGTCGCGGAGCTTCATTAACGTGTCGGTGGCCTCTCTACATCGTGGATCGAGCTTCGAGTGTTTCGTTATGCCTGGGCAATAATACGAGAGACCGCTTTCAGGAAATCATCCGTTAAAATCTTGTGGGGACTCTGCGTTGACGCGTAGAGCTCGCGCGCTTCCATTACATAACGAGATAAACGAGATAGAGACGGACGATGTATTGTTTTACAATTTATATATATTACGATATAATTTATTTCATTAATATGTATCACGCTCTTCGGAACTTGTTAACACTGGGTGACACCGGGATTAAAATATACTCCAAGGGAGTCTCCGTGCTTTACTTATTTATTTTTATTTACGCGTTCTCTTTTCATTCGATTCAGAATTGATTTCGCGACAGGATTCAAGGGGACGCGGGCGACATAACGCAAAGTACACTCGTCTCGATTACTGCAATTGCTGCAACTCACGAAACGTCACGGTGTCCGTCGTCCGCGCTTAGCTCAATGGGACAAGCGGCGTGAGAGAACGATGATCGATAGGCCGTTCACGGCGACACGGCCGATTACGGTAATTAAGTGCGGAAACAAATATGAAATTAATACTTGCGCTTGTCCGTCACGAAACGGTCCCACAGCGTTATTAGCCGCACGCGACGCACGTGCATGTTAGCGCGTGTACGTGTGTATGTATGCACGCACAATACCGACCGATAATCGCGAGTATCGGTTTGCGCACAGGTATTATGGATGCCATTGTTAATTGCGGCCATTGTCGAGTGGCCAGGTATTCCGACGTTCGCGAAGTTAATGCCCCATATTTTCGATCGGGTGCGCATCACGGAGAGATAGGCACGATCACGGGGATGGAAGAGAAAAGGGAAAGGGGTGAGGGGCGGAGGCGGGGTAGGAGACAGAGGGAAAGTACGCTATTGTGCGTGCCGATTGAATCGAGTCGCTCCGCATTGTCAATTCCAACCGAGCGCGACTCGTTTACTTCGAAACTAACGGTTGTACGCGACGCCGTTTAAAAACCGCTTTCACCGGAGCGAGATCCGCGCGCACGAGCGATGCCTGGTTTTATTTTCTGGATTTACGACATGTGATATCCGCTGTGGTAAATGCGTTGTCGGCGAATAATGCGAGTCAAACGAGCAGTAAGATCCCTAACAACATATAAATGCATATGTCATGTCTCCCAAGGTGACGCAGGTGCATGACTTGTGTATGATTGCCGGCTGCGGTTGAAGTGCCGCGGATTATTATATATATATATATATATATATATATATATATAGTCGAAGGTTCTTTCTTCACATCGTATATACATCGAGTCCCGACGATTTTAACACGTCGATTGTCGAATACTTAATTTATAGCTGGCATGGTCTGTTTACACATGGAGTCAGCTGTTTGCCAATTAAATTTTTTGGAGGAAAATTTTTAATAAATTTTGTTAAAGGATGAATATAATTGAAAAGTGTATTAATTGAAACAATAACTAACATTATTTTTTTTAAATGGCACCAAATTTGAAGTTACCTAATTGTAAAATGGCCACCAGTTGTAAGCTGCCACTTTACAATAAGCTATTATCGTTTCGACGTGCGAATGTTTTAAAGCCAGTTTCGGGAGCATCCCGGAACCATGTAGGTCCCCGACGGTGGCTCTTTCGAATTAATCGCCGGCACGAGATTGGATTTGCCGTTCGCCTGTACCGGGAGGGGGATTATCTTAGGAGCAGACCAGAATCATCGTTCTGCGGGATTGAACGCGTCCCGGCAAGTACCTCGGCGACGCGGCCTGGAACGCGGAGAAACCATCTGTCTTATTGCCAATGCGCGCCATTCTCTACCCATTCCTCTCGTCCTTACCCCCTTGCGTGTTTACGTATGAAAATGATGCACTCCGGCATGATGGGCTCGGTGCATTCTGCCTCCTAAACGCGCCGGGCTACGACCGACTCCGCGCGCACGCGGGAGTGACCCACATTATGCGCGGCCCCGTTAGCACGCTGTTATTATCCCTCCCCATTCGAAAGGCCATCTTGCGAGATCATTAATCTCGCGTATCTACAGAAGCTGCCATTAAGGGGAATTATTTGAGAAGTACATTATTTTACGAACGATACTTACAAAGGGGAGTTCTTAGACTCGGCTCATCTATATGTGAGCACCGGTGAATTATTAATTTTCCGTAGCTCGATAATTCGCTGACCTCCCGGGAAAGAAGGAACACGTAAGAAAGACACTGTCCAAAATAACATGTATGAATGTGTGTTTGCGTAAATTGCGAAGACGAGAATAGAACTCTTTCTGAAACATTGAGGTTTTCAGATCCGGCACTTTTTCTCTCGAGAGCCAGACAACTGTATTATATATGAAACAGGTCATTCTATTTTATATTTTGGAAGTGTATGTTTGATTAATGAAAAGATTCCTTTTACAATCCGATTGATATGCGCATTTATACGGTAACATTTCTCTTTATATATCTTTATAACTATTGATATAACGATTTGAATCCGCGGTATGACATTCGCTTATGATTAATAATAAAGTGTATGCTCTATAGATGTAACTACAAAATACCAAAGTTATGCATGCTCTTGACTTTATTACGTGAAACGCATGCTGACACGAGTTATTCTGTCTGTCTCTTTCTCTCCATGTCTGCAATATTTGTGCACTTACGTACGTACGCCGTGCATGGAATGTTATTAAGCATGATAATAATTCGACTGGAATACCGCAAACCCCTCGTAGCGACCGATCGTAGCGCGGCGATAAGAGCGAATTAATTCCCTTGATGCTAGCTTCGCTAGAACGATCCTACTCGCGTCACGCACGCATGCAGCAGTTTACATTCCTCCTCATCTGTTCGCAGGAAACTACAAGAAGCCATTGGCTTTATTCTACCTTCTATTGTTGTGGCACAATTTTGTTAAAACTTTGCAGGCCAATCCTTGATATGGCCCCATTTCAGTATGCATTAAAGAAATACTTGAAATCGATATTTCTCAAAATTTTACAGCAGTTTTAATTAAAATTAGAAATATTTAATATTAAAAGTTAGAACGGGGTTTGGCGAGCTAAACGACACAAATGTAAAATAAATAGTAAAATCTTTGCCTCGGGTGCATTTTAATCTTAAGACGATTAATGCTACAAATAACACGTCACGAAATTTTCGCTCAGCATAAATTAAAGTGAGCGCTAGATTTTTTTCAGCTATTCTGTCGTACCGTTATCTTTAATATTTAATCTGCATTTCTGTATATATTACAGGACTGTGTACGTTACAGTCTGTTCTGATGAAACAACTTTTGCCATTGAATCGCGATTCTCTCGGTAGCGTTTGCGTCGATGGAGTCACTTGTACTCTAATCCGCGGGCATGAGTTCGAATCTCGCTCGCTAATACCGCCAAAGAGGCGCATCCAGATGAGGCTATCGGCCGGCCACTTTTGAAAATACTGCGAATAGGTGGATATCACAATCAAATGTAGCTACAGTTAGTAGGTATTACCAGTAATCTCGCGTGACTGCCCTTTTCAAGCTCGCTGCATATTATCTACAAACAGTAGCGCCATGTCACAGCTCATCAATTCGTTCGATAATAAGTTTTAATCAACGTATTAGCAGTTTAATTGTTAATTACTTTATCTTTATAAGCGCACTTTTGTTGCGGCACCTTTTAGAAACACATATAGACATGCATAATAGAAATATATATAGATTATATAATATTTGTTACTGGATTGATTGTGCAATAATTATGTAAAATTTTGATTTGCGATAAAGTCGACGAGATTTTAATTTATCGATCGATTATTTGCCTTCATTATTCATTCATCTGTATATATTTTATAAATATAATATTTATATTCATAATATTATACTCTGTATCGTTTTTCATTTTATACAATTTGTATCATTTTTGAGATAGATGACATTATTATCTCAGTTTTTATTCACAGGACCGAAAAAGTGCTTCGTCGAGGGAGCTTAAACGGCCGACGGCGGAGACGATTTCACGAATGACATGGTGAGTCAACCAATAGTAAGATTTTAATGAAACCTGGCCTAAAGTTCCGCCCCCTTCCTCGACAAACACCGACGTTCGGCTGTGGACGTCTGAGATTACGCGTCTGAGCGCGATATTCTAATGGACGACAGGCAGCCGGTCTTTCTCGTGCATTTAGTCGAATGGGTTAAAACCGCGGTTATTTGCAGTGCACTTCGATCGAATTGGCTGCCGTTTGCATAATCTTCTTCCGTTGCCCGCCGCGTCGCGTCGCATTCGTCCACATCCGCACGCCTTTCTTTCGCCGGATCTCTCTCTTTCCCGTCTTTTCCTCCTTTCCCGAACCCTTCCTTTTTTTTTCCATCCGGTCGTACTTTCCATCCACGAAAACGATCGCGTTTCTTTGTACGAGGCAGGCGGGAAATTTAGGTTCCCCTACGATCGCGCTTGATTTATATCCGTCGATCGATCGAGTTTCACGACGACGGATCGTTCACCTCGCGCGCCTCGAGGGAAGCTTGATCACACAGCAGTCGCGGTCAGCATCGGACCAACGATCGTCGCGAACGAATCGTCTCAATTGAGATTTCTTGTCGGGATCGGATTTCTGCAGATCGACTGCGTTTACGCGAGCCCGTCGACGACGACGACGACCACGGTGACACGGAGGATACGTGACGACGTTCTTAGAAGAGAACAAATGACACACCATGATCGCCCTGAGTTTTGCACATAACCGATTTGAATAAATTTTCACGCAGCCGTAAAAATTGCCAGTCTTGCCTCTGACATACGGAAATTGCGAAATTGTTTCCACAGCGTGGAATAAAAATATTTGTTTCGAGAAATTTATACGCGTCCCCGGTCGGATGTACAATATTTTTCCAGAGATTCCGTTCCGTAAAATAATCTTGAATTAAGTATCGTTTCTCTAGTATATGAGAACCTCCGATAAAAGGGTCGCCGAGAGGCACTATTTACGATTAAGGATCACGTATAAAATTATCATACCGTAATCACAGGCTTTTGCGTGAAACGTGACGTGCGTGGGTTTAACGAAAATTCATGGCTCAACGTAAAATCATTTTGTTTTACGTTATGAATAGCCGCGCAGCGCGCGGCACAAAGCAATAACCGTTAATGTCTGTAATAATTGTCCGCTGCATATTATTAATACAACTTAATTACCGGTAAGCAATCTGTGGTACATATCTGCGACAATTGCAATCGCCGGATGGAACGTGTAATAGTACTGAATTCGCGGTATTACGAGCCCGAGCGCTTTGCACGCGAATTACATTGGTTACGCTAAGTTTGCCGCGTTACGCGGGATGACACGAAGTTCTTGTTAAATTGCTCGTCTTTCGCTTACGCGAGTCCGCTATATACATGAATATATATATATATGTGCGTGTATATACATATATATCTATGTATACATGTATATACATATACATATACATACATGTTCAATTCGATATATATATATGTATATATTATATGTATATATAACGTGTATGTATAAATATATACATGTACAATGTATATCATTGTATATCGTTCAAAGTGAAAATTCCCCGCCGGGCGTTCGCTTTAAACGTCGCTGAATATTTATGATCCCAATCTCTTTTCAGCCTACAGTAAAACGAGGTTTACCGCCATAATAGCGATGGGGTGTGCGTGGCGTATCCGCGATGACTTTAATAACTAGTTACCGGATTAATTGCGTCACTTTGTCACCGTTAATTTACCTATTAAGCACTTATCGGTGAAATGACGTATCACGGGCGCGCGGCACAATTATTCATTATGCTAATTGCGCGCAGCTCTGCTGTAGATAAATCTTACTCGCTCTTTTCGATCGTGTAAATGTCATCGTGACGTTTATATCGGGGAAGCTGTTTCGCCGCTATTCGAAACTTCTCGTTATAATTTAAAAGTAAAATCTCGATGTATTACGGAAGTCTGATTTATATACTTAAAAAAATTTAGAAAATCTCAGGAGGATTAAAATTACGCTGCGCTCAAAGGGCGGTATGTAAATCGCGGACGGTCTTAAAATAGCGAGAAAAAAGAAATAAATGTAACGAGGGGGAGAAACGAGGAGAGAGGAGAGGTGTCGCCCCGGTGAGATTAAAGCCGCCTTACCTGTCGTCAGAGAAGAGTAGAATAGCGCCGACAGTAGTACGAGCTGCATTTTAGTCAGACACTTGCCGCACCTGGAGCACGAACCGTCGCCGAGCAAAGTGGCGCTCCACTTCTTCCTCGTCTGCACCCTCGAGTACTTCATCGTTCACTTGACATTTGCGCGGGGTGGGGCCAGAGGTCAGAGGGGAGGATAATCGCGGCCGTTTGTACCGTTTGTCGAGAAAAAGAATGAGAGTTATACCACGGAATTCGCGCCGTCCGGGAATTTCCGCTTAATCGAGTCTACCACGGAACGCATCAACGCGCACCTCGTTCTTCGTGCTCGGAGTGAGACGATGAGCGATTCGACGCCACGTGCTTCTCGCCGAGAAGATCGTCGGGCATCGATATTCCTTGATACCTTAGAAACAGTCGAGCGCTCGCATTTGAATGTTGATTTCGATCGGAACCAGCGGAATTCCTGCGCGTTCGTCGATTTGTCCTTGCCCGACGCTTCTTTCCCAACGCTCTTCGATTCTCGCGAAGGGATTCTTCGTGCTATTCAAGAAGAACCCGAATACCGATCACGCCGTTTAGCGTGAAAAAAATTCCACCGTACGTTCGGATTTAACGGAACGCGCGGAATTTTTCAATGTTCTCGTCGTGATTTATTTTTGCGTCCCGACGTTGTTTTTCTAATTTGCTCTTTTGGAAGATTGTAAGCATCGATCGAGCGCTATATATTAGTAGAAGGCAGCTGTTGTATCACTTGTGAATTAAATAAAAATTAAATTATCACGTTGGGCCCCTTATCTCACGTTTTCGTGATTTATTTGTGGTTCAACGAGGAGATTCTCTCAATTCCTCGTGAGTGGAAACGTTTTTCAATATCGCCACGTGTTTTTTCGTGGAAGCCACCCGGGCAATAAGCGCACTTAGCTGTCGTACATCCGCGCGAAAGTAGTTTCGCTATTACTCCAGCTTACTTCGGTCATTTCACAGAGGTCTTCTCGGGCTTAACGATCCTCCTTTTATCGTTGTTAGACGGTGGGCGCTATTTCCGCCGTAAACGTTGTCCCGTAATGTTTTTCGTCTCCCGCAACTTCCCTCGGACTCGCTCCCTCGGGCGCTTTCGCGAACTTTTTACGCGAAGGCTCAGCGTCTCTTCTGTTTCTTTTTTTTTCCTCTCCCTCTTTTTTGCCCACCCGACGTTGCTCAGGTGCGCGCCGCGCCACCGAGCACACGTATATTTCCCCGTCAAACGGATATCACTCCCTCACGAAACTGGTCCCTCGTTCCCCCTCGCGTTGCGAAGCGACCCTCCTTCGCAACGCGCGCGTTAATGCCGCTCCCTCTCTGTTTTCCCTGAGCCTCACTAATTAACGCAGAATGATTACTCGCCGCAAACGTCGGTGCGTTTCGAGGACCCCAGACTTCTCGCATCGGGTACCTTCTGCCTGAGGTTGAATAAACGTGCTCGAATGGGTTCGCTTTTCCTCATCTATGACTCCTCATCGTTGATTAACCGGCGTCTCCGTCGGCCGCGGTTCGTTAGTTATGTCAAAGCGAAAGCCTTCGCGAGACAGCAGCGCGAAACAGCTCGTTGTAAATTTCATCCGGCCACCGGCCGCATTACCCGCGCCCGGATCCTCTTTTATCTCCGTCCTTTTTCTGTTGCGCGATAAAAGGGGAAGGGGAAACAGATCGTCAGAGATCAGTGAGCGTGAATTTTTGCCTGCATTTATTTTACAGTTCAATGAATTCTTCGTGATTTTTTTCCACCGCAGCGATCTCTTTTTCCTCCGTAGATCGGAAAAAAAATTTCTCCTGACGCTTGCAAATTCTCGCGAGCGGAAACCAGAGTCCCGACGGAAACACGGACGGTGATGCACCCACGTGACACTTTGGTTCCCTGGCCACGTGCCGCAATCGCGATTGTCCACCTTTATTTTCTCCCACCGCAATGTATTTTCTCGTGTTGCAAGTACGGCTCCATACACTGCACTCGATTATTGTTTTAATTCACATATTTCTCGGGTTCGTCAATCGTCACTGTATCCTTTTCACCAATGGTTCCTCATGCGTATCCTCGTGAGCACACTATCACTCTCAAACACACCTCTCATCGACCGGTGATTGCAATCGAATGTCTCGACTGAACGGACAATCCCGCAAAAATTACGCGTCACTATATCAATGTTTTCTGTAATAGTTTTTCTTTTGAATAAAGAAAAAGGAAGTCACGTTTAATGAGCGTCACTCCTCCTCGCACTACATCTGAAAGGAATGGAAGTCGGTTTCTGCGAACATGCGTGATTCGCAGCAACGAGCACCGGCTCGTTGTTATAGGTTACCCGAGAACCTTTACCATCGGCAGTTCGTAGTTGACAGAAACCCTTGGCGGGAGCGGTACAACGAATAAGGTGCCACTCCCACCCGCGCATGCTCCACCACCACTCTCCGGATCATGATCCCCCCCCTCTCTCTCTCTCTCTCCTTTTGCTTATTTTCTCCTTTCCCCTTCGTTGAGCCTTCCTCTCATTCCCCTTACAGCCTTCCTTCTCACGCATGATCCCCCCATTTACTGCATTTACAAATCATTTTCTCTCACTCCCATTTCCCGGCCTGTCTTCCTTCGTTTTCTCCCTGTTCTCTCCCTCTTGGCTACCACCACCATATAACTGCACGTGGTACTCCCGTCAGAGTGGGGCAATCCATAAACCAATTAATTCGGGTAATAAACTCCGACCGAAGGGCGACCTATTCGGACCCTCGCCCATCCCGAGAACACGCCGCTAGATCCTTTTAGCCACTTTCTTCGACTTGACTCGCCTTTGTTCGACACAGCAAATCGGCTTGTCACATCGAAAGCTATCTCTCTATCTTCGTTGAAACAAGCTTAACCCTTTGGCCACGTATGGCGTGTCAGGGGGCTGTAGAATCTGTCAGAACGAAATGATGGATTTACGAGGCTACGTGAATTTACGAGACTGCTGCTCCTCTCTTTTTTTAAGGCCCTACGCTCAACTAATTTAAAACTCATTCTCCACAGCTTTTTAATTGAGCATAATTAATCACTTGCTATACTGATTTATACCTAACAGTTAAAGAACAACAGCCGTTAAACAGCTAAAAGTTATATTTTCGAAGTTATATTACGAAATAAATTGGAAATGTGAAATATAATTAATTACTGTTTGTATTATGTATACATTAATAATATTGCAATTAGCAATGTTGAAATAGAAATAAGATCGATTTCTTTATCGAGATTAATTCAGCGAGGGGTAAAAGACAGGAAATATACACAAAGCTCGAGACACCGTGCATCCGAACGACCGTCATGATCTGTTTTAATTTGTTAAATATATTCATTGCTCTTGTCCCCGTTAGAGCGCGGCGCATCCGGACGCCTCTTGCATAAGTTTTCGCGATGTGGCGTCGTCCCTTATTCCCCGGGCCCAATGAGGGATTATTAAAGAAAGGCGCTCTCCTAGTAGCGGGCTGCGTAATAAATCAATTAGTTTAAATAAGAAGGGCCCGGCACGTAGACGTGGGGAGCGGCGACATCGCGTCCCGTGAAACAACGCCGCGCTCCGCTCTCGCCAGCCCCATTATTATGGTCCGCACGGTGGGCGAACCGCCGTCGATTGCCGCCGATGAATTAATTGCGCGCGATCGATTAATTAAAACGCCGACGCACCGTCAACGTGATCCCAATGCCGAGTGGCAGAAATATTATTCCGACGGCCGCCGTCGGTGACTCAATGCCGATAAACAGCGTAAACCTTGAAGTCGACACGGTCGGCCGAACGCTCGTCGTCACTGAACCGACGGTTTAACGTTGAAACGACCGTCCGCGCCTGTCGTATTTGTGTCACTTGGATGGACTGTCGTGCGGTCGGTTCTACACCGATCATCCGGTTCCACTCTCCACATCGTGTTGACGTCGCCGCGATTTGTCGAGGTGGATCGATGCCGATTCGATTTACATTCCTCTCGTCGCTCCGCGAGAAGCCCCGGATCTCGCGCGCAGAATAGAAGTGTTCGCCGCGTTTGCATACATTCGAACGATCGCGCTGTCCCGCGAATGACAGCTGAGAATTATCCGTTGCATAATATACGCCGCATCCCGGCACAGGATGCCGAGATCCTGGATACGAGTTGTTGGTGAATGAATTAACATACTAATTACATGCCCCGTCAAGCACGCGTTGCGCGATTTCACGGCTTTGGTAACTTTGCAACAATGATGAATCTTTCGTAACTATGCTAAATAGATTGTGACGCGCTTTTGTCTTCCCTCCACACGTCCCTGCTTCCATTTTGCACGGATTAATCTCGTTTTAAGATAGATGCATTGATAAAAGTATCTAGGTGATGGAATCAGATAATTCACGCATTTTCACATGCAAAATAATATAAATAGTCTTTTATGCGCATTTTTCAAGTATTAATAAAAATAAATATGCGCTTACGTGTGCATCGAAATCCCTCTGCCACCATCGTGCCTCTCCACAAGTTGAAAAGAGAATGTGCAAAAATTGCAGACTGTTATGTACCGAATGTTTAAATAGCCATACGTACAACTTGTACGAATTCAATTAGCTACGATAAATAATAACGTGAAATGTGAGAACAATCAGCGGCAAAATGTGCGCAAACCGCACATCTACTTTCGCTCGTTCGAAAATTTTTAATCCAACCGCAGTTTTCGCTGTATGTTTCATTGACAAATTGGTTACGAGAATCGCGAGCGAGTGAAGGCAGATTAATGCGATTCGTGAGTCGCTCTCGGCTTGTTTATCGTGCTATCGATTTTGCCCGTTCGATTGCTCAGAAAAAGCCCATGAGATACGCTTTTCAATTATCCCCGTAACGGAAGTTATATTTACAGATCGTTTATGTCGTTGTGTGCGGTCTCGCAATCCTTTGTGCTCGTCCAATTACATTTTCGCCTGGATGTTAAATTACCAATTCTTTTGTCACTTGTAGCCTCTAGTCCCATTTTGACTAACGCATTCTTTCTCATTTCGTCCTTTACGTCAAATATATTTCTAATTAAACATGAGCTCGTTAAGCTCTTTCTACTTATTACATCGGACTTTTTCATTGAATAGAGCACGAATTCGTCCAGACTGATTTTATCTACTCTCGAAGAGATCCTATTGTAAAGGGAAACCTTGCTGTCGAGCAGAGTATCGAGGCTGAGATTTAGGGTTACATACATATTAAGCTTCACGCTGACTCGCGGTGGAATCCGTCACATAAATGGTTCATTCGGATTTGTTCGGAGCCGGCTTAATCCCGCAATGCGTTATCACTCGCATCCGGTATTTTTCTTCCTAGTATAGCCGGGTATCGAGACAACCGCCTTCCCGGTGGTTTTAGGGAACCATTTTTCGGAACAGCGCCATCCGATTGTTATCATCTCGGCTACGGCGAGGTGAAGGGTGGTGTCGCGGTGTCAAGCCGGTCTTAACATCCTGAGCGAACCCATTCGTCTCCCGGACTCATCTCACCGATCTCACCCTCACGGCAGCTCGTTTATACGGCAGCCAACCCCGGCTGCGGTGGTTGCTCCTGCCTGGCAGGCGCCTTCAAATTCGAGCCCGATGCGAGGTCTCTGCCCCCGAGCCTAATCCGCTCTCTCTCACCATTCCACGGGAGCGGCAATGTAGTGATAGCCTTTCAACCGATTCATCATACCAGATGTGAAAATTAGTAGACTGAAAATCGTTTATCTTTTTCTTTTAGACGTATAATCCTCGTTGCAATTTTCAAATAAAATATTATAAATCATGTAAGTATCATTAAACCGTCTCGAGGATATTGAAATTTCCTTGCAAAATGACGATAAACTAAATGTTTATCTTTTATGTCTTAATTTTTCATATTTTAGTTTGTGGCTAAAGGGACATCGAGTAGTTTTCGGACATTTTATAGACACATCCACATTTACGTTTATATGTACTCGCTGACGTTTATACTCGTGAAGGATCGATGCGTGATACGAACTACTCCATATCACGCGCGGGGACATGTGAGCGTGCCATCCGCTATACCTTCGCTTTGCCTGCTTCTAGGTGGAGGTGGCGTATTCCCGTCTAATTTGAAAAGCCCTGTAACCCGAACTAATGGACCACACGGGAGAGATCAATCTGCGTTACCTTCGCGCGAATTATTTTTCCGCGAGGTACGACTGTCCGCGCGCTTTCCATCGCGTGTGTACGCACGGTATTATTGACGCGAACGCTAAAAAATAAACGAAAAATGCGGCGTCCACGTCAGAGACGAATTTTACGCCCTGGGCCATTTTGCTCTCTGCTAGCCTTTGTACACTTATAATTTCGTGATAACATAAATATTAGATACAGTGGAGAACACGGCAAACTGTAATTGCAATTTCTTAATGATTAGGTGCATCGAGATCACGTTTGATTATTTAAAAACCATTTGATATGCAGATAATGAGAAAATATCATGCAAAATTCATCGGATTAATTTTTCGGTCTCCCAAAATTCGCCGCTTAGGTACATCGAAGCGTGGCCCTGAGCAATGCCAATTGAAAACGACGAAAATTTCCCTGGCAACTTCACAAATTGAAATGCAAATTACTAACGGTGACCTTTACGATAGCGAGTCCATTGCAGGTTTGAGTACCCTTCCGAAACTGCAAAGTTGAACTCTAAACGGAAATAAGTTTGCTACGCGGTTCCCTCGCCGCGCTGTTAAACGCTTCGTGGAATTTAGCGTAGCAAAATTTAATAAAAACCGATTATGATTATTTATCTTTTATCTTCTTATAAAATATAGGTAGTTCTATGTTTTTTTTTGTATGCCAGTTCAATTTACGGGAATCTGGTTTTACACGATATCTCTCGGAACGCGCTAATAACATAAATCGGGAATAACGCGTGTCAAACGTCCCGTTGATGCAAAGCCGGTACGCGATTTCACTGTAAATTCTACCACTGTTCTCCTCCCACCCTTCGTCTCCATTTCTCTTTCTCTCTCTCTCTCTCTCTCACATCATTGAAAAGTTATTTGTTTATTATATAATCCAACATCGCGGAATCTAGTACCCGATGCAAAGCGTAATAATAATATCTCCGTACGAACCGCGGGCACTTGTTATTCTGCACGTTTCTAATTTCCACAAATTTCGAAGCTCCATGTTTAACCCTCGGGAATCGCGTTAATAACGTAAATGGCGAATTACACGCGTTCACGCGAACCCGCGCGCGATCACGTCGCCGTAACACGTGGATCTTATGTTAACGCGCGCGTCCCGCATTAAATTAGGGAATTCATTGGCCGGAACGGACGCGACGGACGCGTGTCGAATCGATTCCAGGGATATTCTTTTTTTTCTCTTTTGCCGACCATCTCGTCCGTACGCGTACATACAGCCCGACGGACGGACTTCAGCCATTCCGAAGTTTAAAACGCCGAAATCGAATGGCGACCAATCGCCTTTTTTATTATCGTGTATCTCCAGGATAATGGCCCTACGCGCGTGTATCTCTCCCTGGAAAAGTGTGTATCTCACCCGCGTTTATTTCGATTGCGCCCGGGACTACAAACCGCCCGGCTGTAAAAACCTGATATTAGAATGAAATAACCGGAGTCGTTTTCCGCTCGACGAGCACTAGCACTTCTTGCAAATTTCATCACGCTTATATGCATTGTATAATATACACGCGATATTTCATAATATTTTATGCGCGCTGATATATAATTTCGTATGTAAATAAATCTCGTTTCATTTTTACGATTTCGTAATTCTCATGTTACAACGCGCGATCATTACATTTTATGAATTATGTATTATTATCCTCACTTTTTTAATGAGCGTTTCCCATATTTTACATTTTCAGAGTGATTCTCGGCATTTTAATATCTTCCGGTGACGGAAATGCGATTTAATTCAATATCGTTATCAATATCGACTGTTTACCGTTTCTTCTTTTTTCCTTCTTCCTTTCCTGATACCCCACAGTAGAGTCCCTCAAGAGTCTCTAAGCCCTCCATTTTCGTTTGTTTGAAAAATTCGCGTCGATCTACACGGGGTGGCGGCGGAGTAATGGCGGTGCTTCCGCTAAAATGTTATTTGAACGACAAAGTGGTTTGGCTGCACGGCCTGTGGGGTGTTATATTATACACATTTACACGTTTACACAGGGAGACCGGGATCCCCGCGTCGGTTTACACCGGCCACGTGTCGCGGCACCCCGCCGAGCGTGAGCGTGCCCCTCTCGCGCCCCGTGTGTGCACGCGTGTTGCACGTAACGTCACGTATTCGCGTGCACGGGTATGAACCTCCCCCGTGTACACTGAACACGTCTTTCGTGTGTACACGTACATACACGTGCGCGATATACCGGGTATATCGCGCGCGCTCCCCATTCTTTTTCGTATATGGATTCTCGGTTCAATTTCATTAGAGCGATTGGAAATCCAAAAAGTCTCGTGAAATATACGCTGGGAAAGAGATTAAAGCTTTATTGAAACCCTGAGTTTGGTCTCGATAGAATTTCCTTTTATGACTAATTATCGCAAATTACTGGAAGAAATGTTATTGGTTTTGATTTTTGCCGGAGGAAGCGCCAGATTGATCGGAGGAATCCGTCGTTAAGGGCGAGGGTGTGGTTCCGGGACACCCTGTGAAACACAGACGCAGATACTGTTGCGTGTGTGTGTTTGCTTCGGTGTTCCGCTCACGCGTGTGTACGAAACTAAACAATATACACGGTAGGTTTGTGGAGGCTGGTTAGCCGGATTCGGCAAGCTTCGTACGCAACGCTCGTATGCATGTCTGAGCGAGACCGAGGAGGTTGATGGTGGTGGAAAATAGCGACGTGGCGTGGGGCGTGAGATGGGGTGTAGAGGAAGGAGGGAGAGGCGGTTCGGTGATAGCGGTTATTGAATTATTAATTAAGCCGGTTAATTAATAAACGATAGGTCGCAAGTCCCGGCAGCCAGCCAGCCAACCAGCCGGTTACACCATGCTGGGGCTTCGCCTACTCGTTTCTGCTACCGACTACTGCTACTGCAACCACCTTGTGGTAGCAATCTCCTTCTTGTAACCTTCGTAGAATTTCAGTCTTGTGTAACCACCGTTGAGGCAAGCCTGCCACGAAAAGCGACGACGGCGGTCTTTCCGAACTCGACGCCCGCGCCGTAATTTCGCTCGACGCCAGTCGATTTTTTTCTCGAATGGCGCAATTTATTATGTCCGCCCGCAATATATTGTCCGCGACTATCAACTAACTGAACGAATTCGACGTAATGAAAACTGTGCGTCAATTTCAGTTAATTAATTATACTTGTTTGTTTCTATATAACCACTTACATATAATTATAATATATAGCTCTTACAAAGGAAAAAATATAGCAGTACCATGGAAAAAATAAGAGGTAAAAAAAGTAAAGAATTTGTGATATAATATTTACTGATGATGAAAACGCTTAAAAGTTCTCATAAAAATATCTCTATAAAATTAAACACGCTATTTCTTTATTTATTTGAAATATTAATACATCAATAAAGTTATAAATAGTAGAAATAACAAGGAAATAAAACTTTTTAGGGAAAATATCTCAATGTATTGATACAATCTTTGTTATTTTCCAAAAAATCAACTTTCCAAAAAATTCCCCTTTGAAAAGTTTAATTAATATTCTATCGATATAAACATTTATCTAGACCTTAATAACTTTGACATTTCTCGGACGGCATCTCGGAAGCAATCTTTTAGAGACTTTCTATCAATAAACATAAGAGCAAGATAAAAAAAAGTAATTTCTACGCGCTTTTTGGATTCTGTTTAGCGTTCCGTTGGTTCGCTGTTTCTAGCAGCTAACCATTCACTGTCCGTCTCTCCGAGAAAACGGGGTAGACGAGACGGGGTGAAAGTATAATGATATCCCGTCGGGAAAGAGAGCTGTAAAAATTTGGAATACGGCTGGAAGCAATGCGGCTGAACAGCAAGAAGTGTGCCTGGAGGAACGAAGCTCTCTGCGGGACTCGACAGAATCAAATTACATGATATGGACTGTAAAATAAATAGACGAATATTCATTCCCTCTTTCGATTCGCGATCTTTTCTTCTTTTTTCTGTTATTCACGACCACATTCGCCTGTCACCTCTGTTCTCTCTCTTTTTATATCTTCCCCTTCCCCTCCTTCACTCTTTCTCGCGAGAACATCCGTTTATATATATTCTTTCATACATTCGCGAACGTGTGCACATCATGCAGATCTCATTTTTTGAAAATTAGAACGGACTCAGGCTATTTTACATTGGCGACGCATGTTGTTGCACGTACAACCGACATACAG
The DNA here is from genome assembly GCA_928718305.1 of Tetramorium bicarinatum. NCBI lineage: Eukaryota > Metazoa > Arthropoda > Insecta > Hymenoptera > Formicidae > Tetramorium > Tetramorium bicarinatum. The sequence goes on from OV788321.1 coordinate 7,693,911, forward strand.
GAAATTATGGCAGTCCGTATCCTCACGAATTTCAAACAACTAGCTGAACTGACTGAAAAAGATATAAAAGTATAAAAATGTAATCAGCGTAATGCGCGATGAAATTTTTTATACTATCTTTATAATATCTGTTTCTAAACTGATGAATTATATGAATTTATCATGAACATTATTTTAAAAAACGAAAACGATTGTTTCTCCTAAAATGAACATTTAATAGGAAGTTAAAATTCAAGTGATCTTTTGATTTGTTTAATGCACGCTAAATAGTAATATAGTAATAGTAATTTACGCTTAATCGCATTACCTGCAATTAGTACCTTTCTATTCCGCAATTGCTGACTTAACATTTTCATTTGTCCGTCGAACGAAAAATCTCCGCGGCCAATCACGATAATTGGCTCTTCCCCGGCGAGTCCGCTTACGTCTGGCGTGCGTTTGTTCCGCGGCACAAGGAGAGCAATGTCGCAGGATACTGCGGAAGGCAAAAATGCGAAACGGAGAATCCAAACCGATCGGGTCAGGACTGGAACAAAACCTGTAATCGAATCTCTACCGTCTAGCTAGGAAACTCTCTTTTCCGGTCGCACAGTTCAACGAATTTTTTTCTATCTCGCCGCCAAGTCCGGGATAAACCTGGTTTCCGAAAACTACCCTCTCCGCTGGAGTTACGTGGTTATCCCGTGATTGAGTTAGCGAACTTTTTCGAACGGAGAGAATATTCTCATCGGCAGCAAAACTTCCGGAAAAAATGCCGTCCTTTGTCCCTTGTACCATTGTCCAAAATTAATTGCTCGAAGAGATAAAACCTAAACTTAGTAAGTGATGTACGTGGATTTTATTATTTCGAAAGAGGTTTTTACGCCGTCTCATTGAAACGTTATCAATAAATATTATTGGCCCTCGTCCGGTGTCGTTTCTTTTCTTTTATTCTATCTCTATTGATTGCACAGGTCACCACTCTTTATTCGTTTCCTTCTTAATTGATTATACATCCCTACGAGCGAACAAATGGGCATGACACTTTTTTTTTCCGATCGTCCCTCAGGTCGCCCATCGACTTTCTGTTTCATGCAATTGCAATCAAAGGATTTATTACTTTCGGCAATTATTATTTTCCGCTCGTAGTCGTTCGCTGGATGCAAATTGCTCTTTCGCGTGTCTTCTGCATTGTCTCGCTGTGCACCGCAATCATGTATATCCCCGTTTCGTTCTTACGACACATAAACGATAACGATGCGCGGTCGATACGAAATTATCCTGACAAGTGGGAATTCTGAATAAAATCCGCGACAGCCACAATGAGCCCTTCTCTCTCTTTCTCTCTCTCTCTCTCTCTCTCTCTCTCTCTCTCTCTCTTCTTCCCGTTTCGTCATTCGCGCATGTAGCCCGCAGTTCTATGTTTTTTGTCACCCCTGCCTATCATCGGTCTATCTGTCTATCCCCTGCTTTGTCGTCCCCTCTGCCGCGAGCATCCCGCGGGAAATTTTAAACTCAGCCTGCTCGGATGAGGAAATGGAAGAGAGAAAACGCGAGGAGAGATCGTATCACAGAGACGGAGGGAATAAGGCACGGACAAAACGAAGGAGCGTCTTCAGTTTCGTTGCCTGCATACTGATAAACCGTATCGATATCGCCGCCAGGAATTTGGCTCTCCCTCGCGACGATGATACTCCTGTTCCAAAAGTAACAATCGTCGTGAAGACAGTACGCTCGGCCAAATTGAGCTGTCGCTATTTCGTATGCCAATCGTAACAATCGTTGTTGCTGTTGTTTTGTCGCAGCCGAAGAACCTATCCACCGCTCGTTTTCTTACTTCGGTATCGGAGTACTCTCGACTGCTCGCGGAAGTAAATCAGCGACGCAATGGCTTTAACAACGGCAGTGAATCGACATTTAATTAAAATATTTAATTAAAATACGGATTTATTTATATGTAAAGATATATAATATCTTCGATTTTTCCAACGCTTTTTTTGCAATATACATAATTTTATACTGTTATGAATAAAAATATCTAAATGAGAGTAATATAGAAGTCGTTATTGTAAGCTTTTAATGACACTATATTTTACTTTCAGTACGTGAAAATAACAAACTCGAAAGGTTTGTGTATTAAATTGAAAAGGGTTTACGGCGAGCGCGAGCAACGGCGTCGGGGTTGACAGTAAAAAAATTCGGCGATCTCATTTACGGGAGATACTGTCGGCAGAATCAACTTCGGTGGACACCGCCGACCGAATACAGACCGAAATATCGCGCCACGTGTTACCTTGAAAAATTAATCGTTCCCGGACTCCCTCGGGGTAGGCTCCCGACCGACCTCTCGCCACCGTTCCGCCGACCCCTTCGTCCTGGAGTTACCCGTAAATTCTAACAAACGCGACGCATCGTCCTGCCGGGGCATGAAAATTAATGACAGGGGCGTGACAGGGGGTGGTACCTCCGGTCTGTACCGGGGTGTATGAAGGTGAGGGTGGATCAGACGGGGGTGCGGCGGTGCAGTAATAATGCATACGGACACGCGATAATCCGCGGAAGGCCTCTCTTCCTCTCGTTAACGCGCCGCCCGAAAGGCACACGTCAGTCATATCATACGTAACTGCCGGCTCTGCGTGACAAGGGTCGTTTTACGTCTTACCTTACACTTTTACACCCTCTTTTCCTGGAGTAAGAACACGCCTGTTACGTTGAGCGTTGAGGAAATACAAAGTCAACATTTCGCGTCGCCTTTTGTTGTTCTGACGTTGCTGGGATAAACCTGTCGTGACAAAATTCTTTTATACCAAATGTCACTTTGTAAAAATATTTGTCGATTATCGTTGCTTAAGATAATATTATCAACTTACGATGAGCTATTGAAATCGGTACTAAATATTTTAAAAGTTTTGAAAAATTATATAAACACAAATATATATAATTATTTAAAAAAATTATATATATATACGTATATATATATATATATATATATATATATATATATATATATATATACACAGGATATCCATTCAAAAACTATAACAGCTTCGACATTTTGGCATTAGAATTTTCGTCTCAAAATAATCTCAGGAACCTACCATTAATGGTTTATATGGTAGGTCTGGGACATCCTATATTTATGTCCCTTCGATTACACATGCTATTGAAACTTGTTCTTTTATCTGCTTCATTCTATTTTTTCTATTATATTAAAAAATTATGATACACTTATAAAACATTTAACATCAAATTTCGCAAGTAATAGAAATACAAATTATTTTTTTGTATTTTTCGCAAGTTACAGCATTTATCCTTTTTTATCAAAATATTTCAAACTAATTAAGACTGATGTTTTGTTCTTCTAATGGAACCGTAGTTTCAGACAATTTTTGTGAAAAAAATACAATTTAATAAATTTCTTTGTGTAGAAAAATATCTACAGTACAATTTTGATATTTTTTCCATCAATTATGTAATGGAATAATTATGAATTAGAAATATCCAGATATAATATTGCTATGACGAATATATATCTATACTGTAAATAATTTTAAAAAAGTAGCGACAAGCCCGGAGTAATACTTGCAGAGCAAACGCGACCTCGTAATGTGTCAAAGGTCGGTATGGCGTTAGCGTGGCAGGAAACGTACGAAATACTTTATGTCGCGTGAAAAAAGTGCGTTATACGCTCGCACGTAATCTGATAAGTGCTACCGCTGTAATTGTGCGTATGCCGTGAGGTCGTGTAGGTCGTGCTCGTAAATTATGTAACGGTCGACGACTGCGCTATACGCGGACACGCCGTACAAGTCTACAGCCTGATGGATTATCTTATCAGAAATGAATGAAAGCTCTGTTCTTTGTTATGCTTGATTACGATTCTATACAATTGTCAGAGAAAGAGAGGGGAAGAGAGAAGAATTATGTTTATAATAATAATAATGATAATGATGACGATGTTGATAATAATAATAGTTATTATCATTCGTTTATAAAAGCGCTTTGATGCAGCTGCATTTTGAACAAAAGCATCATTACGTAATATTTAACATCAGCCCGATGATGATCATAATGCACCCATTCGTTCATTCGCATATTTTGGAAGGAAGTATGGAAAGAGTAGTAGCGTGTTTTGTGTCGACTCGCGATGCTTCACGTAATACGCTTTTCGAGGAGGAGGAGGAGAAGAAGAAGAGAGAGGAATCGTAAAAAATGTAAAAATATTTGTGTTAGAGCTCTTCGTATATATCATTCCTGTAATTATGCATCAAGAGCTCCCGTTGTTTGTAGCTCCCGAAAAGTGCTCCTAACAAACCCCATTACGGCACAGCGCCGATACGCGGTATGCGAGCGAGGAAAAAGAACGAGTGCGACATTGTCCGAGTGATTACGCTCGTTCATGATTAATTCAACGCATTCACTCGCGTTCGCGTTCGAAAACACGCGCGGATTATGAAATCAAGCGTGAGGGGAGGAGCGGATACTTGGGGATGCTGAGGCGCGATCGAGACGCGCCATCGTGATCGCGCGTACGGATGCGGAACGGCATTCGGTTATCCGAGGACGTGTGGCGAGAAGGCGCGCGCGGGATGAAAAAGGGCGAACGCGAGAGCGCGCGGGATGCGACGGCGAGAGAACTGGCGAGAAGTGCGATGTGGCACAGCGCTTAGGAATAGCGATTAGAAATGCCGCGGTGGCCATTGCCGATCATTCGGAAGCCACCGCCCGCATAGCAATTTCCTGGCGAGTCCTTCGCCACCAGGATCTCGCCCAACCTAACCGCCTCACCCTTGAACGTCGCCTCGCCTCGCCTTCAACACCAACCGGATAATCAACATCCGTATCTCCTTCTCACGAAAGCAGTTTCATTCCGCAACTCGGCGTCTCTGGTCTCCTTTGCAGATCCGCACTTGGATTCGGAACAAACCGAGGATGGTTCGCGTCCGCTCCCCTTCTCCCTCGCCCTCCTCCGAGCTGTCTAATTGCGGAATTGGCCGCGTAATTTGTGTATATAAATATTTCATGTACATCGGCAAGCGGCAAAGTGGGCGGCAAAGTAATATTCGTATTTAATGCATTTAAATTAACGGGGAATATTTAACGAGCGAATGCAATTAATAGTCGAGCGCGGCGCGGCTTACACGCGCGCGCACCTCCAGACCTGCGCAACGCCGCAAATATACATATGATTATTAATGCCATGTTAATTTTCGCGATGTAACGCATCAACGTTTGCGAGGACCGTAAGAATGCAGCATAGAAGTTAAATTAATTTCGCGCTTTCATTTCTTATCAGACAACATTGTGCTCTGTAGAGTGATTCTAGTAATCGGGTTGAGTTACAGCTCTTTTTCAAGTCAAGATAAAGAGAAATGGTAAAGAAAAATCTTTCACCATTTAGTATGACCAGTCATTCTGTCATTATATTTTTTCGAACAATGCAAGATATAGCGCAGCTATATCTTGCATTGTTCGAAATAAAATTATACTCGTATACCTTCCTAGCGTATTTTTTGTTATCGATTTTTCTCATTATTTCTCATTATCTTGCATATTATTATAAAAGTATTAGAATATCTATATATAATCGGAAAGTCAATACTTTGCCAGCTATTATGTTTTATGTCGTGAAATTACTTTATTACATTAAGTGCTAAAAATGTACCACTGTAACATTCTACATATTTTAACTTTTTTTTGTTTTTTTAATGCTTTTTATAACATTATCAAGTTGGTCATTAGTTACGTTAGAATATGAAGTTGTGATTTGTTCTGTTAAATTATTTTCTGAAATAAATTTCTGCAAATCCTTTAAAAACCTTGATAAGAAGAAAATTTTCCGATTACTTTAGCCTAATATTTTTATACGCATAATAATGAGTAGAAACGATTTACTTAAAAAAATATAATTCCCTAACTTAAAAAAAAGTAAAAAGATGCATTTTGTAGGGCATTGATGTATCGTTAGCTAAATATATAATTATAAGATATTGAACTTTGAAAAATTTTTCTATACTTTTTTCTATCTTGACTAAGAAAAGATCTATAACTCAGCCCAATTATTCAGAATCGCTTTATTTAATCTGGATCTTGATGCAAAGAAAATGGAGCGTTGCACAAAGAAAATAATTATATTATATTTTTATAATAATTATATTATATTTAGTAATTAACGAAAAGAGTAAGGTAAAACGAAATAAAATAAATTAAAAATATAATAATTGAGTATTCTGTATAAATATATACGTAATACCAATCCTTTAAACAGAAAAAAATTAATAGTATAATATAATTATAAAATATAAAACTTTCAAAGAACACGCTAAGTTTATTCACGCTCTATAAACACGGCACATTACATGCTATTCCGCCGCGATACCGGAAGCTCCGAACATACGATTTTTTAACGCAAGATGCGTCGTGCAAGTAGGAGCAAGTAGTCACTTATAGTTTCCGTCGGCGTTCTCTATCGTGCCTGCGACCTCCTTTCGCCGAACCATGAAAGCTATACTCGGCGACGTTGCAAGGGTCCCATGGAGGGTCGCTCAATCATTCATAAAATGCACGTTTTAGAGAGATCTTTCCTCCCGGAGCTTAAATATTCAACGAGCCATTCCTACCACCCTCTCCTCCGCCCCGGACCGATTCCCGGTGGACTTCGTCTCTCCGCGAGTTCCACCGAGCGTCTCTCCCCGATGCCGACACCAACCCCGCCGTTGTCGGCCACCGTCAACCCTACCTTTCACGCCCATTCCTCGCCCGTCAGTTACCCAGTCCAGCTCGCAAAGGTTCCTTGATTTAGCCGGCACGACACGTCGAACCTTTATTCTTTACGAGCTAGCCGGCTCGTTCGATCGGCTGACGAAATCTCTTGCTAAATCTCACCAACGAGAATTTTGCAACGCACTCAAGCCACTATTCCCTTCGCATCGTCACACTCAAACGCGCTGTAAAATAATATACCGAGAAGACTTATGGAAACTTTATGAGGTCTGCCATACGTTCGAGTAGCCGTGAAATTTTTAAAACGTCGCTCAGATTTTGTCTTGATGTCGTCATGAGAATAAATCGAGAAATAAACTACAGTACGCTTTCGAATAAATGTAATACAAGGGAAATATCAGAACGGTCGATGTTTGTCAGAATGAATAATTGCTGCGATCTGCACAGTTGTCTGAGGATATACAAATATTTCTTTAAACACGTGACGATTTTTCCCCTTTTCGGAATGAAAAAGAACCAACTGATTTACTGATAACAAATTTACAATTTCTCGATATAAATCAGTTCTTTCTTCCTCGCTTCGGTCGCTATTTCGCACAAGGCTTGCTTTAAATCCTTTGCTGGAAGATAATAAATGCTCAGATCGTGCTAGAAGTTTATAGCGAAGGGTTAAATAGCGGAAAAGAGCGATCGTGAAGCGTCGGCTTTATTAGGCGGTCCGTAGAACCAGCCACCATCTCGGTAAATTGTGCACACATATAAGACGGTGACGTCGTGCGGCGCAGCGAAGAAGCCAAACCTTGTAATGCGCCTAAAGAGACCAAGAAGCCGCGGGATTAGGTCAAAGCGCAGGTGCGCGAGAGAGAGCCGAGCACGGAGAATGCTTCTAAAAAGACAGAGTCACTTAGACGGTAAAGTATATTTTTATAATCCTAGGTTCAAGTGAGAGCACTGTTTCTCTCAAAGATAAAACGCATTTTATGGGTATCGCCGTGCAAGATAGTGGACAGATAATTATTAATGCCAGTTGCAAAATTTATAACAGATGCTGCAAACGAAATAATCATCGTAATAATAATTTGTTGATTGAAAAAGTTGGTTTTTAAGAAAAAAAAAATTTTGTTTACAAAAGTGGGAAAAATCAAGAGATGGAGAAAAACATTCGTGATATGTTAAATGCAATAATTATTGTTAATTAAGAGATTTCGTAAAAGCGATTTATAATTACATGTATCTCTTCCCCCCTCCCTTTTGTCTTTTCTCTTTTGGTTATTGATATAAATTTCATTTCCTTTTACTTCGTTCGATCAAACATCGTGCTAATTTGTTAGAGCTCGTGGCGTAGGAGAATTATGCATAATTAATTAATAACGGTGGAGTAAATTAATTTTAGGTCGCGCGCGTTTCGGAGTATAACAACTCTCGATTAACGAGCAAATGTTTAGCTTTCTTTAATTACGCGTCCGGCTTTCAGACGCAGCTTTGTGACAATTAAAAATTGGTGCGCCGTAATGTCTTTTGCTTCTGTTCGGTGGTACTAAAATCCACGATTTTGGATTTAATTTACGTTTTTCACTACGCTTAAATAGCCACGTGATCTAAAATGTGAAATCCGGAGAGATTTGAGTATCGAAAAATTAAAATAGCGAATTTCAATTTCCCTTGTGTATTTTTCCCGCAAGTAAGTTATCTCATTTTTGGGATCATTTAAATTTTGTTGATCTTCCGAATCAACGGATATTCGCACTACATGATGCATTATGTTGCAGTAAAAATAACAGAGAACGAGGAGGAAAATATAGTCCCTCTAAAGTTTTGTATTTTACGATGAGTTATAAAATCATGTTAACTGTGTGTTATATGATGCTGCCGTCGTTACATGCCTTTCATATCGATAACTACAATATCTCTCAAACGCATCTCTTGCTCAGTTATTACATATAAAGAGAAATAATAACGGCATATGCTTTTTAAGAAAATGCCTTTTTCTTATTATTAAATTAAAATTGAAAATGAAATACGTGATAAAATCAAGAAAAATCCATCGTATTTTGCTTGCAATGAGAGTTAAGCCTTATATTATGAAAGGATTTTTTTAAAAATCACGAAAGAGCATCAGACGCAAGCGAAAATTAAATTACTGCAATGTTCATTAACCGAAAAAAAGAGATCGAGACGAAAAATAGAATAGAAAGGATGCGAAATTTGTCTATCGACCGGCTGGAAAAGTTACCCTGTAAGGAATTCCACGTAAGGAAGGTGCCACGGGACTCAGTTGGATAAGAAAGGGGGGTTGTTTCATCTCGCTCCCGCCCAACTCCTCGTTCCGACTCCGCCGCTGTTTATATTTAATGTAGCCCATCCGGGATCCGGATGCGCCCCTATCCTGACAGAACTTCTATCCAACCTGGCCTCTTCTCTGACTCCCTTCCCCGTCGTCTCGTTCGCCCTCAATTTCGTTCCCCGTTTGGACGACCTGACCCGTGAAAAAGCATATCGACTCGCCTGATCTCTGCCACCGGGGGATTAATTTTTTCCTTCCTTCTCGCCGGTGCTTAATTTAGCGTGAATGGCAAGTACCGCGCTCCGTCTGGAGAATCATAAGGGTCGAGGTCTCACCCTGATAAGTAAAAGCCCGCCCTCCCCCTTCCTGAAACGAAACGTTTACGCTTCTGAAGATTCCGAAAAATGAGAATATATTCGTGGTCGGTAATTAAAAATGGAAAAATATGCGGCAAAGTTTTCCTTTGACGCGCTCCGCGCCTGCCTACGGTGCGTTCGAGAGAATTTTTTCTCTGGTTCTTAATTAATAGTAATTGCTTTCCATGACTCTCATGAATGTCTCGTGAGATTGCGACAGCGCGATTTAGGAACTAAAACGAGTCAACCCCCCTTCCTGTGCTTACTTATAGCTCTTTGTGCGCCACGGTATTTTCGACTGCGAATTACGAGGGGTTTTACTCGCGGCTCGGTGCAAACGCGAGTGCGGCACTAACGAGACACTGCGTTAACGCCGCACTCGCATAACTGAATTCTGCCGATTTCTCGCGTTTCTTCTTCCAGCCTTCTTTTTGCCGTGCTTTCGTCGCGACGCGACCAAGCCTGTAAGTGCCGTACATATTTATATGCAACTTCTTGCATCTCTACGCGCACATATTCACACACGCGGGCTCGCGCGCCTAAGATACGTGTCGCGTGTGCATAAGCGTGCGCGAGGCTTAATAAGAAAGCGGGACGTATATATCCGCGATATACGAGCGATCGAGCATATATCCCGGATCGACCCTGCACGAGCCTTTTACGAGGACCTCACGAATCTCTCGGGAAGAAGAGTAATATTCTAGACGTAAACGGCGCGAGCGCGCGAGGGTCGCACGCGCTGGGGCTGGCTGGCTGACTGGCCGGATGTACCTACGTGTCGCTGTATTTTATATCCTTAAAAGCACCCTCTTATCCGGCCGTCCGCTTTTACGCCGGAGACGTTCGAGAGTCCTGAAAGGTTCTCCCCGTTTTACCTGTCCGATTATTTATTTATATTTATTAGGTTACATCCAGACGTACAGATAGCAACGGGGACGCGGATGCGTTGATGATCGATCGAGTACACCTTTCCACTGTAGAGAGGATTACGAGATTATCCTGAAATAGAATTAATCGGTTTTATTCTATTCAGGTTTTCCGTTGACGGCATATTCCGCTTCCCTGAATTATAATTACTACAAGAATCGATTCAACGATTATTGCGTCTCCTCGTATTCTCATAATTGTTTACGCATTACATTATGTCGCGTTTTATATCCTCATGTTTCGCAACGTGAGGCTCCTTCGCGGAGCACTAGAGAATTCACGGTGTTCATTTATGTTTATTAGAAGTATATTTTACTACTTAAGAGAGAGAGTCATTGTATGAGAAGAAGAAGAGGATCTGAAAATAAGGTCATTAAAATTTTAACCATGCCTCAGTTCGACGTGTATTACTTCCCCTCGACATTGTTGTCCGCGTTACGCTTTAACAACGCTTTTACATGTGCAAAAATGTCTTACATTCGTATTTTTCAAACGTATTCTCGCGGCAGCGACGGCGATGCTTTCCTCTTTACGCGCGGAGTGCACGCCCGTTGGCCCTAAAAGCCGTCCGCATCAGGAATTCTCGGGGGCCATTTTTCGAGGTCCTGCGCCGCGCACACCTCGAGACACGACTACTGAATAATATTTCAGCGAACGCTGGCATACGTTACCCTGAGAGCGGCGTCTTTTATATATATACATATATATATATATATATATGTATATATATATACATATATACGACGTTCCGCCGCGCCTGCCGCAGCAAAATATTTGATGACTACGTTACGACCTGGATGCTGCGAGTTATATGCTATATGCTATAGTCGACGGAGAGAAGAGAATGCACTTCTCGATATTGTTATTATCTCAATTAATAGCGTTATCTCAGTCGCAGGAAAAATTATCGTTTCTAGGAGAAAGAGATAGCGTTTAATGAATTAATACTGTGTAATAATTCCGATAATTACGTTTTCTCCTAGAGAAGTAACTTATTAATGAATCGTTCTCCTTTATCTAGAAATAATGAGGAAGAAGGAGGCTCTCCTTCAAAATTTTTAATAGAAGGTATGCATCAACCGCCGTCGGCGAGATTTATATTCGGTTTCGACACTGCGCCGCGGGATAAAGAAAGGCGATGCGTCTCTGGCGCGCATCGCATATATGCAGTTTCACGCACATCCAGAGTGATCTCCCGTGTAACTCGCTTTATTCTCCAGTATCCTGTCAATTTCTTCAAAGCGGGGACAAAGCGGGGTGCCAGACGGCTGCTCGCAGCGAATCCACCCCTAAGTGATTGTGCGGTGTAACTATCGACTACGAGACACCTTTCAACTTGCAAGTCTCGAGGGGGTGTCAGCAGCGGCAGCGGCGGCGATAGCGGTAGTGGAAGGGTAGCAATGGAGAACGGCCGCACGAAGTTCGCGATGAGAGATGGGCGCGGAGAGGTGGAGACGAGATATAAGGACCCCCCCTCTCCAGTTATAAGGATCGCTTAGCACGCGATTGTCTTCCTGCGGAGTGCCTTTAAGGGCTTTAATCATGGAACTTCGGCGGAAACGCACGTCGTTAATATTTCGCGATCGCGAGCGCGCGCCTCGCCTTGCCTTTCAGTGCCTTCTTACCCCTCCCCTGATAACGCCCCGTTCGCGTCTGCCTATCAGCAAGTTTTTAATCAATCATCGCGCCCGCGCCCCCATCGCGTGAAACAATCGCGCGCGCCACTCAACGATGCGATGAGTCACCTAAATGAAGTTTCCCGTTGCTAGACACTAATTTCTTCTCCTAGGAAACGGGAACGTCACTCCTACCCGCTCGATTCTGCGATACTTCAACTCCGCGTTACTAGCGCCGCTTGTAACCTGATTTATTACGGGCGTAAGATATTACGAACGCCGATCGACAAACACGTTATTAAAAGCGATAAGCGATAATCAATTTTGACGGTAGAAAAAAAAATATACATATATGTATTCCAGTTTCCAGGAGGAGGAGCGACGTCGTTCCGTTCCGCGCAAATAATATCGCGTAACAATTAAATTAATAACGATACCGAATAATACAAGCAAGCAATTAAGCGCAATATAACGTTATAATTTCTTCGCGTTTCCAAAAAAGATATATTGATATTACGGAGCTGCAGGAGTAATCATAGATCGAGTGGTCACTCGCACACTGGCGCACCTGCAGCTTGTCACCCCCGGTTCTTTTCCCCTTTTTTCCTCACCGGAGGTAGAAAGCGGACGACGACGACGTGCGGCGGGGGGTTAATTTCCTATACTGGACATATCCACCGGCGAAAGGTGCCTGGGTTTTCCCTCCAAGTGTTTCCACCCCCGTCGTCTCGCGTCCTCGCCGTTTCTCTTCGCCATTCTTCCCGCTTCGTCGCCCGCACGGACGCATCGTTCATCCCGATCGTCGGTGATTCCCTCCGGGGGTTTACGTATGCCGGACGCAGTTCGGCACCGATTCATCAAAAGCACCTCCCACCCGTTTTTCGCCATTTAAGAAAAGAGCTGCCGGTCTCACCCCGGCAAAAAGGAAGACGGCGGTGTCGTTAGGGGCAGACTCGCCCTCACCGTGGACGGGGATCGCGAAACGATCGGGACGCGAGGGGCAAGGATATCCCCCATCCCTTCTAATAGAGGTGTGCTCGAGAGGGCATCCGGAGATTGGAGCTTGCCAGCGAGCCAACTATCGTTTCCGCGCGTCTCGTCCTCGTCGTATCTACGACAACGACGACGACGAACGCTGTGGCCGAATTGTCCGCAGAAAATTGTCTGTCGGATGTTAGATACCCGCAGCGGAAGTTTCTTAGTGGCCGTTACGAAGAAACGTAACATACTCGCGGCAATGATGAGTGGACACGTCCGATACGAAAAGTACGATTGTGTCTAGAAATACGTTCCCCATCGTTACCATCTTACGTTTACCTGATGTCAGCTTCTTTGAGATAAAAAAAACATATAACATATATCGAATATTTACAATTTATAACATATAATATTTTTTACATGTAAATAATCTGTTTTACATATTTTACGTATAATCTAAAATACTAAATCCTTATAGAAATAAAAATAAAAAATATAAATATATAAAAATAATCCCCAACGTAAAAATAGCTTGCATTTTAAAATAAGAAGAAGAAATTAACGATGACACGTATCGAACGACAAATATCCAATATAACTTTAAAGACGTGAAAGGTACGAGGATCTATAAATATTAAATTGTTTATCTGGATTTGGATGATGAATGTACATCGACTAACTCTCGAATCGTTAGTGCGATTTTAAGCCGCGCGATAAACACGCTGATAATTAAATGTTTGCGGTAGGACTTGCCTGTATAGAAAATATCGATTGTCATCCGCCGTTGCCGACGCGAGGACATCCGAGGAACAATCGTCCAGGAGTAGTCAACGAAACTTCTTTTCCACCCGGCTATTCCCCCGTGTCTTCCGTACATATTGTCAGTTTCACTGTCAGTGCTTGCTGCTTGTAGACTCTGTAATTTCCGGCTGCCACTCGGCCTGTTCTTATTTCCCGTCACGTTCGCCACCCGCGCTGGCCCGCGTTCCGCTTTTCTCCGCCACGGTGGCGGCGGCGGCGGCGGCGGCGGCGGCGCGGTGTCCGCCTCGTCCTTCAGGTGTAATGGAGCCGAGAAACAGATAATTACAACCCTCTGACCATCCCCCTCCTGGCCCGAGCCGAGCGTCAGCTTTTATTTCGGTCCCTGACCCCATCCGTCCGTCGTCCGACCTCTCCAAGATTTAAAGTGCGGATTCGTATTCATTCGCCAGCTTAGCGCTAATATTTCTTCGTTACGGCTCTCGTGTGCTCGTTCGCAGCCGGGGATGAAAGGCCGAATGAAGCGAAATTCGCGGAGGTGAAATTTCCCACCTACGCGTCACTCGCGGCGGTTTCCCTATTCCGGCGAATCCGGGCGATTAATCGTAATTTCAGATTCTCCAAAGGCTTCGAAATTAAATTTGCTACCCGGGATAAGAATCTAGAAATAGGAGCTCAAATTGTGCGACTTGTTAATTAAAAATCCAAATTACAGCAACATCCGTTTTGCGCATGCTGCGCATATTTCTTGCTTAATTTAAAGCCTTGATAGAAGAAGTGAAGTGCGCTTTAAAAAAAAAAGAGAGAGACAAATGTTATTAAGCTTGTATAAACGTTATAACACGAGCGAAAATATCTTTCGCACAATTTGCGCAGCTGCTTAAAAGCACACGCGAGTGTACAGCTGAAAAGTTTCAACGGGGTTATTGCTATAACGATTTTGAAAATTAAAGTGATTTGCTGCCTCCTCGTACCTGCCTCGCGCTCCTTACTAGCTTTTTCCTCTTTAGCCGTTACTTTAGGTGTAATAGAGCCGAGAAATAGATAATTATCCTTCTCTGACCTACTTCGCGTTCGCATCCTCCGTCTCTTCAGCTTTCTCACTGAGTCTTAAGCGATCATCTCGAAGTTCTTCAGTGTCGCGCGATGTTGAAAATACCATTCCGCCATAAAAAGCCTCGTGTATCCTAAATACGTTAGAAAGATGAATTATGACAGCGTAATCAATTATACTGAGTATATCCTTCTTTATACCTTTTTTAAAATTTAATATATTTTTTTATACCTGCGTCTGTTAAAGTTACTTTAGCGTATTTCCACGCATTGTTCTACGCTTTACAAAGAAATTTCTTTTTTTTTATTATTCCCAGTTTTTAACAATTACAATGTTTTATAAGTTAAATCTCTCAAATTACTATTTTGTAGGATGGTAATTAGATTTTACATGGAATTTACAGCGAAAATTTCTGTTGCAGTCACGAATAGTCGTCACAGCGAAATTAATTGTAGTCTCAAAACTGCCAAGTTTGGTAGAAGTTGCTATTTCTTCCTAGTAATTAGTAGTTAAGAGATTAATCGAATCGTATCGGAGGAAACAAATCAAATCGTTGGAAATGATTTCGAAATGGAAGGACGCGAGAGTAAGCCCGCGGCGGGAACAACCTCGCATTATCCCGCTGATGTATTCAACCCTTTCGAGGTCTATGACCGTTCTCTCTTCCAGAGGTATCTACAGGGTGGCACTGCCGATATAACTGGGAATCTCCTTCGCAACTCTGATCGACAAAGTTCCTTCCGGCGGTGCCGTGAGCACACGGACGCGAAAGTTAGCGCGGAGTCTACCGGTATCCCTTCTTCCGCGTCTCGCCCGTTCTCCCCTTTGCCCTCTGTTTCTCCTCATCCTCCGCGTCCTGTGCAGGTTGCACATACGATCTGTCGCCATCCTCGGATAGGCGAGGACGCTCTCTCGTACTCGCGTGAGCCCCATCACTCCCCCGGCGTCCTGGGAGACGAGGACGCAAGCAAGTTTCGCGAAGATGGGCCAACTTTGATAAGATACCGGTTTACCCTGCACCCCGATTGATTATCTTTCTCCGCGGTATCTTCCCGCCGCGATCCCGATGACGGATCCGTACGCAGTACATATCCTTTTTGCGTGGCGAGAGACGATCTTGAGGATCTGCTGAGACGATGCGACGGAACCGAGAGATCATCGCTCGAAACTTGTTCTAGACCATCGTCGAGCTTGCCGAGCAAGTTTTACGCGATTCGAAAGATCGATTAGATGGAATAAATGAAATTTGCGTAAAATTAAAAGGATTCTTTCCAATTGATCGGAGACCGGAAACCCGATAAAACCGATATAATTTTGACGAGTGCCGAATGCACTGATGAAGAACAGCCAAGTGGATTTTCTGTTAACTTGATAATCGAAAAACACGGCGATTGAAGCTACTTTGCAGAATACATTTTGCAATTGAAGTTTTAATGCAGACAGATCTTCACAATCGTCGCGCTTTACCCTTGCAGTCGAATAATCGTTGTCGCTTTTTGACGTGCGCTTAAGCGGAAAACAGAAAGCACTTTCGTACTCGATCCCGAAAAGATCGCTTTGATCCCGGCAGATCGGGAGAGCTCGGTGTCTCATCTACTCGGAAGAAGTAGACGTTCCATTCGGAAAGCCGCCGGGCGCTTTCGGGGCGAGCAACCCGAAACCGCGACGCTCTATATGGTGCACCGGCGCTCTCGTGTAAATAATGTCTGATCAAAGTTGGCCCCAGGCGAGATCAAAGCGGGACAAGCGAGTTTCACACCGATGGAAACGATCACCGGTCGCCGGTGGATGGCCCTCTCGCGTGAGGCCTCATTAGAATCAATTTCCGCATGCGATATCTCTGCGGCGTTCGTTGCAGCGCCGTGGCATTAATCATACACCTGCACGTGGCCGCCGGTCCAACGTCGATATTTCCCGGTGGCACCCCCGGGGCACTTAAACCATCGCCGTCAATGCATCTGCTGCGCTTTGTACATGTGGCCGATCCGGGGAAGGACGACTGCAAGCCTCTCTCTCTCTCTCTCTCATCCTCTTTTAGTGTGACACGTTAACAGATAATCTTCTTCTTCGGCAGATCCATTCGGCAGCTTCATCCCCGCTGTAGAGAAAGACCCTCGCGTTGATTCCGGATTGATAACCAGCAGCGGCTGCGGCTGGTGGTATGAGGCGAGGTGCAACATAGACGAGAACGAGGACGAGGACGAGGACGAAGGAGAGTCTGCGAGGCGCGAGGGTGGCACGTATGCGAGGGAGAGCGC
The DNA here is from genome assembly GCA_928718305.1 of Tetramorium bicarinatum. Classification (NCBI taxonomy): domain Eukaryota; kingdom Metazoa; phylum Arthropoda; class Insecta; order Hymenoptera; family Formicidae; genus Tetramorium; species Tetramorium bicarinatum. The sequence continues at coordinate 7,710,845 of OV788321.1, forward strand.
AGGATGAGTTTGCGATTAAACGCGATTATAATTAAGGATAATGGAGTTTCAGCTCGGGAGTTCCCGTCGACTCGAGTCCCTTCGCAGCTGGCACCGTTATATCGAGTTCCCGTCGTCAGCTCCAGCACAGCACAGACGACCGTTCTCTTCTCCCCTCACCTTCTCTCTTGTCTGTCTCTCTTCCTTTTCGTTACCACGAAATGCTTTTGGTCACCTAGATACACACATATTTACACGTAGACAAACGTTAAATTTTAGGAATGTGTGAGTGCGCATTTGTTCACATATAGTTGGCGAAGGTATAGTAGCTTACTCACTAATGAAGCCCACCATCACGGCTCCTTCGCCGAATAAAGCAATGGGAATCGCTCTTCAGGGACAGGTCTCCCTTTTCTAAGCACGTACGAGCGTGTCTGAGACCGTAACGTCTCCCGGGGGACGGCCGCCGATGGCCCGACGCGATTTTCAACTTCGACGTTCTCTTATAGGATTTTTATGCGTGATAAGACTTTGGTGAGTCTTCTCGATTTTATCAAAGAATCATGAACAGATAAGGATCGAATCTTATACAACTTTAAATATACTTTAAAACCGATGATAAGAAGCATATCAAATGAAGACCAAAATTTGACCCTATATAATTGAATTTCTATAACTTTGTTTAGAAATACATATTTAACATAACTTTTTATATTGTGTAAGATGAAAAGGAACATCTCTCGTGACTTCAACGTTTGCATGTTTCTAATATTTTTTAAAAATTATTAAATATCTTAAAATTATTGCTAATTTTACGCAAAAATTTTCAAACATTTTAAATATTTTTATAATTATTTTATAGAATGGATTTTTACTCTAGAGAGAAACATTTACTATATCGAATAATACAATGTTTTATATTAACTTCAGTTGCAAAATATTTTAAATAGAAAATATAATTTTATTACATTTTCTGGCGACTAATACATATATATTATAATTAAATGTCAAAATCTCAAGAAATTCTAAATATAGCAGATTCTTCTCATAATAACTGAAGATAAAGAAGATATCTTATCAGCATCAGATAGAATAGATTTGAAATAAATTATATATCGGCGATCGTGAAAATTATATCATTTATAGATAAGCAATTAATATTAAGTTAAGTGGTTACTAAAAAATGTGCAAATAAAATTCTTTTTATATAATTAGAATTATAGAAATTTATTATCTATTACATATTTATTATCCATCGTTTTTTAAAACTTAGAGATACTTAATAATTAAGAATGTCAGTTTTATCCATACAACATGAAACAACATTATGTTATGACATTTGTTACTGTTTGCTGACTGAATAACTCGGATTGTATAGCATTGAGAAACATAGGAACACTATGCTGTCCCTGCAAGTATTGGTCGATCAAGTTGCCTAGATTCGCAGAAAAGGAGGTCTCCAACATATCTACACCCTCTTCACCTACGCGGAAAAACAAGAAATCGTCTGGTGACTCTGCGTATTGACTCGATAACTTGTAACAGCCCTCTTTTGTTCGATCCACTCTCCAACCAAACAGCTGGTAGCACGCTTGGCGATATTCTTGCGAAGAAGCCTTGAAAGCCTCTTTCAAACGTGTTATCTTTATTTCATGCGTTTGCTTCAACTCCGCGATTTCTACGTTAAACGAAAACAAAGATATATTGTTCTGCCTAGAAGAGTATAGAAAATAAGATTATGCTTTAATATATCTATCCACCTTGCATTTGCAACGACGAAACTGTCGCCCCATAATTTCCCGATGCCACTTTGGCACGAAGTTCCTCCACTTCTCGTAACAGAGCCGCTTGTTTTTCCTCGGCTTGCTTCTCTGCTATCGCTGCAGGATTCATCGTGAAGTGCAGAATTCGAGAGTGGCAATTGAAGTCGCCCTTTAACGCACGATGTTCAAGCTCGCCTCTCAACTGCTCGATCTCTGCTCTCAGTTTATTGCATTCGTTCTTCTCGGAGTTAGTCTCAGTCGCTTGAAGATCCGCTTCCAATTTGCAGACCAAGTCCCTAAGAAAATTGTGAATATTTTCTTTTTCATGAAATAATTTAACTGAAAATTTGCAATATATATGTTAGTATATAAAGGTATACCTATATCCGTCTATAACGCGTTCCAAAGCCGGTATTCTTTCAGTCATCGCATTGTTGCCATCCACCGTTATTTCCTTCTCATATAAATCTAATTGCTGTCTGTAACTATCTCTCTCTCTCGTGACGAGGATCATCTTCTTCTGCAATCTATTCACGAGCTTGCTCAGTTTCTCTTTCGACAACGTCGTATCAGTAGCCAGCTTCTTCGTATCCTCGTAATTCTTTGATAAATTCTGTGATTCTCGCAGAACAGCATCCAATTTCGATCTGAGCTGGCCCTCCTCCGCTCTTAGATCTACTTCAGCTTGTTGAAGTCTATTCAACTCTCGCTTCATTGCCGCTGGTCCGCCAGCAATGCCAATCGTTTCATACTCCTGTAAGCGAAGTGCAAGCTCGGATCGCTTCGCCTCTAACACTGCCACTTGTTGCTCTACTTTTTCAGTATGCTCTAATCTGTAACACATTGCGCACCATTATTTAAGCACAACATTTTATCTCAAACGCGTCAAATGTACCTTTTTGTCATGTTGGCCATTTGTTCTTCTAAAAGTAATTTTTCCTTGACTGACTCTTTTAGCACTACAATTGTCTTTTTTGCCATATTCAATTCTTTCTCAAGATCGTTCGCTCTCGCGGCTCTTCCTACTAATAGCTTGCCTTCTTCCCACAGTGCTCTTTCCGACTCGAGTTTTTCCAATTTCATTGTCATATTCTGTAATTCCACATTCTGCAATTCATAATCCTGTTGCGTCTTGAGATATTCCTTCATTCTCTCTTCCAGCATTGCTGCTTTAGCCTCTGCAGTTTCCAGTTTCATTTGCAATTCACTCGACTCATTGATATCCTTAGGAGGAGGAGATTTTTCTTTCGCGGAAGCATTTCTTAAATTCTCAGAGAATTTTGCATTTTCGTTTAATAAAGATGTTACTTTCCTTTCTAAATTGTTTCTTTCCTAATTAAATACAGAGCGTCATGATTGATTCAATGGAAATATAATTAATCAATATAAAAAAATTATTACTTGAATCCATTTTTCCTCTGCAGTATCATGTATCTCCCTCGCATCCTGGATCGTCCGGCGTGCAACGTCAAGTCGGACTTCTAGTTGTTGAATAGTCTGTTTATTCTGCTCCACCTGAACTTGCAAGAGACCTTTCTCTTTTTCGAAGACTTCCTCCATCTGTCTACGTACATTGTGTAATTGTTGCATAGTTGCCTCTTGATGCATTAGTCTGGTCTTTAACGATATAACCTGCACAGAAATGTATCTTTCAAAATTTGTTTTCCAGATTTATTTGAATCTCATTCTTTCTCATGTTCGTATTATATTTTTACCTCTCCTTTCATACGTCGCCATTCCCAAGGACTACCTGGGACAGATTCAGATTGAGTCTTACTGTTAATAGATGTGTCAGATTCATCTATTCTTGGCCGTTTGGGTGAAGCAATGTTGTCGTCTAAACTGTCATTGAATTTCGAAGATATGTAGCCAGTTCCTGAGAAGCGTACCGGTACTCCGACGCTTTTGCGGTAAGACTCAGCTCCAGAACGCAAATCTTTTATCATATTAATAATACTCGTTGGATCCTGATCCTCCATCTGCACAAATTTACATTGATTTATTTATACATTATAAATTACATTATAAATTTGATAGTCGCAATATATAAGTATAAATATATAAATACGAACTTTGTTTTTACGTTTCACTAATAGCTTATAATTATTATTCACATCTCATCGACTTTCCTTACATTTACCTTGTCCTTTTCCATTATAATTCTTACGGGAAATTCTTCAACGAAACACAACTATGGACACAACGCCGGGCAGCGCTAATACTGACATATGATCATCAATAAGACAGAAACGAACCAAGCAATCCAATGATCGTCTAGAAAATAGCAATGGATTTGCAACCAATCAGCAATCACGTCATCATGCCATCAGATGACTACGGATACCGACTGTTCATAAGGTTAAAAATTAAAAATCCCTAGTTATCATTAAAAATCTCTAGAAACCTTACAATTAGAATTCGATTAATCGAACAAATTAAATTTTATATTAAGTTTTATTTTATAAATTTAATTTTTTTAGGATTCTAAATAGCCTCTCAGATCCGATTGGCTAAATTCCGATCCGCATCCGCAATATATATAGGGTGACACGGATTTTGGGAATTCACCGTGATCGTAGCCGAAATGCACTGTGCACGCCATCACTGTTCGGTATGCACGTTCTTCGTATCCTCCTCGTAGGCTAGTTGAGTCAGTCGAGGTAGTGATAACGTCGTTGGGTGAAAGCAGCTCCGAGGATGTCTAAGAAGCAGGATAAGGTGGACAACGGCATCGTCGCCGTGAAGAGCAAAGTACGTGTGCACGTCGCGCCGTCAGTTGCGGACACAATGGGGATGATATTCGCAGGATTGCGCATTATTTGAAATTGTTTTGCAGTTTGACGCCGACATCATCAGATTCTCTATGAATCGTAACGAGCCTATGAGCTACGAAGACTTCGGGAAGTTATTGGCGGAACGGCACGACTTGGGGGCAGATTTCAATTTTTCAATCTGGTACACGGACACAGATGGTGATCTACTTCCCATCAATAATGATAACAATCTGGCCAGGGCTCTAGCGAATGCCAAGTGTCTGCTCAGAATCTTTATACATAGGAAAGGTAAGATTCCTTGCGTTTTCGATAATTATACGGCTTTAGCTCCCTCGCTTCGAAAATCGATCAACTTCGGCTCTTTCGACGCATTTTCATACGAAACTTAAAAATCTGGCAGAAATAAGTGGCGCGAAGCGAAATATTAATTGTTCAATTTGACGACGACTATTCAGGTTAGGAATCCTGTCATACCGACGAAACGTAGCGACATGACATGCTCCGTGGTCACGTGCGCATGCTCCGTGGTCATACGCATGTACGAAAGTTGCAGGAATTTGAAACACGTGTGTATGTATCTGTGTATACTTACAATGAATCACTTATATCCATTTCTATTAATTTAGATAAACTGTAATCTCGGTTTACCTTACTTTTTCTTTCTTTTTAGTTCCAAGAATTATGTTCACGTCTATCAATGCAGATTAATCTTGGTTCAACTTACTTTCTATCTTTTTTTAGTCCTAAGAATTAGAAAAAGATAAAAACTAAGTTGAATTGGACAATAGAAAAGGATAGAAAGTAATTAAACTGAGATTACAGTTGATGAGATTAGAGTTAATCTGTGTTGATAAAAATGGACATGAGAGATTTCAATATATCTATTAAATTTTGGGTAATTATTTAGAGTAGGGAAGTCACCTGCGATGATTTTGACCCCTTGATATACATTATTTCCCTATATTAAATAATTATCCTTAATACATTTATATAATATATTCATTTCAAGATTTAATACGTATATTGAGACCTAAGTGACTCATTATAAGTACACACATCTTTAAAATTCACATATTTTTTGCATGTGGCCACAGAGCATGTTCATGTGACTTTGTTTCATCGGTATGACAGATTTCCTAATCTAAATAGTCGTCAACTTTAACAATTAATAATATCTCGCGAGGCAGAGCGATACTTATTTCTGCCAGATTCTTTTGTTTCGTGCAAAAACGTGTCAAACGAGCCTAATTTAATCGAATTTCAAGGTGAGGGACATACTGTATAATTATTACATTGTCTTGTGTTTCGGTTTAGTATATTTGTATATTTTGTACATTCAATTTAATTACCTGTTGTTATGGCAGGCGACGGAGCATGGGATAATGGATATGGTACGATGAAACCTAAAAATTTGATATCCAGTATCTTGGGTGGCACTCCAGGAAAGCCCAAATCTATAGTTATTTCAAATCCACATGATTTTAGGCAGGTAAGTGTGCGCTTCGTTGCTCATGTTCGACGCTCGATTTTATCGGACGATCTGTCATTTGTTTACACTTTCTGTCAGGTATCCGCAATTATTGATGTCGACATACTGCCAGAGACCTGCCGACGTGTGCGCCTATTGAAACACGGATCTGATAAACCCTTAGGATTTTATATCAAAGATGGTGAAAGCTTTCGTATATTGCCGTCGTCCGCTGGTGGGGGAATTGAGAAAGTTCCAGGTGTGTTTATCAGTAGATTGGTACCAGGTGGCTTAGCAGAAAGTACAGGGCTTCTAGCCGTGAATGACGAAGTTCTAGAAGTGAACGGGATAGAAGTTGCGGGCAAAACGCTCGATCAGGTGAGTAATGATTTTACAAAAATAATTTATCGAGTCACACTAAATTACAAAATGTTGATATAACAATTACAATCATAGCTGTAAAAGCAGACTTATAAAATAATATTTATTGACGCTTGATTTCAGTAATATATTTTCAATAAATGTATATAATATATTCAATTGCATCAAATCATAGTCTTCTAATAAAATAACATTTCAAATCATTTTCTTTGCAATAACGAAACATTATCCTATATAAATTAGCAGAATACTTACTCTTTTTCTTTGTTCTGTCTTCTTTTTTTAATGCTTATTTGTGCACGGAGCAGGTGACGGATATGATGATAGCGAATTCCTCCAATCTCATCATAACCGTTAAGCCGGCGAATCAGAGGGCGGCGTTAACAGCACCTCGCCGTGGTTCATTCTCACGTAACAGCCAGTTGTCGTCAGGAAGTCGTCAGTCTACGCAGAGCGCCGGTAGTGATGAAGAGGCGGACGAGATCGTCGATCTTACAGGCATGACAATACAAGACGATGCCTCGGCGTCGTCTACTCAGCACCATCACTACCATCATCACCATCATCACCAAAATTATGATCAGGGTGTACTGCATCTGTAGGGTAACGTGTCTCATATTTACGAACTTTGGAATAGCAACGGACGATTGATTAAGTATCAAAGTACAAACCTACGAAAACGAGAAAAATAATCATGAAAGAAATATAATTTCTACGCAGTATTATGAATTTCATGTGACTGATACTCCTTGAGATGATGCTTCGCGAATTTTAGAGTTAAGAGAAATGCGTGTACTTCGATACTTTGTAACCAGTTGCCCATTGCACTGGGACGTCGTGTATTAGGCTACATTGTCGCGAAAAAAAATATCGATATACGAATTTTGCTGCCTGATAAATAACGTTCCGAAAGCAAAAGTGGCCTTACATGATATATCATTCCAGCTAGTTTTAAAGAATGATAGAAAAGAAAAGAAGTGTTCCCTTATAAGCAGCCACACGCCTATTCGTGTATCTACTTCGTCCACTCCACCGCATGTTTAGACTGTTGAAGTTTTCGAATTTTAATTTCATTTTTATCTATGTTATCTGTTATCCAATTACGGACTAAGAATTGAAGGGTAATGCTTTTTAGGACGGTAAGTATCGATGGAAACGTCAAGTACGATTGTATCTTCACGTGTGTAAAATATCGATCTTTGCGTGCCTTCGTCGAAGTGGAATTAATAATGTTAGACAATATTACATTCCGATTATACTTACACCATTGAAGAGAAGAAAGAAGAGGGAGCGAAATATCGTTTCTAAGATATCTATACTGCCTTCGTAGTTACACGAGTCCATTTTTATATACGCTCAAGCCCACTTTTTCTACTTAATTCGAGGGGATATGTACATATATAAATATATACAAAGATATATATATTTATAATATTCTAGATATTTTTCTATTGAGTGTATTTTTTTCGTAATCGCAAATCTATCACTTGGACTTCCGCAATAAGCGCTATTTTTAACGAGCCATATCGTTCCATTGCCAAATTATTAATCGCATTAATTGCATTATCAATTCCGCAATCGCTAAGATGTACTTTATATATTTTTTTCTAATTTTGATGCTTTCATCTTAAGCTGAATGTCCATGCATCATAGATCATGTATAATATATAAAAAAGAAATGTCTTTTTGAAAAAGACATTTTTGAGAAAGACATTTACGGTACGCGAAAAGAAAAGGAGAGTCTGTGTATACGTGTGTGTGTGAAGTATATGTCTGTGCTTGAATGAGAGGATGAATTAAAGGATTAGTACGTAAGATGATCAGTTTAAGTTCAATCTGTACGTATTTTATTGCTCGAAGCGAGGAATTACTTTTGTACTTAACCAAATAGAGTACGGACTAGACACGTTGCAAGAAGTACTTATTCGTCTGTACTAAGTGCTTTATCGAGCCGTAGTTGTTATACTTGGAGAGATATCAGTGCTAAATTAGCATTCGTGAGATGAAATTAGATATATTTTTAAGGCGGTATTTCTTAGTACAGATAAGAGATATAGCTAATAAATTGTAAGGATGAAAATACTTATCAATGCTGTAATTCTTTTTAATGGCAGCTTATGAAATAAAAATATTTTATTGTACTTTCTGAGCCATCCCATTACTCGCCCGCATAATTCCTCATAAAGCATCCCTCGGAATCGCGCCCAATATCGCGACGTCTTCTCTATCGCGGTTACTATGGTAAATAAAATATGGTAGAGCGCAAACCAAAATCTATAACTTTGCACGAGGCATGATGTTCGCAAAAATTGGACGCTTTACAGTCGTTTATTGAAGGGAACGACGGAAAATTCGTAAATATTGAATCGCGAGAGAGTGCTACCGGAAAATGTCTTACGCCGAGCATGGACCCCGCATTTTTTTGACGAGTAGACCAAACAGTGATGTACCTTTGACTTACGGGGATTACATCCTGCCGAGGAGAAGGTCGGAGGGTCGCCTGAAGCAGTACAATTCGTGTACGGATATTCGAGCTTGGAGCCCGAATGTCTTGGAGAGCACGCGCTACTTCCGCGAGCTCAACGAGTATGACAAACCTACGGTTCGTTTCCCACGCGAATATTCTTTTTCTTTTCTTTTTTTTTTTTAAGAAATGCCTTAAAATCCGAGAGCCACTGCTTACTTCGAAAAAAGATTTACCGTACTTTATGCATAGCTGTGTAAACGATTCGGAAATTTTTCGCCGAACGATTTTGAAATCTGGACCGTTATTGGCGGTGGGAAAATCTCGGTTATCTCGGCTATTCTCTTTGTGTGCAGCCAGGGAAACTGATACCATTCAGCGTGGTAATGGAAAACATGATAGCACTTACGGCTCAAGCTCAGCGTGAGCTTCACGTTGCACGGCGAGAACTGCAGAGATACAGATCCTTGAATCTCACCCCGGAGCAATGGGATCACTTGGAGAATTTCGTGAGCTTCCTGAGCGCATTAAAACTCTCCCCTTCAGTCGAATGGTAATAGTCCTCCGTTTTGCAGGACAGAGCTGCTGTCGGGACCGATAAGGCGGAAGAAATGAGAGTTGGATCTATAATAAGACCGCTCTCTCAGGAGGAGCATAGATTATTCAACGCAAGCAGGATCGCGTCCTTGCAATATTTAGACGCTTATATGTCGATATACTTTCGTCCTGGTAGATTTCGATACGATAGAGGCGGCCATCCGCTGCTAACTAATGCGCGCGTTCTGAGAGATAATCTAAACGCGAATCCATTATCGGAAAATAATACTTATCTGGTATCGCGCGTAACATCCTGCGATATACTAACCGAGGTGAAAGCTACAGGAGGTAAAAGGCTCAAGCCGCGAAATACAAAATTATCCTTATAAAAGCATATCCGTTTATTTTAAATATTTAATCGGAAATTAAAAGGCGCGAGATCAGTTTTGTTTGTCAAAAGAATTCTCTTCGGCCGAGCTTAAAAGCATGCTGAAAGGATCCGCGCGAATAAATTTTGCAGAGCGCAACGAGCAAACGAGCGTCATAGAGTACGTTGATGCGTCTTCCCAAGCGGCGCAAGACGTTCGTGAGATGGGTGTGCAAACGGAAGAATGTAAGGATAATGATTACGACAAGCAATCCAACGTCGACTCGCCCTCCAGTCAGTATTACGGGACTAGCGAAAGCTTGTCCACGTCTGAAAGCGAGTTAGGAATGAACTCGGATCCCGAGGTCTGCGAGAGAAACCATAAGGGAGTGATTATCCAAAAGGATTCGGAAATTATCGTCCTGAAGAACGAGCTTGGCGTACGGAACTCGTCGATTCGATTAAAGTCCCACTACAATGGGTACGTCCGGTGAATTTTATCCGCGTTCGCTTTTCAGATGAAGGAAGACGAGCTGGAGGAGCTACGGGAAATGAATAGGCATTTGCAAACGTTGTTGAAAGAGAAGGACGACGACTCAAACATCCTGAGGCGTAACGTTAATGTAAATCGGTACTTGTACACTCCCATTTCAATTAAAAATTTGTGTAATTATTTGAATCGTTTCTAGACCCTGCAAGAAAAGTTGCAAATAGTGAGCGAGAGACGCAACGACGAGATGGAAGATCTAAGTGCAAAAGTAATAGCATCGAAAGACTTTATACGAATTATATATTTATTTTTCAGCCGGATATTTATCTATCTTTATTGTCTTTCCCGTATAGCTTTCTTCTCTCGAGTGTCTAGTGGATCAGTTGAAGGCGGAGTTAGCTAGAAAATGTCAAGTTTGTTATTTCCAATCGCAGGAAGTCCAGAAACTTAGGATGGAAGTTAAGGAGACAGAATTACTTTCCATGGAGAACGAGTCGCTCACGGTTTGTAGTAAACGCCGCGCAGTATATAAAGAGAGAGAGCCGAATTTGGTTTAATTAATTGACATGCATAAACATGTATGATAAATTAGCGGAAGGTGAAGGAAATGGAGCATTTATCGAGAGAGGCGGAGAGCTGCGGTATCGCTTTAGAGCAGATGAAAAATGTCTGGCGAGAACGTGATATGCTTCAAAAGCAATATCGCGAGCAAAGTTGCACATTGGCTGACAGAGAAGACGAAATAAAACGACTATTGACGTTGATAAAGCAAATGTCTGTTACGGCTGACACTCGTGAGGTGCGTCATTTGGCTACCTGCGTCACATCGTAATCCATTAATTTTAACGTCGATTCAATTAATAATAGGAAATAAATTATTCGAGAATAGCGGTACGACGTTACATAATTTATAATTAGGGTAGAGCGGCGTAAATATAATTAAAGGGGTTTTACGAATTGCAGATTTATCGATTATTGCGATGATATATCATCGCGAAGAATTACTTTGAATAATAAAAAAGAGAATTTTAAGAACGTAGAGATAACTTCTTAATAAAATACTTTCTTTACTTTGCAGATGTATGTAAAACAAGTGACTATAAAGTAATAGATAAAGAAATCAAATCGTTGTAAAAATGATTAATGTTAATGAACTTGTCTACCATCTGCTTATATAATCCTAAATCTTAAATTGTCCTTACAGAAAAATCTATAAGTAGACGCATAATAATAGTAAGCGCGTTTGAAAATCTTTTTTCACTTACGAGTAATGTTTTTTCTCTCGGAAAATTCTTTTCGTTTAAAAATTTTATATCTCTTTCTGTTATTTATTTATGTAGATTTCTCCCACTAATAATTTTCACGATCAGGTAGAGATGAATGGTGTAGTGACCAACTTGAGAAATGAGATTCAGGCAAAAAACGACAAGATCTCGCAGTGCGAAATGCAGCTAGTTTGCATGGAGGGGGAAGTCGGTAATCTGACTAACATGCTGAAAAATAGTCTGAATAATTTCGACGAGACTAAGATAGCGTACGAGGGCGTTTGCGATTACACCAAGTGCGAGCACGACACTTGCTTAGACGTGCAGAGCGCGTTGTCCGCTTTAAAAGCGTTCATAGCCGAGTTGGAGGAGTGTAAACTAGAACGACGTAATCGTCTGCGGGAGATAGATAACTTAAAGGCTTATGTGGCATGTTACAGCCAAGAGACCGCCAGCGAAATTACAAACACAGATTTTGATACCGGACACGGATCGATTCAGCCCACTGCAGGTATATTCCGAGACGTGGATCTTTTCGTCTTGCCTCAATTGTTGTTCCAATAATCCGACATTGTATTCACGTCAAATCACAATCCGCGTTATTACAGTTCAGGATCAGTGATTCTTAAGAAAGAGAGAATTACGTTCCATTTGCTATTTTTCTTTGTATAACTTGCTCCGTTGCAATACAACAATACACGTCCTGAATTTTTGAGATAACACGAACTACTTAAAGATTAGCGCTTCAATCCCTTCTATTAAAAGTTTTAATAAGTTTTATTAAAGTTTTATTAAATTTCAGATATTATCTACTTTTTTTTTCAATATCTGTTTAAATCTTGTCTTATTTATATACGATTTTTGGAAAATTTTTTAAAATTTTACATCTTTTTTTGTTATTTATTTATGTAGATTTCTTCCATCAATAATTTTATATCAAATTTTGTACTTCATGTTAAATAAGCAAATAAGTGATGTATAATAATGATGTTACAATGCACGTGGGAAATAATTGATATCGATAAATAATCTGATTCGTGTCAAATTTAATAACATTACAGAAGATGTTTCCACACATACATCGAGTAATGGCGACTGTCAGTCATCTAAAGAATTAGTTAGCATTCAGGTTCAGTCAGATGATGTTGACACTACTACAACATGTTCTGAAGAATCAGAAAAAATAGAATTGAATGAAGTAATCTCGTATAAAGATATCGATCGTGCTCTTGCAACTCATATCAAACGTTCCATTGACAAAATACATGAAATATCCGCAGTTCTTCAAGGTATCACGCTAGAATGACCTCTTTAAAACGACATAATTATTACATAATGAAAATTTATTAAGGTGCCGGAGATCATCACGTGCAGATTATCAAAGAGTTCACGAGGCAGCAGCAGGAGCTGCAAAAGAAGGACCTCAAGATTACGGAATTAAAGCAAAAAGTCGCAGAGCATACGTTACGAAGGGGTGAGGGCGACTGCGCGATTCAAGAACAGTTGAGGAAAAAGATGTTGGAGAAGGAGAAAGTATTGGAAGCTATAATAAGTAAAAGGGATTCGAAAATCGAGAGATTGCACGGGCACCTGACTGCATTGGAAAGCGATAATCTTTCTTATCGCGCGGAGTGCGACATGTTAAAAATCAAGAACGAAGCGCAAAGTGAAGAACTGAGAGCACAGAGGGACCAGTTAACTCAGCAGATAAACGAATTGAGACAGACCGTCGATGTTTTAAATGAGGAAACGAATAATGCCGAGAACATGAAAAAGAAGTTAGTAATTTTATTATTATTTTGATCCTTATCAATACTTCATCCATCATTCTTAAGTCGACCTGTCGCTCCAACAGATTGATTGATCTGCAGATGAAGAATAACGATCTTACGAATAAGCTTATACAAGCAAACGAGACTATTTCCAAGAACGCCGAGATCATAGCAGAGCTGGAACGTAAGGACGAGAAGAACAGAATGGCTCTGACTCACGGAAGCATTAAATATGACGCGTTAATAACGCAGAAGCACAGCGATATCGTGAAACTGCGAGAGGAGAATCAATCGCTGCACGATCAGTTGAGGGAAGCTGAAGTTAAACTCGTTCGGAGTAACGACACAATATTATCTTTGAGGAGGGAAAGTGACAACGTGGCCACGATAAATGTCTTGCAGGCAAGCCTGTCGGACTTAGACGTGGATAAGGAGAGGCTGTTGGCGAAAGTGGATTATCTAACGAGCGAAATAGCGAGTTATCAAAGTTCCACTGCGAGCGTCGAAAGCAGGTTGCAAGCGTTATCGCACGGAAATGAGACATTGATGACAGATATAGAGATCGTAAGAAATACTAACGATAAATTGTTACATCCTCCCGACACGATAAAATCATCTCTGACGGATGCACTGTACACACTTCCGAAAAAGATTTACGAGACAATTCTGCGTCTTCGAACTGAAATTACGGAATATGATAAAGAGACAAGGAACACGTTTGAACCACATTGTCCAATTAAAGAAACTTCCGAAAGAGAAAAACAACAGAAAAAAGTATACGCTAATAAGGTACATGTGAATGAGCTTATTAAATTTCATTGCTCATTAAATCACAGGGCTTATTAAATTTGTTTCGTTAAAACGTTTTGTTAAAATGGCTATTGACTCTATCTTATCTCGGTATTATCTAATATAATTGCACTAATGCTTGCAATTTCCCTTAGTCTTGTCAACAAGATGAGGATATATTAAATCCTGTCGCTCAAGAAGTAGATTACAATTTTGAAAACGCTGCACACAAGTTAAGATTCCTTGAAAGCCAATACGAAGAAAAACTGCAAGAAATTAAGAACCTGATGGATGACGTAAAACTAAGAGATAACAAAATAAAGAGTCTTCAGGAATGCATTACCTACTTGTTGCAGGAAAAAAACGATTTGCAAACTAAAGTTAAAGTACATAAGTTTATATACGTATAAGAGCTGTTTGGAAATCAACCTCCGGTAGTTATATTGAAAAGTGATATATGTATATATATGTATATATATATATATATATATATATATATACACTGCTCAAAAAAAATATGGCATCAAAAAATTTATGCCAAAAATTACCGAAATTTAACAGATCATAACTTTGCGAGAAATAATCGTAGAGCAATAAACTTTTTTTTAAATTAAAGGTTAAAATCTCAGCTTTAAAATGGTGTACATATTTTTTTGATTAGGGACATTTATGCAACAGAAACCTCTTAAATTAGAGGGCATGTTTGATATTTTAAAATTAGCTTAATTTGAAAGCGTGCACGGACTTGAATAATTTTATTTTTCGAGCATGTTATATACATCAAATGAAAGCCTAATTCTTCTCCTTTAATTTGAGTAGTTGCTGATCGCTGTGCGATTTTTTTTCACTGAGTTATCAAGGTTTGAAGAAGAAATGGTCATTTTGCGTTTGATCACTTATTACTCGTAAACAAATCAACATACAGTACTCCGCGAAGAAGCATTAAAAAGCTGAACGTTAGCTCTTTTAAACGCTGTTATTGTTTTCTTCTTAGCCTTACTTTTTCTAATAAAAAATTAAGTTCAAATGTCATGTAAAAAATCACATATTTTACGTTTCTTCTTTAATTCGATATATTGTCATGAAAAAAGATCCAATCAAATCACTAAAGCACAGTTTTGTAGTTCAAGTATACCGCAATGAAAAACAATAACGTTTATCAGCTAAAACATTTTTATTCCATATGTCCATCGTTCTTGAAATTGTCTAAATTGCTGAAAACTAAAAAACTATCGATATTGCGTTAAAGTTAAAATTTTAAGCTTGAATAATGCATGTTTAATTTCTTCAGACGTTCTTTATTAATTTATTATGGTAAAGCAAATCGTTCTCTTAATTTTCAACAATTTAAGTTAGATCTGCGATCAAAGTCAAAATGACCATTTCTTCTTCAAACCTTGATAACTCGGTGAAAAAAAATCGCACAGCGATCAGCAACCACTCAAATTAAAGGAGAAGAATTAGGCTTTCATTTGATGTATATAACATGCTCGAAAAAAAAAATTATCCAAGTCCGTGCACGCTTTCAAATTAAGCTATTTTTAAAATATCAAACATGCCCTCTAATTTAAGGGATTTCAGTTGCATAAATGTCCCTAATCAAAAAAATATGTACACCATTTTAAAGCTGAGATTTTAACCTTTAATTTAAAAAAATGTTTATTGCTCTACGATTATTTCTCGCAAAGTTATGATCTGTTAAATTTCGGTAATTTTTGGCATAAATTTTTTGATGCCATATTTTTTTTGAGCAGTGTACATATATATATATATATATATATATATATATATGTGTATGTAACTTTTGTACGTAATAAAATATTTTTTCTGTTTTTTCTGTTTTATTTTACTAGCCAACCCAGGAGGTTGATTTTCAAAGAGCCCTCGTGTATATAAAATACATACACATACAACTTTTTTCTCTTTTATAACGCATCAGGTAATATTAAAACTATATTTTTTCTATCCAATAGTGTCAAATGGAGGAATATCAAAACAAATTGACATTACTAAAGAAAAAATATGACAGTGGCTTGAACGCTTTTCGTAAAAGGCATAATGAAAATATCGAAAGATTACAAACGAGATTCGAAGATATTATGAAATTCGAGAAGAGCCCATTCGACGCAGAGAGTTGGTTGCAGGTATGCAAAAGAATCGATTAGTAAGTAATTTTTTGCGTCGGTTCGTTACTGGTTCTTCTTTCTAGTCGCTGAACTTGAAGGAACTGTCGGAGCTGCATAATCGAATCAATATTTTGAGCTCCCAAGCGGTCGAGAATACCGAATCAAATGCTGCATATATCGAAACCGAGGAGAATCGCAATAACTATCGGAATAATTCCCAGGAGCCTAGGTTTTATAATAAATTCACTTTGCATAAGCAATACATGAGAGAGAATAGAGCGTCTTTAAGTAGGAAAACAAGTAAAGAGACTAAAATTCTCAATGAAAATAATGAGAAGACTGTCATAGCGGAGTTATACCCTCGTGATTTAAAGTTTAAACAGGAACACAGGTAATTTGTACTTTGTATACATTTACTAATCATTAATTTTGAGATGAGCGTTTTGATCATATACTCTCCTCGCAATATCAGTGCTCTCGAAGATGAAAAGGGACTACCTGGAAATACGGAATCGTCCAAGTCTAGAGCAAACAGAACTGTAAGTATGCGATAATTTTTTAATTACGCTTATGTTAAAATAAACATGATAATAATACGTTGCAGCTTGATTGGCAGAGGGAGCAATTTATCTATCAATGTAGCATACATCACAAATTGAACAACGCTCGCTGATATCCATGTAATGGTACATTTTTTAACGAAGAGATCTTTTGCGCGAAAAGGTATGGAAAAGCGAAGAGGCAGAATATTTTATCTTCACGTATTACGATATTAAACAATCGCGCGCATTAAGATTAACGATATATTTTTATACAAATGGAAAATATTATTTGTTACTCGCTATATTTTCTTGATATGCATACAATTTTTTTGACGTTCTTTTTACCTATGTACTGTTAATATTTGTCTAACCAAAGTTGTACCCGTGTTATTTCATTTTTAAAAAAATATGCATTTAAAATAAACTTTGTAATAAATGCATAGATTACATAAGAAGTGACTCTTTTACGCGAATTTTTAAATTGTCAATATGATGCATGATGAAATGCTGCTTATAAAACGTGTACTTTGAAAAATCTCTCTTTGTAAAATGTTACATCCTGGGAAATGTAAAGGAAGGAATTCTGCTACTTGCCTGCTCTCGTCGTAATGGGAATCTGTGCGTAGTACGTGCACAGATATATGAATAATATGCCTCAATATCCTAGTTCCATTCAAATATACTGACAGAAACTGACAGAAAATGTTCCTTTGAACCTGACGGAACTTGAAGTTGAGAAAAGAACATCTTCTCACGTAATATTCGCGCATGGTAGACGCATGCGGGACGATATGTTTCGCAGTAGGACCGGAGGCTGTATGCGTCTGTTGCATTCAACGCTGAGTTTATCATTTCGCTCCTGATACACTGAGTGCTTAGTATAGCGCGCTGCCAGTTGCGCTTTGCGATATTTCAAATGCGTCGGCGATGGAAAATCCGATTATAGCCAAAGAAACGTATCTATAATTCCATTTCGCGGAAACAATGCGACTGTTCACTCATTGTCGTTACGTAATTATGTCCCTTTGCACCCGCGATTATTTCCTTTTCTGCATGTCGCCTACGCGTGGCACAACACCAAATACATTGCCGTCTTGGCGTCTTTCTTTTATAGTATAAACTACGAGACAGTTTACATATACTAAATGTTTTAATAATTGATTATGAGATGAATAATTAATAATAAATTCTTTTTCAAATAAAAATAGAAAAAAGTAGAATAGAAGAAGATCCTTATTTAAAATTTACTATTCTGTGGTTATATTTTTTCAAGCAGTACAATGCATTTATAAATTGGATCTTTTTTAAAAATGAAATTTTATATTTTTTTAACGTAAATTGATTTTTCTCATTATTCTATATAAAAGAGTGAAGTAATTGGAAGGCTTTCCTTATGGTGTTTTTAAAAGATAAATGTGCATTCGCGGGAATTTATTTCGGAAAATAACTTAAAAGAACGAATTGTTCTCTCAACAGTTTGTTCTAAATAAAACGGTGTTAGAAAATATTTAAAATGTTACAGTATATTTGAGCAAAGTAATAAACACATACATACATATAGTTTCCTATCTTTCAAGAGAAGTATTAATTAAAAATATTTTCAGACCACTTAAAATGAAATAAAAAATAAGATTTTGTCTTATTTGTCTCCAGACAAGATTTGCATGTTTCAAGTTGCATTTCTGAGAATACCGTAACTTTTAATTAACAATTACGTTGGCATTTCTGTTAAAAAAAGTTTACCTCGTTTCGATTTAAAAATTTTTGTATAAAATATCAGATCTTGATTCGGACATTATACACACAAATATGTATATAATGTCCGAATCAAGATCTGATATTTTATACAAAAATTTTTAAACCGAAATGAGGAAATAAACTTTTTTTAACAGAAACGCCAACGTAAGTGTTAATTAAGAGTTACAGTATTCTCGGAAATGCAGCTTGAAACATGCGAATCTTGTCTAGAGGACAAAATCTTGTTTTTTATTTCACTTTAAATGGTCTGAAAGTATTTTTAATTAATACTTCTTTTGAAAGATAGGAAACTATACACACTTTACTTTTTAACAGCTTCAATTACACTTCTTCTAATAATAAGAAGAAATCCTTATTTTTGTAGAAGAGATACTTTTTTCATCAAAAGCAACATTACGAGTGTTCTTTCAACGATACATAAATATGCAAAAGTACGTATGGAAGTGAATTAGTTTGTGTTACTAATGTAACACCTTGTCACTGAGGGAGACATTATTAATTTCTAGGAATGAGGTACGCACCTCCGTAAGTTTTCTCTGCAATATCTTTGCTTACACATGCATACACATATACGCGCAATATCGAACTATTTCAATTAATTAATTTCAATACTAAAGAATTTATATTTAGCGAACAAATCGTAAAAGTTTAAATAAAGACAAAAGACTTTGTTAATGGAAGTAAAATTATAATATTTTATTATAAATAAGAATGTGTTTCTTTAAAAGCGGAGAAGAGTGTGCATTCATTAAATTAAAAAAAAATCACAGGATATATGGAAAAGACCTAATGGATGGTATACAAGAACATACACATGCATGATACGTAATATATATTACATTTTATATTACATTTTGCTTCGTGTGGCATTTTTTACATTCTTTTTTATTCATTTGTGCACTTCGAGATGATTTGGCTATATACTTGTTGCGCTTATCAAGGCTCTTCTTCAAGACTAAAAACACTTTTTGCTATTATCGCTGATATATAACCCAACTTGGTCCGACCTGGATTGCATCGCCAACGAGGGTGTTCTCGATGTTGGATCCAAGGTGGCCTCTTGGCAAGAGCCAGGCGGCAGGCAGTCAGGCGAACAGGCACAGGTAGTTTTCTCTCTCTCTCTCTCTCTCTCTCTCTCTATCTATCTATCTCTCTTTCTCTCTTTTCCTCTCTCCCTATCTCTTTCCCTTTCTCTCTCCCTTTTGCTCGTAAAGGGCGAGAAGGTGAGGCGCCTACGGGCAAAGGGTGAGTTTACGAGGCTTACGAGCTTGCGCACTCGCGGGCCCATCCGGCGCAGCCTCCGGGATCCTTTCACGGGGCGGTGGACACGCGCGTGTCGCGGTATATAGACGGCGGACGGAGCTTGTCGGTCGGTCGGTCGCCCTCGCGCGTCAGGCACGTCGCAACCCCCAACACCGTAGCATCGCAGGTCGCCGGGTCTCCCGACCATGAGAAGAGGAGCGTCAGGTGCCGTCGCCGCCGGCCGTCATCACGGGACGTCGTCTCCGCCAGCGTCTATATCGTATGCGTCTACATCACCACCTTGGTCGTACCAGAAATAAAAATCGGCGTCCGGGGATCTATCGTCAACCCGTTGCCAAGGATCAAAGCGAGGAAACAGGTGGCACGCACTGACGGACCTCTTCCGGTGTGATCTCGCGGCCGCAGAGAAGAAGAAAAGAAGAGAGTGAGAGGGACAGAGGAGCCGTATCGGGAATTCCCTGGAAAAACGTGCGAAGTGGGAGAAAGAGGAAAGGGGGTGATTATACGGCATGCGGTCTTGAGAGCACGCACGAACAGGTGGCGAGGCGGGATCTCTCGTGGAGGACTCGGTGGCTTGCGAGAAAGAGGGCGAAGAGTGGAAATACGACGCGTGCGACGAATACGTGCAGGTATTGTGAAAGAGGATACACTTTGAAATTCTTTTTACCTTCTTATCCTTCTTTTCTTTTCCCTCCCATTTCGTGTTCATCCAAGGATGAACATTTTGAACGGATTTCTCCGTATAAGACGAGAGAACGAGCTTCTCTTTCGCCTTTCGAAAACTCACCTTTCGCACACTCGTCTCAAATCTACTGCTTGTGTCAATTTTTTGGATTTATTCAGTTCTCTTTCTAATTGGAATTAGTCTTTCCCAGTTTCATGCGGCCTTAATCTTTAATCTCTCTCGGGGGAAATAACGAGCCTTATTCAGATATCGATGAGAAAAAGCTGTCATTACATTATTGTAAATACAAACGTTGAGGGGAAGCAGATTTACATTATACAATGATCTACGAACCGTACCATTTTTCTCTTCTCTCACTGACTCTGACGATGATAATTAAAATTTCTATTACAAATATTAGAAATAAATAAAGGGAGTAAATGATTATAAAATTGGAAAATGTACAGAGGTATTTTTAAAATGATATATCTGGCGAGTGTTATATAAAAAAAATAGATCCGTATGGCTAAGTGTATTTATCGGAAAACTCCTAGAGCTACGTGCGGCTTACGAGCTTTAAATAAAAAGCTATCATATAACTCAACGTATTTTCACTTGTAAACAGACTATATACGAATCTCCACCTACTTTAATCATTTTGTCGGCGTAAATGCAATGGTATTTATAAACTATAAAATAAACCGTAAAATATCGATTAATTTCCATCGATTATGGAGTTATTGCGCACAAAATTACCATATAGGGGTAATACAAACATTATATAGAGAGTATGAAATTAAACAGGATTACAAGGTATTTTCATTAATTATTAAAGATAGCAAAATCAACTTTAACATTTTAGGGTTTGTCGAGGTCGTTCATGTATAGAGTACCATTATTAACTTTCCGTTTTTTAAATACAAATATTTTATATATACGGGTAATTTCTCCTCATAATTCTGCAAAAATAAAGAGAGGTTTCATATTTTATTCTATTATAAAATATCTTGTATAAGGTATTCACTTTGACCTTTTGATCGATTAATGATTTTATTCTTTATATGTATGTACATACATAGATATACCAGTGCATCCGCAATGTACAATTGTTTTTTTCCTTCGAATACCGTTACGTCTCTTTTCACATCGATCGATTCTTCTCTTCATTCTACATACAAAGTAAGGTCTTTCAAAAATAAATATTTTTTACAGGATATATCATATTTTCTACCAGAGTGCATTGGAATAAAATGTAAAATATCTCTTATAGAATTTGCGTTTCTTTTGGTGATTTTAAAGTAAATAGTTGCAACAAAAAAGCCGAAGGAGCAATTTATTAAGAAAAGATAATTTTATTTGAAAAAATAAAGAACTCGCCTCTTTATCTTTTTCTTGCCGTTCTGTGGCAGCAGTATCTCATATATCGCATGAAAGACGAACCCAGAAATACTAGAAAAGATTTTGTTGCTGCCTCGAATTTTCTAAGAAAATAGTTTATAATACTCTTAGTCCCAACTTACTTTTACATCCTACATAGAACTTTTCATTGGAGCGCATATAATATCTCTTACCTAAGATTAAAAGTAATATTTTTTTATTTAATAATCGGATTTTCGAACGTTGATGTGCCTTGGCATATTCGGAAAAAGAATTAATACGCGATCCTTGTTTAAACAAAAAAAAAAGCATCAAAATTGTACTAGCAATCAGTAGAAATCGGAAGTAATCGTAACGGCTATCATTGGAATCACATCATCGTTAAAGCTATTAAGTGCTCGTGAATATCGATTTTAATCGTAAATAACTTAAGATCTTATTTCCGCGGTCCTTACGTATGACATCATTTCAATTTCCTGCTTATAGCGGTGGTTCACGCGCGTTTTCTTTACCGAGCTAAAAATGTCACGCGAAACAAATGAGCCCGACGTAATATAATTAAACGAATTAAGAGAGATCGGAAGCGGTTTGAAAGATGGGATTTTCTATTAACGTCACTGTGCTCAGAAAATTAAGTTTTATTTTATACAATTTTGATTCAGCCACGCATAAAATTATTGCACTTTAACGCGATATATGTATGTACCTACATGTAACTAATATTTATATATTTATATTAGTTACATCTCGCGGAACGCCAGTACAATTAGTTTCGATGCTCGAAGTTTTTCAGGGTTACAAATAATTTCGGTAACGTCGAATCGATAACAATATTTACCCATTACGAATTAATGATCCATCTGATTTATACAAATTAACGTTATCGGAGCGTCCCTCTGATGAAACCCGATAATACCGCGTTGCGGAGAATACTGCGTTAAATCGAACGTCAATATGTTGCCGTTACGATAAACATATTAATAGATATTAATGATAACTGTCAACAATATTTACCTCCATGAATCGGACACAGTGGTAACACGCTGCGGTTTGAGACTACAATTTTATTGACATAGAGACATAGACAACCGCCCGTGTTGCGCGCCATTTATCGAGCGCTACTTTTCTTCTATGTTTGCAGATGCAACAGCACGGTTTCTGATGAATCTGCGATGTTTCCAAAACGAGATCGAGACACGTTCTCGACGCTTAACATCGAGGCGTGATTTTCTACACTATTAAAACTCAAACAAGGTAATTTGGACAATCAATCACCGCTGTGAAGATCAACTGTGAGGAAGCACCCTTCTAGTAACGACCTGCAATCATGCTCAGTCCCAAGATGCAAAAAACTGGTGAGATATCTCATTTTTTATCTTCTTATTGGAAAGTACAGAAATAATACTTGTTGCCCAAGATTAAAACAAATTTTGTTTTGTTTAGTATAATCAAATTTGAGATTGACAAGATTGTACAATAAATGCGTGATTATAGGAAGAATTTTAGAATTTTCATTAATTCTCTGAATTAAAGATCATTATTACATTTATTTTGTGAACGTGTTATTAAATAAAATTCAAACATCGGGCAGAGAAACGTTGATTATGGATTTCATGTATTCTCGTAAAATTCTCTGATTTTATAATCAATATTGCATAACGTTTATTATTCGAATATGCATTGCTGCTTAATAAAATTGAAATATGACAAATAAATGCATTTCACAAATTCGCATTTTAGGAATTTATTTAGCTGTTTCCGGGAGACGCAGGCATTAATCACTATTTATTTAATTAACCACATAGTGCATTTAGTCACGGCGTACTGAATCTATGAATAAAATTGCTAACATAGACTTTTCCGATGGCATTGTCGTTTCGACAAACAGTGTATTTTATCGCGGGTTTATATATTAAATATAAACGCGTGAACATCAAAGATTTTCATGGCCCCCGGAACTACAATGTTTGCATTGAAAGTTTGCCCTCTCATCGAAATTTACAGTAGTGCTCGCTTCGTATAAATCCATTGTTTGCCGGAAAATTTTCCGCGCTATATCGAGATTAGATTTTTCATCTCTATGCAGGGATATAAATATAAATAATAATCGCTGCCGCGGTCTCATTCTCTCTCGTTCCATTTTTCACACGGCGCACGTACAGGCGGCGAACTCGTGCATGCGCGGGCAGATATACGGATTATGCGAGAGTTTCCCTCATCCACCGGCTGAAACTTCGGGCGCGATTTCTCCGAATGGAACAAAGTTTCTCAAACGTCACGCGTATCTTTGCGCTAAAGTTAAACACACGATCGCGACAGTTCGCGAGGAACGACCGCTATAACCGCCGCGAGTTTGCAACTCGCGTCACGCTAGCGTTGGCCGATCGAGCGAGTTGGCGAAGCTGCAGTTAAACCAAAGTTACACACATTCACCGAACTAGCAGCCGTATCGTCGTCGGAGATTGAAATCTATTCGGAAGTGGCTCTGGTAGCACGCGCGACGACCCATTCGGGTGCTGCGGTCGATTGCGCATAATTTTTTAGTCGCCAATTGTTCGCCTTCGCGGAATTTCATTAGTTTCACGTATCTCAAATGACGCGTTTTTAATCACGGAGACTTTGCGACTCGTTGGATATTGATTCATTGTACGAATAAACGGTGAGACTGCCGTTGTTTATCATCGCAGCTTGTTCTCGGTGGATTATTAATATTTACGTTGATGCGATGCGGCAAACAAGATTCGCCGGTACTTTGAGCGCTATTATTGGAACGGTTGCATAGCGAGATAATTCAATGCGTGATTGTGATGCAGCGCATTGTTGTGTTGTTGCGAAATATATAGATATATCCCGTGTGTGACTTTGCATTTCGGATGTAATTTTGCGTTTGTATATGTCACGTTGATTTACAGGTACACAGGTAGACCTCTATCGCGTAATTAATATATTCTCAGAAAAGTTATAATGCAAAGCGTAAAACTCACAAATGAACTTCGTGACTCACAAAGAGCGAAATTAATCAAGATAATGTAAATAATTTAATTATTTCCCACAATATTTTAAATGGAATATTTTAACAATATTTTAAATGCCTAATGTTAAATTTTTTATGAAAATTTGCAAACAGATTTTTTTTTCCAAGCGAATTGTTCTCTGTATGAATTTTATTTCGCAAATATATTTCTGGGAAATTCGCGTGATGACATTTTGCATATTGCGTTTTTTTCTTTACATACACTCTATATACATTTAATAAAATCTGAACACGCCCTGTGCTTTTATTGTTCCATTTACAAAAGCTACGTGCCTATAATGTGTTACAGTGAGGGTAAACGACTCCCAGCTGGTCATGCTCTCAGAGAAAGCACATTACGATCACTTGCTGTCAGGATATTTGTACAAGCGGACAGCTGATTCCACCAAGTGGCAACAACGATGGTTCGTTCTCTATCAGGTCAGTGAATTGTTTATCGATGAATTGTATTGTCGTAGATCGCGCACGATGCACCGAGGCAGGATGATTCAATTTATGTGATCGAATTTGAAAATCTCATGCTAAAATCAGAATCTAAATCTGAATTTAAATATCAATTTACCTTTTCATCAATTTACATAATTCTTTCTTGACAGTCTAAAAAATTAAATTTTGCGATTCGTATTACTTCATAACGACACACAATTCGAGTAATTTTCCGGGAATAAAATCGGAAAAAATTTCTCCGTAAAAAGTTTACCCGGGAAAGTTATCATCAAGTCTGTAGTCAGCATTGTTTTAAATTTTAAATAAAACGATGTCGTACTTCAACGTGGAATTTTCAGCTATTAATAGCCATTGAATTAAAATAACGATAATATTTAAGCTTGCGCGAACTTGTACAAAGCCTCTTCCTCGATTCGCAGAAACTTCTTCGCTCACGGGGATGTTTTCTACCCGTGGCCTAACAAACTTCGAAAATGAGGCCTCATTAATTCTTACGGCGTTTCGAGCTAGCCAACTAACTAATACAATTAAGAAAAGAACTTTCAATATGATTTGTGACAAATAATCTCATCATCTAGGAGCATCTATGTCGAGAATTCGGTCGCATCTTTTTCCTCTCTCTCTCCGTTCTAATATCGCACGATCCTTTAAGCCAGCGGTAAATCTTCTCGTTATATGCTTTCGCGATCATGAAGCCGCTCAATTACGGCGCAGACATGAAACTTCTAATTATTCTATTAAAAGTCGTGTTATCGCATCGCAAATGAGTTTCAACTTTCTTTCTTTTTTTTTCAAAGAAAAGTTTGTCATCTAATCGTTTAACTAATTTTAGTTTTAAAGAAAAACAATCTATGAAGTACCACGCGGATTTGCCACGCGTACTTTACTTACTCGAGCTTGAAACAGCTTATATACTAGAAAGCAATAAGTAGGAACGGATAAATATAGAAGGTATTGCCGTTTTCTTTTCGTTTTGATAGGATCAGATAAATACGGGGGAGCATGGCCCCGTCTCCTTTTGTTTAAATAAGATCTCAGATAAAGTAATAAATAAAGTGGAATATCTCATTGTTTGAGAAAGTTCGTCAAGTAAATAAAGATATCGTCGCACGGTAGAGTCTTGTTTCACCCATCGCGGATTGAAACTTTCGCGATAATCAAGTATATTGACAAAATGTTTCGAGTCATTGGAGAGGTAACTTGAGCTTGCGTTCTTACAGCTTAATAAACTTATCTTGACTCTACAAAAATTGGATACTTCGGTGACTTATCATTTCACGCGAGAGCGCTCACAGTCTTTCAGAGTAGGCGAGTTCGAAACAATTATAGTAAAAGGAATAAGAGCTTCTCTCTTTCTTGCGGCAAATTACGTACATGCAATTTCCAAGATAGAAGTTAATCTAAGATTTGTGCTCTGGGGTATATTCTCTTCCACTTTTCTTACTTTGAGAGAAGTAAGTTTGTTTCATAAAATTTTTATTACTAAACACGAGTGTTGTCATCGTAAATTGTGTTGTACTTGTCGACAAACATGCAACATTCTGTTTTGTAATTCATTGTCAACAATTTTTTTCGCAAATTTGCACGAGCACGGGCTGACCTGAAATCCAAACGTAAGTGCAATTAGTTGAATATTAGAGACAATTAAAATTTCGTTTGTTTGTCAATATTATTTAAACCACTGATTACAACATTTCTGGATGCTTGTCGATAATGTCACGTCGCGACAAAAGCGAGATCGTTCCGGGTTTGTATCATGTATCACCAACGCGAATTTTATCCGGCGGATTATCCGGAACGTAACTGGCTTTATGAAATGAGTGCACGTACAATTGCAATATTCATTCCGCAAATCTCGCACCGGCAACACACGTGCGCTCTGTAATTTGATTTAACGTAAACCAGATAATATTATTTTGTAGCATTTATTTTCTAATATCGCAGCAGGTAAATTTGTGTAATATTTTAGTACGCGTAAAACCGAGCAAAACGGTTTTTGCCTTCTTATATAAGTGTGTATTACAAGACATTATTTCGGTAATGGAATAAGTTAAAAACATATTTGGACTCAATGTTACGTATTTCGCATATATCATGGTGTAACGTAACTGAAATGTGCGAAGGTAAATTTTACATGTTACACAATCCTAAATAAGTTAAATTTTAATTACTGTATTCTCTGAGAATATCTCGCTGAAATTTCTTACTATGCAAGCATAGAGAACGCGGCTCGAGCTTCATATTTCATGCCGCGCTCGAGTAAAGCAGTTCTTCAGTGGAAACAGTCAAGATGTGGTCAGACATTCCCGCCAGTAGAAACCTGGCAATAGAAACTTAAGTAATATAACATTAATGACTTAAGTTGAGTTAAATAGACTCAAGACTCGAGACTTGAATTAGATTCTAGACATGCGGATTGTATTATTAATATGTTTATTTTACTGCAAAATTGAAAACGTGACACGGCCTTATGTAGCCAGACACGAAACATTAAATATCATTATTTTCCGTGTCCGCGCGCATACAAAAAAAAATTACAGATGCTTATTTTCTCACGTTTTCCCCTGTCGCAAAAAGAAAAGCAAACTTTACCATAGGCGGCTATGACGTCTGTTACAGAATCTGCTATTCTATTACGAGAACGAGACTTGCTCACGACCCAGTGGCGTCGTTCTGCTGGAAGGCTGTTATTGCGATCGACTCATCACCGCCAAAGGCAAAGAGCCGGATAAACAGGTACGCAATGTGTTGCTTTGGCAAAGCATGGGCTCTCTGTAAGGGACGCATCCCGCGCGCGAATAGAGAATTTTAACGAGCTAACGCCCGTTTAACTTCGACTTCCGCTTTAATACAGCACTTATATATCTATTCCACTTTAATATTCTGAATGTGCCAATAGGAATTGCACATGAGACTGCCGAGTTATCGAAGTCTGTAAAGTGCGCCGCGTTATCTTCAAGCTCCTTCCAGAAGCACAAAGTTACATTGTTCGTAAAACACGAATAAAAGCTGTTTTAACTTACGTTAAAAGGAAGTTTTGCGAAATTAAACATAAATAATAAAATTAAACATTTCTTTTCTCTTCCTTCTTTCTCTTACTACAAAAATTGATAGAAAGCGACACGCAAAATAATATAATTTTCAGCTTCATTTGTTTCTGATGATGGTGCATTCAAACGCGTAATGGATAATTTAAAAGCGTTTACTGTATGTTAACGTATTTAATGCCAAAGGCTAATGTGTCGTTTATACGCGTGTGTTTTAACTTAATTCGTGTAGCTTTATCGGCATTTCGGAAACCCGTGTAAAAATTGTAATTTTTACAATACGCACGTGTACTTTTTAGCTACATAAAGATTTTCAAAAAACAAACTACAATTTACAAAATAAATCTCGACATACCGTGACCTGGGTTGGGATTTTCTGTTATAAAAAAAGTCGCAATTAGCGCCCAATGAAATCGTTTGATTTCGACCTTTTTTT
Organism: Tetramorium bicarinatum; assembly: GCA_928718305.1. NCBI lineage: Eukaryota > Metazoa > Arthropoda > Insecta > Hymenoptera > Formicidae > Tetramorium > Tetramorium bicarinatum. Next base: position 7,739,588 of record OV788321.1, read on the forward strand.
AATCTAACATTGAACTGATTTAATATTGAGTATACAATCAAAAGCGAATGCATTTAATCCTAAATAGATAATTCTTCTTTTGATTCACAAATGTAGCAGGGACATTTCTAATTTATTATTTGAATTTCTGGCATTACAAATTCTAAATCACAGCGATCAGTGACTATCTTTCGGATCCATTTACGCGTACAAATTTCACAAAAAAAATCGAACATTACCGTTAAACCGATGAATTCGAATGCGTTAAGCAATTAAAAGGTTTGTCAACGACATGTGGTCGCGTGAGATAATAGGGATAGAGAGCGTATCGATTTCTGCAAAGGTCACGTGATGCTGGCCAGCTTTCCCGCTTTTTCTAAAGATATATCGGCCGTTCAGTTATTTTCTTTTAGTCTCCTAGACAAGGAGCAAACTGTTTTTTTTTCCTTATTTCTACTTTCGTTGCAACCGATAAATCGATCGCACGCGCCTGCTGCGAAAAATAATGCGTAACTTTAACGGACGCTTTAACAGCCCCGACTTTGTTTAGCGTCGCAATTATCAGACCAGAGTTGCAAAACATATCCAATGTATCGCTATGATCCACAGAATTTATACTTGGTTTTGTTTCTAGCTCGATTCAAAAATATTCAATTTTAAATTTTTAACGAATGATTTTTAATAACGCTTCGATTCGAAGTTTGAGATAAAAAAAAAGTTTTAATAATTCTAAATATTTTTAACGCAATTGGGGTTATGAAATTGAATATATATTACTATATACTTGACTGTAATAAATAAATAAACTAATTTAACGTAATGTTAAAAAAAATGTTTTTAATATCTAAATTAAAAAGAGATTAATTATTTAATTTTATCGATCGTTTTATTGAAATATTTTCAGCTTCAATTTGATTTCAGCTTTCAGTTATGTAACTCAATTTTTTAAGTTAACCAAATTAATTAAAGTAGAAATATTTGTATTTATTCAGTTTTGTATGCGATTCACATAGTTAAAATTTATTTGTAGCAAGAAAAAGAGCGGAATCGACGTTGGTTTTGACGACATGTTCGCATTATATTGCATCCATTGCAAGAACAATGACGACATTCCTTTTCCGTATGAATATGCTCGTCCCGTTTTACAATTCTATTGTCTATCGGTTGTGAGCCTCTCATGAGATGCAACGACGGAGAGATTCCCGCGGGTCCAGTTACGCGAACGTGGCACCCTTGTCCTTACTTATTTTGCAGTGGAAAAACGTGCTTAGATTCTCGACAAGCGTAAATTAATTAAGAACATCGAATGAAACGTTTATCAGTAAAGTGGCACGCGCGTCGCAGGATGCAACGAGGTGAGATTCTCCGATACTTCGATACGCCACGCGTTTCTTCTTCATGATAGTCTCGTGCTCGGCTGGAGGCCTGCCCTGTCTTAGGAACGCGCTTTATTTATCACTTAGAGGGAATGCGCCATGCTCTTCTGAAGGTATAGGCCAGATAAAGCAATACATTTGTTGTACAAGAGTACAATTATAACCGGGTACAATTGGTTGGCTTTCACGTGCGATGTTCACTTATTGTAGCGTTTGCACGGTATCGACACGAGTGTCGACTATTCCGCGAGCATCTGCTCCAATTTAGCGCACTTTACGGTACAGGTAGTTGTCAATTCAACAAGCAATCGCCAACAATTAAAGCCACTGGCTACGATAATATTGCAGTTTTTTTTCTCCATACACATATGTAAAAAAAATTATTTCGATATTGTTCATACGAATTTTACCTCGCATCAGTAACTATCTATCGATGCGTAAAAACCGCACGGATCGAAAGGCTATATATATATTATATACTATAACGTAAATGTTTTTCATGTTACTGCACAAGCGAAAATGTTTCTCCGTAAAATGTTGTTGGATTTGGATGGCGCGGCCGCCACAACAGGGACTTGGATAAACATCCGCGGTGAATAAGGGGACCGTAAAAATACGCATTTCCAATATCGGACACGCCATGACGAATTGAGGAAATATATATTGCATTTTCGTTCAAACGGCCTATTAACCACATATTTACCCGGAATTACCAATCGTTCCGCATGGCTCGGCTGCATAATATTTCCATTTGTCGATCGCGATGACAAATGATTATGCAAACCTCTGAATTAGCGTTACGGGACTCGTCTGACGAGACCGTGTTCGAATTATCCTGGCGACGCATTCGCGTTGAACGAGCTTCTCATTTCCGACGACTGTTCCCGAGTGAACGGAGTGACTGCTCATGCCACGTTAAGTTGCAGGAAAATTATGAAAATGTAAAGCGCAGGCTAACGAAATGAATAGCCGGTGAAATGCGCCGTGGTTTTGGCACGTTGTGATATGAATATATTACCGCGCAGCATGTTTACCACATCAACTCGCGTGAGTAAAATGTGCTTGAATTCTCTTTCTCTTTATTAATTAATTTCCCTTCTGAGATGAAAAAGAACGATAATCACTCGCAAAGTATGCTAATCGTATTACTGTATTAGTTGTGATAAATTATTGTTTATCTTTAATATATGATGTAAGTGATAAATTATTGTTTATTAATTTATTATTTTTTTTTTAATATATGATGTAAGTGATAAATTATTGTTTGTCTTTAATATATGATGTAAGAAAGTTAACTATTAATTTTAATCGTTACAGTCACTAGTTGATTTTGAACTATTTTATTATTTTATTATTGATGATACTCACGAAATATTGAGAGACACACACACACACACACACATTAATTCGGCTATTTAGGCATTACCTAACATAAAAATTATGTTCAAAGCTGCATCATCGTCCCGAATTCTCTTGCTTTTTTAATTTTGTTATCGCGACCTTAGGACATGGACAAATGTGGAGCTTCCTTTCTAGGAGAGCACATGCTGGAATATTCTATGTCTCTGCCGGAGGCAGCCACTTTGGATTCTTTGCATTATCGAACATTGTCATTTGTTGCACGAACGAGACATTTTTCTTTCGTAAAATGATTGGGTTGCTAGTCACCGAATCATAAAATCTTATTGTCTTATATCTATCTTCCTTGGTAATAGATTTCCTAATTAACCTATTCAGGACAGTTATTGTAATAAATTTTGCGACACAACAAAGAAGGAAAAATAATCTTAATTAATTATTCAAATGTTTTACATTAATAAACATTTGAATACCGCACATATCGAAATACCGGTTGCTGTCGTCTTGCTTCACAAGTTCCACTGTTTTCATTTAATTACAATGATGGAATATCCAGTTACATTCTGGAAATGTGACGAACAGTCGAGAAAAACGCTTTTTAATAAATTATTTTTCCACTGCATCAATGTGTGAGATAGCCAAGATACTCTTCATTCGCTCATGCTTGCGAGGAGGTCAAGGATGGCGACCCTATATAATGTCGAGTGCGAGGGTTAAATCCGACGATTCTTAATCGAGCATTCTGTACCTTCGAGCTTTTACACGCTTCTCTGTGGATACAGAAATATCCCGGTGTTACATCTGATCTCTAATTGACACGCAAATAGCGCCAGCTGCTATTTCGTTATTTTCGAGTCACGGTCTCTCTTTCTGTCTCTATCGCGCGCGCGTCGCGTATCTCTCATTAATATTATACGATCTAGAAATATCTCGCCGGTAACTCCACTAATAAAAGACAATATCGTCTGTCTGTTCACATTCAATCGTTTTACACAGCGTGACGAAAAGACGATTGAAAATAATGAAGAAGATATTGTTTTTGTAAATAAAAAATTTATGAAATAATAAATAATATGAAAAACGTAAATTACGTTCCTCCAGCCGATGATGTTGATGGTTTTCATGCTGAAAATGATCCGCTGAAAACACCTTCATGTCTGACATATCTCTGATAGCTGCAATCTGCTTTCGTAATCATGTGCAAACTGCATGATTATTATCAACGATGTATGTTCTGACGCTTATCCGCTTACGCGTTCTTGGAGCATGGTGTACAGATAATAGATGTCGGGGAATATCACAGTAACTTCCGCCTCCTACATGTTGACTACTGGTTTCTCTAATTAATCGTTTTACTCACGACAACGTAAAGTAATATCAATCTTTTTTCATTATTGTGACGTTTACCTGCTATCATTTATTGTTATATGTACTTAACGTTTAATATTACTTATTAATTAAACTGAGAGTGAAATATTGAAAAAATCAATCAGATATATACAACTTTGAAAATTTTAGAACAAGAAAATATGGACTTGGACTTGATTAATTAATATAATTAAAGCATATCTGTATGTCTTTCCTTCCATTCCTTCGATGCTATTAAGTGTGTCGGTGAAATTTTTTTATTGAATTTTTTTATCCAAAGATATCAATTACTCCACTTGACCCAACATAAAATTCTTCAAAAGCTAGATTTCAGTTTGTTACAAAGTCCAGAATCGTGCTTTTTGATACAGAATCCTGGTATAGAGTTTCTCTAACGACTGACAGTGTTTGAGAGATTAATTTCTTGAAAATCGATATTCGCGTTTATTAAAAATACGCACTGTCTCTAAGGAATTCTCAATTTACGCATTGCGGTAGAATCGCAACTTCAATCGTCGATCCCGTGATTCCCGATTATTTTACGAGTTTCCGAGTCCGCGGGCGTTCTCATTATTACGCGCCCAGTTTTAATTCCGCAAACTATGTAATTAATTATTTCCCCACCATAATGCGCAACGACCAAAGTTCCCTAATTAACGTCACGATGTAATTAACATTGGCGCGTTAATGTTAATAACAATACCGATGATAAACGCGAGTCGAAGAATAATCGATATCGCCAGAAAGATGTAACGCAGAAGATTAATTTAAAACTGGGAAAATACCGAACTATAAAACCGTGAACTCCATATTCGCATCGTTTCTATTTTTTTTAGCTTTGTTGATCGCTTGAAACGTTGAATCTTTAAAAAATGCACAGTCGGCTCCTCCACAACTCGAAAAGAATGGAACGAGCTACCATAGAGAGAAAAGGTCAAATAAACCAGAGGAAACGATTAAAAGACCGGAAAGACGTGAAAAATGAGTGAAATTTATTGTCGGCCACGTGTGCGTTTGCGTCGCGAAAGATTTTCAGTACACATCGCCGAGAAATATGAGAGCAGAGGACAGGATATCAGAAACCCCCGCAGAATTGCAATTTTACGCGGGAGACTGCCTCGAGGGTTGTTTCTTTCGATCCTGGGACGGAACTTCTAAAATAGATTCAACAGGACGATCGGTGCTCATTCCTCTGCAATTTTTTGTCTATACAGTTAAAAAAATACAAAAAATTCTCTTCGACGGAGAGCCACCAACTGCCCTGCGGGATGTCGGTTAATTAGATTTAAAGTAAAATTTTACTCCACCGTCCCTGTAAAATCAAATTTCTAGTCTTTGGAACCAAGAATAGTGATTTAAACGCCATTGTTGTTCCTCTTGCCTTTAAATTGTCCATTCTTCTCGTCCTGATTATCCTAATGTTAAACTTAACAAAGAAAAAGAAAGGTTCATTAGCGTGAGGTTTGTTAGCGCGAATTTCGATGGATATTTGTCCGAATTGAAATCTCATCGGAATGCTGAAATCGCGCGATGCTATTCACGTATACCCGCCTGATGGCGACGCGCGACAATCGCTGTGGCAGGCCACACGACAAATTTGCCCGTTAATTGATTCTCGAAGAGAAGCCTCGTGACAATCGCGCCGGGATTGCGCAACTGATGTGCGCGCAAAGTGGCGTAAATGTAACGCGTTCGATGCATCAGCGCTTTAATTCGACGGCTGCCATGTCGAGTGTACGCGCGATGACAATTGAACAGCCGCTGCGGGAAAAGGGCTCGAAGGACTGCCACCGCCGATGTAGCGCTGCCGCGGCAATGTAGCGCTGCAGTGTGCGCTGGCACCGTGAGATTGTGCACACGCCGCTTTCTCCCTCTTTCTCCCTCTCTCTCTCTCCCTCCCCCCTCTCTCTCTCTCTCTCTCTCTCTCTCGCCCCATCGCGGTTCTTATCATCAATTCACGTCGCTCTAACCACTGTCGTACGCCGATAACTGCCGCCCGTAACACCTCCCGCCCTTTTCCCCCTGTCGCCCCCCTTGAGCTCTCCCCGTGAAATTAAATCCATTCCCGCGAATATATCACGGGAGTTAAATTCAAGCCGCGTCGCCGCTACAGGAAATCGACGCTACCCTCCGAGTAAGCGAGAGGTCAACCGTGACTCGAATGCTTTTCATCGCGCTTTTTCGCCGCGTCCCTTTAAAACGTGTCAAAGCGACGCGTTTGACACGTATAAATATTTTTCTGCCATGTCCACAAAAATTTCAACTAGCATGTTTATGCGGCGATCGTATTATATGAGAAAGCTGGGCGTGTGCCTTACTTTATCGTTCAGTTTATATCAACCTCTGCCAAACAGCACTTCACTTTATAGAAACGTAAAATGCACCGCGCTACTTCATTAGCCACAATTGTCGGCATCACGTAGGATAAAGTTGCGGAAAACTTTTACTGCTAGCGAGGTTTCGTGAAATGTACCGCATCAAATTCGCGGTTGCGAACTCGAGTGTTTACGCCGCGCGCAAACGACGAAATTTCACCACGTGCTAATCAGTTTTCGAAAGTTCTCCGATATCTCCGGTGCTCAATATTCCGACGGGCCATAACGAGCTTGATAAGTATCGACAATTCGCGCCAATGTGTATCGGAGTCTATCAATGGCGCTTCACAATACTCTTGAATGAATCCATCACCAACTACGAAGATTAATGGGCACTGGCCATCAGAGTAGCATACCGGCCATCCGATACATAACGATGCCATCGGAGTACTTCATCCAATCGATCGATTATACATATTTGCGTTCGATCGGCTCTCAGATTAATTCTACATGTTTCTGCCGAATGTATCTAAAATTAAATATACATTGTAACAACGGAAGAGGATTTATATTTAAACAGTAACCACGCAGCGGTTAATATCATTAAAGTTTGGATCAATATTTGCGTGATATTTTTACCTTAAAATAATTAACTTTCTAGAATCCACTGACCAAGAAAATATCTGCATTATATTTCCTCGCAAGACGTTGTATAAAGTGTAGAATTTTCCTGAATACCCATCTGCGAGTTGAAGAATAACACAAGCATTATAAATTTACAATAATTATCAAAATAAGAAAGTTGTCCTTGAAAGTTTGATAAAGTCGTGGCAACTGATGGAGTCTTTTCCCGTCGGTGTGGGTGATGAAAGCAAAAGGAATAAAGAAAATAATCAAAAGGGAGGGAAAAGAAGCCAAACAAGAAGTACATTTTCAGGGGATAAAACGCCCCGGATACTAACAATAAACTGAGGAAGTACTGAATTTTACATCGGCCTGACTACGTTGATGCCTATGACTACGCGGATGTTGCATGCACACGCGCGGTACAGGGCTACCGGGATAGGCCGGTGAAAGGGGGTTAAGGGGACATGAAGATGAGAAAGAAAAAGAGGGAAGAGGAAGCGAGAGAGAGAACGCATTCGAGATCGGTGTGGTCTGATTCCGCCTGTTGCTGCGTTACATATAACGTATATAATCACACAGGCACGAGAATACGGTATATATGTACAGGCGGAGTACATTTATATGTACATATATGCCTGCTTCTCCCTCTTTTATGCCTCTCTCTCTCTCTCTCTCTCTCTCTCTCTCTCTCATACGTAGATATGCAGGTGAGCGCGAACCGCTGCCGTTCATGTCGCCCCACGGCCTTATTCTCACTCTCGTTTCTGCCACCCCTTCGGCCGCCGTGCGGCTTTGGGCTCGGCGTTGCTGGTATTACCGTATCGCTGGCAACCGGCATAGCATCAGAAGGGATGAATCGATTCTGTTTTCAGCTAAAAATAAGCTCCTCGTGGGAGCTTACCTCGCGCGGAGCAGCTTCCGCGCCGCTTATCTCTTATCTCCCTTCATCTCCCTCCCCCTTGGTGTCACCCGTCCCTCCCACCCCTCTCTGCTTTTGCTAATTACGTTTTTGCGAGATCTATCTGAAACCTGAATTCCAATTTACGCGCATTTTCTTGTGACATTTAGCATAATGGCATTCCGCTATGTATGCGACTAACACGTCCTGTCATCTCCTCCTGGCGTGCCGTTAATTCATCCGTCAGATCCATTTTAACTATTTTATTAATAGCTCGTTTCTTGCGGTAAAAGGTTTTATGTGCATATATTTTAATTTTAATAAAAAATACATATTAACCCTTCCTCAATTTATTATTTTGTCATAGAAATAATTTATAGTTCACAAAATTCTCGCATTACTTAATTGTTAGAATTTTTGTAAATTTAATAACTGCAAATGTATCATTAATTTCAATGTTCTTTAATTATTTTAATCCTTTCACATATTTTTATCGTACAATTGTGATTAAACGTTTGAACTTTTGTTGAATTTAATAATTTACAACGTCAATTTCAGTTCCCTTAAATAATTTTCATATTTTCACATTAAATGTTTTAGTGTTTTCACTAATTTTATCATATAATGAGATTATTCCCTTTGCCCTGAATGACAATAAGTGCTGCGTTCACTCTCTGCGACCTCCTACTTCCATGTCATTCTCCCATCATATCAACAACCGGATCAACTACATCCGGCTTTCCCTGGGGGATACTAATTTTCCGTCGCGGAAATACATCGTGTAACGTTGATGGTGCATCGTGCGAAGGGATGCAGGGGTTGCGACAGTGGATGGAAACGTCCGTCGAGAGCGCGTCCTGTCGATCGGACGACTTGAAGCGGAAATATTTCAGTGGCAATGATGTGCCGTACTTAAGATTAACAGATGCTCATAGTGACCTCGGCGAGGCAAGAGAGCGAGGTCGAGGACAACATGAGATGTAGGTCGTAGGTGACCCTTGCGCGCCGGAATGAGATAAATCGCTGGAATCTGAGAACAATGTTCTCAGCCGGTCGTCAAAGGACTCTGACGGAACGGTCCTTGTTCACAAAGTTTCGTCTGTTATCGATGTCCCGTTACTAGAGGACATTCCTTTCGGTATTATGGTGTATTAATCCTTTGGCTACTATACACCATTACCTATAATAGCTTTGTAACGAAATGTCACTATAATGACTCTTTTCTGTATGTACTTCGATATCTTGTTATCAAATCAGAATTAATTCTGAATTGTTCTGAGTTGCACTTGTTTTATTAAAAGGATTCACGGTTTTTAATCGAATTTAGTCCAAGGGTTAACCATTATTTTACGTGCATTTGAAGAAGATCATTAAATATTTCTTGCTTAAATATTTCTTGCTTTGCAAAAGAAATATTCCGCAAGAATCGTCTTTCTTAAAATAATATATCGTTCATATCTCGATTGCACGATCGCGTGTAAATGTAGCATGGGATGACGTCAAATGCATAAGAAGGCAAGAAAAAAGAAAGTGCCGCATAGCCAAGCAACTTATCTGGAAATTTCACGTTAAACATGCTTTCAATTAAGATATCTCAGGAATTAATAATCTGATGAAAAATGCAACATATTTTAACACTTTTTTATACGTTTGATACGATAAAAGCTTTCCAATTGCAATTTAAATAAAATAGTCAAATCACGTATACATACATACATAATACACACAAATCTGAGTTCTATCATACCATGACGTAACATGCTTTATCTCGTTTCGACTTCTAACTCAAAACGATTATGCATTTGCTAAAATGCACACTGGGCGAGCAATATTATATATAATGATTATATATAATAATTCAATATGTTTTAATAATGAGAGGTCAAATTACTTATTAGTTTAATGTTTTGATTATGATATATTATAATATTTGCATCTGCAATATGAATAACAGTCTCTCTCTCTCTCTCTCTTTCTCCTCTCTTCTCTCGCTTGAAATACGTTAATTATATAATAATACCAAAGTGTAAAATAATTTGTACTTTATCAATATATGAAGTATTACATTTAAATTAGAATACATATATATTATAGATACAAGTGTTATGCACTGTTCCATAATTTGTTTTAAATATCAATGTGATTTGCATTAAAATGAAAAGAATTTTCCATACAATATTTATATAAATAAAAAAATTTTACATGCAGACACAAATGTCTTAAGTCTTAACTTACAGAAATTTGTTTTCATGTTTTACGCCTCAATTTGTGCCTAAGATGTATATTTTATAAACACATATTTAACTTTTTATTTATATACACTTATATATAGGGGTAACATCAAATATTTAAAATTTAGAAATTCGAAATTTGGATACTTTTTTATATTTGTATCCATGTATCCTTGTATACTTTTTTATATATTTGTATATTTATTAAAAATGTTTTTTTAATAGCTTATTTTGTACATTATTTTACTATTTATACGAATGCGTAATCCTAGTAATCCATAGAAATTTTCGTGCAAATCTTGCACTCAGACGTACCTGCAAAATGTCTGGTAACATCAAAGCATACACGCGGCTAGCTAGTATAATTTAATTATTTAACGCTGGAAATTGTCACGTAACTTTTTAATCCGTTATTAGGGCTCTGTGTTTTTTATTAAATTTTTCTCGTGGTAGCTCCTCTTTCGCTTTACGTTGAAAACCAATTTTCATCGTAATCATTTCACCAATTTTCTGCATTTATTTTGCGCGCACATTCTGACAAAGCCGCGTACACTCGATATGCAATACAGTATTTTTATTATGTTCACATTAATAATACTCGTTACACGCTATCGCATAACTCAATAACACTCGGTCATTCTCATAAATTGAAATTCCAGTTTCCATTATGTTTAATTCGAATAAATTATACGCAAACACTGCGAGTTAATAATCAATCGCGCGGTCATTGCGCGTACTACTTATCATCTGCCTGTATATATTGTGTACCGGATGAGCAGGTGCAAGTTTGTGACCCAGAGCGAATTATTTTCTCCCTTCCCTTGTCAAACATTTACCCTTGGCATTCATCTCAATTTTCTGGCGACCGAGGGATCGTGTGCACGAGCGCCGGTGTGCGCAATTTACCTTTGTTATGTACGACCCCGGAGTGACGTATTTAAAGAAGTTTATTAAATATCCACGAAAATATATCGCTCTGTCCTCGGTCCATTTTCTTTATTTTGCATTAACCGGCAGTTCACGATTTTTATTATTTATAAAACGCGCTCCAGTGGAGCGACATGCCGGAAGTTCTATCAATCGGCATAAGTATCATTTGATAATAGGAATTTTGAGTTCTCCCTCTCTCTCTCGCTCTCTCTCTTGTTCTTTCTCTCTCATGGGTTTTCCTTACAGGAAACGTCTATCGAATCTCTAACTGACGAGAGGTGAAATGTATCGGAAAACAGTGTTGTTCGAATTGCAGCGCATCTGCACGTCCGTAACGGCGAACGAAGATATATCCGGAGATATATCTGACGCGAGTGATTTTATTGAAGCCTCATCTCGCGTGCGAAAATCTATAACAACCTCGAACGTGCTGCGAATTGTAGGCTACAGCCTCGCGATAGTCCCGGATACCTAGCTATGCGATCGTAACATTATGTAAGAAAATTGGACTAGGGTAACGACAGAGAATTATGTAACTCATTATTAATCAGTTTTAATCCCGCGTGCAGAAAGTCTTTCGGATTAAAACAGGTTGGATAACTTTCATTTCGACATAAAATAACATCATAAGGTAAACGTTGACGAGTTTAGACTAGTGGAAACTGTTTTTTCGAGTTTATTAAATGTAACGTGTATTAAATGAAAAGATTTACTTACACACACGCACGAAATGCGGAGAATAAAAGGTATGCAGCCTGTAAAAATTATAATAGACCCTGTTCATTATAAATTCTTTAATTTACAATGCACATTGTTTATCGACGGGTGCCGTTTTTGCCCTCAATATGAACTAACTTTTATATTCCATGCTCAAGTGAGTTATTTTTTCAGATATTTTTTTGCACATCATCTTTCTATCTTTATACATTGAAATGTTTATCTCTTATTTTGCGTTCTTTCGATCTTTTTATTCATCTGCGCGGAAAAGAGAGAGAGAGAGAGAGAGAGAGAGAGAGAGAGAGAGAGAGAGAGAGAGAGTCTTCCCTTTTTTATTATTTCAAACTTGTTTTCGATTTCTTACACGTGCACGTAATATAAAAATTGCATTTTAAGGCTGTCGCGCGACCCTCGGATGGCAGTTTTCACTTAAAAATTTAAGAACGCAAGAGCAAACTTTTCAGCAGGGATTCACACTGACGTAATATTGATTCTGTATATTACATGGAGGAAAAAAAGTTCTTTGTTTGCTCACAACAACGAGAACACAACAATGAACAAATGCTTGTAGCATATTTCAAAAAATTGAATTCGACGAAATTACTTCAGTTTTTAACTCGTGGGTTACCATAATATCCTTAGGCTGCTAAAAGTAGGTCAAATATAATTCAATTTGCTCTTTCATTAAAATACTAGTCTATGTGAAATATACGATTTTTATCAAAAGAGATGTGTTTATCTTTTAAAATGCAAATTATATGTGTATAATAAAAAAATAAAAAAAGTCTTTTTTTATTGAATATTTCCAATTGGCTGATTGATTAAATCGTTTGTTCAGTCTCTTTTTCAACATCACATTGATAAAATAATTTGGTCCTTTTTGATTTTACTGGTATGTGAAATGTAAATTCCCGCATATTTCACCAGTATAGATATTTTATCAAAGCAGGAAAATTTGGCCTTTCTCTTGTTAATCATTTGAATTTGTAGTGATTCAACAAAACTCGATAATTAATTACAGCCTCGATAACCAAGTATAGGTGCTGGAATCATGTTCCGAGAATCGTAGTTAATAAACGAAAAGGCTCGAATATAGCGGCACAAAATGCTTGTATCTCTTTGAACTTCCGGTCGGTAGCGAGATGAGCAAACGCCTGTTTAATTAATGCGTATTAAGTCATAAATTAAAATTACGATTGTACGAGTGCGGTCTTTTTCATCAGTGACTCGCAGTTAGTGCGTTACGCTGCCAACCTTTGCCATCGTCGCGACTCCATGAAAGCGGTAGATTTACGGTTCACCATAATGCGACTGCAAGGTTGTATATAATTCTAGATTAAGCCAACATTCGACCTTGATATAAAATTCGGAATTCGAGCCGAGAGTTCTCCGCCTCGAGGATTAACTGCGTATTTTAGTAGCACGCTAGTTATTATCGCGATTGTCGCACTTTTGAAATTTTGAATATGTAAAATAACTAAACGAAGTGTAAATTACCAAGTAAAATCTCCATTTAAATTATTATCAAGACAAGGAATGTGTGTTAAATAGAGTTAGCCGCTCGCAGTCCTCTGTGCAAGCAAAGCAAGCTGGAATATGCACCGTCTAATCTAAATGCAAGTTGACACGAGTCTATCCCTCCTTGATAAGAGAGGTAGTAAGAGCTAAGAGGATTACGAAATCCGTGCCATCCTTGGATACGTTATCAGGGCGAGACGTTCTCGCTATACACGATATAGCTAGAAATTGTCCTTAAATAACTGCGACTATGTGACCGGATAGTAAACCGTAGCCGACGATTACCAGTCGTGTGATGGATTGCCAGCTTAATGTTGGTTTACTGCGCGTAACCGACCTGGCAATTCGGACCTGTCCGCATGTGTCGGTTTTAGTACTGGACGTGAATGTAAGGAATACCTTTATCAAAAATAAGTTTGACATATATATATATATATATATATATATATATATATCCGATACATATATACATATCTTTAATCTTTATAAAATAATTCTACATACAAAATCTAGAAATATTTATGAAAGATACTCTTTCTTTGTAATATTTGCAAAATTTTTAGGGACAACTTAAATCTGTAATTTAAGTTGTTAAATAAAATTCTTTAAATTTTTTATTTAAATGACTTTGCAACGTCGAAATTAGTACCTAAGGCGATTACGCTCTCTGTACTTTAGCTTAAAGCTTTCGAACTTTCATCAACTTCGCGTAATATACATACATATGTGGAATACCTAAATGAAACGGCATCAAAGCCTGCTGACATGTCATGTAAGAAGACAAAGGCCGTAATTACTGCGTTAGTTGCAACAGTCTCGAATAAGTTTAAGTCCAATGCGCGTTGGAATGTTGGCATGAAACGAACTTCTCCCATGTCATAGTTTCGAGAGCAAAGAGCTCGTCAAATACACGTGGGAATCGCGATACATTTACGGCGGTCTTACCGTTATTTTCCTGCTCTCGAGAGGCCTGATCTTTCAGATGTTTCTTTCTTCGAAAAAGAGAGAAAGAGTTCTCGTATCGTCGTTAAATCCCCATGTCTCTTAGAGATCTGGAGAAAGGAAGTCCCCCGAGCAAAGAGTCACATTGATCGATTACAACGTTATTCTCGCGTGAAGGAAAATGCACTACACAACGAGCTTTAAGCATCCGGCTTACTGTAGTTTTCGTTATCGTATCATTATAAAATAAATAATATAAATATTTGATTTCATATAATATCGTAGGTAAAATATAAATAAAAAAGTATTACAAGCAAAAACCAACGGAACAGAATTTAATGCTTTAATGCATTAATTGCAGATAATGATATGCAATTTTTATTCCAGAAAATAATATGCTGGATATTATGTTAAAAAAGTTTATATTTAATTTATACATTTGAGAATATATTAATTATTACATTTGCGCGATAACAGAAATATAGAAATTGGGAATCTATTAATTATTATATTTACGTGGTAATAGAAATATAAAATTTATGATTCGCTGATAACTTTAAATTTTTTGTAATTTTCAAAAGTTTATAAGTTTTTTCATAATAGCAACCATATGTTACAATCACAATACATTCTTAGGATAAACTCAAGTATCTAATTTTCTCCTACGTTTTGCAGCCTGGAAAATTTATGTATGTTGCAAAGTATATAAGAAATCTTGCGCGGTTTGCTTGTAACGTAGTTCCCGCATTGCAGTCTCATATATTACAATGAAATTCTAGAGGGACGTGTAACCAAAGATGTAAAAGTGTAAAAACAATGTCGTTCCAAAGAATGTGAGATATCGCGAAAGCACTATCGCGATATGAGAAAGAAGCAGCCACCAGAAATCTAGAAATAAAATATGTATTCTGTTATCTCCCTTTTCTCTGTGTAAGAATTCTCTCTATATTCTTTGTATAAGAAGCAACACTTCTAATTCAGATTTAACGCGGAAAGTCGCGTTAATGCGTGAAATGTTCTCGTCACAAAAATTAAATTCTTTATATTATGTATCTTTTATTTCGAATATGAAATATGTATTCGTCATATTTTACATTTGAAATAGGACTTGCGACTGGACGTGAAAACGATAACAATCAACATGCAACGTCCATAAATTTTTGTCTTTCTTTCCTCACGCAATATCATCAAACTAGTCGATAAAATATCCGTTGTGTGTTGGTTTACATGTAGTAGGTTTTCTTAAATAGTAAAAGGTCGTCTTGAATAGTAAAAAAATAGTTGAAGAAAGTGATTCCCTCCTGGTAGATAGACTTATTTTTATTACGTGAAAGCATTGTATTAGGAATAACAGGGGAAGAAGAATCGTTCTCAATTCATTTATTCTCCACGGGGAAATTGATAAAATATTCCTCATCTCGAATAATGGATTATCTAAATGACTGATATCTTTAGACATCGAAAATCGATAGTGCTAACTAATGGCGTTTTCATAATTGAAACGATACTCTGACTGTTCCGTGACCGACACGGACTCGAATTTCAAAGTAATATCATAGAAAGCACTTAGTCGGCTTGGACTTGCCTTCTCGGCAATATGGGTCATGAATATTCACTTGGATAGTCATTGTTATTATACTTGATTCCACTTACAATTGGCCCGCTCATGTTCCATGTACATAACGCGCGCATGTCCGACAATGTATCGCGCGATCCTTTTGTCGCCGACTACAATAGGACGTTACAACCAATGCGGACATTTTGTCCGCATTGGTTGTAACGTCCGAAGAGTATAGCGCAAAGCCACGTTAACGAAGCTAAAGTAATATCGATGCGCCTTAATTAGCCGCATCTCTCGAGCGCTCAAACGCATACACACACCAATTATGCCCGTAATGATTCCATAGAAGGCTAATGTGGCGCAAACGAAGTTAATTTAAAGTACATATCTACCAGATCGGTTGACGTTGACGTAAATATCCTTCGTCATGTGAGAGAGAATTCTATGAAATATTACGTACATACTATAAAATATAACATACTATATTTGTATGTTAGAGAGAGAGAGAGAGAGAGAGAGAGAGAGAGAGAGAGAGAGAGAGAGAGAGAGAGAATAAAACGAATTAACATAAATTTGAAGTGACAATGCTCTGTCAATTTATTAGACATTAAATTTATGTATATATATGTATATATATGTACATATATAACGTATATAACATATATAACGTATATGTATATATATGTACATATATAACGTAATCGATATATATAGTATAATACATTGTCTCAATTGAAAAAAATCTCTCTTAATCGTTGATTTATGCGATTTTCCAAGGTATTAAATAAACCGATAAAATATAATTAGTGATTTCTGATCGAGAGCTTATGCGGTGAGCTCACGTCGGTACTGCAAATACTCGATCTACGCAAATTATCGATAGGGACGTATATAATCTGGTTGCCCGGAGAAACCCATTGTCATTATCGTATTTTAATGCACCGCGAGAATAATTAACGCTTCTATTTTACATCGTCACCTCAGATTTTAATTAATTAATGTATCGGTGTACAATGCGTTATAAGCCACGTCGAGAATTGATGTAAGCCACGAACGAAAATTAACTCTGCGCTGCGCTGCGAAAACGGGATAACGGGCGCGCTGCTTTAATTTTAATAAAAATGTACTAGATATCCATTTTCTAATTCATTTCGTGTGAAATATCAATTTGCTGCGAGCTGTGTTCCATTTGTTCCGAATTAAAAAAGAATTTTTTTTTTAAACGTACTAAAGAAAAAGAAAAACAAATTCTTTTTTTTTTTTACAACGTAACGTCACTTAGTGTAATTAAAAGCACCTGTTTTATCCTAGCGAAACTTACCATATTTTTGCTTGGTAAACTCGTATATTATAACACACGCGAAAGGGGCGGTAACTGCACTCTCACGTAATCACAGTTTTTCAGTTTAATTAATTCGCTTATAATACTATTAATTCTTCTCTGTTTACAAATTCTTTCTTCTTTCTTTCAAAAGCGTAACCTACGTAAAACTTGAAATAAAATATTGTGCTATTTGCGCATTTATCGAGACAATGCGTCACCGAACTGAATATACATTTATATCCAACTTCATAGTCAAAAGAATAATGAGAGATATTTAATGATTTGTTCTTTGCGCAAATGTTTATGGTACAATACGAGAAAGACGTTCACTGAGGAAAAAGCGCGCTGCCGAACGCGCTTCGTGAATAGATAAAAATGATCCGAGAATTTTCTTTGAAAAGATAAAGCGAGGTCTCCTCTGAGGAGACCTTCTCACCTCTGCGTGTTTGCCTTCTGGAATGTTGTCGGACACAAATGGCCGAGAATTTTAGCTTAGAATAAAGACACTAAAGCGCAGTATGCGTTCTAGTCTTTAAATATTAACGGTGCGTTCTATCTTTTAAATAGTAATGTAAATTTTCGCGATGTGCATATTTTTTTATATTTTATAATCTTTCGCGTTAAAAAAGGAGGAGAAAAAATATGTACGCGAGTTTTGTCATTCATGTCTGTTAATACTCGGTCGTATGGACGTAATCCGTCGGTCCCCGAATTTGCATGATCGGTAGATACACATTTGAAAACTGCCAAGCAAAACCACGCGAGATACGGCTTGTTTGCCGTGCAATTCTGATTTGCATGTAGCTAAATGAAATCGTGATAAGGCTTGCATAATTAATACTTTCGTAAAAGCTATCGTGAGAATAAAATCCCCGGATAAAGCTGCAAACGCTACCGTAGAGAATAGAGGCGGTTCTAGGCTTTTTGCATTATGCGGATATTTACGGGGCAGTTTAATGAAATCCGTGAGAGGGCGGATTTCCGGATTTGTACGGTACATACATAAATAGCGAAAGAGCATTTATAAATTGCATCCGGCCAGGAGGCAGAGGCATGTATACATCTCGTTTTGCCTCTCGACGCTTTGAAACCCCGTCGATTTGCTTGAGCACGGAATTTTTCATACGTGGACAATGCGCAAATCGGACGCTGTGAAGGGATCGCCTTTTTTTGCCGATGAACCCTGTTGTCGTTGTCGTCGTTATTGCTGTGCATTGAAGAGAACTCAATTTTTTTATCGTTTCTCTGTTGCAGCACTGTTTCGCGATATCATACAGGAGGGAGAACCAACGGCAATACGAGCTAAAAGCGGCCACAGAGACGGACTGCAAAGCGTGGATCGATGCGATACGAGAAGCTAGGTAAACGACGGCTCGCGCCCGAATCGAAGATCTCGGGGGCCGATTAAAACAACGCGCGGCGTCGCCTTGATTCACGGAGATTCCGCGTAATTCTCGTAAATCATCCATGAGCATCCCGATGACCAAGTGTAGCAGCCTCTGCTTAAATGTTTCAAAATTCTAATTAGATTCGGTCCGCGGCGCTCACCAATTAATTTCATCCGCGGAGAAATCGATAAAAATGTCATTGTCGATTTCGATATTGTCCGCCAAAGCTATTAAATGTACTGAATCGATCTCGACATCTCTGAGCTTATTTCCTCTTCTGAGAAAATTAAATGTGACATTGTCAACAAACTCCGGCTTCGTTAAACGTTTTTTCAGATTTAAACCAATTATGCACGTGGCACAGTGCATTCATTATTTGTTGCCGATGTTCGAGTAGATGTCAAAATATGATCCCCCAACAATAACATGCGCGATATAAAAGCTTTTTTTACTCGACCGAATTATAAATTACTTGTATAATTTTTCGGTACATCACGGCGCATGAGGGAGGCAAATTTTTATTAGTACGGTCTCATTGGAGCGCGGACAAACTTTTTTTATTCTACCTGTTTAATAAGTCTTCTATTTTTAATAAACGGCGGCAAAATAATCCTGGATCTTGCGACACTTTACGCGCATTTACTTTATAGAAAGGAGGAATGTGCGAGCTAACGGAATAATTCCGCAATGGACAATACGGTTCGCGGCGCGATAATTAACTTTGTTCTCCAACATCGTTCTATTTTATCCACACTTTACTGTAGACTCTTGGTCTATTATTCAAGAGACTCCCTTAATCTCGTTGATGCGCTGATAAATACGTTCACGGGCACAGCATTAACATCGAGCCGTCTCAGCCACCACCTCTCTATTAATCCCGGTGCCGTAATTTGTGCACATTAACGCCCAAGTAATCTTCATCATGCTATCAAACGCATCTTACGGGCCGGGGAGAACTAGCCATAACAGCTGGTTATTGCTGGAAATCCCGGCAAATAGGATTGCACGAGGATACGATGCCAATATTACAAATGTAGTCCGCCTATTAGTGCAATTCGTTCGAAAGGACGACTGCGAAAATAAAAACGGTCATGTAAAGAGCCATCCACGTATCTACGTGTTTCTTTCTATTGTTTACAAGATAAAAGATTTCATGCAAATTTTTTTCCGTTAACAATTCTGCAGTCAGTTTGACTCTGTTTGTGGCTGCAAACAATTCGCCAATTTTTCTGTCGCAGATGCTTTTCCTGAGGAACGTGATCATTTCACTGATGCTCGCAGATGCATCAAACGTTCTTTCGCGTCATGCCACGCACGTGATGCTATTACGTGAGAAAAATGACAGTCACAGATCCATGTTTTTACCGAAGACTTTTAAAAATTACTAGAGAAAAATAAAAATGATATGTTTATGTTTCAACCTCAAATCGGATTTGTACGTCATTTTCGGATCTTTTTCAAATATCTCTTATTTATCTAGTAATACTCAAAGTACTATTTTTTAATTAAACAATAATTGTTCTTAATTTGCCCGAATAGTACTTTATTTCGAAAAAAGATATAATTCGAGATATAATTACAAAAAATACGTTAAAAAATATATTTCTCTTGCATTATTTTTAAAATTCAAATCTCAATCTAAAACTCAATGATAAATAAATTATGTTTGTTTTCTTAATTAATTATTAATTTATATAAAAAGCATCACAAATAATACATTCATTTAATGTTGCTTATACGAATTGATGATGCAAAAATGTTTCGTTTTCTTTAAATATTTTACCCTCTGAGAAACTACATAACCCTTTCGCGTAGTCCTCGTTTTACTAGCCGACTTATACACGTTCGCATCCCTGCGGAACGGCTGCCTTCTCAGATTACTGCTACCTTGCACCGTAATATGCATAGATAATGATTACTTTAGCAATTCTGCCGTGCCATGCTCAAAAATATAGGGTTGATACTTCTCCGAGTATCTCGTGTCACGCATGGGGTCGATCGATACCTGATAACTTTTTCATGCAACGTGGACCACACTCGAGTGTTTGTTTTGCGTAGACTCAAGCAGAGCTTCTGAAAACACTGCGGGGTGTGGACGAGTTCGTGCTATGTACTTACACGGCTTATGGATATACATGTAACTCAATTAAAATTTAAATCTGGAAGGAAATGCTTTACGTTTGATGAGAGAGACACCACACTGTGCAATGTTTGCTTGTTAAAGAATTCTAAACTTGCGAAGAGGATTCAAAGCTCTATTTGTTTCATTAGTAAACAATCGATAACGTTCAATGACAACAAGATATACGTTAGGCAGAAGTAAAGTACATCTTACTTAGGAACATAGGAACATATTACACTATTCAACAGAGAAATGCACAAGAACAAAAGTAATTGCTTCCTATAGTTTTTAGACCCTATGGTATGTGAGTTTGTATATCATTATATCACAATGACGTTTGAAGGAGTTTGCGGTTAAAGTTACAAAAAACAATTTATAAAATAAAATGACTCTTTTGAAAGTATAATAGAGCAATTTGGTAAACAAAATTGTATCCAGAAATCGTTCAAAAACGTAAGAAGAAGATCACGCTCATTTTTATGCTTGAAAAGAATGATTTTTTGTCGAGAGGTATATTATAATAATTCATATTATAATTTTGCAGCAATATTTAGCATAAAAAAGATATGCACGTGGCGTATCATCTTTCGTGACACATTTCTCTCCGGGGAAAGATACTTTACGCCTTGCTTCGTATTTCATATCATTCGTATCACTTTACTTACGGAACCAGCTAAAGTTCGGAACCTCGCACCCTCTTTTTCGCGTAGATTATGCCGATATGATGTAAATATCAAATGTCATTAGTTACACGCGGCAACGAGAGTGATCCTAAGAAAATTCCCCCGATCATTTGCCATTGGAAACTTTCGTAGTTTAATTGGCAACCAAAATAATCTTTTCGAAGATGAGTATAAACGTTATAAGTAGATTATAATGTTTTTTATCGGTGATATTTTACAATAATTTAAGGTAATTTCTTCGTTAAAAAAAAAAGTTCAAAACTTTTAAACAATATAAAACTAAAGAATCACAACTACGTATGCGTGCGAATTTTATTTTGCCGGTTTTCAAGTCGTTACAAGAAAAGTTTCGACATTTTACAAAATTTTCCGTTTCTCACTCGTCTCGTGGACTGCGGAAAAACCGTAATTTCGTTTCCACGCAAAATTCCCAGAATGTGCACTCTATGCATTTTTCCAGGCCACACACGATCGAGCGTTTCATTTTCCTTTGTCACGGTTCTCCGCTTAAATAACACTTTTAAGCATGGTACACGAGATACGAGCGCACGAGCCAAGTCTAATGCAGCATTCTTTTTCTTGGGTATTGATTCTAGCTTCAACAAATTGCTGCTACAAAAGGAGGAACTCGAGCAGAAGCACCTGCACCTGTTGCAAATCGTGGAGAGCGAGAAAACGGCCAAGTGGCAGTACACTCAGCAATGCGAGGAATTGGCGTCGGAAATAAAAAAACTCCGCGCGGAGGTTAGTCATATCAGCCGTGTTATATATTTACCTCATGATATTTTCCACGATAACTCTGTTCCGTGCTGCGTGTATTTTTATTTCAACTACTGTGATTACATTTTGTTACGTAACGACCATTTGTAACGAATAAATGCATTTTTGGAAAACCTCTCGTATATCGCACGAGGAATTCTGCACATTTTGTTTTTATTTTACATTAATGCTTTAAAAATTACAATAGCGTGTGCGAACAATTTTCGTGACATTTTCTCGGAAGAAAAAAATATATATGTAATCGAAACATTTAATTTTTATATTTTATAACTAAAATACTATATTTTTAAATATACTTGTCATTTCTCGTAATACAATGTCAGAAATTAATTGTATTGTCTGTTACATGTTTTGTAATTTAATTTTCATTTATACCGATAGTAAATACGAAAATTAATTTTCGGAGCACTTACAGAATTAAAATTGAACTTTGCGTTCTCGAGTAGCATCATTAATCTTTAATACCCTCGTTAATATTATTGGATATTTAATTGCGATAATTAAATTGATAACATATCAGAGCTAATGAAATTATTACGTTAGGAGAAGTAGTAATATTTTATTCAAGCGCTCATTCAATATTTAATCCAACCTTGTTTCAGCATCTCCATTGTTCGATTTACTTAAAAAATACAGAAAGGAAGGTGTTTGCTCGAGATTATTTCTTTTATGAGATTACGCATTTCGCGATTTTTGTTACAGCTGTGCGCCCTGAAGAAGGAGCTGAGGCCATCCGTAATGCCGATATACGCCTGTCGACCGGCGGTTCAAAGAACTATGTCTCAAGGTACTGGAAGTTTATATAACACATTCCATCCATATGGTAGTAGTATTCATAATTCCGGCTGCTTCGCTCCCGGATTACGTGAGATCTCAGAGGGCTCTATTGAAATGCAAAAAGTCAAAAAGGTCCAGAGCTTCTTCAGGGGCTGGCTCTGCCGACGGCGTTGGAAGCAGATTGTTGAACAATACATCAAGAGCCCGCACGCCGAGAGCATGCGCAAGCGAAACAGGTAATTGTTCCTGCCTTGTCGCGTAACCGATGATCGCACAATTTTGCTTTACCATTAACGGTCTGTCGTGCCTTAGCGAGTTTCATGATTATATTTCGCGCGGCTGTACGGAAATAAACGCGACAAGCGTGATGAAATTGAATGCAACGAAAAAGGCTAAAAAAAATGTTGAGCAGCGTAGCTTTTTTATGAAATAAAATCATATGCTCTGTCTCTTACGTATAATAACTCCAGTACGGTATATAATATTTTTATTACGCGGCGGAATAGAAATTAATTTTATCATTGTTCTCCCGCCACTGAAAGATTTTCTTTTAATCAATCTATTGATTTATCACTATATTTCCTCATGTTTCATTTATTTGCAAT
The DNA here is from genome assembly GCA_928718305.1 of Tetramorium bicarinatum. Lineage (NCBI taxonomy): Eukaryota > Metazoa > Arthropoda > Insecta > Hymenoptera > Formicidae > Tetramorium > Tetramorium bicarinatum. The sequence goes on from OV788321.1 coordinate 7,763,088, forward strand.
GTAACAACGATATAAAGCCGACGGTTATTAGCTTCGTTTAATTTGCGCTATCGATGATATTAAACGCGTGTCCTACTATTTCAGCCTGGTATTCCAAATGGTGGAGGCCGAGGAGGAGTACACGGAGCAGATGGAGATTTTAGTAAGCTGTTTTTTGAGGCCTTTCAAGATGGCTGCCAGTTCAAAGAAACCCCCCTGTAGTCACGAGGACGTGAATAGCATATTTTTGAATAGCGAAACCGTGCTGTTTCTCCATCAAATCTTCCTGAAGGGTCTCACCTCGCGTATGGAGAGCTGGCCCACTTTAGTTTTAGGTACGTACTACTTAAAATTACGTTAAGTAATACAGATCGATATTATCGGACAATGACTCCATGTTCCCCTAATGTATTTGACGAATCGAGGAGACGCAAGAAGTTTCGCGATTCCGAGCGTCCATAATTTCTTTCTCCCTCTAACGATATCAATTTACGCGAATACATATTTTATAAGAGAATAATGTAGATGGATTGTATATCGATCACGGCATGTCGTCAACACAGGTGATTTGTTCGACATGCTGCTACCGATGTTATCCATATATCAAGAGTACGTGCGAAACCACCACTATAGCCTTCAAGTGTTGACTGAGTGCAAGCAATCGTCACCGTTCGTGGCGTTGCTCAATAGGTTGGAGAACAAGACTGCCTGCCACGGACGATCCCTGGAGACCTTTCTAACATATCCTATGCATCAGGTAAGATTGTCACGCCCGGAAACCGATGCAAATCGATAAAACCGATACAATTCTTGTGCACAGAAGACCGACACAAGCGCTTCTGAATATTCAATGGTATCGATTTGTATTATTATCGGCAATAGAGAGAAATATGACTAGTAAATGCATTTATGAATGCGATATTAATTTCCTCGTGCTGTTCTTCTTGCAAGAGAGCAAATTCTCGCGTAAGAAAGAAAATAGAAAAATGGACCGATTATCTCGATGATACGAATACCTCTTTGGGAATGATCGATTCTATGAAATAGTTTGGAAGATTCCATGAATATTGCATGAGATCTAACGATCTTGTAAAATGAATGAAGTCGCCGTGGAGAATATACGCTCCATCGCTCATTTCCGCAGAACGCGGCAAGTTCTTTCTAAATTTATTGAAATATAATTTATATCTGCTTTAAATATAATGAGATCTTTTTATTCTATGCTGCAATCTACGTTACATACTAATTAATTTCTCTCTGCTCTCAGAAAAATAAAATTTAAAATCTGTTTGACAAGCTTTGCGTGACGATTACTCTCCCAACTTTTTCTTCTCTTTTTTCTCAAATTTTAATGGAACTTGACCAGAAGTTCCTTAATCCAGCTACTTATTCATTTAGATTCCAAGGTATATAATTACTTTGCACGAGTTACTGGCACATACACCGTATGATCATGTGGAACGTAAGAGCCTTCAGAATGCCAGGCAACAGCTGGAGGATCTTTCGAGGCAAATGCATGATGAGGTATTTGTCAATTAATCCTATGTTTTTTATTTTGGCTCTAAATACTAATCAAATATGTTCTATTTTTTAGGTCAGCGAAACTGAAAATCTGAGAAAGAATCTGGCAGTAGAGCGAATGATTGTCGAAGGGTGCGATATTTTATTGGACGTTAATCAGGTTTTCGTCAGACAGGGTGAGTGCTCTCTTTTTCTTTCTCGTAATCTTTTATTTATTTTAAATATATTTTAAATAATATATTTTAAATATACTTTGCGCGCTTATCTTTTTAAAAGATGGCTTATTTCAAATATAAAAAATATTTAAATATAGCAATAAATTTATGAACAGTCAAAATTATTTTGCATTCTAATGGCACGTATAACTATTAATTATTTTCAGTTTTATTCATTTTTCAAATGAAATCTAACAAGTTACATACCCAGTACAATGTGAACAAAAACTACTGGATTTCGAACAAAAGATTATTTTTCATATAATAAAAATTCGAAGATTAAAAACTTAACGTACTTTGCTGAAGTCGATAATACCGAAGCTGCCAGATAACTCGCGTATCTTTTACTGTTTATCCCTAGCTGGGAAACTCATTCCTAGACTTGATCGCTGTCGGTAAAGCTCGACAGACTTTCCCATCGTTAGGGATGGAGAGAAGCACGGGTTAAAGGGCGCAAACGCACAGTTACATGTTCAGAATCGATGACGCAACTTGGTCGATATATTTTCATACTCGGTTTCATCTCGATCCTGCGCAATGTCCTGCCAGGGCCGACGTACTGTTCTACTACTAGCGGACATGGGACAAAAAATTTTTACAGCTAATTGATTACATGGCTCGATAACAAATTGCGACATAGCATGCAAGCGGAATATCACGCGGTTGCAAGAATATATAATTATAATTTCATTATATAGTTATTTTATATTCGATTAATATAAAAATAATTATTCTGCGCGATTTTAAGTATTAAAGACATCCAAACTTCAATATAATACAATTCAAATCTTAAGATATTTATTAATAATATTAAATAATGGGCTGAATATTAAAATGAGAGGTTTGAAATTAAATTTAGATCTACAAAGAGTTATATAAAAATTAATATTATTATTTAATAAAATAAAGACATGAAATAAAAAAAATAAGACCAAAAGATCGCATCTTATAATAAAATGTCGCATACTTTCGCTAAAGATAGCAAAGGATAAAGTAATGAGAGACTATTTAAAGTGCAAGTAGTAAGAGTCTTGGTAAGCCAGTCTTATAAACACGATCCTGGCAACCCTCGTGCTTGACGCCACATCACATGGTTATCACGTAAACGTCTTTCGGTCGCCAACGGCAGAGCAGACCATCCCGCGAACGTCATCTCTCGTTCGTCTTTCGTCGCGGCAAAAAATTAGCCGATGCGAACCTCACACCCCGTTCGAGGGTGACGAGGGTTAAGATTTCTGCGGATTTGTCTCTGTGCGAGGAATATTCGGCGATATTGCGAACCTAGAGGTCGATGAACGAACGAACGAAAACAAGCGGCGACCAATCCGCAGCATTGCCATTTTGTCGGTCCATCAAACCGGCGCAGCATGTTTAGAGACCGCGAGAGTTTCGTGAGTTTGTTAATGTAGCGTTGATAAGCGACAAAGGTGGGACCAAAGAATGTGTGTGTGTGTGTGTGTGATGCTGGTAGTAGGGACCAAGACTAATCGGGAATCTAAGAATCAGCTGTAGCTATTCGTCTGGATGTATATAGATAAGGTACACTCTTTGCTCTTTCGATGATGTTGGAAGAAAATCTCGGTTTAAAGCTCCAAACAATAAATAACAAACCTTGTACGAAAAAAAAACTGTTTTAGTTGATATCAGACAACCAGAAATTATTTTCTTCGTTAAATTCATAAGTTTCGGTTTCGTTTCGTTTGATTTATCTGTAGAACATAAATACGTAACTTTCTACGTAAGAGAGAAATGTAAAGAGTGTTTAAATTGATTTAGCTAGCCATTAAAGAAATTGTCATATTTTTAACTTATTTTCTAAGATCTTCATGTATTGAAATCTTCCTGATCTTATCTAGCTTTCTCCACTTGGAGATCAATCCCATGAATGATGCCCATAATCCCGGCGAGTTCAGATTTCAATTTATAATTTCAAAAAAAAATATATTTTGCATTATGAACAATATTCAGTAGCGAAAATTGAAATCCATGAAACAACCGATTTCAATTTCTTTATGACGTCAACGGCGCAGGCACGATATTGCGTATTTCGCATTCACCGTGGTAACACGTCCATCATGCTATTTTTAAATGCGCATCGGCACCTTCCCCTAATTGTATCGATTATTTCAAGCAGGCTCGTTAGTATCGGAGCCGACGCACAAAAAGATGAAATAATTCTTGCCAGGCGTTATTTCGTCCAACGAGAACTTCATTCTTCGACGATATTAATAATAATCGTATAAATGACGCGAGTCATAATCGACTTTACGTAAATCTGATTTGATGTCCTACCGGCTTGTTTCAGGTACGCTCACACAACTTGTGGATAAACCGCGCGGTGCGCGAAGCAGATTAAGCGCTACTTTCGGTGGCAAAGCGGCGAACGACAAGGAGGCTGTCAGACAGTGCTTTCTGTTCTCGAATCATCTGTTGCTCACGACTCGTCAGTCCGATGATGACGGCCGCTTAAATCTGGTTCCGCAGATTGGCAAGATACCTCTTTCCGACGCGGTGCTGATTGAAGATCCGAGTGATCAAAGTGCCACAGATGACGATGGTAATTATTCATTAATAAAATAATGGTTTCTTAGCTTCTTTTGAGATTTCTTTAAAGTGTTGCAAAAGCATTTTAGAGAACTAATTAACTAAAAATTCTCGATTTAAAAATTTAAGTATGAGTAACAAAAGAAAACTGGCTTTGAGAGACACGCGAACCGCGTTTGACTTTCAAAATTAATTTTTTTGTTATTTATTCAAAAACATTTTGTTTAAAAATTGATATTAAATTATCGATGGATTAAGAATATGAAAAAAATCAAAAAATTTAAGTAAAAATTATCTCGTATATAACGCAATTATTTCCTTTCCTTTATGCAATACATTTTAATGCATTTCAATGTGTTTTTTTTCCCATCAAGATCGTGTGTGAGTTCTCTCAAAGAGATCGAGAATTTATTCAATGCTACAAAGTAGCGACTGTAAACTAATTTTAGGCCTGTCAGTATGTTCGATGTCAAGTGGCATTAGCGAAAGTAGCGGAAGCGGTAGCGGCAGCGGGACAACCTCTCAATTGCAGAATCGCGACTTCAAGATTGTACTCGACATAAAATCCGGTGGGCCGCAGGTGATCGTCCATTTCGTGGCGCCTACCATACAAGTAAGTACATATGTGTATGTACATTGAATTGCAAATTAAAAAAAAAATCTTGGCCTCATAGAGTATTCACAGCTATTTGTTGGCAAATAAGAATTTTTTATTTATACATATATGAATAAGAAATTCTTATTCATTAAGAAAGTATGAATACTGCTAACAGTACTTAAGTATATACATTTTGTAAATCGTAAATTTATATATTTACAACATATACTTTAAAGTTGTAAAATTTCCGCTTCGTATTGCTGTAAAATGAGCTGTAAAATGCGCGATTATAAATAAAAATAATAAAATTAAAAAATTTATATGTAGTTTTCACTTCTATTATGTATTGCATTACAATACAACGAAATGTATTCGCAGGAAAAAGCTGCTTGGGTCAGTGACATAAGTCAATGTATGGACAACGTTCACTTTAACGATCTACTCCACGGGTCGTTATCGGACACTAGTTCCGTAACGATGCCGCAGTCTATCCGGAACGATCCAAAGCTGTTTAAGGATGACGTGGACATAAGGTTCAGTCGTACTTTGAACTCCTGCAAGATACCGCAGATTCGTTCCGCGACGCCCGAGCGGCTTTTGCAGCGACTGACCGATCTCAGGTTCCTCAGTATCGATTTTCTCAACACGTTTCTGTTAACGTATCGAGTGTTTACCGACGGTGTCACGGTGCTGGAGGCCCTCAAGAAAGTTTTCTACGAAGCCGAGCCGCCGGACGCGCAAATACCTACCGGATCCCTCGTGTAAATATGATAACAATTATTAATTTAAAATTAATTTAGCTTTAAAAATTGAATAGAATTATTATAATCATTGACTTGTCAAGAAATTTGATAATATATTATCACGTATTATTATGATAAAGAAGACTTTTTTTGTGAATATTATATTACTATTACTGTTCTCTGTAGAAAATTATTTCTACATATTATTAATAATCATTCTTGACGTGCCTAAATATTTTCTATTTGTATTCTAGATCCTTAGATGTATTAGGAGCAAGTGCAAACGAAACACAGTATTCCGAAGACCGAAGAAAAAGTAGTTTTTCACCGAGACGAACTAGCGGCGCAAGCTCAGTATCAGGTGCATACATAAAAATTTTCTTTTCGATTTCAATTAATAACTAATAATATATCAATAATATATTATTATCACGATATAAAATAGTTGCGGCTTTTAATTACTAATAGCGCGTTGCTTCGTACATAGGATATGGATCAGAAGTGAGTGATACCCGTGACGGGAAACCCTCTGATGCTAATGTGAGCGGATACAATTCGAAAAGTTATTGGCGATCTAGTTATAAAAAGCGTGAGTATCTCTATCACCCATTGCAGTATATTAGATATATAATTTAAATCTAAAAAAATTTAATTACAATAAAATAAAAGTAACATAAAAGTGTATCAAAATGCGATTTGGAATTTCTCGTGTTTAGTGGAAGAAGAACAACCGCTCGGACTCATCTCTGAGACTCCGATAATAAAACGCAGTTCAACGTCGCAAACATCCAGTCCATCCAACTCGTCACAATCTCCGGTCATGCCGCGGAAAATCAGTATTCGTGTGGATAATAAAGACACCAAGGATGATGGGTGTCATTTAACAATACCGAAAGTAATAGCCGTGTCATCCAGTTCCGAGACACTTACAGGTAGAACCATGCATTAAAATGCAAACTCATAAAATTATAGCATTTAAATTAAATGTAAAAATTTAATATTAAATTATTCTTAAATTAAAAATGAATATAGATTTAAATTTATAAATTATAACAGAGATAAAAAATGAAGAGATTTCTTTCGATATAAGATATATTAGGATGAGAATTATTATAGGTAAATTAATTGTGTGAAATTTTTCGTGCATATATTTCATCTCTTATTTGATAAAGTTATGTAATATACTGCTGATATAAGTACAAAGAATTTGGAATATAAGACGTTACAGCAATCAGTGCACCATCCTCGCCAAGCAACTTGAGCTCTGTAACGTTAATCGGTTCGACGGAATCCGGATCAGGATCCGGTTCCGGATCGGATCCAAGTCCTCAAGAAGGAGGTACTTGCTCACGTCGTGTTTCAGAAATTGAAACACCTATCACAACAGAAGAGGAATCGAAAGGTAATCTTTGATTGGATATAAATCAATTACAAACTGATACCACTTGTTTTCTTAATTAAACTGCTGTGTGTACTGCTTTTAATGTATAATTAATACGAAATAAATTATAGAAGTACAATTTACTTACGACGACTTACCATCATTATCGCAATCGGTCGAGTCTACCAAGTCGGACACGCCGAAGACGCCGAGAACGCCAAAAACGGCGAAAACACCGGATTTACCGGATACACCAAGAACGCCCAAAACGCCGAAGACACCGAAAACACCGAAAACACCGAAAACACCGAAAACACCGGATACACCGAGAACGCCGGATACGCCAAGAACGCCAGAGACGCCAAGAACACCGAAAACACCGAAAACGCCTATCTCTCCACTGATAAAGGAAAGTAAAGAAGAGACCTCATCGACTGACGACGATAGTGTAATCTCTGCTAAAGTAATCAGTCAATCGGGACTGCAGAATCAACAATATTCGGAGCATAGGGCATCGATTGCTTCCGCGCCAGCATCCACCGGGCCAAGGAGCGGTTCGGTCTCCACCATAACTGGCGTACGTGTGCATAACAAAATGTGAAAATTTCTTTGAAGACTAGCAAATTAGAGTAATCGGTAAAAAAGAATATTTTCTATAATCATTGAATATTGTGGATTTCCAAAATAATGATTTTTATAATAATTGAAACTGTTTGTGTGTGATTTTAACGGATGTTTTTAATTGCGCGATGGATTTGCAGAATTATTGGGTAAACAGACGGTCAATGCACGACGAGATCTCGCAGCAAAGCAATTATGATCAGGTTTCCAGTAAGGCCGGTGTGGTAATAACCAGCTTTCGGCAGAGTCATCGAAGGTTCGTTTTAATAACCTTATTACGTGTTACCTGCATTTTATCGTGTCTTTAAAACTTTCGAAGGCATTCGTATCGATAAAAATTATCTCTATTTCGTTCTTGCTGAATGTTGAGTGCCGTTAATGGCAATCTTCGCCTTCTAACGCATGAGAGCTTTTTCTCAATATCATGTTTCATTTATCGGAGTTATAATTCAAATCATTCGTAGAGGGAGAAATTGATGAGGAGATAATGTTAAAGAGAAAGGATAATGTCTTAGATAGATTGTTGATCGTTTTCTAATAGTTTAGTTCGTAAGATAGTGAATAATTCAGACTTAACACATGATTTCTCCCGCAAAAGTTTATTTTTTAGAACCCAATATGCTAAATTTTTGATTATATTGTTGATTCGAATTGTGTCTATTAACATTTAAAAAAATTGTAAATATATTGTAAATACGTTAAATTTTGTATGCCTGTATCATGAAAACCGTTTTATAAACAATTTAGAACTCATTTTAATGCAATTTAATGCATTTTATTTATTTTTTTATTAACTTGTAAATATTTTAAGATTTTTTAGTTTTTTTATAATCGATAAATAAAGCGCTCTAGTAATTATAATGCAAAAATCACCCAATTCAAAATTTTTGCTCCATTTTTGTCCGACAAATTATATCTTTATCACCGTCTTCAAGATCGAGCTAAAGTGAGAACTCTTGAATGAGGAAGATACTCCCACTGCTGTTTCTACTCAACCGTGTTTCATGTATTGTTTTGTGTCATTCATAGCATTGGACCTGAACCTATCTGGTAAGTGGACTCATTTTTGAAAAGCGTCATTATCCATTTATTGCGTGTAGCATGGCTACGATCTTCCTGCTTGTGGCATCGTTATAAACAAAGCCTGAAATGTCTGTCTTGTGCTCTGCTCTGTCATTATAAATCCATGGCTTGTCGAAATTTAGTTATCGATTCCGAAAATTAAGCGTAATGCAATCCTAAACGCGTCTTTTTCCCCTCGCTATTAATTGCTCTGTTTATTCGCTTACACACAATTCAATTTACTCAATTTATTTCTTCGTCATTTAGAGAATGCACCCTAGTGACCGAGAGAATGGACCAAACGAAATAGAAATGGTTTTTACCCGATAGTCGCTTCATGCCACTTGCGTGCTTATAGCGCTGGATATTCCAAACAACGATTAAATTCGGCAATAATTCTGGTGAATTCGAATTTCGATGTCACTGAAACTTATTTCTATTGATCTATTTACTTGCTACATTAGCTTATTATATGACATAACATAGTTAAATATTATTTTAATAAATAAATATTCACCAGAACTTTCCTTGTTCCTTCAGCATAATCATAACGTTGGAGATACATTATTTCATATATTTATAGAAATATTGAAAGTTGAATTCGCCAAAACTATGCCAGTACAATCTTTATTCCAAATACTTATGTACTTTGTAGCAACACAATAATAAAAACAGCAAATAAACAATGTACACCGCTGATTTTATCGATATCGTGAAACTTTTTTTGCAAAATTGAGATGCACATTAAATTCTATTTGCTTAAAACATACACGATGCTTATTATATGATATAATATAGTCAAATATTATTTAAAAGAAAAAAAGAAAAATAGACAACCACTGGATCTTTCCTCGTGCCATTCCTTCAGCACAGTAGCATGTTTTAAAATACAACGCGAATAATTTAATCGTCAAATCAAAATGATAGAAATTTGCCTAATGCAACGTAGAGTGTAGATCAGTCTTGATGAAGAAAGAGATTCGGCGACTAAAACTCCGATTTTTATTCTCACGAATAGGGTCATCAATATTCGCCTAATACTAAAATTAGCCCCGAATTTAGGAGCAGCACGTCCACGGCGGCAACCGCGTTCGCCATCGCGACTTCTGCTTCGAGCAATCCACCAGACAAAGGGCCGTGCTCCGCGAACGACAACATTCGTGGCCGGGATAGGAATAGACGGAAGGAATCGGTAATGTCGACAGCCGCGACGATGAGAGTGCTAAACGTTCTGAGACACTGGGTGTCCAAGCACGCCCAGGACTTCGAGCTAGATCAGAAATTGAAGAGCCTGACCATCGAGTTCTTGGAAGACATCAATTACAGTCCCAATCTGCTACCGGCTGAACACAAGGCAGCCACTCAACTTCTGCGATTAATTACCAAGGAAGAATCGGAGAGTAACAAGATCGATCTAAGGAAACTACTAACTCCGCCAACAGTAAGTAGCTCAATAATCTACTCATTAAATATGATTAGTAATAGAGATAAAGTATCATACGCCACAGCCACATCGTTCTATTTCATATTTTCACGAAATAAATACTTTTTTGGTATTATTGGATTTTTACATGCGCGCAAATTTAATTTTATATGTTATAATATTAATAATGATTTTCAAATCAATTTTTGTCAAATTTAGCCAGACTAATTTTTGATAATGAATTCTCTTCAGATTCCAAGTAAGGAGAGCATCGAAACACTATCTGCGCTCGAAATCGCGGAACAAATGACGTATCTGGACCATCATATATTTGTTTCTATCGCCAGCGAGTAAGTAACGGATTGCTAAATCATATCGTTGCTGTTGTAAGTACATAGGAATTTATTTTGCAGAGAGTTTCTTGGACAAGCATGGATGAAAACGGATAAGGCGACCCGCGCCCCCCATATTCTTCTTATGACGAAAAGATTCAATGAAGTGTCGCAACTAGTTGTTTCCGAGATTATTCGTCGCTCCAACATGTCGGCCAGAGTTGCGGCTATTGAGAAATGGGCCGCGGTCGCTGACATCAATAGGGTTCTGCATAATTATAATGGTGTGCTGCAGATTTGCGCTGCGTTCACAAACAGCAGCGTATACAGGCTAAGGAAAACTTGGGATAAAGTTTCCAAAACGGTACGCTAATAAAAAATTTCTGAATAATTTATAAATTTAATTTTGCATGTAATTCAATTTGGCAATAGATTTGTTCATTGAAAAAAAATGTCGTTTTTGGAGCACAAGAACGAGGATACTCGTTTTTCATAGTTTTTTTTAGATTGAATGTGATCCCAAATTATTCTATCGTGTCACAATTTTGAGAAATTTGCAGTTGTAAAATTGTAAAAAGAGTATTTTAATTTTGAATTACTACAATATGTGACCTGTGAAAGAAATTTTATTACACTTTCGAAAGAATTTGTTATGTTAATTAAGTTTAAAAAAATATTTATAATTAATTATAAGAATTATTGTGTCAAAATTGCAATTTATACAAGTCATTAAGGTTCTGACAAATATTTTTTAATTACGCAACTTTAATCGCAAATTTCTCAAAATTGTGACATGTAGAACAATTTGATAAACGAGATCCTCGTTAATGCCCAAAAAACTATCTTTGTACTCGTGTTTTTATTACTTACAACTACCATTAATTTTCAGACAAAGCAAACGATAGAAAGATTACAGCATATCGTCTCATCTGACGGGCGCTTTAGAAATTTGCGAGACGCCTTGCACCGATGTGATCCACCCTGTATCCCTTATTTAGGTATTTACCTCACTGACCTGTCATTTATCGAAGAGGGTAGTCCAAACGTTACCGAGGGTCTTTTAAATTTCTCGAAAATGCGAATGGTAAGCGATGCTTCTTCCCAAATTATTTAAGATTTATATTTTAAATCCTTTAATTTGTTTGAATTATAAATATAGAAGAATTAAAGAACGATTTATCTAAAATCAATATACACCTTTTAATTATTTTATGTCATTATTTGCTAATGAACAAAATCACGAGGAGATATTACGTGCTTTTTCAGATTTCTCATGTAATCCGTGAGATACGGCATTTCCAGCAAACGCCCTATAAGATCGAATTAGTCACTAAGGTAACCAATTATTTGCTGGACACGTCACTCCTGCTGGACGAGAAAGATTTGTATCTTATGTCCTTAGAACTGGAGCCCAGAACATCCAGATTGAGTAGTTCTACCTTAATCGATATACCCCCTACGGTCAGCCACGTATCTACAAAATAAATTCATTTCGTCCCGAAATTCTGTGAAGCAACTCAACTCTATCTTCATTTCACAATGAACGAAATAGGGAAATTTAGGTTCGAAAAGACGAACTATTTGTTGCGACCGGCCGATCGACGACGATCGCGAATGACTCGTCGTGTTGTCAGCCCCGTCCATTTCTGTCCACCTTCACTTGTAACATAACGTCCATTAACTTCCGTTGTCATTTCAGTTCTACTTATTGCGACATATTTGCGCAAGAGTTATATAAATAAGCTCAACAATGATCTCATCGTCGTATAGAATCGGCCTCTGATTCGGAAAGAAATTTATTATTATCATTTAATAAATATAACAATTGCAAAAAATTGTAGCGAAATTGGATTTCGACGAAACTTCTTTATTAGACTTGCTATCAGAATTGTCTATTAATTATTTTTTCTCTTATTATTACAGTTAATTTTATTTTTACTTTAAATTTTAATAACTGTCCTATTTCTATTTAAAGTTTGAAAAGAACTGACAAAGAAAATCGCAGATTTTAACAAGAGCATTTAATAGTAATATGTATAGATTCCAGAGAAGTAAATGCGTGATATAAAATCTGCTGATAATAAGAATACAAAATATTAATTAATAATGAATGTAGAAAAACTTTCTCGTAATAACATGATTACGCTTAATCTTTCCGTGTCGTTGATAAAGTATTAAGCTTGTTCAGAAATGTGATCAGTTTGAACTGTCCGATAAATGACTCAGACATTACAAAATATCTGAATTTTTTACAAGAAAAAGTCTATCGTTAACACCGACGAAATAATCTCGGTAAATAAAGAAATGTCATTAATTTTAATTTAGCCAAGCTCAATCGAGCCAGTATTATGCAAGGTATATAAGCAGTTCAAATCAACACGTTTAAGAGAATCGATGAAAAGAGTGAAAGGTGATTGGAAATTGTATTCTGACAATCAATAGCGTAATGATATCGCTGTTTTTCGTTTAGTCTTATAATTGGTGCGAGTATCAAAGCAAAGAAACTCGCTTATCAAACAACTGAAAACCAGTTTGCTAATTTTTAACTATTATTTTCCAAAATTACATGCAAAAGTATTATAATATGTCATTTTCGTTGAACAATTTGTCTTATTGATATGTCTTGAATTCTAGTTCTGATTTGAATATTTATTGTTAAAAAAATATTTTTTAAATCCCAAACATCCAAACTATGTACGTCTATGCAAGTTTTCTTTGTTTGCCAAGCGAGATATAAATCTTATACAAAAGGGTATACATATCAACTATATTTAACATAATTCCAGATGTCTCTCTTGCCCGCCTCTATATTTTTATTCAATATTTATACCAGTAGCAAGACATGACCAGACAGCCTGGAACTGGGATTCCGTTGACACACGCACTATAAAGAAAAAAAAAGAGGCAAGATTATACGCGAAAAATTTATACACATATATATTATATGTATATATACATCCATCTATTTTTAGCTTTACGTTTATTAAAAGATTTTCGGATGTACTTCTGCATCTGCAAACTTAATGTTCTCGACATGCAAAGTGCACGCGATCTTTTTGAGCTCAAATATGGAAATCATGGCGTGCAGACCGCGCGTTTCTAATCAAATACGTGAGAAAGAAGGTTTTTCTCAAAGTGCCGTCTTTCGAAAAGGCGATGAGAAATGCATCAAGAAGCGCTACTTGCATTTGTATCCCTTAAAATTAAAAAGTCTCCCGTAAGATCGTGCAACGCGAATCAACATTAGAACATCGCGTATAGGCACTCTCTCCGATCAATCAGGGTTTACTCTCATATATTCGGAAAAATTACAATACGACGATTGTCAAAACGATAAAACTTGCTATTCATGTTCTCCTTTCACAAAGTCTGAGCTCCTCGAAGACAACGTGCGACCAATTAATTAATTGTAAATATTGAGCTCGTTATCTATCGAATTATAGTTATCGTTAAAAGTCGATTCGACTATAATCTCCGGGTGATCCGTAGACCACGTATGTGTATCTTATGTCTTTGAAAAGTATCGTTTATGGTTTGCACGCTATCCTGATCTTTCAACATGCGATACTATTGTATCATTCGTAGACGAATAATAGAACATTACGAAATATTACAAAAAGAAGATAACTTCTTAATTTGTATGATTAAAACGTTCGGTCCTTAAAATGTTTTGCGTTAAATTAAATTGACTAAAAGGGACCGACTTTGGATAAAAATTTCTCAAAGTTTTTGCTTGTTAGGTATAAAGAATAAATTAAAAACAGAAATTATCGAATTCATTGGTATTTTAAAGGATTATGGTTATTGGGCATATTGGGTAAAAATTAAACGTTTGTCATGGTCGTAAAAATTATTTTAGAATATTGTGTAAGTTTTCTCTTTTGATAACTACGTCCAGTGAAAAAAAATACTCACCATTGAAAGTTCAAAGACAGTAGAAAGAAAGGAGGAAAAATAGAATTCGCGATTGATCTTTTGCGGATAATTTTATAATTAGACGAAGCATATCATTGTCACAATCATTAATTATTAACGCCCTTTAGAATCCGAGTATTCCCGTTCGTTTAGACGGCTTGAAATTTCAAATATTGCATAAGATAATTTTTTATCTCATTTGTTCGTAAAATCGCGTTTAAATTGCTCCCATTTATAGAAATAATTAAATTATAAAATTTTTTTATAATTTATAGTTATAAAAATTCGTACTATTTGCTTTATTTTACTGTATGTTTCAAATCGTATTTCTTTGAATTTATATGAATTTAGTCAAATTTAATTAAAAATATTTAATACTTCGACACAATTGTTCTCTCAGCATATAACTGGACACAACTGCGTTTGAAACATTAAAATTTATGCGATTTGTGTTCCCAGGATTTTATATCAACCGCGCATCGCTATTTTTCCTGTGATTTTATATAGAAATTCTTTCTTTTATAGCTTTGTTATTTTTTCGTCGCGAATGATCTAAATCAAAAGTGGGCAACGGAAAGGAAATGATCTATTGAATTAAAGTATTAATAGAGAAGAGTTTAGAATAATGATGCAGGTACGATTCAGTGAAATAAAAAAGAATTCATAAAAAAATTAATACTCGTTACAGAATTAGAGTGAGAACCAGATCTATCTAGTTTTAATGCATGATATAAACTATGTAATTGGGTTTTTGATATTACGAAAAAAATTCAATCTAATTTAATGTAACATAAATGTGAGACATGAAATATTTGAATTAAATTTCTATACAATATTTTGATCTTATTATCACAATTTGCGAGATATCTTTAGAAAGATAATATTGTTGCCCACTTCTTATCAAAGCCTTGTGCCAATTTGAAGGAAAATCGCGCGATGAGTGAGAATCGATTGCATCGACAATTCTCGTGAGATTAGCTCTAATTTAGCAATGTCTTTTTACATTGAGAGAAGGTTTAGTCTATGGTAGTATTAAAAAAAGAATACTCAATTATATGAATAGAGCTGTAGTGGATATTGATGCAATCGATTTTAAAATGTCAGAAACGAAAAGTTTATGTAATTTAGAGTATCTCAACGTGTATTCGTATATCACGTCGTATAGCAGAGCTGTCTAGATGTTCACAAACTAGTATTTTCTCTCTTGTTCATCCCCGTGTGTTCTTTTACGTGACGTTGAAATTAGGCAGCTCTGTCATATAACATGGAAGAATATTTTCTAGAGTGTACAAAAATAGAATATTACAATCGGCTAACGTCTTTACGAATCGTTATTCTAATATAACTCTTGATCATCCTTCAGATATAATCTGATTGATCATTGGATAAGATACCATTTATTATTTTTAAAGAGTGTTCTGAAGAGTTGTTTTATTTCGCAAATGTGTATATTTTATTTAAAAAAAAACGGAATGCTAGTGTTAAATATGTTGTCGTAGAAAAAATTTTATGTGATGTTACATTCAAAAATTGTTTAGCTGTTAGTTTAATTATTACATTTCATCATTGCTATCGTTCAATTAAGATTACCAATTGTTATTGTGCAGAAGCACAAAAATGTCTTTCCTACATCGTTTTTTCTGTCAAAGTGCCAACGAAGTTGCTATTCTGGGCATCTATTTACAATTCTGATCGAAAGCGCAAGCTCTCAACTAGCAAATTTTGCGATCGGCTCATTGCCGTTGCGATGAAATAAATAGTAGCGATTTTCTTCGATTCGCGAAAAGGCTTCCGATCGGAAAACGATGTCGTTTTCCAATTACTCTATGACGCGTATTCAAACAGCATCCGAAAACATAGAAAAGCCTCCGATATTTTGCGAACAAAAAATTGAAAAAGTTTTGCGAACCCAAAAGTTTTTATGCAATAAATATTATTTATTTTGTCACATAAATAAATGGATATGTAATAGACAATAAGCCGATTCCGTACTTCGCTAGTTGAAAATTCGCGGGTCCGATCCATAAATAATAATCCCGGTGCCCTGTTTCGGCGATCAAGCTCCAAGTGTACCTTCAAACGTTCTAAATATCTCGTTCAGAAAAAAAAAGTTGCGATCTTTATTATTGGCGCACTTTCGCACGTACTATACATGTACTCGTGTTTACTCGCGGCATGCTGTTAATAATCTCACGTGAGCGCTATATATAGACATCGATATGTGTCATACACACTTCCTTGTATATAACTCTAGTTACATATTGAACATGTCGTGCGCTAGGCAGCCATTATCGTTGTTGATAAATCTCACTATACGAAGGATGATGATTATCGATTGACGCGATTACTATTAATGTCACGCCAAAATGTAACATTGTATTATCGCATAAGTAAGACATACCGTTTTATTGTATCCAATTAAGATGGATGAGTGGAGTTTTAAGAACTCTGCGTTCTCGCAATCAGTAAAAAAGATACAGTACCTATGTAGTATAATCTTGTGCCATTTTAACGTGTTAATGAAGCAGCGTGATACTCTTCTTATTGACAATTGTACTTTTAAGCTATCGAAAATAATCATAAGACAACGGCTTAGGCGTAAATAGGAAAATGTGGAAAAGTGACAAGATTGGCGCTTACAATTGCCCAAGAATTTCTATTTAATTTTCGTGCAGAATGTAAATTCGCGAGATTATGAATTTTCACTAATCAATCGCTGGAAAGCGTTGAATTTTTCAAAAGACCCCAGTCTAACGACACAATTTATAATGTAAGAAGAGCGATGGCTAATTCACATTTGATAAGAATATCGTCGACAAATATGAGATTAATATATGCTAATAATATATGTTTGATATATATACAATTGCAAAAGCAGGATTAATAAATTAAAGACTCGACGAAGCCACTGCTGAAAAAAGAATTATATTAATAAATTCGGCTCTCGAATTATTCTGCATGAGAATTTTAAAAGTGACATGGAAAATTTTCGAAATTACTTCAAAATTATCAACTTGACACGGATCGCAAGATTTTGTATAATATAGATATTAAACTGAACATAGTATTAGTCAAGTTAAGCGTTAAAATAATGCGCAGGAAGCACTCATCACTATTCTAATCACGATTAAAACTCTGTGAATGTAATCGTCGTTGAAAACTATGATACAATTGCTACGGCTAGTTGCGGGTACTGTATAGTACCGTCTTAACCAAAGTTACCTCATTTCTTAATGTCGATGCGGCACTATAGAGAAAGTTGTCTGATCACTTCTTCGATTAAAATTATCTCGCGGCTACGACGTAGAATTAATCAATCTGACTCGTCAATTGCGACAGTATCTACAATGCTATAAACATATATATTTCACAGTATCTTTTAACACAATAGGATCTATTCCCTGCAAGACCAAACACAAAAGTGAAAGAATTACTTATTGGTAAATGTAAGCGTAAGACAGAAGAGAGCAAGACTTGTAAAAATCTTTAATCGTTTCTCTATTATGCATAAATTAGTAACGGAGGTGCAGACGCAAAATGAAGTAAATTAATGATTTCAAGTATTTTTTTCCAAGAAATATCTAGACATTAAACATTTAATATTCAGTAAATTACTTTAGAATCAATTTATTTTTATAGACATTTAGAAAACATTTAAGATAAACAAATTTTTAAAAAATTATATATATATTTGTATTATGTTCACAAATATACAGGTAGAATCTTTTGGTCCATTTCCAGTTATACGGGTTAAGTGCGTACAAAAAAGTTAGAGAGATTTGCGATAGGAAGAATTTTTAGTAGGGAAATACACCGCGCGCAAGAGTAAAAAGTTTGGCGCATATTTTCCGTTCTATTTTTTGAGTAGCACCCGAAGTAGACGCGCGAAGAACGTATTGTTGAAAAAGAGAGTGAGTAGGGCTTTAGATCCCCTTCAAGTTTTCGCATACGTATCTCCAGCCGTAACTCCTTGAATGTCTTTATATCCGCGGGATTCTACTTTCATACTTTTCTTATTAACTCGATGAGAAGCAAATATTAAACAACAAATACGGATTTTTCTAAAAGGACAACATGAAGAAATCTTTCGAAAATTTGTGTTCAATCTTTTAAACAAGAAACAGTAATCACTTAAAATTTCGAAGAATATCTACGGCTTTTGAATTTTTAGTTGCTTCAAGCAAAAAAAATTTGAAAGATACTCAAACCACTACTTCTACCTTTGGATATCTATATTTCTAATGAAATTTAGCTTCTTTACTTTTTTTGCGCGTGACCTCGCGGATACATTTCCGATTTTCCTCATGTTAACAATTCAAACTCTTTGTACATACATACAAACGCTTCATTTGTTTGTCACTAGCAATTACTCGTTAATACATGTTTAATATATGAATATTACTATTATCGCGTGTGAGTGGCTATGTAAAGCGAGCGTACGAGGATGGAGTTGCGTGTCGACGTGTACTTGTAAGTGTGCAATGATGTTCCTTCGACTAAATTAAAGCGGAAAGCTAATCGATCACAAATCATCAGCTGGTTGTGAGTAAATGTTAACTAAGTATCAGCCATACTAATGCAGAGACTTAAGTGAGCGGCGGTGACTGTTGAGCAAGCTTGACTTTTGCAGATGTATAGATAGACACTAATAATCGCAAACTATTTAAGATGAGACGATAGATGTTTGTTTAAATACTGTACATAAGTCTCTCTATATTTTATGTAGTTGAAGGTAGATTATACATACATATATATATATATATATATATATATATATATATATATATATATATATATCGAGCTTTAGATGAGATGTAACAAAAGTATAGCGAAAATTATTTTGCCCAACAGCAACGAATGCCACTCTCTCAATACTATTTTGACATGCAGCATAAGTAACGTTATCACAACTGTATTAATCTTGTTCGGACAGAATCAAAAAGTCACTCGAGGATTGAATCAAAGAGGAGAGTAGCAATATCATAAATATCGCAAAAGTTGGAACTATAGTTATACGTGTGCGTCTATACATACACGCGTACGCACATAAAATCTCGCTATTGTCTTTGATTCAATCAGGATTTTAATGTTGTACATGTTTATAAGCAGCTAAAAAAAAACTATTATAAATAGTTGATAATCTCGTTGTTCAAAAGAAGAGAAAAGAGACAGAAAGTGAAAGAAAGAGAAAGGGAGAAAGTAAGAAGGAAGGTTAATCTCTATTCTTGAATATTATACAGTAATCGTTAAAGCTGTCTATTGTCTATCAAATATTTTATATCTTCGATCTGTATACATTAAATAGAAAATATTCTTCTGTATATACTTCTCTTGCATTCTTTATCGATCATCCACGTCCACACTTTAATATTCTATCAAAAGTAATTCATACATGACTTTTTAAAATATTCGCAGAAATTGGTTTTTATAAAAAAATATCCCTTTACTATAAAAGGAATATATAGATTTTGTTAACGTTTTCGTTGGTTAACGTCATAAATTTATCAACCAGGACAAATTTTCATATATTGCTTAATTTAATGGCGCAACCTATTATTTCTTATAAGAATCAAAGTATCCATTGTTAATTTTGTTACAGAAATTATGTATGTGAATCATTCCACGTCAAACCGGAAAAAAATTTACTTTGATGATTCCGATTTTTTTAAAAATTTGGCAGACATATTCTGCCGTCGAAAATATGAGAGACGTGTTTTTGAAAAAAAATTAGAGATTTTCTTTCGAGAAGTTGTGCGCGGTTGAAAATTGCAAGAAATTGAAAAAAACGTCGCTTTATAGAAACATTCAAACTATTTTATTGCAGAATCAATTCGACGGAAACGGACAAATAAGGGGTGATTTTTAAAGGGCTTGAAACTTTACGATGGTATTTTTTAAATTTAACTCTTTAAGTAAATAAATTGTTGTTCGATTATTTATAGCTTTCATTTGCGTTTTTCATTATCAACTCCTCGACTTATAATTGAAAAAAAATATAACCGTATTCCCATTTCAATTCTAAAGAAATCATGAAATTTTACTACTATCATGATATCAGACTGTTTAAAACACGACATAATAGCCGTTCACTTATTTCAGCGTGGTCTTATTACCTTTAAAAAAAAAACATTGGATGCTTTGAGTACAATTTCTTATTTTTTCGATGGAGCGAGTGCCCAATATAAAAACAAAAAAAATTTTATAAATGTATGTTTCCACGAAGACGATTTTAATATAAAAGCTGAATGGCATTTTTTCGCGATCTCCCACGGAAAAGAACCTTGCGACGGACTCGGATGCACAATTAAAAGATTAGCAGCGCGGGCAAGTTTAAAAAATGTAAACGATCCAATCAATACGGTAGCGAAATTTTTTACAGTGGTTAACAAAAATGTTTCAAATGTTAACGCCGAATTTTTTACTACTGAGGAATATAAGAAGAAAGAGTGGATACTGAACGAACGATTTAACAAAGTCAAAATAATTCAAGGGACTGTAAAATTCATTCATTCATTCTTCAACGAAACAGGAAAATCGAAGGTAGAATAACATCGTCTGCTACTACGTTAACTGTTAAAACTATGTACAAAGAACAAAAACATGTACTTCAGTCACTAATTTACATGTTCTGTACAATATTTACCATTTTACAACAATTAATCACCCTAAACTGCACTGACATCCTGTCCGGACAGGCACAAGCCGCCGAGCTCGAGCGTTCAGGTATACTGATACACGGTGGGCGGCGCGACGCTTCATTTTCAGTATTTTTTTTTTAAATAATGCTCATTCGATCTCCATTCTGAAAATTTCATGATTTCTTTAGAATTGAAGTGGAAATACGGTTATATTTTTTTTCAATTATAAGTCGAGGAGTTGATAATGAAAAACGCAAATGAAAGTTATAAACAATCGAACAACAATTTATTTATTTAAATTTAAAAAATACCATCGTAAAGTACATTTCAAGTCCTTTAAAAATCACCCCTTATTTTCTGTCGAATTGATTCTGCAATAAAATAGTTTGAATGTTTCCATAAATCGACGTTTTTTTCAATTTCTTGCAATTTTCAACCGCGCACTTCTCGAAAAAAAAATCTCTAATTTTTTTCCAAAAACACGTGTCTCACATTTTCAACGGTAGAATATGTCTGCCAAATTTAAAAAGAATCGGAATCATTGAGGAAATTTTTTTTTTAAATCGTCCGGTTTGAAGTGGAATGACTCATGTGTTCTTGTGAGTATTATGATTGGAAACAGAAATGACTCTTAGATGTAATAACCGTCTTAATCGGGTCACGCGGCCGCACAGTGTCATACTTCATCCGGATTGCCGGCGCTTTGGAACAAATTGCTACTTTGCTTACCGAATGTGCGGCGTAATCCAGCGTGTAATTGCGGCGACTAAGTGGATAACGAACCAAGAACCGTAACACTTAATTATCACAGCTGAACACGCGATATTGCAAAGCGGACCGTACATGGGACTCTCGGCCGTCATTAAACCATAGTAAAGCCGCCGAACCATTTCGGGAAGCGGGCAGTTTCTGAACTCGCAAAGCGTATATCTATATGCATTCGCGCGGTTCCGCAAGTTCCTACTTTTCCCGATCTCCACTTTCCTCTCAATCTCAGCTTTTGTCCTACTTATGACTATTTGAGACTCACGACGCTATTATACAACGTACATTTTCCTTTATCTCAAATTACCTGTATAATTACTCTATGTTTGTCTATCTACCTGTGAATTCATAGATATAGCTTTATGAAGATATATCTATGAATTCTAATTATTGTTATTTATTTAATCAACTGCGGAACCGAGTATTACTTAGCTTTTTTAATAATGTAATCTTTATTTACTAAAAGAAGAAATCTGAATTTTTTCCACCGAATTTTTCATCAAAAAAGAAAGGTTGACGCACATCTCTTGTGAAAAGCTTCATGAATACGTTTGCATACGTAGGCTGAAAAAGAAGTACATGCATGATTGTTTGCAGCCGCGGTGCAGCTTGTACATCCGTTGAGGTTCGCCGGGAGAGAGTCGTGCAAGAAAATTGCAACTCATTAATTACCAAAGATTAATGAGAGCTTCCTTGAGCGCGCAAAGACGCGCCATCTCGTTCTTCGCGAGCGAGCCTCGTCAATGAGATGGCCATTTGGTTTCCGCCTGGCATGAGGATGGCCCGGAGGCAACAAAACGGCATCACCCTCGCTCTTCGCATTCACGCTTGTTCGCGCGAAACCGTTTTACACTGATGGCGACGCCTCGATGCGCGTCGTAGCTTTCAGAGTTATTAAAACAATCCATTTACACACAGATACGACCGCACAGTAGATATTCTTTTTTTTTTCACCTATCCTCTCTCTTTTTTTTATTTTTTTTTTTGCCTGCGACTTTTCTTCGGCAGCGGCATTCTACTCGGATCTGCAGTCGTATTCGTTCGTTCCAGCTGATTGCGATGGTAATGCTCTGTAGCAATGCGACCGCCAACGCTCGTGAAAAGACGTATCGTTTGTCTCGGAACTGTCTTGCGGCTTCTTGAATGATGCAAAGAAATATTACGTAGTTCACGCGTACATCTCGTAGTGCAATTCCGTAATTCTCGCTTGTGCACGAAGATGCAGATACAAAGACATTATTAAAAAAACATATATATATACATATATACACATATATATATATATATATATATATATATATATATATATATATGTGTCATCTATTATAATACATGGTTATCTATTATAATTTTATATATATATATATATATATATATATAATAGTTATATATATATATATTTATAATAGATAACTATGATTAAATATTTAATTATGATTTAATTATGTAGAATTCAAATATGTATGACATAAGAATTCCTAAAACATTGAACAGTACTTAAGAAATAGCTTTTATATTTAGATTTAAAATATGAGAGGGATAATTTTGATGACATGTATAAATTCCATTCTCCACATATAAAATAAATAAGGTCACTTGTATCGCATGTCACATATTAAATGTAGTTGATTTCATTTATTACATAAATTTGATGTCGTTATCCTTGATAGTGGAAAATGGTAATATTTGAAACCAGCTAATTCGACATAATATTTCGTAATACAGTTTATATTTCTTCGACGCGACATAACGAGAGCAGTATAATAAAACCTCGCACAATTGTAATGTACCGAATGAGTATTAATTTTAAGAATCACACGAAATGAAACCGAGTGTCCAAAGGAAATAGGGCTGCACTTAATTAAGCAGATGTTAGGGTTTCCACCCGAAATGAACTCACTAAATTTATGACTCAGCTGTGTCTTCGTCACTCATCTCTTCGCGGAATTTCCGCGAGATGTTCACTCAGGAAAATCGCATTTTTCATAAAACGGTACTGCATAGATAATTTATATGAAAATGTCATTAACTAAAATGACTAAAAAGGATACATAACCGAGTGTAACGATTAATATTTAACGTTTTAAAATTAATATCACAAAAAATGTTAAAAAGTTCGAATCTAACTCGCGTGACTGAAATTTAATTGTTAGAAACATGAAAATATAGAAGTTGCTTATATAGTCGTCATTAAAATAAATGTCGAGCTATTAATTTGGGACGGCATCGATTAACGTACGCTACCAACCGCGAAATGCTAATAACTCTCTTCATATTTTCCATACCAAATCCACGTTACCGTTTTGTACATTGTGGTCTCCGAAAACATGCATTATGATTGAATCACTGCATCATCGATGACATTGCAAGTGCTCATGAAAGAACCACACGTTATATTATACAGTGGCAAATCGGCATAATGCTGTTGATTACAACGAATCGGTTCGGCGGCCATTGCTCTATTATTTATAGCCCGCTTCCATCGCGATACGATTTCATCGGTAATCATCAGCGTGAGATTATCTCGTGAATATAAACCGGCTATTGTATTGTTAACAATAGCCGATGGAAACCCGCATTTTAATGTTATGTCAATATTATACTATGGCTGCCCAGTTTTACAGTATCGATGGATCGCCGGCTTTGCAGTTTAGCAAATACACACATGTGGTTTCCGCGGATGTACGTAAAATGGTTTCTTTCGTGCGTTAAATTACATTTGTGACCCGGAAATTTAACGAAGAGAATTTCGACATATAATTGACGCGTACGGCCCCATCGCGTATAATATCACGCTCATCTCGCGAGTCTAAATAATTGATATTTAATACAGTTACTGTTAGTCCGAGTGTGCAAGAAAATCTCTCCATCAAACGTACAAAAGGAATCTTCTTTGAGAGAGCAAAAAAAAAATATAAGAATTCGGGTAACATTTGCGCGTATTCAGCGTGACGCTGTAAAAGCGGGAGCGGTAAATGTCGCTGGACCGCGCGTTGTCGGATAACGAGAACAAATTGGACCGTTATTAATTGCAAGCTCGGCGGCGCACGCTTTTAATTAATGCTCTTTTAATTAAGGCCATGATTATGATTCTGGTATAACGGGAGCTCGTTCCGCACTCTCGTTTACATCACGCAAGTATTTTGATGTATGCAACGCGCCCACACCTTTCTGCGCTCTTATTTCGATTTGCTAAACAATTAGATGTAGACAAATTCTCCAGATAGGAAGTCTCACACAGCAAACAGGTATAATGAGATGCATAATGATGAGAATAAAATCAAATAAACGAAAATGCGCCAGTTATCATCCACCTTCATTAATGTAATTTCTAACGAAAGAGAGTAGACGCAAGATATCTACTCGAAAAATAATCCGCGAAGATTTCAGTAGTGCGAACAACGATAAGTTTGATAATAGGCGCTTCTGTCAAGTTTTAAGGACCATAATCCGTACAATAATTAGCGAGAAATAATAATTACTGTAGTTATTAAGTCGTTCAATATATCGGACATAATAAATTAAAATAGAAGTAAGTACACATAATCGGCACAATTGCATAAAACATTTGCGAAACATGTATGTTTAAATGTCACACGTTTCTGTATGTATCCAGATTAAGATATAATAAATTTAATATAAATACCACGTATGCGTATGTGTACGCGAACACGCGCGTATGTGTAATGCAAAACACACCCATAAACAAATAGGAGAATTTTGCATAATACATAAAAATTCAGTGATGGACACATACATACGCATACAGAGAGAATGAGAGAGGCAACTGACTGCTCTTAAAAAATCTTCTCTTGTTTTTTTTTGTGACAGGGCATAAAAGTTCACTCCGGAAAAATAATAATAATGATAATTAAGCTGACACAAAAATAAGGCTAGACATATATCAAAGCAGAAAAAGTTCTGAATATCGTATTGTGACTGATGTCAGTAATTTATGAAACAAGTTTTAATCATCCTCGTATCAGATCTTTCGCACGGTCGTCAAATATATGATACGCATACATTTTAAGCATTTGATATTCATTTCACGTAATGGATTGCAACGGTTTTTAAATAAATAAAAATGTTCGGAGGGAGTTGGCCCTCAACAATGCGCAGTATTCGGATTTGTACAAATAATAAATTGAATTCCTCTAATGAGAATCATTCCTCTCATTTCTTTTTTTTCTGACGTTTAGCTATGTCCAATGACTCGTCAATAATGAGATTCGAGCAGCCGATCAAACGGAAATCGGATTCGTTCGAGTGGGAAGGCACGGCAGCGGGCGCACGGTTAATAGTGCCGGATGCTGAATAATTGTACACTCGTAACAACTCGTACCCCGGGCACTTTAGTTTCAATTGGGCGTCGCTTATTAACTAAATATTCGGGTCGAGTGCGGCCGCGACCGCGTGTTGAATCGTGCATATCGAAATGCCTTCGTAGGTCGTCGGTATCCGATTGTTTGTACCGCCTATATCCGATTATCCTGACCGAAACGGCCCCGCGAACGCGCCCGCATGTGCGATTTAGATGTACCCGTTGCCCGGTAGTCGTGCCATTTTTCACGGCACCGAGTTCTCGTAATACCCCGGGATCTCTCCCTACTGTAATTAGCAAGATCCTACACAGTTTCGGAAGCGACGCGAAATGCGCGTGGCTGGACGTAATAATTAAAATTGTCGGATATTAAAATGCTCGCGTCCCATTATATGCATATTATTTTATATTTTCATAAGCACCGTGCTTTGAATAAAACTGATTTGTAAGCGTTCTGCGAAAGAAAATTATATTTATCTTTAAAGAGAAACGCTCTTTTCACGGATCTCTCCTCCGTATTCTGATCCTCCGTATCTTTTATTTTACTCTTTTTTGCGCGCATCTTTGTCAGATACAATTTTTGCTCCACAATAAAGGTTCCATAAAACAAATCACACGGCTTTCCATCTACCCTGCGAAATAACAATCTCTGTCTATATAACTTTTTAAAAACAAGTGAGTCCATCCATTTTGATCAAACGAAATTTACGCGGGTCGATGTGTACCTCGCAAATTTTCGATTATCCGGAGAAGTAAGTGGGGCGAGCACAGTGACACCGTCTGTTCGCGAATTTACGATCAGTCTGACAATGTCGGGGAAACGCTTTGCCGCTACATTTACATAGCAATGTACGGCACCTCGAAAAACGTAGTTCCCGGACCGTTTCGGCCAGCCATTTTACGAAAACATTGTATTTACAGCAAAAGTAGGGCACCTCGTGATATTACGCGAGCGCTATAATTTTCTTGTTCCTGCGTAAATGCAGAGCACGTATTGCTAGCCTCCTCACCTTCTGAAATTGTAAATACGATCGCAAAAACTCGTCACACGCTTTTGTTTAGACTTTCTCAAAGTATTCAAAACTTATGCACTTGTTAAGTATTAAATACACAATGCATTTATATACATATAGAATGTTTAATATATATGTATTTCTTTTTTCTTTTCCCGACATCGTCAAATCATATAGTGTATGTGTACCATGATAATACACAGAATAAGATAAAATCTTTTTTGTTTTTTTTCGCGATTTGGTCTGAAAAACGAAAATTATTGACAAATTATTAAAAAAATATAATCCGTAATATAGTTGAATCGCTTCGTTGTGCAATTTTCTTCGTTTAACAACTCGAGGTCCGAATAATTTCTGATAACGAATTGTTAACTCCACACCGAAGTAACCGTAAACTGCGACGGCCACGCGATTCAAATCATTTCATGCATCCGCACTCGGAATTCGAGATTCGTATTATCCCGTTTAGCTCCCAAGGCGCTTCCGCTATCGCGGGGGTCAGTGCAGAAATTACTTCGTTATAATTTATAGTTCTGGGAATATGCATCCGGGGAAGTTAATGCACTTTGCACACCGTTTTGCGTGCTGTATCGGCTGTGCGGTAGGTGTTAAATAGAGGTCTCTTTTTGCGGCGACTTTATACGTGCGTGCACCGCGTATCTAAATGGCCGACATATTCGTTAGCTGATTTTAAGGTGACCATTTGAACGAGCCACTTTATATCACATCCGCGATATACCTTATACGCACTGCAATGCACAATTAATTCACTACGAATAATTCCACGAATTCCTTCTCGTCATTGGATTCGTTAATTAAGCAAACGCGCAACAAAGCTAAGAATATCCCGAGAGTTGAACGTCGACCATACCATGATTAATTAATTTCATAAAATTCTAGATTTCGTTTAATTAATTTTAACGTCGAATCCAGTTTCATCCAACTTGCAGTAAAGCAAAAAAATTACGTTCCACTTATTTAATTTTGCGCTCTTCCAACACATGAGTCTCATTAACGCAAAAAAGTTTAATGTAAATTTTACGCTTAAATTTTCATTAATATAAAACTTACGGTCACACCGGTAATAATACTTAACTCAACCAATAAAACAAAATGTATATTACTATGTCGGAGTTATTTTAGACACGTGAAATGTCAAATTTAAGAGCCGATAGCTCATAAAGTATTTTTCAAAAATTCCAGGAACAAGTAAAAATACAATTAAACAGATCAATACAGTAAAAATAAATCAAATCTCGTGAACTACAGTTAAAGTAATCTGTCAAACTGACTAATTAAGACTTAAATGTCTGTACAATTTATTACCATTACGGACGATCGACTAGCTGCCGACTTTGATTTCACGTCGAGTCGATTCGTGGATATTCTCATTTCGTTTCGCGGATAATTCGCCGTTATATCGTGAGCCAAGAACGAGATAACCGTAGACCATCGGTTTTCGTGGCGAGAGCGCGGTAGCCGGAGATTTTCTTTCGGATCTCTCACTGATTCTCGATGATCCGCTTTAACGCCGCCACGTAAGAGCGGAAGAGAACGAGAGACGTGGTTTCCATCCCATTCCTTCCGGATTCTCATCCTTCCTGTTTTTTGCGAAACCCGTCTAAATGCTAATTGGTTTCTCCGTTTCCGTCCCTTCTCATCGTTCCTTCTCCAGTCGACGCGGTTCGTGTATCTGTATACGTAATCTGTCCTCTCGTCGAGTAAGCCAATTTTTCCGAAGCAATTACGATATTACCGTCCGACGGAGGTTTATACGTCGTGATATTTCCTCATAAAGGTGGAGAAAAGAAAATACTATACTCTATAACGTCTTACGTAACTAAATCGTATTTTGTATTCCATGTTTCGTAAATAGCACATCTAACATACGTAGAATAGTAAAAATGTAATGTAATTATAGTAAACATATAATTAATTTTGTACGATTTTGAATTATACACTGCCGTCAGAAAATTCAAGACCAAAGTAATTTGTAAATTTAATTGACGATTTTTTCTAAAAAAATAATGTAAGCTAATGTAAGTATTTTTACTTTTATATAATATAATCCCAGCTATTTAAGACCCCAGATATTTAAAAGCTATTCTGTAATTAATTAAAAAAAAAACAATCCGCAGAATATCACGTTTCAATAAAAATATATTATTCTCTCGAAAACTCATATGGGATGAGTTCGATCGAATAGTTTGAAGATTCCAACCTCAGAGAAATCTTTATGGAAGATACTATAGAGGGAGTGGAACACCATAGACAGTGAAACAATAAGAAAATTAATCGATAGGAAGTCTAAACTTTGTATGAAAGTTATAAAGAAAAAGGATAGATTTTTCAATGAGAAGGATGCTTAATAATTTTTCATAAATTAAAAACTGTTATTCCTTTACAAATAAATATTAATTTGTTTATAATTTGAACCATTTTTATTTTGTATTTTCTCTGTGATCTTTATTTATTAGTTTGGTCTTAAACTTTTTGACGGGAGTGTATGTGCGTCTTTAATTTGACAGTGGAAAAGTTTAATATATTTCGTTGACTATTAAATTATTGTAGTTAAAGAAAGGTTATATTCGTTCCGACATTATTCTACAAAAATAGAGAACAACAAAATTCCTCTAAAAAAAGACTTAAAAAATTCTTAACGTAATTGAATCTATATTGGATATTTTGAATCATATAAAAAATGCGCGACATTTAATTAGTCCAATGCAATTTTAAATAAACATACATCACCTTAATTTGACAATAGAAAAGATTAAGATATTTTAGCGTTGACTGCTAAATCAATATAACATAAGTAAACGTTAATAATTCAAATGACAAAAAGCTGCACGTACAAAAATAAAACTCTGACACAGAATTTTACCAGATTACTTCGCAGTTTGGTGTCTCTTTCCCTTGATTAGCGACAAAGTGCATAATCGACGCGGCGCCGACTGTATCGCGTAAAGCTTCGGCACCGATATTTAGTCGCTACGGTAATTTCAGCCGGTAATGTTCTTCCGCGTAATTATCGGACGAAAGTCTCTCGATACAATGAGTTTTATCGCGGCATCGCGCAGCCACACCGAATGAACGTCCATGCCGCCATGGTCGATTCGGTTAATGCAGCAATACTTGCCGGAGGTGCACGGCTTTTATAGGCATGTTACGATATGTGTATGACCGTGCGTATCGTGAAAATTCGCACATACCGCATTATTGGTGTGTATCCCGTGTATCCCAATTTTGAAGAAAAAAAAAGGGACTTATCAGCCTGTCGCGCTCCCGTCGTATTCACGTTGATACACACATTGTTCGATGTGATCAAAAGCGTGTATTATTAATTATTTCCGCCTGGCGTTTGGTGTTTGCCTGATGTTTCATCGATAATATAGATAGAATAATTTATAATTTGGTTCGTAAAAAATTCGAGTATGAAATTAATTAAGGACTTGCAACGGCACAACGCAGAAAATATCACGTTTTTATGATACTGCAGTCGATGATATGAACCTACCTGATAATAATACAAAATAACTGATATTATTTTATACACATTTGTACATTATATGTATATCAAATACTGTACAAAAATTTATAGTTTAATAGGTATTTGTAAGGAATTATTAAATGTATATCCGGTTGACGTTGTCAAACGTTCTTTGTAAAAAAAAGTCGTGGACGCGCGTAGTTTGCGTAAGATTTATCTTTGCGAGTTTAAAATACGAGTTCAACAAAAATCAACATTTTTTTTGTTCAGTTATATTTTGACGCATATTTATTGTTTGAACACGAGATCCGGTTTGCCTGAAAAATAACAAACAGATGTGATTGAGTGCTGGCTTTAACTTAAAAATAACGATAACATTATTTTATTAACAGAGTCATTAGTTTAAAACTACGCGATAGTAGAGAGCTACGCTTGGCCTCCTGCTCGTGACATTCATCATACATTGTAGCTTTGATCTTACGGAGTAAATAATATTGGGTAGCAATTAACAAATTTCCACAATTTATCGAACAGGCTGGACAAACGATTACAGAGCCTTTGGGTGTATACGTTATGCGACTTGTCAATTGCCACAACTTCGATTAAACGGTAATGCGAATCCATTATTAGCTCATTTTGAGGAATATATTAAATGATATTTACTTCGTATTCCTCATTTAATTAATATAAATTAATAATATCACTATATAATTTATTTCTAATTAACTTGTACGTTTCTCTTTATGTATGCAGTGGCTGGTTTATTCATTATGTCGCTCTATTTTTACATCGCGTTCAAAATTCATTAATGTTAACAACCGACAAATCAACGATATTTTTCTACCATCAATATAAATTCAATATAAATAAATAATAAAATCAATAAATTAATGAAAAAGCGGAGAGTCATAAAGAGCGCTCTACATGGGATATCATAAAATATTTAATAGAATAATAAAAAGTGGATGAAAAAGCTGTTTATATTTGAAAAAACAAACGCGTATGATTTACTTTTCTAATGAAGGGATTTAATTTTCTTTCTCATCTGCAGTAAATATCGCACAAGCTAAAACATATTACCCGTAAAATCTACTTCGAGATGCAGAGAGTATCCGTTCAGAGCATCCTGCCCTCACTTCAGTTCAATGAATTCATTAATTGAATAATCCTAAGGTTTGAGCCGCTCAAAGACAAGCACTTATCCCCGTCCCATAGCGGCTACCCTCGATTCCGTCGCGTCCCGCGTTATATATGCAAATTCCGGAGCGAATTCGGTGTAATGGTCTCTCACTCGTTCCTCGCTTTGAGACTACTACCCCCGTACTACAGCAAGAGCCCGAGTGCCCTCCCCTCCCCTCGTCGAGGGGGAGTAACGAGCTAATGCGAGCGCAGTTAGACGGCGCCGACCCCAATTCCGCAGCGCACGCCCCCGCAAATTCATTAAGCGATTGTGATTTCATCCACCGCCGCACTTTTACGCGTCCCCGTGAAAGCACCTCGTCGTATGGGAGTCGTAAACGCCCTGGGCGGCCTTTATCAGCCTGGCCATACCGTGAGCGTACGTGCTCCTCGAGCGCACTTCGCTCTAGCACGAGGATCGTTCCCGCACACCTACGGAAACAGTATCCTGATCTCCTTCGATCTCATTTCGCGCTACTTAGCGTCGCAAGCTAGTTGCCCCCGAAGCGAATTTCAGAGATCTTCCGGTTGCCGCGGAAATTGTCGCCGTGGCAGACAAGCGGATAAACACGCTCGCGCCTTTACTCGCAAGCCGTAACTCTGACTAATGCCGTAACGTCTCCGGAATATGCATAGTACAGTCTTCGAGGATACACCCGGGCTCTCACGCCCGGGATTACGCCACCGCGTCATGAATATTCCGCGGGCAGCTTCCAGGAATCGTGAATACGCTCGCTATTTCCTTTTTCTCTTTCCGGCCAACTGCAGATAGCCTGTGAGGAACTGTAATAGCATTCATCAGAAAATTATCAGAGCAATCTCGTATTCCCGCGTGAAAAAGAATGCATTGATCTTTTCAATCCGGAATCTTCTGAGAGAGAAAGAGAGAAAGGGAGGGGGGAGGGGCGACAACACGAATCTTTTTGCAAGCTAAATGTAATTTTCGCGACAATAATTTTGCGATTAAGATAAGAAATTTCGTGATACACGAGAGAAATCTTTTTACCCGAAATACAAATTGTCCGCGCGACTATAGAGAACTTTGCGTTTTTTTTCTCTCGCGTTTAACCAAAGCAAGGGTTACAATCCTTTCTCCGCTCCACCGTAAAATGCCTTCTCGTTTCGTTGCGAGGCACCGCGCTATTGTAATTAAAAGCACGACGCACCACGTGAAGGCGCGACTCCCAGCGTATGCGGGAATGCGGCGCATAAATCCGGTTGTACCTTCTGCAATGGAGAAAAACTGTATGCTCAGCTAGAAAAAGTATTTTGCCCTAGGCTGCGCGCCGAATTACGTATGTGCGAGTAGCAGCATGTGCCGCCAAGTCCTGAAACGGCGAAACATAAAATATTCATGCACCACGGGCGAAACATTATTTCGGAGCTTCGACTTAATTATTTCCGGAGGAGGGGGGAGCAGAGACGGACGTTCCCTCTGCGCCACTATCCAACGCTTTGAACGACTGACAAGCGACAGATATATTGTTATAATGAGGCTACGAGCAGGGACGTAATTATCGCTCGGTATACGACATGCCGAATATGTATGAAAAGATTGACGCTCGACTAAGCGAATCTATTCATCAAATACGTGAACGTTTGCATTATGTGCGAATACTGTTGCCAGTATGTATCGCATTAATGATAATGCGGAATCTATAACGCGATATTAGCATTCGCCGAAGATTTAATTAATTTCAGAAATCAGCGATTGCGCGAGCGAAATCAGGATGCCAAACGGGAGAAACACACGCTCTCCACAGAATCTAATTTTTTTTTCACCGGAAGAATTTCACGAGAATACACTACGGCTTTTACGGCCGCGCTGCTAATGTTTTTCGTGTTAATTACGGTTATTGTAAATAACTGGGCTTCAATCAAAATGTTGGACAGCGTATACACGCGCAAATTATAATGTCACTTGCGCGAGGCGTGTGTACGTAGCCTACGTAGCGTAATGGAATACTTAAATATTTAACCAACAAATGCCAACCCGATTGCGTTCCCTACTTAATTATGCCATTAATCCGACGCTTTTATAAAATATTTCCCTTTTACGAGAATTACGCAAGTGACGCGAAACCGTACTGTCACTCCGACGGATACCGTAGTTTATATCGTTGATTTACGATATGTATAGCACGAGACCAAAACACACATAGCAGATACAACTAATCTACATTGCATTTGCAATTCTCGCAGACACGCCGATGCTTGAATTGCGAATGGAACGTCCACTTTCGCTGGTAAACTTAAATATTACACGTTGTTTGCCAATGATAATCACAAGCACGTGCGGAACAACACCCGACAAGCAATTTACCGTTGAGGTTTCATATTCCAGATTGTCTGTTACTAGCAACATGTTATACAGACACCTCAAATACGCCTAATCAAAAATACACACTAATAAAATTAAATTTCTAAACATTTTCTCAAACATATTGTGCTTTTGTAATACTTTATAAATTGTTAGAGCGAATAATTAAAATAATTTATCCAGCGCGTTTTCCTAAAAAAAAAGCTGTTAATGCATATTTAACAGGCAACAGCAAGGAAATAATTAAAAACTAAGAACGCGTTATAAAGTGAAAATCAATACGTATCGATAAAAGTACGCTTTAATGAATATTGTTTTTCCTCTAATTGGTGTTTTAAATTTGAAATATGTTCGAAAATTATTATTAATAATCATGATATTCCAAACTTCCAGATATCGTATTACAATAGTTATACGCGGGATTTTCATAGTTACAATTTCCGCAGAAGTTCGCACGACATGGATATGAATATTGGCGTCAATATTCAATTTAGTCGCATCGTAGAACCGTACGATACCGAGTAGAATCAACGGGATTAATAATTTACGATTGCGTGGATTTCGCATACGATGAACATCGCGAACGTAACTATTCGCGTAATTGGCGTCTTCATTAAAACTATCTAATACTTTAGAAGAAGATACAATTGTAACTGTCGAGATTGTACATTTCTGTTAATTAATTCTCATATTTTTTATATTATTTCTGTTTTTAAATTCAATAATGCTGTTGAGATAAGACTAATGATTTTCTCGTCATCGAACGAAGAATGCAAATGTATAAATACAGCGGATGATAATTTTGTACAGGGCGATCCTTTGTTCGCGCACGTATTATGCTTTGTCCATGTAATTATCTCGGGCACATATAACGGTATCACGCGGACACTAGTGTAGCTCGCCACGTGTCCATCCATTATTGCGGTGTTAACTCGATGGCGAATGCCAAGCGCATCTTCTCAAATGCACGCACATCGGATAGATCAAAAGGCCGTGGTATTGTATCTTGGACCAACCTAGCCCGCAAACCTAACTTTAGAACTGAAACTACAAACTGAAATGTAAGGGGATACGTTGGTCTCTAACGGTTCATCTCACGTATACCCTTTCGATTCGTGATCGTGGTTAATTAATGTGAATTCAGCTTCAAGCGAATATTTCGTTCAATTTTGTACCTGTAAATTTTCTGGTGTATATTAATTATACGAGCAAAATAGAAATTTGTGCAATAATTAAAGGCTAGATAATTAAAGCATATAATAACATTTAGTAATGATAATGTAATAGTTAATAATGTGTTGTTTGTGAAGAGGGGAATTTTATATTTTATGTATAAGGCCAA
Organism: Tetramorium bicarinatum; assembly: GCA_928718305.1. NCBI lineage: Eukaryota > Metazoa > Arthropoda > Insecta > Hymenoptera > Formicidae > Tetramorium > Tetramorium bicarinatum. The sequence continues at coordinate 7,798,490 of OV788321.1, forward strand.
TTCTTAATGGCGAAACTGTCAAGAGTTCGCATTTCTACCACTATGAAAAATAGGTTGTGACTTGTCACTCTTGCGCTCTCGGGGCGTTGTCTGTATACATTAAGAATATTACTTGTTTTTAATATTTCTGCTTCTGAGAAAAAACTCGTCTTAAATATATACATTTTTTTAATTTCTCAGTGGCTTCAAGAATAACAAGATCGCGACGTACATCTACGGTACAATATATTTTTCTTTAAAAATTAGCAACACAAGAAAATGTGAATTCTCTTTTTCACACGAAGAAACAGAGTACGGAATATTTAAAATGCGTGACGGACACTCGAGGCAAAATCTAAATAGGAAACCCCCGCTACTTAAAATGAAATCTTTTATCATGAAAGCAATGTAAATTAAATCCAGCAACGCAATTTATTTACATAAAACCAATTGTGCATGCTACGTATCTGCTTTTACAAACCTTTTCACGATTCGATTGACAGCTCTTTCAAAACAACCGGTTTAAATGTCGGTTTGAACAACATTGTTTTTTTTTAATCGTACATACGTAGAAAATACCGTGGATGTAGGATGTAAACTACCGAGTGCACCGAGGTCCGTTTTTGTTACTTTGTATCATTCGCGATAACGCCGACGATATCGCGCTGTCGCTTTGCGAGGAAATTATTAATTGTGACGTCTCGTCAATACGTGACAGCGACAGCGGCGACGTCGTAAAAAGCTGTTGTCGCAACGGGTTATGGGGCGTCACGGGATTTTTATGGAGAAAAATTCAACAGCACGTGCTGCGGCTGGGATGAGAATAACACACATTCGCGCATTAATATTATTTCGAACGCGACAAACGAGCTCGAGTGAATTTACGACTACGGTGCATCCTGAAAATTCATCCCCTTCCCACCCCCTTCCCTTCAACGTTCTCTCTTTTTACGACACTTGTTTACGGGTGCACTTAAACTACTATAATTTAGCGCTCATATTGTGAATGCGATTGTTGCGGAAGTTCTGAACAGAATTTGAGACTCGCATTGGCGCGGATTGCTTACTCTCACTCGCGGTCAGCTAAAGCTAAATTATTGCCGCGCTACGAAGTAATAAAAACTGGCGGGTCAGACAAACGCGCCAGCTGTGAAACATTACGTCAGAGAAATTAGGACAAACCAATTCTGCTACTTTAATTAACATTCATCATTACGTTTCGTCGTAATTAAATGTAAATATATAACTCAAGCGAAAAATATTACTCAAACCGATACTTTTTTCAATATTATTTTTAACAGTATTTTCAACAATAAATTTTCATTCTACTTTTTGGCATTCTATTTTCAGTTTAATCTGAATTGTTTATATTCGTTCTAAACGTGCGAAAAAGGATATAATGGGAAATTTTGCAAAAATGCAAAAATGTTTCTCGTAATCCTTCTTTCAGAGAGAATATTAAAATTATAAAATGCAATAAAATATATATAAAATATATATAACAAAAATATATATAATTTTTTCTTTACTTTTCACAATTCTAGGATTATAAAATAAAAAATTGTAACAAAATTTTATATAAACATATAATTTTTATTTTTATTACGATTTATTCTAAATTATTAAATTATAATTAATTTATAATGTAACTATTAAACAAAATTATTTTTTGTCCACTTTATTATGTTGCAAAAAGCTTGATCGTGCCGATAGTATTGCAGAAAAGATTGGCTTTTCTTTTGCCTATATGTCAATTATTCGATCTCCCGATGAGTCGGTCAAAAGCCGCGGGGCCTTCATGAAATCGCCAATACACCGAAATACTCGATAAAGGCATCGGGAAAGTTCTCACTTGCAGACATTACGAGATTCACTGCAAATCGCGATTGATTTTACGGACTCGGGCGCTAAACCGATTAACGTCGGGCGGAATCATATTCGCTCGTTGTTCCTCGAGCGAGTCCACGTACTGACCTAGATTGATTCTAATCTGGTCGCGCCCGTCCGACGGGGCTTACATCAAAATTATTCCCGTTGGCAACCGGCCGGCCGGTCGGCCAGAACTCCTTTGGCGACCTCCGCAGGCTGCAGCGATATTATCCGCTTAAGTGCCACTAAGTATGGTAAGATATGAGGAATGGCCAGCGTTATGTATTCATCGACCGTGCGCAGCTGAATGCCCTATCGGGATGCGCATAGGAAGACGCATTTATGCAGTTACTCAGGGCGCTGTTTATCGACAGCGGCTCTGTATCGAGGCTGACTCCCAGGATGCAAATGACTCCCGTACATCACGTCGATAGTATACATTCGCAGACAAAGGACCAAGGTACTTACCCGTCGGCGAAACGGACCCCAGGCGCGGCAGCGAAGCGGCGAAGATGGGCCGTCCTCGTCGTTGTCTTTATCGATGTTTCTTCTTACACGTTGAGTACCGACTGCTAGGAATTTCTGCGCGATTCGGGAACTGCGGGAAAAGGAAACAGATGACTGGGACGAGGGATAGAATTGAAATACGCTCGATATTTCGGAACAGTGGCGCATTTTCCTTGCGGAGATATACGGCCGTTATTTTTCACTACTGAAAAATAATCGTGATATTCACCAAATATATAAGTAAATGAATAAAACATATCAAAACAAAACTTTGCATTTTGCGTTTCTGTGCAACGAAGGCTTGCTTCGAAATTAACAAAGTTTGATAACAGCTAATCAATTTCCACTTTATGCACGCAGAGCAGGCTGGATCTTAAAATAGATTCAATCAAATGTCCGATCGTTTAATTAAAAATGTGACGGTTGTGGAGACAAAACATTATGCAAATAATCTGACCCAATTTTTTTCGTGCGGATTTTTAAACAGGGGGAAAAATGAACGCGTCGTAGCCGGCCAATCGCAGGGGCTCGCGGAATAAGAGAATTCTCTGTGTGTCTCCCACAAATAATCGTTATTTCTTCTCCTTTAATTGTCTTAGGAATTCTGGTACAATTGGATCCAACATAAACGATAAATCGGTACTGCTCGTTTATATATACATTAATGGTACGTTCGATAGTTTAACATCCTTCGAGTAGTGTCGCTAAGAGCATATCGCTGATCGCTCGTGTGCTAACAAGTAATTGATCTCGTACAATCGGGTTGAACTTATTCGCTACCAGTCGTTCTCGTTCGTTTGCGACTCGGACGCGAGCCAATTAATCGTGCCCGCGTCCGAGTCCCGTTTTTATATCTTTCCAGAATATACAGAAGCAGGATTAGCGGCACCCGCGTGCGCGAAAGCCATTTACAAGTACTAACGAGGACAGATCTCGTTCGGCGTATAAAAAAGCACGGGGAGGAACAGGGTGGAAGGATGAGGTAACGGAGGGGAGAAGGGAAGGAGGTAAGGGAGGTGCGGTGGTGATTTTGCAGAACTCGTTCTCATACCCGACGACGATCGGCGGAACGATCGTCGTCAGAGACGCGTCTCGTCGGGAACTCTTCTCCAGGAACATACAACCACGTCGCGCCTTCTCCTCGTCGTAACGGAAAACCTCTCAGTCTCGCCACCAGATATTAGACTCAGGGGTGCGCAAAATTTCATCGTGTTCTATGCCGGAGTATTTGACCCCTCTCTACTACTCAGCAAAATTCCTAATATTACTCCGGCACCTTTTTCCTCTTGTAATTTAGTTTGAAAGTAAGTTGGCGATGGAGGAATTAATATTTAATATGTTTGCACTTTGGTGCTTCGCGTGCTACGTACGGGAAGAAAAGGAAGGCGAGAAATTGAAAAGAGAAAAATGAAGGATTTCGCGTTTTGTGCACCCCTGGCTTACACGGGCAATAACACGATTGGAAATCGGATCTTTCTTATTTACAAGGTTGTGCCGCATCTTTGCTAATTTTTCTTTTGTCACTTGCTAATTTTTTTCGATGGTTGATTCGATCAATGGTATTTAAATAATCTCTCTATTTTGACTGTACCGATTCATTCTGCTTAGCACGATAATCATGGCGATCACAAACATTCTATACTGCGTTTTCCACTAACGTTTTCTTCTTTTTTTCTCCCGAAATTCTTATTGATCTGCCCACTTCTTTTAGAGAAAGTTCACTCGCTGAAGCGCGTCCGGAATTTTTTTTGGCAGACCACGATCATCGATACTATGATATTGAATGATGATAAAAGTCTCGTGTAACGACTGCGTTTTAGATGATGAAGCACTCAATCGATCTAAGAGTGTGAATTAGTAAGAGTTACATCGTGGTTCTTAATCATGCCGAAGAGTTATAGCAATCGTTTATCGTTACATTCAAGAAGGTATGTACAATACGGCTATTTGTGAGTCGATCGTGTGGGCTGCTGATAATGCGTATCCGAGGCGTATTGAATTCTTAAGGCGATACTCGGCACGAAAACTGTTTTTATTCGACGAAAAGATAGAGCAAATAAGGATCGTCGGAAAAATTTCCTTCTATTTTTACTGTTTCAGTTTCATGTCGCCCAGTGAATTCATGTAATATTCAAATTGTATTTTATAATCCGATAAAAGGAATAATACGAATTCGAAAATAAACATGAACAGCAGAAATAAAATCAATTATATAATAGAATCATGTTATGTTTAAATTTATAAACGTCAAATTATCCAATTATCATATGAATAGATTAAGTAAATTTGGAGTTATAAACGTCACGGTAATAGCATTTATAATTTTGTCACATTAGTATCTCAATAGCATTACGTTTTAGATTTTGTATTTCGGAATTGCTGTAAAATCTTTATACATGTCATATAAATGTACCAATAAAAATATCTCTTTATGAAAGGATATTTCTAGATTTACGTATTTATAATAAAAAAAAAGAACTTATTATTACACATGTACTTAGCTTTATCATAGTAACCTGATTTTCTATAACAAACCTAAATACAAAGTGCATTACATGGTACGAGCATCAAAAGAAAGAACAATATCGGAAAAATCTGAAAAAACAATGAATTATCAGGATATCTCTTTCGCGATAATCTTTCCGATCATTGATAGCTCTGTCTTTCTCCCGGCTTAAGTAACCTGATTTTCTATAACAAACCCACATACAAAATGCATTACATAGTACGAGCATCAAAAGAAAGAACAATATCGGAAAAATCTAAAAAAACAATGAATTATCAGAATATCTCTTTTGCGATAATCTTTCCGATCATCGATAGCTCTGACTTTCTCCCGGCTTATTTTTAAAGGATGCTGTGTACATCCTTTAAAAATGTAGCATGTTAATGCATTATGGAATAATGTCGTTTCATATCGCACGCCGCAATCACGTTTGCATATGCGCCTCGGATTCTCTTGCTACGCCACGACCGACCCACTCGCGATCGGAGATCTATGGAGACGTATACACGGATAGACCAGTACGATACGATTTGTTTAATTATTTAAAGCTTAATGTTATCTTAGCGTGCGCGAGTTCGCGCACATTGTCCCTCGCGCGCGCACCGCGCTTCCCCGTCGCCGGGAATCCAGAACACATATTCTCACTTCCGTGGCCCCCGCACTCACGTCAATCTGTCCGCTTAGAAACACGATGCTCGATGTGCCAGTTCGGCGCAGGGTCTTCCAGTTTTGACGCTCTGAAAATCTCGCGCAACCGGATGTGCACTCGGACGTGCGGTAATTCGAGAAAATGAATCGCGATGGACGCAGATTGAGATAACCGAAGACTCCGAACGCACGCAGATTTCGAATACCTGATCCGCGAACTGAGGTCGACGCCTGAAGTCGTAACTCCAAGTCCGGGGGCTTTCTATCGCGTTGAGATCAGCGAAATCCCACCGAGAGCTTAGCACGCGCATCGAATTAATCGTGTCCGCGGTACCGTGCCACCGCGAGCTTCTGTTTCTCCGGAATAAACTTTCCGTCACTTTCCGCGACCAATATATTTCCCGGGTCGACGCTGCTCGGATGCCGCAACTGAACGCTGGATGGAACTTTATTCGAAGAACATTCCGGGCGCGTCAGCTGGTTGTGTTAACTGCGACCGCACAGTCGACCGTCGACGTGATATAATCTCGATCATCTCGGAGAGCTGGGAATGCAATTAATTTGATATATACTTAATACATGCGGGATGCGACAGATTAAACGATCAAATTGTGACGATACTCTTAATAAGAAGAATTAAAAAAAAAAAAGAATATTACGTATATGCAAATGAGTCTGCATAAAAGTAAAATCGAATATAAAACCGAGCAGCTTTGATTTAGCTATATAGGGAGAAAATAATCGCGTGAAATTAATATCTCTAATTAAATGAGCGAGTTGAACGCCGCCGCTTTAGCATAATAGCGAGAAAATATATCGGGCTCAACCCCATATCGACCACGCCGATATTTCCCTCTCGCGAACGACGGTACGTCGAGCTTAGTTATATAACTTATCGAGTCTATCATACACGCACACGAATACGCGACGGTCTCGTGGCCGTAGTGAGGATCGACGACCCTCGGGCTCGTAAATTCGGCGTCCTGAGATGCAAATGGAACGCCGGGACGAAACTGCGGGCGTTCTCCCTTGCCAAGCTACGAATTCCGCATGGCCCGAGCCGCATAATTCAGAGATACTTCAGTGGCTTTTTCGTCTCTCGCGAAAGGCGAAAATCGATTATTGTCATAGCCGATTCTGTTAGCTAGTTCCGTAGTAGACGGTGGACACGTTTGAGGGAAATATTTATTCGGCGAAACTTTCGCGTGGGAATCAACCGAAAGAGAAGTCCTCTAGAATCCCCGCGGAGAAAAGTTATGGCCTTATAAATAGCTCGAGAGAGTAATGTACAATTTATAATATTTTCTTACTTACGCAACTTATTTTTCTCGCGGTTGCATCCTTCAATGACGCAGAGATCAAAATTAGGATATTTTCATTTTGGAAATAATAATTATTTTGCACACTGAGATGGATCAAATTTGAAATACATATTTTTAATTTGGTACTTCAATTTTCTAACAGCAAAAGTAATATTTTAATATGTAATATATATGATATGCGTTCTCGCGATTAAAAAAAAATTATATATGGAAGCTGGTGACGCAAAGTTTCAGGCAGATCGGAGTGCACATCCGGTAGCTTATGAGACATTCGTATGACGCAGCGTGTATAGGTATACATCTCGGAAGTTTGCGCGAGTGAGGATAAGTACGACGAACCTCAAAATATTTGTTCTCTTCGGGGAAGAAGCGATACCGCATCCGGTGACCAGAAATTGAGTGGAATTCCACGCCAGCGTATCTGGGTCGCCGGGTTAGTCCGACTGGACACGAAAACACATTGGTTCCTACCTCTCGAGATCCGCGACAGACGTGCTGCGTTCGCCAATAGATCTCCACGTCTACGCGATCACCGCTCGGGGAAAAGAAATGTTAATTCCGCTGTCGCGAATATTGACGTAAGAGAAATCATTCGCCCTCGTCGAAGCGCGTTAGAATGATTCGTTCCTTCGGAATGTAGCTCGTTCTCAAGGAGAGTTTGCCCGTTGCGGCGTTTAGTTTACACATCCCCCGAATTCGCTCGTCGTCTCGGATTTACGGCATTGCTGTTTTCGATTGTTGCAGCGTGAGTCTCATCGTGCGGCGAGACATAGAACACGCAAGTTGTTTTAAGGAAACGCAAATCAGATAGGACCGGTCAGAGATCCGTGCTCCGGAAGCGAGGGCAAAGCCAACGAAGCTCTTTTACGCGCGATTGCTGTTAACGGTGCCGCTCATCGTCTTCTCTTTCGTCTCTGCGCGCACTTTTCTACTCCGGCGAGCTGATCGCACTACGGAAAGAAGATCGAGTTGATTTATAGAGTCTGGCAGGTGATGGTTAGCGCGAATGGTGCTCCTCCCGTCCCTTTCTCCTCTCCTGGTCACCCTTCTTTCACACCACTCTCGTCGTCGCCCCGATCTCGCTTGGGTGAAACTATCGGCCGTTACTCTCTTACTGCAGCGCCTCATGATCGACCAGTCACCTTGCGAAGGAGCCGGCGTGCAGGAGCAACAGGAGCAACGCGAGCGTCCTCGTGGCCGCGCCGCTGTTGCTGGAGTTCCCGTGCTGCATAGCCGCCGGATGCTCTCCTGAAACCCAAGAAAGCCGCATACACATAAATTATTTTGCAGACGGAGACTAGGCGGTCAGGGATGCGGCGAATGGAAAATTTACATCACCGCCTGTGCTTCCCGTTCTCTTTCCCTCCCTCTCTCTCTCTCTCTCTCTCTCTCTCTCTCCTTCCTTCCTTCCTTCCTTTTCTCTTTCGCTTTCTCGAGAAACTCGTGTGCATGAGAAATATATGGACCCAAACCTCCGATCTTCGTTTTAGTCATAGATTTTGTAGCAAATTTAGAATCGATGTCTTTGTAACATTAGGTGTTTTAGTAACATATGAGCAAGAAGAATGCGAAGAATATATATATATATATATATAAATATGAGATTAATTAAATAACAAGCCAATTTAATCGTATCTAGTTGTGCAATATGTATTTATTTCATTGCCGGAAGCACTATAGAGTACATTTCTACATATGCATGTAATAATCAAAGCGATATTGCTATTTATTAGAATAATCATGAATAATTAATCATGATTGTGGAAAATTAGAAGCGTATTAGATTGCACATTAATTACTACAAACAATAAATATTTGAGGATGTCATGATGAAAAGCAAATACGGAATTTCGTTTCATGTACTGGTTTTCAGATTGTGCTGCCAATTCTCTTTTTCTCTCGTAACGAGCGAAATAATAGCGTATCGTTGATCAATTTAAATATAAAATTGCCACCGGTATGATAAAGCTTGATATATCGCCTTCAGAATAAACTCATCATTCAAATGAATAAATTAAATAATTCAGGAGCCCCGTAATCATATTTTAATTACTTGACTTATGACAAGTAAACTAACGGCACCATGGTGAAAAAATTAAGAACAAATAGTATCTTTAACGGTCATGTGTGCTTTAAGATATGAGATGATATATGACTTTCCCAAATGTTCGTGCACGCGGGATACGAAGTCAGATGCTGCGTCGCGCATTGATTTCAGATAAATCAAATATTTAAGCGGACATTACGTTAGATATTGCAATAGCACTACTGTTTGTCCTCGATCTTGCTCGCAACAAACGGTGAGATTCCCGAGAAACTGAGATTCCGTCCAAATGTTGACGCCAGCGGCGTTTCCACGTCGCGCGTTTCTCAAGAGTTTGCTGTAACTGGCGCATTGATACGACGGTGCATCCGATATAACGGCGCAAACGCGTAAACGCAAGCCGCGTATATATACGACACGTTAGAAACTAACTTCCAATCTCTCGTCAGGGAGGTATAGATACCTGTAGATCCTTGGAGGACCCTAAGCGAGAACCCTCAGGTGTCGTATCGGTAATCACTTACTGGTGGCTCGAACTTGCCGTCGAACTACAAGAGTTCTTCCCGTAGTTCTTACGCGGGGATGAACCTAAAGTGCCTTATTCGAGTACAATACTGAAGTTGTTATTAATGCAGCGTGTTGTATGCGCAGGTATCGCGAAAGTTCATTATCACGGCGTACGTTTCGAAGTATTCAGGGATACTTAAGTGCATTATTTATGCAGTTTCTTAGTAATATTAAATTGCAACTAGGTTTCTCCTCACTGCACGCAGAAGCGATGAGTTTTCTTACCAAGATTTGCACTAATGAACTTAAAGCCTATTTAATAGAATTATATTTCGTGCCACGTGCTCCGAGAGGAAAAATCGTAACAGAAAGTAACATGGAAGTTGATGTAAATACTCGAATAATTAATAATTAATACATTAAAGATAATTTTCTCAACCTACTTTCCTTTTATTCGCTTAATTCATGGGTAAGTATATATCATTCGAAGCAGAAACATCCCGCATTTTCTAATGGCTGATTTTTCACGGTCGGTAATAACATGAATAAAAAATCACTGATGAATCTTCATACCCTGTGTATGAAGCAACAGCATGGTTTCCCTTGAACAAGTTTTCCGAGAGAGAAATTTGTAACTGTCTGTGCAACAGCTCGTTCGACGCTGATCGAGCCTGAGAGGGCTCACCGAAACTTGACCGGAGATTGATGCAAGAACATAGCACCGGTAAAGATCAACGAAAAGGATCAAACGGCGTTCGCACTCAAGCTCGAAGGGATCGAATTTCTTTCATCCTCCCCTACAGCTCGAGCCCACCTACACGACCATCTTTCTCCCTCCCCTACGCGCATCCATCCAAGGGGGATGGATTTCTGCTCTGGAACGTATTTTTTTCCCTTCCACCGACGTCCGTCTGGAGCGCGAGCTAATTTACGACTCGCAATTCGACGAACGACCGCGCGGCCGCAAGAAGCGCTCATTTTTCAGCGAAAACGAGCATCAGCGTCTCGGGAAAAAAAGAAAGCGAGAGAGGGGGAAGGGGTGAGAGGGAAGAGCGACTCGCGAAACGACAACCAGTGGAAGTAAATCGACAGCAAGCGCGAGAGGGGAGAAAATTGCCCGGGGCTTTTCGATGGTAGACGACATCGACGATACACTTCACACCTTTACGAGATGCTGATGTAACGCAACAAGACGTAGCGTTGAGTGCTTGCATAAGTTCGGAATGCACAGTGTGCGTTATCAAAACAGCGTCTAGGATTTTAATTTATTGTATAAGAGAGAGAGAGAGAGAGAGAGAGAGAGAGAGAGAGAGAGAGAGAGAGGGGTAATGAATGCATGTAGAGTCATATCAGCCATCTATCTTTTCCTCCTATTGTTTTGCAAGTACATAACTTTTTATGATGTTCTTAAAAGCATCATAAAACATAAACGATATTGAATGTAATATAGGTAGATAATTTCACGACATAATTCGATTGCATTAATGAAACGGACAATAACTGCAAAATTGTTTCGTAAAAATCATTCGTGTAATAATTATCTTCTCAAAATTCGTTTTGCTTACTACAATAAAAACAAAAGCGATAAAAACCAAATAATAGACAGATAAAAGTTCAAAATTACATAAATTAGAGTTGCAATAGTATTATTAGAATAATGAAAAATAAATTGAAAGATAATTGTAACTAAAAATGCACAGACATGTAATTACTCATAATAATTTTTACATTAAGAGATAATGATTATCAATAATATTGTGGAAAAATATTGAGGTTCCATATATTTATATCATAATATTGCAATTACGTAATTGAATGCAATTAGATTTAATGTTAATAAACTCTGCTTATATCCGCGCAGTTATGGATTGAAAGACCGAGCCGAGAGATTTTATTTCTAACGAGAAGTGGTCTTACTATTATTGGAAAGAACTCGGCTAAGCGAGACTCCTTAAAGTGCAAAAACAAGACGGCCTAGTACCTTTATTCATAAGGCATTAAACTGTCTCACGTAAAACGCATGCGGAACACCCTCTAGCCATATATATTGCGACTCATTATTCTGTAATGCTTAGTCTGCGCAAACAAAAGAAAGAAACGAAAAGTAAATTGTTAGTCTGAGTGCACTGGATTTTATTGCATTTTATACACCGCAATTTTGTACCATTATATTAATGGCACGTTTTAATATTAACGAAAGTGATCGACGCCAGTGTATCCTCGCAATTGTAAGACCAACAAACATATAAATAAACAATGGTGGAAATCGACGTATAAATATGTTTTAAAATTAAACAAAACTGAAATGCAATTGTGTATGGAATGGCAAAATGGCAAATTTCCATAGTGACATTTTCAAAAATAACGTTTTTTTGCTTTTGGATATTAAAAGAAAGAATGTGTGTGGCAAAATGGCAAATTTCCACAGTGACATTTTCAAAAATAATGTTTTTTTACTTTTGGATATTAAAAAAAAAGCGAATTATTCGGAATAGAGATTAAGATCATTACGGTTACATTACGTTTTCCTGAGTATTCGCGAAAATCAACCACCCTTCAAATTCCCTTATTGATTATACAGCGGCGGGTAATTATTCCGGTATTTTTACAGGTGCCATGCTACCGCTGAGTTGCATAACATTGGCCACGTAATATTGGCCGAGCTCTTGAATCCGAGCGTTAGTAACAACGGATAACGCGGCTGACGTTGATAGATTAACCCGCAGTCGAGGGTAATAGCTGAAGAAGAGAAAATCCCGATCTCGATACGATGACGATGACGATCGCACGTTCACGAAATCTCGATACGCGAAATCGCATCGCGAGCTCTCTTGCACACATAGGTCGAGAAATTCGCGTAATTATCTCACTTATTTGTGAGATCAATTTCGAAACTTTTCACTTTGACGTTCGCGCAAGCCGGGTTTGTTGGACCGTAAATGAAATGCGTGCAATAGAAATATTATGTATGCCTTCCGGTCACTTGCGCCATTTGGGTTTGGCCTTTTTAGGACGTGCACAGCTACATTTTATGCAGATAATACGATAAACACCGTATGGCGAACGTAATTGCCGGAAATCCTATTATTTTTGTCGCGAAATAGCGTACGCTACCCCTCGAGGGCACCGCAACACGCTGATGCAATTATTGCCGACCTCACCAGCGACGTTAAGTTGAATATCCGACGTGCAGCACTACAGATAGTTAAACTTTAACCCTTTCATTCTAGAGAGTTCTGGTTTATAAATTAAAATAGATTATCATTACAAACAGCTACAATTTACAGAGTATTTCTCGGGGTTATATTCCGACATTCGAGAATATCTTCCTTCGACCAATTCCCTTTGCAAAACTTGACAATGTCCGTACAAAGGGCTTTGCATCGAATACAGATTTGATGCTAAATTCATTGCAATGTATGTATGTACATACATACATACTATATACGCGAGCGATCGATCATAAAAGTAGACTTTGTCTGCGCTAGCATAATCGAGTTTCACGCGAAGATCCAATCAAATTCGATTAATCGCAGGATTGGCAATTTACCGACGCTATTTGCGGCCGCATTAGCGCCTCTATGGCGATTGTGTGCCCGGATATCCAAAGGCTAGGCTCAGATGTACGGGACCAATTAGCAAATCAGCTGTCACCAATGTTTACTCGTGACTGATGAAGGCGGCGATATCTCGCGGCGCTAGAGCGCGAATCTGACGTAGGTACATAATGGCGAAATCAAGCAACCGAAAATTCTCGGCGGATTTCGCGTGCAGAGCCAGCGAAATCCTACAATTTAAGTCAGCCGTTTTAGCTGCGTGCAAGCGAAACGCTGATTTCATTATACGACACTCGCGTTGTACTCTCATACGTGAAGTATGTAACCATCAGTTAAATGGATTCGCTCGCGCGCACGGACCAACCGACGTTTATCGCGGATTGGGGAAAATTTCTGTTAAACTCAACGAGATGTCGATTAGGAGCCACGATACACCGGCACTTCCAATTTGCACAATAATGTTCGGTTGTTTTGCATATTTTTAAACGACATTAAGGATGCATTCTAAAATTACGTTGACATGCTAAATCACAGTCAGTTCTGCTCGTTGTAGCGAATTTAAGCAAGCGTGCTCGCTGCGCGTTGTAATAGTTTTACGCCGATGCGTAATTAACATTAAACTACTTTACATTAATGAAAATTGTTTGCGGCAAAATGGAAATTAATTTTCTCGCCACGGATTGTTGTTCAGCATTCCGTGTAACAAAAGCGAGTAATCAAAACGCGCCCGTGCCGCGAGAAACGTCATCGAAATACCTCGGCGCGGCAACGCGAAACATCAGGTGGTAGCAGTGCACTTTACCGCTGCATCGCTTAATAAACCGCGAGTTACTCGTCTCTCGGGCCGAGGGAATGTCCTCCTTTTTTTTTTAATAATGTTTCCGCGTCTTTCGAAGTGCGGCCGCGCGGCCGCTTAAATTACGGCCGAACTTCCGGGAGCACGTACTCTCCCTTCGTCCTTGAAAGTAAAATATATCCCACCTGCATGACTACCTCTCGACTCCCCTGACCTCCGAACCGGGGTCGTCAACCGGGAAGTCTCCCCCTTATGAAAATCTCGATCATAAAGCTCGTCGAAGTGGTTTTTCTCGCTACACTGGGGGTGCTGCGCCGCGGTAATTCTATTAAGCCTGATTTGCAGCAGCGCGACTGCCAGGACGAAAGGGTGGGCACACCGCTCTTACATAGCGCCGCACGCGGAGGGGTTGCGGCAGCTGCCGAGAATTATTGCGCGTTTTTTACGGAACATTAGTGGGCGGGCATCCGGCCCGACGACGAATAGGCGGCACGTTAATACAATGTAACCACCGCGAGGGCACACTGAGTCACGAACGAGCTTGTAACGCCCGTCGACCTCCTCCGGGCTATTCATCTCGAAAGGAGGAAGCGCCGCGAGGGTCCAGGAAGGAGGAAAACCCGACCGCGGCGGTACGCCGTTAACTTCGTCCTCGCGGTAACCCTGAATAGGGTACGCACGTATGTTCACCCGTTGTATTTCGCAGGTAACGGAACCACGCCGAGAGTAATGAAACGCGAGCTTTGAAGAGAACCATGATCGAATTAAAATATTAAAGCGCCGAACCCGTTCGCCGAATTAATAAATTACAAGCGCAAAAATATAATCCCTATTAAAATACAAGCCTCGAATGGAATATTGCTTTTGTTCAACTTGAAAACCTGCGTCTCGCCGGATCCTGATATTTTAATAGAGAACGCGGGAATGTAAAATTCATTCAGACGTCATGATAATGAAACATTTCTCTATCTTGAATAAGAAAAACTCAATTAGGGAACCGTCATAGGAGACGTGACGTTTACGTTGATTATAATAAAAACTGATATTTTCCGTGTTTGAATATGCAGAGAGAAACTGCCGTGTCTCGACCCGACGTTGTGTTACGTTGGGAACGAATGTAAGTCACGGATCAGTGATCCTTTCAGAGAAATGATTACCCTGCGAAGTGCAGTTTGTTTGGGCGGGGCAGTAAAGCCACGTACGTGAACGCAATCCGGCACTTTCTCCTTGTCTAGCGCCGAGGGCGCGGGAGCTGGCCCGGGTTTTCCGACTACCGTTACAACGCGGAAGCTCATTGCTACAGTTAACGCAAAGAATTCTCGGAACTGCGCGTGCAATTAGTTTCCACCGCGAATCGATCGCGGCACGTAAAGCCGTGCCATGTTCCGTCCCGGGTAATTCACGTGAGTTACAGGGCGAAAACCCGAGAAACGCACGTGTGATCTTGAAAAATTGCCTATCGTAACGTATCATCAGTTAAAATGAAAGTTTCTTCACGAGTCTATTTTGCTAGGTTTTACGAGCCTTAAAAAAATGATGTAATCGTTTGCTAGGTTTTGTGAGCCTTAAAAAAATGATGTAATCGTCTAAAAACATTATAAGCGATTAAGGAGAATATTGCATGTACATTGAATTATATATGAAAAGAGACTAAAATAGAGAATGTCACAGACATCATATTTTTGCGACGGGAAGTATGTAGACCAATGCTATTAATATCTTTCATAATCAGATATAAAAATTATGCTGAAAATAGTGGCGGTTACTTAAATTCACAATTAAATTAAGATTGAATAGAGCGTTTTAAATTACGGTTGACAGACGCGTAGACGGTGTTATTGAATAATAGAATATTTCTTCCCTATATCCATCCCCATTCTCGTTCTTATTTTATCTTCAAATGTGCCGATGACATTCCCGGAAAGGATTTTGAGAGAAAATTCACCTCTCGCACCTCGTGCAAATCGTGACAAATGTGGCTGCATCTGGCGGAATTCTTTTTGTTCGCCGCGATGTAATGGAACGAAGATCTAATTTCGCGCATTGCGCCACGAGTGGACGTAGATAGATCCGATTGGGCGACTTAGCGCAACCCGCAAATGGCCGGAGCGATCAATCTCCATCGAACCTATTTCGACCGGATCGTCGGGCATTCGCGCAGTGACGTTAAAGTTTGATTACTCAACTATGAATAGTTTCGAATGACATGAACGAATACCCGAGATATCAACAAAAAAGCATGCTCGAAAACGCGTTTATTCCGACCCGATAAAAGCCTCCTTTCGATATTCTTCCCTCCGTGTCTGTATAATTTTTTTTTGTTGATCTCCCGCTCCACTTCTCGGCAATATTGCGTTATGCGCAAAAGCGAGCCGTCTGTAGCTCGAGTTCGGGTATGGATTTCAGAGCATCTGTCGACGTATCGCATTCACAGTTATCGAATGACACAATGCACATAGGCGTAATTTGAGCTATTGCGGTATGGTCAAAACAGCAAACGTGTTTCATGGATAACGCTGAACAGTGGAGGCTGAACGTTTGCTAGATTTGATGGACAGTCAGATACCTCGTTATGTTAACAAATCGAACAGCGATAATTATGTACACCTATGACACATCTGTCAATCCGTTTGTCCTTGACTTTTAATAAATAATCTCACCCTTTTCGTGTCTAATGATTTTGCCAAAAAAGATCTCTATGTACTAATTCTGATTAAATATTCACAAATGCAAAAATCGGATGCTATACCTTTACAAAATATGCACAAAGTTATTAATATACGTCGATTGATTTTCTCGCAAAACGGCTAGAGCAATAAAATCAGGATTAGAGGATTAAATTAATACACGGAGAGAATTTTTCGTTATATTTTACCGTAAAATTCACTACAAATTTTAACATGTTTGATGATAAGAGTGGGATAACTAGACAACTATATAAAAATAAAAAACATACTAAATATTACCGAAAATAATTTGTGAAATATACAACAGAAATTTTATAAACTACAAAATAAAAATTACCAAGCAGATTGTAATATTAATCAAACAGATTTTATATTTTATTGCGATAAATGAATAAATCCGAGAGAATTTATAAAAATCTTCGAAATATTAGTTATCCCACGATTACCATGATTTTGAGGCAAAATTTTGAGAGAAAATTCTCTCCGTGTATATAAAGAGCACTAAATTCACAGTTTTGTATGATTGCACCTATGTGAGTATTCTAGCTTGATAGATTTTTCAATGCGCCATTTACGAAACGTACATTATCAAATAGTCATTTGAATTCGTGATAGAAGAGGAATTCGGTGCCGCTTGGTCGATCATAACGGTTCAGCGATCATAGATGTAAATCGTTTTGAAGATAAAGAATGGACAAAGAGGAAAGGAAGTTACATTTCGACAAAGGGCGCACGGCATCGCGGCGAGATAGTCGGAAGAAAAATTTCCACGCCGGGAAACTCGGCAGCGGCGGCCACGGCGGGAGAACGGATTAAAACTTCCTCATCGGCATCAGGATAATTGGTTTAGTTATCGGATCCCCGCCAACTGTATCGCTGGCCGATGCCTCGCTGGGTATCGCTTTCTATACCTCTCTCCGCGTTTTCCACTTTGTGTCTCTCTACCCTATTCCTTTAATCTCGCGTAGTCGCTCCGCTCTGCTCTGCTCCGCTCCGTTCCGCTTCGCGTAGTTTCGTTGTAACTCACGCTCGAAATCATCTACCCGACCTCCCCCTCTTGGCACAATGTTTTCCTTGACCCATTCGCACCGATGACAGACGTATTTTACAACGACGACTCTCCGCGAAACTTTGCAGGCGTAAAAATACGCGATGCGCGTTATATTAGCTACCAACACTCGCCAGGCTGGCGTGTATCCTGCGAAACATCTGCTCTAAATACAAATGAACATCTGGTAATTCTCAGATACAAACCGCATATAATAATATAATTTAAAATAAAGAGAACAAAATAATATACATATATTTAATTTATATACAATAGAAATTTAAATTTTCAGTAATTTTATCGGTAATGAATCGAAATATTACTCTTAACATTTTAATTAACATTTTTTTCTTTTAAAAATAAAAATGAAAAATATGAATTGAGAGTAAAAAAATTGAGAACATATTTATATTATAGCTGTTGTATAAAAGTCACATAAAAATAGCAGCGACGACTTTGGAAATAATCCCATATCAAAGTCGATCCTATTAAATTGCGAAAATGAATTAACGATAATCAAGAATCAAGTGCTACTCGTTAAAGCGGTAAAATTTTCTCTGGCGGTAGGAATGAATGGGAACTGTACATAGAATCAAAAAGTGGCTCGTACATTAATGCGAGCGAGAATACTGTCGTTAATTGGCAAAGTATCGACGTGCTCGAAACATTTATTGGCCGCCGTATAATGTAACGTCAAACTGCGATACTACCTAACCGTAATTTGGCCGCGGTTACCAGCCGTCGTTTTCCCGCACGTCCGTTGCGCACGATGGTCCGTTTCCATTTGCCTTTATCCCTTTTAATATCGCCGCTTCCATGTCCAACAGCTGGTGTTAAGCAGATCAACGTTGCTGTCGCCGGAGTTAACGACGAAATGCAACGCACGTGACTATCGCAACGGGATAATCACTGCTTTGATATTCACCGCATTTTCCCTTTTTAAAATTCCGGCGGTACTATCAATAAATTAATATACCTACTAATTTATTAAATTACTATTTTGTTAAATACAATAAATTAGCATTAATAGATTGGCTGATTTATACTACATTATCAGTTTTGCGTTAAATTGGCGCAAATAAATCGCTTCGTTTATTAATTTATCGGTTTTAGTTCATTTAATTAAATGAACTAAAACTAGTTTCGCAAACACGAGTAGAATTTCGATAAAAAGGTAAATGTAGCATATCGTATAAATAATGTATTATATAATATACGTAGAAGATAATATAGAAACAAGAGTGTAGATAGGGAGAACGGAACTAGCTTTCTGTCTTTCATTACGATTGTTGCTGACAGTCCATTTTTCGTCGACAAAATACGGTGACCGATTTCGCATTATCGTACCGTGTCGCCGCATTTATGTGGCCTTAATTATACGACCAACGTATCTGCCGACACTGCTGCACGGTCATTTATTGCTTTTAACGCGTCGTAAGCAAAGACTGCTTCATCGCGAGTGTACCGGTAACATGTTTTTGATAAGCCGGTAGAATGAAATAAATGTAAGGCAAATGTCGGTGCATCTGGTCGGTGCAATGAGACTCGATTTCCATATTTCTTTTCTTACGGAAATACATCTCTTTCGTGAAGTTTTTGAATGTACTTTCAAGTCCTTTCTAGTCTTGACTTTTTTCAAGATATATATATATATATATATATATATATATATACACTTCTATCAGAATTTTCATTAATTAAATGTAAATTAACAATTTTACGATGGCGATTAATTTGATTGAAATAAACGATCGGAATACCATGTAATTCGTACGTTCGCTTTAAGTTTTAAAGTGAAAAAAATCCTCTAAATTGACGACTCTCGAATTTTTAAGAGATTCAAAGCCCCTCGTTACGACTTCTATTTCCTTCGTTTTCCGTGTAAAGACGACCTCGAGGTGCGCCGGGAGATAGAACTTTATCCCTTTCGAAGCATTATCGAAACGGACGGCGCTATCGAAACGAAGAGAGCATTGTCGTAAGTGTTATCGACAAACGCTTTTTCCGCTTTTCCTTGTTCCGGGAGCACTGTCTACGAGCAGAATTGCGGCTGCATAAATTTAAATCACCTATGCCGTGTCTTAAGATCATTCGATAGAGGGAGCAGACCGACTAATCCTCCCTCATTCCATAATGCAGTGGCCTTTGATACGAAGACTCTGGGAACCCGGTCGAAGAGACAAGTTAAAATAGTAAAAGTTTCCTAACTACGTCTGCAATCGTTACGGTGGCGAAATGAGGTAACTTTAATTGGAGCATGTAAATATGCTCTTGGCACCTCGTTTACCGCAAGCGTAATACTCCTAGAATTAATTGCTGTTTATTTATATCGGTTACGATTGCAAATTTCGCGGACGACTCTAATCTTCTTGATAATGTTGTCAATACCGGGCAAGACAATTGTTTGGTTATCTGCTAATAATAGCCAAGAATGACGAGAAGATCGAGTATGTAAATATGGAAAATACAAGATATAATTCTCGACAAGATCTCGATTCGTTGATTCCAATCAAAAGTCTCCATCCATCATTTAACTTATTTCAGTAACGACTATCTCGCACGCAAATCGAGCATAGAAACGCCCCGCCTATAACTCGTTGTCCATATTGGCTTCTGCTTAAAATAGAAGATCGGAGTAATGATAGGGGATGAGATGATAAAAAAAAGCGTGTCGGAGAGAGATGATCGTCACGATTATCCCGGTTGAGAACGCGTCGTATGTTAATCGATCCCGCAGCATCGAAGCGCAATCCAGAATTGCAAGGCTTCTATGAAAAACAAATTGTTTTCCCGTAACACTACCCGAGTGTAAGCCGCACTTCGCTCTCATAAGGCCGAATTCGTGGCAACGATCCAGGCTGCTAATGAAAAAAGCGTGTACCCGACAACACCGACTGTTGCGAAATTGTCGTGTTTCGTTGCCACTCGAAACGAAGCGAAGTAGAAATCGATACCCGACGTAAAATGTGAGAGCCAACAAGTCCAGGAATCGTTAGGAATTTTTTCTAACATTGAACTGGTATTGAACATGGTGCAACGCGAGCAAACTATAATAATAATAACTCTAAGTACTAGTGATAACAATAAGACTTAAAAGAGAAATAACAAGATCGCGTTTTATTAATTCGATATAGCTTTTAGAAAAATGTTTCCGTGTAACGAAACGTGGAATAATATAACAGCGTCTTGAAGCGAAGTAAATCTTGAAACGGTCGTTAGATGTTACAGATTGTTAACTATGAATGGCGAAGCTACTTCGCCCTTTTATCGTGAATGTCCAAAAAAGGGGCACATTAAAAAGTTTAAAAGAGGATTACGCTAATGGGCAACTCGTATCGTAATGTAAAGCGCGACGCGGCAACACTCCGGAATTAACTCTATTACCCCTATATTATTACCCCACCTCTCTCGACGAGTATTTCGCGCTTCGCGTCAAATCACAATCAGAGATTACAAAATGTTCGGCGCAAATAAACCATTTCCCTATAATCCATTCTATAAGCCTGTTATAATTCAATGATGCTTGCGTACTGTAACAGCTCGTACATTTTCCCAGGAGTTATTATTCCGCGTACAAATATATCGTCCGTCATGAATTCTCGCAGCCTGTTTTTAATGTTCGTGTTAATTGATTGTTCGTTTTATTATATTATGTTCTTAGCACCTGTTTATTATTGCGTTGGCTTGATTGTAATGAATATCATAAAATAATAAAGAAATTTATGTAAAAAAATTATAGATCACGGCTCTCGCCCCCGGTATTTTTGAATGAATGATGTATTACCTCGGGCGCGTCTTCCTTTTGGCGCACGATAAAGCGATGAGCGTGAAAGTTACGGTTAATGTCTATAGAAACTTTTGGCACCGAAGAAATAACAGAGAAAACTCGGCGCGAAGAAACTCCTGGGATCATCTTATTACTACAACGCGAGTGTCGCCTGTCGATCAAGTTCGAGACAGAATGAGGGATTACGAGTGGCAGAACGCGCCGAGCAAATCCCTACTCTGCAAACTGTCAATAACTCGTTGTCAGTCGCAGCACGTATCGTGTCTCAAAACGAGGCGACCGTATTTACGATGCGAATTCACGACGTAATAAAAAAAGGTCGAAAGTAAATCGATGAGACTATAATTCGTCTCCGTGAATTTACCGTAATTCGACGCCCTACAGTGGGCTTCCCCCCTCGACCTTGCTTACAACCTTTAAAATTGATGATGAGATCGTATGACGCTTACGAAAATTGCCGTTCAAGTATCGAGGGGAGACTCTATGAATATTTCAGATCAAGGACAGCAGGATGAAGTGACAATGTTTAATTTGTATACACGAACCATTTTGTTTGCACTTGATATTAATTTTATGTCTCGAAATTGTTTTAAATAATACGCGGTGTGGTTGAGCTTCTACTCGAGATCTTAATAATAAATGAAAACCAAAAAGTCCATCAGTCATCCAATTATTACATGGAGCGCATTGCGCATCGATCCTCATTCAAGTACCGCGAGAGTTTGACGCAAGCGGCAAATAAATCGTTTTCGCATTATTCTCCTTCCGTAATTCGACAAGTTCGATTGTTCGATGTCGACGTCACATTCGTTTCTAAAGTAGGTATTGACATCGATCGATGTCAAGTAGGAAAATAGACGACGGAAACTCTCGATCACTGTTACTCGAAGGGATGATTAAACGAGATTCGATGACGGTCATGCGAAAGCTCAGAGATAATTAAACGTAAAACAAGACGTATACGACAATTGGTCGAATAATTCTAGCCGCGTTTCTAAAGAGAGCTGACATTATCGAATTCCGAGGTGTTAATACCTGAAGAGTGGAGAAGACGAGTAACGAGGCGATGCGTGAAGAAAGGCGCAGCAAAGTTCTCTTGCGGAAGTTTGTCTTTCAGGAAGATAAATAGAAGCGAAGTGGGACATGAACCTCTTTGAACCTCGTTGTCCATCCCCCGAATGTAATGTGGAACGACGGTGACGGAAGAATTTTCAACCTTTCCTTTCCTTCTCTCTCTCTCTCTCTCTTTTTCTTCCCTTCCTTCCGTCGTTTCTCTCGGTCGAAGACGAAAGACAATAAATCCTGGTTGCAGTTACGGCACGGAGCGCCGTTAACTCCCGATAATGGCTCTGTATTAGTTTCGTCTCGTTTGATCGCGAAACTTTTCTTATTCTCACGCTGTCGGGAGGCAGTCACGTCTAACTATAGCTCCGCGAGTTCCACTTCGCTGTTGTACCACGGCGGACTCGAACCAAACGATCGGCTTCGATCAGCGGATGCGCATCATTCGCGCGATTGAACACACGCGATCGTGTGCATAAGGGCCTTACGTGTGCGTCGGTCCTGTCGCCTCGATTGCTCGTCAGGCAAATTGAGGATTTGTTTGCGTTGGCATTCGTGCCGGTTGTCTTGATAAATCCTTAAGCTGTCGTGCGGAAATATCGTTCCACGTAACACGTGTGTTTGCGAAGATCTACGTATCCTTAGAGCGAATAATCTCTGATACGTGAATAATCACTGTAGTAAAAGTATCGTAAATACCACTTTTACGATGAACAATATTTCATTGGAGATGGATCTCATAGTTCTAACAAAAGGCGTGTCACAATTGTCCAAATTTTATTCTCCTCGAAATACTATTATTAAATATGTTATTTTAGAAATTATTATATTTTTTGAAAAATATAAATATACAATTATTAAATACAAGTAAAAAATGATGTAGTTTTATTAATAATCAAGTTTTCTTTAAAATCTTTTTTGTATTTTATCATTTTAATGACAATTGCTTAAAATAAAATATAAACGTTATGTTGTTTTAATCTTGAATTTCAAAATGTGTATGTACAAAAAAAATATGTTTCTCAGATTTTTATATTTAACAATATATTTCAAGAAGAAGCAAATTGATTCCGGACTGTTGCAACATGTCTCTTGTACGACAGTGATGTATAAGTTTTCAGAACTTTTGTTTGAAAAATCTTATCAAAATCGATATACCGATAGTTTACGTACACAAATCTGATAGGAACTTTTTTTAAAAGCAAACTTAGTTCAATTTAGAAACAAAATAAATATAAAAATAATTCTATCAAATAATGTAATGATTTAAATATATGTAAATATTGAGCCATTATTATTTTATTAAATATAACTTTATTGCAAATAAATGTTTTTATTAAAATTTTACAAAATTTGCATGCTCGACTTAAAAATTCAATGCTTTTATTAAAAGCAGAAATCTAGTAAAATAAAAGCGATAATACAAGAAATGTCATCCTATAATACCAGGTTTAAAAACTTTACTGATTGACATATACTTTATATATTAATTATTAATCAAGGTAAATTATTTTCAAGCGAATATTAAAAGGTATTACTCGCATCCATGTATATTTAAAAATATAAAGAGAGAAAATTTTATGACGTCGCATCCCATAATTGATAACTGATTTCGATGGGGTACGGGGAACGCGTATAATTTATCGTTCTACGCCTTGTCGAAGAACTTGGCAGCGTTTCAGGTCGTTGGAAAGTTGACCGAGGCCGCACAGATGTATCGACATTTACTGGCCGGCTGCAATCCCGCTGATAAATTGCACGTTATTATTTTCGCGCAAGCTGCACGCGTGCTCGCCGATTTAATGACGCACGTTCGTATAAATATTAATAGCTATTTACTAGCAAACACACAGGCATCGTTGCTCAGATTTAGAATTGACAATTTAAATTATTTATGCGAGTTTTTCTATATTAAAGCTCTATAAAACAGTAATATTAATTGAACTGTTGATTCCTATTTTATTTACTTTCTCCTATTTATATTCAGCTTAGATAGAAAAATCTATTTTAGTTTATCTACCTATTCTAATGATCATAATTAAACTTGAAAATCAAAGATACAAAAAGCGATGATGCGTAACGAACCAAAATTGGAACTCGCGACGACGATACGTTCAATGATACAATTTGCAATTGCAAAATTATCGGTTCTGCATTAGACCACATGAGTAATGATAAACAAGGCAGAAATAATTTAATCAGGATTGTGGTGCGGCGCGGCGCGGCGGTGTGTCGATGTGGAATCGCACAACGTGCCGGCAGATATTTCGGTGACTGGCGAGCTATTCAAACGGACTTCCGCGGTTCGGGAAAGGGCGGAGGGAGGGAGGAAGGCAACTTGAAAACACGTATCGCGCAGAGTTGCTTGCCTATCGCGGCTAATTACGCGTAATGCGCCCACCGGCCGCTTTGTTGTTACACACCGCGAAACTCGTTACTGAAATTTCACGAGTTCCGCGCGCGAGTTATTACGATCGTGCGTTGTACGCGCTATCTCGCGCTTTAATCTCCGCGCCGACATTATCCTTCTCGTGTTGTTCCGGTGGGAAGTCTTCCTCAGGGAAGTCGAAGTTGAAATGCGAAAAGGGTAAGAGAGAGAGAGAGAGAGAGAGAGAGAGAGAGAGAGAGAGAGAGAGAGAAAGAGGGAGGGAGATATTACCCCCCCCGTCCCCACTTGCATGTGCGCCCCTATTATATATAACTATTCTCAGACTTTGGGAGTAATGCATATTCCACGTATACATATATATGGTAGCTTTCTCGTAATTCTCTCTCTCTCACTTCCACAATTTAACTCGCGAATATTGCGGTATATCACGCAGTAACGAAGTCCTTTGATAAGTCCCACGGAGATTATAGGAACTTACATTCCTGTACAACATCGCATTGGCCGCAGCGGGCGGCTTTAATCTTGCGTATGTTTTCAACAATTCATTTCATATAGTGTGGCTTTCGCTCGCACAAGGAAGTCGGAACAGACTTGATGCGGAAAATCTATTTTTTTGTCAATCTAAATTAATTACAAGTCCAATTCGGATCGTCGACCGGAAAGATTTCTCCATTTGTGGTGAACCTCACGATTGCTATTTATTCGAAAGATATACGCAATGAGCCTGATGGCAAAAGTGGCCCGGGATTGAAAGGGTTAATCGAGGCTTTTGCGGGCACTCCGAGCCGCAAACATTTGCTCTGAATCCGCTGCGTACGCCCGCCGCGATTTACTTCCGATGACCGCGGTAGCACTTCCGATAGCTGCGGTATCGCTTCCGATAAGTTCGTATTATCCTAGCGGGAATCGAAGTCAGGGAGAAAACGGGTGCGCGTAGGAAGATATTATCCGTGTATAACAGTTCGCGCGATCTCTCTTACCGTCGAGCAGCCACTTGACGTGCATATCTCAGGAGCTCGCGTGCCACGACGCGACGTGCAAATGTACGGAACGTGCATGCAGTGGAAGAAGAGAGGGAGAGAGAGAGAGAGAGAGAGTACTTCAGTGAGTAACCTGACAGGGATTTGCATGGGACAATATCTCGTCTGATTTATCCCCAAGAGGCTAGGGGTGGAAAAGGGCAGACGAGTCCGAAGGATTTATTTCTTCGGCGTTTTATACGCCGCACCATGCGACACGGAGAAATAAAGGAGGGACGATGACCCTCCTTCTTCTTTTGCGAGAACATCCGGTTTATTGCCGGCTGTATGCAGCACGCGCGATTCCGAGCGTTGCGCACCGAGCGGATCGGAGCGTATCGACGCGGCGCGGCGCGCAGACACAGTGCGCGCACGCGCGCGCATTTATAGCCTTTACCGTTTAGTTTATCGGTAGAACACTTTTCCCGGCCTCTACTTGAGCCCCCGTGGGATTTACGGCCCGACCCGTAAAGTCCGACTCCACTTACTTTCACGTCCCGCGTCCCACCCGTCCGTGACTTCAACATCGCGCCGCGCAATCCTGGGTCGTGACTTCGCTCGTCGTGTTCGTCCGTCAGCAGATAGTGTCGTCTACCGACATGTAGCTCGTCCATGACTCGCTGGCAATGTAGCTGTTAACGTGTACTCGTTTCACGGCAATCTCGGTGAATTGTCGTAAAAATACTCGCCCCCATCGTCCCTTATAGTCGCTCGTTTCTAAAATGTAACTCTGCCCATCGCAACGGTTTAAATGACATTATCTGAAAAGCCATTTTCGACCCGATACAACAAGACTATTGTCTGTGTTACTTGTAAAGGTTGTGTATTCAATGGACAATGTAACCCCCAACAAAAGATTGCTGTCAAAGCGGGTTCCGACCGCTATTTCTGAACTTTCGTACATACGCACATGCACGATTTTGCGAATGAGTCCGAGGTCAATGCGATAACCATCAGAGGACGAGGAGGACAGTCGAATTGGGTGACCGGGCTTTCAGGACACTGTAATTTTTGTTCTCGCTCCATTACACTCGGACCCGAAGAAAAGTAATGGTGATGATCTTGACAATTTGGAGCGTAGGGAGTTGATAAACGCAATATATTCTTCAGATATTCAGCTAACGTCCCTTATTAAAATCCCTAATAAATTGCTTGCAGGATTAATTGATTTTCATGATGAAATATGACATGTCTCGTAAATGCCGATAAAATAATTTACTTATTTGCGTGATAATAAAGTTCGATCATCTTTCGATGTCTTTCAATGATACCGACATCGTTTCTATTAGTTCTTAAACAAAGCCACAGACCTAATCTCGATAACTCCGCATACATACGTGAGAGGGTAGAAGGGAACGGTTAGGGAAGTTAGTTGGAGACTTCATAGTTTGTCGTTAGATATGAATATATATATATATATATATATATATATATATATATATATATATGTATACATATATATATATATGCTCAGTTGACGAGAGTTTCATTCCGGTAAGTTCGAGCGGGTTTCCCTGCAGTAATTACTTGTAAATCTCTTACGAATAACGGCAAACGTGAGATTAATTTCGCCTACGAGGACGTGTAATAATTGGTGTTCTTACAACTGCAGAAAGTATGCAATTAATATCGTCAAATTGTTTTAAATTGTTAAAGTTAAATCTGTATAACGCGAATATCGTTATCAAACGAGCTTTGAAACGTTGAATATGAAAATTTCATTCCTTTAAGGTCTCGATATGATGTGTGTTGTATGTGTAATTTATAAATACATCTGTCTCTCAAAAATATTCAAGAATTCAAAAATATTCAAAAATATTCCTAAAATAAATCAGAAACAAATCGGTATGTTGCAATCGAGCGAGTTAAAAGAAAATCAATGGCGCGCACTCGAGCGATTTAATTTTTCTTCTCGAGATTCTGCTACTTTCTCCTATTTGTGTCCGAACTGCAGAAACTTTTATCTTATTTTGCTAATTCTAGGAACATCCGAATTAAACGTCTAAACTTTTTCACCGTGTACGCATACAAATATATATGCCAAGCTATTTTGTGCGAACGCGCGTTATTTATACAAACGCGATTGAAACGAAATTGTTTCTCTTTAACATCCCTTCAAGCAGACTACAACTTCCTTTATAGTAATACTTGAAACGTTTCATCGGAAACTTGATTAAAACTGATACAAAGTTGTTGAGATTAATTAATTGATTTTATGCTTTCGCGTTTCTGACAAAGTCTACGAAAAGCTTCATCAAATTTAATGTCGCATTTAATTATAATGTATTCTATTTTTTCGTATCTCTCACTCATTATATACATGTATAATAAGAATAAATTACAATAAATTATAAATTATACTGGTTATGAATTGTAATGGCTATAAAGCAATTGTGACGGCAAAGAATCTACTAGTCTTTTCACGTTTGTATTCAAAGCATTTGATTCCAGGAAAGATACAATTTGCCGAAAATCCATGCGGCAAGCGAACAATATGAAGTCTTTTTGTAGTGACACGTTGACACGGGTAGATATCGCTTTGTATTTGAATGTATCTCTCTCGGGCAATTTTAACGTATACAGCGCATTTTTATCCGCACTGACATATTTACATGCGTTTGAAATTTTATTTGAAATGTCGGCGTCGAAACCATCCAAAAAGACTATCTCGTGAAAGGCCAATAATTTTGCCGATATTATAGCGAGAAAGATATACGGAGACATATGGCGACATTTTGGCGATAATATTGAAGATTTTCGGTGATGTACGATTTCATGCACGACTCACCCACCATTGAGCACGTGGACAAGGACGCTGGCTGACTCGGCTGTGGATGGTGCACAAGTGTAATTGCCGGAATCGGCTGGCAGCGCTCTACTGATCAGAAGACGTGACGTTCGCGTTTGCTTCTCCGTCACGACGCTAATGCCCCCGCGTTGGCTGTAGTTTATCACGTTATCGCCTTTGTACCTGAGAAATTATCCAGAATAATCCGGAAAGCATTAGTAAGCATCGAATGTAAAGTAAAATCCACTTTAAAAAGAGCTTCCATGTATCTTCATTAAATTATTGGATAAGGTATACGATATAAATTGTGTGTATAAATGTATTTATATATGAATGTAGAAACACAAGAGGATTTCCGGAATCAGCGCGAACGTAAGATCTATGGATTCTAAAGACCACCGTCTCCAAGGAGTAACTTCGGCGGAGATTCACTTCATCGGAGATTCGTTTTTACGACGCTCGCGTTGAAATTTTTCGATAAAACAGATTCTATCGAATGGAGGTCATTCTAGATTTGGATTTCACGAAACTCGGCTGTGTCGAAATACACGTGGAACAAATTCAATCCGTGCTATCGTCAAGGGAGAACGCTCAAACTTACCAATAGATGAAGGATGGTGGTTCCGGCGTTTGCAGCACGATGCAGGTCAGATTGATGTCGCTCCCGCTTTTGATGTAGAGCTCCGAATTGCCGTTGATCTTTGCCTTCGAGACTGCACACGGGGACAGAACAAAGTTAAAGTGGTTTTTGGGCTGTGGAGCGCATGGATAGTAAAGTAAAGCCCAGGCCAAGAAGTATGATCGCAATTTCGTTTAAACCGCTGTAAAGCTGCAATTAACTCACGTCGAACCGCTCGAAACCGGCCACTTAAAAATTCACTTAAGAAACAAACGGCTTCGGAAACTGTTATTGAAGCACAGCGAGGGAACTTGTAATCGCTTTAAAACACAATTTCCAGATTCTCATTCTTTTACATTGATCTTTTCTTTTTACTTCTATTAAAAAGAATTGTGATCTAAATTTAGCATCTTTTCACTGTAAAATTAATTATTGCTTCTAAATATTTATCCCATCATAATTTCGATTATAATTTATTTTCATAGCTTTTTATTTTCTTTTAACGCTTCAGAGAATTTAATCAAAGTCCAATAAATTTACTTAGAGCTGGCGATTGAATCTTATCGTATAAAAGAAGAGATACGCGCACGTACCTACTACGCTCAAGTTGAAAGCTTGACTAATTTTCGGCTCTGTCGAGACCTGACATTCGTAGATTCCACTGTCTCGCACTTGCGGCGAACTGATTTTCAGGGTCCACTCGTCGCTACCATCGCTGTGCAACGATTGGAAACGCTGGTCGTTTGTGTACGTTAGGATGCCGACAGTGAGGATATGTAAATCCCGCTGCCTGATCCACGAGACCTGCGCAATCAAGAGATACCTGCTGTTATAGCAAGATACACCAAACTGAACATTCAACCGAGGAGTCCGATGTTGTGTCGCGCAACGTCCATGTCACGGTGCCTCAACGTGCATTTTACACGCTTTCATAAATGTTAGCGTAAAATAAAGTGGGAAACGTTGTTAAACTATATTCCACAAACAGAAGATACCAAGATTTGGAGAGATTGAAATACTGACGTCGAAATTCTTTATTTAATTATCGGTCTTTCGGATGATGATATTGCGTATGCAACGGCGTAAAAAAGAAAAAAATCTTCGATCGACAGCCGACTGTCGCGCGACAATCTGTCACCGGTGCGAAATCAAGGCTCAGGTGAAGCGCAATCGCGACGGTCGTGCTGATTCTACGATCGCAAATATAAACGTCGAGATGCATGTGCGTGCGCGCGTTATTGAAGGCCGATGGCGTGGCTGTGAATGGCGGAAGCAGGGAGCTAAAGGGAGATCCGCAGAGGGGTGAAGAGGTAGGGCGCGAGAGAAATTTGATTTATCGGCGATTACGATCGGTGATTGGACTCTGACGGGTTCCTGTGCGTCATGCGGTGATGCATGAGCAACGGCCGATAACGCGTAATGTCACCGTTCACCCGGGTGACCTATGCGCCTACCCGCGAAATTACTTTGCATTAGGACCGCGAGTGATGAATACCGGGTTAAACAGCGGCTCGAGCGGCTCGCTAATTCACTAAACCGCCTGAAAAATTGAGGCTGCAACTATGTGTTTAGTATGTACAATAATCCACCTTTTACAGCGTTTACGAGTACACCACTTTGTCACTGCATGTGACCAAACAATGACGGGACGTGAATTAAACGAGCAACGGTACATAAAAATGGTTTATTAAAAAAAAAGTGTAAAAGAAAATTTGGAAAGGAATATAATTTTCCTCGTAAAAATATATTTTTTTTATACTCTCTTTTATACTCTCTAATATAACATCAAAGAGATCCCACACAAAGAGTTAATAATTTTCTACAGAACAATTAGATTGTGTAACCATTTAACAAATGTCAGTTAAATATAAACTTTTTGATTCTTTTTCCCTGAAAATAATGTTTCATAATGGTCATAGTTGAAAATATTTCGATGTTAACAAGATCACGTGTTAATATACCTTTGTAATTTTCTAAATTTGCGCAAGAAAATATATGCACGTTGAACCGTGAAGAGTTATACTTGCCCTGCAAGTTCGCAGGCGGAAATAAGAAAAAAAGAAGGCGAAAAAGCGTTACAAAAGCCTTGGCGCGCGAAGATGTGAACTAGGTTACTGTAAAAGTGCGAGGCGATGTCGCGTGGGTAAATGAGGAATGAACTCGTATACGAATTGCAGGTCGCGCAAGTGCATTAGCCAAGAGAGCGGCGAAGTTTGTCGAGGAACGATCGCGGATTAATGCCTCGCCGACACTGTAACTACGAATTTATTTGACTTCGAATTGCGTGATTCCGATCGTGAGGATTTTCACGCGCCCGCACGTACGTTTAATTTATCAATGCCAGCGGGGAGCTCGCGCGAAAGAACGCGATAGAATGTGAAAAATACATTTCGAGCAAAATAATACCATAATTGAAAATTTTGCAATAATCGAACGAGTGATTTAATTTTAGAACGACAAATTTGTTGCGTTTTCGCTCTATTGAATCCCCTCATAATGGCGTAATTTAATCGCGAGAACTTGTTGACGTATAATCGAACGTTAAAACGTCCACCGAGCTTTGCATAATTTACATAATAAGAAGATTAATCGGTTAATTAATTTTTTTTTTCTAAAAATATAGGCGCGACACCGACAGTGCAGCAAGATTATTGATTACCGAGGATTCGAGTAAAATAATTCTGTAACATTTTCTGCATTTTGTATTCTCGAGTTGTACGTTCTATTTTTAATCTTGCCGATGGTAAGTTTGTTAAAACCGTGCTTGGTTGGATTACTGAAGAAGCGAACAATATTGACGTGTATAATACTATCGTTGTATCGATGGTACATTGGCTAAGGCAAATCCTTGAATAATTTTCGCGAAAGAGCAGCAATATTCGCTTTCGTGATAAAAATAAGAAAAAGCGAAAAAGAATGGAGACTAATTCGACAGAAGATTTAAAATGAGATGTAAAAATACTACGAAGCGACTCGACGGTGATAAATCTTAAAACGACACGAAGTATAAATATCTCATAAAACGAGAATAATCTTTGCAATCAAAATCGTACTGCGACGTTTAACGGGTTCGCGATCCTAATCTATATTCGCGAAATACAACGTTCCCAAACTCGGGCGCTGTTATTACAACGACGGGCTCTTGATAAGGAAACTTGGAACTTACCGCACGATCGCCAAGATTGCGCACCCTGCAGTGCAGGTAAGCGGATTGCCCGACGGTGGTTGTGGTCTCTCTCTTTGTCGTGTTGTCGAAGTAAGGCTGACTAAAGGGTTGCTCCCAGTAAGAGGACGGATGGTGCTCCACTACAGATCTTCCGTTCTTCGCCGCGCATTCTGCCAAAAACAATAAGGCTCGTTAATGAAGGTTTATTTATCGACACACTTTAATGAAATTTTGACGCCGAGAGTATTGGATTTTAAACAAATCCCATAAAAGCCTTGAATAACTAAATTTTTCAAGAGCCAAAGATAGCGAAATCTCCGACAATGGCGTAATTAGTTAAATTAATCGATATCCACGGTAACATCGAATCGAATTAAAGTAAAAAGAGAATTCATGTAATATTCAAGCGTTCAGTCAGCGCAAATTAGAAATCATCAAAATGCGTAATTGAGAACAGATAGCTTAATGACATATCGATAATTGCTGGGAACTCGTGCAAATCGGATTGCGGCGCGACAATGCGATAAATTATGCGTTAACTGACGAGACGGAATGTACAAAACGGAATTTCAAGCTGATCGAAACACGTAGTGTGATTAACTCTACGTATAAAATCTCGGTCACGTCGCGCTTTCATAAGAAAATTCTTCCCGCTCGATGATTCCCATTACCGGCGAGTTTCTGCCGAGCTTATCCGGTTGAGTTTGAAGCAACCTGAACTCTCTTGGTACGAATACAGAAATTCAAATTCGAAACCGTTCGAGACGTCGTTCGCCGCGGACGAATGAACTCTGCTAGAACATCCTTCGGGATTTCCACCTCGAAAATTCCTGGCGCATTACAGGAAAGTACTCACGAGGTCCCTACTGGAACGAAAATCTATGCCTAGGAATTGCGTGATTTACAGGCAGAGTGATCAAAGTCCGTTCGTTAAATAAAGTTACGCGCGTAATACGACACTTGTTTCCTTGGTGCCTTCTATAATGTGAATTTTATTACTCTTTATATTTATATATTAAACTCTTTATATATTTACTTTTACTTTAAAGCGCGAGAGATCACGATTTTACAGAGGTCTCACTCTCTGCCTTTTTTTTTTATAAAAATTTGTTAAACAAGTTACATTTAAAACTGTGATATAAATCCGGTTATCAAACAAATAATTTATCGACAATGGAAACACTAGTCTGAAAAGATGATAAAAATAAAAGATATAAATTGAAAGAGATAACAATAAAATAAAACTACTATTGGCGTACCAAGATTGTCGTCTCATTAAAGATATTTAATAGACTTTGAGAAAGAGTTTTCCAGCATCCTAGCGCAGCTGTTTTTCAAAGTAACGATCTGCCGGTGTAAAATTCATGCAACAATCCCTCATCAATTTTTTCAGCTTGCGTCCTCATCTTTCTCCGACCGCTCGCCTCACTGATTACTTTATTCCGAGAAAACGATACTCTTGGTGGCTACGTAAAACCTCCCGAGAAAGCCTTTACGTGCATTATAAGACGAGGGCAGAGTGAGGGAATTTATGGAAGGATACTTCCAAAGAATCTTTATTCTCATGTTGATACTTCATAAATGCAATACCCTGCGATCGCATAATTCCCGCGGAAATTTCAATCGATAATCAAATTTTTGTCTTTCAATATATTACGTAATGTATTTAAATAAAGTAAAAATAAAACTTTGCACGTATGCCAAATATGAATAGCAATATCCACATTTTTTTATACATTCTGTTATAAAAAAAATTTTTTTCTTTCATTTGTTAATAAAACGATCAGTCTATGTATGTATGTTCCGCGTGAACAATCGGTTGATACATTATTGAAATTAACAATCGCGAAATTCTTCGGCTTCAAAGCGAAATCCGTTCGGAAATTCCTGACCACAGGGCCGAATCGTCGATATTCTGCTCGCTCGAAATACCGCGCGAAGTTCCACAATGCAGCACAAAAAGCAGCCGATTTCAATCGCCAACTGTTAATCGGGTTTTTCGCGTTGCAGCCGGCACGACGAGCGTGGGTGGCAAAAAAGGCTTAAAAACTGCAGGACGGGTCAGCGCGAGCTCGAAAGGGATGAGTTTGTTAACCCCGGCTGTGCTCTTCCTTCTACACTGAAAGTTCGAGGCGAAAGAACTCCGACGGGGCGAGAAGCTTCAGGTGTTTGCTAATGGCCCGCGGCGCTGAAACCAATCATTCGTTGAAGGAGCCGCCTTTCTCCACTTCCCCGTTTGTTCAAACGTGACGTATTTTTTATCAGTCTCGTCAACGTTCGGCTTTCATTTTTATATTTTCATAACGCGAATCTCGAAAGAAATTCGATGACGAACGTCCAGATATTTTCGCATATGCCAAACATTGACCTGCTTTTATTAACGTATCCTACATTTCAAGAAAAGATATGTGACGTAAAGAAAAATTTAAAATGGTAATTTTAAACGTGGAACTAGAGTCTCGGCTTATATTTAGTAAGCTAAATGACATCCTAAGTTGTGATCGTTAAATTGGAGCAGAAGAGGGTCTCGCGAAGTGTATACAATTATAAAATAAATTAAAAATTTAGATAAACAATTTTCGCTGCAGTTTTAATATACGCTTCATCTACAGTATAATTAAATCGTAAAAATTAAGTTTCTCGGAAGGTTTCTCTTTGATTTTCACCAAGATGAAACTCCCCTCCAAGGAAAGGTGGCAACTAGTCTCGAGCCGTGACCGAAATGCAAAAACTTGGGATATCCCAAAGTCATATCTTAACTATTTTCTCGTTTACGCCGTACCCAATAAAACTAACGCAGCGAGTTCTCGACGAAGAGAAGAAACTTACGATGGAATACAATGTATAAAGAGCTCTCGATTCTCTTAATGATTCGCAATGAATCGTAATCATTTCTCAAAGATGCTCAATGTATAATGATATTGCAGAGACAAAAATTAAGTTCTACTAAAAATCAAATCTTACATTTACAGAAAAACATTATAGATAAAGAAGTGAGAGAGAGAGAGAGAGAGAGAGAGAGAGAGAGAAGAGAAGAGAGAAAAAGCGAAGTAGATTCGTTTGTTTAGTTCTTCAAGACAAACGCGACACTCGCTCAAATGTATTTGTTAGCTACGAGTGCAATCCGTTTGAAGAGATTACGAGACGAAGAACGCGGAGAATGTCGTCGAGGCGTCCGCTTTTCGCGAAAGTAACGCAACACTCCTCGTTGAAATCCAAGTAGCTTATGTTCTCGGCCTCTCAGCTTGTTCAGTCGCGTGGAGAACTCGAACGGAGCGATGTGTCTTCGGATTCAGGACGTGTCTCGTCGAGAGAGAGAGAGAGAGAGAGAGAGAGAGAGCGAGAGAGAGAGGGAGGGAGGGGGGGAAGAAACACACACACACACACACACACACACACACACACATGAAAATTTTCCCACAAAATCCGGAAAAAATTGAGAGAAAAGTTTCTATTTAAGAACGTGGAAAACGTTTCACTCTGTTCGTACTCACGTTTTTCTAAATTGCGTGAGTTTCGTTGCCATTTGTTGGATGGATCATTTCTTGATCGAATACTACTTTGAATATAACATACAGTTAAATATATATAACAATGAATATAGTTGTCTTGAAAAAGAAGTGATTATTTCATGGCAGAGCAATAATTATTGTTAACGGTTTTTTCCCAAAAAATCCATCAGATGTATATTAAACTCATTATTCGCGAGTTTATAAAAATCGTTTTGTTTCGTGATATTAATCGCAACAAGTTATTTAATAATATCGCGGTTGCGGAAAACCGCCGTCGTTTGAAAGATATCAATTAACTTTTCCAATATAATGGCATATCTATCGGATAAATTGAATACCAATTGTCATCGGTATTATCGGGAAACACTTTCAGGAGATTGAGAGCGTAAATTTTGGCTTTAAAACAATGTATGTGTAACAATACAATTTTTTGCAGAGGCGAAAACGCGAACATAAAAGAATTAAAAGTAAAATGGTAAGTCATTCAAAAATCGCCAGGTCATTAAATAACATCATAGAAAAGTAAAGATTTAAAAATACACGAAAGAAAGATTACGTGCAATAAGTCCAGATAATTATAAAAACATTTGTTTCGCGGTTAATTATAATATAAGAGGTTATTGGATGTATAAAATATTTTTTAGGTATAGGAAGATTAATTCAACTCACAAAAGACGTGAATTATGCATAGAACTTCAACGGATGCATTTCGCGGTGACGCTCCGAAAGTGTCGAAGTACTCGCGTAAGTATTACGTGTAACATGAAACCTCTCGCTAAAATCTAAGTGGCTTATGTCTGCCCTGTGTTGTCTCGTTTCCTGAACAACGCTACTCCCAAACGTGTGAAAGCATCTTCGATCCATCGAGAGGCGCAGGCACGTCCTCTTTTCTCCGTTTTTTTTTTCCTTTTATCGCATCGAGTCACTGTATCGGAAAGTTACATCGAATTAGATCGCGGTGCATCTTTCCTCAAATGGAAGGTATTAAATATTAGGTCACAAACAATTACTCTTGAAGCACAGTGTTGCAATCGATATCAGCGAGAAATGGTTAGATGAATACATGCTATAAACTATAGAAGATTTATTTATTAAAAGACACTTTGTGCTAATTTCTTTATAAAAATAAATCAACTTTATATAATTAAATATTTCTAGAGAACTTTAATGGAAAAATTTATCTTGATTTACAGATAATTATAAAGATATGTAAACCAGGACGCGAGTTTATCAAGCGACGCGACTTTATCAAGTGACTCCAAAAATACATACACATATTCTTAACACAAATGAAAAAGTGCACTTGTAACTGCAATCGCTGAGAGCGAAAGAATTAAAGATAGAATTACAGAGCGACATTTTTAGAGAATAAAATCCGCGAAGGAATGGAAGTAATTAAAAATGTCAACACGAAATGGTATCATCGCGAGACAGAGGCGGTTTTAAGCGCTTCATTAACAAGGATGAATGAGGAGAACGAGAAATCTCCCAGTAAAACCGTAAAACAAAGCACAGGCCTTTACTTATACTATTTTGTAAACTCGCGAACGCTGCGGTCGGACGAGTTTTGCGGGAGTTTCACGGTTCGACGAGTTGAGAAGCAATAGGGGCCGTTTTAAAAGGAGAGTACGAGCGTAAAGTGGAATGGGAGAGGTAGATTAATTCTTTCGTTTAAGCAACGCCCGCAAATGTTTGCGGTTCCTGAATTCTTAATGCGTTTCAAACTAATTGCCAATATACATAGATGTCTGAAAAGAATTTATATATTTTTTTTCTTGAACAATTATTAGAGTGCCTATAATCTTTTTCTATGATTATCGTTAACAAGGCAAAATATATTTTAATCATTAAATATTACAAAAACAGAGTTTTTTTTAATATCTCTGATATAAAATATAAGTTAAATTAGTTTGCACATAAATCATATAAAAAATAATTTATGTAAATTTATACATGAATTAATTTTATATTGTACATCAGTATTTTGCCTCGATTGGCAAAAGGTTCATAAGAAACTTGCTTTGTAATATGATTGATAAAAAACATCGGCGCATACGCAGAAAATATTGCACGGAGACATATCCCGATCGCGTTCGTGATGTACGCTGTCATAAATTTTAGAAGAGGGGAGGGGGGATAGGTCGCTGCCCTGTCCACCCTCCTTGCACTCTCCCGTATCCGTCGCATGTCCGCGCATCTATCAACGATTTAAAGGTCGTTACTAACCGTAAGCGAACCATGACCTATTACGATGCAGATTTGGGCTCGCTGCGGCTAAAGTGACTGGAATCCACTCGGGGAAATTTTGCGGGGGCACGCGTCGGCAATTTTAAACGCACATGTATGCCTCATTAGAAGCACGTGTCGATCATCGCGCTGCATGTTACATTCGTATTAAATTCTCGTACGAACGCTAATCGATCAACACGCAACTATATCGTGTGTGACAAGTTTCTTCAATGGATTAATGGAAGATGGAAATAATATAATAGATAATAAGTGTGTCAATCGTATGCGAGAAGGAGAGAAATCTAACGTCCATTCGTTAAACAGAGCGAGATGTTTGGTCCTCTATTCAATGCGCATTAACTCGACAACATCGAACGAGAATAGAGTCAGAGTCGTCCCATGAATCGAGAAGGAGATATTACGAGTAAGATGTTTCGACATTGCATCCATTCAAGGAGTATTAACTCGATATCACGGAACAAGAACAGCCAATGTCATCGTACGACTCGAGAGCGATGAGAGAGGAATATTAGGAGCACAAGATGTTCCGCCGGTCGCGCCCATTTATCGAGTATTAGCTAAATGCCCCGTGACTTCGCAGCACGAAGGGATGAAAATGTTAGGCGTGAGATGTTTCGCTTTCATTCATGGGATATTAACCTGATTCTCCGGTACGAAAACGAGCTGTGCTCGTAACATGCTGAAAGAGAGACACAGATAATGTAAAACAGTCTTTAGAAGAACACAAACGGAACTTTCAACATACAACGTAACTTTATGAGCATTGACACTTCTAATAGACATTTATCAAAGGAAAACTTATTCAACGAATTTACGTAATAAATCCTCGTACAAATGTATCTATTCGCCATGGTCCGCCGTAGGACGTTTTGCGCGATCAACTTCAAGCGCTTACGTCGTCGTTCTCTCCACGACCTCGAAGATAAAGTACCAAAGGGAAGTTAAGCTCCTTATCGTGCGGACCAGAAACGCCGGTCGCGGCTGGACCGACCTCCGGTCCGGTGAATCCGGGATTCTTTTCCAGACCGACGATTTCGCGAATGGATTCGGCCGTATTCATCTCCATTGCGACAGCGGTCGTTTCGACGGGCGCGAGACCCGGAACGGGATAGTGTCGCTCGCAAACAGAGACGGAGGAGGTTGCTTTTAAGTAAGTGGAATGCTCGCGGATGCCTAAACTTCCGGGCGTTTGTCGAATAGAAACGTCCGCCGAAACTTTTCCAATTTCTTGCGTCAAAGGGAATATCCGATAAACACGGCCGCTCCGCCGTAATTAAAAGTACGCAAAGCCGCGGGGTCGCGCGTACTTCGAAGGCGAGCCGTGCGAAACCGCGGATCTACTTAATCCAGCAGATCGACAGAGACGCCGCAGCGCGGTTCCTTCGAGTTACAAGACGAATCCCTTGTCGCTATACGATTGAACAACTTTCACGCGAACTGTGTCGATAGAAAGCTATCGAGAAGGATGCGAAATGCTGAATTGTTAGAAATGAAAATTTCTAATATCTAAATTGAATCTGCATCCAATTATTTCATTGAATTAATATATCATTACATTGAAATGCAACTTAAATTATCATATAAAATCTATGTAAAAATGATCAAAATCATATAATTCAATTTAATAGAGTGTTATATGTAACGATCATTGATAATCTCGTGTTATTAAGAAATTACGATACCATATCAAAGTCCCGGTAAAATTAACGCATCGTGATAATGTAGGCACAATGAAGGAATGATGCACGCAGTGCGCTCATCTCTGTAATGTGTTACATACAAAATATATAATCGCAGACAATCGGATGAAGATAGTAAATGATGCACGAATATTGTTTACTGATTTAATAGCGAGTTTTGTAGGTTGATCGATGCGCGGATTAAATCGAATATGCGGATTTGATCCAAAGTACGATTTGATATATATATATTCATTGTAAGCGATCGAGTGCTATTCATTATTTCCGCCATGTATATGTATTTATTTTATTATGTTAGAGTTCTCAGATTGAAACGATCATTACATGTTACGTGCTAGCGTAAAACTAGTATTGTAACGCATATTCTGTAAATTCGTTTTATTTTATTACATGTATCGACAGCGTGAGTTTTTATTGTCTAACCAAATTCAAAACTGTATTTTTGGAATTTCCTGAGATTGTTGATTGAATACCACTATTAAATAAAATATACTAGGCTTTGGATTAAAATTTCGCCAAGGTAAAATCAATTTTGATATAAAATGCACGTTTATTCAAGCGCACGTTCGCGGAATGTAATCGAATCGATAATATTATCGAGATAAATTCACGATCGATCCGCTCACAATAGAACCGATCGGCTGAAGATCGGTTGGCGACTCTCTCGAAGTTTTATCAGGGCCGGACAGCGGTGAGAGCACCGGTTCAGCGTATACGTCGAAATAATAATAATGGTACGTGCAGAATTTATTACATTTTTCGGTTGCACAACAATGTCGAGGGCAGGTATAATAGTTCTTATCCATATTGACGCGTGCGAACTTATGCAGAGAGTTCGGCGTTCGTGTTCGTGGTAACTTTCAGTTCGGATCTTCGACAATGGCTAACGTCAAAAATATTGCTTTCAATAACGCGATAAAGGATAGAGGACATTTCCCGGCTGACCGGCCCTCTCCCCCCCTTCGATCGGAAGGAACTCTAATAAACGAGCTTTCGCATCTGTGAGAGTTACAATACCATTCGCCTAACATAAACGCGAACTTGTGTGCGTGTATGTGTGTGTGTATGTGTGCGTGTGTATGCGTGCGTATGTGTGCGTGCTCCTTTGCCTTGCAAATTTCGCGAATTTGGCCGTGCGTCCTCGTTACATGAGTCGTACGTCAACGAGCTCGCATTAGAGTCGCCGAAAACGATATCGTCACGTTCGGAATTATATTATTGCGAACAGAGGATCGTTTTTTCGCGTGGCCCTGCCTTTAGCCCGCGATTGGAAAAAAATTCAAAGTCATGCATAAACGCACGCGACGAATGTTCTAGTAAGCTATCAGCAATTCAATCCACCGTCCAGAGAAATCTAAATCCCCTCAGGAAAGAAAAATTATTTTTCTCGAAAAAAGAAAATTTGTAATAAATCAGACGGTTCTATAGAAACATTCTATTTCACATTATAATTAATGAGAGATGTAATTTAAAACATGATAGAAAATGTGTTTATGAAAAATGTTTCATAAAACAGGAAATATTTTATTCTCTTTTTTTTTAGAAAAAGGAACAGGAGAGAATGGCTATTTTCTCGCGCTAATTTCGTCTCGTGAAGACCGATGTACACGTATGTGACGCCTCAATAGTCGTCGGTCATTGAAATTTTTGTCAACCGAGCAATGCAAATTCCAAAGTATCGAATCCTACAGAGCGTTGCATGTCGCGTGTCATTAGTCGCGCCGAACACGAGAGTTTCTCGTTACCGAATCAGTGGGCTCTAATCTTCGTAACGCGAAAAAACGCGTGTCTTTGATGATCGAACACCGGACGGCGCGTTGTCACTGCGTGGCATATGGGTTTTTACATGAACTGCCAGATAAGCCTATCGATCTAGGACGCGTCGCTCGACTCGATCACGATCAGACTAACAGCGAAGCTTTTATCGAAAACCTGAAAAACCTTCATTAATTCTGGGTACGTTTTTTTTTTGCACGCAAAACTTGATTGTTCGCACGATGATCGCAAAGCAGCAATGTAAATAACATATATAACATATATTTCATATTGTGTAATTCAGCGTAATTGTGTTTGCAATAATAATTATCTCCGTTGTACGAGTGCATAGGGTCGAAATTAAAAATTCCAGGCCACTTCTCAAAAAGTCCGGACTTACTACAATAAAATGTAATTCAACCGCAAAATCACGTTCCGTAATTATAACAGGATTTTACACAACATATCGGTTATTAATTAAACATCCAATAAATGATTGGAAAGAATTGGAATCCACGTCAACGCGAAATGAGAAATGTGCAGCCGCATTTAGCAGTGCAGCAAAACGCGGCAAGATTACAAGCCATTGTACCGTATTGTAGCAGATATCAAATTAAAGCTCTGCGATAACTTACGAATCCTCCATGTTGGCGCAGCTGCAACTGTAACTTCGCCGTTTCGATTTTACAGTCGCAACTCTTGCGCATCGAGAAGCAAGTTTACGCGCTACTTTTTTAATATAAGTTCTGATTAACTGAACGTCGATTTAATAAACTGCCCGAAACTCTCCATGTTTCACCATCAAACACAAATTGAAGTACATAACATAATTCAAGTAAAAGTGTGAAACAGTACTGACTATGACTACTTGAATGTTACATATATCTCGGATATAATTAATTATGTTGGTCAGTCATCGATTTGGCTATACCGAGTAGCTTTTTTAAATGAATCGAAAGGCGTGGTTGGGAATTGCCGTGGCAAAGTGCCTTGGGTCATGTCTACCGGGGCAGAGCAATTTCGTCGATTCGTGGCACGAAGAGAGAGGGTGGAGTGAAAGGCCGGGTGATGGAAAGATACGGGGAAAGAGAGTGAGACGGGGTGCCGCGCGCGAGAACAGAGGCGAACGGGAGATATAGAAACGAGAACTGTCACGGACAAACCTTCGGTCAATTATAAGTTGCTTCAGGACGTGCCTCGCTTACGAAAGGTACCCCAGTATATCCTTAAACCGAGGCGCAGATAAGGCTGTTCGCTGCACGTCGAAACGCAAAAGGTTGCACGAGAGAAGGTGCAGCACGATCACGCAAACGGTCGCAACAATGCAGATTCGACAAGTCTTTGCCTGCGAATCTCTATTTCCATGTTCAAGGTATACAAGGTATACACAAAACAAGGGAGAACAACAGTTCCTATAATTGTAGTCAAGATTACTTATGATGTATTGCATAATAAAACATTTTCATAAATGGTATGGAGTTTACGGTCACGCGTCGTAATCTGATATAACGATGTATAATAATTATATCATTACAAAAAATAATTCTGTATAAAATACGATATATTATATAATAAAATTTTACAGAACAGTAGATACTGTAATAGATACTGTAATAATAACAGTAGATACTAACACTAAGTTAACCGACAATTTTCCGGCAGAAACTGATAACACAAAGAGAAAATGGGAAATTCAGATATTTAATGATGACATTATTGGGTATCACTTTGCGATATGAAAAACATGCTGCTTTTTTGCTTCTCTTCATATGCCATTTTCCGGAAAATTTAAGTAAATAATGTGGGGCTGTGTGCGAATCGTTTGGCCGAACTGCTCTTTTTGGGTTAACGTAAATGCGATTTTATCTAAAAGCTCGATATCGAGCAATACAAAGAAGAAATGGAACAATCTATCGGATCATCAAATAACTGCATGGAGACAGTATCGATTTCATTGGCACTGAGCACCGATTTCTCCACAAACTTCATTGACATCCTACGTTTCTCTTTTTACTTGATATTACTTCGCAACTAAACGACAAACTTAAGATTGTATGGGAAGAGCAAGGAGAGAGCGAATCTTTCTGGAGATCACTATTATCGTATTCTTCTTGCCTTCTAGAAGCTCTAAATAAAGATCTGCATTATATTCAGCATCTTATGAGAATATTTGATCGATGAAAAAGATAGAATTAAAAAACCAGCAAATAATCATTGGATTTATTCTTACTTCTATAATTATATAAAATGAAATACGGTTTTTGTAACTCATATAAAATTATGAAATAAGAAAAAAGTATCTGTCTTTTACTGTAAAGTTGTCTTTAGTATTTAAATGTATATCGCTATTTATATGCTGTAATTAATAATATAAATTTTAATAAAATTATTTCCTCAATATTTTTCTCGAGATGACATTAAGTTGAGCTCGGCAAATAACTTTATTATCCCGATTTTTATCAATAATTACTCTGTGCGAAAGTTTCCAACAACGAATATTGAGTGGTTCCAATTGACTTCGCGGAAATCCGATAATCAAAGTTACGATAAATGGCCTTTCAACCAGACAAGAACTAACTTCCAC
This sequence comes from Tetramorium bicarinatum, assembly GCA_928718305.1. Taxonomy (NCBI): domain Eukaryota; kingdom Metazoa; phylum Arthropoda; class Insecta; order Hymenoptera; family Formicidae; genus Tetramorium; species Tetramorium bicarinatum. The sequence continues at coordinate 7,842,591 of OV788321.1, forward strand.
ATTAAATTCGATCGTAATATGAATTACCGATTATAAAAAGATTTCAATAAATTTCATTGAAAGTTAATTAAACGATATAAAGAAACATTACTACATTACGTTCTCTACATTATGTCAACTGGAACATTCGGCAAGATGTATCTTCAGGAAATCGGGGAAGAATCGATTTCGTCGATATTCTTCGTTTCACTGACTTTAATACCGCTATTTTATATGATTTTCTCGATAACGTATAGAGAACCTGGGATGAACCGAGAGATAATATAGATTCGTATCATTGGACACGGTTGCTTTCTTGGACATCGACAGCCTCCTAAGGGTACCATCGTAAAATGTTTCCTTCGTTATTTCGTTTCGAGCAATTTTTCGTATCAAAAATTGACGATGACTTTTTAGTTTTTGTCACTTGTACAGATAAGATAAATTTTGAATAAAAAATTTTGAAAATTTTTTGAAAAAGTATGTCGTATTTTCTTGTAACAGAATTACGATATATCGCTTAATAATCATGCAAATTTTTAGTACAAAGATAAATGCTGCATTGAAAAAAATATTTTATTATAAAATTATTACGTAGCGTGAAAGAGGTCACATTTTCACACAAAACATACATAAGTATATACATAGAAGATATATTAAAAAATAAAATTTTGAAATGATATAGAAACTAGTATAACATTTGTCATAGGAATTTTTGCATTGCATCTTGTAATCATAAGGAATGGCTTAAAATGATCGGAATGTTAACTGAAACGTTACACGAGATCTACATAACGTCCATCGCGGACGTCGCGGAGCGATGACAAATTTTGCCGGATTATTTTGTTAAAATCCGCGCTTCAGGCTACGCTGTAATTGCCACGGTGTATTACAAGCTCAGTATGACATACCGCGGCAGTTAGTAACATTTTTCCAAGCCGTTGGAAACAAAGCTAGAACAGTTTTGCGAGCGCCCCAGGATTTATTTCTTGTTACTGTTACCACATGGCACAGTTGCCATTTTCGAAGCGCACGTGTCACAAAAATAACCGTTGGCCTTTGAGGCAAAGCCCGTTCGTTTATTCCGGATCGCAGTAATATAAGCAATACGAAAAATAATCTGCATGTAAAAATTTCATTCACACGCCAAAAAAGTGCAATTTTTTTATACCCCTTTCTGATATAATAATTTTAATTAACGGATGTGAGTATCAAGCACACGCTTATATGTTACGTTTTAATATTGCTAAATTTGCATTGATATCCATTTCCAGATCTCGTCTCAGTTACTATACAGTTACAGTTGTATCACAGTGCGATACTTTTTATTTGTAATGTATCTATATAACATTTTTTCGTTAATTTCAAAGTTATTTTTCATCTCTTTCAAAAACATAGAGAAAGATTTAATATGATCATCATGTAGTTGTTAACGCGAGAAGAAATCGTTAGAAAATATCGCCATTGACAGAAACGCTTCGAATGATGCTCATTCGAAGTTAGAATTATGCAAATGATTCAATCACGGGAATCAATGCGAGAATCAAGTAAATTCTTCTCTCGCACGAAAGTTTCGAACTCGCGACGTGAGAATCGATGTTCCGTTAATGTAGCAGAGAAAATTGTATTTTACGACGTTACAGCTATTTCTCTGACTGCTGTTTATCCGACTTCTTCGTTACATATTTTTCTGTTCTATTATTTTCTGTATAGCGTATCGGATCCTTATCGCCGCTGCGGATTAAGTCGTAAACATCAGATAAACGTCCACGCGATGCTTTGATTATGTATATACGCGTCATTTTGATACTTTACAACTGTCCGAAACTCAGTGATGGCAATCGACATCGCAATCGTCAACCATGTAATCGCACAGGTAATGCTATCGTTAAAGCTGCTCCACAGTGTATTTCAACAATTCGATGCTGAGCCAGCAACGTAGCTGGCAAGTATCCAACTAGCCCTCATATGATATATCACTCTCGAAGAGCATGTACGGTGAATACAAATAAAATAAACGATTGACGAAGATAGATGACATTAACAATGATACTCGATACCTGTTACTCCGATTTGACTCCGAAATTATCAATAATATTAATTTAATGGAATTGTAAAAGTTATTTCGCTAAAACACGTTGTAGAGATATTTTTCCAAAAAAAGTTGATACACATATTAAAAATATAGCTATGGCGATTCTTTTAATTCTGAACAAAAGGTATGACACTTTTTTTATTTTATTTTACGAACTCAGCATTAGCCATTAGAGAGAAAATGTTTCGTTAATATCATGACAGACTAATTGCTGCAACGGCAATGGCACAAAGAGAAACACTTTAGAAATACGATACATAGAGCAGTAATTCGACGGAACATCTAGTTGTTAACGAACGGTCACAATAGAGACAAATTAGGGCAGAAATACGGTATTTCGTTTAGTTAACTAACTTTACTCTCTTTTTTGCTTGACGTACCCGTCACTCGTTTCGAATAGTAAACGTTCCGCTAGCAAGTTAAATAGCGAGAAAAATGCAGCTACATTTGCCTACTGTTGTAGTCGAGTATCTTTTTGGCCTGTACTTTTCAGCATATTCATGATACAGATTGATGTTGTTTCGCCAATTTTTAACGAACGTATTTTATTATTTTATGGTGGATGCTGCATCACAAATAATAAGAATAAAATATCTGTAAAAGAGAGAAAGAGAGAAAGAGGACGGAAAAAAGTTTAACATCTCCATCTAACTTTTAATTATATTCATAAAAGTGTTTAGTGATTTAAAAAGCTTGTTTTCGATTAAAAACCATCACTATTTATATGTAAATTATTATCTTTATAGCCAATCTATATAATAGCGTATATATTATTAAAGATATATTATTAAAGATGACAACGCTTTAGTAAGAAGAAATAAATTAAATATAACGCACAAATGTATCTCAGCGTGCATAAAAAAAATAATCGCGCAAATTGGAGAGAGATTCATTTGAGTTAAGCTTAATGGAACACTTGCCCATTTTGAAGTAATTCATTTATATCTCTCTCTTCTTTAAACTGATCGCATCATTTTGACAAAGGTCGCGAATGTGTGAAGCCATTTCTAATTAATGAAGGATCAGATTACGCCTTACGGAGCATCATCACCCAGAGTGAATACGGCCAGTAATAAGACGCGTATAGCTAGCCGGCAAGAGCAAACCTGTCTCTCGTGCAAATATAATTATCAAGATATAGCGAGAAGGAGCCCTTAAAGGGAGTATGAATTGCCTTACGATTGACGTCCTCCGACCAAGAAAGATTGACCTCTGTAAAGTTAGTACCCCAATTTCAATGTAATTTATCGAGTTCTAGTTAAACTATACGATAATATAGTCTGCTCATAAATTTTCTATTTCAGTGATTCAAACTCTAATATTTTAGAGATAGATATTGAAATATTGTCTGGAACTCTCAAAGACATGCCAGATTTCGAAAAACGATTTTTAATCGTGATTTTTAGCAAGAAAAATATTTATCAGAGAAACGAAAGTTGGATTTTTTTTCATTTACGATTTTAGTGATTCAAGTATCGGGAATAATCATTGACTTTTCTAGGGTTAGCATTTCTATCGAGACTGGGCGATCTCTCCAGTTCAGAATTGTGCGAATAAAATGTCGGTCAGGCAAGGAACAGCGAGCATAAACCTCCTGGCTCCTCTCGGGGAAACGGAGAATTGCATGTAATATACCGTGGCGTATATCGTGTATACGCTTCCCTCGCGAGGCTACGATAGGTGTTAAAGTCGGCTCGAATATTCCCTTATCGTGATCGTTGCACGAAGAGCACGAACCTTATCAGTAATCGGCCCTTGTGTAGGACACGGAGCCGTGTCGCGCGCGGAAAACGCGGAGAGAGAGACGCGGGACTTTTTCTGCTTTTATTCACTTTTTTTTCACAATGAGAGAGGGTGAGTCATGCATTTGCGCTACTTTGCCGAGACGTCGTGATTTAACGCCGCGACGCCTCGGATCGCGAATGACTCCACGAACGAATAACTTTCTTTCGGTCGCTGAACGTGGAAACGCCGTTGCACCATAGTTCACGTGTATTTAATGCAGTTTTTTTTATTATGACTTTTATTCTTTTATTTATTGTGACTTTTGAGCATAAATATCGCACCATAAAATAGAGTTATTACGCTAAACTGGATTAATTTTGTGCCAGAGTGGCAGAAAACTTTGTAACTATGTTAAGAAAAACAAATTTTGCTGCAGAGAAAGATCAAGAATGAAATAATCTTTGTATCTCGAAAAAGAATATACTGCCTTACATGAAGCATAAATACGAATTTATGATCGTATTCTGTATTTCTGATAACGTTAACCAAAGCAAACATTTTATCAACGGTTATCCTTAATAAGTAGAAAATAACAAATAAAAAATCCTAGCAGATGATAACTGGTTTCCACTTTTCCGACCTATGAACATTTCTCAAAACTGAAAGCTGATTCTTTTCTTGGTATTTTTCAGAGGCTAAGAGAAATCTATAACTCTCACCCTACCACAGCTGCGCCGGTCGGTATCTTTTTGCAGCAAAACTCCTGCACGTAAACATCTCGATGATTCGAGCACTAATAAATGTTCTGTTTTCGACGATGCGCTCGACCATGTTGTTGCAGCATTCTTTTGATACACACATGTGCAACAGTAAATTGCAAAATAATAAATTGTATAATTGTATTCTATATACTAATCAACAAACGTATTTATTCTACAGAGATGTAACGAGCTGACGGAAAATTCAATTCATGTTTATTTCATTATTATAGTTTTCTGTTGCACCAAAACATATTATGTCAAACGTGAGATGAGTTATTATTCATAACGTGCAATTTTTAAAAACATATATTGTAATTTGAGAAAAGGATACTTATACCTTTTAGAAATACTTATCAGAAGAAAACATGAAAGTACTTTAAAATATTTATATAATATAATGAAAACATGCTGAGCTTGTATTATAAATTCTTCTTATACTATAGCGGTTAAAATTCGAAACTTCGCCTGTTATTCACATATATGTTTAATTATTAACACGCAGCTGTAATGCGAGCACACGCGAGTCATATGAAATAGGTCAGAGACTATAATGGGGTGATGTAATATCAGAAGATTAGATATCGGCGGTGAGCATGAATTCAACAAGATCATAATTTCGTTTATACATTTGCATTATCATTCAAAATTCTTTGTAAGATAAACCCTTTACGAAATATATCTGTGCAGTATTCTTTTGCACTGTTAATCCCGACACAATATCGCAGTCGAATTGTCTTAGCACGGCAGCACTTTACATTTATTATTAATTCAAATTACGTCTCTCCGACTGCCCGGAATTCCAGCAGTCCGGGTAAATTCCGTTTTAACGAGAGGAATTCTTAACCAAGCCAGTATCGCGTTGTCAATTGAAACTACTACGGGGACACTTTTGTTCGTGCGGATAGTCTTTATAATTTATTGTAGATAAAGAGTAATTCGCGGCAAGTGCACTTACAATTTGCATCTATGTAGGATATAATATTAAAATATACATGTATATTCTAGTCTTTTTTAGTTAATATCCTTACATTTATTTAATGAATTTCTAAAACAATAAAAAACAACTTTTAAAATATTATTTTGTTGTAAACATTAGAAATCTAGAAATTTATACATCTAATATGTGTAACTTTTTTTACCAAGATTATTAGGAATTTCTCTACGATTCCAAAGTATTCTTACTTGTTACCGATAGGATATCTTTATGACACGGGCTTTATATCATATTATTATACCAATGGCGTTATTTCGTTTCGCATCGTCGCAAGCGTAGGTCACTGTGGCCGAAATATAAGTTTGGAACATTGCCAGGTTCAGATCTTCCACGGAGCTTGCGAAATTTAACGAGCGACCCGGTAAGACTATACGGGTCCGAGATTTAACATCTCCGTGAATTTTCTTCTTGCGAGATATTAAAGAGAAGAATCTCTTTGTCTCTTGGAAAAAAATTCAAGATATGGTAATTTCTTCGCACTTTTTCGGCATGATTGATAACACGATGTATAAGACGGGCGAATTATCGTGAACGAAATATTTCAAATTACGAGTGACAATTTTTATTTAATTGCGCGCTATTAATTTGGTTGGAAATTTATATTGGAAAAATGTCACCCTTAATCTACTCCAATTAATAGGATCATAAACGTTTCGAGATTTGTATCATGATAGTTTCACGTTACGCCAACACGAAATAAGGATGAATTATTATATTATTAATCAGGCCGCACTTCGCTCGAGGGCCGTCATGATTTCGCGTTATCGATGAGACACCACTAGATTTCAGATTTCCGGTACTGCCGAGCGTTCTCGCGGCAGGTACCGATGTTTCTGCAGGATTAAATCCCGAGGTTTATCTTAACACTCGATAAATTATGCAATTAATTAGAGTAGGGCAATTAAGCGGAATCAGATGGTGTACGAATTTAGGAGGGCGTAATTCTCGGCGGGTGGCTGCGTGCGTGAGTCGGAAACATAAGACTCGCGCCTAAGGCTGAAAAAAAGCAATTATCCTGCCCGAGAGTGGCCGGACACGGAGAGGTTTCGTGCGGCTAACGCTTTATGATCGGATGGACGTAATGGTGAGTGGCTCGGAAGTGGACTACTGCGTCGGAATTCTCCAACGCGCGTGATACATAAGGTGTGTCGACGCAGAGAAATTAACGAGCGTCACGATAATTAAAAACGATGATCTTAGCGGCGCGAGGAAACGGTCGTCACTATTTACCGCGAACCGAAATCACATTGGGCGAGTATTAAAATATCTTTCGTGCAATGTCAAAGGTTTCGTCGGTATTGTTAAACATGGATTTACTGCTGAAATCACTCTTTACGAAATCTGTTAAACAACGGCGTCCCGCAAGACCGAGACTGTTGTCCACGTAATTTATTTTAATACGATATTACGTTCTTTCTTTTGGGCTCCCTGAAAAACGAAAGATAGATGAATCTGTGTTTACAAGCTCACAAGTTGTGACCTCAGCAACTTGAACTTGCAGTCGTTAATTATCCAAATATATTGACATTAAATGATGGCATCGTAAATTTGATTTTTATTTGTATGATTCAAAAAATATTATCTAAGGTACGACATGATGTGAATATTACTGTCGTCTTTTAATATAAAATATGTTTGTATTATCTCGCGATTGTACATTTCTGTCATACGCGAGTAATAATTTCGAACAACTAGGCATAAAACTTGAGGTGAATCCGGAAATGGAATAAAGAAGTTTATGTACACATCGCTCGTAAAACATCCCCGAGATAAAGTCCTCGTAGCTATCTCTATCCCTATTATTCTCCGTCAACCTACGAGTCCCTACGAGCTGTATCGCGTCGCGTGATAATTCCGTGACCGAAAGCAATTAACAGGCCACTGCTAAATCAATGATTTGTGCCTTGCAAAAAGTTTCACGCCTGTCCTTTACTACAAAACATCATGAATATAAATATCGAATGGCTAATGCGCACGACATTTCGTCTGAAGGGGAAAAGCAGGTCGCCCCGACTTAAAGTTCAATCTAAAAATCATCACGTGCCAGAAGAGTCGGTTCTGCTATCAACGGCAGCCAGTGGCCTTTCGGGATTCTATGCGGTGCGAATCAATACACGCGTCTGCTGGAAATTCGCTCGGTGCAACGCATCCATTACAACGTCAAGCTCATTCTCCGTATGTAAAGCAGACAGCGCGGCGTGCTACAGAACTCAGCCAGTGGCGAGGAGAGCCTTTATTGGCTGCCAAGTAAGCACACCGGCAACGTGCGTAAATACGAGAGTGCGCCTGGACCATTGCGCCGCAAACAATGACGTTTCCCGTCAGAATTTTAGTGGAAATTTCGACTACCCATACGGTACGACCCGACAATAGAATCACGCTGCAAAGAGATAGAGACTATCTATCGGTTTGATTTCTCCTTCGCGGACGGCAAGTCATATCCGCGGCTCGGTGACCGTAAAATCGCATTACGACCGCCATCGGGACTATGCGCTGCTAATACAATATAACCCAACCCCAGAGTTACCGAGAACTAGGTGAGAGTTCCAACGACGTTGGACCCGCGAACGAAATTGACCCTTCGCGAGCACTCCGCGCGCGCACTTCGCTGCAACTTTGCCGCGCGCGCTGCACCCGATCGTATTTACACCCTCGGATGGTAAGGTTCGCCACGGGGTAGATTGGATGATAGCAAAACTCCAATGTAACTCTTATGTAACGTACAACGCAATACTAAAGACCAATTTTTACGTCTAAAGAGTTTTGAATAACATTTTTTAAATTACATGTTACACATACTTGGTATTATATAAGAAACCTATACATCTATAAGATTCTCTCATATATAATACAAATATATGTGTATATTGTATACATAATTTTGAAAATATATTGTATAATATGATATATCGTAAAAATAATATATTGTATAAAATTAATAATTCTCTTAATGATTCAAATAAAGGAATTAATTAAATTTTAGAATTGCAAATTAAATTGATTTCTGCCGGAGAATGGAAGAACTAGAGCGTTTTATATTGATTGGATAATAAAAAAGTATATATATATATATATATATATATATATATATATATATTATACAGAGAGAAAGACAGAGAGAGACTCGATAATTTAAATTTATACCATCCTTTTCTCTTCATTTTGATATTTGGGATATAGCACAGTTTGGGACGGCATCACAAAATTAAAGAAGGAAGATTCATTTGGTGCTTAAAATTTGATGATCAAAATTTCGGTTAGAAAATTGATTTCATTACAAAGAAGAAGCATGAAATGATGCTGACGATTTGATGCGGAATTTATGTTATTGTCAATTCTTCTGCCCGAAAAAATATGTCAACAATATAAAATCTACATTCATTAAAATTCTCAAAATTCTCTTCTTTCTCTCTATCTTTTCAAAATAATTTTGATAGTGGTATCATATTATGTCGTTCAGCCTATCATCAAAACCGAAGATATAACGTGATTGATTTGATTGCTTTTAAAACGTAAAATAACTATGTAAAATCATAACATTTTCATAAATTCATGATATTTATACGTCTATATGAAAAATATTTATAATAAACATTATTCATGAAATTATTTGCGAAATCCAATAACAAGTATACATAAATACAGCATATTTTATATTACACACTGCTGCAACGTGACATAATATTTCATTGTTAACAAACACCTTGACTTGTGTAAAAGTTCACTTAAAATTCCACTTATCGCATCTGCTTTTTCTTTAACGGCCTACCAGTTGCAAGGTTGCGGATGCGCCGCTCGCGTCACGCACGTTCGCGCCAGCCATTTCTCTCGCGTTAAAACTATTTACGGCTGACGTACACAGCCCCTCGTCTCGCCGACAGTTGCCCGATGGATCGATGATGGATGCAGGTTTCTATCAGTTTCCAGAGATCACCGGGCGAAGTGAACAATGATCGATCGCGCGCGCGACGTGAAAAATGAAAAAGCGCGCAACTAATTGCGAGCGCACGAATAAATTCGTGTCCCTATCACGCGCGCCGTATGTTCGCCGAGCATCGAAAAAAAAATGCGACACCACCGTAAGTATGAGTCTGGTGCATCGGTGAGCGTGCGCGATTCCGCGCACATTAATTTTCCACGCTGCCGTGTCGCGTTCGGCTCCGTTCCTGGATAACTGTATAACACTATGTTCACGAAACGCTCTCGCAGAATGTTTGCGACACGTGATGTGTCACGAAAGTTCAACGGTAGAATGTTCCTGTCCCGATTGAAGTATGCATGTAACAATAAACGATCGCATGTGTAATAAAAAATGTTGTAGTGCTTCAAATAATTGTACACTATTCATTTTGCTGTTATGTTTAATATCAAGTAGGCAAACAATATCAAATTTCGATAATGATACGATCACATTTATGTTAATAAAGAGATCAGGTTACATATCGTAAATACGAGTTAAAATAGTTTTTGCTCATGCTCGACTGAGGAAAAACCCAAAAAGGGGAAATTGCTATTTAAAGAGAGAAGATTCGATCGTGCCGGATCAAAGATTCGCAGACGTTATTACACGTTCGCTGAATTCAACCAAAGTCTATTTACCAGGTGGTATCTTTTCGCAGAGATATAGATAAGTTTTACTCGAAAAATATATCTCGTTCGGAACTTTTTTAATTTTTCGAATAGACTCAACGCAATTACAATTATATCGATTTTTGTGATGCAAAGAGCTTTGCAATAGCAAAGTATCTAATTTAATATCTCTTTGAAATGTCAATATTCTTTATGATCGAATAAATAAATAAGCATTGACTAGCAAATATTGAAGGCAAATTACTTTTTCTCTGTATAATAATTTTATAGAAATTACAAAGTTTTTTAAAAAATATTATGTCTCAAGTGTAATATAATTTTAATTAAAATAAATAATGTTATTAATTGCATTCATATATTATTAAATTTTATTTTATTAGAGCCTCTTTTTGGAAAACCATTTAGGAGATAAAGACAAGAATAGTAAGAAAAAACATTTAGAATGCTTTAAATATTTCAGATAAAACAATTACTTATTTGCAAAAATATATTAAAGACTAAAATGTAATAGAACATATTTATCGTTTACGGATCCCTTGAGAAACGAGAGCAATATTAAAAAAACATCTCGCAGCACCTTCCTCGATTTCTAAGAAAGAGTCTATTCGCCAGACGATTCCCTTTGATACTTGAGGGCTCTCAGTCAGGAAATACCCTGTTCCATGCATTCGAATGGGTATTGGCTGAAGAGCTGACTGGCGTCCCAATGCAATTACGATTACATTTTTGCTATTGCCGTTTGAAATGTTTTCGTTACAGAACTACTCAAAAGAATTTGCAGCAAAGTCTTTGCATCCGGTAAAGATAATACCGAGGAGTATTAATATTTTGACTTATAATCTCAATTTTATAATAGTTAAACATTTTTTTATGTCACATTTATAATGTAAAGTAATGTAATATAATGTGTTTATACCGAATTGTTAATTTTGTGGATAATTCCAAATAATATTTTTTTTATTTGCGTCTCAAATATAGTTTTCAAGTTTGTAACAGTTTTATCAACAAGACAATTTGATCAATCTTTGGCTTTGAATATAATTATTCGCAGAAATGCATTTACATTGATTTGTAGTACAGTGACATAATTGTCTTTTTGAAATATTTGTTTCATCATTTTCATAGCATTTTATAATAGGCTTTTGAATATTTACTGTCAAATGTCAATTTTTCATCTAGTCGATTTTTCACCTAGTATTGCAACAATGTCAATTTTTCATCTAATATTGCAGCAATAACAAGTTGATATCTTATAAAACAAAACCGATATGTGTCTTTGACTAACTGATTCAATTTCAAAACTAGTATATACTTATTACTCGGCTACACAAGTTGTTCCATTCCTCATTCAAAACATGATCAAATTTACGTCGCTAGAATTTCAGTTAGATACACGTTTTAATTAGAAAACTTTTTAATATATTCTTCATTATCATTATTTGTTATACATATACATGTATAACAAATGTGCTGTGCATATGTATATGCATATATGTGTGCATATGTGACAAAAAGGTTCTATTTTTAAGATAAGGATATATCTACATAAAAATATTGTTTTAATTATTAAATGTTAAGAGATAGTGATTGTCAATTATTTGCATCAGAGGCACTTTGAAATTTTTGCGATTATTGCATTTGTTCGTTATAGTGATTTCCTTAATGAATTAATATTGACGATATTACTAATAGACAGAGGTCATCTTCTGTTTTTAGTTACGTGAAACATTAGCATATTTCGACCGATGAATTTTTCGTCCATCCTTTCCCAGGACGAGACACGACTGTCTATTGGGATTTCAACAACGAACTTTCTTATTATCCTGCGCACTCCCTTGTGATCCGACCTGACTCTCTTGCGGTAATTAAGCTCGGTGAACGAACTTCTCGCTGTGCGAAACTCATATCGCGCGAGTACATTCCCTGCCGCGGGATTATCGTCGCATTTTTATGAGCCATCAAAGTTCCATATTTCCAAAGTTATTCAGCCTCAAAGGGATATTTTATCGCAATATTGCCTCTACATTCAGACCATTTCGTTACCAAATATTAATAAATATATTCAAATTAAATTGTCCTATTGGACGCGCAAGCTCCACTAACTCACATATAGATTCCTGTATATATTTTCAGCGTAAAGTAATAATGGAATAATTAGGATATCTTGAAGCCATTCTGCGTGCCAACACTTGTACAATAGCATTGCCGTTAAACCGACTGAAGTTAAACTGGCTTTAACTGTCTTTTAGCATGCATTGACCCGGAAATGAATCCTTCCAACCGCTCTACATACAAATATCGCTATAGAATTCGCCGCGGAGCGACAGTACTACTATTTCAACAGCACGTAAAGCTTGCCGGGATGCGTGTCTTTCAAATGCATTTTCATTGATTTCAAAACACTCATTAAGTAATTCATACATACTCTCGCGACGCAGATACATTTGCAAGGCAACATAATCGCGATATAATGAATCATTTCGCGCTTACGAGTTTCCTTTTCATGCACGATGCGTGATGGGTGCCGCGATTGCGTACGCCCGTAAAGTGCACACACCAGATGGTAGATTCAGTTACTCCGACAAGCATCATTAATTCGAACACGTAATTTTTTTTTATCAATTTTTTTGTTTATCATGAGACCAGCACAATTTTCTACAGATTTGAGAGAAATATATGTTTATATACATATATATATATATATATATATATATATATTTATACAACACAACTCTCGTATATCTAATCTAATTATACCAAAAACAAAGTGTGTATGTTTTTTTTTATTCACGCAAAAAACGTGCTTCGAGAAAACTTCTCGCAAAGTTCACTGAATTTGATAAGCTATACATGTTGTAGCACAAACTGAAAAACACAATTTAGTATTTTTTTTATGAGTTTCTTTAGTACAATCGTGCGAGTTGAAATAATACAACTCTAATGTAACTCGACAGCAGTGATACAAGTCAATGATACATCAGACACTTTAAAAGATATAATTCTTAAGTATTTCACTACGACATAAAATTATAAATTTTTTTTATGTCTACAGAAAGACCACTCTTCAAGATCAAAGAGGCGCAGGCACAAAGTGTCTTCGCCAGTCTCGAACCGCACGATGATAAAAGAAGCCGTGAGTCAAAGCCGCACGAGTTAAAATCGAGAACAGCACGGTGAAGTTTCGATGCGCCGGGACAGCTTCATTAGCGAGAGAAACATGGCGCGAAGATACGGATATGGTACAAGGCCGGCCTTTCGGCTCAAAGCGGAGCCTTGTTTCTTTTCAAGAGAATAGTTAGCGCGCTCGAGGAAAATTTCGTCGGTGTTATCAACAGGAATCACGCAAGGGATGTACACGCGCACCCCATCCCCGCGCGCTCTAGGTCGTGTTTAATTGTCCCACCCGTTTCCATCTTACACACGTCGCTCTCGAATGCTGAGCGGGTTGGCTCATTGGGAAACAACAGGAAGTTCCAACGTACATACGAGAGGCGGCGGTATGCTTTCCTCGCTCGAGATATTCTATGCCGTCCTGCTTCCACGAGTTCGTTAAAGCGCACGGGCATTCCGTGCCGTGAAATCGCGGTGCAGCTGCGGCACGTCGCGGGCGTACAGAAATCGCGAAATTTTGATTTTATTACGAGAGACAGCGCACGAGCTCTAGTGCAAAAGCCAATTACAGCCGTCTGATTTTTTTTTCTGATAAACTCTAATTTTAATTTTTTAATTCTTCTCTATCTATGTACATATTCGGGATTTATTGAATCGGTAGTTTTACAATTGTTCGAACCTCTCGTTTCTGATGATACAAATGTGATCGATCTTGCACAGTAAAAGATGGATTTTAAATTGCAGCATTTTTAATATTTTCGATTTTACATTAATATTAAAATTACTTGAGATATTCGATTCAGTTATATAGTAATTCTGTATCGATTCAATTGCGCATGCTTTATTAAAACATGATTTATCTATCCACATCGGATTACTGATAATTATATGGCGCGTTTTCGTTCAGCGACACGTCGATTAATGAGTAGTCATTTCATTAATGGAATACTGGATAACAAGCGGAAAAACACACACGCTCATCAATCAGATATATAAATAAATTGCTCGAAACATTCGATTGAAGAATTTTCTCTATTATGTGAATCGTTAATCAGCTTGTTGAAATTGAATTAAAATGTCGATACTCATCCTATTTCTGGCATTTGTAATTAATAATTTAAAGTATAAAATTATGTATCTTTTACAATCTTTTATATTTTTAATACGTTCAAAAATCTTTATTAAGTTTAAGTTATTCAATTTGGCACGCGACGAGAGTATAATGTTCCATACTTGATTACTATGGACACAACTTTTTACTTCACGATAAAGAGATACTATATTGAAAAAGCTAAGCAAAGGCATTAACATGAAAAATGCTGCATGCTATTAATACAAGCGTTTCGTGCCGAAAGCTATAAAAAGCGAAGCTTCCGTAATATCAGTCGCCGTCTTCCTCATCTTAACTCAACGGGGCACGGCTTCAATAAAGAATAAATAAGCGTCATTAAGCCGCGCGGAAGGAGTTCGCCGATCGCTCAAGGATGGAAAGGGCGATCGCGCGTTAACGAAGTTGCAGGGCGAATTATTCCGGCTGCTTTACAGTCCGCTCGTCGGCACGAATAGCCTCATCGGCCTCGTCGCGACGAAGGAGAAAACGGCGGCCGCTTGTTAAAGCGTGAGATACGGGCCGCTTCCTCGCGAAATAAAGTCACGATGCAAATTCAGGCCAGAGCATCGCGGGGCGTAAAGAGCAGACGCGTCGGCGGCGGAAGCAATTTCCATGAAACATTCCCCCGAATGAATGAGGGCCGGAGGGTAGAACGACTTCGAGTACTCGGAGAGAGCCTACCTATCGTCGACACTTTTATTTTCGTCGCTCCTCTTCTCCGCGATTTTCCATTGTCTTCCCTTCTGATTCCGCCGCCGATCTCGTCCGCCGTTTCACGCGTTCTTCTCGTTTCTCTTTCATCGATCTCTCTCTCTCTCTCTCTCTCTCTCTCTCTCTCTCTCTCTCTCTCGCTCGCGAATGCATCTACGTTCCTCCAGAAGGAAGGAACTCATATCCTCGTTATCCCATCGCTCCATCTTTCCTTCGTGATTTGATTTCCGGGTACTGCGAAGAGGTTTTTCCGAAATTTTTGAAATACACTTCGCGGCGCTTCTCTTCTTCCGGGACAGTGAAAGTCGAGAGTCGTCGAGTCGCAGCAAATGCAACTCGACAGTTGACTACACGAGAAAAATAGCGCTGGATGGTCCATCCACCGACGTTTTCGCCGAGTGCATGCACTCTAAATACATAGGCTCGTGGACGCATATACGCTTTCTCCGTCGTTGTCAGAATGTGCGACATTATCACAGAAGAAAGCGACGTACCGCCATTCTCGTTTATCACTGTTACGTAAACGTAACAATTTAGCAATATAATTTCGGGATGCAGATTCGCGAAAGCGTAATAACTTCTCTCAAAAATATATGAAAAAAATATTTCAATATATATATATATGTATATATATATATATATATATGAAACAAATTCTGAAGAATTTCGTTACACAAAAAGATAATTATGTTGTGTAATAATAACAATAGTAACAATGGCAATATAATTCATATAATATAATTTCATGATAGCTATTAACTATTAACTTGTACCTTTTAAAATCATTTTAATCGAAAATGTCTAATCTTTTATAGATTTTGAATTTTATTTTGTTACCATTGAGATAACTATCAAATCTAACAAATTATCAACCTTAATTTTCATCAAACATTTTATCAAACTATATATTGGTAAAGTACCGAATACATCGCAATTCGGGATGCGTATCCGTCGTAAACCGTTTAGTCGTTAACAGATCCCAGCCATTTAAAGCCATCTCAAAGAAACTCGCGCCGCGGCCAGAACTTCAATGTCTCGAGATCGAAAGTTTCCACGCTCTCTTCCTCGGGAGGAACTTGGGATTACGCTTCGACGGGAAGGTGAAATGGGCTTGAATTCCACCATCGAATCCGGATTGGCTCCCTTATCGCTCGAAGATATCGTTTGTCTTTTAAGGGACATCGATATCTGTGTTTGCTTCCTCCGCGCGTTTGTCGCACGCTGGCAAAAGCAATTGGAAAATCTGGCAAAGGATCCGCCGAAGAGATCCGACCCGATGAGATATATCCGATCTCATCTAGTGCAAAATCATGGAAACCGTTTCACGTGAAGTACACCTCCCCCCCCCCCCTCTCTTTCTTACTCTCTTTTTCTCTTTAATTCTTCAATTTTGCTCAAAATTAGTCGCGAGAAGATCCTTGTTTTCAGCAACAATATATACGTACAAACTTCCGGGTGTTTAAATGCCAGCCCAGCATTAAATTTAATCGCGTTTAACTTCGCGACCCTGTGGACGCACGTTTCGCCAGTCAAACTTCCGGGAAACAATAAACTTTGCGTGCAGAGCTACAACGTCCAGAAATTCCGAACAGGAATTCCAATATCACTCTTAAGGGGATCCTATAGTCATCCGCGATACCAACAATTTTTGTAAACCCATATCTTCGTATTGCTTTCATAGATTGGAAAATCCTTTTACAGAATAAAAGTATAGGCATTAATATGTGTCTGCTCCGTAATATTTATGCTGAAAACAAAAAAAATTTTAATTATGCTATTTTTGAACCCTAGAGCTGTCAAATCATGACAATATGTGCTTGACATATGATCTCTGCAATCCGTATTTGCAAAATTCCACCGAGTAAACACATGATTACATTAAAAAAACAATATAGAATTCTGTGAATTTCATTTCGACACATAAAAAGATTTTAGTTTACAAAAATTATGTGAATGTGTGGGTGCGTTATAAGTTAGGTTAGGTAAAGAAGAGTAAATATTTTTAATTTTTTTTTAATTTTTGATATGAAGTCGATACTCGCGTGGTTCATTTTTGCGTGTACTTTAATTCTGCAAAAGGATTTTGTATTCTGCAAAGCCAATTTGATAATTAATAATATTATAGCTTAGAATTTCAACCTACATCAAGTTATCGACCTCGATCAAGTTCGAGCGTCGCCTCTTAATGTGTTCCGCCACGGAGTCGTAGATCCGCGGCGCGTTTCTGGATAGGTGCGGCGTCGTCATCGCGATCATCGATCCGAATTTAGAGCAGCACGCCAGGGGGCACGTTGTGTACACGTGTATATGAGTATATGTGTTGGCGAACGCGCGCGTCGTTCCGGTCGAAGGAAGTCGTTAGTCCATTAAGATTCTACAATGCAGCGCGGCGTTTCCAGCCGCCGCCGACCGCAGTAAGTCCAAGCAAGTTTCTGGCGCAAGACGCGGAGTCAGCGTACGTTTATGACGGTGGTGTTGCGGATAACCGACCCCTTGACCCGGCCCGGCGCGGCATGCATCGGCGTGGGAAGCCATTAAGTCTATACGCCGCGGATATTGATTCGTGATAAATTGAATTGCACCACTGAAAGCCAACAGAACGCCAGCCAGTGTCTAATTACCATCGCGAATAATTAATCGGTTACTTAGCGTCGATTGTACCTTCAACTGACCCGCCATTCTTGCTGATGTAATATCCGATGATAAGAACCTTGCCAAAGATTATATACATCGGTTTAATATCATCAATGATGTGTACAAACCCAGTATATTTATATGGCATCGTCTGTGGCATAACTAAATTACCGTAATAACATTAAACTAGTTCAAGAGATTGCTAAAATAGATGTTTGCATAATGGCTCATTTGGGTTCAATTTAATCGCCGCAAAAGTTATATCGACAATCGTTAACGCGAGCCACGCACGCATCGTATGTATGACTTCTCGCTTGAGAGTATTTGAAATCTAAACCTCTCTCGCACACTTTTTCGCGAGGAGGTCGAATTACGTTTCGTCTGAAAATGGAGTCGTCTTGAACATTCCCGACATCGGATCTCACTGTCCAGAATATCCGAATCGACTCCCGCTGTCGTTCAAGAAAATGGCTTAGCCGTTAGGAAACGCCTCGGCCTGCTACCTAAAGCAATTGCAGTAAGCTCTCTTTTCATCGGGATGATACTGCCGACATGTAGCCAACGGGCTCAGTGGACCAAATACAATATGAAGCTCGGAAGGGAGCGTTTTTTCATGCTATTACCGAGCCCGCACGATTCCAATACCGGATACGATGGCGAATCGCGCATTTCCCATCTACCATCGCATAATATTGCTTTTCGGCTCGTGCAGTTGCATAAAAATATTTCCCACCGATATGATTTTTCTATGCTAGGAGAAACCGCCGCATCTTCATTCTAACTTAACCGCGAAAACTTGCCAGACACATGTATCTTATTCGTACCTCGTGTACACGTGAGAGGTGACAAACGACCGAAATGACAGTCGACCTTCGAAGTTTCGCAGTTTATAACATCCCTCGAGATGAACTATATTTTTGTTAGACGTTGTAACGGCGAATAAATCTAGTTGTATAAATTTTGTATGAAGACGTATCATTTCCTCACGTTTTTAATCCAGCGGAGAAAATTCAACATAATTGATATCTTATAATTTCGTAGTGTCTTACAACTCTGTTGTATAGTAATTTTAATAGCGCGTTTTAAAAATTTGTTACAGTTCAAAATCGGGACAAGAAAATATCAAGATTAATAGTTTAAGATTAAATCATTTTTACGAGTTATTTGATTTTTCATTTTCTTATATGAATTAACATACGCAATCTGCTGATACATGTATACAAGTTTTTTAATGTAAATTTTCAATTATTACAAATTCAAGTATATCTGTCTATAATACTCATTATCTTAAAATAAAAGATAATTTAATATTTATAGCAATGTATAACGGTGGAGAACAACAGTGACGTAATTGTATTGATTTGCAAAATATTACTACAAAATTCGATATAACAACAGTCATTAATGTTTCAAAAAATAATTATTGTGCGCATGATGAAATATTAAAAAATAAATACTTTACAACGAAAACAAAAACGTTAACAATATTTATTAAAATAGTAATACAAAGGAAAAGTTGTTTTTTTTTAATGAACTTTTATACAAATTTCGTAAATATAATTTTTTTAATTATTAATCTTATTTAAATCATTCAATTAAATGATTCATAGTTAAATGGGAATAAAAAAACTATTAATTCCACAAATAATAAATTATTTATAAGTTTATAAAATTATATACACCAGCAGTGAATGCACACTTCGCGCGCGCTATTTTTTATTATTATTACAATTTTCATAAAAATTTAAGATTAAAGAAAAGTTTAATTTCAATATGATGGCGCTTGATTTTTACATTTGCACAAATTCTTAAATATAAGAAATCCAAACAACGTCGGACAGTTTAAGCTGGTAATTTATAAATCCAAAGAGAGCCGATAAAACGGAAGAGAGGGAATATATCCTAACATTGTACGTTGAATGAAAAGCTATCGAAAAAAACCGATATAAATCGTAATTATGGTGCGCTACGACATCGCGTGGAATAACAAGTAATCGTCAATAAACAAAAGTGACAAAATCGTGGCCATACGAGAAATAAATGAAGAAACATAAAAACGCTCACCAGTCGACGTCGTCCTGTCGGTCTGCTCCTTCGCCACCGACGGAAACGCACTCATCCTCGGAACCGAAAAACACGACTAATTATCGCGCGCGTTAGTTAGTCGTCACTCGGCACTTTCGTCGCGCGGGACTTTGCGCGCCTAAATAACTCGCGAACGCAACGATACTCCGTCCGTCAATCCCGCAGTACCGCGTCTCACATAAAACTCACTGAAAAATTCGAAAGAAAGCATAACAGAAGCAAGACCTGACGTCGCAGCACGGATCTACGTCGCGCAAATGACTATGAAACTGAAATCTCGCTTTATTCGTCTTAAAATAATCGATATAACTTATTTTACTCTTTCGACGGTACGGAAGAAAAAAAATAGGCTCGCGTCGAAGTGACGAGGCGCGTCGGTTAATGGCGGACGATTAATGGCGACGCACTCGCGACTACGCGCGCCAAGCCGGCGCATCACGATCCCGAACACTTTTCGTCGTCACGCTCCGAACATTCCCGATACTCCCGACACTTGTTTGAGAAATATAGATTTCACATTTGAAAATCTTCAGGCGAGGAGCGTGAAAGTGCGGAACCTCGCGTGTCCCGTTTCGAACGACGGAACGACCGCGACATGTGCCCACGGGGAAGTAACACGATCGACTATATAACTATTTCATTTGTATAACTGCGACGGTAGAGAGAACGATCGCACGTCCCTAAATAGTGCGCTACGACAATCCCCGTTGGCGCCCGATTCTTTACTGCCGCTCGTTCGCACGCAATATAAAACGTTACAGTGAGGTTTCAACTAATCGCGTTAAGGCCGCAGTACAGACTTTTGCATAAGGCATAATACATAACGCATAAATCAACCAATCAGAATCCTTCATTTCTCTCTCCAGGATGGAAATAAAGAACTCTGATTGGTTGATTATGCGTTATGTATTATGCGTTATGTAAAAGTTTGTGCTGCTGCCTTTAGGGTCAATCCAAACAAACTTGCATAAGTACATAAGCATATGCATAAGAAAATTGATTAATTAGTTCATAATCTTGTATATGAAATAGACCAATCCATTCTCTTACGCATATGCTTATACACTTATGCAAGTTTGTCTGGATTGACCGTTACTCGATTTCAGTTATGGACCAATCGCGTTCCCAGTGAGAAATGATGATCAAAAAAATCGACTCGAAGTCGACGTGATGCCTTTTTGACACAAAAGATATTGACGCGATATCGATCCGACCAATCAATTTGACCAATCATTTCTCACTGGGTTACTCGATACAGATCGATACGATCGAATTGAGCAACACGATTAGTCGAAATTTCACTACCGTGTTACTCGATTCGTGTTATGAAATTTGTGCGCTACGGCCTTACTCCACGCGGAGTGCGAAATTAGGTGGGGATGGTGGGGAGAAGGTGACTTCTCGGAATCGGCTCGCGCCTCGAAGCTCGACTATGCGAATAAAAATAATTTTTAGAAACTGCCGACTCGCACGTACGGTCAGCAACGAGCTACGTAGCAAGAAAAAAATTCTCCTTTCAATCAAATCTATTTCTTTTAACTGTCTCCCTCCTTTCTCGTGCGCGGTTATGCCGTAGAAATTTTCCCTATGCAGCTATAAAGCTATCTGTGCCAAATTATCAGAACATAACCAATAAGATAAGATAAGATAAAAATTATTTGCTATTTTTTTTGCTATTTTCTGCTTTTAAAAATAATTTTTTTTCTTTATTTTTTAAAAAGTTACTTACGATTGAGCTATCGAGCCTCTTGTAACTTTTTAAAAACTAAAGCAAAAAAATTAGTTTTAGAAACAAAAAATTAGCAAATAATTTTAATATCTTATTCATTACGCTGTGATAATTTGGCTCACAATCAGATAGTTTAATATCTCTACCTCTATACGCGCGAGCACAACCATTAGTATATTTATATATAATAAAAGTGTAATTTATCCCGTTTGCTTCGCTGTCAATGTCTCTCAGATTTTCGTTTCCTTTCCGTCGCACTCACACTTTCATATACACTCGAAAACACAATTAATTACGTGCCATCGCGCACATATTAATCACGCTAGAACGATCGCATGACATTTTGCACCTCCCGTTGACTACTCGGAATCCGATAAAGTACATACACGAAATATTATTAATAAACATTCGATATATCACAGCTTTTCGTTATTCGATCGCATTAGTATTCCTTGAAATACGATAGCTTTTATATAATTAATTAAGAGTTAATTAAGAGATTTAAATTGATAATTATTAATTGTTCATGAAAAATGATCGCATTCTGAATAATTCAATGATATACAGAGCGACTTGCACTATTCGATCAAGGATTAAAGAAGTGCGTGATAGCGCGATATTATCTTTTTGCATGACACAACGCATCGTAACAAATTCCAAAACTATGGCCGCATTTAAAGTTTATCGTGTCGAAATATTTAATGTTTTGGAAATTAAATACCGAATTTTTTGTTGTTTAAATTAGTTTCAAACTAATTTCACAAGTATTCTACGATTGCTTGATAACATATTCTGATTAAAGATTTGTTAGAATTGAGAATCTTGATACGAAAATGGAAGTTACAATACTTTTTGAGTTTGGCAAAGTTGAATTGTGTAGAGTTTGCACGCTCAAGCCCGTAATTGCGCTTACGTGTATATTACTTTGTGCTCTCGATCGGAAAATAGTCGGCAAATTGCATTTAAATTGACGAAAAGTTTAAACGAATCAACGTGTATTGAAGTATCTTTAAAACAAAGCTTGTCATTTATAAAAATCACAATAAAACAACAATTTCAATTTTCTATTACTTCGATTTTTATATCATATAGTACCCTCCAAAAGTTTGGAAATCATATAGAAGTGTGCAATTTTTTAATCCATTAAGGCCTATGGCCAGCACAACCGAGATAGCGACAAACTAACTTGGATTCATGGCATAAGGTAAAAATAAGGTTCATATGGTTTTTCTTTTGTTTGTTTTGTTTGTTAATAAAAAATTACTGAAACAATTTTTACCTTATGCCATGAATCTAAATTAGTTTGTCGCTATTTCGGCTATACTGGCCATAGGCCTTAATGGGTTAAAGAATTGCACACTTCTATAGGGTGTTTCCAAACTTTTGGAGGGTATTGTATATGAAATCGCAATATGTTTATTTCGAATGATTATCGTCTTAAGACTATTATAAATGTAAGTTAACCATGCATAAAAAAATAATTATTAATTAATGTAAAAAATAATTACAAATTTTAAAAAATGTTCAAATGAAATTATTGAATTAATTTTGAGAAACAAAGGGACACAGAACACACAACACTACCTATTCGTTCAAGGATTGGCACACGAATGTTAACGCAACGACTTTGCGGTATATACAACTTGTAAGTTTGTGTAAATAGCGCGCCGTATATATTATGTGTACAAATACTATGACTAAGGTAATATATCAAGCTTTGTTGTCATGACAATGTATTTAACATATTAGGAAGTAAATTTTCCATTTTTTAAATTTTGTTAAATCAATTTTGTTGAATATTATTGTATGTGAAATCTATAACACCTCTCTATTTAATGAATAAAATTTATCTTACTTTGATAAAAAAGTATTTGCATAAATTAATTAATTATTACTACATTCTACTAATTTTCTATATTTTAAGAAGAACAAAATAGTTTTAACATAATTTTTTAATATAATATTAATAAATTGAGAATTTCTCTTGTGTGTAAATATGTATAAATTTAATAAATAAAAAGATTAAGTTAACACAAAAAATGAGTGCATAATTTAATAAGTTATTTCTGTTATTTACTACAATTATATGCTTGATAATGTAAAAATTTTAATTAATTATAATGAATTTATTTCCATTTTTCAATTACATAAAATAAAAAACTTTATTATTCAGACTTAGATTAAACATTTTTTTAAATTTAATAATTTTATTTAGACAGAGTTATTAATTATAAATTTTCTTTTAAAAAATTGTATGTAAATTACTAGCGCATAACAAAACAAGTTAAAATTTACTAGTAAACTAATCAATATCAGCTGATTGCTATGTTTAACATAATATCTATACATTTACAAAATCAAAAGATAAAATTAGTAATAAAATTTTATGCTGTTTTCATTCTTTGATTATCTTACTTATTTTAGAAATTTAATAATATATTAACATGATAAATCAATAAATAATTCCAAATGGTCAACTTTTATCTCTTATAATTTGAAAACTATTATAATCAAGATATTTTCGTACGAGAAAAATTTGCAGTTTTAATCTCTATAACGTATTATTTATATACAGTATTATACGATTATATTTTAAAATAATGTATTAGGAAATATCTTATGTATACTATCCCTGCTGCTATAAGTAATGTTCAACAAATGTAATGTTGTTTATAATAACAATTACTTCAATTTTGTTTATAGCTAGTATTAAAGTTTGCGCGCGCTTTATAAATGAACTTGGACGTATTCGAAGTATTTGGATTAAATCTCCTAGTATCTACGACGATCCGATATCCCTTAGGAGACGTTTCGTCCGACCGAGGCAATCAGACGAACTCCCTCTTTCACGTAAGCGATACTCGTGTCTCTATCCGCTTACGACGGTGCCAGGTGATGCTCCAAATACAAGCGAGACTCCTGCCCTCAGCAGTTTTCACTGGATAGGTTCTCTATTTTAACCTCTCGCAATCAGGACTATATCATAAACACTATTACAGTTGGAACTACGTGAAGATTGCGAACGGCATTTAACCTTTTACAAAGCTTGCAGAGAACATAACATTCTTTTATTAAATTAAATATTAAATTAACGAAGGTTAAAAAAATATAAAATTTTGTAAAATCTTGCTTTTATAAAATAATTTTAATTTAATAATATTTTTGTAAGACACGCTGCAACGCAGAGTACTTCTTTTTTATGGCCCGACGTTATAATAACGAATTTTCACAATATCGCAAGAGAGTGCGAAATTTCGGTACCAATATATGTTGGAAAAAAATTTCGCGTTGCTGATTGCTACGAGGTCTAAAACGAGAACCGGCGACGTGTATCCGCGATTTTTCCCACGGGCGCAGCTCGTTCGCGCGCATCGTTGCATCGACGTTTTCTTCCATGCTGCTCTCAGCACGTCACGTCTTTCGTGTTATTTCGGAAAATGTTGGCGATTCGTAGGTTTATCGAGAAACTATTAACCTCCCGAGGATAATCGAGGATTCTCAATGCCATCGAGATACTCTGACACCAGCAACGTGTCGTGGAATTATTAATTGTCCACTATCGTCGAGTTACTATTTCCAACTCGCTGCGCAATGTTCTACATACGAAGCGATTTTATTAATTCGCAAATATACCAATTTATATATTAACGAAATGACGTATTTTGTGAAATGATTGTAAAAGCAACGGCTTATGTGCGGAATTATCCAAGAATTGTTGGGAGGATATTTCCGCTGGAATAATAACGTGAATAATGTATCACAAAGTGGACAATTGGATTGGGGGATCAATGATGCGAACATACGTGACATGCATGATCGACTTCAATAACGCAAAGCAAACGGGATTATGAAATCTTCGATAAAATCCACGAAAGCAAGAATTGAGCGTTCGCTTCGATGCTATATTATATTTGCTCTCCTAAGAGAAAGAACAGAGTTTCTCCTCTTTCGTCATGAACTAGTTTCAAATCGCTGGCGCATGAATCAGGACGCGTATATTCGTTTCCGGAAACCCACTCTGAGTTCCTGGCTCGTCTTATTTTTACCTCCTCTCCCATCTTATGCCCAGGAGAAAGTTTCCGTGTCTGCCGTGCACCCTCTCTACACTTTGATGTACTTCAAGAAGAAAAACCAAAAGATGGTACGAAAGTTAGTATTGTTCTTAGACAAAAATATTTTTGCGATACTGACAGAATTATAATCGTGTCGATTTCAGAAAAATTCCATTCAGTTAAAAATTATGCGAAAATAATTGCAATCAAACAATTGTCAGATCCGCCAATGTATTTCATTCAAGTTTGATACACTTATTGTTTTGTTTAATCGAATGATTCTCGAATGTTACGATTTTCGTGTGTTAGCACTGCACGACGTTCCCGAAAAAGCATTAGAGCTATAGATCGAGAACTATTTGTAACGCGTTATTTACTGAAAGAGTGATTGGTATTTATTGAAGTTGTAGCAAACAGAACAGCTTGTCACTTCCGTACACAATAGAATGCCAAGAGCTCCGCATACACAGGCACATTTAATTCATCCACTCGAACGTCTTTAAATAATCGATGGGACATTCAACGACCTTGCGACACATGTCGATTCCTCGTAGATCGACAAAATACACCAAGTTTCCTAAGGACTGCAGTAAAGTGCACGACGACATGAAAGTCAACACACGAACGTGCGACACGTTCAAAATTAAATATTTTAAGTAGTGCAATCAACTTAATGGCATGTTGGTAATTTTCTGATTGGTTACTTTTGATTGACCGAGAACGATTAAATTTTCAAACGGCGATGAATTTATGTCTCGACGAAAATATAAATAATAACTTCGCTAAAAAATATCAGCATCATACGAGAATAATACAATTTGGATTTTATTATACTGACTAAAATTATTTATTTATTATACTGATGACTTATTTATTTATTATACTGATACAAAATTATGACTCTGCTACAAATAAACTCTCGTTGGAGAACTGGATATAGAAATATTGAGATTGTATTACGATTTATTTTCGTGCAATTTTAATTATATCTCTTTCGCGTATAAAATCTCTCCAATTTTACATTTTTTTCGTCCGAGTTTAATGTACGAGTTTGGTTCATTTGATACAGCATCCAACCGTCGCGAAATGTTCGAGAGATTTTTACTACAATGCGAAGGTAAAAATCCCTTTACAGTGTCAGAAAGAATATCCTAGAAAGGAATCGACAAATCTGAGAGCTGTGACTATTTTTGCCGCGTCGCGCTATGGCGAACGCGCAAACAAGGGGAATCAGTGCGCACGGAAATCTGCGAAAGCTCGACTTCCGCATGCTCGGAGAAAAACTCGCTACATTGTACGATGCAACAGCAGAGCTGCAATAAAGACAGGGTAAAGCTGACATCTCAGGCGTGGATGCATGCACGTAATAGGAAAGCGTGCGGGTGGAGAGGAGCTAGAGAGATTCCTAGAGAGCCAGGGGGAGGCAACAAAGAAGCCCGAGTTCTGCCGAGAGGTCGGCACGCGACGCACGCTAAACGCATATCTACGCAGGTGTTTCGCGAGTTCGCCGTGCCGGCCTTACATAGCAATGATTTGCGGCTCGAACGTGAAATGCGTAATACGATTGCAACGATGAGAAACGAAACGTTTCGAACGGGGCTTCCTTTGGCAGCAGCTGCGTTCCCTACTGAAGAATTCGATATGCTAAAGGATTCGAGAAACGCATATCGAGATTTTATCAAGTTTTTCATAAGATAAGAATTTTGCATAATTTTTAATTTACTTTCTCGTCCGTCATGCATTATACACAGAGAGTTAAAACCTCATATGCTATCATTTTTTATTTCTTTCATATTTATTTTATATTTCTATTTAATTTTTCCTCTTCATATATTATACATATAAAGAATAAATCTATTTTAAAAAGGAAATGTCTATAAATTTTAACTAATTTTCCGTAAAGCTTTTAATAATTGTGGATCAATCTAAGATTATAATCTAGGAAAAAACATTAATTAATTAAACCTAAATGTCAGTGCGGCTGGAAATAGAAAAGGTCAACGAAGCACTTTTCAGTTGTCACGATTGGACTTTGATGTTCTGATAGAAATGTCGACGTGCCACATGTGTCAAGCATCACCCTCTACCCTGATATCCAGAATGCCATACGCATATCTTGCTACGTCTTCTTGCCTACCCAGCATAGATTCACATCATATGAATAAAATAGGGCGACAGGTGCGTGTGGGCGACAGCACGCGACGCTTCAAGAGGGTGGCACAACACGAATGCTAGAGCAATGGGCACGAACGGCTGCCAATAATGCCGCGCGACTTGAGAATTAGTCATAAGCATAAAGAGATTAGTACATTAATGGATACAAAAGTGAACCATGACTTTTTCAACTGGAACTTTCTTTCCGTGTAATAAGAATTTGAAGAAAGTGATTGATAACGGGACAAGTTGAGAGTTTATGTAATAAAAAAATGATAAAATAAATCAAATCAATATAATAAATGACATAAAAAAATTTAGGGTATATAATTTTTCAAGAAAATAAATTTCAATCTTGCAATTTTAATGGATTAATTCAACAAATTTTCCGCAGGTTTAAAAGAAATAGATGAAATTATTTATTTAAGATAAATATAGATTTAAGAATAAATAGATTAAATTATTTATACACTGAAAAAATATTCTGGTTAAAAACGAACGAATCAGAAAATCTTGTAGGCGTGATCAAATATTCTGGTTCGTATAATAGAACACAATACTTGATAACTTACAATAACCAGAATTCCTATTATAATAATTAGAATATTTTATCACGCTTACAAGATTTTTTTGATTCGTCCGTTTTCAACCAGAATTTTTGTTCAGTGTATTATTGTTTTGAATTGAATCTCTCTGATGATAAATAATCAGATTATTTTTATTTTTAGCCGCATCATTCTATTCTCAATTTCTTATAGTGCCATTGAACATTCTAGACCTATATTTTTGAACGTAGTGAAGAATCGTATGTCTTTACACTCTTCTATGTTGCAATGAGTTTCACTGAGCATGAAAAGACTATCACAATAACCAGCCACGTAACAATATTTACACAGAAGTCGATCTATCAAAGACAATCGGGCATCGGGTCAAGGAATCCCGAAGTAGAACGGCACTATTGCAGCCATGTATGTATCGCCGCCGACGAGGTATGAATAATCGAGGAACGATTCGCGGAAATCCGACGCCACCCTATTTTCCCCTCCTCGATCGCAGAATTGTGAACTCGTGACAAGGACGGTTATTAAACTGGTGCTAACCAGTGGTTTACGCATTTACGAGCGGTAAAGAGACGACGAAGAAACGAACTTTCCGCAGCAAGTATATACAGACCGGGGCGTAAACGAGGCAGAAGTTAAAGGGATTCAGCTCGCGTGCTAGACGGAATTAATTACGCAACTTCGATCTAAGTGGTCCAGTCCGTCGCCGTTACGGAACGTGCACTTTTATGCGGCCCACGGGAGAGTAGACATACTTTTCGCTAAACTTCTAACACGCGGCAGTTAAATTCCAACGCGAAAACATGAACCCGCGCGTTTGATCCTCACGCGAATAATGCGAGGTTTCCCTCAACGCGCGCTGGAAAAGCGATATATATCCAGGTTGCAGGATTGATAAGAGATAAATGTCTCCGGAAATTTTCCTCGGGAAAACATTTCGACAGGAGGTGAGCGCGCGGCCGACGCATCGCTCTCGACTTTAATCTTTCACGAGGCCGTACCTGTACTCAAGATCGGCACTTGAGTGGCAGAGAGCGCGGCATTCGTGGTATTTATTTCTATAAGTTCTTGACAGACGCGGATCCATAATTCAGCAGCCGACAATCAGAGAGACGAGACGCTGGTTCGAAGCGCGGTTGAGGAACATTTATTTTGAAGCGCTGTCAGAGCTCGCCGCCCCCTTGATTCATCGGCAGCGAGAGAACCAGAAGCTCACAGCTTGGAATATTTATGCCAGACGGATTCCGAGGATCGTATGTTTAAACCGATACCGAGGGGTCGGGCGGGAAGGGAAA
Source organism: Tetramorium bicarinatum (assembly GCA_928718305.1). Classification (NCBI taxonomy): domain Eukaryota; kingdom Metazoa; phylum Arthropoda; class Insecta; order Hymenoptera; family Formicidae; genus Tetramorium; species Tetramorium bicarinatum. The sequence goes on from OV788321.1 coordinate 7,872,177, forward strand.
TACATACAAGATACGTCGCGAGTCGAGCAGCAGTATAAATGACCGGATGAAACTTTTAAAAGGAATGCGACCGCCACCGTCTGCCCTCCCCTTGTAGATTAGAATTACTGCTCCTCGACATTTGAATACGGATCTATAGTTGCGATATCCACTTCGCCCTAAGTAACAGTGCCATTACTTTCGACAGTATACCAAAGGGGTAAAAGTTTTCGTTTCAGATTAGATTGAATCGAGAAAAAAAAATTTATATAAATTAGTAAAAAAAATACGACAAAGTAATCCTCGTCATAAAAAGATAATCTCATTCATCAAATATCCATAACAGTACTGAGAAATAGAAATGAATAAAGAATTTGGAGGAAACGAAACGTTATCTTGGAGGGAAACTTCGACAGTTTGGCGAAAAATTGCGAAAACTAAGGGTAATAAAGTGATACAGAAGTTTTTCGATGCGCGTGCATTTTTCTCTGGCCCAAGCGATTGAATATCTGCTCGAGAAGTCGGTTCGGTCGGGAAATCACGATGCCGACTAATTGCTAATAACCGGCGAGCAAATATTACTTCAATCACGGTTCCTCGATAACGTCGTTAAAGCCTGGCGACTACTGATTGCGCGACGAGTGCGCGCGGAGTAGAACGCACCCGCGAGCGGGCGAGCACGGCGTATGACGAATGAATCGAATCGCCGAAAATAACTGGATAAAAAGATTTCGCCGGCCGAGTTCGCGAGCCGGTTGCAACCGCATCGATTCTATCGCGCCGGCGTTCTACCGGCGGAAATCCCTTTTCCGCCGTGCGCGACGTCGCGAATTGATAACCGATAATAATTCGGCGAGGCTCGCTCGGCAATTCCGCGTCCTCTCGCTCTTTCTCTCCTCTCTTTCTCCGCAATCTTTTCCTCCCTCTCACAAACACACACACACACACACACATGCAAAAAAAAAAGACACACACAGCCTCTCGTTGTGTTTGCCATCCCTTTGAACGTAGTCCGTGTGCTCTAGCTGAAACGATCTCTATTCGGGATTATAGCACCGCATATACTATGTATTCTGCTATATGAACTGCATACGGCTTTGAACGATGCGAAGCGACGCGACGCGACGCGACGCAATGCGATACAATAAACGGACACAACGGGAGGTATCGAGCTGGAGGCTATGCTCGTCATGCAGTTATGCACCGTGAGAACCTGTTACTTTGCGACGCTTGGATATAATTTCTGATACTGTGTCACGTAAACAATGGTAATCCATTCTCCGGTACCGGGAACGCGCAAGTTCGACGCGCGATGCACGCAACGCCGCGCGATGCAAGTCAACGAAGTAAACAGCTAATGCCAAACTATTAACTAACTCCGAGAGCGCTGTTAGTACAATCCACTTGAACTATCGCACGACTGAGATTTACAGCATCGCGAATATTCGCGTATATCTGAGAGTTTTCTAGCGTCTCTTTTTTTATGTCGATATAAATTTAAAAACTTGGTTGCATAAAATTCAAAATATTAATATAATGTCCCAGACAGAGTTTATACGAGTATGCATGATAAATATTTCGACCATATCCGCAATTTTCAACGCAAAAACGGGATCAGAGACCGTGTAGAATTTTAAAACCACTGATTGTGTCGTTGCCCTCTGAAGCGTATTCATAAAAAGCATTATCGTGCAAAATTTGGGAAACCTGCGGACACTGCGTCGTGTTTCATCGTCGAATGCCTACGCTGATGTGAAAGTGATATGATTTTACCGTGATTTTCATTTCGCCCGTCATCAAGCCGCGCTATAACGTTTGCAGGTCAAAAGAGAGATAATTTAACAACGGAGTACGTGGCGGAAAATTCAATTACGTGCCCATGGTAATTCTACCAGATCGCATATCATTATGAATTTCGACGTAAAGAACTCACTCGTTTAATTAAAGATCTCAAAGTGCTCAATATAATTTGTCATTATAAATTTTCAATGATAAGATAAGAATCATTATGGCGCACTCACGTGGAATTAACGTGGAATGTAAAATGATAATAAGCATTAAAAATGTAGCATCCATATCACGAAATATCCATAGTAAATCAAATTGTCCATAGTACACTGAAAGAAAAATATAATTACTTTTGGCCTCAACCACAATTTTATAATATTTCCAACAATAAGTATGATTACCTTGACTATACGCATCATTATGTTAACCATAATTATGGTTAGAAATATTATGGTTAAAATTGTGGCCAAAAGTAACTACATTTTTCTCTTAGTGTAGTTAGAGATATTAAATTCTACATTTTATAAAGCTGAACATATTTCTGTATGTTCTGTTATGTCAAATTCATGTGGTATAAACTATAGACAGATACATAATTAAATAATGTTCTTATATTTTTATAACGCGTAAAAATTTCTTTAAAAGATAAAGATAAATTGCATAAATAATAAGATTCGAGATTAAATCATATAAATTATGTAGAAGAAACATATTATGATTAATATATATATCATATATATTAATCATAATATATTTCTTCTCGTCCAACATGCATTTTCATTTTATATAATTTAATTCTTAAAGTTCTGAAATAAAAATTATAAATAATTTATTACCAAAGTATTTAATGATCATAATAATATATAAATCATATAGATAAGAATGCATGTAAAATTTTCAGTGAAAATGATACGAATTAATACTTTCAAATACGAAATATTCGATTATACTTGCGAACAAATATTAGCATTTTATTTGGAACACCTTAGATGACAATTGTGCCAATTAATTTTGCAGTGGCAGCGCGATCGCGACAACGATAATTTTTTTTATTATCATGCTTGCAGCGCTAGCACAATAGAGCGCTATATTTGGTGTGTATTATCGCGTGCGCGGATAATAGAATTCGCGCGCGAACAATCGTGATCGTAGCACAATAGCATAAATCCCGACTTTTCGATTAAAATCCAAATGGCTTGCGGTCCTCGATCGAACCAGAAAAAAAGAACAGAGGAAGAGAAGGAGAGGAGAAAAGAAAAGGAAAAACCGACCGTCCTAAACGCTCTTCGTCGCGTATGCATTTGCTACGCGCGTGGTGGATGGCGAACGCGGTCGCGCTCGGATGCACGCTGGTGCAACTCGCATTTTCACAATACCGACGTAAAGAAATAGATTTTCCGCCTAACGAGACGGAAACTAACAAATACCGCAGTGTGAGGTCATGGCACGCTGCCAACCGTACATGATAAAACATACCATGCGCACATTTTTTATTTTCATTCACTTCCTTTTTTACATTACGTGCGGGTGCAACGAGCGAAATCTTTTTCGTTCGCCGCTCGTCACGCGTATACTCATCGCCGCGCACGACGACAGAAAATTCCCGGTAGAGATAGTAAAAAAAAAATATGTTTGTTTCCGACCGGCTCTCGTCTCCGGTCGTCGGCCGAAAGCAATACGTTACGACGGTAATTTAAAAAATTCGTCGACCCGCGAACGCGGCGTGGCACGGAACGACGCAATAATACGTCTTCCCGTTCACCGACGACGAAAGCAACATGTCGCGCGTGAATTCTGAAAAATTCACCCGTAACTGTATCGGCGAAGAATTTCCAGAGTATTCCGCCAACGAAGAATTATTCTCTCGGCAAGGATTCCTAGAGACACGAGACCCGATCTTATTCTGCAATTTGTAGATAAATATTGTAGATTCTTGTCTAGGTTGGAAAGCTCAACACACTCATGTGCTAAATTTGGGGCAATAGTAAAATTTATTCCAGTGTCGAATATGAAATCGCAGCGTCCAGCAACCTGTCGTATTTTGTCTATCTATGTATGTAAAACGGTCGTTTCGCCGACTCTGCAACTTTTGCTGCAGAATGACAAAGCACAAAACTTGCATGCTTCGTTGCTCACACAGTCACAACATTTGCATAAGTGTCAACAAGTTGTTTGAAAAATGCAAGGTGGATGATGTAGTAAAAATGTAGAAGAAGAAAGAGAGAATCAAAATTCCGTGGATGCAGGTTATTGACAAACTTTACAGTGGTCGAGATTATCCTTTATATTTTCGTTAAAGAATTTATTGCTAAAATATTTCTTAATATATTGAAATATCCTATTCGAAGGCATGAGAAAATGCAATTTTTATAGTAGGATACCTTGACAATTCCCCATTCTTACTAAATTTGTTAAAGAATTATCCACAGATTAATGAATAACAAGGAAAAGCTTTAAAAGGCTTTAAGTGTCAAAAGGAGTTAATTGTGCGTGAGTTAATATTAACACTGTAACATTAATAACTTTATACAAATTTTAAATCATATATATTTCGGCTTCACTTTTAAGCTATTTTCAGCAATGTGATAATAAATAAATTAAATAATCTCAAATCCTTTTCGATAAGATAAAAATTTAAAATTCGCACAAAGATGGTGTAATTTTTAAAAGGAAGTACCAGACAAATTCTGTTAATTTTCATAGTCTATAAAATATTTGAACTATAAAATAAGAAGACTATATAAAGAAATATATGAGTCTATAAAAATTAAAATTGGAACCAACCAATTTTTAAATACTCACTTTATGCTTGTCGAAGGAGTTTGAGATTATTCAATTTATTTATCAGTACTCACTGAAGATGGCACAAAATAGAGTCAAAATGTACGATTATAATTTGCATTTAATAATTAATTATATATTACATAATGTTAACACATGTACGATTAATCGCGTTTCGCTCTCAAAGTCCACCTTTTTTTATTACTCGTTAATTTTAATATCAAGAGTATTTAGAATTAATCATTTATTTTATGCATAAATGTAAATTGAACATTTAGAATATTTTAGTCAATCATGAATGAAAAGATTGAATAATCCATAACATGTAGAAGGATTAAGTTGAATGAGTCGAACAATCTATTGAGGGATTAACTACATACGAAATCAATTCTGATGGATATACGTTCTCCGCTTTATCTCAAAAATATCTCAATCCATCACGGTTAATACAGCATTCTACTCTGTGCAATTTAATCTTAATCTAGTTCATTACCCATACACTCTGGCGAATGAGAATATACCACAGGTTGGTGAATCGGGTTCTCCCGAAAATGCGGCTCGTCATTTACACGCAATCCCTGAAATCCGTTTCTTTCAAGACGAATGCGAAAAGCGCGACACGCCCACGTTATACAAAAATCAATTGTGCTCGGGCTGGTTCGCTCTAACAATCGCGCCAACGATCTGAGAGCACAATAGAGATACTCTGAGCAGATATCAGAGAAGTTGCGGTTGTGAGAAACGTTACTCTTATTTTCCTCTATATATTGAATTACATAACGAAGAAAAATCTAGAAGATATATTCAACATTCTTCTTAGCGAGAATTAATATTTCCTAGGAAAGATAAATGGCAAAAGTCGAGAATATTTTATTGAAGATAAGACTTGATAGATATCTCTCATTAAATCGAGTTTTTCAGAATTTGGAAAAATATGTTGCCATTCTTATTCACAAAACTTTTGCTGTCGACTGCGAACGTGATGCTGTATAATATTGCATTGCTTTCCGCATGATTGCATCAGCAGCAGAAATATAAAGTAAAGGATGATCAATATAGATATAATCAAGTCTGAAAGAATGTTGTACGAAGCGACGGTATTCATAGATTCATTGCCAGTATTAATCAACATCACAAAAGATATAAAAGAATTATGGATCTACCCAGGTTCTATCTAAGATCTATCTAAGTCATCAAATCGCGCAAATATTTTTGCAGCATTACTTTTTTCAATTTCCAAGCATTGTGCAAAAATGAAAAAAAAAAGTAAGATAATCTTTTACGAAGATATACATACTATAAAATTTTACAGCTTGTACCCTAATTAGAAATACACTAAAATATGCTAACGATTGTTATTTTTATCTCTTAATCGATAAATAAAAGAAGGGATATGGCTATGTGTGTGAGTGAATGAATGAGTGAGTGAGTGAGAGAGAGAGAGAGAGAGAGAGAGAGAGAGAGAGAGAGAGAGAGAGAGAGAGAGAGAAGTCCACGTAACTCTGTCGGGGACAGTTGTTTTGTTAAACGGATCCGTCGGCTTGACACAAATTGTCCGACATTTTTCTCGATACATGCGGATGTTTTTATGCACGACATGCATGCGCTTTATGTGTTTCGTAGTAGAGCATATCTCTTCGCATGATAAATATAATTCAACGTATACTCTGATTCACATAGATTCACATAGTGCTTTATTATGCAGCCTATTCTTTTTCCTGTAAAACAAATGCGAGGACCTGCACTATAGGTGCTCGTAAAAATTCGAAAAGTTATGTGAACCCATTGCCACTATTATGAAAACCATCAAAGAGATGAGTTTTATTCTGAAAATAGACTCTGGTCTTCCTGATAAAACGTATCTACAGCCAAATCATATACCCCAATGCACGCTCTAATTTAGTGGACTTTTGGTTTTGTTATTGTGCCAACGCGCGCGCAATACAATCTAACTTTTTTTTTAGTGAATACAATGGATTAGAAAAACTCTTAAAATAATGGGCGCATTGTATATTGTGAAAAATAGTGTTTGCTTTTTCTATGATATTTCGAATTTGCCCCGGGCAGCAACCTACTTTCCTCTTATCGCTTATATTATAATGAAGTTTACAACGTGCATTCGCATCATCATTAATCACCGGTTTCAATACTAACGCGATAAAAATTAGCAACCGGAGGACGCTATTTATATATTGACGAGAATTCCCGATAATTGACATCGCGTGAATTACTGACGTTATTTTCAAACACGCGCAAACGCGTTTGCAGCAAGCTTTTTATTTTAGCGCGATATTAAATAGCGGAAACATCGTTACACATCTTCATTAACAGAAATTTTATAAAATCTAACTGTATCTTACAAATGATGACATAAAACGCACCCGAGAAGTGAATTTCGTCTAATGTATCTACAAAAAGGTAGTTTACAATATTATTAAATTTTTCATTCTTTTTAATTTCCTTCTGGACCAAGATTATTTTAACGCGAGAAGCCTTGCTTCTTTCTCTTTGTTTGTAAAATTCGATAAACCTGTCACCCGCATTTTCTCTCTTCTTCTTGATTGAGAAAATCCCAGGGCGAAGTAGATGTCTTTGAAAGACAGCTTTGCAATTATCTCCGATGTTCTATATTTTACGCGCTAACGAACCGCTTTGTTGCCGGACATAGCAGCCACCGTCAGCGTGACAGTTCTGACTTTAAAACCATGTTGCAATTTCACGATGGTTGTGGAAATCGTGATAAGAATTCTCGTTACCGTATGTTCGCAAATCGGCAATAAAGAACCATGTACGAAGATGATAAAGCTCGAGAGATCTTCACACAGGAAGCAATTTTTGTCCCTTTTGAATCCCGGGCCCGAAAACGCGTGCAAAAAAATTCTATGCAAAAGTGAATCATTTTTATTTCTTTTCTTATTACTGACAAATCTATTTCGTTACTGTGGGGTATAATATACATACATCCCAGTGACATACATAGTTCATAGCAAAAAAAGTAAAATTAAATATTCGTATCCGCTGTATCATTAATTATTTCTAAAGATACATTTTAAAGGAATAAAATTTTTTAAAAAGTTTGTTTGAACCTTTTTTAAAACTTCTATTTTATATGACACAATTATATGCTAAATATATCTGCAATGTGTATCGGAATATCGATTTATATTATTTCTGAATATATTTATGGATTACCTTACGTATTTTTATTTTTCATTAATAAAATCAATTGGACATTGAATGATATTTGAAATTATCGACTTTTGAATCATGTGGAATATTTGAATAAAAAATAAACATATATCGTTAAGAAAAAATATAAAAATGCGATTTAAGAACTTTCGTAATAATTCACAATACTTGTTATAGAAATGTTATAGAAATAGTCGTCGATCTTGGGATCGGCATAAAAGCAGGACAGCCCTGCACTCACAGGATAACGTTCCGGGAAAAGTTTTGCGAGGAAAGCAATTTTCCGCTATATCGAGTTTGTGAAAGCGCGCCGGTGGAAAGTTCACGTCCGGAAGTCGCTACGAGGTGGTGCGGAAATAAATCCAAAATATGGTGCGCTCTTTGCAAGGTGAGTAAAGATCCTATGTCGTGGTGTGGACCAGAATCATGCCCGAATGCAGGATCGAAGGATTCGAGAAGATGTCGTAAAGATCGTTATCATTCTTCGGGCTCGATAAGAAGAAAAAGTCACGTTTGCAGGATGCATGCGAAGAATATGCACTGATATCGGAAGTATCGACAACGTAGTTTCATTGGGATAATACTCGTGATATGGAGCCGATAATCCTCGAGAAAGAGAGGGAGAAAAACGGATGCCGCAAAACCCTTGTCACCTTCGTCCAATCGCGACGAATTTACAATCATCCAATTTCTTTCAGTTTCTTCCCGATACAACCGTAATTAAAATTTTTCGATTAAGATTTTCAGAGAAGAAGAGATATGAAGGATGAACCTACAGACGGGAATCCGCGACATTTAATAACAACTTATAGAAAATGTTCTGTGATAAATCGCGCCAAAATTCCATCTAAAGGCTATTCAATGTATATTTCGCGAGCATTAGTAATTTAAGATGTATTAAAGTAAGGTAATATCAGAGTTTGTATATATTCTCTCTCTAGTATCTATTTCAATTTCTTTACTTTACTTTGCTTTACTTTATATTTTTTTTCTCGAAATCACTGAACACTTGCATTGTCACAATTGCTACTCACCCTGAGGAAAAGAGAAAGGAGGGGGAGGAAGGGAGAGAGAGAGAGATCGCTCTCATTGGAGAAACGAACGTTACCTAGATATCCGGATGGGAAAACGAGAAGACGAACGAACGGTTGCAGCAGCAACAATTTCACCGCAAACCATTCGCGCGTAATCGACGCGTCTTTTTCGAAGCGTTTTGCAGTGCAACCTATTTTCGCGTAGTGCCATTCGCGAAATGGATCGCGCAATACGCGAGAATGTTTTATAGCTCATGGCAATTTTTCAATCGCAATACTATACCATACCACGCGTACTATTGCCGTACAATATACCGCGTGGCTGACCAGTCCGGTTTCACTAAGAATATTATTTATACAACTAGAAAAAAGTACCGTTGTGATCAAAAAGCGTTATGACAATTTCCAATTACGAGTATATAGGATATCGTACAAATGGCACATTTTCCTTGATTAAATCAACAATAAAAAATTGATATAATGGAAATTAATTATTTCTTTTAGAAAACAATTTCTCTTAGCAAAACTTAAATGAATTTAATTAAAATGCAAATAATCTAAATCTTCAAAAATTAAAGTAAATCTTACATAATAAGAAAACGATCAGAAAAATATAAATTAAATATATTTCTTTCCTACTCTTAAAAATATATAATTTAAACAAAAATTGATTTTACGTTAAAAAATCTATAATCATTACGAGGATACTCTATATGTATATCTACGACTGCAAGTGTCAAAAAATAAAAATTTTTGTGTTTTTCATGCTATGCGTAGAAATAAACTGTAATATGGCGTACTTTCTCGCATTATTTTACACCGAAACTATTTTACGATGTCGCGATGCGCTTTACACGGCCAGGAATGGTTCCTGATATTTCCATAACAGAGCACGCGTTCGTCTCCTCAATCGGATATCGGAGAATCCGGAAGGTGGTCGGGCATAGAACTGGTTGGATGTTTCAGAATTACGGCCGTACCTGCGCGCTGATAAGACGGAGCGATTCAATCAGATCGAGCAACCTCGGACTGCAACGCGAAACGTACTATGCACGGACTTATTCCCGCTTCGATCATGTCAAGGATCGTAAACCAGATCGACCGGCGTAGATTACTTTCGTAACCCGAAAACGTTAACGTGAACTGATTGTCGATTAACGTTGACACTGCTTTACAGATTTATCCCAGCGAACGATCCTAGCGAAGCTACTTCAAATAAAAAGTTCTAGTTGCGAATTATACTTGAAGTGAGCATAAGTTTGAATTAACTTGAGCCATGCAACTTTGATGATATTACGTTATTTATCTACCAGAGTATCTAACTTATGCAATTAACTTTGTAAACAGATCATTCATTATATTTTAATTTTTGTAACATATATAAACGCGAAAATTAGTTTCGTAGTTATCTCTGTAATCAACGACAGAGAACAAACTACGTGCGTTCAAAAATTCCCCAAAAATGATCTATCTATATTATCATCAAAACGCGAACTCTCTGTTAATTTACCCACTCTCTTAATTTACCCTCTAGCAGAGTCGTTTACTCAAGAAGTTAATACCTGTTGAGAACTTGCGTTCACTGACAGACAGTCAGTAATTAAGCCAGACTGAATCTACTAAAAAACTTTATCCGAAAATATAAACAGAATCAGCCGTCGTCGCTGCGATAGCGCACACGTATTTACTCGCGTGAGTTACGCGCTGCGATCTAACTGCAACATACATAGGAGTATCTCAAGCGACTAGTATATAAACTCACCACGCGTGAGTTCTCCCGAGATCGTCATGATTCAGGCAAATGCGGCGATTCATCGGACTGTAATGAACTGCAATTTGCACAAATGTCGGCTGTAAACGAGCGAATTTATTTCGAGGATTGGGTTATGCTTGTTTTTCAGTTCATCTTAACAATCAATTATACGGTAATATTATTTCGCTCTTCATGAATTCACTGCATTGCTATTAAATGCATAGTTATTCGACATAGCGTGTTCAATACAGATCACAAGATCGTAACTCCTTATCGGCTTGGCAGTATCATCGCCGCGAAGTAATGTTCCATCATAACGCGCAGTAATCGAAAGTCGTTTGTCTGCCGGAGGCTGTATTAAGGGAATAAGTACTCATGTACGTGTGCTAGCCTTTCTGTTTATGACAGGAAATCCTTTTGCCACGCTCGCGCGCGCGCACAATCTCGATCAACGCCGTCGAAAATCTTTGATCCAATTTTAGTGCCATCGCTCTCTTCGGCCGTCGTAATCTCTTTTCTGTTCTAGAACCGATATAGGTGCGCGCTCGTTGCTGCAGCTGTCTGCGCGTATAAATTTGCCGGACACATTCTCGACGGCCATTGGAGGAATCGCTTCCTGTTTCCTCGGGCAAAGTAGAACGAAGACATTGATAGCTTGCTAAGAGATACACCGGACGGAGGCTGCTACCTTTTGCCTGTCAACTATTCTACCCAGATCATTAATTCTCATCACTACTACAAAATTAAAAAAAATGTCCGTAGTCTCTTTTAATAAGCTTTCAATACACGATCATAATGCAATCTCATGCTAGAATTTATTCATTTTCTACACCAACACTGGCAGTAATAAATTTTTATATAAACTGGAATATATACGTATAACTAATAAGTTGAATAAATTGCTGCAAAGTTTTGTGTTAAAAAATCTCGCTTATGCTATTATTTTACGTATCGATTCTTATGATCTTCGTTTGTTCAATATTCGGTACAATATGGTTCATAATACGCAAAGATAGAACGCAGATGCAGGTAATTCAAAGATGAACTCAGTTTGCATCCAATGGAGAATTATTATGTAATCTTTGCCTTCTGAAACGGATATCAGTTGTAACTATAGTTACAGTAACGTGCTCTGTCACGTATAATGGAAAGTTCAGGTATTCCCTTGCCTGGCGATGCCTGAAGGCTACGATAATTTTACGGCTCATTTGCATAATACCGTCGGCCAGTCACGTGAATCACTTTGATAAGCTCAATAGTAATGGTTTACGCTCTCTCTCTCTCTCTCTCTCTCTCTCTCTCTCTCTCTCTCTCTCTCTCTCTCTCTCTCTCTCTCTCTCTCTCTCTACGTTCATCTCTACGTTCGATTGTACCGGGATCTCTGCGGGGAGTTTCGATTTACTGTTCGGTCGTGCCGACCGGCTACACCGCAATTCAATTTTTCGGCATTCGCCATGATATAAAGTAGAATATAGACAAAGGGTCTCCCGAGTTACCACGGATATTCTACGTATTCGGCGACAAAGGAAATTAAAAACGCGTCATCGTTATTGAAAAAACGTGACTACGTCAAGTACTCATACGATGCAACGTTTAACGACGTCGTAAAACTGTTTAAAGAATATTTCAATCTTTTCCAGATGTCTCTTAAATGTGTCACATATGTGACTTTTAATCTTTTGCGTCGTTCCGAGATGGTCTCGATATAGCCAAATATTCGATAAAACAGTGAAGCGTTCATTATTAAATAGACCTGCTATTTTCGCCATCTGCAGACTGCGGCTATTTTTAAATCCGCATGTTTCTTATCGGTGCCACACAGTTAATTTAATGCTTTCAGGAAACAATACATTCACCAGGTATGTAAAAGTTAAGCCGCGGTGTCGAGTTTAATAATGCACGTGCAATTAATTGTGACATTTAAAGGTGATATAAGACACATTGTGTAAATCCACGGTACATTGTCACTCCTGCATAGATTACTGCTACAGAGATATACATATAATAACACATCGACTCTCTTCTCTCTACAACTTCAATGGAACACTGCGGCGTTCTTGCGGTGTCTCCTTCGCCCGCCCGTGACGAACTCGAGTTTGGCAAATTGGCTTCTCGTCTTACAATCAACCGCATTCCACAAACGTGTTACACGTCCGCTCGATATCTAAGTATAATTCTGTGGCACAGTGCTCGTCGAGAGAGACATCAGACTATTAATGTCGGATATCATTTACATACATATTATATATAGCCATATAGGTATATGTATAATTGTATCACGCGGATCAATACATTAATGTTCATTTCTACCAGTAGAATTAACTTTAATCTCGGTTTAATTTATCTTGTATCTTTTTTCAATTTTTAGAGAAGTTAGAGAAAGATAGAAAGAGTAAGTTGAACCAAGATTAAAGTTAATCTATATCGGTAGAAATAGGCACAAGAAATTTGAGCAACGAGAGTTGCTGAGATATGCGAGCAATTCACTCACTAAATCGATTCTCTTGCCTGTTCGTCCCGTCTCTCTTCCAGTGGCAAGGTTGATCAAAGTAAATTATAGAATCATGTATATGGGATGAAAATAATTGTCTATGGAGCGATACAAATCCGACATTAGTATAAAAAAGCAATTTGTATTTTCACGTCTCTCATTGTGCGATAAATTATCGACCCTTTCGTTTCAACGCAATAAATATTACCTCTTTTACCGCCTCAATGAAAATATCTCTTTCAAATAAATTCTGATTTCATCGATATTTTCAAAACACGGTTTATTACAAAAAGCCGTAATTTATACAGTTTCTATTGGCAATATATAATAGTGATTTTGCAAATAAATAAAGGTAAAACTTTTCGTTCGAATTACGGATTTGGAGTGCAGAATCATAACAATACATCCTGAGGATTGTTCGAACTTACTCGTTGTTATGTTGTACAGTTGTAATTAGCTTTCGTTCAACGGTAACACGCAGAAATCAACGACGAAATCGGAAAATACACACGGACAAATCAACAAACGGAGTCAGTTGGCTACTCGCAAATAACCTACCGCTTAAAAATTCAATTTTCCATGACGTTTGTAAGAAAGTTCGTGCTCCTCGACGGAATTTCCGGACAACTCATTCCCCGATTCACCAGGGCCAGAGGTGGCACACGATGAAAGTCACCCGGAAGAGCGAGAAACGCCGTTGGGAAACGAGGGAAATTTGTTCTGCTAATTCGGGCGATGTTTATTCTCCCAAAGCTAACAGCCGGCAGAACCGAGACGCGTTAATTACAGAGCATGTCTAATTCGGTTTGTAGTTTTTCGGGATCTAACGGTGTCGCGAAATTATATCGAAGTTTTTTTATTTATATGCAAATATATATAAAGTTATCTATTTACTTGTACCGAGCTCTCAATAATTTGTCTCAATATTTACTCTTATCGTCAGTTTCATCTACATGAAACTTGCAAGAAATTAATTAGTTCTAAGTAAAGTAATCCTAAAAAAATTGTTCAAAAAATATACTTTTAATTAATTTTGTATAAAATTTTAATAATATTTTTCAATAATATGACTGAATAAATTACTCTTAATATCTAACAGAATTTTTGTTTGAAATGCAATTTCACGACGTAGGAAAATATCGTAAATAGAATTTCCTTGCATCGGCAATGTGTCTGTGTATATGTAACATTATGGCCTCATATTATTCATCATTCCTGGACGTGGCAAAATTTCAGGTAATTTATATACGGTTTACTCGTGAAGCGTGTTTATGACGAACGAGTGAATTTCCGCTACATGTCCGACACGACATCCGATCGATATCTCCTTTAAGGAATGTTCTAAATAGTAAACGTTTCACTACTTAAAAAAAAAGCCTTTTGATATCTTAGCGAAAAAATGTTGGATCGTTGAAGTGAATCGCAATCCGCAAATTGCTCGACAAAGCTACAGGGAAACACAGTTTAGTATAAGAACAACTTGAAATTCCTGATCTCAACAATCAAACCGTTCATTGCTCCTACCGACTGTTCTCAATTTAATGCAATTCAGCATACATATAGCGAATTATGAATAACTCGGTATGTCGATAGAGTTCGCTCTGAAATTATTGGCAGAATGCCTTTCGCTGAACGATCTCGAGCGATCTGGTTTAAAGCGCTTTATTCATGAGTCCATTCATTGCATGGAAATCAACTGGAATGCGATAGTGGTCCGCGGTATTTAAGAATACCGGAATACACGAGAAATGATTCTACCTTTTGGCAATCTTACTACAACTACTTTCAGAATTCGTCTTATCACGCGAAATGTCATGATAACATGTTTTTTTTTTTTACTAACGATGTTCCCGTATTTTCTTTCCCTTTCTTAAGAAAAAGAGAGCATCTGATATGAATATCTGATATAATCGCGATCTCAATTTTTTTTATAAATGTCCAGCTAATCATTTAAATTGCAACAGATTAACCAATTATACCAACTATAAATTATACCATGAGATAGTATCGTAAAATACAATAAACTTGTGCCAAATTAAAATAAAAAAAAAGCAGCGCTTTCGATCCGTTAATAAACCACATCCTGTAAAAGCTGGTTACCTCGAAGCTCATTAAATCGCAATATTCCGTCGAAAATTGGGTCTCCCTTACAGTATTTTATTCGTGATATACATTTCGATATAATCGCATCCGCGCGAGCGCGTGTGTGGAAAACAATACATCGTGTCGGTGTGGCCCATTTTACTGACACACACGCGCTTTGTTCGAATGAGCGACAGGGTGTCGCTGCACCGCTTTAAGTTTATTTGGGCCATCAGGAAATAGCAAAAAAACATTCGTTCATCCATCGTGTTAGATTACACTCACAGAACTCTATTTAGATGCTTAAAACGCGTTTGTGCACTTGCACCTCAACGTAATCGACTTTAAATTATGATTATCGATGTAACCATCTGTTTTATTCGTTAAATTACTAAACCAATATTCCGAAATTTATTAAAAAAGGAACAACTATAGAACATTTGCCTAAAACTATAAAATTATCTTTTCTGCTTCCCATCTTATAATTTTTTATATTCAAAGAAAGCTTTCTTTTTTCTCAATTTACTTACATTTAATAATATCTTCTTTAATGTAACAAAATTTAAAACTTTAGCAGTTACTTTCTCGCAGTAATATTGCGCTCTTTTTATAACAAATTTCTTAACTGCTTATAAAATAATTTATATTTTATAGAAATAAATTCGTGATTGACGCGATTTTAAGCAATAGTCGACGTAAAACAGATATCCTCGCACGGCTCGATCATTTCGAGACTCTTGAAAAGATAGTGCAATAATAAATGTAAGATTGTACTCACCTGTCTGATGCGAGAGGAACGTTATCAGGGGCAGCACGACGCGCAGCCATCCTCCTCGATGATCCTTCATGCTGGGTATTTCTATGAGCGGTATCAGACGGCTCTTTTCTTACTCTCCTTCACGAACGATGACGACGACGACGACGACGACGACGACGACGACGACGAAACTGATCTCGTTGTGTCACACTCGCCGCTCTTTTATTGACAGTTACTCACTGCAACATCCCGGCACTGAACAACATCCGTGAACGACATACACATCACCGTCATTCTCTCGTAACTAATCGCACACACCACTCGTTTGTCTTTGTGCGCTGTATCACATGTCGACTCCGATAAGGTCCATCATTTGCGGAGACGACAATCGATGACTGTTAGTCGATTATTGTTTTCTGGTGATAACTATCCGCAATTGCGACCACGCACTAACTTTCCTGTCGAATATTGTTTTTTCAAGATAACTCTTCGATGCGATTCTCCTTTTGTAATCTCTTTTTCTGTGATCCTCGAATTCAAACAAATCGACAGGCTATCAATACACTGCTTTGATAAGGACCGTCATGTTCTGATGATCACAAATGAACAATGTCCGTTCTGCTAATGCTCTTTATGCGAAATATATATGTGGAAATTTGTTTATTTCTTTCAAGATAACTTATAAATCTGAGATTTTCTTTGCGACGATTTTTCTTCCTCTCAAGTTATGTAATGCTATACTCGTAGAAAACGAGTCAAATTTTTATGCGTGCATTGATGATCAAGTGTTAAAATTACGAAACAAAGTCATCGTAAGTACATGGCCGGAATTTCATTTTGCCAGCACTCGCTTTTCCACGTACAAGTTTGTGATACCCGGCTGACGATTATTGTCAGTTTAACAAAGCACATACAACACCTCCCGCATTCTGACTCGCTCAAAATTGTCAAGCACGAAATGAGGTTGACTTTCGCGGAATTACAACTGCTTCGTTTGCGCGCGTGTTCTCTTCGCTTCTATATTTTAGAGATTCTTACATATCCGAAAGGATCCTTCGCGTCAAAGTCCATACAACTTTATGCTGCGGTAATTAGGACTATCCTAGAAATTTACTCGTTGTACGGTTTTATTCACGAGTTACGTGCCATTCTTCAAGTCGGTGTAATGATACCCAAGAGATCCTCCGACTTTTCTAAACTCACATTGAAAGTAATTAATTACCGTGAGGCATGCGCGTCTTCGTACGTTAGATACTACCCGTTAATTACCTCTCTTCCGATTTACTTCTTAATTGCTCGTACACCACGATTTATGCACTCTGGCACGTATCCCTCGACCTTTATACAAGCTCTGTTTGATATGGCGTGTCAATATGGAAAGACTCTTTTTTTCGGTTCACATCGAACGAGCTTTGAATCACGATGAGATGCTTCGTGACGCGTTAAACTACTCGATTTCGAAGTACCGACAAATATTTACCAAATCCGACACTATTCCGAATCGTTTTCGCAATGACGTCACCGAAATCGGACCTCGTCCGCAAAAAAAAATGTAAGGAAATCCGCACTTTCTCGAGCACTCGTGTAACACGCACGATCACTTACTTCGAACAATACACTTGTTCCTAATTTCCCAATTAACTCTTGTTCTTAGTTCTTCCGAGGATCAAGCATTTCAGATCTTGAACTCAGAACTTTAGAGAGATCGATACACACAAATCAGTGTCCGCATTGTAATTGATACGAGGCGTATTTCGAGATCTATTCGAGACACTATGATCCAGCGCTTTTCGTTTCACACTTCAAGACATCGGCCCTCACGATAGAATTGCATTATTTATCAGACACGCTACGTGCCGCGCGCGGAGTTTTACGACCCAGCATTATCGATTGTTCGAACGACCAGCCCAGGTACACACTTTAATTCATCGACGAGCACATCGTTTATGCCGCAACGTCTACGCCACAACCGACCTCTCAAAAATTCGCAAGACATAGAATAAATTTGTTCTCAGCAGGCGAACCTTTGATCATCCGAGATTAAGGGCAATCGGGCGGTTTTCCTTTTTTTCCTCTTCTCAGGCGGATCCACCGTCATGTAGAATCACAGTTTCAGATTTCCACAGATTTGTTGCCGCGCGTGATTGAAGCAGCTTCCGCGCGCGCGTTGCTGAATCTAGTACGCGAAGTTTAAAGCTCTTGGAGGAGCTCACGTCAATAATTTGATCGATCTTGGGTGAGGACAAGAGAGCTGGATTTTAGGCGGTCTTCTAATCCTGGCTTAAGAAACCTCCGTCTTCAGTTGGCAGCGTGTCATCGCGTTCCCTTCCATGGGTTGCGCTCCATTAACCCGAAGCAGGGATGTACATTAATCGCCGGTTAATCTTGAATCTTCAATTTCATAAAATTTCTCTCATCACCACTCACAATTCGTTGTGTGAACATTACCGTTCCGTAGTAAATGGTAGTGTCTTCGCATTGTAATGTTCTGCAACAAATAAAAAATCGCTTGTATTAAATATACAATCGATCGAGTTCAATTAAGATTTATTCTACAAATCATTTTTATATATTTTTATATACTTTTATATTGCACGCGTAAAATTTTTTCGCTTAATTAAACACTAAATAAATATATCAGAGAAATAGTAAATATAACAGGAATCATAAAAATTATATAAAATAACTGAAACAAAAGATATTTAAATTCAAATCATTATTAATTAGGTACGATAATCAAGAACATAAGACCTATTTGAGAGTGAAATCTATTTGTCAGAGTTTGCAGGGATGAATGGATTTATGGGTTGATAGAAATCTTCGGTAACCGACGAAAGTCCAGCGTAAGGTATTTAAACGAATCTCGACAGTTAGAATGTGGGTACAAATCCCAAGATAGTTAAGGCGTCTTAAGCATCTTGTATGTATTCGTCCAATTCTGCACGAACGAGATGTAATTGGGTCTACCATCCCCGCGCCCTCCTAACGCCCGTCTCTCTCTCGCAAGCTAACCCGAAGTTCGCAGCCAGGGAGAGATATACCAGCGTCGTCTACCAGGTGCACTCTCAAGTCCCTCGGATTAAAGTGCCGGAGCGCGAGTACCGCAGAGTCACTCGTATAACTCGGTAGTTTAAGATTGACCGCGGAGTGACTCGATTACGACATACCTCGGAGCTTCGAAATTCAGTGGATTTTAGGATTTACTGTACCCTACCGGTAATCAGCTGCATCCCCCGCCCGAGCTTTTTCCGTTCTATGGATAATTAGGACAGCTCAGTTGTAATCTAACCGAGTGAATCCTTCATTTCAATCTCTCTGAGGTCTTGGAGTTTTATTATACAGAATACTACTTTATGGCATTAAATATGTTTGAAAAATAAATTTGTCCAACAGAGAGAATGTCATTTTGAAACATAAAGTTTAATGAAATGTAAATATAAACCAATGCTACAAATATATA
This sequence comes from Tetramorium bicarinatum, assembly GCA_928718305.1. Classification (NCBI taxonomy): domain Eukaryota; kingdom Metazoa; phylum Arthropoda; class Insecta; order Hymenoptera; family Formicidae; genus Tetramorium; species Tetramorium bicarinatum. The sequence continues at coordinate 7,891,491 of OV788321.1, forward strand.
TCTGCAGCAAGGGCTATAATAATTGAAGCCCATTTGTTATTAAATGCTCTATAGCTCGTTGAATGCATTTCTGCGCAACTATATTTCATGACAAATCAAGAATTTATATGAATATATAGAGATACAAATGTGAATATATAACGCTGCAGGATGAGCATTGTAGGATTTGTACATCCAATTTCCAGACGACAGGGCTTAATAACCAAGGAACTTCCTACGTACGCGTGTTAATTAAAGTACACACGCGTTACCCGAATTTCTCAAACTTTAACTACTCCTCCGTTGACCGAAAGTTTAAATAGCTCGCTGCACATTCGGCTGGTACGAAAGCGAGGATATAGAAAGCATACTAAACCAACGGCGAGAGACATGACCGTTTGCGTTAGATTTGTAATACAAACATTCACACACATTCAATTTTGTATGTGTGTATGTGTATTTGCGAATATGTTAATTAATATATCACTGTCTAAACGTTGGATATAATTATATGGTATCTATAGTTTCAATTAATTGATCAAAATTATTTATTGAAAGAGCAAACGATCGTAGTTCCGCAACGAGATACATTCATCTGCTACGCAAGAGTGATCGAAAGAGGATACGACGGAGCTGACGAACGATGTTTCGACGTTAAGGATGTTAAAGGGGAGATGAGAAAAAGCCAACTGCTCCGCTTTGGCGTAGCTCGGGAATTTCTGTCGAACTCGAGAGATGAAGCAATATAACGTCTCGTACGAAGGCTAACGGGAAGCGAGAGCTAGTTCGATTACCCGGGAATTGGTCTTTCATCGTCGCTCTAATTCGACGGTTACGTGGCAGCTTTCCGGAAGACTCACGTGGTTACCAACTTTGCAAGCAACTAACGATTGCAACGGTTCGAAGGAATATATCCGATGAAATTTGTCGACCGCTTTGGCTGCGACCAACCAACCAATACCACGTGAAGACGATTGGAATGGATGCCGCGTTGTATAACTCGTCACGAGGATGGAATAAAAATCATAATAATAATTCCTATAAGAGAATGAAAAGAACGAATTACTAATCAGTCTTGCGATCTGACAGTTATATGATTCACGCGTTTCGTAAACGATGAGTTTATTCGACAAATCTATCATCTTTGTTTTGCAACTTGCTCGATAAAGTACTTTCCGAGAAATTATTAAAAAATAATATATAATATTAATTTTTCGACAAAAAATATCTGTTTATATTTCGCACATTCTATAAATTAGCAACACAATTTTAAGTAACGCTGTGAAATTATAATTTTATTTTTATCGATAAAACCATAATTTAGTAATAATTGCTGCAGTAATTAACCGGCAGATATTTTATTCAGGGAAAGATCTGAAAAGAATACCTGGCAAAATGGATAAACTAATTTTGCGAAAAATCTTTCACAATCGTGGTATTTATCGTTATTTACAACAGAACGTTCACTTTGTTATACACAATTACAACAGAAAAGAATCATAAATAATTTAGCCACCTGCGAATCTGACCGCCCAGTTGTCATGAATATTTAACGACTGTTGCAGGCACGTCGCGCAATGCGAAATCTTTCTTGTTCGTCGTGCCGCGCTATTGCACTTTGCGTTGGTTGACCCCCTTTTTATCCGCAACGCCCACAATTGGCAGAAATTGGAGACGACCCAAACGTTCCGAATAATAAGTATACTAACTTCTCACCTCCTCGTAAAAATTATTTTTATTGGCTTATATAAAGCTATTACGTAAATTAATAAGCTTGTTTGCAGTTTCACTAAAAGCTTACCCAATAATTTAAAGTCAAGTAAAGAAGGCAATTAACATTTAAGACTTTGAAGAAAGAACGATGGTTCGAATAAGTTCTTTACGCGTACGAAATATCATCCTGAAAACAAGATCGTTGCACGCAATCCGCTCCTCGTTACAACACTTCGCGAATTATATCTGCGAAGTGCGAGCTTGCATGTAATCGACGAATGAAGCAATCCTCTCGTGCTGTATAATCATAAAGTTCGTAACTACCTTTTCGCACGGTCAATTGGAAACTAACCGCTCATGCGGTTGCCAAAAACCAAGCCACTATATCGTTAGCACGATCAGCTCAAAGAGAATATACGTCTAAGGAAATCTGTCACGCTTCACTATCTCTTTGCCACTATCACGCTTTTCCAATTCTTTGAACCAGATAGTCATATCTTTAATATAATTCCTATTTATGGAAATTATAAAAAAAGAAGAAAATATTTTTTAATTTTAAATCTGTTAATTTAATATTTTCCATAGTGCTTTAAATTACATTTACTTTAGAAAAAACACGAATAAAAGAATAGGTCTTTTGAATATTGCGATTCTTTATATACGTCAAATATTTGTGATAGTTGAGATATTAAAATTTATAAAACTTTTATATTACTCTTCATTCAAATATATATATATATATATATATATATATATATATAAATTGTCAGAGACAAAGGTACATGTAATAAACCCGAGGCCGGCGAGATACGAAATGCGAATATATGCACGTTTGTTCCTTTAATCGCCAGAGATGATAGTGTGGCACGAAATCGCGGTATCCCGACAACGGTATAACGACGGTGCAAATAAGAGCACAGTTTCTCGTTACGATTGTAGCTACGCTAGTGGGTAGCCAGTAACGAAGTGTCAGCTCTCTAGCACAAAACCGCAATGCGTCCTTATTTTTTAGTCGCTTGTATATTATTTTATTTGTTCCGCACATAAAATCATTATCGAAAAAGGAAGAAAACGGAGGAAACTGATACAAGATGACACTCATTTGAATATTGCAATTTTCGAAATAATGTTCCAATAATGCGAATCCTCGATCCACCACGTGGATCTTGCATTCGATTTTCGATAGATTATTCAACACAATTTCATTTTTATATTCCGACTGATGAATTGAATTAAGATACGTCCATACTCTCACTAACGAACTTACGCTCTTATCAGAACGGGATTCTAGTCGTGAGACGCGGAGCGGATTTAAGTTGCCCGCGATATATAGGGTGATATCACTACGTGGCGGCTTGCCCGCGACTGAGAGAGCTTTCGGACCAACCCCGTCCGAGTTTCCCGGATCGGCCGCGGTAGCGCTGCGTAACCGAATCCACCCCCGTTTTCTCTCTCTCTCTCTCTCTCTCTCTCTCTCTCTCTCTCTCTCTCTCTCTCTCTCTCTCTCTCTCTCTCTCTCTCTCTCTCTCTCGCTCGTGTCTTTGCCCTCTCCCTCCTCTCATTCGTTTCTCTTTCTCGCACCCCCGTGTCCCACCAGCTTCCGTTACCCCCACGACAAAAACAATTGCCTCTCCATCCTCTCTGCGCGCCGCTGCTTCCTCGTCGTACTGTCCGATACGTATCTGCATTCCCTATGTATTAGGTAGTAAAGTGGCTCCACTCTCACCCTCCACCAAGGAAATCTGGAATTCTTGTCGTATTTAAATTAGCGTCTACGGCGACAGTGCTTAATGCCGAGTAAGGGAGGTGTGCCTGTTTCGCGTACGACGACACCCCGAAGCACTTTTTCAGTACGAGGTCGGCAAGCGCGATAAAAGAGGCAGAGTCATAAGGTAAATTGTAATTAAAAGTAAACATCACAAACCAAGCTACGTCGTACCGTTTTATTGGTCGTTTAAGAGATATTTAATACGGAATAATTGTTTTAAATATATATTTATAGATAAGTATATTCTTTTATCTTGATATTTTTTAAAAATAACATGTATACGTGTTAAAATATTAATATATATACAATTATTTTTAATTTTATATAATATAAATATTTATATTGTATAAATATTTATAGACAAATACTTATGTACAAATTATTGAAGAAACTTTTCAATAATTTTAAAATACGTGATAACATGCACTTGTTGCGTAAAACTGCACATTTGAAGCTACACGGATAAATTTATGATTTCTTTTAAAGCCCCGTTGGCAAATAATGCTGTTGTCGAGTTACAGGAAACTGAGAGAGATATAGATTTAACAATTACTCTATTTAAAACTTCATAAAACGGAATGGTCAATGATTATGGTTTTATCTTATGCAACATAATCACGCAATGCCGTGGATGAATGACTAACATTTATGACGTTTGAATGATGTATTTACGTCGTATTCTTGACAATGATATTTATTGAGAAATTTAAATGGCGAATTTAAAATACGCAATATTACCAGTGAAAGCTCCACCAGCGGGATGAGCAATCCCTCTTAGGGCAATCTTTTAACAGAATATTTTTTTCGAAATTGAATCTGTAGCAGAAGATACATAATGCATCAGCGGGCAAATATCTCGCTACTGACAGTTGTGATTTATTCGTTTGATTTCGTTGAGAACGGTCACTGAGATATCAAGAATAAAATATCACATATACTTGGCCGAGAAGGTCAATCGCGGGACGTTTCATGCCGAGATAATTTAATACGAGCATCGTTTTCCTCGTCGTCGTAAAAGGCGACGAGTGGTCGTGGTTGCTCAAATCGATAATTGAACACTTAAACTTTTATGTCGTTCTGACTTCAATGTCATCTTAGGATCCGAGGACGTTGGTAATTTTCTCCGAAGAGTGCATTTCCGCCAGAAAAATCACACGAGCTTTATGCGTGCTTTAAAGTGTACTCTTTAACGCGAGCGTATCAGGAAGTGAGCGCCCAGGTCTCTTCACAGGTATTGACTTTCTAACAAAAGCGCTCTTCCGATAAAGCGTCAACTACACGCCACCCCCGGACGACTCACCCTACCTGCCTCTGCCATGTTGTCCCCTTACCCTTCCTTCCGCCACCTTGCTAAGCCTGCCGCCCTACAGGTATTTCGATACACTCACCGACAGCACCTCGACCAGTTTACTATCGTAAAATAATTAATTTTCAACAGGCAACAAACCATTAAAGTGCTCGGACTGGCGTGCGCATGTAATTATCGGCATGCGTTAGAAACATGATATTCTTTTGAAGCCGGCGCACCTTTGTGCCGAACAAAAAACAAAGATCGAGTGCTAATTGAGGTCGAGAGTCGTCAGCTTAACGAGAAAGGTTCGATTTATGGCTTGGTTCATTCGATCGATTTGTTATTCGATCGATGTCGGTGGTTTGACTCTTTCTGTTCAGGATGGAAATCGATTTCGTTTTTCGTACAATAAATGTCAAAGATAGAATTATACATTAAAGTCAAAGAGAGAATTATATGTCATACATCGATAAATTATTTCGTAAGAGTACAAATAAATGTTCATGATTTCGACGGGAGCAAAATGATTGAATATCCAATAACAAAATAAAATATATCGGATACATTTTGGGGTTTATTCTAAAGTCGCATATTATGGCCACGTTCTGATTCCATTTTGATTGACGCTCTGCATTGTTAATGCTTCATGCAAATATTCAATCTTTCCTATAGGATGTACAGCAATTACATAGCAGTCGATTAGATTCTACGCTTGCAATTGTTGATTAATCGTCAACAATTAATAATTTATCATTCGTGCTAATTCGATAATTCGATGCACGTTCCCTATTAGGAGCAATTTTCTTCGAGGTACGCTTAACATCCGTTTTATAAAATGATGAGCGCGTTTGACAAAGTTTTATGCAAAAACAATTTATACGATCCATATCATGTTGTCTACATCATGCCCGAAAGCACATATTCTACGCGCAATAAATGAACTTATTACATTTTGCTGCCTTCACAGTAAGTACACAATTGCAGCACACGATATTTCCATATTGTTCTGAACAATGTATTGCTCCAACATAATGTATGCGTACATATATGTAGAACATTACCATTCCTGACAAAATACTTGTTAAAATCATTACTAGCTTCGTCAGAAACAGTAATATTACATGCATGCATTGTATGCACCAACATTGACATTTCGGCTCGTATTGACATTTTACCTATACTTACATTAATGATATATGCGTCTATATGCGTTCAAACGCATTTGTTCGATTTCGGGATATTTCTAATTAAAGGATTGCTAATTAAAATACTTAATTAACTGTCTCTACTTGTTATTAAAGCGTTATTGTGAATATTATTTTAGACATGTGAACAATGTTTTATAAAATCAATAAAACTAAGTAATCTTCGATATAGAATAAATGCTATGTATAGACAGATATAATACAGATGGATTACATTATCAAAGATTGAATTGATGACTATATTTTTCTTATATGCACGAGAGAGAGAGAGAGAGAGAGAGAGAGAGAGAGAGAGAGAGAGAGAGTCCTAGATAATCGCCCTCTTTTTATCTGTGAATATGTAGCCAATTTAAAACAGCTATATACATTGCAGATACAGAAACATATATGTACTAACGTGTAATATATATGTATATAAGTACATAGGTATATAAATATATGTACGAGATAAATTCGCAAAATCGATCCCAATTTCTTTTTAACAGATACGATAACCAGCAAATGCCATTTAAGTGTTAATTCCATCGATTTCGCTCGCGGATAATTCGATTCGCGTATCTCTTTCATTATCCTCAACCCCGTACCGTATAATTCATTCCGCAGCAAACAATTCCCGATATGAGATTCTCTCAGCTTGATAAAGCGACGATATCGCGCCTGTGTTTTCTATAGTAACAGATTAAATCTCCAATGCAAATAAAAATTTCTTTTAACTTCAATTATACAATTTCAAATTACGCCACTAATACCTGTTTTTCAAACTGTATCACATTGCGCACGATAACTTTTAACCGACTAATTTTATATCAATCTCTCACGTCAGAAACTGACTCTTCTTTCCAATGAGATACATACTCCAATACGCCGTTTGTAGACTCGCGAGTATTGCTCGCGAGTAAACCATGGATTATGTAAAGGATTGTACTGCAAACAGTATAATTTAATCTTTTTTCGATTTTCTCTGACCTACTTCGCTTCTCACGCAAGCCGTTATCCTTGTTCCTGTTTCTGTTTATTTCTTACCTGTCTTACTGCAAATTGAAGCAGAACGGATAAGTTAATTTTCTTGTTTGCCATTTAAGTTTTAGCAGGCAGCAATAAAAAAGCTTATTAACCTATCAGTAACATTGCTATGAAAAATCGTAGTTGTAATGTATACAAAAGAGAGAAAAATTATGCGTGCGTGTGTAGTATATAAAATTATATCATAATTATAATTACACACAATAGAATGTAATTATAAATATTCTTCACTGAAAATATCTTTTTCTAAATATCACATAATACAATTATAAAAAATTAAATTATTCTTTTGATAAAATAATTTGATATAATTTTATATACTACACACGCACGCATAATTACATTTTTACTAAATAATTTCACTTGTTATAAGAAACGTGACATTTTATGTTTTCGCTGTAGAGTTAAAATTTAAAGACCAAGTCTTACTGGATTACAATCCCGTTAAATTGCTACTAATTTCTAGATTTGAATTAATAAATGAAACTAGATCTAAAAAGAAATCATAGATATCTAACTCTAAAAAGAAATCACTCTTTTTTCATTAAATTCTTTTGACATCTGTTTCTTTTATCACCGCAAGTACTATAATAAATCAATATGAATTGCGTGAATACACATTTTAAGATTAAACCCGAGCAAATTCGACATTTTAGACTCTGTTTCTAATTGCATTTTACTCGTGATTTTCTAAAAAAAAAAGCTTTCTTCGCCGTTATCCTCTCGCCTTTTCTCGTTATATTCTCTTGCCTACATTTCCCTATTTCTGTGATGCGTTCCAACCCCACAGAACCCTGTCGTTCTGCTTCTGCGGCACTGCATAATACTACCGCGAGAGATTATCTTAATGGCGTCACAACTTTCCGACGAGCATCATGTTATCGGGCCTTTAATACTACGTTAAGTACCGCACTTCTCGCAGAATCGTTGGGGCGCTAAGGATGACTCGCAAAAAATCGCGCCATTGCTGACGCGAAACCTACGTTAAGATTATTTCACGCTATCTCGTCTTGGCGTTTATCCGGATGCACATTTTATAATCTCCATTAGTTTCTTACTTAAGAAATTCACTTTCTTCGGGCAATCATTAAATCGCGAGTAATATTGTTTTTATGCTAAATCGAGTTATTTGTATCAAAAGATATCTGTGTAAATCAAATGAAAATATTTACGGTAACCACAATGTAAATATAACATTGAGACCAGATAAATAAATTGTTTTTGCAAAACTATCGATATTGAATTAAAATTGTCATGAACAATACAATTACTGATATTACATACATGACTTGATAAATAGCTTAATAAATTATACTCACAGTTTAATATTGTTAAAAAGAAAAATCTAATAATATTTTTATATTTTTAGTAGTAGTAGTAATTAAAAATAATTTATATATCATGTATGTAACAATTATTGAATATAAACAACTAGCTTAGTTAATTTAGATATTTTTAAATTTCCAAAAAGTTATGTTAAATTAGAGATAATATTTAAAAGTTTAAGAAAAATTTAATCCATAAAAAAACTTAAAATCATGAAATTAGGAGCCAGACTCTGATGAATTTCTATAAAATTTACAATATAAAATCCAATGCTCTAACATTTAGCATTCTTACGTATAAGAATTAATATAACAGCCATCGAGATATGTAAAGTCATTTCAGAAACAAAAAAGTGCGAACAAACATATCTCAATGTGTGATGTCGTCAGTGCAGATAACAAGGAAATTATTCATTTGTTCGCGCATGCTCTGATTCCGATTTTTTTTTAATCTACGAAACCCGTCGCCTTTTTCTCGTGACAACCGTCATGCATGCTCGCGAAGAAGGCTGGTCGCGACTTAACAACGGTGGCGCACTGCATACGATGCATTTATTAACGCTCGAGTAGCAGCAGGCGTGGTGTCATGCACGGAATTACGTGTCGGTTGTTATTTTCCTGCGAAGCAGAGAGCGCGATAGGCGGCATACGGAATCACCCGGCGATAATAAGGCATGTCGTGACTGGAAAGTTGTAAACAGCGCTCCGAGTATGATAACGGCGACGAGATTCTCGGGTGCACATACGACAACCCCCTCCCCCTCGCGATAACTCGCGCCACGCGCGAGAAACCGTCTCAAAGGCGAAGCCGCGAGATTAGGATCTCCAAGCGGGGAGGAAAGGGGGTAGGGGATGAAACGGAACGGCCGATCGTGTTCCCGTAGGTCTCGTCGCAACGGAGATTACAGATAAACGACATTTCTGTACTCGCGGCTGCAGGTCGAACGAGAGACCCGCGCGAGTTCGTAATTCGTGATTATCAAAACGGAACACAGGCGACATTCTACCCGACGTTCAAAAATTCCCACTTCTTGCCGACTCTCGTGTCACGCGATAGTCTAATTACCGTCTACCTGCCCGTCGCACCTGACGTTACAACGGGCGAGAACGATCACGCCGGTTTTCGCGATTCGCCGGTAACGGTAAGCAACTCGCTCCTTGTTCCCGTCGTTGTCATCGTCGTCGGTAGCGTCGAAAGCTCGCTTTACCCGTGACTACATCTCTCTGGTTCTTCTTCACCTTCACCACAGAACTACGGCCTTAAATCATAACTACGTACCGTCGTTTAGAGTGGCGCAAGAAATGAAGACAAATGCTCGGGGGTGTTATGAAGGGGAAACGCGATAGCTGCGGACATGAAGATTCGTTGCGTGTGCTCCTTGACGCTCTTCAGGGCGCAGCAGCGTCCCGACCGAGCGGGATGAGCGAGGCGAAAGCGAACTTTCAGAAAGTACGCCGACAATCTCTCTTTCTTTCTCTCCCCGGCATTGTTGATGAAAATTTGAACGATTCTACTCGGTCGCTCGTTTCACGTCGCACCGTTTCCCCGTATCTCCTTCATTTCTCTCCGGAGAATTCTACGAAAGCGTCTATCCGAGAAACGTTGTCCGGAAGTTCAGTCGTTCCCCAATGAACATCGGTCGGTCGATTAATTTTAAAACGAGCGACCAAGTCCGCCGTTCCGTTTGCAGACGCGTAACATCGTCGTTAACTTTCGGGACCCTGGATTCGAGCGACGTTATTATTACCGAGTTAAGCCCTAAGCGACGAGACTGCCACCGACGTACGAAGTTTAATCGTCGATTTACCTCCCCCTGTCCCAGGACCCCAGGACCCCGTGAATCTATCTTGCGAACCTCGAGTATCAACGTGTTATACGATCGTAAAATCTCGTTACGCGCGACTACCTATTTTTCCTTCCCTTTTTTTTACGAGAGAGTACAGTTTATATATTATGTGTACATGCAATTTTTGCACACTATCCCGTAAGAGTTTTATATCACAGATGTTGAAGGATAAGATTAAGAAACACGGTTATAGTTTCCAGTTGTAGAACATAGTTCCCGGTGAGTTTAAAAGATAAATTAAATTTCAAATCGATACAGATACATGAAAATAACAAAGTTTTGAATAAAACTCAAATGGTCTTTGTAGCTCGGCTACAAATACATTTAATGTTAAAAACACAGAAGTATTCTATAGAATTTGACAGTTCCTGCAAAAGTTGATTAATCAAAACTTTAAATAAAGAATAATTGATTCTATTCATAAAGAGGAATAACAGTTTCAGAGAGTTACCCGCGTATTAAATTATTATCACAATTACACGAAAGTAACTGGCTAAAGCAATAGCTTCGTGCTAAAGCAGATAAGCATTCATAAAACAGAATCTGGGCGAGATATTCAACTTTGTAAACCGTTCACTGTCGTAAATGAGCTGCAACACGATCAAGTAAATAATTTAAAATTCAGCAAATAGAAAACGATGATCTTATTACGCCGTGAAGTCAATTGAAATCAAATGCCACTAGACGGTCCATTCGCGGAACGAAAGAGATTCTCGGCACAGATAATAGATAAGCTACATCGAGAGCGCTTCAGCATGAAATTCAACGTGAAATACACCGGTGGACGGAGAACTCTACCATTTGCATGTGGGGACGCACGAAAGGGAGAGAACAATGGTGCCGCGTGAGTAATGTTTCAATTTTTTCCCCTAGGATCCTTTATGTACATGACCACGAATATATACGCCGGATCCAGGAATACAAAAGTCGTCGTATATCGCCGAAGACAGTACAGTGCAGGCTCGATCCTCGCTCGATTATTCGCTAAGTAAATTTATTAATGGCAAAGGGCTTGTTCGATGTTGTCTCGGTAAAAGCAGAGTCGTTCTGTACGTGATAACGGTAAAATCGATTTCCTGCAGGCGTGCGGTAACGCCGTTGCAATTTTACGAGTTTCAGAAATAAAGCCCTCGTACACGAGAACAATTATTTTCCCAGAAAATTTCTTACTTATCTCCGAGGGTAGTGGAAGAAAAGCACCGTTTAACGTCGACACGTTTGCTTTCGGGTTCATAAATAATTTAAGAGGCATATAAATATTCACCACAAACGCCCGTTCTCAGCGTGTATCGGCCTCTCCTGGCACTCCGTATGGAATTCTTCCCGTTGAAGAAACAATTTTCCGAAAGTGTGGCACTTTACACGGCCTTTTTTCTGTCGCGGCTTCGATTACAGTAATTTTCACACCAACGATACGGCGAGTTTCAAGAGTGGTGCGTGATTAGCCGTTGGCGCGCGGTGGCCAATCTCGCGCGAGGGGGGATTTGATCGACACTTCTTGTTTTCGGCGCGTGATCGTTAAAACGCGAGCGTGCACGCGACGCATAAATTGCGATTTGCAATCGCGTTTATCGGATTATCGAGCGTAACGCAACGCATTAGCTTACTCCAAACGAGCGCTGCTCCACGAACCGTTCTCATAAATATTAGTTAAAGCTGTCCGAAGGTACAATTAATCCTCCCTGACTTTCTGAAAACGAAAAAAAATGGAGGAGGAGACGCGAGATCGATTAGGGCTCGATCGACTAACCGCCGCGTCAGCTTAAATTTTTCGAACGTCACAGAATATATCCGTTTATTAACGGGAGCGAACATTATAATTTCACATACCTGCAATTTCGATATATTTGGAAATAATTTTATATATTGGAAAAATATAAGTATTTTGCATTCGCACGAATGGCGCGCATTAAATCTCATAGAAATATAGACTTGACATTTCATTTCCTCATCGTTGACACGTGGTATCGAACTTCTTTGAGTCGCTCGTGATAACGATAATCAGACACGTGAATTTAAGATTCGAGAAACGAGATTTTGAAGCTCGTGGCAAAGATTGATTTTTTTTAATGCGCTTTTTCGTAAAATTCGAATAAAATTTGTAAAAGAAATTGTATCATGAATAATTTGCTCACCGGTTGCATCCGCTGCGCGTCGCTATTCCATCGATGCCACGTTCTGCTTGCCTCGAAATTCCAGAAAGACGATTCACTCACACCGACGCACACATGCGCACTCGCGAAATCGCGAATCGCATAAAACGCAATCGATTACAATCGCGCACGCAAATTTACACGATACGCAATTTAACATTATACTCCCGATGGATATTTGCTTTCGTGTACACGTCCGCGCGCTCATTTTCGATGCGCGGAAAGAACGCGAGAATCACGTCGGGCATCTCTGGACCGCGAAAAAATTGCCGGCAATATTTCAATTTCAATAAGCTTGTACGTAATATCCGCGTAATAATTGTCGATCAATGATTACTAAATATTGTCACATTATCGAAGGAAAAGAAATAATTAATCGTTCGTTCGACAATATCCGATTATTTGAACTAAGAAAGAAAATGAAAAAGAGCATTCCCGATGCATTCCCGATCTTAATACATTCACTGTGTATTGAATTTTTTTAAATTACATACATGTATTAATTAACGTACACACTGTGTTATCAATTAAAATAATTTAATGTAATTTAAGATCTTAATATTGTCTATTTAGTCAAATCACGCACAAAATCATTCTTTGATAATACTCGGTAAAAGACTATTATATATGTAAAAACAATAGTGCCGTTACGTGGAGGCACTCGCGTGAAATATACATGCGATTGATGTAATGACGAACGTGCTTTTTCTAAACGAGGAGTCGTGAACGATCCCGTATCATCTAGACTTCCTTTAATAAGAGTTAAGACACCAAAGGCCATCTTTTGATTGGTTCTGCCATATTTAGGGAAATGAGAGGAGAGGTAGGGATGAGAGATGTATGAAGACTATATAGTTTCTTTAGGGAAATGAGCGGAGGGGTAGGGATGAGAGATGTATGAAGACTATATAGTTTCTTCATACATCTCTCATCTCTACTCCTTCTCTCATTTTCCTAAATATGGCAGAACCAATCAAAAGATGGCCTTTAGTGAATAACTCGTATTAAAGGAACTTTAGTATCATCAAGAAAAAATAAAGGCCGCAGCACATAGAAAAACTTAAGCAATAGAACTTAAGACATAAGCGAATCAACCAATCACAGTAAGGTAGCCATTTTGAAACTTAAGCGACGCCGAGAATTCCGTATGGATAAAATTCTTAAGTCTTAAGTCTTATGGCTTAAGTTTTTCTATGTGCTGCAGCCTTAAACAAGCTACAAACATTCAATATTTCGTCCATCTCGATACTTGGGTGATCGAGAAAGAACGGAGAAGCACCGGACGTTTTTTCCCCAACTTCGCTCGACGCAATAGTAAACAAGCGTAGCACCCTCGCAGCGAGCGAGCCGTGCCTTTCGAGAAACGGGCTGCTGAAAAACAAGCGGGCGCCTGCCGGGCGATTCTCGGAATTCCGGGGCGATCGAAGTGGGGAGCGTGCGCGTCCCGCTTGTCATTCACACAAGAACGAGCGCTCGCGCGCTCCGCTAGGTACTCCGAAACTTTTCGAAAACGTATGTACATACCTGCGCACGTATGTACTCGTCGTCGTGCTCCAATTCGAAGCGCGCGGTATCAATTAACTGACGTAGCTCGTGCCTTTCGTACGAGGAATTTTGTTCTGATTTTAGGAGACCGCGATCGGCAAAACGTACATACCGCACGCGCCGTTGCCGGCGAGCATCGAGAAGTTTGCCGAGTCTGGCGGGCTTGTGAGCGACCCGCGTCCCTGCCGAGCGACGTGCGTCGCCCGCCACAAATTTTCTCGCGTGCGGTTAGCCTTACCGTAGTCGCGCTGATTTTAATCAGAAATTTGATCGTGATCTACGACTGTAGACCGTTTCATTTTTGTGTCACGACAAATTTTTATGCTTTGATTAAAATGAGGTATGAAATATGCTTGCTGGACTTTAATTTATATTTATGCATGTGTTTTCGAGCAAATAGATAATAATAGCATCTTTCTTAATAGTATCTTACAATTTTAAGTATGATTTACAATAGTACGTACGACTAACTATGGTTAAATGCGGTGAATATACTGGAGACAAACTTACCGAGTACGCGCCAGACCATCTCCGTACCAGACTTTCTCTCGTTACGACATATGTCACGCGAGATTTGACGAAATTAATGTTTCGAACGACAAGACGGACGCACGCACGCGCGATCGCGAAACCGTTTCGCTCCGAACTTTCTGCACGGCAAAGTCCTTCCGAATTTTTTTTTCGCGAGCGAACCGTTTGCCTTCGCTAGTCGTCGACGTTTTCATTGGCGCCTTGACGCGTCGCGCGAAAACCCCGTCGCGAGTGACGTACATACGCCTCTGCGAATCGCCGAACATCTCTTTGGTTCCCTGTCGATTCGCGCGTGAACCCCGTCGCGAGGAAAACCGTAGTTTGTCGCCAAATGGCCGCGTTTTGATATCTGGCCGTATTGTATCTCGTAAGAGATTAGGTGCCCGAGCAAACGGAAGAAGAAGAAGAAGAAGAAGCCAAATGGCCGCGGTCGCGAATAGACAAATTTCGAGAGCGTTGAGTGCAAGTCATAATTACGTGCATCAAAAGTGTTTCGCGAAAAATCGCGATTGAAATGTGATCACGATGTGAATCATATCGAGCTCATCGTTTCGACGATTAACGTCTGGACCTGTTAGATCTGTTTCTGCGTTCGCTATCATGGAATGATGATCGTCATATACTTTTCGAGCGAGAGGATTATCCGCGGTTACGCCAAAGGTGAATATCTCGCAAGAGACAGTGATCGATATCCGATCGATGCACGACGCGATCGCGGGTTTCGTCGAGTTGTCCCGCCGCGCTTCTGTCGGCCTCCATTAATCGCCGTTTTCATTGTCTCCGTGTCGCGTCGCGCGTGAACCCCGTCGCGAGTGAAGTGAAACCATACGCCTCTGCAAATCACCGAATTTTCCCATTGGCTCCCTTACGATTCGCACGTGAACCCCGTCGCGAGTGAAACCGTACTCTCTAAACATGAATCAGTGTACAATCACTAATTATCAGTGTATAACTATTATATCAAATAGTGATAAGTATACTACTGATAGTGGCTAGACTGAATTATTTAGTGAATTTTAGTTTTCACTGCTTAATGCAGTAGAAACTATCACACATAAAATTTCGTAAGGACGTAAAACGTAACAATAAGAAAATCGACCAATCCCAATCCAGTATTTGGCTCTTCGTAACCCCTCCAAAGCCAAATACTGGATTAGTCGAGTTCCCTAATGTTACATTTTACATTTTTACGGGATTTTATGTGTGATGGCCTTTATAGTGATGCTCAATCGTACTGCGTGTTAAACGTGCAGCGCCACGCGCGAATAATCACGGTTTATCAGTGAAAAATGAATTCACTGTCAAAATCAGTCAAATTTCCACTAATTCATTTTTAGAGAGTACGCCTCCGCTAATCGCTGAATTGGCGCCATGACGGGAACCGCGTCGCGAGTGAAGTGAAACCATACGCCTCCACTAGTCGCCAAATAACCGCCGCGCCGTCGCGCGAATAGACAAATTTCGGGAGTGTTGGACGAGAGCATTCTGTGTCGCATCGTAATCACGTCGCGACTGCGTTCGAAGTATTTCGCGAAAGACGAGATGTACGTAAAACGACATAATATTCGATCGATGCACGGATCGATTTCGTGACAGTTTTACGAACAATTTGTCTAATGACAACGAACAAGTTCATTGTCATTAGACAATCATGATGACACTATAATACGGCGTGCCCAGATCTTTCAGCGCGATCGCGCCTTTTCGTTGTAATTAAGCGTCCGCGAATTTCCGGAGAGAAATATCGGCCGCGAACAATTCCGCGCGTGCCGACGCGAGTGATAGTGAAAGAGCATGATATACTGGACATCTAGATCGCTAGATACGACGGCCGTCGGGTCAATGTCGACTAAAAATATCGGACAATATCATTGTGGCTACGCGAGTGTGTCACTTACTGTGGATCGATATTGGATCGAGATGGAAAAGCGGAGCTAGCGACGGAAGGTAGAGATCCTCTAATCAGAGTCGCGAAATCGTTGTGAAGGTTAGGTTGGTGACGCCATTTTTCAGCTAAAAAGCTGTAAGTTAGAATAAAACAAACATGTACTTTCTCTCGTTCTAATTTGTTATATTGTGACGGCACCAATCAAAATCGAGGACGTGATTTCACCACTCTGAGGGTTTCTAACGGAAGGCAGCGATCTCTGGCTGAAGCAGCAGGAGCTGAAGAAACGGCGAAGTGAGTCGAAAATTATGATTGTATTTAATTGGATTTTACACTTGTCCAGTTGTAGCGACTCGATGCGATTTTTTTATAATAACAACAATGCCGCTCCTTTATGAACATATATGAAACATCAGAAATCGTTCAATTTTGTCGGAAAGATTATTTTAAAAATACATTTTTAAGACATGATACATTTTCCTTGTAATCGTGATTTTTCACGATCTCTTTATGTTACATTTTTTATAATTATGTATAAAAATATTTGACATAGAAATACTGATACTCTTTTTCTTGTTACAAGAAAAATATATAATCTCGCTTATCGCGAAATGCGAATATATATATTTAAATGCAAATTGGGGATCATTAATAGAGATCGTTAACATAAGCGCGGCCCAATCCAACTAACGGCTACGATATGAACATTAATTGAGTCGATATTGTGGCTATTGCACACAATCCGTTTATGAGCAACAAATCGAACAATGAATACTATTAATAAATTCTAATATGTCACGATTGTCATTTATTTAACAATAGTAGATTTCGGACAACACTATAATTATGGAAATGCGGAATTTGCCATGTACAGTTGTGTATGTAATCAAAGAACCTTTCGTGCATAATTTTGCAAGTGAATTACTTCTTAACAACTAAAGCGAGAAAAATTATATTTAAAGAATAATTACAATTAATGACATTTTCTCTAATTATATATGTATTTAATTCTTATATCAAAGGTACTTAAGTTAAATAACAATATTATTACATTAATTAAGCAATATCTCAGTCAATGATATTCAACAATTGTCTCTTGAAACGTTAAACTGTATCAAAGTTTTTTCTTGATTATTTCCACGATGTTTTTTTTTTGCCATTGAATAAAGTTAGAGGAAACGGTAGAAGGGTTTTAATTCATTCATTTAAAAGGCGCGAATTCGAGATGGCGTACAGATTTATTCATTGAGATCAAATAAAGCCCGCACATGCACGGTTAATTAAGGACGCGCTCGCGAAACTTTGTGCACATCTCCAGAATTAATTCGTACCAGGATTGAGGGGGGGGGGGGAAAGGAGGTTAAAAAGAGATGTGCGAATAGTTTAGGTTCCGTGAAAGGTCGGCCGGCAATCGTCGAGCATTAACGATAGGAAAGTAGTCGCGCGCCTCGATTTAAAGAACGGAATTTGTGCACCGAGAGCGCGGGCGTGATACGCGAAATCGACGAGCACACGCTCTCTCAGACTCAGGGATCGTTTCATTATTCAACGGGCCCGCATGCAGTAACACGCGTCCTTCCCGGAATTCACGTGCGAGTGAAGCAGGCTGATTCGTGTACGTGCTCGGTTTTTTCCCCCCTCTCATTGCTTCATTATGTATAGAGTGGCGGTCAAACTGCTCTCTCGCGACTCCCCATGTAGATTGCTTCCCGATTAGAAATTTTCTCCGATCCAGTCGTGTCTTTTAGATTCTTTTCTGCTACAGACTTTTTCGTGTATAATACGTAATTCAAGAGCTTTTAATATTACATTTAATTCTACACCGAGAGGCAATAGATTCAGCTCTTTCTCTCTCTCTCTCTCTCTCTCTCTCTCTGTTCTTCTCTCCCTCTCTCTCTGCCTCTCTTTCTCCTTGCGCTTCTACCTTCATAATAAAATTTATGTCAGCGATTTGAAAAATTTCGAACGTAGCAATTTTCGATATAAAAATTTCACGAATTTGGATATTCGGTATTATCAGTAGAACGTCATTTTCATCGTTCCACGGTACGGTGGCTATTTTCAAACGGCAAGCGAGGCAAAATTTACCATAAAACGATGCTCTTGAACGTGCTACTATATTATGGAGAGTGTTGTCCAGCAGCAATCTTTTCATCATCGTGTCCGAAGCCCGACCGCCGACTTGCTTTGCATTTTTTTCCCCCCCACGTCGATGCTTTTAATTTAACAGTTTCGCTGGCCATGCCGTGATGTAACACCATTACATAAGCGAATAGCCAATAGGTTATATCACCCGACCCGATGCAGCGAGCAAACTTCAAAGTATCGAGCAGCCAGTAGTTAAAGAGCTAAAGTCATCACAAAGTAAAAAAGAAATTAATATCGTACATCGTTAAATGAATGAACGGGCACGATCTTCCCGCAGTAATAAATGTACCGTGAATTTTATTTCAACTATACATACATGTTTGATACTGTATAATTTAATACACGACACGTCGATTAGATATTTTGGAAAAATTATGTATTCGTAAAAGTATTGACGATCACGAGCAGATAAAATTAGAAGTAGAAATCTGCGAAATAATAAAGTTTGAATATACTTGTGTAACGCTAAAATATCGTACATTATAACATATACATATTTATTTTTATTATTTAAATATATACTTTATGTATATCTTTTTAAAAAAGGGAGTGATAAAGCGGGAGAGGAAATTAATTCAATCATTTACATATTGCAATAAAAATTATGGAAAATTTCAGAAAATGTATCGTTATAAATTTGAAAAAGAACGTACCTATCATTTTGACCGCTTGACAGTTTTAGCGTTATAAACATATTGCATGATATATAAATTTTCCATCTAAACTGAGAATCATTTTGCCATTGTAATATTTAATTCATCATGGAGATGAGTTGAATTGCGAAGTCTGGTAGATAAGCCAAAATTATATAGTTAGCGAATTATTTCTTAAATAATGTTTACGGTACAATTTGCGCTTTCAAGATAAGCAGATGCGGCGGCAAGGATAAGTTAGAAATTAAACTGCGTTAGTGCTTTACGATTTACGTAAAGCGTGCGCTTTGCATGCGTGTTTTGTTCGCTTTGAAGAACGAACTTGGTAGTCAAATTGTACATGAAGTGGCGGAGAAGTTTTTAAGTCGCGTGAGATTTCGCACAAACCCTCGTCGGGGTCGAATTACGTTTCCTCGGGACGGATCGGAAAAGTGCATTAGTTCGACTAGCGTGTCTCGGTTTATCGGTTATCGACTTACGCGTATCGCGCAGATCGATGTATAAAGTCGTAAGTTATCGTTCGGTCGACTCATATTATATCTTTTATATCTCTCTAAAAAAAACCCCGAGATTCTTTCTGTAAAATAAAGTTCTAAAAAGATTTAAGAGATCGAAAATAAGACAGTTATTTAGCCATGTTGTAAGATTCAATAATGTACGTAGGAAAGTTAGCAACGTAACTGAAATTATTAAGAAAAAGGAGTAATATTTTAATTATACTTTTGCCGAGCTCTTAAAACAATTCCTGAATGATTTTTTAAAAAACTCGGAGGTAATTTGAGATTCTTACGCTGATTTTATGGTTATTTCAATTTTTTGGCCATTAAACGGACCACTGTCGCGGCAACGGGATATTTCGGAAAGTTTCCTGACTGCGTAAACGAGAGGGAAGTTATTAATCTCTGGGGCAGGACGGTGCGGAAGCGATGACTCTTAGTTTGCGCCGCGTTAATGTGCCTGGCCGGAAAAAGAGAGATCAGGGAGAAATGAAGCTGGGCATAGGAAATTCATACATTTCGTGCTCTTGTATCCGACCACTTTTCCGCTATTCTTCTTCGTTCTTTTTTCAACCGCATGTCTTTCTTTCCGTCGTCTCTGTCGATTTTTCTCGCTTCCTTTCGGTCGCTCTCTCTCTCTCTCTCTCTCTCTCTCTCTCTCTCTCTCTCTCTCTCTCTCTCTCTCTCTCTCTCTCTCTCTCTCTCTCTCTCTCTCTCTCTCTCTCTCTCTCTCTCTCCTCCCTTCATTCTCTCCTCGAATCGATAAAGGCTTCAGTTTGCAGGAATATTTTTACCTCCTCACAATTGCATGGCCGACGTAATATCGCAAATAAATCCCTCCAAAGAAGGGATCGTACGTTTTTCTTGGAGAACCTATCATTAAAGACGATGTAACGTAAACTCGAATTAATAGAACTGTATAACAAATACATTTATGCATTTTCGAAAGCGCAAAAATTACTTGAAACGTAATTTTGAATGGCTCTATAATGAGAAGTAATGATTTTGTTGATTAGATGAGATTGTTATTTCATTTACGTGAAATTGCATTCACCGGTTCGTCATGTTTGGCCAAGATCATTTCGGCTATTATTATCAAACAAGTGGCATTGATTTTATAATTAATTAGTCACCATATCCTATAAACGCGAGTGATCACACGGAGTAAGGTTTGACTAATCGTCCAATCAATTAATATAATGACAGCAGTCGATACAAAGTCCCCCGGGTGGGATATTCGTTCACGTGTACATTAGCGATTTGCGTTTAACTAGTTTCAAAGCACGTGCAAGATAGTGTATACAGCTATGATTAAGCGCGCAACGTATACAAAGGCCGTCGTACACGGTTGATAAAGGACTAATGCTCCTGCAAAGTGTACGTGATATGATAGACACCCGGCGTATGATAGCAAAATTAATAACGGTTTTTCGATGCTCGTTACATCGAAGACTCCTTGTTGATACAACGACATAAATTACTCGAGACGTAGAGGAGTGTGTTTTATCCGATGCAAATTTGCTCTCCCGGCTACATTAATTGCACCGCGAAAGAAACATTGAGATGTCTCTAACTAGATTGGGCTGGGTTTTATGATAACGCGTTTTATTTTATTCGTCGTACGTGCCGCGGCTCTATTGCGACCCGCAGCGTCGTCGTGCAAGTTTTTAAACGTGAATTAACAGTCTGCCGGCGCACCGGCGTATCACGAGAATAAGAATAACAAAATCTAGATCTGCTCACGTTTTCTCTCTCTCTCTCTCTCTCTCTCTCTCTCTCTCTCTCTCTCTCTCTCTCTCGCTCTTTTCCTTTCGCGTGGCAGGCAGGCGAACAGGATGAAAAACTTGGCGCCGGCTTTGACCATTAAGTCCTTTCCAGTACCGAGGAAGAATACTTTGGTATACCTGTGACCCACTCTTGGCCAAGTCGTTGGAAAGTTTCTCAGCAAGCGGGACTCCTTATAATTCACCGATTCTACTCGTTCGAAAGTGTTTTCGGGGCGCGATCGTTATCACATAATCAAAGGACTCGCTTTTCCACATGCAGCCGCGATTTAATAATCGCGCTGTACCGAATTTAATATATAAACATGTGTGCGCTCTCTTTGAAGTCGAAAAGTCGCGACGCGTATCGTAATCGCCGCGTATGTTACGCATATACACGATGAAACAAACGAGTTTGATCACGTAAACATGCGGGCGCCTTTGACGTCCATTTCCATCAGAAGTTTCCTCGCCGTCGCGAGCATGTACATACATTACGCCTCTCTCTCTCTCTCTCTCTCTCTCTCTCTCTCTCTCTCTCTCTCTCTCTCTCTCACAAGCGTGGCGTTCGTATCAATGCCAGCTCGATGCAACTTTGCTAATTCGCTTCGTGATTTTCATTAGTACCTGAGGACACCCTATGGGTCAGCGAACGTGTCGACTTCCGAAAGTACAGCTCAATATATCGTTAATTTTCACGCGCGTATAAGTACGTAAGGTACAGCGGAGAGATTTGTAAAGCACTCGGAGTTTTACATCACCGGCGGACGAAAAGTTCCTTATTAAGATAAACTGATTACTAAGTCAGTCGGAAAATTCTCGAGAGCGCGGTTAAAATACTCGAATAATTTTTGTTGGACTTATCTGAGACTTTAATTTCCGCTCAATTAATGATTCAATTTCCTTTACAGCAATTTCGACTCCACTGGTGTTTCACTGATATGTTTGAAAGCGTCGAAATTTGTCTACCACTTCCGTCCCTCCATCCGGTCCACGCACGCCTCCCCCTCTCCCTCGTTACACCAGACTTTCGCAACACGATGTTGTATTTGTTTTAATTAATTTGCTCTGTCATACGGCCGTGTGCGGGCGGACGGCTGGGCGAAACGAAAATCCTGCATGCGTAGCGAGAAGCGTGCGTTTGATACGCGTGTTAATCGAGCCGCTGCCGCTGCCAGCCAAACGGCTGGTGAAAAGGGATCGGTCGCAGCTACATCGCGTAGCAAATTTAATTTTTTTCGCCTGTTAGCCGCCCTTTGGTTTATTTTACGCTGTACCGATATCTACGTGCGTTGTTTGTTACACATAAATGTTAGGTATAGCCGCGATACATCGTGTTTGCTCTATTGCTTTTCCAGTATGTCGCATCGCATTGCGCGACGCAACGTGTCCGTTGACTGAAAATGATTAAAAAAATGCCCGCGTCATGAATTTTTTTTCGTGGCCTGTATATTGTTCCGTAAACGGCAAATATGTGCGTGTACGTATATATACTTATATACATGTATCGCATACATATGTATGTACATATATATATATATATATACAAATGATCCACTCTATGCGTCCGACTGTAGATGGGATTTTCAATATCAACGCGTTTTTAGCTATCCATAAGACCAGTTTCTTTCGCTTATTTTTCACGGCACGACCTGAAAAGGGATCAGAGCACTGACTTATGTATTCGGTTTTGCGATAGATGTAACGGATGAATGTTTCAAGCACTGTTTGCACTTAGATATTCCGAAAATCTGAAAACGTCAGTTTCTCCCAGTGGCTGAGAAAAGTCATTTAATAATAAAAGCCATCGATTTTCGCCTTCATCGCATTTTCAATTACATTCCATACGTGGCAAGATTTATTTGATCCGCCTTGCTAGTCGCGACGTAATGCGAAAACGATACAGGATACATTCGCGTAGTAGATTGCTGTCAGATTCCGGGGAGACGATTGTCGACGTAGCGTGAAAAAGTATGCGTTGCGGGCGGTTACCACACGGTCGATATACACAGTATTCCACCGACAGGTTTCGATGGAAACGGAAGCGTAGATAGCTCGCCTCTTTACGGAAATGAAGCAATCGCCGAGAGCCGGCGCGGCGGTCTTATTGCCTTCCCAGACTGTCGTAACGCCGGAATGCCATTGACGCCTTCTCCATCACGCGAAATAAGCTCCAACTTTCAACCGGGAATAGAAATTTATGCGCAGAACGGAGGCACATAAACCTCTCGGCCGACCAATAAAAACCTACATATCTGGTCACGGTATTTCTGGAAAATGTAGCGAGAGCAAGGTACCGTGAGAGATGATGTTACATACATTTGCGGCAGCATACATTTTACTAGACGGATTGATTTGTACCAGAGTCTAACGATGATACTGGTTTTTCAATTAACAAACGTCGATTATTTCACGAAGGGGGAGAAAGCTTGTCGCTGCCGTTTTTTCCCATTAAACTGGATTCGTCGGCGATTTGCGTGCACAAACAAGAGATCACCATTCGCCGTTCGTATTCACTGAAACGAGGTCACAGATCTTTCTCACCCTTTTTCTCTCTTTGTCTTTTTGCTGCCTCTTCTGTTTCTCTCTCCCTTTCTCTCTCTCTCTCTCTCTCCTTCTCGCTCTTTTGCCATTTATTTGTAGAATATGTAAGGAGCTCACAAATAACCTCATCTCGGGAATTAATGAATAGACGAAGAAAATGGAGCCAGATGTCATAGATAGGTCACGTAACGGGAATAAAATTTTTCTTCGATTGATCGAGAAAATCTTTGCTATTTTCACGACAACATTGTTCGACGAATCGGTCACTATGACATGTAATACATTCACCGCGCTGCTGCAAGCGCGTTTCCTTTAATTCTTTTTTCTCTCTTTTCTTTTAACTCGACGTGTCGGCCATCGACCATGACGGGGTTGAAAGAAAAGAGTGGAAGAAGAGGATCACCGACCGAGAATGTGGAGAGATAAAGAGGAAACTTTCGAAGCACTTGAAATACTTGGTGCTTTGGAATTCACTGATCTCCACGCGACGAGGTAAATCTGTCGACTAAAGAATCTTTCATCCTCCGCTATTCTCCACCTCTGTCCGACCGGAGTTTAATCAAGATTTACCTTGAGTAACTAAGGTTCTCGCGTATGGTTACGAAAGAATACCAATTCTATTCTTTTTCACACTGTATACATTCGTTACGTTTTCAACTTTAAACTTACGAATGTATCGTTATTTTTTTATTTTTTATTATCTTAAATTAAAATTTCTTATATTGTATTAATAAATTTTACATTTCTCTAAATTTATAAAGAATTGTTAATTACGCAAATAAAATCTTTAAATTGTGTGCAATCATCATTTAATTTTCATACATATTTTTGTAGCTTTATTTTCAAAATGCCAATGCTTGTAAGCGCTATTATTGCCATTTTTGTTATTCAGTGACGCAGAAAATGGAAAGCGTCCGTTTATACGAGACTTATAGCAGGGGCAATTAAGTTGATCAACAATTTAACTTTTTTAATTTAATTTTCTGTACTGTGTTGGAAGCGATACTTGCCGGCTTGCAAAATAACTTCCAATTTCGATTGTAGGATAAGAGTATGATCAAATTTAATAATGGCAATGGAAGCAATCCATGAATTATGATGTATTGACTTACAAAATGAAAATATATTTCGCGATTATAAAAGTTGAACAGTTATTCAGCTTTATTAGGAATTTTTTCCAGTTATAACAATTTTACAATAATTTCATAAATATGTCAGAGATAGAAAAGAACAAAGAATTTTATATTTGAAAAAAATATAAATTTGTTTCATTTGTTTCATTTATATCTACTTAATTCAAATTTCATTTTTAAAGTAATAATCTTAAATTAATCATCTAAATTATGTTAAATCCATATATTTTATTATTGAAATTTTATTTTTGTCTCAGTTACGTATCTAACAGGTCATTTAAAAATCAAGAATAAATTTAAATTCAATCATAATTTTGTTAAAGTCGTTCGTCTGGCAAGTCTAATGTAAAATAGGATCTATCTTGAGGGTAATATCTCCAATAAAAACAGATTTAGTTTAGCACGTGAACCATTCATTCATCGAGTTTGTCGGTTATTGTTAGACGTACATCTGGACACGTTTAATCGATTGTCACTTAGGGAAGTTGCACCATGTATATATGTCGATGAAATGTGTCACCTTGATTAATATACCTGGGGTGCGGATGATTGTGCCGTTCCGAATATTATACGTTGAAGACGATTTTAGAGAGCTTTTCTCGCCGCTACTGGTTGCATCGTAAAGACGGCCGTAATGTCTATCCAGTGGACACAATGGGCCATATTCCGCGTTGCGCGCGTTTACCGTTAAACGGGCGGCTATTTTCTTCCAAGTTTTAGTACCACATTTGGAAATGTCCGTGGGCTGATCGTAAATAAAAACTCAGACTCAGGTGAGAGCGTTCACGGCTCGACAATCTAAATGCCTCGCGTCACAACGATGAAATATCTCGTGCCTTATGTCCCCGCGAAATTTTTCCGAATGTATTACGAGCCGCATAAAATTTGCCTCTGGTCGGTAAAGTAAATCTGAACAGTAAAGTTGCGATAACTCCCGGTTGTTCTCTCGGCGAGCTCAAACGCGCAATTTGTCAGCTTCAGTAACTATCAATTACTTACTCGTACAATTAGTTTCTCCGCAATAATTCAATGATAAGACGTCCTCCATTTATTAAATCTTAAAATTATGGACTTGCTATACGCAGCTGTCATATAATCAATCATCTCAACCATTCTTAATAACAATATCTTCTATACGCGTTGAAGGTTTAAGAGCCTTTTTCGATCGTTGATTGGCGATATTTACAAGTTGGGATGAATCCGCAAAAATGGAAACAAGGGAAAATAGGGGGCCAGAAAAGAGCGAGATCGAGGTAAAGATAGAGAGAAAGAGAGAGAGAGACAGAGACAAAGGGGAAGGAGTTGCATTAGTTAATTAGATTGGGCAGGAGGCGTGACGTCGTAATTATTGCAACGTGGCTTTAGCTTACCATGCTTGCTTGCCTGCCTGCCTGCCTGCCTGCCTGCCTGCCTACCTACCTACCTGCCTGCCAACGTTTCCCTCCTGCCTACAGGTCTGCCTGCCTGCCTGCCACGACAAAGTTATTAATTGCTTCCTACCATTCTAGCAACGCTTCGCGCGAGGCAAACCCTCGACCCCAACTCCGCGAGCGCGAAACGTTTGTTCGACGCTCTATCCTCTCCCTCCGTTGGTTTCAACATCCACCTGCACGCTCGTGTAATCGCTATCGCTATTCGTCATTGCGCGCTCTCGCTTGCGAAGGATATTCTTCCAACAGACAGCTTGCCACTGCCATCGTTGCTTAATGGTATAACGCATGACTGGAGCTCGCGCGAATGTTGTTGGCGCAGTTTTCATATCTAGCCGCATGAATTTTTCGCCCGAAACTTTTTGCAGTGTATCAAGTGTTTGAACATGTCTCGCTTGCACTAAATCTGAGGAAAATTTTTATATCAATGTTCATAGAGACTCGCAGCTTAATTATTTTTCTTTCGAATCTTTCTGCTTTCCACAGATTGAAAAATATAAAATTGTTTGTTCGAAATAAGCGATAGATAAAAATAAGAGCGTATATATGCTATATAATTATATTAATTTATCGTATTTGTTCCGGTTAAGTTTATCTTCCATGTCATTCTATTCTCATGCGTCAAGTTTCACGAGACGCACTTTCGGAAGGCGCAATAAAAAAAAAGCACCGAAGCTATAGAGTGCATATGGTATCTTAACTTCCGCGTATTATACAGCGAACTCGCCGAAAGTTGCCTTATCAATCATAACGCGATGGAAACTTATAGAAAACGCCTCGCGCGTCTGCATCGTGATTTATAATCTTCGATAACTTTTGCGTAAAAACGAAAGGCGTCCTGCGCATGAGGAGCCCAACTTCGTTGTACGCGCTTCTAGGAGATGTAGTCTGTCTTTTTCTTTGTATATTTTTTCTATTTTCGTTTTTTTTTTCTTAACGCCCACGGTTAAGGCAGACGCCAGACCACCTGCGGGATCGGAGATAAAGTGATAACGTTGACGGGCGAGAGCTCGGCGATCCCGCCACCGAGTGCATCGCCGATCCGAAGGTAATTTTAACCGTCAACTGCAGCCAGCAACGCCGGTATCGCCATTAAAGCGCAATTTTCAGCAGCCAGGTAAAAAGACGTGGAGCTTTTTGTGACGTCGCCGTCAGGTGTGCACTCAGGTAAGTGGATAAGGATGACGTCGCGGAAAGGTAAAAGCGCGGATCCGGCGTGTAGATATTACAACGTATATTTTTTGCGTAATCCTTTTTTCCGCATGGAAGAAAGGACTTTGCCCGTCCGGTCTTGGCTGCAATTTTATCTGGTGTTTCGAATCATTAATGCCATTGATTAGCCGTTCAATTATTATACTTTAAAAAATACATACAGTTCTGTTTAATAATTACCATATTGTTTATACGAACAGCGGTGCAAACGCGGTTTTGCGCCCATTATGAATGCTGTGGAAATAATTCAGTAATTTAATGCTTTATGTGAGACAATGTTCAAATGATCATTGCATAGTTAAACGATGTAATTTTACAATAAATTGGTAAACTAGCGCGTATATATCTCGCAAATATATTTTGCAAATGTATATGTATATTTGTATTCAAGCGTGGTCGGCGCGCAAAAATCGTAATGACGTACGCTCGCTATGAGCAAGAATAATCAACTAAAGTCCAATTCGATCGATTCATCCTGATCGATCGACCCGTGCGCCATGTAAATTGAAAAACAGCGCCGACATACATGCGCAACGAGCCACGTAAAATAGAATACTCCATTTTTTACACGGTTCGATCTCGGCGCGGCATGGGGGTGGCATTCCAATCAACAAAAGGACAGTTTCGAAACAATTCGCCCTCTTTTTTTTTTGTCGTTCAATTTTTGCCGGACTTTGCCGTTTCCATCGCGACGCGTCGCGCGCGCCCCGGCTTGTTGGCGGGACCAGCGCGGGACACGTTGCAATCGTACGTGACGTTGGCGCGATTGGCACTTACGAGTATCTCGATTGAGTATCTCCGTTCGCACGGAGATCGCGCGCACGAATAGAAAAACGACTCGCCAGACGTATAACGCAACGAAAACCAATATCCACCGCGATATCCGCGTGTACACGCGCTATGAATCCAATTTCGTGTAAATTCGCGACTGAGTTAGAGCATCATTCCACGGTTCGGTTCTCCATGACAAAGAGCTCCGGCTGCGTGCAAAACGCTGCGCTAAAATCCCGCTAGGCAGACTACGTAAAATCTGCCGTGAATGATCCGGAAAATTGATGTGGGATGATTTTCCAAAAATTTTGGGACGTGTGCCATTTTAAAACCAGAACTGCGCTCTTGATTGTTAAACGTTTTCAAATAATAAATATTGAATAACATATATGTTTTTAACTTTCCATTGATATTATATTAAAATAGATCGACGTGTTTCATATCGAGAGCATATGCATGTTCCATAAGAAAAAAATTCAATCATATTTACAGCAATTTTTCTCTCTCTCTCTCTCTCTCTCTCTCTCTCTCTTTCTCTCTTATGCATGACGAATTATTGTACATCGAACAACATTTCGCATAAGGACTGTGCACGTTCTTCGTTGTGAATAAAATGATATTTCACTCGAGATATAGATTACCGAAGCGACTCACAGTGATTGTATCGCGATTTACCCTTGCTAAGAATCGAGCAAAATTCAATATGCCGTAATCTCGCATGCGTCACTTCTCGTCGCATCTGTAATCTAATTTTGTATCATTGCGCGGAATCAAGAGCATTCTTTGGCATTTGAAGTCGCGAGTTACTGAAAGACTGCATCGGCTATATCCGGCAAATTGAATTATTATTAATTACTTTCCGTGAATAGCACAATCGACGACTACTCGTCCATTGATTGGATTATTCATTTAGAACAATGTAGAGTTTATTATATATTAATAGAAATATTAATAATTTACAAGTAGGATTTAATTCACGTTTTTCTCGAGTATCATCGATTTTAACGCACGTATGGAAGATGGGATTTTCATAATCAGATCTTAAATTTTCGTCACGTATCTAGTTGTCTTGTATTGAGAATAGGTACCCGTACGATATTTCAGAGTGTAGGTATATATTTCAATCACGTTATAGTAAAGTTCATAGATATATCAAATAACATTAAACTGTCTTTTCGAATTAGCCGAAATAGAAGTCAAATAAATATAAGGTTTCAATCAAATTTAAATTTCTAACGTTTTATAATTTTTTAACAGCTATGTTCACATCTTCTTCGTCACGAATACGCGAAGTAACGAATACAGTTCTGGAACGATGGCATATCGCGTTCGACAATCGAGGATACTGGGTAGCGGGACAATTTTCAAATGGCGGCACGCGCCGCGCACGCGACATACGTCCTATTTCACGTTTGACACCAGCGTCGTCACGCGTCGGTCTCTTCGTGTAATTGCAATGCAACGCGAAACACGAGGGTGAGAAGGAGAGCGGGATGCAGAAGAAGAGAGCCACTGCGACCGAATAGTGATTTACTGCGCGCGGGGAAGCGTAGCCAAATATCGGTGTAAACGGTACTGATGCGTTGGAAAACTGGATTTACGCTCTCTAACGGAAGCCGTAAATAAACGCATCGCTCGAAGTGTGTGGACATACGTATATATATATATATATATATATATATATATATATATATACGTATCTACGTCGCGATATAAAATGGTCGATAAATAGGAAAAATCGGTCGATTTTGAGACAATAGCAAACGCGCGAACTGTCATATAAAAGTTCCTGTTTTGGCCCGATAGAGATTCTATTTTTTATATCCGTCAGATAGAGTTAGTTAAAAAAATTATTAGCTTCTGTAAAAATAGCGTTTATGACGTTTATTCGATAACATGTGATTGACGAGAAAAAAAGTTATAAATATGTACATGCGGTATATCTCTTAAATATGTTATTGTAAATGAATATTTTTATTTACAGAATATTTTTACTTATAAATGAATTTATTTATTTACATCTTTTCCTATTGTAGCGTGGTTAATATTTTAGCACAGTTTTCGATATTCTGAATGGATTAAGCATTTAAGATTCATTGATAATGCCGCGGCTTACATATCTCTCGATAATTTGACAGTTGGCTGATTATTTATGTGATCAATAATGAATATTTAATATTCTTATTCCACGAATGTGACGAAATTAAAATATTTGAGTTTTATTTTATTAACGTGAAGACCACATTTAATGTCAGCGTGATATGAAAATTATATAGGGTCATATTCAACTCTAAATATACGCGGCGGAATATGAAACAATGGTTTGTCTTTGCTCCGCATGTTCCGAGCTAAATGTAAATGTCTGATTTTAATATTATGTTGACATACATGTATATAACGCAATTTTCATATTAAATTTATAAGAGCCATTGTAAAGACATAAATGGCTCTTGTAAGTTCAGAAATGGTGAAATGTTTAATTTTTTCAGTAACAAATCGTTATAATCTTTATCATCATGAAAGATTAATAACGAAGAAAAAGTAAATTTTAGCGGCTAATCTTATCAACTTTCACGCCGACGGTGCAATCACAAAAGTCAAGCAGGGCGCCGAAAAAAACTTAACAATAAGCACTAGCGTGACAACTTGATTTAACTCTTTCGCTGAGAGACGAGGTAGAGGTCTTTTCGCGAGAAACATGATTTATTGACGCAATTCGGGGCACAATTGCGAATCGCCAGCGGCAAGCTGTCGACTCTCGGTGGTCGCAGCGCTGTGAATCGATATTGAAGCCGGTCGGTTGTTCGGTCGGTTGGTCAATCGGACGGGCGAATGTCATAAAAAGTCACCGAACGTCGCGTGGTCATGATTCGCGTTAAAGGTTGGATGCCCCGACACACGAATAAGAAATTTCGATACGGTAATGGACGATACTGATCGGGCCGGCTGGCGTGTTGTTGTGTTTGTATGTGTTGTTACGTGGCCAAAGTCGATAGGCCAGCAGCAACAGCTGCTAGCAATCGTCCCCGGGAATTGGGGTGAGTATAGCATGGTCGCCTCGATTCCCAAGAGTCCCGGCGCCAAGTTGAACCGATATGAAATTTGATAACCTTAGGTCCTCGTCAGAACGTCATTGCGAAGGGCATGGTCGCGTACTTTGCCGCCCTTCGTAGTTCCTTTGCCGATCGCGTTTATCTTACCCCTCTCTCGCAGAAGACACCGATTCCGCGCCAAAATCAATTTCGATAAGTAACCGGCCGCCAATCTTCGCCGGGGCGCTCTGACCGCGGCATATCACTTTCGAGTGGCCCCTCCGTTACTTCTAAATCGAAGTGGCTTCATAATTTATTTTACACATTTTGTGAGAGGGCGATTTTCCCAGGGTGAGGCGAGAAGTAATAGATGAAGATGGTTCTGTATGTATAATTTAATGCGAAAAAATTGGGTTCTAATCTACTGACAAGTCACCATTTGTCTCTTCCATATCGCATGAAATTCAAATGTTATCACATATAAATTTTCAGTATCAATTTTAATAAGATGTGAGAGTTTGGACGCGGATATTTCTCAGCTATCAAATGCTCTTTTACATGGTATATTATAATGCGTATTATTATCTATAGTTCTCATGATGAAGCACCGGAATTAATTAAATGAAAAAAGTCAAGTAACCTAGAGAGTACGCCGTACCGGGGATAAGCTTTATCCCGCTCGCTGTATGAAAGTGCTTCAGCGATGGTTGCAAAGTTTTTCCCGGGGATAAAGGACCGTAAAAAATTTCATGGGTTTGAGCGGTCGGAGTCCCTATGCACGTTTTAAGCGCTACGCTCTAAAATTCACTTCCAACACTGGCTGTGCTTCTCTTCTCTCTGTTCTTATGATGCTACGCGGCGCGATATTACGACCGTGCAAATGAATTTCAAAGGGTGCTCGGTTGCGCAGGATCGTCTAAAGTATGAGACTTTATCTCTTAATTCGGTTGAAACTTTAGCTAACGTTCTTCCTTTGGTTCCGCGATCGATCGAGAAACCCGGATATTGTCGCGAGAATGCAATCGCTCGCGGCAGTATGTGTCAATCCCGTCAATAATAAATTATGTATATAATTAGGGCAGTTGGGATCGTTAGTAATGCCACGTATCAACAGTTAGTACAGCTACATACAGGCAATGCAAATGTTGTCAGATTATATCCTAAATATTCTACAAAATTATTTGAAATATTTATATATCTTCAAATGATCGAAATCTTCAAATGACGAAATCTTCAATGATATATACTCAAACATTTTATATGATATAGAAAAATATTTATTTTTTACACTGATTTTTAATTAAAGAATTGAAGAAAGAAAAGTATCGAAGAATTCTTTTCTTGATATATGATGTGCTCAGTCACCGATGATAATGCGGATTTTGAATTCTAGATTTACGCGAATACTTTTCTTAAACATCTACGTATTTGCAGAACGGCAGGATCTGTTATGGCTAACATTGATCGGAATATTTCGCTAGATGACGTACTTCGATGAATTGACAGCTAACGTATTCGCCGTTTGGTCGCTTCTCGCAAGCTTTCTAATCGCTCCCCGTGGTCCGTTTGCAAACGGTACGAACCTTACCGTACGAAGTTAACCCAGATATTCGGTTTATTCTAATACGAGATTCTGAACACGGCTCGAAGAATGCATAAGATATAAAGCTTTGCGAGAGAGTTCCCCGAAGCCTTGATACTCGGGGCTCTGCCGACGCTGAATAGGAACCTCTAAGTGCCAAGGGTAAATTTCCTCCTGGTGGCCGTATCGCTCAGCAGCGACGATGAAAATCGCATGGCGGCGCTCGATGCAATATTTATCGTCATCGCGAAACGCGAACATTTTCCATTTGCAAGCACGCCCCTGAGAAATAGATGCTCGCACGAGTGTGCACTTTGTCCAGTCGATACCCCGCATGTTTCCTCAATATAACGCGCGATGTATATGCAGCGCTTTTTATTTAATTTTTGAGATTTCCTACACAGATTTCCCACGTTTATAATCGAAACTTTACGTCTGAGTACCATCAGATATTGTTCCAGGTGTTTTTAGGTGATTTATTGTACGCGAGAAATTTATCGCAGACAATTAAGAAACAACATGTAATTTTAAGGAACGTTCGTTTTAAGGAATATTTTGGAGATTTGAAAAAAGAATTATTTTATATTTTTTTTTCGACATATCTCGTTGAATAGCGATTTCTATCTAATTTTTCTTGCCATTGTAAACATTCTCTTGATTCAGTTTTTTATTCCATAAAACGAGCCGAGGGGTTGAAAATGATGGTTGGACTGAAATATTGCACCGTCAGTTTAAATATCTGGCCACGTCGCAATGAAGCTTTATCTACTGGCCCTAACTCGCTCCATATTTCCCAGTTGGTCCATCACATAACTTCTATCTCGCGCGCGCGCGCGTTCATTTTCCTTCCGCCGGGCAACGTCGCACGCGTTTTGCAACGTTTTATTAAATCGTTGTTTTATCCACACGTGTATCCAAGCGATTGCGATCAGCAAATTCGACACCAGTTTTGCAAAAATCGACAAGGAGGATCGTCGGCGTGCCGCTACCCGGCGGCGATTTGCCGTTCAATTTCGTGATCCCCGCAAATTTCCATCGTTTATATTTCCGCAAAATCCGCGATATCCTTGCCGCTCTGTAATATTTTCAACCGATGGCGGCACGCACAGCCAGGTGTACGCGCCACTGCGTGGAACATGGCAAAAAATAAATATGAGTGGAATTAGAGCGAGGGCGCGACGAGGGTGCGACAAAAGGGGATCGCAATAAGCTCTCGTCGTCCCTCGCAACCGTGGTTATCGAAATAAATAGCGTACGAATAAAGCGAAACCAAATCCTTCGCTCGCCTGTACGCTTTTTATGCCGGCCGCGCCGCGACGGGTTCGGTAAAAAGGCCACGGGTGAGGATCCGGGCAAATCCATTGTTGTAATCTCTGTTTAATTACATTGTCCAGCTCAATGAATAGCCCTGCCGCAGGCCGCCGCCGCCGCCGCCGCCGCCGCCTCCGCCGCCTCCGCCGCCACTGCTGCCAGCTGCTTTGTTTTCGTTTCGCGGTTTTACAGATTTGCGTGTCCCGTATGCTACACTAAACACCCGCGCTTATTTTTCGGCTACTGCGGCTTATCATAATTCATATTCGGCTATTTCGGCATCGCGCCCGCCGGATCGATCGGAAAATTAGCGCTACGACGTATTATCGGTCGATGTAACGATATGCCATTTCGGGATTACTCCGGTTGCACGTGTATATACCTATCTACCCCATGCGCGATTACGAATCGACGCGCGTGTACATTCGAATGCAATAATTCCCCCACGCTTCGGATGCGCTCTCGACTCGTCCTCGCGTGGTATATTCGCTTCGATCGAATTAATACACCCGAGTATACGTGCACGAGCCCGCATTGTTACATCGCAATAATGATAATCTTCTCACGAAACACACAACCCGCGGTCGGAAAAAGCCCGTCTGACTTGGTTGGCGATGCGTTACGTCGATGCAACCGCCGTCAGAATATTGGAAGAGGGGTCGGTAGAAAACGAGGATCTCCGAGAGGAAGAAAAGAAGAGAGACA
The DNA here is from genome assembly GCA_928718305.1 of Tetramorium bicarinatum. NCBI lineage: Eukaryota > Metazoa > Arthropoda > Insecta > Hymenoptera > Formicidae > Tetramorium > Tetramorium bicarinatum. Next base: position 7,926,540 of record OV788321.1, read on the forward strand.
AAAAGGAAGAAGGATAGGCGAAAGATCTGACCCGCGAAGAAACAGCATGCATAATATAACAGAGCCGGCCGGCTCTCGCGATACATCACTTGCTATAGCCACGAAGAGAAAAGATACTTTATCCTTTCGCGATGACGTTGTATGGCGATCCACGACAGGAAAACGCCTCGAGGGGACGGTCTCGCTCGTCCTTTCGTCATATTCCTTTTTTCTGCGGTGTCAACGCGACATGAAGCGTCGCACCTGCGGGAACATTTTGCTTGTTTAATCTCAGCGTCGTGTCACCGATCAAATTAAAGTCCCTTTAAGTCTTTTAACAGGATTTTAAATAGCGCTTCAGGTATTAAATGATGGATAAAGTTTTACTGTCCGGCCGACTTTCAGTGATCGATTTCAACATTCCTGACTTTAGATATTTCGCTGTGCGCTTGTTAAATACGAGTATCATCGAACATTCTGTATGGATTTGATTCGGGCTCATCATGCTCCTTCGCGAAATTAGTTGCAGTCGCGCGTTTCTTCGATTTATACGTCAAAGGCGAATGGTAATGCATGTCCGTGACGTGTGTAAACAGCGAAAGGGATAGAACGTAGGACAGAGAGACGGCGGAGGGGGGAATGGAGGAAATACTGCGAAACTCGAGCAATTAGAACTAGTAAAGGCCGAGTATTCAACGAAACTGCGCTTAAACTTGCTCCTCTTCGTCCCCGTTGATTACATTGGGGCCACCGAGGGAGATGAGTGGTGTACCTCTGCCAAGATCGTAATTAGCGTATCAGAAATTTTAGCGTCGTCCTAAATGAAAATATCGAGATATTATGTAAACGTGCTGTAATAGTAAACAGGTAATATCGTTACTTGCTGCTTCTCTACATCTCTTTGAATCCATTTAGAAAATAAATACTATATCAGTTGTGTACGAAACGATAAATTCGATTTTATCGCGCCCAATCATGTGTAGTAATCATCAGAAATTCAACAAGTGCTTCCCTCGAAAATGAAGATTCCACGGAAAATTATACATTTTCGTTTCTCGTAAAATTATTAATGAATTATTAATTAAGAATTTTTTATCAGAGGAAAATAAAATAGTAAAGAGCATCCTTAGAAATAAGGATAAAGATATTGTGAAAAAATTAAATGATACAGAGAGATTTTATTTTCTAGTAAATTGAGGAAATTAGAGAGCAAATTCCTGAGCGCTCAAAGACAATACTATTGTAAACCTCTGTCTTTTCTCTGTATCGTATATCACATCTCCGCAAACTGTGGTAGCAGTAACCGGGCGCGGATTGTCCGAATAACATTACCGAAATGTTTATGTGGGAGAGAAAAAGCCAGAAACGTATGCTCGCAAGGTGTGGACGCGCATGCCGAGCCAAGTTTGCAATTAAAATTCCGCCACGGTGATGTGCACGAACGTGAAATTTCGCGTGCTCGCGCTCGCGCGCCAAGCTTTTACGCGCTGATCTGCTTTATGGGGCGATATCCAGGTCGGTACTTATATTCACGGTATTATCCAGAATAACCGTCGTACAATGCAAGAACGAATGACGGAAATCCGCGACGGCGAGACGTACCGTCGGATGCGAAAGTTGTTGGAGGATCACGCGGCGTAAGTACCATGCGGCTTTGGGTCACTTACGTCGCGGTAAATTGTACCATTTATTACGTGCAACGACTGCCCATTTCCGCAATGCTCAGAACGGTTGACGCACGACTTTGCAGCTGTTTGCATTACATAGAAATGCCTCTTGGACAGCATTTTAACGAACCATCGTTACTTATAGCCATTCCTTCAGAAACAATGAGAATTGAAACGAGAAAAATTTAATTAACAATAAACATTAAATTTTACAAACTATACCTTCTGAAATTGTATAACAAACATAGAATAAGACTCGCGGCTATTAATTTATATCTTTGAAAGTTAGTGTAATGCCAGGAACATCCATTCTGAAATGGTTGAAGAGTTGGTAGATGAAATTTGCCGCGTTCATTGCCGTAACATTCTACATACTCCGGCTTAAACTTGGATACGAAAATACATAGTCAAATCCACGTCAGATGCTGCAATACACCGCTGCTGTGTATCGTTGATCTAGTTTGCGCCGTGAAGTCTGTACTAAGTAGATAGGCGTAGCTAGATGCAGAAGGTGAAAGAGCATCGGATAACACGGATAACCGAAAATACAGAAGCTCTGTCTCTGGATGAAGCTTAGACGTTGCTGCGTGCGCATGCGATAGCACGCAATCATCCGAGTTAGGTTGCAATAAATTATACGCACGCTATCTTAATTAGCAAGCGTGTAACACTCGTGCAGAAATTATGCAGAATCTGCGCTTACGTATTAAAAAGTAATGAAACAGTGAAAAATATATTCAAATTTTCAACGCGTTTTATCGCGCCGTTTTATGTTACTACACTAACGAAAAGAACAGTTTTGCTGTAATATTTAAAAACTAGATACAGATCTGAAAATAATTTTGTTGGACCATCAATGTAATTATTTAACACACTCAAACTGATTGCTGAAATGTTAAAATTTTTTTGCAGCATTATCATCATACAGAATTTATGGATGGTGCAATAAAATTATTTTCAAATCTGTAGCTAGTTAAATTTTTAGATTTCAGTAAAACTGTGTTCTTTTCGTATAAGTATACTGATATATTTTCATAATTTACAAATTATATGCAGGATGCATCAAAATTCGCGATAAATATTTTAATGACAAATTCTTTGTAACATTTTAAGACGAAAGTTCAAATACGAAATGCTAAGGCTATAATAGTTTTTAAATAGGGAAGATTTAAAAATTACGAATGACAGGGCTAAAATTTCGCGCGCTCTGGGATGAAGCAAAATGGTCAGTGACAAAAGTGCTTCTATAAACCGAATATCTTTGACAATGATAAAATTGAAAATATTTAAGAGTTTGTTAAGACTCTGTTTCTGTTTAGCTGAAATGAATTATAAAAACAAATTCTAAAATAATGTTTTTATTCAATATTTTAATGTATTGATATTAATATGTGTCAGGTGTCATATTTATTTGGTTGTGTGTGTGAAACAAAATATTTTTATCGATCAATTTTATCGTTAAGACTTATCATATGAAATAGAGTCTTAATAAAATCTTGAATATTTTTTCAATAATTTTATCATTGTTAAAGATATTCGGTTTATAGAAGCACTTTTGTCATTTTGCTCCATCCCTGAGCGCGCGAAATCTTAGCCTTGTTATTCGTAATTTTTAAACCTTTCCTATTTGAAAACTATTATAGCCTCGGCATTTTCGTATTTGAACTTTCGTCTGAAAATGTTACAAAGAATTTGTCATTAAAAAAAAAATATATATATGTACATATATATAAACCTTATTAGAAATGATTCCTTATCGTAGTAAAAAAATTGATATTCTTCTGATTAAATAACGCATTTTTTAATATTTTGTTTAAACCTGAAATTTTTTTACTGCATGACGATGTCATAAAAATTGCTTAAAGATTGAAATTTAGTGAATTGGTCGTTAAGAAATGAACGTGCAACTCTGCGATTTATCTCTTAACTTTTCTTTAGCTACGTCACGTGCAAGTACAAATGTATGTCCACGCAATCGAATTCATCGCACGTTTAAACGCGTCCTTTACACGGCGATCTAGTTTATGGAGTGATAGCCCAGCCAGTAGTTAGCCAATGCATTAAGCGGGATAAGCGTCGTAATGCAACGTGGATAACTGAAACCCGACACAGCGGTCCAGTATTCTCTCGGATGGGAAAAGTCGTTGCACTGTACACGTACCTGCGTACCTGCCCGCTTGACTGCTTGCCTGCGTGACACGCAGCGCATACACTACCGCGTTCGTGCTGCCGCCACCCGCCCTACGTGCGTCGTGATAAATTATACCGTTTATTACGGCGCGATATCAGACCATCCACCCCCTCCCCCTCTCTTGGTAAACCTGTGTACACGTTGAACGCTACCAATGTATCGCGTGAATTTATGGTAGCGCCGATACCACGGTTACGGTAACCTACTTGCGGAAACGTAATGCCTATTACGAGTGGCTTTTGTAGTATATTTTTTTTCGTACACGATTATTATAGTTGTTATCGATGTGTCTGATAATAATGAAAAATAAGAAAAATTTCTTCAAGGGTTTCTAAAATTTATAAAAAGTTTGTCAGATGTCAAAAGAAGAGAGATTTAAGTGTTCTCTTCACACGCATTTATTCAACAAGTTAATTGCAATAAAACTTTTTACAAACAGTCATTGCGAAAGGTGTCGACGATAATGCAACTGTCGGTAGAAACGATTTAATATCCCCGTCGCCGTGGAATCCTTACCGTCCCGAGTCGCGAAGATTAGAAGGTAGTACGGGAAGTTAGAACAATCTTCGTCATGGCAGTAATGTTGTGGAAATAAGGGTGTAGGTCGTCGCTGTGCGACACTTGCTCGCAGTTGCGAGCATGACGGAATCGCATAAAGCACAGTGGCAATGTGCCAGTACAACGCGACTGGAATGTCACGTACGCGGAACTGTGCGGAGCTTTCTTACCGGGATTCGCACTGCCTCGCTTATTCCCGCGGGTAAACCACTTTAGCGGAGAGAAAGGGGGGGAGAGAGAGAGAGAGAGAGAAAGAGAAAAAGAGATGAGTCGCCGCGCGCGTGCATGAATCGTAAATGGCTTTCGCGCCACTGCTGCAGGTTATTCCGTTTATCGTGCACAAATATCGCGAGCCCTGAAGATAAATTTATTCTCATCCGGGAAGCATGCTCGGCTGTTCGAACAATGTTATTGGCCGATTTGCCGTGCAACTCGCGGGATAAATAGTTGTTTCCGATATAGGAGGCTGATGGCCCTGACCCCCGTATGCGATATGTATTATTTTCGAACCACACAACATTATTTGGCAATGTTAATGTTTCATTCGCTTTGTTCTATACGTTATCACATACATTTGTCGTTATATGCAGATATTTAAACATTATAATTGTTCCAAAATCCTGCAAAACATATTCCTGATCAATTCTTCCAACAGCTTTGGCTTTATGTAATCTTCATTACATAATGTTTACGTAACTTTTATAAATCCTTGATAAATATTTCGAAATTTCGTTGTTTATGACTTGAAGCGAAGAATCCGTCCATATAAAATTATAGTATTGCGGTTTATATTGCGCAACAATAAGACAAAGTAAAATTTGATGCTATTGAGGCATGAAAAATTATTCAATGCGAGATAAGACGCCGCGAAGTAGAAATGTATGGAAATATTACGCTAACCGAGTTGAACTTACGTAGTCGTTTTATGCAAGCACGCTCTATTTCACTGTATTGGAAATCGAAGAATCGCAGTTGCCGTTACCGGCAAGGAACGAGCTGCAGAAATGAAACCTCGATTCGAGCGACGCGACGCGAAGGAAACGGAGGTGACGCTTAATTGCAAGGTTTCGCTTGTTTGCAGCCGTTCATTGTTTTGAACGTCGCGAAAAGTTATAGCCCCTTTATCCGCCATTTCAAACCGTCTTACGTAAAGACTTTGAAAAGCCATCATCGAAATCCTCCAGTGATCGCAATAGTTTCATTTTTATCACATAATATCCGCATACAGCGAAATAACAAAGTCCTTTCTACACGATCTAACGAGTAAAGAATTTATTCTCTCTAAATTCTCTTTATCGCCTCAGTGAACATATATTGTATAACATTATGATGTTATCAAAAATCAAGCATTTTATGCATCTTGTATTTTATCTGGTCGCAGGATAGAAGCAGGATGTTTCGAATGTTCGCAGCAGAGATACATTTTGTTAAGGTGAATTACATTAGAGTACATACAAGGAAAACGCGAGTCGCGGAGCCGAAATCTCTGCGCTTGTCGTGCGCGCATTGCCAGCTTTTACGCCGGCCAGATTGTGAACCGTATAATACGGGGTTAGGGCGAGAATGTTACACGAAATGGAAATTGTACGCTGTTTACGAAGGACGCACGCCTGGAATATTATTCCGCTTGCACTCCGATAAAACAGCGGGACGCTTTTACTGCGCCGGATAAATATTCGGGCCAAATTAAAAGCACTATTTTATCACGAAGACATGCCGGGCACGCTCAACTAGGCCGAAACGTCATAATTTGCCGAATACACTCATTCCCGGATTTACGTGCTACCTTTTTCGTACGATTTCGCTTTTATGCGGTGAAAAATCCCTCGGGTAAATATCCGGAATATTGGTCATTTCGGGCTTTTTTGAAAATGAATATGTACTATCTGCACCACAGAATTTGAAAAATCACTCTAAAAATTCCTGTCAGAGATAGGGCTTGACTAAATAAAACGTTATTATTAATATTATCTAATATTTAATCAAATACTGGCTCTTTGTGTGCATTAAAAGAACTGCAACGCTGACAACAGATCTTGAGTGAAAGAAGCAGGCAAAGTCGACGAACCGGTGAAGGTAACTTTGTAACTAACGGCGGATAATCCATTTCGAAAGAGACGAGGGTGGGGAATTCTCGGTTAGATGGTTCGGTAACTAGTAGAAAGCCGTATGTGTGGGTGGGGATAATCCTGTCGTCGCAGAGACACGGATATCCGAGGGCGAAGGAGACGACGAGAGCTGCCAGAGCCCACGCCTCGCTGTCAAAGGGATATTCTTTTTTCTTTTTCCTTTTTTTTTTTTACATCCGCCTGTAGCTCGTTGCAATATAGCGAGCACTTCAGGATATATTGCCTCGCTCGCTTGAAAGAGAGACCATCGAATCGTATCGCGTTCTTCGTTGGTGGGCAGGAAAACGCGTACGGGATATATGTCGACAGTAGCCCGGACGAAAATGTTTGCGCAGCCGGCAATTAATAACGCCGATGGAATAAATGCACATGTGGCGGCAACCGCGGCGGCGGCGGCGGCGGCGGCAGCGGTGGTGGTGGTGGCGGCAGCGGCAGCAGCAGTGGCGGCAATTCGGTCGTCGCCCGTTCCGCGCCGCAAATGCTGGCGAAAGACGACTTCTTTTCGGACGTAGCGAAATTTATTTCGCCGCTAAATCGGCTTGTTTACCTCAAAGGCGGCCGGGAAATTGCGCCTCAGCTGGAAACGCCAGTAACTGGATGCTTTCCCATGTCTGTAATTTCCCCCGGTTATTACGAACCCTTGACTACGGCGAGGACGGGATAAAAGAAGATTTTGCAAATTTATGACTTTCAATCAAGGCTATTATTAGCGACGGCAGAGAGGGAGTCTGGGACCGGCCGTGTAAAATGGACCGAATTGATTGCGTCTTAAAAGTTGTGCGGAGGTAACGTCATTTGCTCCGCGTAAAAGGCGTTTCCGCGCTTTTATAAATAGAAAAAGCGAACGGGAAATATCGAAAGTAGTCGCGGAGCAATTATACTCCGCTTGTACCGTGGCGATTGGCCATCGAATTTTGTTTGAATTTACCTTCCGCTGCGAAAGACTTTGCTAAAATGCATTCTCACGCTGATCTGCGAATTAATTTATTGTCCGATGATATGCTAAAAGTTTCGCGAGTTTACATCAGCTAGAACTGTCATAGAAGTAACGCGCTTAGCTACCGCTTTCCAGACAGGTAATAAATGATCACAAGTTGCCCCTCGTCAGCGTTAGTACAGCAAATTCAATGGACCATGTGCGTTGGGATTCTGTCTTGACATATTATCTAAATGTCCGGAGCTATGTTTAATGTCGTAAACTAAATTATTTGAAACAAATAAATTTAGACAATCTCGCCGTAAGATACATGCGATTTATGCGATTAGCGGACACAGAAGTAACACAGTGGAAAATAAGCACTTGAGGATCTAATAATGGAGTTACTACATCAATATTTTGCGAAGGCAAATTAGTTGTCCCATCCCCCCCCCCCCTCTCTTTCTCTCTTTCTCTCGTGCTTTCTTTACTAGATAAATAGACGCGAGTGTTTCCGCGAGATATCTTCATGCAGACCCACGCAGCGTCAGGTGAAAAGATCCCCACTCAAGAGTCTTTTCAGACGTGGCCAGGCATTGAACGAGGTCGTCTGAATATTGTTGCAGTTTTCGAGGTGAAAATACGTTTGTACGTATTCCTCACGAAAGAATGCCCTATTCACGCGCCTATCGCGTCTCTGTCGATTCCTATCTTTCTAGCTCGTATTTCGCTATCTTGCCGTTCTTTTTATCATTCTACACGCGCTTTTCCCGCGCGTTTTCCGTCACTGATAGTCGTGTCGGACTTTGACGAATGACTTTATTCGTTTTTCACCTCGATCACATGGTCATCCTCCAGAATGTGCCCTCTCATTCTCTTTTTAAGCCTTTCTCTCTCTATCTTTTTTCCATGTTCTCTTCCTGCCTCGTTTCAATTCGACCCTTCCTACTCAGTCTTTTATCGCTTTCGCGGTTGTTATCTGCATCTTCCTTTCGTTTCATGTTTACTCTAGCGCACGCGGATAACGTGAAGATTGAAAATGTTGATTCACTGAACGAACCGTTATCACCCCTTTCCCCTATTATCGGCCTGCTATACAGCTGTTTACAGGTAGATAAAATGTCGCTGATTATCGCAGCTTGACAGATGCCATTTACCATGTGGTCGCTTAAAAGTAAAATCGCAAGATCGGTCTGCGCGTATTTCACGTCGCGTTAACCTCGATCAGTCAATTTGCGCGGATAACTAAATCGCGGGTAAAGGAGTCTCTCCCCCTTTTTTTCGTAGCGACAACGTGTACGCGCTTTCGTGTTTCAGACGATTAAGATGCTTTCGATAACGCTGCATATGCCCGCGTGTTGAGAAATCATTGCGTCGTCCCATTTACTCGACAATCTCAATTACGCCACTTGATCTTACCTTACTGTCGCCAAGGATTTAATGCCACCTCTCTTGGCGTGCAGGACGACCAAGGGCTCGAATTATCGCGGGTGTTACAATTGTCCCTTGTTACAATTGACCCCAAGCTTCCCTACACGTAACCGCAATTTCGAGCCCGAGCAACGACATAAATTCCAATCGGGCTTTGTCGTTAAATGCACGACTCGTTCGTTCTTTAGAATCCCGCGATAGGTGGCTCTTCTCGAATGATATCCTTTATCCTCGTCTCCTCTACCAACTTCGACTTACGTATAGATCTACCATAGCTATTACTACATCGATCCATTCGCGGACGATGATTGCGGCTCTCAAAGTCGCGAAAGCTCGTAGCTTTGTGCGCTCTTGGTCCTTTCTTTCGCGCACGACAAAAGCTAACGCGATTGTAAAGTTTCCAGTACGCGAACGATCGTGCGACAATCCGAAACCGGCACGGTCGTCGGAAGTTTGCGAGAAGCGTTTAATTCAATCATTCCATTGCCTCTCTCAAAGAGATTACTTAGAAATATTCGTCACATTCTATGCATTTAATCATTAAAAGTAACGTCGCTAGAAATTACAACGAGTCTTGAAGGTATTTATCTTAAAAATAGTTCACAAATTCGCTTTTGAAAGCCGTAGCAAAATCAGTGCGTTTATCCTTTAACAATATGTATAGTTGTAACGATTTCGAATCTGGATTTACGTCACTTTCAAACTAAATCATTATAATCGCTCGCGCAAGCCGAGAATTTACAAGGTTGCATTGTTTCGAATATATATTTCCTAGTTTGCACATGGGAAATAATTCCGTTTCACCACTGCCTCAATAACGTAACCGTACTTCAAACATATCTTTACACACATGCATATATTATCCAAGCATAAATATTAGATCGGTTGAGCGGTTTTACTCCTGGGGATAGCCCACCTTGTTTGTAGTTGGACGGTTCCTCCAAGTAGTATATGCTAGTAGTACGTACTTTAGGTATGTATTACTGATCTAGATATCTCTCTCCCTTCCTCCCTCCCTTCCTCCCCTTATGCATAAAACATTGCTTCATCGTAAGCACTAATTAATATTATCGATGCGCAACGAAGCATAGCGGGTATATGTTACAAAATATTGTGATCTTAAGTTTTTATAATAAATAGTATTAAAAAAATCTATTTGAAATTATCACATTGAATTACAAAATTGATTTTAGATGCAGTTACTTCACTTCTTTTTATTACAGTAAATTTTCGCGAGTTTACTTGGTTAAAATTATCTTCGGTTTAACAATATGTCTATAAAGTCTATAAAGTTCCGGTTTAAGTGCTATTTTTTGTCATGTGCTTTGATTCGTTGCCGAATTTCGTTCAACAACAAATAGTCGTTGCATTAAATCTAAAGGTAATAATGCATCACCTATCTCTAATGAGACCGATTTTGAAACGATCGCTCCATTGGCGATCTATTCGGAATGTCGCGTTCGTTTGTTACCGGCCACTAGCTTTTACAGCATATATTCACTGCATTCCATCCAGTAGTTTTCCCTTCCTCTCGGAGAATTAATGCTTCCATTCATTCCTGGAATTTCAGGTAATGAGAGATATTTCTCTCTCTGCCGCCCTACTCTTCCTCCACCTTCCCACCCCCTCCTCTCTCTCTCTCTCTCTCTCTCTCTCTCTCTCTCTCTCTACAATTTTCTCTATATTTCTCCGTTTCCCCGACCTTTCTCATTCCTTTCTCCATAACCTACCTGTTCTCTATAATAGCGCGATATTACGAAGCATCGTGAAACCATTATTATGTTCCGATAATATTGTTTCGCCAAAATCTTTTTTGAGCTGCTACTCTGATATTCGATTTCGATCTTACTCCGAAGCATTTTTACAAATGAGTCACGGACCAACGCGAATTTCACACAAATTATTGCTTTGTGATTAATTATCTTTTATAATTGATCAAAAAGGAATTAGCAAGGAACTTATAATTAAAGCGAAATCGTAACTTAATTTAAATGCAAACGTAACTATGTAAAGAAGCAGGTTCATGTTACATGTTATATCGCTTGTAAACGTTAAGGAGAATAGTTTGGTTGTAACTACCACGCCATCTACACTTGTGAAATGTGGAAAATGACCAAAAGTTAGATTACAGCAAACAAAGCCAAGCAATTTATTTCGAAGTTATTTCGCAATATCGCGAACACATTTTTCGAAGTAGTGATGAAGTTAATAACTCAATGCGCGCAAAGTTACACATTCTATCGTTTCGATAAAAACGCAATTACGCGAAATGCAAATTCAAGATCGAACAATTATATCTTTGACGTATTTTCGAGGAAGTAATAATTCGTCTGTTGGTATCAGATCGTTTGTACGCGCTAATTGGTATGGTATAAACGGTGAATTCATTTTATAAATGCCGCGAGAAACACATACGATTTTTGGAACATTGTACCTCGTGCGAGATGTCATTAAAATAACCGCTCGTTGTAGCGAGCATGAAGGGGATGGGAGGTCGGAAACACAAGAGAGAGAAAAAGAATGTGAATTAACAATGATAATGAGTGATTTTCTGTCACGTTGGCCGAATGAAGGTGCGGAAAAATACATCCTCGTACATTCGGGCTACAAGCGGCTTTGTGTGCACGCTAGAAAGTTACGCATGGCCGAGTCTTTAGCAAGAATAACGAGGAGACAGTATGGAAAACCGCGCGGCTTGTACATTGCCGCGAGACGATATTACACAGCGCGACCCCGTTTCATTTATTTGCTCTCTGAATGGCTATGTCTGCATGGGCGAATACTCGTCAAGCGTGCGGATATTCGTGTGTGCGTTTGCAGTGTACTTGCGCACGTCGCATTCCGATACGTATTGTCTTGCCGTTCGCCGATTAACATTGCATTAACGTGCGCGCGCGATTACGCCATGGGTCTAATGGGAGCTGTTTTCATGGTCTTGTGTTTTATTGTTTTAAAAAGTTGCGGACGATCTGTACATATGTAATATAATTAACGCGTCCCGATGTGAATGCTAAAAGTACCACCGAATGCGAAAAGTGCAACGCGAAATTGTGTCGCTGTGCGAAGACAATAAAATTAAGACGATATAAATGCAAATGCGCTATTAGCCGACGGAAACAAAAATGCATGCCGAATGTCGAGAGTGGTCGAGCCGAGACTCTGGGACCGATTAGCTCTTTTCGCCGAGAGAGAAAGAGAGAGATAGAGGGGGGGAGGAGGAGGACGCCCCGAGGGATGCTTTTTAACGAGGCGCTCCTCCACTTCCTACATGTAGCATCTATCATCATTAAGGAGCGCGGCACAATTTGGTTTAATTTGTTCTTAATTTAATTCAATGCCAATTGTCACGATGCGATAATACAGCCGTTGATGAGCGGGAAGGGGAGAAGGAGGAGAGAGGAAAGGAACAAGCGAGGAATCGACTGAGGGAAAACGGTTACATCTGGAACATACACAAACAAGGACTTCCATTTTTATCGTTTTATAAACGAGTCACGTCACAATTTTCTTTATTGCCGAACTGCGAAGCAGTATGTCGCTGAAAAGTGCAGTTCGTCCGGCGTAAGACGAGCGCAGCCGTGGAATTATTCGCGACGATAGAAATGAAAATACGCGGAGATTAAAATACACGCTCCAGTTCTTGCGTTTACTCTACACGCGTAGATTGTATACGAATCTCTATCCGAGCCTCTCAATATCGTCCCCTCTGATAAACATTCTTTCGCTTTGGAATAAATAAATCGACGTGCGGTTCTCCTTGGAGTCATAACATTCGGCGATCTGCGTTATTTATAGCAAATAAAAAAAAATGAATAAACCGAATGGCTAAACAAAATATAAACGAACTACGAAATTTATTACTCTATCACAGTTATCGTAGTTCAATCCTGTTTTATATCATTTTGAGTGATTCGGATAAAATATGATGATCGATATCTCTTTCTCTCTCTCGTCGATTTGCTGCTAAATTTTAGAAAGCCGCATATCTAACTAGAGAATATTCTTTTGTGATAAAACGAAAGAATCGTTTGGATTGGAAGATTTCTCACAAGCAGAGTATATGGAATCACATAATTATTTACGGTGTAAGAGAATCGGTTTCAATCGGTTAACGTGATTCTTTCTATAGAGAAATGGTCTTGCTCGAGATCGTTAGGGAAACTTATTACTATTCCGGAAGCGGTACGAAATTTATGTCCGGCGCGGTTAGTCTCCGTGAAATTTTCACTTATCCCGCTCGTCTGCACCGTATCTTTTATCCCGAAGGACAAATTGGATAGTCCGACGAAAGGGTACGACAGGAAGGGGAGGAAGGGAGGGAGAGAGAGAGAGAGAGAACTCCATCCAATTTGCAATGCACAGGAGCGGCCATGCTTGCTCTGCCGCCGTCTAGCACACGCATTACGTACTCGCGTTTGTGCCAGCCTTGATAATAACTTCGTGTCACTCGTGCGTTTTTTTTTTCTTTGTCAATGAGAGAATTGGCCCACGTTCTATTTATATTCAAAAAAACTCACGACTATTTCGTCTCGCTTCGTTACGAGTCGCGACACAGTCATTTCACCCTTTCGCGAAATTTTTTCTTTATAACGAATATTTCAAAAAAAATTCGCGACAGTTCCGGAGAAACGTAAATGGTTGATGCTCTTCTTGTACAGATAGAAAACAAATTGTCAATCTGGCTACTCGGCAGAAAAAAAAATGGACTCTTTTTTTTTTCGTCAGTCCAACCGACGCGGGCGACGCGTGAACGTATTAACGCGGTCGCTTAGAGGGAAGGAAAAAAAAACAAACAAGCGAGCAACATGCATTTGGACAGCGTTGGGAGTACGGGAATGGATATTAACAGCGCGCAACGAGTTTACGTTTCCCGCGTAGCGTATTCGAGCGTAGCAATCGCGTTTCTTCTTAATTCGTCGTAATAAAGAGAATTTTCCATTAAATCCACCGCCACGTACGCAATTCAACTGCGCGGCGACGACACGTACACAAGCACGTAACGGCACGTCAGGCGCACTAAAAGGCACGGAAAGTATGCGCACGTGGAAGGAACTACTGCATCTGCTCGCCGCGTCCGGGATGCAGGCGTGCAGATTTACGGAGAGGCCGTTGGCAGAGTGACCCGAATATGTACGAAGTGATGCATTACGCGGCTGCTACTGGCGTATTATGAATTTTCAGCTTTTATTACGACGCGTGTATCCCCGGCGACGCCGTCATGAGCGCCGGGACACACTGCCGACGACGTTTAATCCATTTCGAATTCCGGTGGCCCTCTCTCTACAAAAGGCGAAGACAGAACAATCGCGCGCGCGAGGCAAATGTTAGCGGAAGCACAAGCGACGTGAGATAATGGAACTTCCTGCAGTTATATCAGACATAATTCCCCGCCGCACGAGATGTCTGATGTTTTAACGTCTGAAAAAATACGGAGAGCTGACTTGAGCGAAGGAAAATTCTTGGGATAAAACAAAATTTTTCTTTATTACAGTTGTTTTGAGAAAAAAAAAGATACATATCTTAATTATACATTTAATTTATAATTATTTACAAAGGGGGTGCATAAAATGTGGTTTTAACTTTACACAGACAGTGTAAGACATATGTGTAAGTCGAGGAAAAATGTATTCGTAAGTACACCTTTTTTAATCGCGTCACGATCTAAATGCTATCGAGTATAATGCGTGAAATTATGCTGAATGTTAGTTGCGAACATAGCACGTGCGCTCATTCGCCGTTCCGGTGATCTTGATATCATCATTTCGCGACAAAGCAACGACACACACGCGAACTGCGAATTCATTCAACGTTCAAAGTAGTTGGTGTGCGTTGCATATTATTATTCAATATTCGTGTGCCCCTGAAGAGCAACGGCCGCGCTGAGCCTTTATCGCGAGATATCTCGCGTTTCTTATCCCGTTAAATTGCGATCGATTTGCAAACGCATCGCGATGTGGCCCGTTATTGTTTGCAAGACACAAATACACGCCCGTTCAATTAGTATCGTTTTCGCTAATGGCGTCATACTGTGTGGCGAAAATGATGATGGAAGAGGGAATTTTGATCGCACGTCTTGGCGAAGAAACTGAAACTGCGCATGAATAATCATGAACGCTTCAGAATGGTCCAGTGAGCCGACGGGACCAACAACGATCGAAAGCGCGCGCTAGCAGAGTCCAAATATATTTACATATTTTTCATTGCGCTGGCGTTACTCGACCAATTCGCTCGGGAGTGGCTTTATTCGCATCGGTCATACGCGCGAGATACTTGAGAGATCGGGAAAATAAATAGTCTGCGGTCTGCGTAAAATAAATATTTTATTTACCGGGTTTAGTTTAGTTTATTTTTCGTATTCTCTCGTTTTCTCTTTTTTTTTTTATTGGTTTGCCAGCGCAACAGTCAAAACTATGACTTATCCGAGAATCGCGGACTTTAATTGCTTTTAGTAGCTAGTCCGACTAATAAATAAATTATTAATGTTTCT
Source organism: Tetramorium bicarinatum (assembly GCA_928718305.1). Lineage (NCBI taxonomy): Eukaryota > Metazoa > Arthropoda > Insecta > Hymenoptera > Formicidae > Tetramorium > Tetramorium bicarinatum. The sequence continues at coordinate 7,941,898 of OV788321.1, forward strand.
GAACATTGTTGACAGCTTCGGTGGTTTTCTTGTTTAATGCTTAAAGCACGGGCGCAGATGTATAGCGAGATATTTCCTAAGAGTAGAATTCTATACAATGCTGCGTTTGACCACCGTCTGTCTACCCCGCGACATGATTACTGCTTTCCGCAAAGCATTCAGGGAACACTTTCATCTCGGTCTCTTTTAGACTGGGTAAGAATTTGTACTCGCCCTTTGGTTGGGACTTAAGAGCGTCATTCAATGTAGATCCCGATTTCCACAGTCACGTCCAGCAATCCTTATAAAGTGAGCGAAGTCGGGAATACTTTCTGGATAATCTTCCTTGCGACATGAAGTTTACTCTTCCGCTCCGAAAGTTCTCAAAATTTCTTTGACAGTGTTAGTATTTCGTTAGTATTTCAATCTGAAGTATATAGAAAGTGTTTCTTTAACTTTCTGCAAGTTGCCAAGAATTCTTTAGTCACAAAACAGAATGTATTTTTCAAATCAAAGTGGTATAGGAAGATTGCAATTCTATACTAATAATTTTCAAAGTTATGGCTTCAGTATCGTCGATGGATGTTCGTTTTCAATTGTACCGAGGAATCTATCTGTCTATTGTCGACGGAATATCCCGTACCGATGGTATACTCCATATATTCCATGCGTTCACGTTGCACATAAACGGCGATATATCCAACAAAAGGGTGGTGTAGGTCGCTTCGTTTCTCTCTCTCTCGGTCCTCTTTGCTGTCGTGGAACGAAGGCAGCGGCAGTGTTGAGGATGAGAAGGAACGGGAGAAGGAAAAGGAGGCGGTAGGTCGGAGGACTACTCTGTTTGCTAATTACTCGGCGTCGGCACATTTGCATCCACGTTCGCGCCAGCCCTCGGTTGGTGGCGTTAACCTTCTCATTAAACGTAATTGTTTGCAATAATTTGATGCCACCTGTCTCCCTCCGGCCGTTACTACAGCAGGCAACTTCTACACTAAGTCTCTCCACTTCGCTACCTTCCTGACTGTTGCATCGCCGTGACTGTCTTCTGGTTCTCCATCGTTGCCGTATATGTGTGCCCGACCTTCTCGCGCGCGTTTAGCTCGGTGGACCGCCCGTGCATGTTTCCCGAGGCGCGAATATACATACGAGAGAAATTCTGATTGCATACATCCTCGAAGACGTTGCCGCGGTGTCATGCGGAAGTCATGACATGTCCGCCATGACGTTTCACATCCGTTATGCTCGATATATTACATCTTAGTAAATTGAGACATATACATGTATATAATTTGTAAATATTTGCCAATGGCAACATATAAAGCTATAAAAGCTCGATAGCTATAAAAATTCCGTGAATTCCGTTTATTTAATTATTAATACTAAATATTAATAATTTTCTTTTATTAATAATAATAATAATCTAGCATTTCAATTTATTCATTTATTGATTGCTAGATGTTAATGATTGTCTATCTGATAAAAAGAGAAAAGATTATCATTAAAGAGAAAATTTTATTATAGAATTTCCGAGTTGAGGAAAGGAGGTCTGTAAAGTTGGCACTCTGCAATGTGAATTTTTACGAAATTGATATGGCATTTAATTGTCCACAATTTGTCCATAAATAATCGGTTTTTTTTCAATTTTGCAAAAATGAAAAATAAACAAAAGTTGGACAAATTTTATCTTTTGATGAAAAAATGGACACATGATGGACAATTCGTAATAATTTTAAAAGACGTACTTAGGAGTTCTCATGATGAATTTTTTGTTTATTTTTTATTTTCATCGACGCAAGATGGACAAAAAACGATTATTTATGGACTGGATAATCAAATGCCATATCAATTTGCATTTCGGGATGCAAATTTACAGATCTGATAAAAGGATCATTAAATCTAGATATTTACGAATATAATTACGAGATTCAATATTCTATAGATTTGTACCTCACTTTGAAATTGGTCATATTAACATAATGATAATTTGATCTATTTCTTATTAACGTAAAGGAACTGTAGATAAAATGACGGATGAATTACTATACGATCATGCGGAGTACTGTTAGTCGTCGCTATCGGTGCGTCACGTCGGCGTATAACTTTTGTGAAACTTGGCGAATCTTCACTGTTTGCCCTGCAAACTCGATATAGCTTGTATCGTCTCACGGCGCTACGGCCAATAAGTATTCGCAAACGATAAATCCTTCTCCTCGCTTTCGTTTCCGCTGCTTCCTGACAAACTTTGCTCCGCCACCAGAGAGACGCAGCGGGCAATTCTCGAAACTTTTCTACGTCTCCGTAAGTCCCGAGAATACCGAAGTGAGCTTTATCGTACGAATCAAAGTGTGTACTTTTGTATCACGAAATCACAGGATGCATCAATCAATATATCGAGCACCTCTCGATATAATGCGTTAGACTGATAATCGAAAATTTCATTTCGCGATGTTCGCGTTATAATTTAGCTTACCAACGTGGTAATTCTCGTAAAGATCGACAAAACCAACAAGCGCAAGACTACTTAATTAACTCGCCGCCGCTCCGCCAAAAATCCGTGGCGAGAAAATAACGCTTCTGACGGCCACATTAAAACTACACGGTCGCGCTTTTATGCCTCAGTTATCGAGTGCATAGAGCATATCCAGCCACGCCGGCGTTCGTTTATTTAACGCAATATTTCGCCGAGCACGCTGCCGCCTCGCGTCGATGAACCGTGACGGTAGATAACGGCGTCAGAGAGACGTACACGGCAGACAGAAACGAAGGGAAAGAGAGAAAGAGAGAAAAAAAAGGGCGAAAAGAAGAACGAAGCGCGAAGAGATGAGAAACTCGGAGAGATCGTAGTGACGTTCGCGTAAGACCCGACCTAAGCAGCTTATCTGTTGATGATGCGCTGTATTTTCCGCTGATACTCCCGCGGCTCTCCGCCCAACACGGAGTGTTCCCGTTTGATAGCGTTGTCGTTTTCTCCCGCATAACCCAACCTTATCCCCACCTGGCCTGGTATGGTCCAGGCAACAATGTTCTTAGCCCTCGGCTCTTTCGGCCTTCGCCCGTTATAACCCTCGTCTAACTCCGCGTTCGCGTCTTCCGTTTTCGAGAAATCCGCCACCGGCATTGCCGACGTGTACACCGTATCCCTCTCCCCGAGCAACTCCCTGCAGCAACGCACCTCATCGTCGACGACGACAACGACGTCATCCTCCCGATTCCAACCTCCCTCGGCGTCTCTCCGCCCGATGCGTGTCTGACAATTTACGAGACGTTCATTATGAGAGACTGCTACGAAACTGTCGCTGTACGCGCGGTATAACAGTGCGCAATACGCCGATATTAAGATAAGATTTGAATACGTGCATACACGAACATATGTCAGTGATTAAATTTTCACGTTCATAAAATCATAAAAATAAAAATCATTTCAATAGAACATTTCTATTAACGTGACATTGATAATACACGGCTGGAATTAACAAGTTACTGCCTATTGAATCGAAAGAGTAATCCCTGGTAATACTTTTAAAAAAAAAGTTAAATTAGTGCTGTGCTTGCTTGCTAGCTCGCTCACGTTCTCTCTCTCTCTCTCTCTCTCTCTCTCTCTCTCTCTCTCTCTCTCTCTCTCTCTCAAACTACGTTCGATCATTGATACATTAGTCGAGATATGAACATTGACACGTTAATCGAATCTTATATTTAATGGAATAACCCAATGCAATCATTTTACTTCTATTTACAGAAGTGAAGAATATGATTGTACAATCAGAATGGAGATATTTCACTTAGCAGTTTATTTAATACGACACGATGACATTTTAAGGGAAATTGATATGTTTTATAGATTCCTATATTACATTATTATTTGACGAAATGACTAATTATATAAAATTTTATGTGTCCCTTAATATAGTATGTGTATGATGAATGAACTGTATCCGACCAAATATACACGAAGCTTGTGTTCTATCCTAAGCTTTATTTAATGAAACCTAAGCTTCGATATTAGCGAAAATTAATCAGCAGAATAACGGTAGATCCTCGAATAATTTCGTTACCTAATTTAAATTGACCGGAGGACAGCTATTTATCCAACCTTACCGCTAATTATCTATTCATCTCACATGTTTGTGGTCGTCAATCAGCTGTTCTATTTCACGTATCCTACGATAATTATAAATAAATATCGATTTCGCTTCTATCGACGGGACTTGTCGAGCTTTGAATCCTCCAATCCCCTTGTACATACACATAATAATCATTAATCTCGCATTTGTAAATTGACAGATATTACATCGATAAACCTGTTTAAAAGAAAATGATTCATATTCTCGTCCCATTTAACATTAAATATGTTGTAATATACACGCGCTAATGTATCTTATAATTTATCGCAAATATGTGTAATAATACGGTTTAAGATTAAGAATCAATTAACGTGCAAATAATAATATGTTTTCTTGTATAGAATTCAAATAAAGCCATTACCTTGTTTGCAAAATGCTGCTTTACACGATGGCGAAATCGTTCTCAGAATAGCAGCGAGTAATCAGATTCCACTAAAGAGAATAATTTCTCTTGTTCGAGATCGTTCTTGTTTTCGATAAATAATTACGGTCGCTCGCGTAATTTTCACCGGTGCGCGCACTGCCGAGTTTGGAATTATGCGACAAATTCTCGTGGCGTAATGAACCCGTTTCGCATATGCCAAACCGTCGTTATACAAGATTATGGTACCGAAGCGCGTGAGGTGCCTTAACCCGTAAGCTTCTCAAGTGCTGTACCGTGTTTCGAATGTCGGGGACCCTATATTAAATATCTACATCAGCAATTCGACCTCGTTTATATCTCTCGAAACGAAGAACGCTCGACACGTAACAAAAGCCGCGCGCGCGTTTCATTCTGATGGATTGCACAAACAAAAAATGAAAATGTATCGACATAGAAATATTGGTACGGCAATTTATTAATGGTCGGTACAATTTCGCTTGACGCTCAATGGGTACTTTCCGCAATATTTGCATCGATATCCGCGAAGATGAAAGAAAATTGTGACATTTAAAAACCGCGTGGGGAATGTAACGAAGTAACAATTGAATAACACGATGATGGCTTGAAGCGATTGCGCCCGTTCGTAGTTATGGTTAATGCATTTTGCTTGGAGTACACAAGCGGATTTTCAACTTCTACCCAGTAGCTGGTATCGGACTAACAATGCGCACATACTCAAGCACGGCGCTTCGAATAGACACAGCTGTGGCATAGAATGAAATTATGACATGGTCGCAGTATTGTCCGCGTAAATGCAGAAAAATGTTTACGTACTAACAGCAGATATGGAAGTCTGCAAAAAATATCTTACAACCACTGCATAATAATAGTTATCTTCCGTACATACATATTTCTGTTATTTCGTAAAAAAGGATTATATACGGCAATTGCATCCTTCACCCTAATTTCCTTTTCGTTTCGACTTTCATAAAGAGAAATGGATATGTAAAAACATAAAACTGTTCTTTTTAGTTGCAAAATATTATGCTTCACGTAAATTATCCAATTATAATAACGATGCAATTTCTGTAAATTAATATTACGTATATTGCAGTGTCGCGTATAAAAATATCACGGACAAAATTATCGCGCTTGTTGTATCTATGTACAAAAATATTGTGCATGCGAAACGGAATTATTTAAACAATGGCTCAATTATTAAGTGTGCAGCTTAATAAACGAGTTGTTACGTACTTCGCCAATTGCAGTACTAACGAAACAGTTGACCGACACGATCTAGGATAGAGCAGCTCTGCAACGCGGGAGCTGTGGCGAAAAATCCGAATAATTGACATCGCAGTGGTTAACGGTGCATGATATGAGGTGTGCGTGCGAGGTGGAAAAAACTCGTATAAAATAAAAAATGTATCGCATAACCGACGGCGGGGAGTGCGCGCGCATGCGAGGTAAAACGTGCGTTGGTCGCGGGAGAGGAACGTCAAAAGCAGCCGTCGAAATTGTCCAGAATAAAAGTGGGTTTCGAGCGTGGGGGCGAGCAGGGAACCAGGGAGAAAAAAACGCGGAGAAAACTGGCACGCGTTATCGTATCGGGCCGATCGATACACCCGTCCGTCCGTCCGTCCGTCCCATCCGTCCGTCCGCGTGTAAAAGAGCGAAAATGCACCGCGACCTGTCCAGAATCGAAACGCACGGCTGCACCACACACTGGTACAGACCGGTCTGTTGTAGGCAGATTTTTGTCATTCGTTTGTACATAGAGTTGGACCTTTAACGCAGATACCAATTTGCGCAATTTTTTTTTCATGCGCTTCCAATTTTTCATTTGCGAATGAGGTAAATTTGTCGCGAGTAAATTGCTTTCTCGCCGTTTGATCACGTCAAGAAAAATAGTTTTTTTTCCCGCGGAAATCATCAGTACAAAACGAGTACAACAATAATTCGATCTATTTTTTTTTCATTGTTTCTTGAATTTTCCGATATTAAAATTCAAATAGTTCGTCTTTTATACATAATAATAAAAATTTTGTATAATTTTTCTATGGAAATAATTTTTTTATCTTTGTTATGAAATTTATTCGTAATTTGTATCTATCTATTTCAAAGAACTTTTTATTTAAAAAGTTTAAACGATTTCTATAGCACGTATTCAGTGATTACATCCATATTGTTTCATCTTACTTCCATCGTAAGAACACAGTGGCAATAGCCAATTATGCCGTCTGTATTTATCAACAAACATGATTAGACGGTAAACAGTATACGATTGCTATTATCATGTATATACATCGATCCATTCACGCGTCTCTCGCCTCCAGACATTGGACGTGAATAAACATATTTATACGGAGATGGTACGGGGCGAGGGATCCGTTAATGATAATGTAAGTTTACGTCTGGTATTCGCAAACCCGACCTAAGTACCAAGATACGAGAGCGGTCGCATTCGTATTGGCACTGATCCAGCTATCTCGGACGTGATGTATTCCGCGTTATCCTTCAACTATGTCTAGCGCGTTTGCAAGCATGTTATGCACTATAAAAGATAAATACGCGCGGTTGTTTGACGATTTCACGAAATGGCGATTCGTTATCGGCAGGCTCCACAAATGCAAAACTTTCAATTCGAATTTACGGGTTCTCGAGCCGCCGATACTTCGGCCGTAAATGCGTTTTGTAAGTATCTCAGTGTCAGTTATTTCGTTTCCGATACGGAGCTATTGGGCGCGTGGATGAGATGGGTTTCCTGTGCGGTGTTATAAAATTTTCACAGTCACGTTATGTATGAATTTTATTGTGGCCGTTATTATGACTGCGCCGCCGCCGCTCATATTTTCATGCTTCGCCGTAGTGTTGCATTTTGCGAAACTTTCGCAAAGCCGGATAATGGCCCGCGACGGGAATCCGTTCTACCGTTGCAAGACAGCCCGCATTGTCCACGAGAGAGATAGATTCCCGTTGCTGATAAATCTGCATCATAATATTATATATTGTCCTGATAAATTGCTAACTGTTGCGTCCGCAAGCTTGCGCGAAGCGCGTCTATAGAAATTACGGATTGCATTTTCGAGGTGACATCATGCTGAAATTGCCTCTTCCCACGCGCGCTCGCGCGCAGCGTCAACAAAATATCTTGGCGCAACCGTTTGCTTTTCCGCCCTTTCATTACCGCTGGCGGAACTGAGACGCGGAGTGTCACGCCCGCACGATGCGCACAGTTACTTAACGACTGCACACAAGACCTGCATAAGCCAACAAATCCCGGCCTGGCGCCGAGTTACAGGTGTCGCGAAGGTAGCACGCCAATTATAGTAAGTATTCATCGAGCTCGCAACGATGTAATTCTCGTAACGAGAGCGTGGATTGCAATTATTGTGTAGTCTGTCGGGACGTGACATGGGGGCCAAACGCAGCGTCGGTACACGTACAACAAAGTACTACGTACGATGCATTTATTACGAGCCCTCGTAGAAGGCAATAACCGTATTAAGTCCGCCGATATCTGAGGATATTAATCTGGAACGGGAGTTGCATATCGTCGCGGGCGTTTACTGCTTCATTTCCCATTCAATTACTCGCGGCGGTGAAATGTTTCTAGGACAGTGGGACGGTGCGACAAACGTCATGAATTTCAGTCCTGTGTGTTTATACGTCCCGTATACATCTACGTACGGGGAAGCGTGAGATGATAAATTATGGCCAAGCTACTAATGCGAATGACATTCTAGATCGATAAATGTGATAAATAGCCCATTAATTGTTAAATATTGCTTGGATTTGCTTCTTTAAGTAAATTGGTACATGACAAGACGCAATTGATTCCTTTGGATATCAAGCCGACGAAAAGGAGTAATTATTTGCATTTTCTTCTTTACATTACATAAATAGTAAAAGCTATGCGATATATTTTTGCAGTTCATACATAGATACTGTCTTGCTTACATAAGGATCTTAATGTCTCAGGTTTTCTGCTAGTATATTAACGTCTCTTAATTAATTAAAAATGCAATTATTAATATTGCAACATTTGTCCAAGGATGTCTTTACTTCTTGACGCGAAATAATCGCAAAAACGTAAATTAATTGCGTCGGAGCAAAACTGTCGCATTTGAATGCACCAGCTTTGTGACGGCACTCGGAGGTAGGTACTTATTGGACGCTCGGCTTTGCGAAATTACGCGTGTTTCACTATAGTCCAGTAGCCTCTCTAGACGAGAAAGTAAGAGGTCGAGTTGTATTTCTGGGAAAGGAAAACCGTCGAGTGCACTGCAGTTTTCTCTGCGACGATTAATTTCCGGTAGCTTGGACACTGGCACTTTATTACTCCTCGCCGGCCAAGGAACAAGAGTGAAGTAACTACACCGAAGGCTCTATAGGATTTCTTCACCTCGCTTTACACGTACTTTTACGAAGAACATTTATTTTTGCGGCCAACAATACGGCATGGAGCGTGTCGTTTTGCTGCGACGACTATCTACTTATTTTTAGCCGTCATTTTTCACACCTTTTTCAGCCAGTGTCTCGCAAATATTACTCCAATCTTGCCAAACGGTGCGTTTCGTTTGAATAAATGGGGTCGTCGGATACTGCGAATTCTCCGTATTTACTTTATTTCTTGTAACACAAACCAACATTCGTGTAACATAACGTAAAGTTCTAATTAGCAAGCCGTACAAACATTGAGAAACATCAAAGTTTTGTCAGAGAAATCGAGAATTTCTCGGCTGGTTATTTAATCTTACTTTTTAATTTAAAATCTAATTTCCTCGCTTAATAAAGTATTTTCTCGGCGTACTTATTATTGTATGTACGTTGTATGTACGTGCGAGGCAGTTAGCCGATTACGTTAGGCGTCCCTCTTTTTTTTCCCCTGTCTACTTCTCGTCGTTTCTCAGCAACAATGTTGCGTGAAAGTGCGTTATAACTCGAGTACCCTTGTCGCCCGGTTCATGCCCCTTCATCTTCTTTAGACTTTACAAAGGAAGACGCCATCGGGACCCTCTGCCGTGCAAGAACGGCCGTGCCACGTAATGCGCGAGGTACGTCTTCATTCTTAGAGTTCCAGAAAGCAATTTGTCCCGTCTACTTTGCACTGATGAATGTCGCGTATTCATAAGGCCGCTAGCCGGCTGAGACGCCGGAATGCTCGACAGTTCGGAGAGATTAGTTGGTGCGAATTACTGTAAAATATGACGGAGATGAGTACTAGGTGGTTACAATCGTCGCGTCACGTGCAAACCGCTCGTCGCTCGTTTACTCAAATTCGTTTGTGCGCATTGAATATTATTTGCGATAAATACAATGCGATAAAAGCATTGTAACTATTGAATGGTAGTGATATAATGTTGAGCTTCATACCATTTGTAATTTTGAGAAATGAACGCATCTGCAAAATACGTAATACAAAATATGAAAAATTAACAATAAAAGAATAGGTTACAAAAAGAGGTTTTGCATATACAATATCTAATATAGAATTTTATCTATGTTATAATGATTTATGTTTATCAATTCATACGCCTCTACAACGTTCAGAAAAAAAGATTCACAGTTATACTTGGGGCAGAAATGTATATTATATGTCATTTAAGACTGCAAGAACTAATCATGGGGTAAAGTATCTCTCAGAAGATCTTGTTAGTCGTTTTCGAGCTACAAGATTGAGCTTAGGGGGTGCGAATGCTAATAAAATCATTCGCTTAAACGACCACTTTTTCGAGCGGCGAAATTGAGCTTGTTAGAGGGTGCATATGCTAATAAAATTACTCGTTTCAATAAAGACGTAAGATTATTTTACGAGTAGTCTAAAAATTTTATGATTTCGAAATGTGAGAATATATAAAATTCACTAATATCCAATGCTGCATCTCTTTACACTTTTAATGTATGCCTGCGAAATTCTAGAAAATATCGCGGCATTTTCAATCTCGTACGGACATTGCAATATATCTTACTAGATTTTATAGAAGCGGCAGACTATAACGCATGTCAGCAATAGCTATATTTGATCTCACGCGTATCATAAAATTCTGATTTTTATATAGCTCAGTAAATCGTGACATACCGTAGATCAAGTGACTTGTGTGAGAGCGCAAAATCAAGGCTCGAACTACATTAAAGCTTCTCTTGCTAGCGGTGAATATCGAGAGAGATTGAATGTATTGAATGTCGTGCGACAACATTCCATAATTTATAATTTTTGATTCGTGTCACGGCCAGCAAAAATTATTATAACGACGCAAATAAACGGCCATATTGAATATGTGAATATTTGTTCTTTTAATTTAACGTGTCACGCGCAACAAATAATTAATAGAATTCAGACAGCATTGTGCATAATATACGTAATTATTGGACACGCAAAATTCGCCGGGCCTTAATCTTTTGTATGGTGAATAATTTAATTAATTAAACATATTTTATTGGCATCTGATTATTAAACGCTCTTTCATAACGTTTGACATATTCCGAAAAAAGATTTTATGCCGCAATTGTTGTATCCAGCAAATTATGAATTATGCAATAATTTGCAATTTGAATCGTATTGGCTTTTAGACGTCCGATTGACTTCGTAATTGTTACTCGCATTCTCATCTGAGGTATCAATACTACAGTTTTTAGATCTCAAACCAGCTAGTGTACCAGAATATTATAGCTGTAAAAATTCACATTGTCTTCGTCGGCACTTTTCATCGGAGATTGTAGGGGCAACGGGGCAAAACGGGATAAGGGCCAATCGAAAATTCTATCGTGAACAGCGCGTCGAGACGTTTCTTTACATCTCGGGGCGGGCTTTTATCGACACTCGCTCGCTCGCTCGCGCAACTCCCGCCCCCTGATAAATGCGGGCATCGTGCAAACTGGCAATCGATTAGAACAAAAAGCACCGTTGAGAACATTTTTCCACCTCTCAAACTTTTCGCATTACCGGGAAATAAGTTTACTTTTGTTCCTCCCTTTTGCGCTTGATCCCCAAATCGAGCTTCCTCCTTGCCTCCTCCTGCCGTTTCCCTGACATCCTTACAGCTGCCTTAGGGAACTTCTACGTGGACAATCCCTTCGCCAACGCCCGATAGCATCGAGTAGGACCCCTTCCTGTTTCCGCTTGTGCGCTTAAGTGAAAAGTTAGAAATATCTGTTCGGAAAAGAACGTTTTATAATTCATTGTACAAGAGAGCGCGGGATTTTTTCTTTGCGGAAGCTCCTCGATGGTCGCTCTTCGATAAACTTGCATTATTTGCGAAACGTTTTGCGGAGATCGCAACGCTGAAATTTCGATTATTGCTGCACGTTATTTGTTCTACCCACGCGAGCCGGCTACAAAGAAAAACGTTTCTTATTATATTCTCTGTCATTCATATATTTAATATCATTTGTACATAAGCAACAGATTATGTAGAAATATTTTAACTGTTTTTTTTTTATTAGAGTATGCAACGTTGCTACAATATTTATATTTTTAAATCCACGATAAAACCATTTACAAATCTGATAATTAGAAATCTTTGAGTAACATGAAATAATCTATTATAATTTCTAATGCAAGCCTTGTAGATAGATTAATTAGGTATAATTATATTATGTTTATTAAATGTTTAAATAAATTCGGAATTAGCTGTTTATTTATTGTTTTTAAATGTATATTATTTGTTGAGAGTTTATTGAGGTATCATACTTTTGAAAAGGATCTAGTACATATATCGTCACGCATGTGATAGTTGACATCAGTCGTTTTTCAGGTGTAACAATATGCCCTCGTTAAACTTGATTTCGCGAGTAGTTTCGGCTTATACTGATAGTATTATCGCTGATTTATATAATCATGCATAGTCTAAAAGTTAATTAAAACTATAAACGGCGAGGCAATAACACTACAGTACACGTGATTAAATTAATTTTTCTCTTTAAAATTACATTTTAATAAATGGCATTTAAAATGACATTTATCATTTCTAAATAGGTAAACATTTATCTTACAAATTACAATTATTGCGATGCATCGCAGCGAGCGATGACTTATGGACCTATTAAGAGGCCAGCTTGCCACTATTTCTGTCAAGCGCGTGCACAATGCGTGTATTTACGCAGCTAAGATAATTCAAATTTAAGCCGATGCCATTGAGAACGCGGATGGCGTCGGCACTGCACTCGTGGCACAATAGCTGTTTCCCGGTTCGAGCCGGAAACGGGACGCAGCATGCGCGTACCCCAGTAAAATCGGATTGTTATTGGGCACACGACTGCGCTACGTGGCTGCAGTATCTATACTCGTACACGTATTTTACTCGCACACCGTGTGCGAGATGCATCACGCTGTTCACCGAGGAGCACAGTTCTCCGCGTATGCAATTCTTCGTTGACGCCCATTATGCATTCGACTACGCCGTGCTAACGATTAACAAAGGCGATTTGAACCCGCTTGCCCGTCGACGGAGGGCGAGGGTTGATTAAGTCATTCATTCTCGCGATCACTATGATTTTGAGGGGGTGGAAACGGAGGTCGAGACTGTATGATGCCACGAATCAATGTGGGAGGGGAATAAGCGTGCTGTTCCATAGTCATTTCGATCGGGTTGAGAGAGGCAAGCGGCCTAAGTAAATGGAAGGATTTTCCGTCTGAAAGCCCGGGGCGTCCGCCAGTAAGATTGGCATAAAGTATAGATTCGAGACACGCGAGAGACGATCGTGCCGCACCGCGCCACGCTGGTGGCATCAACTGCTCGCTGGTGGTGTTGTGCGTAGGTGATCTTCGAGGGGACATAAATTTCCGCGAACTGACAGACGTGACAAACGCCCCGGGATCGCCACACCGCGCGGGCGTCTGTCTGCTCGCCATCTTTCAAAGGCGACGTTGGATTTAATACGGAGAGGATGATCGCCACGTGTTACGACAGTTTTATAATATCGCGCCGCGAAATCCCGCGCCACAATTCATCCGCCGCGACGTACGTTCCTTTATACTCGACGTCACGTCGAATCGTAAGGGACGTCGCAGCGCGGGCGAGCCCTACGAAGAGGCTCGTGTTGACGCTGACGCGGCACCTTCGAAATATATTATGCTGACGCAACAATCTTCTCTAAGGCACTCGGTAGACGACGATTTCCGGCATTCTCCGGCCCCTCCGAATCATTGATGCCTCACTAAATCCTCTAGTATACTTATAAACAAACGATCTGCCTCGTCAATCCCACGCTTTATCAGAGATATTTCAATGTTGCTCGTCCGATAGCTCCCTACGGATATAAAGAGCATTCTTTTCGCAATTGATTTTTTTTTTTCCCTTGAACACAGATAAATACGTAGGAAACAGCACTTTCTGAGATTTATTGGTTTATGTTATCTCGTATTTTTGGCAGCCATTTTTACGTCGAGTCTGCAATTGAATCGGACAATATATGTCGTGCATCAACCGCGTTTATTTTTCTGACAAGCGGTAACGGGAAAACGAGAACGTTTCCCTAAGAAGCATCGCGAAGTTTCGCTCGTCTTCGAGCTAAATGTCTGTTAACGTCAGTCAAGTCGTGTCGATAAATCGCAGAGGCCAGTCGCTGTGAGGATCATTACTCTTCGAGTTTGCTGCGTTGCTCGATTAGATCTGTCGACTGAGCAAATATGACTCCGTGTTCGCAACCGGTCTTTTTACAAGCTGCAATTTGCTGCTGACGTAAAAAACGTGCGCGTGCGCGACAAAAGAACGACCTCTAAAATTGTACGACCCATTAGTCGAAATTGCGTTCCATCGGAACGATTGTAAAAGTGTTACTGAGAAATATAGCTGCACTTATTTTCATTGCACCATAATGATATCATTCAATTATCTATGCTTTGTAGGATGTTGATGAGACAAATGATAATTGTAAATATTTCTAGATAATTTCAATGTATTTCATTTTCCATAGAAGAATTTTTCAAAAAATTTTTCAATAAGGAATACTGAGTTAGCCCCGATAAAGTTTAAGATCTATTACGACTCTGTATGCAATACCACAGACTTGAAATGCGCACAGGCACGAAGTGCATCTACGAAGTAATTTGCAAGCTTCTAGGGGCACGTATACTTTAATGTTGAGAGCTTGACAAAGTTCGACGCTTAATTGACCCACGACCGTCCTAATATAACTTGGCTTCTGTCCACATGCGTGCTCCTCTATTTGGACGAATTAGAGAAGCTAGACGTTCGAACTTGGCGTAATTAAACGGCGGATGCACGCTGACCGAAAATTAAATTTCTCCACGTTGGCACGTCGATCTCGCTTGGAATTAGTTTGTGGCAAATTATGACGTAACTCCGTCAAACTATTTGACGTGGCGTCCCTCTGCACTCCGCGATCGAGAATTTACCATTAATATTTACATCTTGACATTTATAGTTTTTAATAATTAATGAAAATTCGGCTCATAATCAAATTTTTATTTGCGACGTTGGAAAAAATAAAAGTATTATTTTATTATACTTTTATTAAAATTATATGCGATTAATTTTATAAATTATTAATAATTTATGTTGCATAATTTATTTAATATAATTATTGTATTATATATTACATTCGTTTTGTGTGCATGCAAATTTAATTGAATTGTAACATAATACTCCTGTTCCATAAGCATATATAAAAATTAAAAGCATATTGTACACTCCATCCTATTAATATAAATAATATATGTATATATATATATATATATATATATATATATACATGTGTAATATATACGTATAAAATTATATATATACACGATATTAAATTTGACACGCTGTGGAAATTTTTATCTTAGTTTGCAATAATTTTATTTTTACACATTTTTTACTTTATACATATATTTTTAGTGTTCCTGCCGCATATTTTCTTCCAGAAACATCTGCTGAAATATTAACCATCTTTTTTTTAATCGAAATCTGCCAAGATACGGGATCGTAAATTCAAGGTGCAAGGAACAAACTTAAAATGAAAATAATACCTCACGTTCTTCGTTTTTAAGTACATGAAGCGAAACAACTTGAGTTATGATCCTTCTTCCTGATACATAATAACGTGAAGAAGCATATCAGAATTCATCAAATATTTCGCATAAAATTCACATTGTGTTATATTATATTTTCTATATAGAAACGTTATTATAACATCTGAATATCATTGTTCGAAAAAAAATAATTTCATCAGTTTGACCGTTAAATCTCATCGTTATTTATGAAATCATTGTTTTTTACGAAATTTAAAAATTCATAACATTAATAATCTGATATACGTATAATAAAAATAAACTGAACCGTGTAATATAATAAATTGGAATTACGTGTCAGTTTTAATTGAGATTTGTCTGAAATTTTTAAGGGCTAAAAACTGGTAATTTTAATTTTGCACTTTAAAAGCCGAATCGAGTACAGTCTCAGAGTCAGCGCCGTTACCATGGCAATTACGTGGCCTTTTTATTCGATCGTTCGCATTTACGCTCGTTCGCTTCTAGAAAGACTAACGAAGTGTTTTATGTTCTCTTCGACATCCTACGCGCGAATTGGCGACCGCGCGAACGAACCGTCCGGTGCATTGAACGAAACGACGTACGCGCATCCACTCGACCGGGACAAGAAAGAGGTTTTGTCGATAAATCGAAACACTGTGGCCGTGCCAGTTCCGTCGGATAATTGCGCGCAGTAAATTAAAATTCGCGTTTTATTTTTATTTGAAAATCTAGAACGGCGTAGCAACGTCGTAAACACTTTCCAAGTCTCATGATCGTTATTTCGTAGTAGTTTCGTGGACATTGACTTATTTATGAAATCTGCTTTTTCAAAAATTTCCAATTTTAGAGAGATGTTCGACATAGTAACACCGAACGGATGTATATTAATGTGAATTAAATGTGACGATTGATCATGTCAACAGTACAAATTTAATGAGAGATTAAAATTTTGCATAATTCCGCTCGAGACTAAATGAGAACGGCAGTCTCTGTTTAATATGCGAATGACTAATCGAATTATATTGTCCCATTTTTCTTATATTGTCCTTTTTTTCTGTCGGTTTTTTAATTCGCGATAGGTGACATAAATTAGCAATTTACCTTCAAAGTTTCGCGCTAGGAAATGTCTGCGTTTTAACGACTAACTGCACCAGAGGAGAACTTGTGCCGTAATGACCTGAAAAAAGAGCATCGCGCAGACTTAATCCAAGCGTTGTCCGAACGTTTGCTCTGGAAGCGACGAGGCGGTAAATCTTCGCTCTTTGGGCGAAAGTTCGATCGATCATTGCGAGGAACTTTCCGCGCACTCGGCAAGTCTCGATGCGCGTCGTTCACTTTGCGAGAGGAACTTTATTGCGATGTTTTCGTGTAACGATACGCGACATGCGGCGTCATATCCCTGCGAAGGGATATACAAGTTTCCGTGCACACGACGGTGTGAATCGCGTCAGCTAACCGTCTGGTTAACGTCAGTCGTTATGACATCCATTTTCTCTTATTGGAATGGACGGTCTTGCGAAATCGCAGCAGATTGGTCTCGACAAGTATTGCTCACATTACTTGCATGGTTCGTAATTAAAGAGAAATACGATTAAAGAGGAAGAGGCCAGGAAGAAAATCTTACGTACACGCGCAGAGTTCTTCGTGATTTTGCGCTCATTTACGGACATTATTTTTTATATATGTTACTTTTACTTAGTTTTTATTTTTATCACTTATTTATAATTCTTCTAAAAGCCGTTTAATTTTATTCACTCGTATGCTTTGCGCACAACGTTTTAATCGTAAGCAATCGAGTTATCAAGTCGGCTACTAGCTATCTGCAGTTATCGCAAACACAGGTATCGCACGTTTATCCCAATAACATAACGCAAATATATTGCGCTCGCAATATCGTTTGTTTGGCTATAGCGTATCGGGCTCATGAATTTTAAAGCGCGATGATTCGCGAGAGATATCATTTCGCGCTAACTTCTACGTGCAACGTACAATGAATGGCGAAATTAATTTGCCTACAATGTTTGCACACAAATATAGCAGACGGATGTTTCTATTTCTATTTATTTGCGCACGTTTTATGATGTTTACCGATTTTTTATATCTTATTCGGTCGCTGTATAAGTTTTAATAACTTTTTTTATTTTGTAAAGAAATAAAGAAGTCATTAAAAATATTTCGTAAGGAAATAAAGAAGCCATTACTTACACAAAAGCTTCGCTTCATAAAGATAAAATCCTTCGCTCATGTGAAGCGTAAGGGGCATTTAAACTGTCATAAACACGCTCTGGTCTTTGACAGGAGAATTTATGAACCACTGCATACAACTTTTGGCGGTTCTAGCTAAACATCCCTGGTGCATGTTTTTTGCGAGGATGTTTAAGCAGTATGCACCTTTAGCCGCCCTCGGCGCTATATGCATATATGTATGTATATTCGCTTAAACCGTCCACGTAATAATCTGCACAATATCGAGAAAGGTAATATCGAGTCTCTTGTTCTCAAACTATAATATTGCCTTAAAGTATATACGGTATATCTTTCTTCATTTGCAGTCTGCGAATTTGGATAATAGAGAAAGCCCTGGAGACAGATAGACAGAGAGAGAGAGGTGGGGAGGGGAGGGGGGCTGCCGGGATATTGCGGTGATATGAGGCTGCGATACGAGTTTCACACGTGCCCGCGAAAATTTAATTTTAATCTTGAAACGCATCAAACGATGTTATCTTATACGTTTCACTTTGCAAATGAAATTTTAAATTAATTAACACATCTAATATTTGGCGCGTATTATTAATACTCTTTGAGAACAAACTGCTTTTATGAAAAATCTTTTTATATTAATCTGAATGGATATAATAAACTTGTATGATTGAAGTATATTATAGTAAGTTTACAATTACATTTAAAATGTCGTAATGAAGTTACGACATGTTTAATGACAAAGCGAAATGTCATTCGATGATGCTGACTTAGTGCACGATATAGTTAAAATTGCTAATCAAGCGGCATTGTATGCATTTCAGCTAATATCAGGAAAACGATATAGCTCTCGTTAACGCACATGCAACGAATTTGCATCGCCGTCTGATTGATGCACACGACGTGGGAGTTCTATCGCGTTAATCTAACCCGATCACGATCACGCTTCAGCGCATAAATTATAAATTAGTCTGGGCACCTCCATTGTTGCTTAATAACGTGTCACTCAACGAATATATACCTGAGCTGATCCAATAATCGCATTTGAATCGAGTGGTTGGTCTTAACACGTTATTGCGCACCAAACATCTCGATTAGCAATTATTTTATCACTTCGGTAGCTGCATGCTCTGCCCATGTAAAAGCACGATCTGTCATGCCATTTGTCAAACACGGATCGGATATTATTAGGTCCATCGAATACTATCGAGAATCGCTCGCTACGTGCTTTGTCAATATTGATACGTTATGCTAAAAGCAGAATATACGTGCAAGTAATTATTAAAAAAAAATTAATATTGGAAATTATTCGCAATATAAAATAATAATATTATAATAGCGTTGTAATTACGATGACAGAACAATTCAATTTTTCAATTGTTTAATATAAGAGGCTTTTCATTGTTTTATTCATTACATTTAATAATTATAATTTGAATGATGTTTAATAACGATTAAAACTAAATTTTTTTCCCCGTATCTACAAATATTTTTGTCATTATATCAAGTTTGTGATTAACATGTTTTGAACACTAACGCCAACGTTGATGCGTTTTAACAGATACGCATCGATTATGCTAAAATGATTAAAATAATATACGCAGTATGCATAATCAAAATTGCCGCGTGCAAATTTAATCAGAAGGAGGGATATTATAGGAATATATAATACATATATATCACTCTCGTTAACGTATACATGCGGCTCGCGGAAATTCGCGTTGCGCTTGGCTGTTCTCGATCGGACGGTGGCTATCGTCGCGATCCAGATATATTATCGATCATAAGCGACACCTCGGGGGTGTACGCATTATAAATTAGACCCGAATGCACCGAATGGTCGTTGAACGAACATCCGAGGTATCTCCGAATAACTGTGACGATACGGGACAGCGCGCGCGGTATGGCGGTGCGCCACGTGCGTATACTCGCGAGAATTTGCTCGCTCGCATGTTCGCTCGCGTTGTCGCCGCCGTGTTAATGAAATCCGGCCTGTCAAATCCACGGGCCCGCCGGCAGGTACGGGATCGCCCGACGCGAATAATAAACTGTAGCTGTGCAACGCGAATCAGAAGCCGATTGTGTGCGTGTACGTGCTTATGATTGATAGATAATCGCTCTCCCGTCGATCTAACCGTCGGCGTCGCGCCGATGGTGGTGTATGTACCTAGACGGTACAACGCGCGCGTAACATCGGGTAAACGTCGATGGCGTGCGCGATTGTTATTTACGATCATAATCAACACCGTGCGCAGCTTCGCACGCTCGCTCGTATCGCATTTCGGGGATAACGCTTCCGCTGACACGCCCATGGCGACGATCCGGCCGCGCCGTCGATGGTGGACCATAATGGCTGGCGTGATTTACATATACTTGTCCGAGGGGATCAACGAGAGAGATCTGTCGTTGACGCATGTGGTACGGCTCGATAGTAAAGTCGAACGATATCATATCGTTCAACTTCAGTCGAGAAACGTGTCGAGTGTATTAGAGAATAAAATTACAACTCTTTGTAAATGTTGAAACGAAAAACTTGAAAGCCACAGTTTTGCGCCGTGAATCAGAAAATGAAATTATGAGATCCTAGGCGCAAAAGGGTTAATTCAGCAAAATCGGCGCTTAGCCGTTACAAATGAGAACTTTACCGCGTCGGACGCGATAACGTCTTGTGGCGCGCGGTGCGCTTCGTATTTATTGCGTATGCGATGTAGATTAGTTACAGCTCTCCGTTCAACGGCCCGTAATCTCCGCATTAAGTAATCCCAGGCCGCGCTCGCGCGGAAACGCTTGCGAAACGTTCCTTCCTTCATCCTCGCGAAAGCATTTATCACGCTAGCGTTTCGTGCTGCCGCGGACTCACCGATGCAGTGTGGTCCCGGCTCGCCGGCTCGCGTTATTGCTGGCTTTATTTCGCGGGGATTTATACGTTTAACCCGGCCGCGAAATACCCCATCGCCGGGCTTTTCGCGGCAGATCGCGAATTAATGCGAGTCGCCGCGCTTGAAAAAGATAAGAAGCCGGAACGGGCTCGCCCGAATCTTTTCCGCATTAGCGGGCATCGCCCACGCTAACGAGTGTACTTAATTTTGCGTTGCGGCGACTGCCGCTGACACGAGATTAAAAACGTTTACGCGAATGTAACTGCGGCGTAATTTCCAGGCCGCGTTCTAGGTTTATCCTACGAACCGACCGCGGACGCATGCATGCATTCGCAGAGTTTATGCGCACCGCGCGGGGAAATGAACGTCCGAGCAGAAAATCGCGACTGCAATCAGCGGCCGAGCTGATGTAGCCCGTCCGGCCAAGCACGGAGCTTAACTACTTCGGGCAATGTCGACTAGTGACTTATCTAACGCGTGACTTTGTTAAGGCAAAGTCGTAAGAAAATAAAAGAGAAAGAGGATAAACGAACAATTCAATTTACAGCATATAATATATTGACGCGTAAACCTGCGTGAAATGCAATTATATGTCGCGAAAAATACTTGTATTTATATTAAATATGAGGAAATGAAGATAAGTTAAAGCATAGATTTGTGAAATTGGTCTGTAAAGCATCTTGTCCATCTTACAAAAAAAATCTAAACATTTTAATTCATACAATTAAAAACATATATTTAGGAATGTTAGTAATGAAATTTTTTATTTTTAATTTTTTGTAACATGGATGAAAACAATTACTTATGGACAAATGTGGAAAATCAAATAATTTAAATTTTGCAAAAATTCGCGTTTCAAGATGATCAACTTTTCAGACCTTAAAAGCAATTTGTAAATCTAATTTAAAGGTAAAAAGTTAATGTCAGCTTTGCTACATTTTTTTACATATATTTTCATTAAACCTTTTTTAAAATTATGTTTGACTATACCCTGTAATAACAATCTAGCACAGATGAAGCACGGCTGCCATGCTCGTTAACATGATTTGCATAATTTGTACAAAGTGTCTTCGTTCATCTCGTAAACGATATATGGTGCACATAAGGCGATGGCAGTGCAAGCGGCTATTTAGCGTCATTCTGCCGCGACGAGCCCGTAATCGCCGCTTAGTGTAGTTTGCAGCCTTAAACTGTCGTATTTCCGCAATTTGAATGAATTTACCTAAGCCCCATATGGAAGCGCGTCCGTTCGACGCAAATTATTTTATTACGCTTATCTACACGGATAATTTTTAATGGCCGTACTTAACGGGCTGTTAAGCGACTGCGTTATCGCGAATAGCTTAGCAAGATATTCCGCGGGAACGTGAGGTAAATTTGTAACAAAACTGCCGAAAGAAGTAAACTACTTGTAAGCGATTTGTTTCACGTTGGATTACATTGCATAATATTAGACAAAATCACAAAATCAGTTTAATGTTACCAGGTTTATTGTTATAATATTAACGTTCGAAGAAAAACTTGATAAAATTGCAGATTTTCGAAAGAAGTCGTTTCATGCGTACATGGAAGTCTCGTTACATCGCTGCGCCGCAAGCTAAAATCAAATCTGACAGTGTCAATACTCACGCTAATCGACGCGGAAGTCGTTAAGTCGAGTATAATATAAACGTAATGCTCGTTAGTCGGCGAGAGAATCGTTAAGTCGAGTCAACCAATAGAAAATGCAAATTACAATTCCCCCCCCCCCCCTCCGTGTACTTTCCGCACGCGTTTTCGGCTTGCGCATCGTGCCCGGATGCGGCCGCAGCGACTTCAATTATTTATGATGCGCGTGTAAATATAACAATTCAATTTAAATTTATTGCCATTTGCTCCTCTCCCTCGCCTCATGTCGGATCCCGCGGCATGAATATAGAGCCATTTAACTAGCGGGCGGGTTTCGTGCGAGCAACGTTCAGAATAACATTCGATTCGTTATGACGTGATTGTGAATTTGCGACGCGCGTCCATCCGCTATATTTACTTTGCATTACGCGGTCGTTGTTGTTTCAACGACACGTATGTACGGTCGTTTCCATCGAGTCGACTGCAATTCCAACGCCGATGCACATATCAATGAGTGACCATAGCAGATGATGAAAACTTCGGCGCGTAAGATAAAAACGCGAACACAACCGATCGTTCATCCGTGATTCAAATGAATCTAGTATGGTAATAATGGAAAGAAAATATTTTCGCGACTCTCAAGATTTTTATTTAAAAAAACCGAATCTTTCGGCAATGAAAAGTCAAGTCTCGGACGACAAAGTCTGGCAGGCGAAATCAAAAGTAATTAAATTATTTAATGTAAATTGAAATAAAAAATCATTTATATTGAAATAATCTTCTAAGATTCCACATAACAATTATCTCTAAGTAAACTAGCGGAGATTTAAAATATTTTCATCAAGACAAGCTTTTCAAACCATTAATATGTTTTACAGTTGCATAAATTTAGATATAATTATACGGATTGCAAATGTCAGAAAAATGTCACGAATAAGTCATGGAAATAATTCTCACGTTTGATCTTTTTAGCGATTCATCAAATATTCATGGCGCGTTTTCCGCGGAAGAAAATAGTCGTTGTCCAGTAGCGGCTAAGTGTCAAATTTAAAGTTAATTAGATCAATTTTTCGTGAACCAACCCCCTTTCTTCCTTTTTTTCACCGCGAAACTGCTCCGAGTCAAGCGACGAAGACGGAAGCTATTCCCGATGCAACGCGAACATCGCAGATTGCTTTTGCTTTCAGCAACGCGAGCTTTGTGCTGAGACACTTCAGTGAATTCCCGACATTTTCCATTTCCGTCGAAATGCTCGTAAACATAGGAGAAAGGAAGGAAAGGGGGGCCTGGTGCCGGTACTGCGGGTAGAGGCTTGCCGAAGTGTGAAATAATGTATAAAGCGGGGATGAATAATGACTCGGCTGTAATCCATTGCGGTCGGGATGCTTCAGACATCGGTTTAGTATCTAACGGAACACATCCTATGCCTATAAAATATACACGGTGGCCCAAAGCATAAAATGTCAGTAAACCTCTATTGAGTCACTTTGCAGAGCGATTAGCTCGCATAGGCTGCTGCGTAAGGAAAACTGTATCAGATTTTTTTCAATTCTTATTCCGCTACCTTGAATTATTAATTTAATATATTTTTATTTCAAATGCGTTATGCGTTATTTACACCTGTGTTTAATATAAAAAAATTAGAAATAGATAAAAATTGCAATTAGAAAAGTTTTCTCACGATGAAATTCAATTTAGAATTTGTTAAGAAAATCTGTAGAAAGTGTAAGCGATATCTCTCTTCCTCTCGCATGTGCGATAATGTCGATTTTTCGATAAATTGAATATTTGATTTACTAAATTCCACGCTGTCGACTTTTCTTCCGCTGCTCTCACCGCGACGACGCTTATCTACGCGCCGTCGAAGTATCTCTTATAATTTTCACATGACGTTAAAGCCGTCGCTAACGGTAAGTCGCGTTTAGCGCCCGGAAGTTCCTGATCTTAAGCGAGGGATTACAAGATACTTAGCTCTCCGCTGCACGGCATTAACGTGCAGCGGCAGTGACGGCAGATTGTACCTGAAATTCTTCTCTAACTTTCGCTCTAACCGACGTGGTTATCGCGGATCTCGCGTCTTATTCTTCGGCGCGCGGGATAAACGGCGTTATCCCCCTTAATGCTACTTATTCAGTTGGCAAACTATTTTGCGAATTATAACGCGTCGCAGCGATGAATCGTGCCGCCAATTCCGAGCCGTCGCACGATCCGCGTCCGAGTTGCCCGCGTCATCCGATAGATCCGAATGAGATAGCCGATATGTTAGGTATGTTTACCATACGTGCCCGCAACATGCAGTATTGCGGATCTGTCACGATCAGCTTTGTTAATGAGTCATTACCCCAACGAGACGACCCATTTCTGCAGGAGGGATACACACCACGCGGGTGATCGTTACAAGTAAAGCTTGCACATGGGATCGATCGTCGTACGTCAGCTTGGGCGGATTTCACGCGTCCTCCCATGGAGCTCTGTCGGGATCGCTGATAATAGCCGTGTGTAGCCACTGGAAAGTAGTTCGTGATTACGCTCCTCTGTGTGGAGTTAATAACGTTACGGTGCGGAAACCGCGACGACGGAGCAGAAACGGTTGTTTTCTCTGGAAATCCTGACTGTTAATTTAACAAATGGAGCATTTCTCATACACGTATAAAGTATTTTCAACAACTTCTGACAGCACGTGTTTGTTGTTTTAAGGAGAGGGAAAACAGATACACACATAATACATTTTATTCATAAATAATTCATTCGTTGAATAATAAAAAAAAATTGAAGCTTTTACCGTAATTCTTTTCAAAAACAAAAATTCGCTCGTCGAGGATCGTGGATCATCCTATATAATATATGTCCATATACAACCATATACATATTATATATATATATTGTATATGTATATACATATATTATTGTATCATATATCATACAAATATACAATTTTTTGGAACGTGGAAAAGTACAGTATGATACTTTATGATGGATTCACGTTTCGAAGACGAATGATCGTCTGCTTCAACAATGTTTCTTTCATGTGTGCCCGTTTTATGACACACGACATGCAACCCCGAAAGGGGTCGAATACCCGCAGCAGTAACGATTGATCGTAGTGTGAGATTGAACAAAAAGTAACACTTCTCTTTAGTACACACGCCGCGATGCAAAGGGCATTTTCGAAATTTAGCTTACGCGGATACTTTTTGGTTTTACGAACAAACTTTATGACAAGTTGTAACATATGTATACGAAAGTTCACGTCGTGATAAGGCTTGAATTTTTATCAGAGTGTCAGAGAATTTATTCAAAATCCATATCTTGATTTTGACTGTACTTGTCAAAGTACTATGATAATATCAACAAATAAAAATGTTTTGATGTTGTTACTGAGGCAATGTGATCAATTGTTTATTTTACCGATTTATGTTTAAAAAATACCAATTTATATTGATATATACATTCTATTGAGGAAATATACATATATGGCATTAAATGAAATATAAATATTTTATGCATACAGAATTACATTTGAAAGCTTTAAAAATCATTTTATCATATTTACATATTCAGAAAAAAATGGCGAAAGAAATATAAATAAATATATAAAATATATAAAATATATAAAATATATAAAAAATATTTTTTATATTTTAATATAAATATAGGAGGATTTTTATCTCGCGATTACATTTATTTTGCTGAACAAAAATTAACTCGAATTTGCGAAGCAGATGCATAAAAATGAGAAAATAAAGAATAATTCTTTCGATTGAATTAAATATAATATTATAAAAGTGAACAGAGGGGGGGAATAACGTACAATACGTATCGAAGTAATTACTTTTCTGATTAAATGTCTAGATAGAAGGAAGGATAAAGAACGACCGCATCGATTTGTTCTTAAGAGGGATATACGTCGGATACATTCAACGAGATTGTTTACTTGCACCTAAAAATGCTTCTCATTTATATGTATAGATACTTAAGAAAATCAAAGAAGGATTATAACGAGATATTCTCAAGAGTATTGCCATGCAATAGTATTACGTTAATGATTTGTCGTGCTGCACCACTTAATAATACCGAATAATATAAATACGGATAAAAATTTCCACATGGAAACATGATTGAAAGTAGACATTGATTATGCTATAATTAATAACGAGATGTTTTAATTACAAGACTGTGTCCATGTTTTATTACGACGTTTTCGGAACAACCCGTAAAAAAATAAAATATGACTCGATAAGTAGAATACTTGTGACATCGATTTCAATCTGTCACATTAATTTTTCCAGCGTCTAGAAAACTCCAGGTCATTCTTATTTTCTCAAATGAGCTTCAAAATAGCTAGAGGGGATCATGACGAGAAACTGTCAACTATCGGTTGCTATTTCCTAATGGCCATATCAACTGACAATCACTATATAAAAGATTATGAGAAAAATATATATACGTCAAGAACAGAAAAATTATATTTTTAAATTTAGTTTTGAAAATCTAAAAACTTTTCTTTCTCTTTTACAAAATGTATAATTATAACTTCTCAGATGATAATCAAAATAACGTAATTAAATTGAGATAATCTTAATTGAAGATATCTTGCAAAATTTTATTATTGAAATTATTTATGACAAAAAAGTTTATAATATATATAATCGTCCATCACAAAGAAAAATGTTCCGATGGTAACGGTTTTTTCTGGATTTCCTACGAATAAAATCCTCGAAAAATACATCGCTTTAAAATCAAAACATCGATCATATTTTTGCAACGAAATTATTCTCTCAGTCGCTACTCATAACACAATTAACTCGAGCCGCGTTAACAGCTTGAATATTTCCTTCAAAAGCTTTCCTTTCGAAACATTTCACCGTAACACATCGCCATGTATATTTTGAACGGATTTTTTTGAGGGAATCGTTCCCGATAGACGAGTCGCGAGCCTCAATTCACTTCTCAATTCTTTTACTACGAATGTCTGCAAAGAGAAAGTTCAATAACCGTTAGGCAATATCCAAAATCGCTTAGCAGTATCGATAATCGAAACACGTAATCATGATTCGCATTAACATCGGCAGCAAGGTGAGGCCGTGCGAGATGCCTCTCGACAATCGAGACTGAGAACCGGACGTTGTAGGAGTTAAGGCGATAGATCACAGTACACGAGTGCTTTCGGACGAACGGATGGACGGTTGCCGAGTGGGCCCTCCTATATGTAGCACCAGAAAGTAACCCTTCTCGGTTTCCGACTGTTCCCGGGAACCGCTCTCTCCCTTTCTCTTCCCCTCGGCCGGCCACGAGGCGCCCATTATTGTCCGCTCGGCGACGCCCGCGCGACCACGCGCGATTTATCGCCACGTGTGTTTTATTGGCTCCTCCCTGCCACAGTAGCCAGCCGCCGCCATACCGTACCATCGATGTGCTCACGTCCAGATTTCGGACCCTCGGGTTATCGGCCAGAGATATCGTCCGGCGGACATGCTCACGCTAGCCGCGTCGTTGTCCCTTCGTGATGTATCGACAGCTTGTGATACTTATTCGACTGATGTATTATCTGGGTCACGAAGAAAATGTACATATTCAAAGAACGCGTTTTTTGATAAAAATTGTATTAAATGTTAGAATTGATACGCTTCTCTCTCTCTCTGAAAAAAATCTTTGTTTAAATAAATGATTAATTAATTAATGACTCTCGATATTAAATAAAAAAACATGTAACAAGAACTTTGAGAGTCAAACGCAATTAGTTGTGCGTGAGTTGATGTTATGTAACTTTTAATTTAATTAACAGTACAATACAAACTACAAATTGTACGTTTTGCTGTACTTTAAACCTTCAGTGATGCAGTGAAAAATAAATTAAATAATTTCAAGTGTTCTCCGATGAACATAAGGTAAATATTTGGCAATTGAATGTAGAAAGAAGTATTTTTTTTGGATGTCTTTCTCAAGGTTTCAGTTCGACAATCTCACATCAATCTGAACCTAATTTAGTGAATAAATTTTATTTCTTTTAAACCCAATTTTTATTTCTAGTGTGATTTTAGTTCTAATTTACAGACTATGAATATTAGCAGAATTTTTTTGATATATTTTCTTTTGGAAATTACATTTCTTTATACATTAAATTTTTAAATACTTGCTTTATGTTTATCAGAGAGCTTGAAATTATTTAAATTATTTATCACTGCAGATGCGCAAAGTAGACCCGAAACATATAATTTGTAGTTTGTATCTATTGTTAATTAAAAGTTACATAATGTCAACTCATGCACAATTAATTGTGTTTGACTTTCAAAGCTCACGTTTCCTTACTCATTAATCATCACTTAATTGGTTTCTGATTATAAATGTATTTCAAGCGATATATAAGAAAAATAGGATTTGCAAGAAGAAATAAAAAATGTAATGTAAACAATAATTTATATTTTATATTTACTTACAATTAATAATAATGCAGATGTGCAACAAAAATATACGCTATACCCACATGCACATAAAAGCGAATTAAGTAACTATTGTTTCTGATTTTATTGAAAGTAATCTTCAAGATTCGATTTAATTCAATTTTTTCCAATTGAATTTATACAATAATGCAAATTTACAGATTTTTGCCTCACATGCAAGTTGAATTTAATAGATAGCTTTCTTGTTAAATATTACTTCCAGGAAATAGTATGTTCAGGAAAGTGTCGCATGAAATATAGTATGCATCTAGTTGGTATGATGAACGCTTCAAGATGCCGCGTAAGTCTCATCCTCTTTAACATTCATGAAGACACGCTATTACTTGCGACGAGTTATACATGTCGCGTTTGAACAGTTTACGATGTGTAGTTCCCGGGGCTATTGCTAGTTCCTGGGTTGCGTAACTTCTGCAATAAAAATGATGTAAGCACACCTGCGCAACGAGCAAACGAGGGGGAAATTGCGTGTCAACAGTCGATAAGCAGTTAATATCGTAATCGGATGGATATTTACAACGTCAATAACCCGCAAATATATTTCAGTCCCGTCGCATCACGTCGACACCCGAAAAGTTTGCAATTAAAAAAGTTTCTTTATGCTTCCACGTGAGAAAGAAAGTTTGAGCACGAGCGGGTGTACCGAATCCGGATGGTCACTTCGTTATCTACGTGATGAAATTGCAGTCACAGTTGATGATTAATGTCCCGCTGAATATCGAAGTTTCGCAATTACTCTCAACTCTGACAAATCCCCTGCGGTGCGTCGATAACAAAGATGCATCGTATCACTGTACGTTTTCTTAATTTTGGCATTAGCTCGCTTGAGAAATATCATTATTAACGTTAAGAATCCTCGTTAGCTTTTGTCACGAAAGTAAAATTATGAAAAAATGTTTTCCTCGCAAATATTCTCAAGTTTCGAGCACACAAAATTTCGTGGTATTAAACGCGTTGTATATACTTTCTAAAGATGCATATAAATGCGAGAAATGTAAGACATGTGTCGCTGCGTGGTGAGTAAAAGACTCTTATATACGGGTCAGAATGCGGGATGCTTTAACAACGTTTCTGCTGCCCCGGAAAAAATAATCCGCCTCCGACGATTCTACATGGGTTTACTCTATTAATACAGAGCTGTGTATAAATATTTCGTTGTTGAAATGGAATATCTTTTTTCAAAAAAATCATCTCATGAAAATTTCACGTGTTAATTCATTGCCAGTACACTGTTTTCTCGCTAGAAAGCAAAGGAGTTACGCCTTTCAAATATATCAATTATTTTTTCCAAATTAGTGTCGGAATACTCCTTCGTCTATTCGATTCAAATTAGTATAGTTTCATAATCCGTATATTCTTCTTTAAAGATCTGAGCGGGACACAGGGGCGATCTTTATTGCGTCCTGTACGTAAATAAAAAATTAAGGTCAATCCAGGTTAAAGCTATCGTCGCGATCCGGGCGTGTCGTCGTCGAGCTGTCGACGTGAGCCGCGTGCTCGTCGCAACTATGCACGGCACGCTCGGGGATACAAACTCGCCGCGAATTTGCACGTGCGGATTAACGCGCGCGGTGCGACGCGACGCGACGCGACACGATGCGGCGCGCCGACCGAGTACGTAAGCCCGTGGAACGATGGCAGCGGGTGGCTCGGGTGCACGCCGCGTATGACCTATTAGGCAATGAACGGGGGGAGGAGGGAGAGGGAGAGAGAGAGAGGTGTCCTATAACTGCTATTATCGCACGTATATCGATCCTGCCAA
The DNA here is from genome assembly GCA_928718305.1 of Tetramorium bicarinatum. NCBI lineage: Eukaryota > Metazoa > Arthropoda > Insecta > Hymenoptera > Formicidae > Tetramorium > Tetramorium bicarinatum. Next base: position 7,972,246 of record OV788321.1, read on the forward strand.
TAGCAGACGCGTACATGCCTATACGCGGCGCCTATCCTTTCGTAACACACCCGAACCATATAACGCAGCGACTTACATACTACGATGAGATTGCGCTAGCGATCACCCTGATTCGACGGCTAAATTAATTGATAGGAACGTAAATCGCGCGGACGGCCGACCGCGCGTCTGCGAACTCGTTTACGCGAACGGAGCTTTTTGCTACCGCAATCGATATATCGGGCGATCGATATATCTGTTAAAAGTCACGCGAATATTCTGGCCGTTGTTATTTTCGGCCGACCGGCCGATGCGCCAGGTTTCGCACCTGATGATATCGCGATAAAGTGATTGCAAATGGGTGCCCGGTGAAATTTTTAATTTATTCGAAAGTTATAGGTACTAGATATAATCCAACACACACAATGAATCTTCTCTTTTTACATCACACCAACACAAATCAGATACTAATAATTGGATAAATTACAATAACAAATTATATAATAAATAATTATATAACTCGCCGTGAATTCAAAAAAGTAGCCGATGCAAAGCGTAAATGGTCGTTCTGCATCCCTAAAGTGCATAGAGTTGAGCTCGGATTTCAGAGGACATCAACTCTGTGGCGAGTTTACGGTACGCATGCTAAGGAAGCACAGAGACGCCACAATGGCGACATGTTGCCTGAAGGAAGTTTATCCTGTCGGAAGGTGACAAAAGCACATAAGCCTTAATTGGTTCGGCCTGTATACGCCGGGTAAATAGTATCGCTCTGTAAACGCGAGGCGCGCCAAGCCAGACCGGCCATAACCGTAGTGTAATCGCTCTTCCATATCTGTCGTATCTGGCAGTTCGCGTTACCTACGAGTACCGTCCATGTGAACCGCTGGGCAAGGACGGTTGCCAATAACCCTTTACTTAGCGGTGCATCCGAGCGGAATTACGAGGCCCCTCGCATACGACATAGATTATCCGTCCGGTGACCACGCCTACGGTAGCTCGAATATTATGTACGTATGTACACGCGTCCCGTATCAGGGACATAGACGATGCCGTCCCTCTCAAACCCACCCCGTTGCCGATCCTCTCGTCCTTTAGCCCGCAGTGAGCCTGTCGAGCTAATATACCAATCGATAAGACGCTCTCTCTGGGATCACGCGACTACGATCCAGCCAAGTTGCATGCGTTCTCCTCCTCAAGCGTACTCCCTATCAAATACGCCTTGTTTGCCCGCATGTACACGGAAATTAGAAGCCGCATTGTATAAATTAATAGCGTAACGCTAATGTCAGTTCTCGTCGATTGCAATTGCAGGTAACGTCGAGAGAGAAATTGTCACTTAACTTGTAAAAAATCAAATTAATAATAACACAGTCGTTTGCCGTATCTTTTCAAAAAGAAATCATTTTAACGGGAACGTTGTAACAATATCGATATACATATACATAAATTAATTGTGCCGATTCAATTTGCGGCGAGCGCTGATTTCCGCGAGAAATCAATGAAAGAGTACTATTATCGTTAATAAAATAATAGCGCGTTAGGTACAAAAGGCTTCGTTATAACAAAATTTATTTCTATCGACGTGATTGGTCGGTCTTAACGTGACGAGACTCTGTAAAATCGTATGACCATCGTTTCGAACGACTAACGAACGTGCGCGAATGAGAGTAGATATCCTTGATATCGATAAATCGCGTCCCTTTGAATTCTGTGTAATCATGATTCGCGGTACTTACATTATTGACAGCATCGGATGTCCACATCAAAGCGTGCGTTCACGTTGCATGATTACGGGTTAGTACATATAATAATATGTGCGCTTGCAGGACACGGTAATAGCAATAGACATAGCATAAAATGAGTATTATGAGTATTATCTTACACAATAAGCTACAATTTCCACATCATTTGGAAAATACATTAAACGATTTGTCAATTATATTTTATTATAATTCTAATTTGTTTATTCGGTTATATCCGGATGATACGAATTTTCTGCGCGCTAATACTTTCTGGTTTGAAGTGAAAATAATTTTTCTCTCCCAAAAAGAGTTTAGTTTTCGCACCGTATATGTATAAATTTGAAAGTTTGTGGCGTCACGTTCGTGATCGACGGTGATGAAACGAGTTTCAAATGTACGTCGATCAATCATAATCGTCAAGAAAGACGTTAATGGCCGATCTTTCAAAGTTTTAATTTTGTTAACATCGCCCAACTCCATATTTTTAATTCAATCACAAGCTCGCAATTATCTTAAAAACAGTTTATTAAGTTTAACTGTCAATGTCTTCGTGTACCGCTTTCTGCGGTATTCCCCCAAGGTTCAATCGATTCCGCTTTTGTGCCCCTTTGTACAAATTGTTTGCGGTTAATTTGACAGGTGTCCCGTTCGTAAGATTTTCGACATATTCGACCGCAAACCGGGCAGGTTGGATTCTTCGAGTGTATCGCGGTCTCATCTCTGCAGAAAGAATAGTGGCAGCTGTGATGGATGGACTGGATGTCCGATGTGATAGCGCAAATTTGCGCCTTCTTTCTCGAGTCTGCCGCAATAAGATCGAACGGAAATTTCTCGTCCCTCTCAGCGCGCAAAGAAGGGCGAAAAATCCGCCATTTGATGCGGCATTGCGAAATGTCATCTTGTGTGCCAAGTCTGTCTTCTCGCGTTACTGAAGTTCGATTCTTTTCCACTGAACGAGCTCCAAGATATCGCGGGATATTGCCAACCTTTCTTATACTGTTCCTTTACCGTCATATCAGCCATTATCGTTACAATTACTTGCAAGCCATTTCGCGTTGCGTTGTCGTACCTTGAGTTTCATTTCCTTGTCACGTTAATCCGATACATTTAAGTTGTTCTTAGTACCAAGAAATATTTTCTTTTATTTCACCTTTTTTTTATTTCATATAGTCTTGCATTGGTGCATGCAGACGACGTAAATTTAATCAAGCGGAATCGTCACGACCCTCTTGTCGCTGCTTCGCAAGCTTTGTACACGTGAATGCGTTTGCTTTTTGTGATGCAAAGCGGCATCAAAACTAACGGATAAACAAGTAACTCGTTATAGTGACGCATACTGCAATGACAAATATTGTGCGTGACGTGTTCATAGAAAAGTTTTTCGTGCCATCTTTATTCATGGTAGAATCTCTCTTTTTGTTCGCTTTTTATGTTATATTAATTACTCCAATGATAATAATTGTAACCAGCAGACTACAGTATGAAGTATAACCTCTGCGTGATCTGCAGGAAAATATTGAGAATTGTGGATTTCATTACAAAATTGATTTTCATTAGTACTCTCTAGAGATATACATACATATATCTAATATAAATGGTTTTTGATTAACAGAACATTTTTACTCAGTCGTTTATCATTGTTACGAAGAAATACGGTATGTGAAACAGTACAATTATGTCATTTTAATTACAGTTAATTCCCCGGGGTGCAGACAATGCTTTAATTTGGCAATTTATGTTTATCAAACATACGTTTTTCATGAGTAATTTACAATTTGCTAAATTAATTGCGCTTATTTGCGCGTATATATATTTTTTTTAATTTAGGAAAAAATTTAGTGTTGCAACAATCTTCCGTAATCGATCGTTCACACGCGCTATGCGCGCCGTTTCGAAAGCAACTTGATTAAAGAATCAGGATTCTACCGCGACTGGCGAACATTTTACGGAATCTCTACCTCGAGATCTTGGCCTCGAAGAATAACTAGAGCCATTCCTTTCAACTCGTTTTCTTTTACAGCGTAATTGCAGCCGGCGCGCTTGTTCGCGTCGCGTATGCAAAAAGATAAACAGCCATAACGAGAACGGGAAAGTTTTCAGCATTGTAGCGCAGCTGCGTACTTGAGAGCTCACGGGACAGCCTGCGAGTGCTAATTCCGTTTCTCTTTTCCTTTTTTTTTTTACGTTAAGAGAACGTAACGCTTCTTCACTTAAAACACGCTGGTTACATTCTCCTCTAGAACGCATATGTCGTGTCACCGCGGTTGACTTTTACGCTCGAATGAGACAGCAGGGCGAAACTGCGTACACCGTCATCGCACCGTGGCGTCGTACATACGCGAAATTTCGCGAATAGAAATTCCCGCGGAAAATAAACGTACGACGGTTCGCGTAATTTGTAAATTGACGCGCGGACCATGATGCATCTCCACGCGAGAATCCCACGATATCAAGAATTCTGAGGTACGTATTTTGCATAAATTTCAGGCACAGACTGTATCTTAAACAGCCGTTTACATCTTCCCTCGCCTGGCGCGCGCTAAGGCTGCCCTATCTCCGGTCTTTTCAACGCATTCGTTTTGCATGCACTCATTTCTTTTGCATGCAACCGACCTCTTTTTCAAAGAGGGACCCAGGCTCCGCGGAAGACGCTTTTCTTATCTCGCCGAGCATGCTCTTTAACGAAGCGAGTTTCCTTTCAAAAATGTCCGGCCGTCATTGGACGACAATATAAAGTATTCGGCGCCGAATATACTTACGCCCCACGAATGTACTCAATAAAAGTACAAACTTGTTAGACCGAAGTAGTTAGACCGAAAGTGTACTTTTGAAGCTGGATCTTGAGACGGTTCTTATAACGCAGCTCTTGAGAAGACGAAAACGTCGTCGTTGAGAAATTATTAAACTTTTGCTTGCTATACTTGTCCGGAGAAGAAAAGAAACGAGATTATGGACGAAAGATATTAAGTAATGACAAAATGACGCCTATTAAAATTAGGAATCTTGCCGTTTGCGAGAGTGGAGGTCAATCGCATTTATATTCCCTATTCACAGAGAAAACTTTCCTTTAGACGGTAAGAAAGGCACGGCGGTGTTCGAGTTTACGTTTTCAATAACGAACGCGCGCCACGATGAGAAGTTGGTAGAAGAAATTTTGTAGAATAGTAGTCGAAAGTAGACGTTATATCTTTACGAGAAGTTAAAGATTACGCTATAACGTGAGAGGGCTTTATGCGCGGAACAAATTTTGAGCTGTGCTCACCATCAAGGATGTATTACACGTTTTTGTTTGCGGATTGCCTAAGCAAAAGATTCGAAACAACCTCGAAGTGGCCGAGGAGCAAGGAAGAATAAAAACAATCCAGGGAGGCCAGACTGATGTATTGTTCTCGACTATTGTCCTTCTCGCGAGGTATTCTCTTGGTTTTCCTGCATCTTTTACCCCTGAATCCGGGAATGCTTCTATTCCGGCATCAAGTCGCGCTATATGTCGCCTGGTAAATAATTTGCAGGCGTATCGTCTGTATAGTCGTATAGTCGTAACTATTCTCTTCAATTCGAAAGAGAAAAAAAAAAGAAGCTCAAATTCGCAAACTTTCTCGCGTATTACTAGTTTGCGTAACGACATGATTATCATAATCGATGTGCACAGAATATTACCCATTCAAAGTTTGATCAGAGTTTAATGAGCGCCTGCTAATGCTAATAGAAACCTAATTATAACGTTAAAGTTTAACTTAACAGAAATAGACGTCACGTTTTAGTAAATTTATCTCATGCAAAGTTAAACGGATGTCTACATAAACATGTGAGATGGCGAATTATTCATTTGAAGAGTCTGAAGCGTTTAGCAGAAGTATCGTCTCTATCTGGAATTCTGTAACAACGTGATATTTGATCTGTGACACGGAACACTTCGATTTTAGACGTGAAACCACATCGTTCATCTCGACTACAATCTGCAATTTCCGCTCGCAGCTCGCAACAATTTGGCGTCAATTCCGCGCTCCGGCTGTCAGACGCAGCGCGGTCTGGTCGGAGATGTTAGCATGATCCGGCGCGTAATCCTCCGCTTGATTTTATGCTAAATTACATTAACGGGATAAATGGAGCATCCAAGACATCGCGTTAATTTCGCCGCTCGTCGAAATTAGAGGGACGCCAGGGGGATCTCGAGAGCACCGGGGAAACTCGCTTTCGACTCGACATGTATATATTCGACCGTTTCTGTGCGATGCGAGCTCGATAACGCTATATCGAAATCGCGTCTCCGGCTAATCCTCGGGGCGACACTGGAAAATGCATTGCGTCACGAAGTGCGAGTGGAGGTACAAATCGTGTGCCGGAGTCACAATTGACGTGGCACGGCGCGGCGGCGATGAAAAGAAGGATCGAAATTTTTCGGGTCGAATCGTCGTCTCGATCGAAGTCACGCGCGCTCCGCGACGCTTCCGTACGATCGACGTGCACATATATGCATGTATATACAAAGTATGTACGTGCACACGCGCGATCGCGCGTGCATACACGACCAGGAGACACGGGTCAACGAATTTACCCCCGGAGAGTCGGAGGCGAAGGTAAACTTCCTACGGAAACTTGACTCTCGCGTCGACGTTCCCCGCCCGACGTTTCCCGCAGTTCCGCAGAGGATTTCGACGATAACTTTAAATATTTGAAGATCTGTGCTTTCCATCTGGTCGGCTTCCACTCGATACTCGGCTGTTTATCCGCACGAAGATCCCCCTCTCTGTCTTTTTCATCCTTCCTGCTCTCGCGTGCTTCCGGAAGAGGAGGCAAGAGAGGCTTTTGTTAACGACGCGGATCGAAGGAGGATTTCCTCGGCGGGCGCTGTGTCTTCTGCGACGCCACGTTCAAATAGACGTCGAATGAAAGTCTAAGCCTGGCTAGTCTCTTTGTATTTTCGCGGAAGATGCGCGCGATATCTTATCTTGGAATAAATCTCACGCTACGTTAAAGCCGATTGCAAACAACGTAACTCTAAAGTAAACACATGAGAGGAGGAAAGAGAAGTCAGGGCAACAAGTAAAATGTAGGATGATACGGTAACTAAAATGTGATCTTTTTTTTATTTTAGAGGAAAAAATATTTAATTTAACGGAGAGAGAGAGAAAATAGATATTATAATTCAGATTTGGATATTAACTACAAAATATAAAGCAGTCGAGGTAAACATTGACCATTACCGGAACGAAATATTCTTCTCTTAAACCCTGAAGTAAAATCGTGAAATTTAATGTTGCCCGCTGTTCTTTCGCCCATTCAAGCGTATAATCTCCGAGTTTCTTTCTCCGAAATATGGTAGTCGATAAACAGTCGCTAGAACAAGAAAACGGCGAAAACGGGACGGAGAAAAGGAAAGAAAAGTCCAAAGAGTAAATTCAATACTCGGTGGTGCAAGTAATTTAGCGACGGAACATGGTAGCCGAACGAAAAAAGAAGACATGAAATCCAATTACGTAAATTCGAGCTCATCGCCAATGTAGGCAAACGATGCGATGCGATGGGAATGAGCGTATATCCCGCGAGGTTAGTAAAATTTACCGTGAAACGCGGCGCGGCTAATAAGCTAAGTATTTGCCTCGGAACAACTCGGCGGCGGCGCGGCGAGGGAGAGAACTCGCGGGAGGACTCAAAAGCGTTAGAGGCGAGTGTGCGCCACGGATGACGCTCGTTATAAGCGGAGCGTGACTCGCTGATATCGGGAGGTGCTCATCATTTTTGCTGCACTCTCTCTCTCTCTCTCTCTCTCTCTCTCTCTCTCTCTCTCTCTCTCTCGTCCGCGACTTACTTTCGAGCTGCAGCTCCGCGGGATGAATAGTCGGCTTAGAGCGGAATTTTCGTCGAGCTCTCGGAATAATTCCTATCCGACTAACATCGCGAGGCTTTGCCAGAAAGGGTAGAGAGGGAGAGTCTTTTTATTCTCTCGGCACTTTACGATTGCGATTCTCTCTCTTCCCTCAGCGGGAGGAACGTAATGCCATTCGGAGCGTGCGGAACAACGAAATGCGATAACTCTCGGAAATATGTCAAATGCAAGTCTAATTTTGTAATTTGCCAATTGCGCGTCTTTGACAAGCTGGCTTGTCGACATATTCCATAATTTTATAGAATTTTCCCTACATCCTCGATGATGCCGTTGTAGTAACTTTTTTCTCGGCTTCTTTGTCGTAGATTATATCGTCCCTGAGTAAATTTGCTAAGGATATTACATTTTCATATGCAAACAAGGGGGCGTCGCGTGCTGCTCCGTTCGCGTTTGTCTCAAGCTGGCTTTATTCCGTGGAAAATTTCCTGTTTACAACCTCGCGGGAAAAAAGCTGGGCATCCTTTGATCTCGCGCCGTAGCCACGACCTACTTTACCATGACTTTCCCGTTTTCATACCGGAATTTCTTTCCTAATTTCGTGACGACGAAAGCGCGCGCACGCGCGCGCGAGGGACGGTATACTGGCCAAAAGATTGGTAAAAAAAAATTTTGTTTTATATTAATCTTGTTGCGCGGTATATAGTTATTAAAAGACGGGACAGGATAAAGTTTGCATAAATTTTATTATAAGAAAAATTCCTGTCGATAATGCAATTTCTGTTAACGGAGCTATGCATCTCGCCTATCTGTATTAACTAGATTTGCGAGGCGCGCCACGGTAATTAGACTCAGTAATTAAAATGCATGCCATAAAGATTCGCGAGATTTACATCAGCCGTCCTACCTACGCGCTCGATTAATTAGCAAAAATTCTCGACACAGACATTCTATTCCCATGAATTTTATGTTACGTTCGCACGACTGATTGTGCTTCCTTCAAGAATTTTTCATCGATGAGGGTCCTGCACAATATTTCCATCCCGGAGGATTCGCAAAAGTCGGAGAATGTGGTTTCGTGTCGCGTCATTCGGCAAATCAGCGTGAACCCTCAGGTAATCCCTCAGGAAAAAAGGGTAATGTCTTGCCCGCGAAAAAGGGAAGAGTAAACGGGAGCAGTAGTTTCGGGAAGGCCGGCACCATAACTATCATAGTTAGTATGTCTCGTTGCGAGCTCGTAGGCAAGATCGCGAGATACGCGCGAGTGCAATTAGAAGCGAGTACGGAAAGTAGCGTCGGGGCGTATACCGCCTCGCTGTGTTTACCCTGGACGTCGGGTGAGTTCCAGGCTGGAAAATGTAGTCGCCATTAGCGCTAATACTTTGGCCAAGACGTAGGGCGTGCCGAGCATGCATTCGTAGGACCGACTCTTGCTGCAGCAGAAGAGAGAGAGAGAGAGAAAAAGAGAAGAAGAAAATAGATTCGCCCGCTTCCGTTGTGCCCGGTTGCAAGTATGCGCCGAGCAGTGCGTATATTACGAAACCGAGACTCTCCCCTTTTCGCCGAGAGGTAATTCCGTTTCGCATGACCGCTGAATGTAGTCTGAGAATGGAGAGTTCGTTTGGAGTCTGTACGAGAAGACTTGGGCAAATAGCATGCTAAGTTACGTCAGGTAAATTTAGCAACGAATAACGAAAGAGGGTACACATCATAAATGGGTTACGATATAAAGCATCATTTAACAAGCATCGAATGAAAATGTCGGAACGAACTTTAAAATTTATTAAATAATAAAATATTTTAAATATGTTAAAAAGAAAGTATTTACAAAGTGTAGAGGCATTTTGTAAATGAACAGTAAATGAAATGAGAAAATAGAACACTGAATTAATTTAAAAGTAGAAAAATTATTTTAATTAGTGAATAAAAGAACATTAATTCAAATAATTTGTTCCTTATTCATTATCCACTATCTTTACTATATTTTATTTATCAGTTAATTTTGTTGTTTTATTAATTTACAAAATGTTTCTATCATTATAATACATTGTTTAATATGTGTTGCAATATATATTATCTCTATATACTCGAAATACATTTGAAACTTCACGGTGTGAATTAGTGAACTCGCTCGTTTGTACATAGCCTTACTTGCAGTCCGCTCTTTAGAGTGAGTAGACGTGTTTCCTCCCTTTGTGAGGTCAGAATCCTACACCTTTCGAGTATCTGTACAAGCGTGGGAAAGGGACTCTCGGATTTCTATTCAGTCCAAAACATCGGCAGGGATGTGGTGACGGCGGCCTATCTCGCGCAAAGCGTCTCGACCAGCATTCCTAGAAGCTTGGTTTCTACGGCGCTTAGTTATCGAGATATACAGCGCTAAACAGAGCTCCAGCAACGTACAACACAGACGGAGAGAGAGAGAGACGTTGGTCCGAGAAACACATTCCAGCCGAGTGAGAGGTGACTGGAGCTCGGAGGCTTCGGATTCCATTGGTGCCTGCGGCGCGCGGATAGCCTCGTTAGAACACTTTGTCATCCCTGTCGTTGTCATCGTCATCGTCGTTTACCCCCCCCCCCCCGGCTGCGACACAGAAGCAAGAGAGGAGCGCGAATCCAAAGGAGGAGGCCTTAAGGGTCATTCGAACAGACGAAAGCCGAGCCGGAAAGCAAAAAGTCGCGGCTGACAGAGAAAGAGGAAGGGGAGCCATCAAAGCCATGCACTGCTCGTGCAGTCGGAGGGTTATAGTATTGGTATTGTCTCAGACGCGTAAGTATCGGAGCGAGAGGTGAAGAAGCACCGGAGGAAGTTAGTGGAACGATTTCAAGCTCTTAGAAGTCATTAATTGCTCTGCTCTGCGTGCGAGGCTAGAAAGAGGCGCCGCGCGAGAGAAAACCAGCCAAGAGTTTTACGAGCCACTGGTGTAACACGTCCTGTCGATCTCAAAAAAAGTTTACAGTCGACGAAGCCGAGGAAACACGAGCGAGCACACATGCGCACATATCAACAAAGTTATCTTCCCTGCGACGAGCTCGTCTGCGAAGTTATGGTCGCTCGTTGACCGATTTTTCAGTAACGATCGTCGCTCATGACCCAGCAAAAAGGAATGTACGTCTGACTATAAACAAGCTTCGTAACTATATGCTATTTTTTATGCGACAATGTTTACTATTTTTGCTATAAAATATGCCAATCAGCATTATTTTACACACAAAAATGAGCTCTATAATACTTTTACCTATAAAAGGGAGCTTTATAATCTATGGAATCTATTTGCCACAACAGTTTTATTTATTTTTAAAACTCCATGTAGGAATTTAGTGGAACATTTGCTGCGCGAATTCGATTTTTATTCAATTATTTTATTTTCCAGATTTCTCATCTTTGTTCTCATTCAAGACTTCTCGAGAAATTTTTACTGATGAATAATCTAGCAAGTTCATAAATAAATGTTTGCCAAATTGTAAGACCCTTACCATTATACGTTTCATTGTTAAATGCACATATAAAAGCTCGCGACTTTCAAGAAATCTTAAGTTTTTTATAACTAAAATGCGACCTCGTTTCAAAACCCGTAGCTTCGTTTGACGATCGTTAAAACTTTATAGTCGTTCGAAACTTCATAAACTGCCGCTTATATCTTATAGAGAAAGTATCTATTATATTAATATCTTCTGTTATTATAAGAATGTATTTAAGCTGCCTGTCGAACTCACAAAGAAACTAGCTCGAATGATGAACTTACAGTAGGTATCGGGATCATTTCGCCGGCCACTAATTACAATGTAACTCTATCGATGCTCTTTATACACACAAGCATACTACGCGATTTTCATACTTCAGGCATCGCGTGCGACTATATAATTAGGAGCAAACGTGCAGTTGAAGACAATTGGACGCCAGGGATGATTACAAGAAACTTGTTATGGCTTCCGAGCGTGCTGAACTAATGGCGGTATCGTTCTCCTCGGCGATTACGCTTATACCGCTGTTTGAGTGAATCTTATTGTAAACGAGGAGCATCCGGAGACTTATAAAGAAACTTTCCGTCTGAGCAGACTAAAAAAATCAATCGCGAGAATGCCGGGCGAATTAAAGAGCCGAGAAGAAAAAGCGGTTAAGTTCGAAAACGTAAACTCTGCGTTGCGAGCAAAAAAGCTCCTGTTAAAGTATAACCAATTGAAACTTTTGCACAATGGGGAAGCTAATTACTTTAACAATAAGATGAAGAACCAATATCAGCATTTTATACGAATCTAACGTAAACGGTAGAATTTGATATTTATATGATGAAGATGCTTCAATTTTTTATAAAAAAATTAAATTATAACAAAAGCAGGCTAGTATATGTGAATATTTTATTTTTTGTCTAGATTTTATATCGAACACTTTTAGATAAAAATTTTAGATAAAAAAGAATAAGAATGAAATTTAAAATAGAATAGTCCAATAAGAATTAAATATTAAAAAAAAAGCTTTTGCGTCTAAAAACTGAGCTCGTTATTTTTGTAATGTAAAAGTTACGAGCGAGAACGAATTTGAATCGAACCGAATCGAAGAAGGGCCTATGTAGATCACGCTTAAACGTATCCCACGAATCGTCATGAGGACACGGTCCGGACATTTACATAGAAAATCGACGTTAAGTCAATTCCAGGGATACCCGATTAGGCGCAAAAACGATCGGCGCAGCCGTCGCCCGGGAGGAGCATTACCCTGATCTATATATGATCAAACACGTCCGCAGGGTATCGACGTCATTTCCATAATTATCGTACTAGCTACATATAAAAAAGAATTTTCAACGGACGAACTTTGAAGGGCTGTCAGATCGTATTTATTTATAATAGTAATAACAATATTGTTTTAGCATTTTTATTGTTAAACTCCACCACATTCGAACATTTCCTTCGTTGTTTTTATTCTTTTTTTATTTTCAACTAACCACCCCTTTCTCCCTCGGTGATCGATTTTGCCCGATCTTATGAAATACCGACGACGATGGATGCAGGTTCGATCGGCCTCTATACGAGCTACTTGTAGCCCGCGTATAAGGCCGAATACCGGCATTCGCCCAGATGCATATCCCACTCTACACGAATGCCCGACCCCGGGTATTTGCATAGCCGCATGTATTTCGCCCCGAAAGAGCTTTCCGCTCGACTGATCCTCACCGTCGTCGTCCTTCCATCCCCGACCACCGCGTCTTTTTCCCGTCCGTATCCGCGATGATGAAATCTTCGGTGTTACGGCGCCGTAAAAGCGGAATGAAACTATCGAATTTTTTCGCGGACTTGTGCGCGAGAGCCAGCCTTCGTCGTCGTCATGGTCGTCGGTTGCAGTACGTATTTCTTCTCCCGTGGCGCAATCTCATATACGTCTCTCGTGAATTCCGCCTTCCGCCGAGACGGGCGACTTACGTCGCGTGAGATTGTTTTAAATGCGAGCATGGCGGATGCCGCGCGTGCGATGTATAATGCCGGAGTTACGATGTCGACGCTTGTTCGAAATCAGTTCATGAATCTTCGTGCTTCCGCGTACGTGCCACGTAAGTCATCTTTTGTATGCATCCTACTTCCCGTCTTTCCCCCTTCTTGCTCTACACGGCGAGTATGCGTGGAATGACGACGCGACATACTCGATTCTTTTTCATTATGCAACGTGACTTTTATTCGGGGGTTCCTTAAATTCTTTTATTAACAAAAGGATATTCTACATTCGTTATAAAGAATGTTATAAAGAAAAAGGTTATATATGTTATATATGTAGATTTATGTAAAAAAGTTTTATCGAAGATATATCTTATTTAAATACAGCGGAGTCTCGGTAATCCGAGCTCCGATAATCCGAATTTCCAATAATTCCAGTTTTTTTTTATATATATCTAAAAATTTTGTCTAGCAATATTGTCAAACAATTAATTAATTTAATACATAAAATTTTAAATTATGTATGTACATATGTTCGTAATAATGCACGTGTTTTTAAGAAAAGAAAAGAAAGGCGAGTTGAGCCGAGTGACAGGCAGGAAGCTAGGAATGTGTACAACTGTAGCCATCCTCAAGTTTCGCGAAAATAATGCGCGTGTTTTTAAGAAGGTTTAAAATGCATGTACATTGTATATCTATTAAAATTATGTATATCCATATATATATATATATATTTTTTAGCGTGATTTTATTCAAAATTTCGTTCATTTCCTAACGTTATTCCGATAATTCGAGGGGGGTCCTCGGTCCTATCCAACTCGGATTATCGAGACTCCACTGTAGAACTATACGCGCTGTTCTGATAATATGTCAAAATTCTTAACATAATTCTTGCATGATGTTTAAAATTTATATTATACCTTCTTCCATTTGATCTATATCCTGTTTTCAGATTCTTCTATTTTATCTGAATATCAATTCTCTCTCTCTCTCTCTCTCTCTCTCTCTCTCTCTCTCTCTCTCTCTCTCTCTCTCTCTCTCTCTCTCTCTCTCTCTCTCTCTCTCTCTCTCTCTCTCTCTCTCCCCTATCAAAAAGATATCAATTTAAATGATACTGGATTAATCCTTTAGCTCCCAGTAGCAAATTTGCTACATTCACTTTAAAGTGAATTTAAGAGTAATAAAAGTATAAAACATACATTTTTTATATTAGCCTCTTAGATATATATCAATTAAACTCAGGTGTACTATTTTTCATCCAGTTCTTACTGTTATTATTATTAAAAATCAAGTTTTTTTTTTAATTTACTTTAAAGTGAATGTAGCAAATTTGCTGGGACTTAAAGGGTTAAAAGAATGTTCTTAGTTAAAATGTGAAAAGTTCAATAAAGTTCTTGTCCTTACACACATACTCTCTCTCTCTCTTTCTTTCATAGATATATATATATATATATATATATATAAATGTATTATAATTCCCATTTATATTCTTTTATCCTAACGCTGATGTCACATCATTATAATCGTAACTGCAACGTAGCCATTGAAATGGTATTTGAATTTTAACAGTATTCGTCGATCCTAGAAGATCGATTGTTAACCTCTTGATGATCTCTCGTTCACATTAAGGTGAATAGTTTTCGGAAGGAAGGACATTTCTTCTAACTTATTCATATATTCCCTACTTTACATTTCATCTCGTTCAATTCTAGAGATTTTTATACGATGAAATTCGAAATATTATTTAATCAATATAGCTTTGAGAGTTCATGTTCTATTAACAATATTACAAAATATATAATAATAATAATATAACAACTGTCAAGAGCTAACAACAACAAAGCCAAATCAAACAAACAATTTAATTCGATATTTATTATAGAAATTGTATATATACATTTATACGTATTGCGTTTAATTATACATTACATATATTGTAACTTAAAATTATACATTATATATATTGTAGTTTTGGTGCACTCTTTTCAAGTACAATCACGACTGCATTAAAATGAGAAATATCTAGCTGTCTAATTCCGACACTGATACGTACGATGATCCGAAATTCCGAATTTGAAACGCATTTGCAGTTAGTCAGCCATAATGTGATTAGGATGAAACGTCATGTTCCGCTACTGAGAACGATGATTTTCGAATCGGATATGTATTCCTGATGAATGCATTCATATCCCTGTTAATTAATTCGCCCAACCAACCGGCTGTCTTGTAATTTTGCAAAACACATGCTCTTAATTATCAAGTGACTAATCTGCCGAAACCCTTCATTGTTAACTATCTCGATCGCTATGTTCACAATATCCTATTTTGCTTGCTACGTAAATGTTACTGTATTATGCATTATGCCAATCTTTCCACACACATTTATAAGTTCTGTAAATCTAAATTTATAACAATCCAATTGGTATCGTTTGCAAGTAAAGAAAATCTATATTATATTCTTCAATCTTGGAATTGGAAAATGTAGATACTCCTTAAAATTTGTATAAAGTGATATGATAATATTTTATTTTATAAGAATAGTATACAATATAATAATTTACTATTTAGTTTTTATTTTCAAATTTTCTTTCTGACATATTATTTGTAGTTTATCAATTTATCAATATATTGCAATTAAAATTAAATAAACGGGGGAGGGAGAGTGAGAAAGACTATCAATTTATACAAGAAACATGGTGACAACCGTGGAAAGGGGGGACTGGAGAGTTGGAATGAAACGCGCTGATGTTTCCGCAAGCACCTAACTATCGGCCATTCATTACGGCAACCGCTTCAGTGGTTCGGAGCCGAACTGCCGCAATTCATACTGTGACATGATGCTTGATAACAAAGGCGGCCCGGAGATCTCCCTCCTTATTAATAGACGACCGGGTCTGCCATAACTAAGGGTGGAATGGTTAAAACCACCTACTCTCGCCGGTGAACGAAGATCGAGAATAATGTATGACGCGCGTCCTGCGGCTTTAAGCTTGCACGATCCCAGAGGGAGGAAAGCGGCAGTGCAATAATTAGAAGTGTAACACACAGCATTGTGTATATGAGCACGCGTGTGTTAATTCATACTAGTCATTAGCGCATGAATCGTCGATCGATGACGGGATTAATTGTGACAGCCCTAGGATTAATCCCTCGGGTTGGTTGTCTCATGGATATGTCCCTGCGCGACTCGTTGCTCGTAAGCGACAGAAAAAGAAAGGCACTTCCGCTTTGGCGACATTGTCGCGATATGCTATGATCGATTGTGACGTATCACGTTCATCAACTGCGAAAAGAGGACGGCACATATTGACTTTGCCTACTTGGAATCGCCTTTTGACATTACTCTGCGATCACGCTTATCTTTCAGCTGCGATCTCAACTCGAACGCGAGGCTTAACGCTCCATATAATTAATTAAATTAATTCTACGTTTGCGATGTATATGATCTTACGAAGCGATAAGCGAGTCTTTATAATTAGACCACCAACCTTGGTGGAACGCCCATGATACGTCAAACTTTATGCGTGATCATGTATACAAGAGTCAACACAGATTATAAAGGGGAAGAGAAAATCTTTCCTTCGTCTTCATTTGTCACGTCTATGAATAAATATATGTATTCGCATAAAATTGTTGGCAGCCTGTAAAAGTGATCTACGTGAAGAAAAAATGTGATACACGTGAGCTGTTGAATCAGTTCGCTCGTTTATGTCAACGTGGACCGTCGTAGAAAGCAGCACTTTATCGACGTCGCTCTTTAATATATACGTGTCTCTCGTAACGCACGATATTAACCATTATTACGACACGTATTTGTCTTGCGATCAAGACTGCTAAGATCGTAAAAAGCAGAGACATTTACCAACGTTGAATCGTGAATGGAAGAGAGAAGAGAGACTCACCTACTACGTTGCTTGCGAAGACCGCGCTCCCCTTCGCGCACGTAGCACTAACTGAAAACTGGAAAATCTCTGCTCACTAATCACTTGTCAAACACGCCGGTGTTCCCCTCACAACACTGTTAACCGGCGCTTTTCGCCACTCGTCTCGGCGGGCGAGAACGAGCCGCGTTCTCCGCTCGAGGAACGATCTTATCGTTCGAAATCTCGTCGATGCGATGAGATATTTCTCAGGCGATTTAGCCCGCGGAGAATCCCCACGATTGATCCGGAGGCTCTCGGGCACAGCGGGATGCTGCGGTCGCCGGGAGAACGAGAGCGAAAGGGAGAGAGGATAGTCGCGCGCGCGGCAAAGGCGCGTGCGGTCCGGACACGGAACGTGAGTGCCGCTTGGTAGAAGCGACTGAACCGCCAGGCCGGCGAAACGCGCAGGTCCTACGGTACGTCCCACGTCGAGCTCCGGCGGCAGAGCCAACGGACAGGTACTCGTCGCTCGGCGAGGGAAAATACTGCCGCCGTGCAACCCCCGGAACGTCGCCAAGAATTCGCCGCTTAATACGTTCGCCCCCGAACTAAAGGCCACGAGGGGGCGGAAATGCGCATATGCGAGGACTTTGGATAGGGTCGACCGGATAGATAGCTAGATGGATAGGTGGAGATATTTTGCGTGTTCTGAAAATTAAATTCCCCGAAGAATTATTTTAACCATTCCGGAACCGAAAGTCGTGGGGAGAATACGTTTAAATGCTCGTTCTACGTTTGGTCGTCGTAATGCAGAAATATGTAATGCAATACGATTAAAATAATTGAGAAGCGAAATCATTTTATTACAAGTTGAAGTACGAAATAGTGAAGGAGCAACGTATGATATATAATGAGATTCGATGGGATATAGGTTAATTGTGATATTTTCAGAAAAATTTCAATCAAGTAATTAAATTTCTGACATAATTATATTGAAATTTGTAACGGATTAAGCTTCACTTCGGCTTCGTAATGACTTATGAAACAAGTTCTGCATTGCCACAGGATTTTCGAGCTCTATGGAATTTTGATTTAATTAATTAGTGCACGTAATAATCGGTGATGTTACTTATACCTGACAATCTATATAATAATGTTTATCATGCGATGAGAAAAAATTCATTCGTCGCATACATCACGAAATCCGTTCAAATATCTATCTCTTTTTCGGGACCTCTGCGTCGAAGAGCCAAAAGCGGTTTCTCTAAAATATTGCAGATAACGCTGCCATTTTTCTGGACATCCAATTATATCCAGTACGCATTTACGGGCGAAATTTTCGTGCTCTTCGTGATTATCGCGTTTCTACGAATATTCTGGAAAAGCTTCTTGCAATTAGTCAGTCGGTCGATATCGCGTATTTGCTGCATGTTTGCAAAAGTATGAAAACAAACTCACGCTGACATGTCCTGAGAGAAAAGTATTATTCTCTTCAATCTATATTGTGCTGCAAATATACGATGGTACTATTTAGTCGGTAAAATATGTATAATATGTTTCTATAATATAGACATCGTGCCGAATGCGTAGTTTACGAAACACTGTTTCGCCGCACATAAATCTCGCATAAATGAATTAGCCGTTTCAGATCGGTTTATTCGCAAGTGTATCCTCTCCCTCGTAAAACTCGAGGAGCTTATTACTGGCTAATACTACTTCGCTCCTTATTTATGGCCGGACAAGGGCGCGCGCCACGGCGCACCGGTGTAATACGTGTGGCATGCGAATATCGAGTTGCGCGATTCACCATGCATAATATTAGCACGATATTATAGTTCCGCCGTGGATTACGGTAGGGGCCGGGTCGAATACCTAATAAGGATTTTACGACTGTCTAGGAAATCCGTGATTAGGTTCTCAACTATGCGAGCGGAGTCGCAACGTAACCATCGCTTGCGCGCGTTCGAGCATTCGTACCTCATCGACATGCCGCCGGCTCCGTGTCCGGATATATTGATCCAAGACGAAGATGAAGCTCCACGGTATTGTTAGTGAAGCACATTAGACGCGTATAAGCGAGAATTGGAATTTTGCTGCGGAAAACTCGACGTGAAATTTGTTCTTAGAATATGATACGCATCTTCCTGTACTTGCCTGAGTCAAAGCACGCGTTTTATTATATGTATATCTGACTATTAAATTAAAAGTTAATCGAGTTGGAAGTAAATTTCGTTATATCGTTGGTGGATTTCTTTTATAGCAAGACCAGAGACTAGCATACAAGAATGATAAAGCTTTTACTCCCACAATTTGTTCATGGCACACGCGTACCGCTTGCATTTAGATTCCGTGCCAGAGTTCACTTTGCGGGTCCCATTTCACGTCCTTTACTCTGGTTAAAGTAAAATAAGAAGCTGAATTTATAGACTTTTTGACGACGAAATTGTTTTATCTGTTTCATCTTGCATTGGCTTTCGAGACAAGACGCGATAATAAAAATATCCTTTTCATGTTTAATTATACATGGAGCTATTAATATATTTTTTGATTAAAGCTCAACATATGTCTTTCTAAGTTTACTTTTATGCATACTTTAATTGATAATTATTCTACACAATTTCTAAGTTAATTTGAAATTAAATTATAAAAAAGTATATGGACATTAATGTATGTAGAATAAGTATGGAAGACCATGTGTGTCTAAAAGATATAGATATTATGATATTTTAAGAAAGTAAAACATGCATGCGCATATATATAAATAATACATAATAAATTATTTAATCATATATACTAAAAATATTAATTTATTAATATAAATATTAACATATTAAGTAATATTTAAATTTTTACATTACCGTACACTTATTTGATATAAATTAATTTATGTAAAGAAATGTCATCTTCGATCGAGTTGAGTTTTTTAAATCTGTTAATATTTTACATGAATTTATATACTTTTTTCATTCAACAAACTACGTGCTGATTATCTGTCTTGAAACACAGTTTTCGTTTGGAACAATAAATTCAATATAATTAAGTCCGGGATTGATTTTTGATGCTAGAATAAGCATCCTTTAAATCATGAAAAATATTACTCTAATTAGGGATAATATGTCTCGAATTGGTAAAAACGTTTGTCACGAATTGGAGAAAGGTTTGTACTTTTAGCTGGGGTGATATTATTCACAATAAATTCTCTACAGTAATTTATTAGCATCGACAAGTTAATTTAACTGATTTAATTATGTTGAATTTACTTTCTAACAAAAACTGTTTCAATTCCGACAAATAATTGACGTGCAGTTTGTTAAGTGAAAAAGTAATAATAAAATTCACTCAAGATATTATTAGACTATAAAGATCCTGACCGACTAAGGAAAATGGCATTTCTCCATTTACTTGTGAAATTCACGTAGCGATTGAATTTCACTTTATTGATTTAATTAAATTTATTGTGCAGCATTAGAAGTTGATTATAGAATAGGGAAAATATTCTCGGTCTCTCTCAAATATGCTCGATATACTGTAAATATGTGGCTCATATGAAAATCCTAATAATATTTCGTCATACCGTCAGATAATTGCGCAACGGAGCATTCCGCGCGGAAATTGCCTAGAAATTGCGGAGAATACGGCATGATCTTACGGCCCGTCGGTTACATTTGCGCAGGAACTGTTTCACTCGCGGCTTATTATTGAATTTTCGACAAGTTCGAATACTTATTTAATAAGATTATTCCGGTGGGCGCCGCGAGTCCGCCGTGCGCCGCGCTCAGGATCGTCGGTTCCTTGTTTCATGGGTTAAACAGTTTCTCCGTGACAGCAGTACCGAGTTCGCGTTTATCGATTCCCGTCCGCGCGTTTACGTTTTTTCGCATGTGATTTATTAATGCGCGTACCACGAGCCGTCCCGCGTGATGCTTCGTCTCAATTAGCGTCACCCATTCTCGCAGTAACGGCTTTAAAAGTGATCGAGATAGGCAGTCAGTCAGAACGCCGAAAAATGGAACGCTTTGTGTAACCCAGTTACAGTGAACAAAATACTTTAGATTTATTAATTTATAAAATACTGTTGTATTATAACTTAATAATTAATTTTTTGTTATAAGTATAAGTTACATCTAATTGTAAGTGCGAGAGAAGGTAAGTGCGAAGAAAGTCTATCGATAAAAATTCTAATACGCCTCGTGCGTAATGATAGAGAAATGCATGTGCAGATAATAAAATTAAAATCTGTACTGCAAAAGGACGATCACTTTCACTGTGTTGTTACAGACCATAATGCTATAATAATTTTACGCCATATATAGTCAATTCGTGACTTTTTCTTCATGCAATTAAAATGTAATGAAGCCCCGCGAGTTGCGATTGCTACTGATAATGTCATTTGCTTTACTTTCCGGTGCAGTGAAAAAACTCATCTGCGAGTGATGTTCTGCCTCATAACGATACAAATATGCAAGTGGCCAGTCCGTATCGTGTTAAATTTCAATAATATTATATACTATATAGTTTCTGATGAATTTATCGTAATCGCACTTTGCATAGATTGACTATTTATTCAAACTAATACTTTTTTTGTTTTTCAGGTGCTTCCAAAATGTGATACTGTCATCTAAGGAAACGAGAAGAGTCAGTGACAGGAACGCACCGGGACTGTAAGTTCATTAATCATATTAAAAAATTAAGGAAACTTTAATATATATTAAGATAGTTTAATTTTAACAATTTAATTATTAAATTGAAAAAAGTTTTAATTGGGCTTTGAACTTTGGCTTTTGAAAATTGGTGCCGTAGAACCGGCAGTTTCGAAAAGTTAAGAACTACGATATATTATAAAAAAATTATCGATAATTCCACGAAAATGTGCAAACATTCCTCAAGCGGCGAATAACTGCGCGAGATACTGCCTCTTCGTAATAAATGACGCGAATATCTCAGCGTCACTTTTGTATACTTTCCCCCCTCCCCCCCCCCATACACCGAGGGCGGCTTATTTACGACTGTTGCGCCGATAATTCGTCATGTTACGTCGTTGCACAGGCCGTGAGCGCAATTAAACGCAATTTCACTCGTGCCTGCAAGCGCAGCAGTTGCAGGCGCAATCATTGTCGTGCCCGAAACTGCAAGCCGGGCTCCGGGATTCCCCGGGCGTTCGACTGCGACGCGACGTTTGCGGCGCGTAACTTTCGGCACGATTCAACGATTTCGCCGCCGCCACGCGCTGCAATTACACTGGGAACGGCGCGGACGACGCGCCCCGAGTGTAACGGCGATCGCCACTTTTCGAATTATTACGTGCTCGCTCTCGACCCGAAATACTCGCGACACGTGCGCTCATTGCGCTCGGAACACGTGCGACCTACTACCACCGTGTCGACCGACGATGGTGAATATTTCGTACGTTGCCCTGGTTTCTAGGTCTGCTGTCGCTCGAGGCAAACAGGATCTTCTGCTGTCTTGTTATAGATATCGGGTCAGTTGATGCTTCGATTCTTAATGTCGACGACGAATTTCGTTTGAAAAATTAAATCAAATTTTTTTCTTGGAATTTTCTTTAACAGTTTGTAATTTTCATATTTCGAGGATTCTCAATGTGAAAAATGGATGCGCAAAGTACCGGGCGGTTAGAAGATACACTGCTCCAAGCAGATGTTTAATTTCGTTGTCATCTAGAATTTGCATACGCAAATACATTGCACAACCGCTTAACCTCATAATTGTAACGTTATTTTACCTGTGAAGGGCAGGAGCTCTAATTATTTATTTGACGGATAAAAATCATAATAATTGACGATGGTACGAATAAATACATTTGCGTGGAGGTGATTTAAATGAAACGTGACGCAACGTCAGGGCTTTCCATCGTGATAACTATTAATGTTCATTACCGCTTTTGATTTAATAACTTCGTTGCAATTTCATCGAATATTAAAAAGACATTATGACATAATGGGGTAAAGCCATTTTTGACATGTATAATATAACCGTGACGCTATGTGCATAAATGTACGGCGCATTGTTCGTTGGACGCACTTGACACCTCTCGACGTACAAACGAGAACGATTATTGAATCCGAATTAATGATTAATTTCGCTTGTAAATGAAGATATACGCTGGCGATGCATTATGTATTAACATTATCCGACGTGAGGTCGGAACAAAAACACGTTCCGGCTCTGTGACGAGCGCACGATCGGTAATGATGTTATCGGTGCGAGCGCGGCGATGGAAGCGCGGCACGCTTTTAGTTTATAAAGCGGCGAATTTCGAACAACGCGACGGAAGCAATTCGACCGCCACTAACGTTGCCGTTTTTCAATTTATTACAGAATGATCTGCGCGGCGGTAACGTATGCGGCCCCCGCACACACCATCGTTGCGCTGAAATGCGCGTTATCCCACCGCATACATTCGTATACCTGCCGCTCACAAATGTGCATCGCATTTGCGTTGCATTCATTCGTACGTTTCCGAGCAAACAACCGCACGCGACTGTGGTTAGCAACCGGCATAGTTTAAACCCTCATTTACCGATAAGGATTAATAATTAATTTAGGACTTATAATTGATGCATCGCATACCATGCGAAGGACCGATAAATCCAACGTAGCCCGTAATAAATTTCAATATATTGTCGGCGCATTAATACAGTCTTATTTAATCGTTCGCTCGCTTCATCAATGCGTATTATCCCTCCCGATAAGAGAGGTAAACTGGAATTTCTCCTCTCTTTTTTTTTCGCGACACCGAAACCGGATGAATGCGACGGAAATGTGCGCGTGCGACAAAGGACGTTTTATAACAAATCCGGTTCGCTATTTTTCCACGGTTATAAATACGAGAATACATGATAGCTGCCGGTGCTCATTATTTCAAATTCCTTTGAAATTCGCGATCAATCGATTATAATTATACGCGGATAAATATAGGATATATAGGTGATATCATGTTTAAATAATGCCGCGGGAAAGATAAATAGAATAACTAAATTGTTAAGTTGATCTCATTATTTTTATTGTAGAGACTTTTTATTGCAAGAGTATATTCAGTTTAATACTCAATTTGGCAGAAATATGTCGTGCTCCATTTAGAAAGTAAATAGGAAAGACATGCATAAAACATTAGTTGAAAATTGTATGCCTGATATCGATATTGCTTCAATAATTCTAAAGTAAAATTCATTTATTACATTACTTCTTTACCCAATTTCCATTTTCCATTTTACCACTCGGGATAGTACGTTAAGACCTGCCAATCGTAGTCCGCGATGCCGAAATTGAACTGTGCTTTGATGCGTCATCGATCACAATGACAAGCGGGGGCGAAAGCGTTTCGCGATATTTGGAAATGCGACGCAAACGAATTGGACCGCACAGTCCCGTCGAATAGCGATGCAGGTTTTTTTTTATACAAAAGGTCATCGAATTTCGCTGGCAAATATTTACCGCGCGTCGCGTTGTCGAATACCTGACGGCCGCCGCAACGCATCGCGCGGCGTCGTCGAGACATTGCATGCGGATTTTGGTATTTCGGCGATGCGGCATGCCAAAACTTCTTGAGCGTGTAGTTATGCCGAAAAACCGTGTTCGCAGTTTAAGCGTATCTAAAGATATTTCAGCCGCGGTTAGACTGCAAATTCATGTGTGCGCAAAATTTCCAAAAATAGACATTTTTAAGTGGTTCTAAAAGGATAAGACAATAGCGAACTTAGGATTTCAGAAATTAAGAAATAATATTCATGAATCCATCTAGAAATATTGAAATTTCACAGATGAACAGTAATCTGATATTTATTTGATAATTAAACAAGATTTTATTTGTGCCAATTATACAATTTATCATACATTTTTTTTATACAGTTATTAACTTTAAAGTTTTATACGCATTTTTTCATACAATGAGTTCGAAAATAAGACTTCATATAAGATTTTCTCGACCATAAATCCCGTCGTCGTTGCAGCGAATAAATTTCTGCCTCGCAGGAATGGACGGAACGAGAGAAGCATGATGTTGGTGCGTGTTGCAGTTCGTCACGCAATATTGTTGCCGTCGACGAGTAATCTCATTTAACATGTAGTCGGATGAGCGGAAAAATTTTTGTGGCCGGAAAAACGCGCGAGAGTAACGGCTGCAGCGGTTCTCTTCAAGACATTTGAGAGCCTGCAGAAGTCCAGACCCTCTATACCCTCTCCGTCCTCGGTTTCCCGGCGTGGACGACGGCGGAATGTGGAGGAGAAGTAAACGTATTCCCAGGGGAGTACGGTTACCTGGGACTTATGACGTTACGGTTCGACAACCGAAAGTACCTACGTAGTCGCTCTTTCCGCATCCTTGAATCGCGAGACTCGAGCTCTCCCTGCACGATCTTCTCGTATTCACGAATACTGCACTGTGTTACAGATGTGTCATACATACACGTATACATAACGTGTCCTCGTGTTCGCTCACGCAGCAGGGAGACGAGAGCGTTTCCGGAGATTTCGCCGAGCGAGACTTTACGCGAAACCGCCCCCGACGAAATTCGTATGACGTTGCAGTATGGCGTTTTATTGAAGTTTCACATAATGTTGTGATTATGTGTATATATATATATATATATATATATATATATATATGTATGTATGAGTAAGCTTCGACAGCAGCTTCAAAGCTAGAAGTACTGTTATAATTGTCGAAGGGTATCTTCTCTTCCTTTGTTGCCTTTTGCCTCAAGTAAATCCCGAAATTTTGTTTGAGCCATCTCACTGGTTTCTATTAAAATATTGATCGCAAGTTTGTTATCATCATCAAAACACGTTTATAATATATATAATCTAACAAAATTTCTGACTTATATATGATGTATATTGTAATATTGCGTTTCTAAGCACGCAAAGACGCTTTGCATGAAAAGAAGAAATCTCAAACGAAATTCCGAAAATGTCCGACTTGATTGAATCCCATAAATCCCACAAAATTGGACGCAGACGCGTGTTCTGAAAGAGAGAGGGATAAAGAGGCGCAGGGGAGTGGGGAGAGAGAGAGGGGGGGAGCTTACTTGGCAGAACCAGGAATTCAGTTGCACCTGCGAACGACTTTATCGTTCCTAGAGGAGCGCAATTACCGTGCCAACGTCGTCTCTCAGACTCCACGTCCGGTAATCTAGAAGAGTATTTTTTCGATGGACGAGATTGATTCTGTGAAAACTAGAGCCCCGGAGGCTTATCGAAGGTCCGCGTCCTTACTTTCCTTTCATTTCTGCTACTCTTTCTCTCCTTGTCCTTTCCTACTCTTACCTTATTCACCCAACCAAACGAGTTACCCTTTGAACAATCGACTGGCAGTACTACAGTACGAGCAAGCACGATGAGATTCCTTAACCCGGATAGCTTAAGAAAATCGATTCGAGCGAGCGAAAATGGAACGAACAATTCGCAGTCATACGCAGTCACTGATGGTTAATAATATTGAATTTCTTTTGGCATTTAATATCAGGTCAGTCAATAAGTTTATGCAATTATAATTACGCAGATACTTGAGTTTGTCATGATAAATGTTTAGATAGAACAGAAAAATATTGCCAACAAAATGTTAAATATGTAAAAAAAAATTCGGGTTAAAAAATAATATTATAAGAATATGTGAAGCACGTTAACACTTTAATAATATATTCGAGATAAGCTACAAGACTGCCAAGTCAGGGAACACTAACAAGCAATTAAGTGCACATTATAATTGAACGAATGAAAGTTGAAGGCACCGCGACAATCGATATTACTTCCACGGCGAATGAACATCGACGTTGCATGATGCGGACCTATGAGCGGACGAGCATTTAGCCCGGGCTTATCCCGAGATCTCGGTATATTCGCGGTAATACTCGGCCATTTATAACCCCGCAGTTAAAGGGCATAAATCACGAGGGAAAGTAAATGTACGCACATTTAAGTTACTACCGCGGACGCGTGGTGTACGTGCCATTTCGCCATTGTTCCGACGGCCAAGATTCACGGCGCCCTGCTTGCCCGGCTTTTGGAATATGATCTTGCTCTTTAGTACATCGAGAGAGGAAGCAGAATGTAGAGAGAGAGTGAGTGAGTGAGTGAGACGGCGGAAGAGAGAGGGAGAGCTGCATTTGCTTGAAGCTTTTCCCGCAAACAACGTAACTCGTGGCGAAATTGTACTCGACATTTTAATGCGATCAGCGCTACGATGAAATGCTTCTAATAGATCCTTCATGCGCATACATTATTTAGTAAAATTGTGGCTCACGAGAAATGGGGTTTTAAGTGATTGTTGCAGTTCTAAAACTGCGTTAATGAGACAATAGATATAATGTCGAAAACTTGTTTTCAGATTCTAACAGACGTCGAGTTTTCTAATAGTTGCGTAATAAATTTAAGTATCAAAATTGTGAGAGTTTGAAAATTGATCTCTACATAGAGCGGAATGACGTAGACGTGTCTGTGACCAGGTTGAAAATGTATATTAGACCGGTGAAAGTTACAGTGGAACTAATTTGACGCAGTGGGCTCCTTTGGTTTCACGGCCTGTGAATCTCAATTTTATGTACGAACTTGTTCAACGAGTTGCTCATTCAAGTTGGAATTACGTGCACTCTTAAAGAGATATTTAAGTAACCGTGATAGGTACTCATTACGACACGAAAGTAAAATTGCAGAATACGATATAGAATAAAAAATATACATTTTTTAAAATATTTATTACACACTGAAAAAAATGTATGTACTTTCACACAGAAATTACTTGTTTACAACCGTAAAATTACCTAATTATCACTGTAATTTTTTTTCCAGATTTTTCAGACCAAAAATACATATCTATTAATAGTAAAATACAGGTGAAAATATTATGTTTGTGTAAAATAACTTGTAGTTTTAGTTAAATTTGATACTTTCACA
This sequence comes from Tetramorium bicarinatum, assembly GCA_928718305.1. NCBI lineage: Eukaryota > Metazoa > Arthropoda > Insecta > Hymenoptera > Formicidae > Tetramorium > Tetramorium bicarinatum. Next base: position 7,999,998 of record OV788321.1, read on the forward strand.
ACATATGAATAGTTTCATGCGAAATTACAGAAAAAAATGTAATTTTACATTTATTAATCTTTATATACTTTTATTATACTTTCTGGTATAATCTAGGTTTCTAAGTATAATCGTAACCGTTTCTGTTGGTTTGTGTATTAGTTGGTTTGTGCATCAAAATAAATCAATTAATAAAAGAAAGGTATTATTATTTGAATGATATTCATTATCTCAGTACAATGAGTTTATTTTGTTCTATTTGTAATTTAAAATTCTTTGGTATAAAGCCATCAGTTCTTTCACCGCCAAACTTCTAGAAGAATTAATGTAACAATAAATGTATATTTTCTAGATGAAATTACATTTTGTATGTGAAATTCCATGTTTAATGTAAATCAGAAAATACATATTTAATGTGATATTAATATAATTTGTAATTTTTATATGGGTTGCAATATTACATGATTATGCTGGATCGGAAAAAACCCAGCATAATCATGTAATTTCACACAAATAGTTTTTTCAATGTACACTGCTATCCAATAATGCTTAGACCCCCGTTTGCCTGGAGTGATATTTTTAACGTGCTTATTCCAATCTATGTGAATCAGTGAGTTTCAGGTTGCACAAGTTATACATGAAAGTAATGTCCTTAAAATAATGTCCTTTTTCAAATCCGTAGATAGGAATAAGCACGTTAAAAATGACACTCCAGGAAAACGGGGGTCCAGGCATTATTGAATAGCAGTGTAGAAATACACATATCGAGAAAAGATTCGCATTAAATTTTACAATTGTTACTTAGAACAGAATCTTTAAAATATTGCAATTTGTAGCATCATCACGATTTAATTATTAGAATATAAATAGAGTATAAATAAAAATTTCCAAATATCCAAAATTTAAACTCTCGGTTGACAGCGCCAGAGAGGTCGAAAAGAAAAAATAATATTTTCGTACGAGAATAATCGGATGTTAAAAAATTTCGTAGAATCAACTCGGCATACTAATTAGACTAGCATTATTACGATACCGAAGTAGCACTGATTTCATAAAACGAAAATATAGTGGCTCTCGGTGAGCCAGTCTTTACGGGATATTGATCTCGCGTGGTACCAGAGAGGTTCCGAGGCTTGCTACGGTATTAAATGTTGTTGTAGGACCGCTGACACGGTACAGGACGACATTTCGCAACGCGGAATATTACGGAAAATTTACTCCGACTGCTGCACACGGAACGTTCATACGTAGTTGCGTCATGCGGCTCAAGTCATTCGTTAGAGAAATCGCCTCGGGTGAAGAGAGAAAAAGCGAGAGAGGGAGGGAAATAAAAACTTATTTTTATATCTAGAAAATACAATCTTCAATCATAAAATATGATGTGATATATAAGAATCAGAGATATTAATGCCACTTGATGCACTCGCATTCATTTTGTAACATACGAGTCGCTGATTCTTTCTATTCCCTTACAATGAAGTAGTTAAGTTACGTCGTTAATTATACGAGCGAGAAAATATATTTCTTAAATATCACAAAGAAAACCACTGAATATGAGTTTGTTGAAAAGTATTAATGCTCGCGTTTGTACCACTTTAATAGTAGATACATAAATGTGTGTTCTATAAACGTCCATTTCAATCAAGGAATTTAATTTAAAAAGTATTTCCGTCAAAGATATGGAGAAAAAAATCTTGTATTAAAATAAGAGATCCTGTTTCCAGGACACTCCATATATTAAGAAATATGCAAGACAAAAGTGTACAAAACAAAAACAGAAATGCTAAAGGTGGAATGATATTTTAATTTCACGCTTGAAATATCGCGAGTGAAATGTGCACAGCACTTTGATATTATGCGCTACTTCGAACAAAAAAGTGATGTAATATACTCGACAATGGCACAGTTGACATCGTGTTTGTTAACAGAAAAAAAAACGGGGAAAAAATAATTCTTATTAAATTGCTAGCTTGTTGCGGGAATTTCGATATTTCGTTTTGCGCGTGATACGCTCAGAATTATGAAATATTCCGAGTTAAGCGGCGAATTTTTTTAAAACGGAAAACTCTGTGACCCAGAGAGCTAGGACACGTGTTACATGCATTTCGCATCGTAGCGAAACGAGGAGATCGATAAAATGACAAATTTCTGGTGTAAATTCCAGACCAGGTGTATCCGGGCGTGAAATTCGAATGGACTCTCCCCACGCCCCTTCATTAACCCCCATTAAAATTAATATTCTGCCACATCGGGCGTTTTGCGAATTCGTCGATACTTGACGACATCGTGAATTGGCGAACGGTCTTCGTTCGTTTGTTCCACCAGTCGCATCTCTCTGTTCTTCCACCGATCGTTATACCTTCCATCGCTCGTTCATGCGGACCGCGAAGTCCTTTTTATTCGTCCTCCTAATTAAGAGTTCGCCCACGAGCGATGACATTGCGCCTGCCGTTAACGACGAGGTTAACAATGAAGAAGATTTTTAGATGGGGTAATTAATGATTCGCCACTATTCGCGATGCGTTATAATCTTCGAGTTTAATGTGCATATTGAATTCTTTGTTTCTTAATCATTTTATTCATTATTCTTCGTTTCTTTTCATTTTATTGTACTCCGCTACGTTACTCGATTATTATTATCATGAATTATATATAGTTTTCGCGATGTTATCGTTAGTTTTCCTTCGAGTGTTTTGCGTATCTCGGTGAAATTTATACTGCATTCATCGTCGAGATTTAAATCCGCGGATGCGAGAGAAGGGGGGGAAGGAATAAAGTTTGCAACGGCGAAGGGCGTTTGCTCATCTCGTTGCAGGTGCATACCTGCGTAACTAATCAAAGGTACTTCGAGTTAGCGCGGCGTTCACGATTTATATTCATTAAGCGGTAAGGTACACGGCGCGAAGAAGTTGCGAGGCCGGAAAGTTTGACGACGGGGTCGTTTCATAAATCGCTTCGTTCGGGTTTCTTTTTTCCAACTAACATATATCAAACTATTTGATAAGCAGCCATCTCACATCAAATAGTCAATTTTCAAGAGTTTGCGTATCATACCTATGTTTTTACTTGGTATTCATGTTATCGAAATATCGGTTTTTACACGAAGGCCACCTTTGCAGGCAAGTGATTAGAAACGGTTGGAAAGTTGAAGAAACTTACTCTGTTTACTGACCTATAATAGCGCCCGTGCAACTTTTTAACATAATTATGTAAACTAATTGAATAGAATACTACTTGCCAAAGAAGAGAAAATCTCAGGGAAAATTAAAAACTTGAAGGAAGAAATAAGAAGGGCGAGCCTGATGTATATCCACTTTTTATCTGAAAAATTAAACAGGCAATTGTGTGTGCCGGACGTATATGGCAACGTGCAAGAAAAATAAGTCACATCGAATTAGTTTCCTGGTAGGCCATCAAAAATACCGGCTATAAATGACATAAAATAGCGGCGAGTTACCGTTGCAGAAGGTAAAAGCTTTTACGGGAAATGAGCGCGGGGGTTTCCCTTCCGGTTTGCTGGCTCGGCCAGTAGAAACGCTTACGCCGACGCTTAAAAGCAAGCGAGGGTAAGCGAGTGCAACTAGGTGGTGGATATTAAGCGTAATCGATAATAGGTATCGACGGGCGACGGGGGGAATTTCCGCGATCGTAGGAATAAAGTCGGACAGTGGTAAACGTCGCGCTATAGTCAGACGGCGACCAATAACGCGGCCGGGGCGGCTGCGGCGGCAGCCGGCCTGCAACGACGGGCCCCGTAATGGCCCGCCGTGAAGTTGTAACGTCGGACTAATGGCGGCGATTAGTAGAAGTCAGTACGTTTTATCCTGCGGCGCATAGAATTTCAATAAACTCCCGCCGGCTGCCGGCGCGGGCGAGTCACGGCAGAACGGGGCGGGAGGGGAGGGGAGGAGGGGGGAGAGAAAGTGGCGTACTACCGACGATTCTCACATAGTTATAACCGTAGACGCCTCGAATCCCATTTATTCGGCCTTATCTAGAACGGACGTGTCCGTTCGCGAATAGCACGCTCCCACCGCGAGATAATTAAAATTAGCTTATCTCGCCGGCGAACGGCTCACACGCGGGATAGGATCGGCAATAACACACAAGCGCCAGCGCGAACGAGGTTTTCTTTAATCATCGGCTCTAAAGGATGGGCCGGCTGCTCTCCTCCGTCGATGATAATCGCCGGGCGGACGTGCAAGCGCGTTATTTCACCGCGCTCGACGTAAGTTATTGTTAGGATCCCGTTACAAACACGCGTTACAGTACGACGCGCGCGTCCGCTGTATACCAACGCCGCGGCTATATCCAGTCATCTGAGAACGTACATTAAAGTCGTGCCAGATAAAACGTCCTACTTGTCAGCGATTTTTCAGCGAGAGATAGCGCGGGATTAGCGGAGTAAGAGCGTAACAATTTCCATTTATACTTTAATGCCATCGCGATATTTTTTGACGAAACTGCGCGATGCGGATTTTTTATAATCCCCAAGCTGTTCTCATGCAATTCTCCATTTTCGGATAGCAACTATCTTCGTTAGGTTAATGATGCCCGCCGATATCCCATTACGAAACTTGGCGCATAATTCGCGGAAAGTTTGCGTATCAGGAGATATAGCTCTGATTAAAATGATACTTTACACGTAATATCGAATAGAGAGTGCCGTGACATACATAACATCGAATCGATATTTATTTAATGTTCTCCATGTCGCGGCAAAAAACGGGAACGCATCTATAATTTCCAATTATTCTTCGTCTCGTCACAAATCGACATACGTTCGCTGTATCGAGCAAAGGTGTCGCACAGGACTAAGGCATAGGCTAACCACAATGCGGCTGCCGGAACCAATGCAACAGCTGATATTCGACAAATTGGTGGAGGAACCTGTCAACGGGGTGACAGCTACACATAGATATGTTGACAATCACATCTATCTCCGGCCGGATAATAGAAACTTTACGATGTGAAAGACACAAACGAATGAAATAATAACTGTCGATTGAACAGTAATGCGGAATCGCTATGTTTTTCTTCAACAAACTAATAATTGCGGAGAGCATATGAAAATGTTTAATTCGTATTTTCTAACATGTTATTTAATTAAGAGACACTTATCAATTTGGCGAATATAATTATTTATTAAAACTTGTAAGGCATTTATTGCAAGAGAGCATTCATACAATATTATTATTCATAATTATATACGAATTTATTAATGCGCGAAATTTTTCGGAACAAAATTTTGGTCGTATTATAAATAGCGATATAAATAGAGAAAAGCTTTATTATTATGCGATTGTCAATTCACTTTCTTCCAACATGGTTCAGGGAATTTAGCAATTTTCTCCCGTTAATGAACGAGCAGCAGTAATTATGAGAGCGCAACTGCTCATATGCTATTATGACGGATTCTGACGAGATAAACCTACGTGAGAGGTTCATAAATCCTTTCAAAGAATCCTACAATGTTCTTTTATGTTCATTCTCCGTAGTACTCGCGGCTTTTCTTTCGTCGACGCGCATACTCGACGATGAGTGGACACGATCTCTCTCAAGGTAGAGAATTTTAATCCATTCATTCGGAGCTTACGTTTGAGCTTTTAGCCAAGTGAAAAAGTTGATGATGTGCATTTTAATGTACTCCAACGATTATACTTTATGAGATTATGTTTTTAAAACCATCTTAGAAGAATTTGCTTATCCTGAGAAAGTAAATTAATAGTTTCTTTTTTCTTAAGGATTTATAATCTATTTCTTATGAACATAATTTATATTTATATTTCTTTTTTAATTTTCGTTAAAGATTAAAATGATTTTTGAATTGTGAAGATGGCCTTCGTGTAACGCTTTGAATTATATGTGCAAAAATAAGATCTCGTAATGGCATCTTTTAAAAAGCTAGTACAACGTCTGAAACTCGTGCAAAGTTTCCGCAAAGTCTCGCGAACGTGCCGATCCAGTATACCGCTACGAATGTTGTTATCTCACAAGTTTGTGACTCCAGAGTGTAGTTAGAGCAGGATACAAGCGATGAAACAACGAAATTTCAAAGAGAGATTTTCTTTCTTGGAAAATCTCCGTAGAAGGTATGCTTCTTTGCCGCTTCGGAAAATGGAATATAAACGGAATAAATCTCTCATTATAGAGAAATAAAACACGCGGAAAATAGAACAGATTAAAAATCCAGATAATTTTAACCATCTGTACTATTTATTTGATTTTTCACTCAGGTGTAAAATTGAAATTTCACACTTTTTTGGATCATTCATTTTATATAAACAGTATTTGAAATAGAGTTTTATTAAAGACTTTAGCTCCGATAAAGTATCAGTCTTCTGTATGCGCAAATAATTTGCTTCTAAAAATTTCCTCATAACTTGTTAAACATATGATTCGCTCGATAATTTATTTTATATACTTCGTTAAGTATTTCGAGGTTAGCCATTCAATGATAAACGAGAATCCGAGGGAGCAGGTCGAACGTTCCGTAAGAGATCGCAACATTACGCTACGCTCGGCGCAAGTATAGCAATCCTCCGAATTCGCCGCAGGTGGTAACTCTGTGCTCCGGAACGTGCATATCGCACAAGTCCGTCCAGTGCCAAAGTTAAATTACGTCCAGAGCCGCTTCGACATCCTTCCATCTTGATCCACGAACATAACGAACAAATTGCTCGGAAGTTAAGACGACTTTAACTGATTGCCGTGCTACTTATCCTTCGGGGACTGAATACCGGGAGAGTTTGAGAGGCGGATAGAAAAGGGAGGATTTCTGTAAAAACGAAACAGCGATCCCGACGCGACGTCGAAGTTGAAACATAACATAATATTGACACGGCAAATAGAGAGATACGAATTGACGTTGGAAAAATCTGACCCCGTCGGTCATTTAGTTATTCGGTGGCGAGTGCGGCACACAATGTGTGAAAGTACGTTTCCATTAGTCGCGAAATTAGTGGGCGGCCCGCCGCAATTTTCGATATTTCACGTTGGAATACTTCCGCACGCGCTAATTCGCCGCCGTAATGACGCTATTACGAAAAATTTGCCAATTATAACGTGTCTGCTGGGTGCTTACCGGTCGAATGTTCTCTAAAATATCGTCCCGCTGTGGAAACGAACGGACCCGCCTGCTTTTATTTCGTGGCCGCTTATACATGTGGGATTATTATGCGAAAGTTCATAACTATGCGGGTGCGCCTGAACAAACGGAGGACCGCGTAAAACGCATCGAGGAAAAAACTAAGCAGTTTAATTGCCGCAGAAGACTCCCTCAACGAGGCAGGTAACGTTCCGTCGGTGATTGTAATTTAACGATCGTCTGTAGTCGCTCTTTATTACCGCGCGCGGTGGACGGCCGACATTCACGGTATTTCATCTCGAGTTCATTAATATTCCCGTCCGGGAACGGCGGCGAAGGCAGCGAACGAGACGGAGCGAGGCGAGGCGAGAGCCGCGCGCGCGATTTTATATGTCGGAACACGTGGCTCACCTGATGTACGCGCCAAGTTCGTTGCGCGTTCATTGCCGGAATCGGTAACACATCGGCGTCCTGTCTGCCGCCGCTAAGTGAAATTCTTGAGAAGTTTAATTTAATTATACGTGACTTCGGCCGCGCGAGGCGATTAATCCTGTCGTACCAATAATCTCTCGCATAAGATCAAATCTCCTCCTGCTCCTCCTCCTACCGCTGTGGCTCCTCGATCGGTGGTATCCCATTTTGCCTTTCACACCGAAAGCTCGTCGATGTGAAAACTTTGATGGAGAATATCTTACGGGATAGCGATGCATCCTTGGGATAGCTGTAAGATAGTATTAAATTAGGTGCGAAGGCGCATATTAAAAATTATCCACCTTGCTTCAGAATTAGGACGCAGAAATATGGAGCATACTTTAGATTCGTGATTTAAAGCGCACATCGCGGCGGTCGTCGCCATTGTCCGAAAAGCGAAGGCTCGCATAAGAATGTACAGACGCGATAAATTTCGCGTCTGTCGTCGAGACTCGGCTCGCCGCCGCTGCGTACCGTTGGCCTTAATACGCGTGACAAACGAGCGATATTACATTGGTCGAGCGAGCACCATCCCGTCGAAATCTGGCGATTTGTTACCTCTCGCGGTCACGCCGACTCGCGGCCGTTGTCTTGAAAGAAACCGTAAATCGTCTGATTTTTAACATAATTCACCGGACATCTACTGCAAACGTCGCGACCTGAAGTCGATTTTGCGAGGCGGAGGGTCCTCACGCCAAGTTTCAAGAGACGTCTAGAAAATAACCGCGGCCACGAGCGCAAGCATCGCGACCTCAATTTGAATTTGCGAGGGAGAGAGTCCTCAAAATTTCAAACCGTTACTCTAATATCGCTTAACATCATTTCGCTTCTAATATTTACAATGAGTATACCAGATCTTCATTTGTAATATTTTTGACATGCTGTTTGCAAATAATTGCGATTTTAATTAATTTCGTTTCTGGTTTATTAATGAACAGTGAGTCGTAAAAAAGGTACGAATAAAATTATCTCTTAATAAGCAGATTTCTAGAACAGTTAAAGAGAGCAATTAAAACAGAGAGAGAGAGAGAGAGAGAGAGAGAGAGAGAGAGAGAGAGAGACCTCCCCTCATGGAGCATGAGCGTAGATTTGCACAGCTGAGATACGGTCAGCATTCGGGATTTGGTACGCTCTCAGTTGGGCAGGTCATGCACATATATGCCCGCATGAGGCTTCATAGTATCTTCGCACGTGTCCCAGAAAGCCTCACGGTATCTCAGTTTGACCGTCAGTCCAGCAGTAAGCGATGTTAAATGAGTTAAGCTCGTTCATCAAGCGAAGCAGCTCAGCCTCGCTCGCGCTCGCGCCATTACGTCGTTTAAAGCCGTTTACAAACGTCTACCCGAAAACTCTGCTCCTCGACGCGGTCCTTCATACGGCAAACGTGCCGGAATTTTCGTGACGAAGCTTAATTCCAGCTGGATCTTACTTTAGTAAGAGTTAGAAGTTGTTACACCCATGTGCATATTTGCCGTTTTGCTTGTAACAATTATCATCTATTTTATGATTTCAGATTTTACATTATATACTATACTATTCTTTATACAAAACTTTATTAATGCATGCTGGTTATCAGAAATACGTAAATATCGAGGTTACAATATATTTTCTGAATTATGAACGATTAAACTAATATTGCATAAAATATGCTCTTTCAGATCCATAATTACATTTATTTATGCGCATATTAATCTCTTTTTTATTAATATTTCTGTATTATTAATTTTTATAGCTCATATAATATTGATTTTTACATGCAAGTAACTTTATCAAATAAAAATTTGAATGATAAAAATTTGAATAATTAAATACTTCAAATATTTAAACGAATTACTAATTTTAATGCTAAATTAAAGTAATAAAGTTTCATTTATTTAATTCCAAAATTAATTTATCATTAATATCTTAATATTTCTAAGTGCTCTGTAATTTTACCTATATTCTTTTACGTTTAGATTGAAATTATGTAAGAAATCAAGGAATTAAAATAAATCATTAATTGCAATGATTTAATTTCGTTTTTTTATTTTTTAAAACTACAATTCTATTTTATTTATTTAATCATATAATTACATTCTTCTCGAAACGTAAAAATTTAGGAAAAATAATGAAAAATATGTTAATGTTTTAAATATAACACATAAAATATAAATTTTATTTTTTATAAGTATTGGGATATATTTAACATGCTTTAATGCATCGAACAAGCTTAAAATGTAAAAAAGTTTTCAGGATATCTGTGACGTATTGTGTCATCTCTTGTGTATAAATAATACGATTTTTTAGAGATATTAAAAGAGAATTTGACATTTTTATTTTAATCCAAAATATATTTTCCATTACTTTATAACTTCTCATCTTGATATTAAATTTTCAGTTTTCTGCAGGCGATAAAAATGTTTCGATTTCGGGTTAAGAAATAAATTAAGCTCCCTTTTATACCGCATTATTTATAGGATGATCCAATAAATTGCTTTCATACTTCAACTAAATATATTTGGTACAATCAACTATTTCGTTGTGAGAGCAAAGTTTGGTACAGTCTTGGTCTTGGCTTGATATTCATTATAACATATGATACGCTTTTGTGATATAAGATCGCTATGCTGCCATTAGTATTCTAGCAAGTACTAGTGCCGCGTATTGTGTATCGTTGTGGTATTCCTTGAAACGCAATAAGTTCTTTTGGACAATTAACAATCTTTCTGCACGATTAATGAGTCGAGTACCGAGTATAATAATTACTTATTAAACCAAATATTTTTTGATTTTGTTTGTCATAGAAATCGGGATTTTAATTATTTATTGTAGTTATATTAAGTACGATAAGCATTACTTTAAAGATAGCTCGAATGTATGTCACATCACGGTTCAAAGTTTTCGTCAATTTAGATTATAACTCGCCGACTGTTTGCCGATTGAGAGCACGAAGTAAGAAACACGTCAGTGCAGTTATGAGTTTAAACGTGCAAACTCTACGTGACATAATTGTTCAACTTTGATTATAATTTGAAAAGTATTGTAACCTCCACATTTTCGTATCAAGATTCTTGATTGTACCAAATCTTTACATATTTTATTAGAACGTACTATTAAAGTATTGTACAGTAGTTATGAAATTAGTTTGAAATGTAAAAAACAGAAAATTCGGCATTCAGTTTCCAATATGTTTCGTCACGAGAAAGCTTAGTATGCGGCCTTGACTTTGATATCGATTGTACTATGCGCCATTGTGTACGTAAAATCGCTGTGCTATCATTCATACTTGAACGAGCAATAAAACCACTCCACATATCATTGAATTATTTAAGATATGATCTTTTTTTTACTGGTTAGCAATTATTAATCTATACCAATTAATTAATTCTTTCGATTAAAGATATATCTTGAAACATGTTTCAAGAAATACTAATGTAACGAAACAATCAAATCACGAATCGGAAAATCACGATATATCGAAAGTTTATTAATAATTTCTTGCACTTCATTGGGTTTCGCGTTAATTCGGAAATGTGCAAAATCGTGCAATCATTCCATTTAGATTATATAGATAGAACGCTCTCGCGCGATCATAATTATTCGTGTTTCCACAAATAAATGTGTAAAAATAAGTGCAGCGAAAATCTGGGAAGAGGAAGAGATTCAGAAAATATTAAACAATTATGAAGCAAAAAGATTGCTTTGTTATAAATTTATCATTTACATATTATTACATACTTTTAAATTTTGACAAGACGCCTAAGTTGCTTGCTTCTGTTAGAATTTTAAAGTAACGCCCTATTTTTTGCCGATATGCAAACGATATGCATCACACGAAACAATGCAAAGACATGTTATCGTAGAATAACAGAGAAACGTCCAACGACGAACGATCACGGATAATTTATCGTTGCTCTGTCTCGTGCCCATTTAATTCCGTGGGAATTTGACTAGCGGTGGATGTAAGCGTCAACTTTAGTGCTGCTTCACTACGCTCCCCCGCCAAAGTAAACGATGACGCTGCGTAACGTATAAATTTCGCTCTCCGCCTTCGGCGTGTCAGACGGAGAAGCATTTCCGTTGCAACACGACTGAAGACTCTTCCGTTGCGTGTTTGCACTGCTGAGGTGCAGCGATGCAGTCGTCTCTAACAGCGTTTATCTAACGAGTCTTTCTGATGGTGCGCGAATTGCTGGATATTTTCTCGCGGCAAACCCGCGCCCGCACGTCTCTCGCAAGGGGGAGTTATTAGCGAAATTACGCGAAATAAACCGGTTTAATGGCCCGAGATATATATCGGGCCGCCGACTGATTTATTCGACACGACTCAATTATCCCTCGCGCGATATCTTGCGGCTGGTCGTAAATTAATTAACGCACCGTCGTGTACATTGCGTACGTATCGTGATGTTTTAATCTTAATCCAACCCTCGCCCGTGTTTCAACCCCGGGTACACGTAATCCCAAAGCGACGTGCAATCTTTTACTTACAATTAGTGTTTGCGCTATTATCGGCTGACTATGAAACACAAATACTCACGTGTGAGTGCGCGAGTCAGGCGAATTATCCAGATCACCGTATGTTTGTAGATTACAACTGGTAGTTTACGTCGTTTTACGCGATACGACCGGTCTACAACATGTAATTCACGTATAACGCTGCAGCGGACGATATCACGAGGCGACACAATGACCGCTGATTAAACAATGTGCATACATACGACACGAGCCGTACACGTTGACCACGTGCACGCGATTATTTATCATAACGCACTCGAGTGGCCAAATTGTTGTTATCGAAAATTAATTTCTCGCCACCGCGACATCCAACTCCGGGTGAGAGCACGCGGCAACAATCTCGTGAATATCGAAAGTGTATTTGTACGATGATCACTTTGTTATACCGAATTTAGCCGCTTGATAAAAAATGCAATGATTAGATTTCCATTTCGACGGGAAAAGATTTTTTAAAAATTGACACATTTTTCAATGACGATATTTTTTACTGTTGTCGATACGTCTAGTAATGCAATAATGAAAAATCGGTAATCTGATGCAAACCATACGGAATTATTAAAAGATCGTTATATGCTCACTTTGCCCAGTTCGCTTCACGTGCCTTTCACGGTGGACGAAATTTGCAGAGTCTCGCTAATTTAATGATGAAATATTCTTTTCGCGAATATCGTACCTTTTCGTTTCACTTTGCGCAGTTCATCCGGCGTGCCGGCAAGCCATGTGAATTTGCGTCTGAAATAGCCGGAGCCCCGCAAAATGGAAACGCCGTTAAAACACGACGGGATTCGAAGGGCCCGGTGCACATTTTTGTGACGTTGCCGTCGCAACGTGACTTCACGGTGGCCCGTCTGAATCGTTGAAATTGCATTTGCGCCGCTCCGCGATTCAGCCGGGAGGGACAACGTATTGCCAGCCAACGTATGCGGCACGTATATACATACGTACGCGCAGCCAGCGTGAACATGACAGAGTCCTGCCGGTATAATCTGACATCGACGCAAAGCGCGAAACAATACCACCGCACGCCGGACTCGCGTGACGAGGAATATCGTGATGTGCGGTGACGTGACGAACTGCGTGACGTGCACCGACGTTCGTCCATGGGATACCCTCGCTTCGAGCGTTTTCATCGAGATTTATAATCGAAACACGAATGATCGGATATTCCCTTTTCTATCCGTTCTCCTGCTTGTTCCCTCGTATGTTCGCGCGTCCGCGTATATTTCGTCGTAGGAAGTCGAGTATCTGACTTGCCGTATCTTGTCACCGCATAGAAATATATTTTATAAATAGGATTTTACGATAATATAACTCGTGAAATTTACTTTTTCTCCGTGAGAAAATTCATGCTGATTATTTCATCGCGCCTTATTTGCTCCGGAGAATTCCTTTCAGAATACGATAAATTTCTCTCGCCTCCCTCGTCTCTTTGGTCTCTCGTTGTGTGCCACGCTGTCCTTTTTTACCGTCGAGATTTCGCCGAGCTCGGCACTTTGTTGGTTCACCTCGCACTTCCACGAGATACTGCTTAATGCGTCGACAGGATAATTCAGGGAGCTTACACATCTGCGGCAGTATAACAAGTTCCCAGAACGAAAGTTTCGCGCGATGAAGTTAAGGGGAAATTACTTAGCCGCATTAAATCGCTTTAGCCCGCGGGATGATGGATATTCGGAGCGGACGCGCACTCTTTCCTACCTACCTCGTGAACCCGTATGTTGTACAGCAAGACCGTTGTGATGGGGATTTGTTGCGTCGACTGCACGCATTGCATTGTGTGCATAAGCGGTATCATGCGGAGCGCAGGATAACCTGTTGCGAATTGACGATCTGGCGATGGAAAACTGTATATTCCTAAAAGATCCGATTATCTTTTTTATATCTAAGCCATGACTCTGACATCGAGTTTCGTCCATTAGAAAGCTCGTGATATCAGATTCAGAAAGATTGGTCCGAAGAACAAATCTGAATTATTTTTAAAAATTTTAATCATTATTGTGCTGCCTCTTTGTCAAATAAAATTATTTCTTGTAAGTTTTGTATATAACCTGCTGATAAAATATTGTAATTTAAGACGGATGTTTTAAGAGATGGTTATAATATATCGAAGCTTTCATTGAACAGTAAACAGCTGTTTTTGAGTGCGACAATGTTCTCTAAATGCGTTTCGCTTCCTCCTGGCGGATATTGTATAATGCGAACACTATAAATTGGAACGCGACGTGACACGTTGACACAAGGATATAACATTGCGCGAGACGTTTACTGTGCAACCCCGTAACTTTGTGATAACGGAGAATCCAAGCTTTACCCTTACGGCATCAAAAATATGCCAACATGTTGTACAGAGTGATTCAGGAGGAAAGAGAAATATTTTGGAGGATGTGAATTATGAACATGTTTATCTTAATAATTATAGAGATAGAGCTGCGCTTAAATTTAATAACTTACAAAAAAGTGAAGAAAAATAGTACTCGTTACATTCACAATAAATTTTCAAAAATTTTATTGTCAATGTTTCTGCATTTTTCAATTCATATTCTAAAATTGTATGTTATTCTTTTGAGTTCATTTTATTGTTCTTTTATGAAAACAGCAATTTCATTCAAATATGTGTGATTAATTCTTCTTCGTATATTCGCTTTTCTTTAATAAACTTCATTCTTCATCAATTCCTATAAATATAATTCAACGGAGTGAAATCCAAAGATCTTAGCTAATCGAACTTTATTTCTTTTAATAATTCATTATTATTTCCTGAAATATTTTTCTTTTTTTCTAAAGTCATTTTATTCTCTATAGCGTATTCTTTTCATTTTTTATTCCATTAGCCATACTACGGTCGTTTCTAACATTCATTGTTATATAATACTTACAAGAAAATATCTCTTCTGCTTATAATTTTAAATATGAATATTTTACCTATATAAAATTCACGTCTAATAAAATTATTAATGATATTAATCTTTTATTCTAGATTTATCACAGTGTAAGTTGAGTTTCTAAAATCAAAAGCATAGCGTTTTATTTAAATGTAGAATATTTCTCAAAAGGAATAATATCATTTTGCAAATAAGTGCTCGCGTATTATACTATATTGGAAAAATCCTTCGTAAAATCTCAAACGTATGCCAAATCCTCTTTCGAGCGCTATCGCCGACGTGGGTCCTTACGGTCGATCATCCATTCGATGATGCTCACACAGGACCGAACGCCGATCGAACCGTACATCTTATAGTTGGGATACGGGCAAGGAATCGCGGAATAGAAAAGCCGCGAGATAGAGTGCGTCTTGAATAGGGGCCGTGCCGGGGCAAACCGAAAGCGGAAGTGTGTAAGTTTACACGCTCGATGTGCTCGCGGCTGGGGCGTGTATGGCCGGATTGGACTGCTTAAGCCGGACACACACAGGAATAAGGGGGGTCCAAAATGGTCGTGACGAAGTTTATTTATAAGGGAGGAAGTTCCGTGGCGAAGCACAACGCGCGCGCCGCAACCACGCTAAGCTCTTTGGTCGGATAAACTTTCCAGACTCCCGATATCGCCATCGATTGTGGCCCTGCGCCAAAACCTCCTTATCCTACATAATATTTTACGTGTACTCTTGTTTTTCGCGTGAAGTCGGAGTAGGACCGAAACGCCGCGCCGTGCGCCGAGAGCGCGGAAACGCACAGAACCGCAACGCGATTTTTTTTCTCTTCCAGACCTCAATCGCGGCGTCTAAATAATTGCGCGAGTAACCGGAAGCATTTGTCGGTCCAGTTCGATCGGAAACCCGGCGACTCAACGCGGCCGAAGGAAAAAGGAAAGACCGTACATATGGGACGCTCTTTCGTTCGCTGAACTTGAAAATTTTTGCGTTCGCATGAGAATCGCGTGGTGGAAGCAGTGTTCGCGAAACTCTCGTCAAAGGAAACATTGCATCCACGAATGAAACGTGAATTTTTATCAATTTCACGATAAAAATAGGTTTCACTGCATGCACAGACGTTATTATTCGGAAAGTTGCTTTCGAGTGTGCGCGCGTGCTCCGTCCTCCAGAGTGAAACTTTCAAGTGCTGCATCGTAAAGCACCATATTTGCAGAACTAATCATAAAACACGATATTTACTGCAACAATTATTTTATTCGTACAATTTATTAATGTAATATATTACAATGTAAATATAAATATTATTACATAAATTATATATAAATTCATTATATTCGAATATAATTACAATTTTTGGCGAGAATCAGAAAGAATTGCAATCAAATTTAATTTAACGATAGGCAAACAGTGCGAAATTTCGAGTCAACTTCGTCCGCCGGAGACCGAACGTTTTGCGCGGGTGCAAATAATGGAGAGCGAAGACACGTAGTAGAATACTCGTAGTACCTTAGTCCAGATCTTTCTCTGTATAGCAACAACGGTTTACGACGCGATGCCGGTGTAAGCTCCGCGGATTTTACTGTCGCCGGAAGTCTCGACGTCCGACCTCTCGTCGCTAGGAACATCCGGAGTGTCCAGTCATAAATGAAACTATCACCGTATAGCCTAGTCTGCAGATCGTTACTCGTGCCATCCTAAAGAATAATTGAGAACGGTATCGTTCGATATTGAGACAAACGCAAAACGATCTCAGATTTGTTTCTCGATCATGTGGAAATGAGCGTGATAAATCTTAAATAAAATCTTTAAATATAACAATTTCGTTTTATAAATAAATCAATTATATTTAAAACTCGTTAACACAAGAACACTGTTAAATCATTTAATTAACTTCTTTAAGAATAAAATTGAAACGAGACCAATTGAATAAAAAATATAAATTACGAATGGATTGTTAATATTGTTATTATTGATTGAACCGCAAATGTCTTTCTGCCTCGTGATATGTCGCGAACAATTTTGTTCCGTGTGAGAAAACAACCATGGGCCAGGTAAGTTGAAGTGTATAATAGCGGGAGCACTACCTTCTAAGTGTATTAATTAATCTTCCGCTAATCCTGCTAAGTATACATCGCTTCGAAACTTCCTGACAATCCGGGACCGGGTTTATGTTTACTGAAAGATTACGCACAGTAGGATGGTAATTGCCTTAATACCGTTTTACATGGCAAAGCCAGCCTCAGACTACGACTAGTGCGATATGGCAGTAGAATGAGGCAATAAATTAGACACGACAGGGTTTGTCTAGAACGTGAACAGCGTATGTTATAGCGACATAACGTAAATATATGTATTCCTAAGTGATAAATTATAATATTCCAAGTGTATATCGATGCCTGTACAATAAGTATCTTTAGTAATTTTGCTTAATGTAATAACATTGGAGGGAAAAAAAGAAAGATAGCCACTTTTGTAAAAATAATGTTTTTCAAATTTCTCTATTTATAAAACATTGCATTTTGTATCGCAGTCTTAATTAACGACTCTCTTAATAATCGTCAGAATACAATTTCCTAAAATTACAATGAACGCTTTTAGAAGAAACTTAATTAGTTAATTTACGTTGTTTTAGTTTCCTTATTATTTAATTTGAATGGCGATGAGCACAATGATAAATCAAAGTTTATTAGTTTATCAGTTAATTCGTATATTAATCAAGTTTCGCTGTACCGTTTTGTCATCGGTTTCCTTCATTTTTAGAGAATTGCCCGTTAAACAAGAATATTTATCGTTAATTACGTTCAAGGATATTTTCCGCACTTGGAATTTGGGAAATAAGCCGGCTAGAACCCGTTTCGTGCCGCGTTTGTGTCACTGCAAGCTGCGCAACCAGTTGGATGCAAATGCGGATGTTAATTCGTGCTATCCGGCACGGAAGAACACTAGCTCATATTGGCACGATCCTTGCTCCGAATGTTGCTGTCGCCGCATCGACTAATTTACAGTTTCTTAGACCTACAATATAATTACATCGTAATGAACTTTGATACAAACGTTAGAAAAAGATGCTACTGAATTCTATCCTACTTTTCACTCTTGAGACGTAATATATTGGAAAACATAACGATAAATATAAAAACAAGAATTTTCAGTTAGTATTTAGGATTTTTACGTAAAACTTACTTTTAATTTTTAGATTTATAGACTAGGGCGAATACGTATTTCCGGATATAATACACGCGTGATTGCGAAATATTCGGAATTCTTCAGTTCGACGTGAAATGGAAACGTCAGTCAAATGTCAAAAACAAAATCTTTTGGTTCTTAGAACCGAAATAATGCCAAATCGACTGAATCAATGGATTTAAATGCATTAAGCGCGGTTTATATATTTACACATTTGGAAATAAAATATACATATGTGTTGAGACAGATGTGATGATATCTTTGCGGTGTTTAATAAATAAAAAATAGATTTTTGGAAAAACGGTTTTTTTAATATAAATTTTTATAATTGGTCAAAATTGTCCCAATTTATTTTATACAATTCCATTATTTCATCCTGCATATGAATTGTTGCTGTAATAAACAAGATGAATTGGTAACATTGTATAAACAAAAAAATGCAATAAATGCCGATATTGTTTTTATCGCCTTTTGATGCATTTAACAAAAGGTGCTGTATTTTTGTGTTAATGAAAATATCGATGTTACAAAAATTTTAAAGTTACAAGCAAAACGAGTTAATTAAACGTCAAATCCTTGGATGAAATCACATGATTTCATAAAAACTGTTGGTTAATACCTTGAAATATATACCATAAAATATTAAACAGTTTAGAAAAAAAAACGGAGCACAGAGCGAGGCGCATAAAATAAAGTTTTCTTCGGAACGTTAACTTTGTATTCGTCGGAAAATTCATTATGCGGCTTTTTACCGCCGTGCATCGACTCAGTGCTTTCTCGGATCGCTGAAAAGAGCTCTCTACGGAAGTACGTTGCGATTCAGAACAGATAGATGGACGGAGGTCTGGGACCCTTCGTCCATCGGCGAAGTAATATCGGGCGGTCGCCCTAGCGTGCCGGAAGTTCCGTTCTGCGGTGAGAGAATAACTGTCGCGATCGAAAAAGCGAAATACCATTCTTTCGCATGCGCGTACACCGGCACGAAACGTTCGTCGTCATCGTCGTCGTTGTCGTTATTGTTTCAATATTCATTGTCGCCGTATTGTCGAGCGACGATAAATTAGAGACGTCCGCAAACGATCGCGGTGATCGCACAAAGAATATTGAACATATCGGAAGGGATGTAGGGGATGCGACACGGACGGAAAAATAAGAAAGCATCTACGGCCGTTCAGTGATACTCGATGATTTACAACGCTAACAGTCCACTGGAAATTCTGCAGCGTCCAAGAAGATTCATCGTGTGACACCGAACGGTGAATTATATCGCATTTATGATATAAATGAATAAAAATATATAAAGGTAAAAGAAAAAAATAATCAAGAACATGAAAATTGTAATTAGAACATACAATGTTACAATTTTGTTAGTTTGTAGAAGATATTAGAATTTAAACTTAATATTATCGGTTAACATCAGCATTTTTTATTTAATTAAATTTTATTATGCTCTTTGATATTTTTTCTTATTCTTTTCTTTTCCTCTAACAGAGCAAGCTCGGTACTTCATAAACATAAAAAGAAAATTTACACTCTTTGCATAAATGCAAAACAGTTTTAGCGAGTTGTTTCATTTACTAACAATAAGTGTAAGATTGTTGTTCAACACCAATGAGATTTATACTTATGTTACATCAAGTTATTTTAATTTATGTTTTATATTGTTTTGTATTTATGGATAAACTTTTCTTAAATCAATGCAAAAGATTCTGATTAAGCGCAAGCGAGCTTCAGCGTCTTTTGAAGCTTCACTTTACTTCGAAAGGAATCGTTCTTGGAATCGTAAATACATGAAACGGAATACGATAATTTCGTTAATGGACCGATTCAATGCATCATGCATCCGGCGAAATCTATTAAATGACCATATCACTAGCTTTTACTGGCGATATTTAATGCAGCGACGGATAATACAGCGGATTTTCGATGGCAAGGGTGGAGGATAGAGGAAATCAATTTATTTCGTCCGGCGCGAGAGTGCCATAGGAAGAAAACACTTCTTCGGAGCTGCCGGAATACGACTTACTGTGTCTATGTGCCGACGTTTGCGATGCGGCGACATTGTACACAATGCGACGTCGTATTTAATTTCGTCGTCGTCGTCGTCGTCGTCTTCGGCATCCATCGCCGCTGAAATTGCAGCGCGCTGTTTGCCGTGGGCCCAGCGTCGACAGTTGTTGATTTATCGCGACCGAACAACCGAACCGTTAACGCCTGCCTCGACACGAAGCATCCCCATCGCCATCGTCATTCTCTCTGCGTCTCACGGCTCTCCCTGTCTCTCTCGCTCTCCCGATCGACCTATCCCTGCGGCGTTCACCATCGAAATCGCTCCGAAGTGGATTTATCGTTGTTTCCGTGGCATCGGACGCTTTTTGCCCGAGGGGCCCCGAAGGGTTCGCGAATGAGGTTACAGGCGCCTCCGACGGAAATCGGAACTCGGTTATGCGTATGCCTACGCATATGCTCGCACGCATGTGATCGCGCGTTAGGATGTTGATTTTATCTACAGGACGAGGCAATCTTGAAAATGACGTAGGATCAATACTTCGTATTGATTCATCTTGAAATCACAGCGATCACGCATGAGAAAATTAGTTCTCTTCCTTCTTTTGAACGTGTACATTTTAATTTTATTTATATTCCATATTTTATTCATTTTTCAATAGCTTTATAGAAAATTGTATACAGAAATTGTCCAGTTTGTGTATATACGCTTTTATTTCTCGATCTTCGGTGTTTCGGTTTCTTCATCTTTTGTTCGTACGTGATGGCCTCTTTGATCAAGGAATATAATAGGCGGCTTAATCAGTATATTAAACGGGTGTTCCGCATATAGGAGATATAATCTATTCGGTGCGAGGGACCATAATGCCGCGCGGTCTATCTTGTCGCTCGTAATAGCCGCTGAGAAAATCTGTTCGGAGACCATTTTCGAGTTAACATGCCGCCGCAGTGTCAAACTATCAGAGCGGAACACGCGCTACATGACGCAAACGTCGTGCCGCGTTCAATCAAGATTTAATGAAATTATAGTCCGGGTCGAGAATATCGCTCGCATTTCGCCCGTCGAAATATCCTGACCGTTACAAAATTAGCAATTACGAGTGACGCGGGGAAGAACGACAATTCCAGGGCCTGCCCCTGGTAACGCTAGCATGCGCGCGTGACACCTGGAATACGAAGACGGGAGCGAGCAAATTCGACGTTCGAGTCGGCTCTGAAAATTTTAGAGGTGGAAACGGTGGCGTATACGATGCCTCTCGCCGTGACAAATGAACCGTAGAACCGAAACGCAAGTACATCAACGGTGATTTTCGAGTCAACCATTTATTACGCCGGCCGGCGTAAATCGCAATGAGAGTAATGGCCACGGCGGAAGAAAGGCGGTCTTAGCAAGGGCGATCTATTTTCGTCAGCGTTCAAAAAATTTATCACGCCACTTTTTTTAATACCATCTCTTAGCCGGCTATCGTTGCTTTATTTTTTCCGCGTTTAAGAGATAACGGCGTATCGCAGATCATACCGGTTATCGCGCGCGCTTGCCTATGGATCTCGCGAAGAATGCTTTCGGTGAATTAAACTTTATCGGCGAAAAGTATAAAATAACGGCGTAACGCGCAAACAGAGCGGAACAATTCTACACGGGACTCCGCTATCGCGCCGAGAAATTTGTTCTATTTTGTGTGACCGGCGTGGATCCGGTGATATGGCCGGCGGTCGGTGATACATAGCGTTTCCGTCGGGGCCATTTCGTTTCAGCACGCGTATCGCGTGCAATCGCTACTTTCGTCGTGCCCGGCCCGTGTATGCGTGCGCGCGTGTGCGCCCGTACGTGCGCATGTGGACGTACTCGGTGTACGCGTATGGATACACGCGACCTGTATACCTTCACGTGTGCCCGTGCGTATATATGTCATGAGCGAGTTTCAGGTTTCAGTAGCTGACATGTTCCTTCGACGCTCGCGATCCAGAGGCAATTACTTTGGAAGCATGGCTCGACACGCGTGGTCCATTATATCCCCCGGCTCGATTTCGACGCCGGAATTTTATTTTGCCGTAAGATGTTCGGGATCGAGGCGCTCACGCGAGAAAGCATGGTCGTTTAATTCGGAAAAAATCTCTATGGTTACTATACGTGTCGCATTTATTTGCAATTTTACCGCCGTAATTTTTAATAATTGCACGTTATTCTGTAATTCTGTAAATTCATTGATTAAAATACTAGACAGATTTTTCGTGCATTTTTACATATTTTTTCCAGCTTTCTTATTGTCATTTTCTAATAGCCATTAGATTATATCAAGCTTGATAAGATATTCACTTATCGATCGCTAAAATATCGTTTAAAGTTTCTTGCTCAACGTAATAGAGTACCGTCACAACTCTGCGTTCTGATAAATCTATCGATATCTGGTCACTGAATTTGAAGGTTCTCTGCGGGACTCAAAAAACGAAATGTGCGAATGCAATTTCTCGCGACAGCAATTTCACACGAAACGTTCGATGCGCCGTGCCGGCTCGATTGGATTCTTTCGAACCGAAATCAAGTGGCCGTGCCACTTCGGCAATAGCATCTTCACTCGGCGTCGGGGGCATTGCTCCACGTAGTCGACATGGGAAGACACTGGACCGTGTACTTCCGATCACTGCGCGTTGTCCGAAACACCCTCATGTGTTGGCCTCCCTCGTCTTCTCTCTCGCTCTCTCTTCCCGCACGGATCTTTGACGTCACGAATGTTAGGATGCATAGCACGTAAACGGTCCGATACGTGGCAATAATGGAAAATAGGTTGTGCTAACTTTTTAGGAAAGCTCGGGTGTTAAACTCATTATTTTGTTGCCTCGGTGTTGAATGTCGATGCCTTCTTTGAAGGCAGAAGGATGGCGAATCATCCTTAAATTATCAGGCACGATTCATGGCAAGCGAGTGCGCGTTAATCAGCTGGAAAGCGGATGTTTAGAAAATAACTAGAGAAAGATTATTTATTTCGTGCTATATAATTTTCTCTTAAGCGTAAAAAATACAATGCGTATATAGAGAAGAAAAAATGTACATTAATTAGAAAGAAAAAAAGGTTGAAGTGAGAGAAAGAGGGAGAGCGGCGGAGGTCGCACATCAGTGGTAACGGTTCTGGAACCGAGCTTCCATTGAATTTGTCGCAAATAAATAGACAATGTATATAACGCTGCCCGCCCTTTTTGAGTCGAACGACGGCTATGGCAGGGGCGGCGGCGGCAGGCGGGGGGTTGGCCGGTGTCGACGGACCGCGAAATCTACGCGAGTTGGCGCTGTGATGCACGAGTGAAACGATCGAGAAATACGGATCGAGATCGTAGATATAAACGCCGAGGGAAAGAGGGAAAGCGAGATAGAAATAAAAAAAAAACGACCGACGAGCTGCACGTAAACAGGGACGCGAGTTCCTGTCGCTGATCCATGCCGCTGTATCTGTTCCCATAGTTCCTCTTCCCATGTAGAACTCTGGCGTTACCACTATGCCCTGTTTTTTGACAGAGAGATCGATTTAATGTTTTAACGAACTTTTTTTTGTCAAGGGTGAGTTCCGTTACGGCCTCGCGGCGCAGATGCTCGCCCGTGAATAGCGCGCATAATTGAGAATATGCAGTTAGTGAACTCGCGTCTGAATCATGAAAATTCATATACGAGATGCGGAGGAGAATTTTCCCGAAGTAGCGCTTTGAGCAAGCAATATGATTACTGCATGTTTAACACCGATAACGTAATACTGACGTTAATAATCGAGACCAATAACCATACCATAGGATTAACATAAAATTATTGCTGATAGTATTTTATGTATTTAGATTAGTCGTGGGAAAGTCAATATGACACGTGCATCAGAATGACATGAGCAATTTCGTGAGTAATACTCACGGGATGACAGTTAGAACTTACGAATTATAGGGGAAGTCTTATTGACCGGAACGAGTAGCGACGCGCGTAATGACGCGACATTAACATCCGCTTTGATTAAGTATCCGCGATTTAATCAAATCGACCGGCGCAAGTTTGTCGTCTCTCTGTTGCGCTCTTGAGAATTCGGACGTGGCCCGACTGCGCGAGTCAACGTCGCGATCCACGGCATTTCTCACAATTTACCTAATGCACGTCGCTAGAATTCTGATGGCTATTATCATCCTACGAGGTGCCCTTGCTATTCGCGGCTCGTGCGAGCACCAACTCCCGCTCGACCTGGAGCCCCGTGTTATAATTAGTAACTGCGTTTAATGCGCTGTACAATGCCGGCGGCGAAGCGCGGAAACGGTGCGAAAAGTTCGGATAAAAAAAAAGCGACAGACGAAATAATAGCGTACGAGATTAAACCGTCGAGCGCTTTGCGAAAGAGTTCGCGTTAACTCTCGTTAGACGAAATTGTTTCTTCGTGAATGGGAAATGTCGACTCCATCATAATAATGAAACTCTGATACACTAATTCCTTCTCTCAATATTTTTGCACTACATCTCATGTAAATGTAATAATAATTTCGACTCTAAAAAATATGATACCTATTTTCCATGTTATTATTATATTACGCCCATTAAATTAGAGATTTAATTGTTACAGCTTTTCCGCGATGCTGAATCATGAAAATTCTCTTGGCTCACTTTTGGTTCTCTTGGCTCACTTTTTACTGCGAGAGTACCTCGCAACGTTAAGATGTGTGACAATTATTGTGACAGTTTTAACAATTTGTTAGGTTATCGAAAAAAATTAAAATATAAATAATTTTTAATTTTAAATCTTTACAAAAATTATGTTTTATTATGTAACAACGAGAAATTTCGCGCGCGTCCACCACCACTAGTAAGTAATAAATTTGTTGGTAAAAAGGAGATTCGTTTGTTTACTATTTGGTAATTGGACACAGTCAATTATTATGTTAGGTGAAATTAATTTGTATTCATGAAAATATTGCAACAGCTATATGTATAATGGAGTTATTTCAGCAATGTTTGTTTTACCATCGTTTTTTTATCCATATTTGCGATTGTAGTCTCGTTTATTACATCGTCTATTGCGCGTATCTTGACATTCATATAAATTGACCAGTGTAAAAATAAAAATTATTCAATGATTATCTATCAGCAGATGTGCCTGGCGTGTAGAGGTCGAAAATAACAACGAGATTCATTTATTCTCATGTAATCAAAAACTCGTGTACGCCAACTTTTATATTCGACACGATATTTCACTTTCGTTAAATTATTCACATGTTGTTGATGATACGTCGAAACGCGTATCTATTTTTTCCATTGCAAAAACCAGGTCAATATACGGATGCTATTGTATTGTGAATTTTCTCGAGGGTTTTTCTCTCTGAAATTTTGAAAAAAAGAATCAGGTCTTTCTATTTCGCCTGCCTGCAGCATAAACGCTCGAATCGCGACGGAATCGATGTGACGTAAATATCGTAAATCTGTCATTTGCAAATTGCAAACACATTTACCAAGGAATTAGCCGATTTCCTGAATAAACGGCTAATTTGTAACACTTATAAGTTCCGTTCGCCTCTAAAATTATCGACAAAACATGTATTTTCAGAGTAAGATTTAACGTACATTAGACAGGAAATTAAATAAGAGGTGTCATGTTAAAGGAGAGAGAGAGAGAGAGAGAGAGAGAGAGAGAGAGAGAAAGAGAGAGAGAGATACGATTTTCGCGTATAGCTTTCGTGCGGTTAGCAATTTAGGTACGCTGCGGTCGGCAACCTGGGAACACTTATACTCGAGGCTCGCGATTCGAGGTGTCGAATTTTCGAGGTAGGCTTCCGTTTGCGCGGCCCCCCCAGGGTTTTGCGGGTATATCCCACCTCTCGCGAACGGCCGCCGGCTCATATATTTTACGGCGGCGCGCAGTAACTAACAATTCGTAGTTTGCGGCCCGCCGCTATATTTTCGTCAGTTCATTCCCGCGGGGCACTCGAGAACCGCCGATTTATTGCCGAGACCCCTTTGCTCTACCCCTTCCTCTTTCTTTCTTCCTTTCTGCCTTGCCGACGCCCCGGCCTTCTCCGTTAACGCGTAAAAAAGAGATTTTTCCTGTCCAATTATTCAGGGGATAATCACGTACGAGATGTGAAAGCGAACAAAAACAGTTTTCTCTTTTGTTCGCTTTGTTTAATAAATGACTGCATTTACTTAACAGCTCGAACTCGCCTATTAGCGTTTAATATGCAATATCAACATGGACGCGTGAACAGAAAATTTCAAAACACGAATAACCCGATATCTATCCGAAATTGAATACGAGGAATTATGTAATATCCATAATCACGCGCGCGCGTGTACAACACAAAATTAATAGGATCAAATATATCAAATATCGCGGTATTGAATAAAAAAGCGAGCGTAAATATATCCGTTAAAAAAAAACGCATAAACTTTGTACGTACTAAATAAAGGTGTTAGCTTGATTCGACAATTGCGAACGTTAAATCTCCCGTGAGCGACATTAGTCGGTGGCAGGTAGAAGTTTCGGGGACCGTCTCGTCTCGATCCTCAAACTTTTCAATTATCGATGCGACGAGCGACATTCTCGAGCGTCCGTCGCCTCCATGCCGCCGAGGAGCAACTCATTCGACGTGAAAAAAAAACGCTGGATTATTTAGAAAAGAGGCTTTTATCGCGCCAGGAGGAAAGATAAAGTCGTCGGGGCGACGGGAGGTAGCGGAAGCTCGTGATCGACCGGCCATAACACCATACCGGACTCATTCTCCTGGGAAGGACTGCGGCGAAGGTGTAAATTACGGGCTCGCCGAGTCTGACGGTGGCTCTCGCGGGCTTGAAGTATTTGTTGAACCGCAGAACCGTCGGCGGCGTCTCTCTTTTATACGGCGCGCGCGCACAGCGGAGATCCGAGACCGCTTTTCGCGCCGCGCGAACGAAACTGCCGGAATACTTCGGTATAATTTATGAGTAAAATAAACTCGCCAACGAGCCATGAATATCTTCGGCGGTGTAAATTCCACGCTGCCGGCAGACGCAAGCGGGCGCAAGACTTGCCGTCTTCGTCGTCGTCGTTGTCGTCATTATCATCGTTGCGACACGAACACAATTTTACCGTGTCGTGATGTGATCAGTTTCGTTGCTTTAAAAGGAGAAAAGTAAGCAACAGCCACTCCAACCGTCCTCTTGTGTGCCGTCGAAGCAAGAGATATCGATACGAGGATTGTACATTATATAATTTATATAACGAAGTATTTTTTTATCTTATTACATATTGATCTTTCTTTTTTCTTTTTTACACCATATAATATTTTTATTTTATAAATATTATGTAAACTTATATAAGTACTTTATAAATAATGTATAATGTATGTTACGTTATAAATTTTATATCTATATGATATTTTAAATATATGTATATATGTATATAATATATATATATATATATATATATATATATATATATATGTATATATTATATTATATTATTGACAGTTTTTTAGCACATTTGAAAACGATTGATTTTTTTATTTATTTAATTGTATATAATGCCATCATATTATTTTATTCCAGTTTTGCTGGTAAAATATATTCTGCAAATACAATGGAAAAAAGATGATAACAGTACCAGCAAAACTGGAATAAAAAAATATGATGGCACGTTTACTTTTTCGCGAAACATACATTCTATATCTGAAAATTATTAGTATAGCTTAAGATATATGTCACCGTTGTTTATAATAAAAATTATTGTCGGATGATTATTATTTATAGTGACAGATACGACAGAATCGGATTTATGGCGTTATGATCCCCGATGATGCACTTCATAACTGTCCTCTTGGGTCTCGAGAGCTAACGTAATCCACATAATCCTTGTATCTAGATATCTGTCGTCACGGGAACGGTCGTCGCGCTTCGAGGAGTAAAATCGCGAGAAAAGAGCGGACGCGTAGCGCGACTTGCAAATATGTAAGCGGTTGCATTCATAAATTGCTAGACGAACCGACGCGCGTTTCTGCCGGCCGCTATCGGTCGACCCCTTCGCTTCGGAAAGTGTTACGGCGTAATAGAAACCGACGCGATAACGTTATCTGCCACGCGCTCTGTCTGCGGCAGAGTGATTAATACGAGGCCGCCGCCGACGTCCATCCCGTTTCTCGATTCGCCGCAGCCGGCGAGGGAGAGAGAAGGAGACGTTTATTTCCAAAAAGGAGCAACGAAGGATTATCGGGAGGGGTCATAAATCCTCCGTTTCAGGGCGGTGAGGGACGGAGGGCGAGGGCGAGGGCGAGAGCGAGTCGTACCCTGCGAATCCTTCGGGGCACTTCCGAGCACTACACCTGGTGCTGAAAAATATTGGAGCGAATTAGTGCGCTAATTCAAGGCGTCTCTAATCGCCCTTCTCGTATTCTCGTAACGGAGATAATTGTAGCGATAATTCCGTTACAATGACGCGGAATTAATTTGGAGCGTTCGCTAATTAGATCAGTCCGGTGCAGGAAGAACATGAAATAACTTTTTTTGCGAGTATAATAAAAGAAAATTAATTATATATACATATGTGTATGTGTATAGACATTTCGGAAAATCATTTTACTAACAATAAGTCACGAAATGTAGAATGAACGGAAGTATAAAAATTTGAAGGATGCGTTATTACGAACTAAATTAAAATTGACATGGCGAATATTTTCTATCGAAATAATAAGATTATTGGAATACAAGCCTAATGAAACACGCTGCGATCAAACGCACAGAACTGATCCTCCTGTGATCATCACGCCATTCGCGGAGCGAGCAATTACGGAGGATAACGATAATCGCATTAAATCGCTGCGCGTGCTCGTTTGATTAGTCTCCGTTTGATTCCTTCTTCCTCGGCGGGTGATCGTTACTACCCGCGATCTAAACAGCCGTTTGGTTCACTCACGAATTGTCAACATGCAAACAGACATGTGCGAGGTCGACGTCGTATTCACATCCTTTGTGTTGATCAGCGCACGATTGCAATTGCATTCGCTCAATGGCCCAACTACCGATCTATGCATGGCTAATCCCAGAAAATTGGTGGGATTTCTTTATGAATTTTTTTGCAAACATGCGAAATAAAACCAATTAGATACATATATATATTTACATATTTTTAAATAATTTATTTAACATATAAAATGTGTAATATATTTTTATGTGAATTATATTTTGCGCGGTACAATTTGTCAAACCTTTGTAAAATAAAAATAATTAATTAATTAGGTACATATAATTAATTAATTAGCATTGAACTGTAACATTCAGCCTTACAATAGCGAGAACCTAAATTTGTATTTTTATATTTCCAGAACTACGGCCGGACTGTTTTCAACGACTTTTTTGGTGCGGTAAAACACTTCTGCGGATAAAACTTCGCCATCGCGCGCTGCGAAACCAATTCACGATGAGCACTCGACAGGGATATGCTCCACCACCTCGTCCGCAAATGCAGCTGCCTACTCAAACTGTCCTCTCGCGCGCACGTGTGCAACCGGCTGCATCCGTAATGTGTACGTAAGTACGTACGTGCAGTATTTTCACAGGGGGGTCGACGGGTGTTTGGTGAAGTTTGGCCTCTCTGTGCCCGTTGAAAATCAATGTGGACCGTTGCGAATGGATGCGCTGCCGCGCCGCACACACGAGAATCCAATCGCGTCTGTTTTTGCGGCCGCGTTAATGCCTGTTTTCTGCGTTCCTCATTTATATTATTTTCCGCGGCCGCGACCGCACCGCGACCACGCGAGCTCTATTTCGACTCGGCGCGGCGCGGCGCTATTAAAGAAACATTTCTCTCTCTCTCGGTGTTTCCTCGCCCGGCATCGTGAAATTCTGATCGGGATTTTATTCGAATTTATCGTCGGTCTCGGGCAAGATTAAATGTAGATGATACGATATTAAATTCTTCTGCATGGATTTCATCGTCTGCGACTCGATGTAATACGCCGTCGCAGATTCCGCGCCGTTGCACATTGAAGATAACGAGAATTGTGTCCGGGATTGTCTTCGGCGAAAATAGGGTCGCGACTAGAGGAGTTTGTTTGAATATATGAATCTTTCATATACATGTTCCGCGTTCGAATATGTGATTTTATCATGTATAACTTAGTCCGGAGAGATATCGATAAACACTTGTAGATACAACGTATAGTCGCCCACTAGATCCGCCTTACGTACATACGTCGCTCTTTGTAATGCCTTATGCTTTATACATTCGCAAAAGAAAAAGCTCGGGAGGCCAAGGCACACGGTTCCCGTCTTCGTTTTATACGATACAATCTGCCGTGACCCAAGATGCGAAATATCTTTCTAGCATTTCATGCCTTATTTTCACTCTGAGACGTTTCTGAAACTCTCAGACGAACAGAATTATACTTTCTCCGAGTTGAATCGGAAAAACTTATTCGATATATTTAAAATATGTCCTCTCTATTCACGAAAAATATTTAATATATAAAAAAAAGAGAGATAGGAGATTGTGTGTTAGGAACTGAAGGGCCGACGATTGTAAATGGTCCATTTACCGTTAAACCGTCTGGCGGAAGATTTTCAGCGGCAAATACATTCTCGTGGAAATGCGCGAAAAAAGTATGTCGGGTTATCGCCGGACTGTGAAATTCAGGAAAGGGTCGAAAAAAAGAATGATGCAAGGACGGTCCGAAAACGTTCAGTGGACCCGCGGATACCGCTGGCTTTCACAGTGAGACATCATTGTCAGCGACGCACACGTTGGTCTCGTGGCGTCGGACTCGCTATATACAGGTGCAGTTCATCAAAGTAGAAAAGCAGAGAGGCAGAGAGAGATAGGGAAAGGAGCGTACGCGCGCATGCAGCAACTATCCGCGTTGCGTGCGCGCGTACGTGTGTTATGCGGGACGTTCATGACTCGCGATCTCGCTGGCGATTCCTCCTGGATTGCGCAACGCAATCAAAAAGTTTTCGCGCCGCGACACGGCCGCGCTTCCGGCTAATATCCGTGCGGGCAATGGAGCAGAGATAGTTCCGCGGCAGTGACAATTTCCAATCAGCGCGCGGAAATAGCGCGGGCGCTATAATATTTCGCGGCGGAGGGGCCGACGTCCGCGTCTCTCTGCGAGAGCTTCGCGCCTTCCCATCCTTCTCCCCCCGGTTTCCATCCCCGACGACGTCGCTCGCCGTTATCAGGCGTCTCAGACGGATATGAAATCCTCCGGGCCGCGGTCGCAAAATGGTATCCCAGGGGTAAATTATTCCCTCGGCGCGTCGCATCGCGTTACGACCGCCGGTTCTTCGTCGCGGATATATTATATAATCTTAATCGATACGTGCGCGCGCGAACGAGACGATTCCGCGCCGCGACGCGACGTGTCTACGAACACGAACGGAATCGCGATCAGACGCGGGGCTCTCTCGCGGACGCGAAAACGCCATTATTCAATCGTCGAGGCGGCCCAGATAGTACCGTGATCGAGCACGTACAACCTTTTCCATCCCCCCCTTTCGCTCCCTCTTCTCCCCGCGCCGCACATATGCCCCGGGATACGATGGCCTGACCAAGGTACGCGACCCAGAATCAATATCCCAAATGTTAGGTCTGATGGATTTACGACCGTGAAAGGTGTCCAGGTCGCCTGCGAGTTTTGGCGTAAGAATTATCGGGGGAGATATTATGTCACATCGTGGCTCGATTGGGAAAGGGAGGGAGGAAGGGATGCGGAAGGACGGCGGAGATTTGAGGCTCGACTCCACCGGAATCGGGAGAATCGACTTGCGTCATCGTGACGTGCGGCGCAGCTTCCCGCGGAAATGAATTAGCATCGACGACCTAATGAGCAGTCGCGTTTTACAGGATTTCGCATTAACGGTAGATTTGTCGGGAGGGTAGGGACAAAAAGCGATATTATAATCTATCGACTTAACGATTAATTATACACCTCGTTAATTAGCGGCCGATTAGCGTAACGGTATTACAGATTTTGATTTTACGTTTAATATTCTCCCGATCGCGCGAACTAGGTAAAACGTTACTCATTACTATTTTAATTGGTCGTAACGCCGGTTAACGGCAAAATTGTCAGATTGCCGATGTAATTTATGAAGAGATTATGGCGAAAATTTGTACACGGCAATCGTACACGTCATCTCTAAGCTTCTCTCCTGTCAACGTGCGGCACAACGTAACGAAATTATCGCATCCAACATCATCACGTCATTCGCCATAGATGTTATCTCCGCATAAGCTTTTCTCGCCAACCACGAAACAACGCAACAAATCATCATGTCATTCGCCATAACTGTCATCCCTAAAGCTTCTGCCAACAATAGAACAATGCGGCACGATTATCACACCCAGCGTCATCGCGTCGTGCGTATTAAGCAATTTACTTTTTAACATTTTCAACAGAGCTAGAATTCGAGAGATTCTTTTTCATTCCGTTAGAGTAAAACGATTTTCCTTTTCTTTTTATTGCTCGTAAAATTCGTCAAAAGTCTGCCTCCGTGGAAGCTCGGTGCGTCCGATGTTCGTCCGAGCGCCTTCAGAAATGAAGAGTGACACTTACGAGAAGGTGAGCACGCGCCATAAAACGGGATAACCATCACGGTGCTTTCGACGCGATCCGACATTACACTGACGTTAATCGTTCATCGTTCATCGTCGCCTCGACGGCATCCGACGTCATCGACACGTCATAAAAAATCTCTCGCCGTGCCTCGCCCTTTCTCATCTTTCCTCGTTGTACCTCGTCCACTTTTCACGTTTAGTTTAACTTGGCTCTCTCCATTCGTGCTTCCTTCCGTGCACCTGCTTTTCCCTTTATCTCCTCGATTTTCTCGTTTTCTCCGTCGAAAGCAAAGGTGCGAGCGATTACTGTCGGCAAAAGCGAGGAGAGGAATGGCGAAAGTCGTGGAAAGGAGGAGAGAGGGGGTAGGGGAAGCCCGAATAATTAAACCCGGTAATGTCTAAGCATTAGAGCAGATGATGACGTCATCAAACGCCCAGCCCTCGGCTTGCCAGCTTCTCGCCCTCTATCCGCCAAAATTTGCCCTCCGTGCAGCTCTCGACCTCCCCGTGCGGAAGGAGTTCCATAGAGTATTACCGTCATTACTCTTCCTTTACTCTGCTCCCCCTTTTTCCACGCTACCCCCATTTACCGTCCGACTTCTTCGACTTAATATCCCCGAGTTAAAAACGTATGGGTTAAAGATAAAGTCGTTTGGAAAATCTTATCTCCGGGGTGGGGAGAGCGTGACGATGTAATCTCGTATGTATTCCAACGATTGTGGGAAATTAAGAGTTCTGTTATTACGCCACCGGCGGCATCAGCGATAATTCCCGGCGTCCATTGCGAAAAGACCGGTGGTGGAATTGATGGGCCAAATTGGTGGATACACGAAGGCCGACTTAATCGCCCTTGCATGGAGCAGCGAATTTTGCATCGATTCACCGCTTTGCTATTTGCGGGGTTGGACTCGACATTTAAATTTAGCTTAGCACGAGTTTCTTTCTGTCATGTAATACATACACTTAAATCGTTGCATTTATTTGTTCAATTAAATTTATCTACCTATATATCGCCCGTGACTTATCATTCGCTAAGCGGAAGCACGCAGTCGTAAAGGCGACACTCGACGTTGCGAATATAGTTGTCAGCAATGAGGTCGCGAGCAATACTTCTATTTCAAAGCACTCGTTTATTTCTCGGAAGAGAAACGGAAATTATCCCATTATATTTTTTTACGCGGCGTCGCGGCGACGCACTATGGGCGCATCGCGTAATGGCACGCGGGACAGTTCTAGGTTAAAGAGAGACAGAGAAAGAGAGAAAATGAGATTGGACCGAAGAGACGGTAGTGAGTGAGTGAGAGAGAGAGAGAGAGAGAGAGAGAGAGAGAGAGAGAGAGAGAGAGAGAGAGAGAGAGAGAGAGAGAGCGGAAAGAGAACCTCATTCGGGGCTGTTAGAGAATAATTAATTCGAGCCCTCCGTCCACGCGCAGCGACCGAGCCTTATGTACGCTTCATGGTCGTACCGTATGGTAATGCGCTTCAACCCGCGTGACATTTCGTCCTCCCCTCGCACTCCATCTCTCTCTCTCTCTCTCTGGCCCCCGTAACGCGGAGGCTAGCCGAGCGTTTTCGTGTTCCACCAGCTTGGTCCGCGATCTGTGCAAATTACGGTCGACGACGAATCTCTCCTGCACTCAACCTACGTAACATTTCGACGCCGGCTGTCGTGATTTAGAGACGCCATCGGACGAGAAGTACTTTGATCCTGATACGGTACATGGCAATCGCTATCCTAACGGGAGTGCACGCCCTATAAAAATAGCATTTCGACCGATTATCTATTCTCGCGCTGCGTGATGATAATATCTCGATATTGATATCTTAATGCGCGTTGCAAAAAAATAGCTCACATATTTTATTAAATCTGAATCGCTCACAACGCTTTAACGGAAAATGTTCCAATGAAAAGTCCTTCGACAGTTGATTGCTGGGGAAACTTCGGTGTTCCACAATTAGAATCTCAACGATTTTAAGCTGTCGTGTCAAGCTGTAAAAATAATATCTAGATTTTGAAGATGCTGAATCGGTATTAATTATAAAATTTCTGCGTCCCGTTAGATCATGTATTAGCGTCTTGGAGGACAGATAAAGAGATTAGTAGAGTTCTCATCCAGGCGAAATCAGCAAAGCTAGAGAAAATGCTTCTGCCAATACCACGAGAGTTGGCCAACACGGACGCGAAAGTTGGTCCTGGTTAGGATTGTACGAATGAACTTCGGTAAAATGTCACGGTTCGACGGCCGACCGGCTCGATCGATCCGGCTTATTTCGACGGCGGTTTGACGTCAAGGAGGCAAAAGTCACTGTGCCGTGTTGCACTCGTCCAACCGTGCGGAATGCATTTCCCCTAATTATGTTTAACCCACGTTGTCAGTAATTAGTTTCGTTAATGTTGCAATAGATCATCGGTTACTTAGAGCAATAAACTACTTTCCGTCAAACGCTAAACGCTAATCGTGACAAAATTGCAAATCTCAAGTTCGGGAAATAAAAATTGTTGCATTACATATACAACTATCATAAGAATTACGCGATCCAATTAAGCATATAACTCGAGATGAGAAATTCGTGTTTCTATCGCCATATGTGAAAAGGATTTTCAGAAAAATTTGACTTTTATGCAGGATGTATGACAAGTCACGTCATACGTACTCTTCTCTACCTCACTTTCTTTCAACTTCGAATTCAGCAGGGAATTGATAAGTAGAAAGAATATACGGAACTCCCATTGCATATATTCCCATATAGACATACTTCCTTTATGACAGCTTTAGCGTTCTTTTGACCCACTTGGTCTTGGTCCAAAAGATGCCGCGAAAACATTTAAAACATAAAAACAAACAGGAAGGTTACCGTCCCGGGATTCAACGAAACATCCGACAAGTACAATGCGTCAGGCGTGCAAAAACAAAATACTTGAAGGATGATAGTCATTTCTTAATAATGTACGAATGTGCGGAATTTCATTAAGCGAAGGACGCGTCCGTCGACCTGCGACACACTCGAAATGTATTTCGGGCGCACCGCACCGACGTAGTTCCGGGCGGCACACAAAAGCGACCGTGTTCACCGAACTGTCCCAAGCGACGGACTTCGCTCCTTCGTCCCTTCACCGCTCTTCCGGCCTGCATTTTCCGCGGGATACCACCGGCGATGCGGCAGAGGGGTAGCTGGCCAGTAAATAGGGGGTTAAAAAGGGAGTGCGCGGATCGCGCGGGAGTACGTGCGAGCGGATCCAACTGCACGGTCGGTCGCTTTGATAACGATCGACGGTGACAAACGGGTCAGTGGAGCGGGAATCGTTTATCCAAGCTATTGTGGCTCATGATTTTTTTGCACGTCCGACGGGAGAACTGTTAACGGCTCTACAGCGGCATGAAAGTTACGAACAATGTCGCTGCGAATCGTTTGGTTTAAACCGGCGAATCGTCAGTGGGAGTATAATTTCTCGCGTTCGCAGATTTTTATTATCGCACTTAGTACAGAACGGCAAAGCTGCAAAGGGTCCGGCGGCGGAATTATCAAACCGCTGGATGGCGATTTCAAAGCGACGCTCGCGGTTGAAATGCAAATTACCCTTTGAGTCTACTTATTAATTCCATTTCCTGGCTACGATCTCGCGCGGTGCCGCGCGCGCAGAGTTCTTTAATATAATAACGTCGTTTGATATTACAATAAAATAAGCGACAACTTTTTTTTCAATGTAATGAAAACTTCCCTCGCGCTTGTACCGTGTCGCGATAATAATTTTTAATTGATAGACAAATCGGTCTCTCGATTTTCATCACCGGATATCGCATTTTGCGCTAAATGGACGGTAAGAATAGGACGCAAATGTCGTTGTGCCGTTGCAACGATGAATATAAAAGACGTCAAATCGCCACGTAGAGGCTGAAGAGGAAGAATGCGCTTCAGGTGGAAATTTTCTACTTCTGCTTTGCTTAAGAATGTCGTCGCGCTGAATTCTTTAAAAGTTACGGTCAAAAAGTTACGCGCCGAGAATGGCGCGGCACGTATTCAACCGTGGAGTTCCGAAAATTACTTGCGACGTCCGAAGTTTCCAAATTTGCCGAGATTCGTGCGACAACGTCGTCAGCGTCTCCTGCAAAGTTATGAGGATACGTGAGGATATCCTCGGATTGTTGCGCAAATGATTGTACACACGCATAAAGGAAAAACGCGATGCTGTCTTTTGTTTTGAATGCGCAATGACAATCTGTTATTAAAATTCTATCAGTCGCTTTCTAAAATTGTTAACATCTTTATATTTTTTTCATCAACGGAAATTAAGTCTATTAATTACCTTGATTTTCTGAAAAAAATAATTATATCGTGAAATAATTTGTGACTCCTAATATCTATAAAACGATATTTTAATTGCCTATGTGCGAAATACGTGATTTTATAAATTTTAAAGTACTGAACCGAGTCAGGATACTTCATAGTTCAACGGGACTTCGTATCAAATTAATTTTCCCGTGCGCTTCCGCCAATTAGTGACGCAGCATCTCCGACCGATGACAAGTCTTGCATACTCACGAGAGAGGCGTCATTATTAGGGCTAGCAGAAATTGAATCAATGATACCTTTCGTTCGTGAGCCAATTTGCGCATCGGCTTCGTTTCACACGTTAAGTGTCGCGTTAAATAACACGAGCGCTATGTCGTCGCAGTCGCAAAGCGTATTTGATGACGCTAAAATCAGCTCTGCTGAGTGAACTGACTGGAAATTTATCCTATCCCTTTAATCCAATCGAATAAATCTTATCTTACTGCCGGCACTCACGCCACGTTTACCGAATGAAAAATGCATGTCCCAAATTTTCGGACAAGCCCAAAGAAAATAAATTCGGAAAATCCAGGAAAGTGCAACGCTCCGCGCGTTTTGTCGTCTACATCACGCGTTGATCGATCGGTTTCGGGTTATTGACAATTATGAGATTTCGCACCAGATCAATTTTACGCACCGCAACCGTTAGGTTGACCGCATCGCAGTCAACCTAACCGACATGTCGATATGGTTGTAGCGTTACGTTGCAAACGATCGCGATTCATGTAGCGCGTTACCGGAAAATATTTGACAAGCTCGCGAACAGCGAATATTGCCATTCGTCTGACAAATGAAACAAATTTCTGTTTGAAGAGGCATGCTGTACTTTTGCGTAACTAGAGAATGGGAATCGTGGCATCGTGGCAACTCTTTCGAGTGTGATGGTACGTGATCAAAAGCAGAGACTGATCAAATGCGATTCCACCTGGGAAATTAGTAACTTCGTTTTAGTAAATTGACGAGTTTCACAAGCGTCCTTCATTCGGTTAGATTTTTTTTTATTATTATTTATCGTTTCAAAGCTTTACATTTTCAAGATTGACAGGATTGAAAAATATATATAAGATTGTACGGGAACGGTAATTGATTCGAAATACCATTAGCGCGTGCAGAGAACGGGCATTCCCCGAGAACAAACTTGAGAAATGAAGATAAAATCGAGGCGAGAGCACTCCACTTCCCTATACTGTTGAAAGCGATTCAACTCAAATTAAATTGGACTTCCTTTGGGTCACCTTTCTAAAACCGCAAAATGTTTCGCGATTATCAAGATCTAGATGTTTAATACAGATTTAGTTCGCTAATGTCATCAGAAGTTAATATTTGATGACGTTCATATTTCTATAAAATATGGCATGATAAGTCGAGAGCAATGTAGATTAATAATCTCTTCGGATAGAATTCCGTAAATCAAATTACAATATTTCGAATTCAATTTCCGTACCTGTTAGTGTCACAATGCCCAATAACAGAGAGACATATTCACTTGAATTAAATTTACTTAAATTTCTCGCATGAAAATGAGAATAGCATCGCTTATTTAATATTCAGCTCACCTCGTTCATGGAATGCGTTTTTAAGACTTCACGGCGCGAAGACTTTACTGTCCTTCGGAGACGAACGTTTTAATCAAGAATGTTCAAAGTAAAACCGGAATTTCTTTGGACATCAGTAATTAGCTAATGGAACAAGATTAAGCACCTTCTTATCTTGGAAGAAAAATACCTTTAAATATTCATGTCACGCGGATAAATTACTAATACGCAGTTTCACAATATATCGAGAAATTTCAAATGGATCACAGGATATACATACATATAATAGTCATTAAATTTTGATTTATCATTTAATAATAACGACTAAAGCTGGAATATGTGTCGCACGATGAGTAAAATAGCGCGATCGATTTTTTTTTACAATTATCACAATTGTACATGCTACTAGGTATGGAATTAAATGGATATTATACGATTCAGTTTGATCTTTTAATAAGCTAAACTACCTATTTAAGCACGGACAAAAGAGTCCAACCATTTTCTTGATAAAGCGTCTCAGATTATATAATAAATACGTAATGTTCTCTTCTGTACATAGTATATAAGTACAAAAAAACTGTCTCTTCTCTCAGATAAAATGTAACTGCGAAAAATGTAAAATGAGGAAGCTATTTTGCAAGTTTATTCACGTAGAACATAATTAATATTAGTGTGTTCGTATATTTTATTAGAGATCATTTAAGAGATTGCAACAATTCTTAAAAACATTACTTATTAATTACAGAAAGATCTTTATCTCTATACGCTCAAGTTATTTTAATACATTTATTACAACTTACTAGAAATTATATTAATTTTTCCAAAATATCATTTATATATTTCATCAATGTCGCTCATGGTTATCTTTTTTGACTTGTTGGCTAATTAAAGAGAGAGATATATAAAATCGCTAATTGTAAATGTCATGATGTAACAGTAAAACTGCTTCGAGAATTCTTTCTTGCATTGAACTGGCACTTTCATTCGTTGATTAGTTTAAATAGAGATGCGTCCTGTGAACTTTCAGACGATTGCCAATATCTAAAGTGAACCAACTTTGAATGTATGCAAAAGGCAATAATTCCGAACGGTTTGTTAGCAGTTTCCGCTACCGGTCTTCTCCCTCTAGCGATTTGAAAATGTTAACATTCGTTCTACGTACATCTCGCCAAATTTTGCAAGAGCTACGAGGCAGCCAGTTTCGGCAGTCCAGTTTGCGAAGAATAATGGGGAAACGACACATAGATGCAGAAGCCATGGAAAACGCGCTTGTGTGCTTGGCGAAAGAAATACATCGTCGAATGCCGGACGTGCTTGCAATGTAAAGATTACTGAAGTTACGATCTACTTTCCGGATAAGAAAGAATTCCTGGCGGCAGAATAAATATTAACATTTTATCCGGTACGACGGGGCGGCAACGAGGAGGTGCTCTAATGCATGTCGCGTTGGTGAAAAAAAAAAGAAAGATCGTCGGGGAAAATATAATACATTCCGCACGT
This sequence comes from Tetramorium bicarinatum, assembly GCA_928718305.1. Classification (NCBI taxonomy): domain Eukaryota; kingdom Metazoa; phylum Arthropoda; class Insecta; order Hymenoptera; family Formicidae; genus Tetramorium; species Tetramorium bicarinatum. The sequence continues at coordinate 8,040,000 of OV788321.1, forward strand.
GCACTGTCTGCTGCGTCGTGTTTAGTTTGCAAATCGCGAATTTTATTATCGGTCGAGTCACTAGGCATTTCTTTCCCTCTCTCTCTTGCTTTCTCACTCACGCGGTATTCGGGGACACGACACATACACGGCGACGGACAAAGTGGCGGTGTTACCTGAAATATCATCGCGTGACCACGCTGCTGAGAGATTTAATCTGCCACAGCAGCCGAGGAGATAAAGATAATAATAACACGTACAGCTGACGAGCAGGGCGAGACTTGATAATAATTAAATATTGAAATCTATGTATAACTTGCGTTTAAACATTTTTAACTCGTTTAATTTGTTGTTAGGTTGTGAAAGATTTTGATTGGAAATTCACGCGTTTTTCTAGAGTTTTCCCTTTTTTTCCCATTATTATTAGATTAGATTTGCATTTGTATTTAAGACTATTGTGGATGAAATCAGGGAAGATTTGCATTTGTATTTAAGACTATTGTGGATGAAATCAGGGAAGAGGGATCTCTGGTGGTTAATTGAGTTAATAGAACGAAAATTCGCCATTTATTTCTTAATAAACGTACAAGCTTTAATTTGTTACGGAATATGCAATACTAGTTATACGAATGCGTTTGAATATATGCTGCGGCGCTGTATATCCCGACGATTTCCGGCTCAGAAGTTTCCAATGCTCCATAACCGACGGGGTGTTGTTCGGTCAGCAGACGTGTACTAATTAAAGTGCCTTTACAGCTATCGCTCTAGCCGCTCCGCTCATGATCACGTATAACGTGCGCGTACATGGTGCGCTAAATGATCAGAGATAACGACCGTCGTCGATGGATGTTCTCTCGCAAGACATTTCGCTTCTCTGTTATTTCGAACATCTGGATCGATCGTTCCGCCAGACGATTTTAATTATTTGTTTCATAAACATCAACCTGAATTTAGTTCATCTTCTACCAAATAAAAAGATCAAGGATTTCTCGAAATAGAAGGAAGAAAAATGATAAACCTAATGAAGATACGATGTGAAAATTTAATAGGATTTATTTTCTGCAGTGTCTTCTACCTAATTCATCGCAAATATTTTGATACAATATTCGCGACTTTTCTTAGCTTCATTCAGTTTTTCGGTCAGACCGAAACGTAGGTCAGAATAAAATATATCGGGTCTGCATAGCTGAACGACCGCGCCTTCGGTAACAGCTCGCGTTTACAGGGTGAAAGTTCTATAAGCTGGCTTATCCTCCTCTTCCTTTCCTTTCATCCCGCCACTTTTGTATCGAGGACTTCATCGACGGTTATTCCCCGAAACTTGAGGCTCGACCAAGAAGCGCGAATAACTTTCCCGTCGTCCTTTACCGTCACGAGGTCGAATAGAAGCACTACGATCGTGAAACTATGTGGTAGCATGGATGACGAGTAAATTTCACGGCGATGGTGGCGATGGGGGTTGGGAATGTAAAGGGATGACGCAAGGAAAGAATGGGAGGGAAAAGAAAAGCTAGCTTGCATCTTACGGCGCTTTGCTATCAGTCCTGCCCGACTTCCTTCTCACCATACTCGTCCACCGGAACGCTTCATTCGCAACATATCGTGCGAATCAATCTTTATAAGATATCGAGAGAGTGGTCCGCTGCATTTCAAAAGAAAGGGTGAGGTGAAGAGTGTGCTAGACTTTCGAGAAAAGTAGTATCGGTACGGTAGTTTCGGTTCTCTCGAAAATGCATGCCTACGATAATCCGACATGGAATTATACGGTCCGCAGATTTTAAGTTTGGATCTATTCAATGCGTGCTATGCATACATTTTGATACGTTACTTATTGACGTATAATTAATTTAACGCAATAATCTTTTTTTGATCGTAATATATAGTAGATATAATAAATTGCTATCTGAGAAAAACGTAACGCCCATAATTAAGGTATTTGCCATGCGCCTGGTTTATTAAGCTTTTTCGTCCTCATCGGGAACGACCGAGCTACAAGAAACGTCTCGGCTCCATGTGTTGCCCGTTACGAGCGTCCCGGTATTATGAAAATGCACGGCTGGTGCCATGTCCGATCATAACTTTATCAATAAATATGCCTCGCATTTTTGGCCGCGCGTTTGGACTACAGGAAATCGATCTCGATCGATGCAGCGCATCGATCCCATACGAAATCTCACTGGAGCCTCGAGCGCTTTCAGCGTTTTCTTTCGTATTGTAAGGCGTTGCAGGAAGATATCTGAAGTGTATCGCACTCCCGCACGAATATATTTGAAGACAGCAATCGAGAAAAATAAATTGTTTGTACGCCAGCAAAATCTCTTGTATCTAAATGCTTTTTAGATGTCGAATATATATTACAGATTTTTACGAAAATTAATAAATCCACCAAATTCGCAAAATAATTTTATTCGGAAGTTAATTAAATCCAATTATTTTTTACATTTATGCACTATGTATTAAATTGTAAATATAGAATAATATCGGATGTGGCCCAAAAGATGACCCGATTCTCGAAAAGTCATCATCTATTCTTGTTGTATTACCGATTTTTGGCACGGACGACGAGAATAAATTTTCTTTAAAAGTCGTAATCGACACATGGTTGCTGGCGTTAAATTACGAAGATAGATTTTTGGTACTGTCTGAAGTTACCTGTAGGAGCTGGCGTTCCGAGCGCACGGGAGCGCAATTCCCTCAACACCGGAGGGGGGAGTTCCCCCCGCGGAAACTGGATTTCTATGGCGCGGAAACTTTTGTCTGCGACTCGTAAGAACTCCTCGCTGCTCGCGCGCATTTCGCGAGCGTCTATTTTATAAATTTCCGTGCCGCGGAGCGACGACACAACTCTATCCAGACGTGAGTTTACCTGTGCGCGCCGACGTGACGGAAAAGGAGGATACTTTGTCGTTTGATCCGCAGCACGATATTCTATGTATTTCTGCTCTAAATAGCAGCGGAGAGCGGTTGGGGCGGCGGGAGGGACAAGAGGTCGGAATATGCTATACGGCGGCGAAAGATCGACCGCTGTGAAGCGCATTAATTGCCACCGATCTGACAGCGTTCTCCTACAGGGTTGCACAAAGCGTACTTAAGAGAGCAACCCAGTTTGCCTCCAATTCGAACAATGTCGCCAGAAGGGATCGACCTCATTTTCTTAGCGCTTTATGTCTTCCACCGTCGCGGCTCTCCTTTTTCGCAGCAATATCGTCTCGCGACTCGCTTCTGCATTATATTAATTTGAGTATCTTGAAGAGGAATTTCTATTCCCCCGTTTAAGAAGATTCTCTATTACACGGCGGAATCTTATTTACATCTTATTAATGAAATTAAAGTCACAATGACTTATGAGAACATGTTAAGGAATCGATGCTTCCTAAATACGAGTATCGACATGCTTCTAGTATAGGTGATACATTTAACAAAATTAAATGAAGCATAGACGGCGATTCAATGATCGATTACCTAAGCGAACCGGTATATCGTTGAACTTTATCGCACATACATATAAAGAGTCGTAAAAGGTAAAGAGACGCATTAAATGACAGTACGATATCTCGAAGACACTTCCCGACCCGGTTGTCATTCGAGCGGTAGAATCAATCACTGGATAACATCTACGCTCTCATAAACACCTTCAGTTCTCGCGGAAGAATAGCGTAGCGAATGAGACGTACTGTCGATGGCATCGTAAACGACCGGCATTGTTAGGTTTCCTGCCGACGAAGCTGCAATCTATATTGTCACTCTGCGGATTCCCTTTAGTATCGATCTAATAAGTCGCTATTTCTCTCGTCCATAGACGCTAAATCTCAGGAATAGAGGCGATAACAACTGGCCTTAGGTTAATATCACTCAGGGACGTACCGCGCGCGCACAGCTGGCCGATAACGAGCAATCTTAGCCTCCGGACAGGTCAGGCCGAAGAAGGCTGTCGTTTACGCGCCGCGACCGACAACCCGCATGCCCCGGTCAGATAACATAAATGCCCAGACGAATGAGACCGGGGGATCAGCACGAAAGACGCTGGTCTGCCAATAAATTCAGCCAAATGTGTCGACTGGTAAGCAGTGGCGTATCCACTTCCGTCGAGACTTTCTTCATGAGCGTCAGTGAAGTCCCGAGGCACGTGTGTGAGCATACATATACAACGTATACGTATACAATATTTCCTGGAAGATACTGCTCGAGAAAGATGAATACACGACCGGTAAATCTGAATGTATTGCATCGTCGGGAGTAATAAGTAATAATAAATACCGCTTTCGCGGCAGAGATTCGATTATGAAAATATACGCGCGCGAATCGTTAACAAAGAGCGATGCTCGGGAGAACTCGAGATCTCATTCTGCGTAACGAGACAAACGGTGCGTGGCGGGACATGGGATGCTAAGATCCACGGCGAGAAATATATCTCGAGCAGTGGAGAAAACCGCAGATGCGACGATGTCGCCGACGAAATAGTGAAGTAGTGAATAGGGCGTCGTCGTTCTATAATTTGCACGGTGAACGTTTGCGTAATATCACGTGAGATAATATCCGACGGAGGAGAAAATGGAGGTAGTTCCGGCATTATGAAAATATTTAAATACAAAACATTGTCGTCTCGTAAAATAAAGTACTTGGCGACGAAATCAAAGCCCGTCAGGGAATATTTTCACGGTGTTTTTCCCCACGTATTAATTCCTGCATTTTTAAGAACGCGACGTTGTATCTGAGTACCTGATGATCGACAGCGTACCGCGCTTCGGGGAAAAGGAAATAATATATATATATATAGCCTTTCGCGACATGTTCTACGATGGGCTAACGTATAGGGAAAAGTTGACGGTGGAGTATAAATATTACCATAATACGATAAAGGTATCCGCGTTCGCTATTCCGCGAGCAAAAATGTGTATTTCAAGAATTTAATATTTCAGGAGAAATTATACTTTTAGATGAGAATAGAGGATCGGAGGTCGCACGAATCAGAAATGCAAATTCATTTTAAACGATACTCCCTGGCGAAAATGTAAATTGATTTCGTGCCACTGCAGGTCTTAGTTCGAAGTATATCGATCCCCCTCTTTAATCTTTATTGCTCCTGTACGGACTGTAACTACACTTAGAATAATTTTATTACCATCTTCCTGTCAACACGATGTTGCCGACGAAACCAATTTCGCCAACGTTAGAACGTCGCCGTTTCATGTAAATTTGAGTCGCACGCCTTCATTAGACACCCTTTAAAAACTAGTCGAAGTAAGAGAAAGGGGAATTCGAGTTACATTGAAAACGTTCTATGTGGAAATTGGAGAAGCCGTATGCAAAGGCAATAGGCGACAATAAATTTTTAATGCGTCGTCTTGCGTCTCGCAATATTTTCTACCATTAGAAGTTGCCAGACTTTGCAACTAAAATTGCAAACTTTACGTTCCTTACTCCTTACTTTGCTCCTTACTATAAGCTTTTAATCACGACGTAACTCGGCCGCCTCGGCTAAATTAAACAGACGCTTATTTAACTCAAAGAAGAAGTATTAGCTTTTTCGCGTTTTAGCGAGGTCGTGGCTCCGTTTGCTTCGGTGGACGTTCGACAAGATTCGACGTCGGGAGTATCAATGGATACCTAAAGCCAGGTTGAGTGAAAGAAATAGAGGAATGGAAAATAGAGGAATGGAATTTCCATTTTAAGACATCCACTGAATTCAAACGACGGGACGCCCTTACTTAAACGAATTTCAATAATGATTTTCTTCAAATTTTATGCCCGGGTTGCGATAAGGGTGGCACCGCCCTTCTCCGACATCGGACTCTTTCGGGAAACAAATTGACTTCTGTCGACGAATAGAATCGTTAATCCGGTCGAAAGAATGATCTTTCGTCGACCCAACGACGATCCTGTCGTCGCGTTTATTGCCGCGAAATAGAAGGCAGCAAAGGAAGATACACGTTAGCCTCTCGTTGAAGGGATCTCGCAGAGAAACACGAGGGAGTCTGGAACGATCGTTGTCGGTGACGGTTGCGGAAAAATAAAGCAAACGAACGAACGCGAAAGGCGATCGCCATAAAGCGTCAATGACAAATGCGCTGTCTTATCTATTGCATTAGCCGGGTCGTACATCAAGTAGAACGGTTCCCGATAGGAAGAAATTCCTATATTCGTGGGCGTATATCTGCCGCGGTGGGGATGGTCTCTCTCGCCGGCTGCAGAGAAAGTGCAAAATGTATGCTCCACTCGCAAAGAGAAAGAGAGAGAGAGAGAGAGAGAGAGAGAGAGAGAGAAAGGAAGATAAGAAAGTGTACGTACAGTATGTACGAAGAAATGACTTCCTATACATTCCGTCTTATTGCAGTCTACATGTAATAAAATTGAAATATATGGCGCGTGCGTACTCGTATACACACGCTTTACAACTTGGCAATAAAGCTTGGCACGATACGTATGTTGTTGGTGAAAAGGGGGAGAGAGAGAAACCGTGGAAATATAAAGCTTATGTTATTTAGCATAGCTACCGTAACAATGTTGTGCGGAGCCTATCAACTCCAACAGAGTTAGCTTTAATGATTCTCTCGTGCTCGGGGTACAAAGTTGACTCTTCTAGCTTGGTACACCCGTCCCGATCGAAGCGCACAGTAGATTCTATCCGAGAGAATTTCTTGCGTGAATTTCCTGTGTTAATTTCCCGCGTCGAATTAATAATGCTCGCGACACTCCCGCGTACAATAATGCAGCGTCCGCGTGTGTTTGCTTGATAAACACCGACTGTACGGCGCGGCGCGTCCCGATAACGGAGATAGCTAGGATCATGCGGTCTCTTTGTTCTTTTTTCGATAATATGCTACACATTCCTCATTGTCGTTTTTTGTATCCGACATTTATATCCGTGATGTTCATCGTTGAACCGTGATCAATCTCGCTTGCCACAGAATAAAGAGTCATTTAACCCAGGTGCCTTTTTGAAAAAGACGTACACTTTATTTTTGATACCTGGAAAGAGGCAAGAAGGTAACTTTATGCAAATTCGATCATTTTTCTGATTTTATTCAGCATGTTGCTCGCAAGCAGATATATAGGCTGCTTTCTTGATGAACTAAGAATAAATTACCACAGATCAGATTTACCGCTATGAATACTCAAAGGGTTAATAATAGTAATCAGTGTGCCGAGCGTGAAACGCTTCTTTCATAAGGCAGCGGCGATCTTTCTCGGCATCAAAGGGGGCGAGGAACGGGGAGGGAAATACGACGGACTCGTAAATTCTCGAGGCCAGTCATTCCGCTCATCGTTTTCAACTCGCACTTCCTGCCATTACAGCAACAAATGAATTCCAACACGCGGCGCGGTGGCGGCGGGGTCCGTTTATCAGGGACAGATGTGGAACAGCCCCCTTTCCCCCGGAAACATTCCTCCGCGATTTTGCAGGATGAATATTCATTCGTTCTGAACCCCGAAGCGGGGCTGTATCTGCTTCTTCCCTGTCCGCCTATGTGCTTAGAATCAATTAGAATGATACATGATTCGCGTGCGGTGGCCCCATTATGAATCGTTGCTTCAGCGGTTGTCGGAAGGCAACCGCGGATTATAAATTTATCGAGTTATCGTCGCTGAAGAGCGATTGCGCGCGAGCGTGCAACCCTTTGCATCTTATATTACTTACGACCCTTCATCGTGTTATCGCTCGTTTCTTTGCGATAAAACGTAACGCCTAAAGATCTTTGTTAACAGTCGATTCAATTTCGATGTAAAGCTTAGATTATTTATAACAAACCATATAGTCTAACGATATAAAATCTAATGCATGCCCTTTACGCATGCTTCAAGAACGCAAATCGGTTTTGCGGATATTCTAGACTAACGTTTACTCGGCAAATAAAAACTGAATCTACCGTGCGGCGAAATCCATCGTATCCGCGGCTCTCGTTCTATTTTCTCGCACACTAGTCGGGAGATTTTTTTTATTTTATTTTATTTCTCGTTCCAGGACTGAAAATCGAGCTTCGCGAGGAGAAGTTCGCCCGTGTACCAATTAGTCGCTGTCAAATAAAACCTTCGCGCGCGTGAAAGGGAAAGGAATCAGGTTGTCCCCCGTACAAAAACCCATCATTACGCTTTAACATTTCCTCGCACGTGTACCGCTTTTTACGCGTTATATCGCTTTGTTAATAGCCAATTCAATTTCATTACGTGCTTGATATAGATCCCCGAGATATAACCGTATCGCCAACACTTTAATCGATCGCCGCGAAATCGTGCCGGAACATGGTTAATCGGCGAACTGGCCGAAATTAGTCGCAGCCGCGGGGACATTGTGAAAATTGTGGAAATCCACACGCATCGTACATCACCGATGTTCACGATAATAAAGTACATTACGCATTTACGCGCGGCCATTCCGCAATCGCCACGGCGATTCGCGGGTTGCAATGCGAGCTCTCGGAATATTGCAAGCGCTTTTTGTCAGTCCGCCCTTTCTCTCCCACTCTCGGCTCGCTTTACCGCCGGTAATCAGTTCAATTGTAATTGGAAATCGGCCAAATAAACTGTAATCCGAGATCGAGGGTGCTCGCCTAATTTAAACTGGACATTTTTAAATGTCCCGAAACGTCGACTAAGACTGATGTTGCGAACACCATCCAATTAAAATTAAAATTTCGGCTTTTCTACGAGGTGTATCAAAATGTTGTTTCTTCCTAACTGCATGTTTTATTCGCATATTTTAACATTGCCTATTTTTAACTTGTCACTTCTTTAACATTCGTAAAATCATGATACAATCCTTTTTGCTAATTTTATGAATAAATAATAAAAATAAAATTTAAAATAATTTTCCAACTGATGAGAACGGATATTTACATATATTTCATTTGTATTTTATTTATGTTTCGCTTGTGTCATTGTGTGCTTAAATTCCTGTACTAAAGTCCTCATGTTGGCCACAGTAGCCGAGCTTTAATTCGAAACATTTAGCGAACAGCCTAAATAAACCGCTATACATTTCAAAAGAGCAGCGAACGGCTGTCGCTCCGTCACATGAATTTAAATCCGCGTTTGGTCAATTGACTTCCTCATGGGCCGTCACCGATGCGCGAACCGGAAACTTATTGCCTCGGTCCAGATTTGCACGCGTGGATGCGCAATGGGGGTAATGATTGAATCTCGAGGGGAGGGAGATAGGGGAACGGAAAGGGACGAGGTGACGGGGAACGATGGAGGCGGGAAGGGGGGGGGATGGACAGGCAGAGCGAGTGCAACCTTTATTGTCGCTAGGTGCCTACGATATTGAACAACAGCGGCAATCTATCCGATCGAATATCCAACAAGCCCCGGCTCAATGGATAGTCGCAAGGGGACGACGGGGGCGGGCACCATGGACGGGGGTGTGCGGGGGGGAGGTGCACCCGCGATCAAAAGCCGCGCATGCAGGATCCCCCTGGATAACGGCATTAATTGAATCGCTATCGGACGTGCCGTGGTCTCGCGTTATTCTATTACCGAAGCAGCTATTGTCTTCCGTGGTTTATAGTCACCTCTTCCACCCCGCCGAGCCCGAGCCCCAAAACCCCGGCCGACACTTCACACCCTTCCCCTCCCTGCCCCCGACTTCCGACACGTACGATCTCGCACGATCTCTATCCACCACGCCACCCTCCCAGCCCTTTGGCCAAAATTCACACCGGTTAGTCGTTCGATTTTATCGACGATTTCGCAATCCAATCGATTTAATCAGACCGATCTATTCGGGACGTGGACCGTCCTTTTGTCTTTTACCGTTAAAGCCAGCAAAACGTCGTATGGACGCATTAATAGTCAGTTATCGTTTTAAATAATTGCTTAATGAACGACGGATGTTTCTTTCATGAGATCATGATGAAAAAGAATTGACTTTGAATTCTGTCTCAAAATTCTGTCGTTAAAATAATTGCAGGCATTTGTGGCGACTCTATTACGTATGTAGATTATAAAATAACACTTATTTAATCCGTTTTAATTCGACGAATCATCGATCCATTTACACGGCTGGTTTAAAAAACACCTGGAACTTGTAGCGTAAAGTAATTGCTCTAGAATTCTTGTCCCGTAGCGGAAACATTGCGCGCATATATCTCTGCCCGATGAATTATTAATGTTCACATTAATTTCTCTATTTAACGAGCTAATCTATATGTGTGAAATACATGCCGCTAGTGCATTTAAACATTACGCGGACTGTTGCCTCGACTATGATAATCGAATTATTTAATTGATTGAATATACAATTACGCGCTATAATTAATGTAGTTGACTAATTAATTTGATAATATCTTTATATATTTGTGCACAAATAGCGACTTGTAACACGCTGCGTGGGCGTATTAGTTCATTGCTATGGAATGAACCTAACCAGACTATTCCTAGATATTAAATAATTTCGCGTGCAATGCACTTGTCGCTATTATCTCCGTCGGTTAATTATTAATATCCCGCGAGAGGTAGCATGTTATTCCAGGCAGAACGCAGGATGTTGATCGACTGCAAATAGCGGAGATTTGCGGCTCATTATCATAATCAAATCCAACGTTTCGGAACAATGGCTTTATTCTCCATTTACTTAGCTTCTTCGGCCTGTATCTCTTTCTTTTCGCATATCACGCACGCACTTACATATCCAATTTCCCGACGGAATATCATTTCCGAGTAATCGGTCCACGAAAGTATCTCCCCGCCAACTCGTTACGATGACCTAGAGCAAATGAGTTTACTCGGCATATGGATTGTCGATTTGCAAGAAACAATCCCGATCCTTAACGTAAACGTTAGCCCGCACACGTGCAACGGCGTGCAACTCGTTAAACTCCCCATAATTTCCTACGGTGAGGCGTGCGTTACCTCCACCTCGGTATCGAATGGAGACATGTCGCGGGAAGCGTGGTCGGGAGAACCTAAGAGGATTGCGGGACACCATCAACGCCTCCCGACTGTCATAAGCGCCCCATTGGCCTCGCCGCGTCGTTCGCCCGCTGCTGCCAATACCCTGTCCCGTATAAACGTATTATTAATAGAGACTCTCTATAAAGCACGACATATGTGAAGAGTGTGTGTAGCAAACAACGATCCAATTGTCCATCAGACTAGCTATGAAATACAATATTTTCATTTCAAGTTAACAATCGCGTGAATGTTATAAATATCAAAGTGCAAAAATTAAAATATTGATTTTAATCACGAACTTACGTGATGTACGAATAATCATTTATTAAAATAATATATATTTATTAATAAAACGAAAGCAAAATCGAACAGAATGACGTGAAAGCTTTTTTGACAAGTTGGTCGTTCTTGAATTATAAGCATTTAAATTACATAAGTTTTATTTGTGAATTCTCTGATGAATTTTTAATGAGTCCTAATTTCAATTCGTAGGTTAGCATCGTCGTAATTAAACTAGATTGATTTTTTAAAGAGAAATGCGATTAAACGTAAGTTTAAACCGCGAGCACGGTGAAATGACATCGTTACAGTTTGTCAGCGCTGCCGTATCGAGTGTCTGCCGTTGAAAAGATACCACTGCAAAGCTAGACCTGAAAGATAAGTGGCTCTCGCAGCCAACATCTCTCGAGTGAGTGGCTCGACTTAGTTGAACAGGTGCTTCGGTTAGATGTAGATAAGGTAAGAAGAAACTGTTTACGGCCACGCTTCAGCAACCAAAATACCGTGCAAACGAGAGACTTTGACATAACGTGCTGCTTGTATTTTTGCATTAACGATGGCTATTAAAAGTACGTTTGAAGAACTGCTTACAAGTATTGCAAAATTCTGATAGATAACTTATCAATTAACGTGAGTTGTCCGATACATTTTTATCCGCTTCGATTTCAAATTTATTTTTGCAAATTTTCGAATATAATAAGATTTTGGCTTGAATAATGTGGAATTAATTTTTTATCAATGTAAAATGTAAAATACATATAACATAAATTACCAAAGTAATGTTGTTCGTACTCGTGAAATATTGTTAATCTCGTGAAAGTAACGGAATAATCTCTTTGTTATCTCATATTATTTTCTATCTCGCCAGATACCAAATAATAAATGTGTCTACTCGGGGATATAATGTCTCGCGCGCGATGTTCAAACAATTTCCCATGTTGGTTCGATCAATTCGCGATAAGATCGCAATTACACGTCGTGATTCGTGAACTTGTACGCTGCCACTTCTGCCGGCCAATCTCCATCAGAGTACGTTATCTCGCGCTCGGCCAGTGCGCGGTTTTTAAAAGTGTGATACCGAGCGTAAGATACGACCCAGTTTCGTTCCGGTATACGCGCGACTGTCAAAGTTGCCGATACACACGTAGAAGCAGGCGAGTCTCGACAGGAAGGCGGAAACTCTGTATCCCATGAGGGTCGCACAGTCACCAGGCATCCAACAGTTCTCCACCCGTTTCAAACCTCTCCGTTCTGCACGATAACGACCTTCGTGCCGGTGTTAAGAGTCGAGAGAATTCCGAAGAAGCCTTTTCATCGTAGCTGTATCCTTGCCTGGCTGCTCTTCAAGTGGTAGTTTTCTCTGTGAGATCCTACCTTGGATTCTTAGCTTCATCATTTTGTAATCAGTTCGTATCAGTGTATCATATCTAATTTTATTTAATGTTTTGTCCAATTACTCTCTGTGAAGCTAACACATAAAATCAAAATAGCATCGATATTAAGTGATTTTACATGTGCATTGTAATTTTGTCCTTTATTCCTGATTTTCGTGCTCAAGTGAATTAAAAGGAAATAGTAATTGAAAATGAGGACGCTAGTAAAGTTAATACCTCCTATCGCGATTTTCTGATGCAGAAAATTTCTCATTCAAGCATAAAAATAAAATATAAAGCATACAATTAGTACATATAAAGTATTCAATTCTTACATAGATATATTTTTTTATAGTGGAGTACTAGTTTTATAAAGATTTAAGTCATGCCGCTATACATGACAATATTCGGATGGAACAAAAAATTGACTTTATGAATGGAATATAAAATTGATTTCATAAATGGAGTGGCTCCAAAACTTGTAGAGTTAAATTACTGAGCACGTTTCGCAAATTGTGCAACGAATCTGGGAAGCAACTATACAAAATAAAGGTGCATTGATGTGTTCAAAGAAACAAAGAGATACAAATAGGGTACTTGGCGAATGAATATATAATACGGTGACCCAGCAATCGAATCGGGAAATACCGCGAGAGCGCAAAGCTGTCGTACCTTAAGTCCGTGCATGGCACCGTAACGTATTATGAGATTTACTCGGAATGCTTTATACCACGCGAGATAATGCAAGCTATGGACTGAGCGACGGGTATCGCGACGTTACGAACGTTTGCGAGCGAGCGAGAATGCAAAATCTATTTGCCAGACATATACGACGGACTTTTCATCGCGAATTCCATCTTTTCCCCTCTTTCAGTTCTCTCTCTGCGATTGCAACCGGCCACCTTTGCACTGAAAAGCACAAGTGAGAGAAAAATGCAAACTAAACGAGAGCTTGTCGCGTGCAACATTGCGAAATAACGCTTCGTAACCGCGCGAGGTCCTTGGAAGAAGATAAAAAGAAAGATAGCGCGGAAATGAAAATGGTCAAAAAGTTTAGCATTCTCTCTTTCTCTTTCCTTTTCTTTCTTGTCTCTTTTCTGTCTGTGTAGCTGGTTTACCATAAATAATCTGAACGATCCTTAAATTGTTTTAAAAACTTGCAACTATTTTTTTAATTCGTAACATGCGCATTATATAAAAAATATATATATACACTAAGCAACAAAATTAGCGCAACAAAAATTTATACCAAAATTTCACTCAACTTCTAATAATCGTAACTTTGCGAAAACTTATCGTATCTAAACAATTTTTTTTTCATTTTGAAGCTTGAAGTCTCTTTTTTAAAGGGAAATTATCAGATTTTGAGCTTCTCCTGTTCCCTTTTCGTCATCACTTCAAAAGTAAGGGCATGTTTTGTCTGCAAAAATTTTCATAGTTTGACGCCCTCCATGGGGTCCAATGAATTTTTTTCGGAAATTTTATAAAAATTATTGTAAAATTTGAACTTTTCTTTACAAATTAAAAAAAAATTGAGGTCTGTACGATTTTTTTTGGCGAAGTTATGACGTATCAAAATTACCTATGCATTTTAGTCTGTTTATGCTTGTTTACGCCAGCATTAGCATTACCCAATGCGCACCACGAGGAGGTTGCTGGATTTGCGCATCGCGCGCGCGCGCGCGTGCGTGTGTGTGTGTGTGTGTGTGTGTGTGTGTGTGTGTGTGTGTGTGTGTGTGTGTGTGTGTGTGTGTGCGTGCGTGCGTGTGCGTGTTTGTGCGTGTGTGTGTTTGCGTGTGTCCTGTTGGACGGATGATATAAAAAAGTCAAAGAAACGTTGTAGAATGCGGTTTTGCACTACTATCATCTACAATAATAAAAGCACTTTGAGTTAACAGTGTTTACATTTTTTTACAAGGTCAAGGTTAAAAAGCACTACAACTCTGTGTAAACTTATTCATTCAGTTTCATTCAGAAAGCACTATGATAAAGTCGCAACAATGCCTTTCTTGAATGAACTTCAAGCTGCGCAAGTTATTGCTCTTTTGGAAGAAGGATTGAGCCAAAGTCATATCGCAAGAAGAATGGGTGTTCGATCCTCTATTTCTCGAGTTTGGTCTCGTTATCAAGAGACCGGCATTTTCCGTCGAAGAAGAGGACAAGGTCGAAGACGAGTAACATCAGCTAGAGAAGATCGCCTCCTTGTCAATGAAGTAACGCGAAATCCGTCAAGATCTGCGCGATAAATTGTAACCGAAGTTCTCCCGCATAGAAGGATTAGCACGCAAACAGTCAGGAGACGTTTGCACGAAGTAAACCTGAGATCACGGGCTCGTGCTCAAGTGCCAATGTTATCTATGGTTCATAGACGTGCTCGTTTACAATATGCACGCATTCATTTGAATTGGACTGCGAGACAGTGGAATAACGTGTTATTCACCGATGAATCACGGTTTTGTCTGTTCAATTCCGATAGAAGAATTCGTGTTTGGCGTCGTAATGGACATCGTTTTGAACAGAATTGCATTGAGCGTTTGGTGGTGGTTCCATCATGGTATGGGGTGGAATATGGACGTATGGACGCACGAATCTTGTCACCTTACCACCTCCTGGGTTGACATCGAACCGCTATGTGGAGGAAATTTTGCGTCTTCACGTCATTCCGATGTGTTGTGAAATGGGACGCAATTTCATCTTGATGCATGACAATGCTCGCCCACATACTGCCAGAATTGTCCACGACTTTATTGAGGAAAACAACATTGAGGTGCTATCACATCCAGCAGTAAGCCCGGATTTAAATCCCATCGAACATGTGTGGGATATGATGGGAAGAAGGCTGCAAAATTTGGAGAGACCGCCAATTAATCTTCAACAGCTCGAGATAGTATTACAGCACATATGGCACGAAATTCCTCAGGATGCAATAAGATCCTGCATCAATATGCACGAACGTCTTCAAGAAGTGATTCAAAGACGAGGAGGTAATACACATTATTAAATGGAAATAGGCATTTCTTCCATGCAATATTTTTTTTATATCATCCGTCCAACAGGACACACGCAAACACACACACACACGCACGCACGCACGCACGCACGCACACACACACACACACACGCACGCACGCACGCACGCGCACGCACGCACGCACGCGCGCACGCACGCACGCACGCACGCACGCACGCACGCACGCACGCACGCACGCACGCACGCACGCACGCACGCACGCACGCGCGCACACACGCGCGCGCGCGCGATGCGCAAATCCAGCAACCTCCTCATGGTGCGCATTGGGTAATGCTAATGCTGGCGCAAACAGGCATAAACAGACTAAAATGCATAGGTAATTTTGATACGTCATAACTTCGCCAAAAAAAATCGTACAGACCTCAATTTTTTTTTAATTTGTAAAGAAAAGTTCAAATTTTACGATAATTTTTATAAAATTTCCGAAAAAAATTCATTGGACCTCATGGAGGGCGTCAAACTATGAAAATTTTTGCAGACAAAACATGCCCTTACTTTTGAAGTGATGACGAAAAGGGAACAGGAAAAGCTCAAAATCTGATAATTTCCCTTTAAAAAAGAGACTTCAAGCTTCAAGATGAAAAAAAAATTGTTCAGATACGATAAGTTTTCGCGAAGTTACGGTTATTAGAAGTTGAGTGAAGTTTTGGTATAAATTTTTGTTGCGCTAATTTTGTTGCTTAGTATATATATTTAATAACAGTAATATATATATATTACTGTTATTATTAAAAATATTGCGATCTAAAATTTATTTTTTAGTTCAATACTTTTAGTTTATATAAACTAATTTTCATATAAACATTTTAATTTTAATTTTTTATAGAGTAAAAAAAATTTAGTTGGATCATATCGTAGGATCTTTTGTTTTCTTTAGGCTTCTGGAGCTCTATATCCGTTGTTACTTGTTTTTCCCAACATTTCTTCGAACGACACGACGCGGCGACGGCGAGATGCATGTGATGCAGCGGCGGCAAGCATCGTTACGTAAGAGGAGCTTACTCCCTTTTCTCTTTCTCTCTCTCTCTCTTTCTCTTTTTCTACCACAAAATCCACGAAACGTGGGAATTGAATATCGGAATCGAGCACTCCGCTGAAGGCGCAAGAGCTTATAGCTACACCTGGCCGCGGAAAAGCCATTGATATGGTATTTCGGCGAGACGGCGGGGATACGGAATGGGGGAATTGCGGTCTATGATAAGCAAAGAGACGGATAAAAACGGAAATCTGTTTCCGATATGCGCGCGGCTGGCATTAAAATGCAATCTCATCGCCGGTTAACTTTTTTACGTTCTAACCCGTAGCGCCGGCCCTTTCTTTCCGCCGTTCTCCCCGATCGTTTTCCAAGGGCCTCCGCGGGTCCTCCCGTTCCCATCGCGCGCGCGGGCGCGCAGTTTTATCCAGTGGTGTACTCGCCCACGAGATTAGCTGCCAATCTGTCGCCGTAGAGGAGGGGGAGGGGGAGTGAAGAAAAATTTTCTCGCACTTTTCTTTCGCGGACGCGCGCGAACGCGAGAGGGATCGATTCGGCATCGGAAAAGGGGTCGTGCCGATACCCCTTCCAAATTACCGATGCAATGCGCTTTGTTGTCCCGGAATAAATTTCGCCTTCCATCCCCTTCTTGATTTACACGTGCGTACTTTCTCTCTCTCTCTCTCTCTCTCTCTATATATATATATGTATATATATATATATATATATATATATATATATATATATATATATATATATTTGATATTATCTGTCAGGGTGCAATTTGTCAAAGTGTAGGGCGAAAATTTAAAACGCTCGCAATTCGAATGTCGTGATATTCGACACGTATTTCGTATGCTGATCGGTGAGAGGAATTCGTTGATGAAAAAGAGTTTTTATTGATCTCTAAAGCATCGCGATTTTAAACATTAAATATTCATTCTTTAACGAATACGTAGCTATATAAGTTGGAATTTTAAAAAAATTATTATTATTCGTTGTTATCATAGCGTTGCGATTTGCGCGAGTTCCGCAAATAGCGTCGTCAATCAATGAAATCGTACGAATGGATTTTTGTAGCTGGGGGCGATTACCATCGAACGTGGATATAAATTCACCGCTTAATTCACGCGCGAGACTCGGCTGGGCGCCGTTCAAAGCGGGATTGCGTATTCCGGGCAAGATCGGCGGGCGTAGACTTCAAACAACGGCATAGCCAGCCGTTGCAACGTGGCGCCCCGTAATTTCGAAAGCAATTAACGTGGCTCGACTTAGCCCGGTGCGCGCACCGTAAAAGTGCGATACTTGGTCCGCGCCGCCCCTAAGTTTGCGCATCCCGTATTTCGCGGATGTGCGAGAAACAACACCCGCGGAGATACCACCGGGAAAGCAGCCCCACCACGTCGCCATGATTTAATTGTTCCCCGCGTTCGTTTCTCCACCGCGGATGCGCAGATAAAGTTAAAGAGTCACCCGACGTTAAGAGAGCACGGGGAAGAGAAAGGAGGAAGCCCAACGAAATAGCTTAATTTTTCAGCGACGCAATTACAAGGATAAAAAGAAGAGAGAGATAGACTTTTTATCTTTGACGCGAAGAATATATTTTGTCGTGTCTGCAGTATAATGAAAAATTTCCAGTATTCAAAAATTAAAAGATTTCCCCGGTTGACAGACGCGTAAATGACGTCGCGGCGCCAAGCACCGCGATTTTTTCTTCTCCTCTCTTTTCCCCCGCCGTTTTTCGCGTTCGCCCTCGTCAGAGGTCCGACACCTTGCTCGCCGAGCGATTTCCGGCATTACTAACAATTTACGTCAATTCCGCGAGACTGACGCGAGGCGCTCGCCCCCTGCCTCCCCCCCCTCCCCCCCCACGGTATGGTTTTAATCGCGGCCGGTGCTCGCTTGAGCCTGTTTATTTACGGATGGCATATAACTAAGCTGAGCGACGGCAAAACGACCATCGGGTCTACTGCCGGGATAGGAGGAGAAACGGCCGGGGGATAACGTCGCCCCTTTTTTTCCGGTCTACACGCATCCACCCCCGGAGGGACGCTTCGATGGACACACCGACCGGCGTTGCATCCTGTACCCGCCGCGGCCGTCCGCGTCTACCAATAGTTTAACAGATTCATGGTCGCATTTGCAATGCATCGAAAAACGACGGTGGCGTTCGTTCAATTCGAGCCGTGTGTTTGGTCCGACCAGATATTGAATTCTACGCGGTCGTTTGGCCGCGTCGCGCCGTGTCGAGATGCCCCACCGGATCGCCGCGACGCGACGCGGGAGCGAGAGCGGAGCGGAGCGGAGCGGAGCAGAGCGGAGCTGCATGGTCCGATTTAACTTTTAAAACGTTAAGCGTCACGGTTGCTGCTTCTATTTGCGCCCACGCTTCTTTCGTACGACGCGCGACATAACGAACCGATGTTATTTAGTTATTTCGACGGGAAACCAGCGCGGATCCGCGAACGAGTGTACGTTCCTCGATTGTTATGCACATATTCGACGAATGAAAAATACACAAGCGGACGCGGTTACGCATTTTACGCCACCTCCGTCTGAAAGTGACGTTTCGCTTCTCGACTTATTTCAATATTCCGGTAACTCGCGCGTTCTCCGGCACCAAATTACAACAATGACAAAAATAACGACTAGTGTAAATACATCTGCGAAATTCAAATTAAAAGTCGCGTCAAAGCAACTGCAAGCTAACGCGAGTTATTTACTTGAATTAATAACATTCACTTATTTTCTATTTGCCTTTTTTTTAGAGATTTTTTAAGAGCTTGTTTTATCGTGCAAGCTAAAGCTTTTAACTCTACCATTTTCATTTCTATTATTTTTTAACAAAAATATTTGGCAGTTGTACTAGCAAACACAATATCGATAACTTCATCGAAATATTGCTAAAATGAATTCGAGGCGAGGTTGGTTTCGAAAACATATAATCCCTCGTTTTGATATACTCGTATTCATACTTGACGAGAAATGATTGGAGCATTATAACCAGAATCGACCAACCTTAAGTATATTCATCTTGTGCATCCAATCAGCCAAGATACTTTTCTCTCTCTCTCTCTCTCTCTCTCTCTCTCTCTCTCTCTCTCTCTCTCTCTCTCTCTCTCTCTCTCTCTCTCTCTCTCTCTCTCTCTCACTCATTCACTCACTCACTCACTCACTCACGAATATCGTCTTCTACTCTTCAAAGCTCTCGGGAAACCGCGACTCAAAGCCGACAGTTTACTTCCAGTATGAAAGCTGTTCTAATATTGACGAAAAAATCGATACTTAGTACATGAGACAAGGATCTCGTAATTTATCTCAAATTTCTACACAAATATTTTTAATTATACTTTTTACAAACAACCAAATTGATTTCTTGATATTATATACTTTAATCATTTCACAAAACATTTTTTATTATTTATAGAAAAATAACGATCGCACGATAAACAACGTCTCAGAATTGATGCGGTGTTTTTATGATGTACTTATACATGTGTTGAAAAAAGCTAGTTGCCAAATTATAGGTGTATGTAGTACTTGTGAAAGCAAATAAAATATTAATTTCAAATTATAAAGCACAAATTATAAAGCACTTTCTGCTGAAATAAATTAAAAATAAATTTAGTCTATGCTAATAAATTTAGCAGATGTATCTTCTGATTTATTTCAACACGAAACTTGATATGTTTTTTTAGATCAAACATGTTCCTAAAATTAAAAGTATTCCCTTTTTTTTAGCAGTATATAATCCTACAATCCGTTGGATAACGTTTCGTGTTCTTTTCCTGTGCATAATCGACTCGCGACGACTTATTCTTCGAAATGCATATTGGAAGAACGCTGCCTCGAACGTTCCGGGAACCGAATTCCCGAGCAAACACGTATCACGAAAACTCGTAAACGAGAAATCGGAGTTATAAAGAATCATGGTGAGGCGCATTCGGCCTGATACAGGCTGAAACGCCACCACGCACCGGGATACCTCGGCAAACGGGCTGCAAACCGACGCAATATAACGCCCAGCACTCAGCGAGCTTTTACAGAGCGGGCGTGGGTTTTCTCGAAACAGAAAGTTATCCGGGATTACTCTTAAACGTAACGGCCTGCGTAAAACACGCTAGTAAGGATTGCGAAAGAATGCGAAATGGTAAAAATGTCGGGACAGGCAAAATCCCGAGGTAGAAATTATAACGATTAAAAATTACAGTGAAATATTACAGCGATTGAAATCGTCATTTGTCACGACTTGTCGATATTCAAATATTTTAGTAATTAAACCTCGATTGAAACTCTGAAAAAGATAAGGCGAACATACTTTTTTTTCCCGTTCAAATATTTGTACTTCATTAAACTGAAAAATTGAAGTACGTCTCACATCACCGAGTTCATCTACCTCTCTATTTAAAATATCAATAATATGCTCGATTTCTCGCGCAAGTCACTTCGGAATTTTCGCTCTCGTCCCTACAACGGAGAGAATTTTGTACGAGTCCACGGTGTCCGATTAGCCGACAATCACGGAGCATTAACTTTATTTGAGAACTTTATAACGCTCGTAACACGCGGAGGAAGATTGTCGGGGAATCGCACGCGCCTTTTTTCTTCTTCGTTCGCGAACAACTCTCCACGGTGCAAACGGAATGGAAACTTTGGCTCTACTGCCAATGCAAACGTTTAAATTTAGTCATGTTTGCACTAACTATTATTGCGATATTCTCACGCTTCCATGCCCGAAGAGTTAAAGCGTGCGCATCCAGTATTTTATATTCGCTATTTCAGGAAAATTTTCCATAAATTATTAATATTTGTCATTTGACGATTCTTGCGTCTCTTCTTTTTACAGTAACATTCTCTCGCATGAATAGTTTGCTGAAATGGCGCCATTAATTGTCACATACAACAAAAAAAATTTTAAGTCTCACGTAGCAATGTAATTAAAGAAACCGGCATTTAATTTATTCATGCGACGATGTTTTTAATGGGGTGAAAACTTTTATTAATGGTCTAAAAACAGCGGCGCTTACGCAGTATAAAAATTAATCCTGTGAGCTCTTGTAGTGATTTATTTTTTTTCTTCTTTTACGAAGAAACCTTTGAAAAGTACGAGAGACATGAACTGCAAAATCGACTAACGACGCGCGCCGCAAAAATCGTCGATCGTGTAAATTGGCTGGCGGATAAATTCCGCGGTTTACGACGATTAAGAGGAGAAGAAGGAGGAAGAGAGTCAAATATGTAGAAACATTTCGCGCGGATGTTCTGCCGGCGCGGGCGGTGTAGAGATAACAGCGGAGAACGGGCGCGCGCGATGTTCGTTGGTAAAATATCGACGTAAAACCAAATAATACCCGCGACATTCAATAAAATATCACCTTTTTCGCCAAGAGCGCACCCCACTTCGTCTCGAGCTCCCCTTCGCTCAGTTGCTCGGCTTACGTATTTCCCGTCCCGTCGCCGAGCGAAAGCCACCCTCTACCTACTCTACGGCGAGACCAACTTGTTGAGTAGCGACTCCCTCCGATTTGCTGATAGTAAATTCCGTTATCGTCCCGAATGGGCTTTCACAAGCCATCCCTGATTCCCCTTTTTTAACGATAACGAGACCGATTGGTCGGAGAAAATCGAAGGGCTACGATAAGATAACGAAGATGCCGCGGCTCTTTTAGGACGACTGTACAGTAGTTTCTCGTCGATGACTTTTTATACCTTTAAATTATCTGAAAGAGAGAGAGAGAGAGAGAGAGAGAAAGAGAAATGCTACTGTTTTGGCGATGTTATCGACAACATTAACTGGTTTGGTTTTTCTGCGAATAACGGAAAACGAAGAAAGAGTAGTCGTTTCGAAAATTACAGCGGCGGCGGCGCGCTACATGTACGAATCGATACACACGTCGGTAAACGATTTAGAGATTTCTCCGGGGAGCGCTCGCGAAGTTCCTGAAATTTGCGGAATCTGCCGTCGAATCTTTTACTTCTTGTTGGCATACGTAATGCGGCAATATATTTATGATTCGCGATCATGCATGCGAGACTAACGTATTCCAAAGGTATACGTCATTACTTTGCGTCACTGGAACTCCGTCGTTTCGTGATATTTTCTCGCTCCTCATATTTTACGGAGGTTTGCCAAATGCGCGGTAAACGTTCCTTAAGAGAGACGAATTCATTTTTTTTTCGCTCTCGCGTGAAACGACCTGCTTGCTCTTTTTTGGCCTTTTAGATCCCTTGATTCTCTGATATGAAGTTTGTACATCGCGGTAATGAATGCGCTTGTTAATTATTATACATACACCCCGTGTACCGCTTCCTTGAGATAATCCGCAGGCGCGGTCAATATTTTCCTTTTTTTTTTGCATTTTTTTTCATTACTCGACTTTCCCGACCCCTGTCTAACCGTGTTATTTGTTTCGAACCGGCCGCACAGTTTAACAAACTATCGGTGAGAGCTACCGTAGCTCCGGGAAAATGCTGAATTCGTTAACTATTTTATCCGTAAGCATCGTCCGAGCGCGGGGCAAGCATCGGGAAGATGATTAAGTGATTCTCGTTAAATGTTATCCGCGTCGTTATTTATTACATTGGTATTCAGCCGAGGGGCGAGGTATTTGAATAACAAACTTCCTTTGTTCGCTATCTGAGCTAAATGTGCGCACAAACATAGCGCGAGCGCAGAGCGCGGCCAATTAGCCCCTTTATCGCGTGGAGAATGCTGGTATTAAATTCGCAACGATTCTATCGGCAATCGTGTTACTTACGTTACGTCAGCCCCGGTTCGAGCCGGTGGATTGCGCCATTCCTATTTCAGAGCAGTTACCGCGTGACCGTTTATGGCAAAACGTTGCGACCTCGTTTACGCTTCTCACTCAATTCGGCTCGGCGCGGTTCATCGCTCGACTCGCAAAAACCGTGTCCACTGTCTCTAACTTGCTTACTCAACTTACAATTAGTAACAGTTACTAGTTTCGAGCGTGTACCAATCGAGTGTCATACGAATTGGGATTAAATTTCTTAATATTATTTATATGCTATATATGCGCCGCCGTGTTATATTCATTTTTAGCGCTAATGGTTTACAGATTGGACTTCATTCTACAGAACTTGAGAATAATGATGTCTAAGCACTTTCCGGGACTCTAGTGCTAGTGGAGAAGTTTTCGCAAGATGCCATTGTCGCCCAGTTACGAGCCTGTCGAACGTACTGCATTATTTATATCGTTAAGTGGCAAACTTGATTTGGCGTTGCCGGTTACTCTTCTTGCTGCACGAGAGGGATTACTCGGCGATCTCTTAGTTCCCTTTGCTTTTTACTACTACACCAAACTGATTTATTACTTCATTCACTTCAATAAGCTCGAAAACTTCTTTCGCCGATTAACCCTTTCCATTCCGATGATCTTTTTTCTCCGAGACAAAGACCGTTACGATGAATCGGGATGATAAGGGATAGAAAAAAAAATGAAAACATTACAAGGAACAAAAGTCTAAAATTTGATGCAATATTACCAATAAAATGTAACAACAAGATATACATGTCTGTGAAGTAAACATAAAAAGGATTTTTACTTGTATTTCAAATGTTAGGTAAGTTTGAAACAGTCAGATTTTAATCTCGTTTTATCTCTTTGTTTTTTTGCACAAAAGTATAGACATTTCGCAGACAAGTTCTGCGAGAGAGAAAGAGAGAGAAGTAATAAAACATCGTGTGATTCACGCGACGACGCAAAACCGCATAAATGGGAGTAAGAAAAATAACAAATCCAAAAGTTAGCGAGGCTGACGTTCGTTACAGCGAAATGAGAATAGTCGCAGGTCACAGATCGCGGATAAGTACGTGCGTTTTCGCCGAAGAAACTCACAAAAACCGCGACATGATTACGCGAACGAAACAAGTGATTCAATTTCATCCATTTATTGCACGGGGCTTCCCTTCGGTTTCGCGTAATGTTGCGACGTGCCTTCCTCGTCGCGAGGAAAACGCGTTCCGGCAAACTAATTACCGTCTTCCGCTTCATCCCATCGCGCCGCGTTTTTCAATCCCGCTCTCTCGTCTTCCTCTCTCCGTTTCGCGTCGCCGTTAAAAGTTTTCATCCCGCGTCGCGTCCCCGTTGCGTCTTATATTTTCGCCCGGAGATACATGAACTCGAGAGCGAATGAGCGTAAAAACTGACGCTAACTGCGCTTTTTATGAGGGCAATAATATCTTTATGTACGACCGGCGCTTTAACTGCGGCGCGACGCGAGGAACGCGTCGCCCAGCTAACAAAACGGAATTAAAGAATCTCGTTTGTGCAAAACTCGTTTACTCTGTGACTAATGAATTCCGTTTCACGCGTGGAAAGTATTATTTGCGCATAGAGAGTGTACAAAGCGAAGCCTCAAACAATTTCAACGAGCAAAAGCCGGCTGTCCGCTCTTAAATTCGCTCTCCACATCATGCGCTCTTTTCATGAAATAAAAATTATTCGCCGTACTGCGGTACATTAACGTATTAATATTGTAATTGCGCGATAAGCTAATAATTATTTTAGTTCGCTATTACACAAGTGTTTATTAATCGTTGGTCTTTTATGTAAGACATTTGATCTCACTAAAATTATGTATCATAAAACTCTTTAAAAATGTAAAAGAGAAAAGAAATTCTCAATTGTCTCTTGTGCAACAAGAAAAAGATACCTTTGTACGTCCCTGGCAAACAAGCATTTTCAAAGATCGACGAATTTACGATCTCATCGTAGTAACGACGAGCAATCGTCGTTTCTGACGTAACACGTGGATCCTCGTTCAGATCCAAAATATTCTCATGAAATATTCGTATCGCTGTACACTGAGAGAACGAACGTAGGGGCGAGTTCTCGTCTCGACTCCGTAGAGACCATGCAGCCGTGGTCAGTGAACTTCTCCGTGAGTACCTTCGTTCTCCTGCACGGGAGTTCGCCGAAAGTTGCGCCGAGCTTGTCATACTCTCAAACGATGGTGTTGGACGTTTCTTCGCGCGTAACCGAACGGAAGTTTGGACGATCCCGAGATCGAAAAGCGAGAACGAGAGGGCCAGAGAGGGCGAGCGAGAGAACGGAGCGAGGGATAGGTGGAAGAAACCGGCTGCGCGAGATGTACCGTACGTACATCGATCGGTGGCCGGCTGTTTGCGAAGAGCAGCCTTGTTAAATATATACCGCGGAACGGTTCAATTTCCTCGGGAGGTCGGATGATCTCGGGGAAATATGGGCTTTCCCTGAGTTATACGAATACGATACATACGAGTCAGCGCGATGCGATAGCCGCACACATGTTGAAAGTCAGATATAGGATCCTCATATACACATGGGACGTCCCACGGACCACGAGCCGTCGTCTCTCTTGTGACCCCGGTGGTCATCTTAGACGTGCGCATGACGCTGTACTCGACTCCTCATGTTGGTATGTGTATGTGTGTGTGTGTGTGTGTATAAGCGGTAGGTCATAGCTCCGCGGCACCTGGACCAGCAAGATTGCAAATATTTGTTGCATTATGGCGCCTATAAATTTCGATAATCAATAGCGGTCGGGCCACCGCTCACTAGACCACCGTCGTCGCGGTTAACCGCGCCTATTGTCCATTCCATTTGCCGTGTACGCCGCTGGTCAACGCGGACGTATATATTACAGCGCTATATTATATCAAATATACATGCGCGCATTTGTGTAGATGTACGGAGAAAGGGAAAGGAGAGAGAGAAAGAGAGAGAGATTCAAGCGATATGAGAGGTACTCTAAGCTCAGACTATTCTACTCGTGTGATCCGCAGAGCAGCGGACGATTTCGCCGGAATACGAGCCGCTTCTGCCTGAATATTCGAGCCTTGTAAACACCGAAGATGGCTGCATATGTATCCACAGCGTATATACGTGACCACATATATGTGTGCTCGTTCGTACATATGATCGTACGTCGGATGCGAGTTGCCAAATTCATAAAGTCTGCGCGGCCTCGAATCAATTTCTATCGAAATATAAAATCCTCTCCGGTCACTGTGTCCATGTCCTGTGTACACCTCCGTCGAGATAAATCCCTCGGCCGCCCCTTTTCGATTCGTTCGCGAACGTCAGCTTTAAGAAGGCCAGGAGTTCGCATTTCCCCGAATGAGATATCTTCGTCTCCCGCGTCGCATTGTTTCCGTGCTATTACTGTCGGGCCCGCCGTGTCGACGACGGGCGGAAATTAAAAGTTCGCGATTTGATTCGCTACCCAACGTCGCATAAAACGCGATATTTTCATCCCCCACCTGACAGTTGATTCGCGAAGTAATTCGATTAATAATACACCGTGAATAATTAACGGATTACTTTCACGGCTACAATAGATGAAAGGAGTTGTCAGTCAGTCCCACGTTTCTTCCTTGGAAACTGCGTTTTCCTCTCGGATTTGCCTGTTACATCCTACTCTGGCGCATCACTTTCATAGACGCACTTGTGTTACGTGTTTCTCGCAAACGTTTGGCGCAGCGATTCTGTGTTTTACGTTTCCTTTTGACGGGATAAGTCGATAATATTTGTTCCCGAATCCAACAATAGGTAATATTTTTCAGACATGAGTTGCCGCAACGTCTCTCTCGATATTTTTCTCAGACTTCGATTATCTTTACGTATGGCTTCCTACATAACGGGCGTTATTTCCCGAGGAGCGAGACTTGTAGTCGTAGTCAAGGATATCAAGGGGAAATTTAAAGCAACGACGGCACGAAGGCAAGGTTCTGATTTGCGCTCGAATAGCGACGAGTTCTCCCGGCTATATACATAAGCCGTACACAATACGTGTATGTACAAGCTCGCTGCCAGTTACACCTGATTTCGAGGCAAAACAGCTACGGAAGATCGAGAGAACTATAAGCTGCGCTCGCGCATGCTTGACAGCCGGCGCGAATCGTTTCGCAGCTCAGTGAATTTCGCAATTTCGGTCTACTACTTCCGATCTTCTAATATCCGTTCGCGAATATTCGCGATTCGAAGGAGATTCATAATTGGTGCAAGCCAAGTTAAATTACGAGGCGAGATGCTAATATTCATCCGCGTTCGGTTTATTAATCTGTAATTATATGTGTGCGCTTATTGATGTATTCGATAATTCCTAACGCCGTTTTAACCATTTACGCGACGCAATAAATTGCACTCGCATAATTTGTAGCGTGGTACGCAGTTATCGATAATGCACTGGACGTTGCTTCAAAACAGTCGTAGCACGCTCCAATAAATATTATTTAGATAAACAACGTTTGCTTTACTCTGCTGCCAATTTTCATGGAGATATGTGTGTGCTTGCCAGGCATATATTAAATTACACTAGAAAATTATACTAATAAATTTTACATTTACAATCATATATTAACGTTTTGGAATAATTTATATTTCTTGGATTAAGTTTATTTTTCCTAAAAGGAAGAATACAAAGATATTCTGTAAATATTACTTTGCTTGTAAACAATCATCAGCAATATGAAAACCATAATGAAGAAAAAATATTTAAGCTTTCTGAAAACAAAAAATTGCTATTTAATAACGTTTAATAAGTGTGCAAGAATTTATATATTTTGCACTGACATCTGCTTTTTATTTCTCCTGTAGAATTTTATAATAGAATATAAACTCTTTTTTACATGGACACGTCGCAAATAATATTTCCAATCACGTACAATTAGTGGAGGAATTCGACACACGAGTGATATTAAATCCTATTCTATTAGGGAGAGAGTTTGACAGGCCGCGGCTGACCATTAACCGACTCCTACTACTGCGGTCCTAAGCGATTGGCGTTTACGATCGGCCACGCGAACTGCGACCCTCTCCCGGACGCATCCCTCCTCTCTCTCTCTCCGTTCGATTTCGGAGGACGAAAAAGATCATCCGGCACGTGTTAACGTGCACCCACATTCTACGTAACGGCACACGGAGCAACTCGGTAATTTCGGAATACCGTCGGAGGCGCGTCCAACAATGGCGCGGTAATGCGAACGTCAGCCGTCAACTACTTGATTGCGTATTGTTGTTTGCATTGTACGATCCCGGTCCGCATACAATCGCCCACTTTCATGGAACGTTCGCTCTCTCTCGCGCGAGCGAATCGATCCTCCTCGTCCCTCTCGTCATCCTTCTCATCCCCACGAATTCTTTATTTGTACCCTTTGTTCGTGACTGCGACTTCCCTTCAGTTGATCCGAGTGTCCCTATCCCTTTTTTCTGCCTTTTCATCTCGATGTTCACATCTCTTTCTTTTCTCTTTCTCTTCCTCTCTCCCTCCCTCTTACTTGCATTTACGCGCCCTTAGTCCGCCGAGAAGCCTCTCGTGTCTCTTTCGTCGCTCTTTAGTAAAGACATCGCGTCGACGACGGCTGACGTAGATGAGAACCATCCTGTTCGTTCCCTCGCCATTAATTTAAGCTTTACCACCCCCGCCCCCAAGTTGCTCTCTCGCATATCTACGCTGTCTTGCCCTTGCTCCCATTAGACGGCACGTCGATGCGCATGCGACAGACATTTCGCATGAGATACGCGATCGCTCGTTCCGACACGATTTGTCAGTAAATATCCTGTCAACGATATCCGATTGATGTAAATATACAGGGTGTATCAAAATTCGCGATAAATATTTTAATGACAAATTCTTTGTAACATTTTAAGACAAAAGTTCAAATACGAAATGCTGAAACTATAATAGTTTTTAAATAGGAAAGATTTAAAAATTACGAATGACAGGGCTAAAATTTCGCGCGCTCAGGGATGAAGCAAAATGGTCAGTGACAAAAGTGCTTCTATAAACCGAATATCTTTGACAATGATAAAATTATTGAAAAAATATTCAAGAGTTTTGTTAAGACTCTATTTCTGTTTAGCTGAAATGAATTATAAAAACAAATTCTAAATTAATGTTTTTATCAATATTTTAATGTATTGATATTAATGTGTCAGGTGTCATATTTATTTGGTTGTGTGAGTAAAACAAAAAATATTTTTATCGATCAATTTTACCGCTAAGATTTATCATATGAACCAAATAAATATGACAGCTGACACATATCAATGTTAATACATTAAACTATTAAATAAAAACATTATTTTAAAATCTGTTTTTATAATTCATTTCAGATAAACAGAAACAGAGTCTTAATAAAACTCTTGAATATTTTTTCAATAATTTTATCATTGTCAAAGATATTCGGTTTATAGAAGCACTTTTGTCACTGACCATTTTGCTCTATCCCTGAACACGCGAAATCTTAGCCCTATTATTTGTAATTTTTAAACCTTTCCCATTTGAAAACTATTATAGCCTCGGCATTTCGTATTTGAACTTTCATCTGAAAATGTTACAAAGAATTTGTCATTAAAATATTTATCGCAAATTTTGATACACCCTGTATATTATATCATGTATTATTCAGCAAAGTTTCATGAATATCGATATTAAACAAAACTTATAATGTTAAGACTAAATGCTACCAAATTATCAACGCAACGTTTCCTTTTTAATACATCGATCGTAACCGATTTAAAATATATATTTTAGTAACCTAGATGCTAAATTATTTTTTAGCATAACGTGTATTACAGCTCATATAATAATAATAATAATAGTAATAATCTCTTTCTATAAAATTGTTACAATTTTTTATGAAAAATTCTATCACAAATCACGACTTTTGACTACAACTCTGAGAAAGCATTCGTGCTTATGCCGTAGATCCCTGTTTGCTTATGAAGCTGCAGGAGCACGTATGAGCTTGTGCAAACGCGCATATACGCATGGACATGCGAGGTATGCCTTTCGAAGAGAAAGTAACAAAAAGAAGCAGGACGGTATTTCTCGCGAGTTCAAAGCAAAACGATTTGAGACGCGTCAGAGGCGCAGAGGGGTATCACCTTCAGCAATTATATCTGAGACTCGAGCGAAACTTGCAAAGGTCTCCGCCCTTCCCTTTTTCTCCATTCGAACCCTCGCTCCACAGCCACTGTCTTTCGCTTCGGTTTACCTTCTTGCGCCGTGATGGCGATGGTGATGTAAGGTTTAATAAAGCCCCTGGGATGTCGTGCCACGTTATGCATAGTATAGCGTGTGAAATTTATGTAAACACGCCCATTTGTTCCGGAGAGTTTCGCTCTCTTTCTCTTCCTTCTCGCACGTCACGCATCTCCGGCGTCTGAAATCCTCATGTAGCATTAAGCTTCTTTATGACTTTTTAATATTGATCCTTACGTCTGCGCTACAGCCGTGTCCTTATGACAGTTGCGCTGAATGCCACGTGCGACTGATCGCGAAACGATTGTCTCTAACATTCTCATCGTTACCTGACCGACGCGCGGTAGTAACGAAAAAAGTGGTCGTGTATTTGCAGTAAGACTGCATTCAGATGCATCAGTCCCAACTAACAAGCATAGTATTTAACTCTCGAGAAATAATTACAACTTGAAATAATTATCTCGTTTCTTCTTTTTTTCTTTTCGTAAACTGACAATACAATAACGGAATCTGATCCTAATGTATTTTTAACTCTTTTGAACGTCAAAATTTAACGTTGGTCATCGTAAATCTAAACAATTTATGTACATGAATAATAAAAATAGAGTAGGGACTGCTTTCCATAATTTATTAACTTAAATTATTACAAATCCATTAGAATTGCATTACCCAAATTCAACCACAATGCTGTTGGGAAATAAAATATATCGAAATACATACATTACTGTATTCGAAATAGTTTTGTAAATTAATATTGCGGTAAATGCATTATTCCATAGAATAAGCGAAAATTAATAATAATATCCATCACATCCGTAATAATATCACTGCTATTGCATCATGCAAAGTTTATGCCCTCGGAAGATTTTCTTTCTTTTTTTCATCCACTTAATAAAAGAGGTTCAACGCATTAATATGTAGTAACAACGTTTTTTTTTTCGCGTGACTGTAACTATAGCTTAGGAGCAGCATTAATAACCGCCGCTAGTGCAACATCATCCTCTTTCTTAGTTCGCAATATTTACAATGTAACGCCATGGACTTTTATACTGCTATTTCCGCGTGTTCCAAGAAAGATATTGCCATTGCAAGAATGCACAAGAAGAGACAGCTGCTTTTATACGGTCGACTGCCACAGCGGACACGAATAATATACACGGAGCGACGAAACTGCGCCGATATAATGCGCCGAGAAATACTACGTTTCCCCGCACTCGCGCGCCATTCTGAAGTCTCCGCAAGAAACACGTAGGCAAGCACGGAGAAATTGCAGTAAATATTTGAGTTACGTTTACTAAACGTTCCGCGTCTCCGTTTTCCTCGCGACGCGACAGTCGCGTGCATCGCGTTTTCGCGCTATAAGAATGCGCGAAGCGCTAAATCGCGCAGGTACTCGAACGTGCATTGCATTTATCTTCCTTCCCTTCTGCGTTTATTTCGTTAATTTTTCGTACTTTTTCCGCACCGGTAGACGATACGATGTTCGAGAATTTCTTAGAGATATTTATTATACCTATATGTATACATATATTTCATAAGAAGTTGATTTAATGTGCTTTGTATTTCTTTATTATAATATTGTGTTACATATTATTATATTACCACAAAATAACTTACAATTAGCAGTAACATTCCAACTCAATACGAATTTATGAAAGCTATATATACGCATTTTTTCTTTTCGTGTCGATTATTATTAACTATCGTTTATGAGCATTTATTTATCTGGTTTCATCATATTTTTCTAACATTACGGATTTTTTCACGTATCCCACATTTTTCTCTATGCGAAGAATATCGTGGATAATAAATCAATGAAAGAAGTCGGTGCTAGTTAACGCTGCGAGTAAGGATTAATAAAAGCTCGATATTGGAGATCACGACATATTACCCTCGATAAGACAAAAGCTACCCAAGTCTCTCTTTCTCTCTCTCTCTCTCTCTCTCTCTCTCTCTCTCTCTCTCTCTCTCTTTCTCTCTCCTGCAATCTTATTAGTCGATCCGATCTTGCGCGCAGCGGCGACGTTGGTCACGGGCTGGAGAAACTTTCTGATTTAAAGCCGTTCGAAAAGTGGTCGACAATGTCTTCGGAGATATTTAAGGTTCAAGTCGTCAGCGATTGTCCATGAGCGTTCTTGCCATCTTCCTCTCGCTTTCTTTCTCGCTTCCGCTCTCTCGCCCGCGCCTTCGCGCTCCCTCCCCGGAACTGGAATACGGCGGAAAGTGGGCGCTCCGAGTTAGACGGGACAATGGAAACTTGCATCGTACGTTAGGCAGCAGACGTGCCGTGACACACACATGCCCGCACATTGCAGCAGCGGGGGCGGCGGACACCGTCGACATAGAGAGGCAGTGGTGGCCCGGAGATCATGTACACGGATTTCGGGATACATGCACGCACTCTCCCACACACACAAGTATATATGCACGTATATACCCGCGAAGCGCTGTTCTCTCTACGACGACCCCGGTGTAAGGTGGGAGGAGAGATGGAAGGAGCACCAAGGCAGCGCACAGAGGGCCGGAAAGGACCCCGCGGAAATATGCGCTTGCCCATTGTCTGCAAATATTAATCGTCGACCGAAGTTCGAGTTCGGCCGTCGTCTCGCCTCACCCCCGCCGGCGCAACCGCCCCCGTGAAACTTGAGAGCGTGTTCTTCCTCGCCCCGATCTCTCACCCTTCCCGGTCTCTTCGCCTTCTGTATTAAAATATCAGGATAAGGAAGCGGCGGAGAGAGATGTACAGTGAGGAAGAGAAAGAAGGAATCGAACGCTTCCGCCGTATATAGATGGGCTTGGCTCGACGTTTATCAGCACACACATATACATACATATTCTCACATCCTTCACAAGAGAATGTAAGCGGATGTAACTTTACCGTACACTTCCTTCCTTCTCTTCCATCCCTCTCGATCATTAGAATACGGCTGTTTCGAGGATTCTCAAAGGAAGTTTTCGATAGTACACTTATGCGTTCTCACGCCTCGATATAATCCGAGATCTCCACGCCGAGGCGTGTTGCGAGAGCGGATGCTGTTTATTTTCTTCGCCTATGAGGTGAGCTGAATAGAGGCATAAGAGTTCTGACGAAGGATACTCCTGGAAATCGGGAAAATAGGATTTCCACTATTCCGGATCCTACTTCTCAATTTCAAACGGTTTTTCCAAACACGGTGTAACGCGATCGTTGGAAGGCCAGATTATTTACAGTTGAATTTATTATCTTGCCCGCGACGTGAAATAAGTTCCGTACAATTTATAAATATTGAAATCGAATTTTGATCGAACAATTGAATAAAAGACAACGCGCAGAACGTTCTCAATTCTTAATACAATTAATGGTTAAATTGTAACTTAATTACCGATTTATTAAATTAATTCCTGATTGGTACTATTGTAAATTATTCCTACGGTGTAAAATATTCTTTTCTCCGGGAGGAACTTTAAATATATAGAATTTAATATTTCACGAAAGCTAATGAGAACAAGGCTCGCGAAGTTAGGGAAAATGCAACACTGTAAAACATAAGCTTCTACGAGAGATGATGATAAATGAGATGATGAGTCGTGAAACTATAGTTCGGCGAAGTCGGAAAATGCATACGCCTCGTGCATTATCAATCAGTCGCGGTCTGACGTAACGGATACACTCTTTCAAACTTATTAAAACACAGACAGGTGATTTGATCTGATTAACGTATTCATCATGTGCCTACTGAAATCTTCGTATCATATTCTCCGCACCGAAGCACCGAAAATATACCACGAATATTAATGATTAACATTTCCGATGGCCTTATATATTATTATAAAAATGTATACGTATATAAAGATAGAATCGGAAAGATTATCAGAAACCTCTTCATAAGCTTCTTTTAGGTAGAAGAACCTCTCCATTTTAGATTAAATCAGATTGAATGGAATATCTTACGGTTTAGTTCAGAAGTTCGATGAATGCGATAAATGCACTGCAACGGAATTGCGTTAACTTCCGCGCGGCAGTGACGTCTGTTTGCGTAACTTCGCGAATTACCGTCCCGGAACTCCTTTCTCGGCTCAACGAGCAAAGGTGCATCTGAATGGATACCGGTTTAACCGGAAGTAACGGTAGTTCGGCCAACACGTATACCGAACTGGCGCGAGCGCAGCGTGTTTGAAGAGAAATTAATCTGTGGCAATTAAATCGCGGCGCTACGAAGATCGGGGAGTTAAGTCGCGGACGAGACACGGTCGTGCAGTCATGAGAGGACATTTATCGAAGAGGAAAACGAGAGGTATGTGGCGTGTCTGGAAGATCTCTATGCGATCTAATTCCGTCTTGAAGCACAGTCGAGCCCCGGTATACTGTAACCACAAAACCTCTCTCCATCTCTTACATCCAGAGTCCGCGATCGATAAACTAAGTCCGTGTATGCGACGTATATTCGAATCGTCCTTAGCAGCTAAAACTGAAAAGTGTGCGGTGTTTTTCTCAATTTTATTATCTGGTCAACGGTAAAAATGATTCCATAAGAATAAATTGTTCAGCTCCCTCTGCTTCCCTTTCGATACGTGATTGATAACTCTTTTGACGGACGAATGTGCTAAAAATTGTATTTCTTTTTTTTTTTTATTTTCCTCTATCGAATCTCTCTGTTTTTATATACTTTTAGTAAAAAGAATTTAGTTTTTATAGACGTTATTTTTTACCACGATCCAATCGATAGCGTTTCACTATGATATTTTACAATTTTATAACGAATTTCTCGGACTGTTTCACTGTATCAAGTTTCCTAAAAATGTTAAAGTATCACCATCAGCTGTGTTGAGAATCGAAGGAAAAATTCGTTGGAATTATTTTGTCCTCTAATATCGGTATCCAGGTATACATTATTAAAACTGTCGGAAGCTGCTTTCAATTTTATGCTAAATGAAGCTTCTCTCTCTCTCTCTCTCTCTCTCTCTCTCTCTCTCTCTCTCTCTCTCTCTCTCTCTCTCTCGCTCTTTCTATCTTCTTGGTATGAACCGCAACCGCAGACTGTCGATCAGTGAATATTGAAAACCTGAGAACGCGCCCTTTCTCGCATCCCTCTCTCGTTCTCCCTCTTTCTCGCTTGTCCCTTCACCTCGCCGTGATCTCTATCCTTGTTCATTGTTAAACCAGTTGCGCGATTGGACAGCGCGAACCCGGGCTGAACGCTCCGAGGTATGACGTAGGAAGCATCTCCCAGGAATTTAATAAAGAACCGACGCGATCTCTTTGTTCTGAACAATCGTGTAATGTGTTCTCGGGGAAAGAAAAGCGCATCGTCCGGCCAGGAGAGATTGGGAATTCTGCAGCGCATTATTCGTGCCCGAGTTATTCACCACCGCAATAACGAGAAGTGGCTCTTAATATCGCCGGCTAGTATCCCGCAGTCGCAGTTCACGCGCGATTAACGCCCGCGAATATCGTCGATAAACGCGGGCGATAAATGCGGTAAATGCACTCGTGGTAAATGCTCGCCGTCCCTAGTCGACCCGGCTGAAACTTTTTCCCTCTGACCGATCGATCTACAACGGGATTCAATTCGTAAAAATCCGCCTAGCACTTTTGTGAAGAAAATCGAGATTACTTTGCGGAAATTCCGTCTATGTTTCGTTGAATATATCGACGGTCCGCGCGCATCCCTTTTTGCTTTTATCTTTCCCAGGATGCGCGATAACTAC
Organism: Tetramorium bicarinatum; assembly: GCA_928718305.1. Lineage (NCBI taxonomy): Eukaryota > Metazoa > Arthropoda > Insecta > Hymenoptera > Formicidae > Tetramorium > Tetramorium bicarinatum. The sequence continues at coordinate 8,076,202 of OV788321.1, forward strand.
GACGGCGTTTTTTACGACATTATCGCGGCGCGAGCGTGATTGCAAACATCGGCAGAACTGGCTGGTTACTTCACGAAAAGCCGGACTGTTGCCGTAAGTGGGCAATTACGATTTGAATAAAGCATACCTCGATGTAACTTGCCGATGCGGAGGAGGGGGAGTAGAACAATGCGAGGAAAGGAGAGAGGGAGGGAAGAAGGGTTGACCCGTCTAATTCTCCTCGGAGCCGACCGCTAATCATACGGCGATACCGATCCGCAACAACTTCATCCCCGATCCCTTCGCGCGGCTGATAATAATAAGCCATTAGGCGGCGCGTTCCGCGAGTTATGCCGTAATCGATGGATGTTAACACGCCAACGCACCGCACGACTGCAAAGAGAGAACGGGAACGCGGAGGTTGGGGGGTGTATTCGAGGATCGAGTAACCACGGAACGTTTCGTGCCGTGCCGTGATTCGCCCCCCCGAGGTGCTACCGATCTAACGATTACTGACCACGCCAGAACTGGGGCCGCGGCAGTGGAGGCCGCGCATCCGGCGCAGACGGTACCGCGAGGTAAAATCCGTTTGAAGGAAGGAATTACATCGGCTATGCAACGCAACAACCGAACCGCAGAAGAAGCCATGCTCCCCCTTCCCCCTCCCCCTGCTCTCCACCTCGCCTCGAAATGCATTCTTGTAATGGGCGGTAATTATTCGCATTGAGTATCACCGCATCGGTATTTAGTAGAGATTGAACATGTAACTGAGATTATTTTGAACAGCATCATTGATGTTATGCAACAGAAATTTGTGTCGACTTTTTAACAGCCGAAATCTATCTAAAACAAAAAATTTATACGATTTAGAATTGACTTATCGCGAATCTTAAAATCGCAAAATTAGCTGAGCGACTTAAATTATTTACCAGCTCTTTCTTTTTAAGATAATTTTTACAAATTATATCGTTAAATTAATTTATTAAAAAAATTTATGTCTGTAATGTAATGTATGTCTGTAATGTATTAAATGTTTTACATATTATACATATTATATTATAGGTCATTACGTCTAGACGTTTTCAAGTTTATTATTAGAGTGATGACATATATTACAGCTGTTCTCAAATTAATATATTGCAAAATTAATGCCTAATTTAGGACAAGAGTCCTTGTTTAATGAAACATTATTTAAAGTTTAATGAATATCGATTGCTTCATTTCGCTATGTATTCGTTAAATCATTATTGAAGAGGGAAATGATTATTTATAGTATTCGTGATAATTATCGAAACGCGAAGCTATTTCCGGACGAACTGAGGGGAACCTTTAATCGCGCGAATTGGACTTGAGGCAACAGGTTCGACAACGTAAAGGATCCTATCGAGAGAAGGACGTCGAGCCATCGGCCGTCCATTACTCATGAATCGCGGTCTGCAGCCGGAATCCTTGCAATCCTGTAACCGTCGAGGCGGCTAGATGAAGAGGTGGCAGACTCAAAGGCCAAAACAGATTGCGCACCTTGATGGCGTCGTCCTAGATAGGCGTTGACTATAAGACTAAACCGCGAGAGATAGATAGCTAGATTGATGGATAGATAGGAAAATATAGAATGGAAGATATGAAAATTTATATATATACATACATATATACGCTCACACACGAATATTGTATGAATCAATGATATAATTACGTTGTGTCTCATCTTATTGTAATACAGACTTAATCATAAGCTCTTAGCAGACTTTCGTATTTTAAAAATATCGGATTTATACATACGTATAATGATAAAAACAAAAGAATTACAAAAACTTTTAAGTATTTTAATGGACTGTCATTTGGTGGCCGTCAGAAAAGTGCTTTTGAGTGTTAAAAGTATTTACTAGAACAATGATATTATTTTAAGATATAAAAAATAAACCGTTTCGCTTTGGCATGGCCACGTTTACGTTCTTCCAAATCGATTTGTTTCTCTTGCTTGTGGTATCTACTTATGTGAAAAGAATAACAGTTGAAGAATTGTACAAAGATGCTTCGTTGACGTACAAACAATTTTTGCTCAGCTACGTTTTGTGAAATATTTACAATTGCATTCTGTGAGAAGCTTCACAAATCATTTCTTTTAATAAAATTAATAAAACTGTAAATAAATTAATATTAAAATACTGTTGAATTTCATATAAATTTAATACCAAAACAGTATTGAATTAAAATCGTATTAAATTCATTTAAATTTACTGTCATATGAATACATATGCGGTATATAATTCGACGATTAAAACGTAAAACGAAAATAGAATCGTATTCATATAAATTTACTAACATTTTACAAATGTAGAGTTTCCACGCAGTCGTTTATATATATACATATATATGAATATCAGTTGTAGCTGAAGCTTCATAAATTCACTCCTATTTACGGTGAGAATCTCTCTCCTCGTTTGCCCACGGGAGTTTACTCCGCAGCACTGAGAGGAAAAAATCTGTACGCATGTGGAAATTCGCGATTCTTCCTCTTCCGTATAGGCGATTGTCGAGATGACGACGGCGACGTGCGGCTAAATAAAGACGTCGATGACGATGAAAGAGGATGACGCGGTTGGTATAATGGAGGGCTCCCGACGCCCTCGAGGGTGTATATACGTGGATATACGTAAAAGGGGAATGCTGAGACGGGTCAGCAGCTCCGGGCGTTACACGGAGACGAGGCAGGGCTTGACTTGTAGCCGTTGTAAGAGAATAGCTAAGGCAGAGCATCAGGAGCGTAGTAATCAGAGCGAGGTTCGCGTGAGGCCAAAAGAATTCCGGTTACGATGCTGGAAAATGGAAGAGAGAAACGCAGTCCGCGTCCGACGGGTGCTTGACGCGATATCTGTTACGTAATCTCGTGAGATGGATCGGAAGCGTTCATTCATCCCGTAGTTAGAAATGGCCTTCATGAAGGATTTTACGAGCTCGGCGGATATGCGCGCGTGTCGAAAAGATACGCCGCGATTTCGAGCCGCTCGAGTTACGATCTCATTTGATTACTTCTTTCCACGGTTATTCATGGGGTTGGAGACGAGTCGGATAAGATCTCCAGTGTCGTCGGACTACGGGAAGATGAAAAATCTCAATGCGCTGCTACATGATCGCGATACCGCGGCGGACATGTGCAAACTAAAGCATTGTTGATGCACGTTAAAATGTATAACATCATTTCTCTTTAGTCACTGAGATAAATTTAAAAACTTTGGTATTTTTTGCTAAATTTATTTGATAAATAAGATAATTTTTGTATTAAAAATTGAGGTATTTTCTTCTTCAAAATTAATCAATATTAATATGCCAGAATATTGAATTAGATATTATATTTTTGCGAAATAAAAATTTAAAATAAACTACCCGAAATAGGACAATTATATCATTGGAATATTCACGGATATTTGAGGCTGTTCGTCGAACCGCAATTCGCGCAAGATATCCAATCAATTGACGCGGAAATGACGTCTAGAGACGTCGGAGATGAGATTTTCCAAGCCGGATCGTTCCACCTTCCCAAGTCAGATGCATAATCTAAATTTCTGCCAGCGCTTTGAAACTGCGGATGGAACCAATTTTTGCTTAGACCGACAAAGCTCGAGAGCTAACTCCAAGCCACCGTCTTCCGCAACGTTGAACCGTGCTAATTAGCGATTTCGCGGTTTCCCCATCCGCCTTTCCTCTATTTTCTCTGCGTCCTCAAGTAGCTGGAGTTTCAAATCTTTACAAGTTCCCGACAGAGCGTCTCATTAGTTTGTCAATCTTGGCGAGGTAAATGTGCTTTTCACATCCAAAAGAGCTTTGCGTTCTTCAAACGATACAACACGTTATATAATTCAATAACATTACGCGGATTGTCACAATCTTGCCAAATTTTCTTTGACGTAACTAACAAAGTAGTCGACAAGTAAATAATAATGTTGCTACGATAAAAGGAGAGATCTCGCTCGTTAATATATTTCTTTTACATTAAAACCTATTGCTTTTATAGATAAAACTGAATAAGTTTATGACGCAGGAAGTTACATACAACATGATTACCAGATGATTTTTCAGGAACATTAATCAGAAACGACGTTTATTTGAAGCAAGAAATGCGACAACGATCATCAGGATGCATGCAATAGTCGCATTAATAACCAACGATTTCTCTTTCAAATCTCGCTTGTAATGATAACGTAACTTAACGATAACAGTTGCACGGGGCGTATTAAACATGTCTCATAAATAATCTCGTAATTTTATTATAATCTTCAAGAGGTTTTTATGATACCGTAACGAATTAATCGCTGGAAAAAGTACTATAATACACAAATCTACAAACGCATTGTGATTAATTGGCAATTCCGAGGCATTTAAAAATTTACATCCACCTTCTCCAACGTGGCTTTACGGATTTAAATCTCTTTGTCGTCGCGAAGTCCTCGCGCGGATCACAGCAATGGCGAAATTACGCAGTCGTCTCGGCTCTCGCCTCTGAATGGCGAAACAATTTGCAACTTCAGCAACTCCGGCTGACAGGGACTGGCTACCGTTGGAAGACGCTCTTCTTTCGATTCGCGCGAACAATACCATCCCATTAACAGATGCGATCTGCAGCTGCTAATACTCAGTGCCGGGCGATCGTTCGTGATAACGAGCAACTAGGTCGACGGCCGCGTTCTCCTCGCTCCAGCTGACGTGAAAAATCATTACGTCTCCCACAAAGTGGGTGGGTTAGCAGGCCCGAAACGACGAGGAAAAGGAACGCGAATGATACAGGGTGTTCTACGCGTACAAAACAAAATTCAACGGAAATATTTATTACCTAAAAAAAAAGGGGTGTATCGTAATATAACTAGTGTTTCAATTAAAAACGTTTAAAAGATAAAACTTTTGCTAAATTGTATTTAATGGATGCGAACGATTAAACTTTTATCGGTATATCGAAAATTACAATGTGCAAAAAACTGCGAAAACGTATGATATTTAGTTAAACCTTGGCGGAGGGAAATTTTTTTCAATTTTTAACAAATACTGTCGTTATCGTTTTGTAAATGTCAAGTACTCTATGAAAAGCGAAAAAAGGTAACGGATAGAATGAACGATAACGGGAACGTAAATCACAACGATGTGGAAGCGAAACGGAGGGGGAGAGATACGATTTTAGTCAGCGACGACGATAGAGCAGCTTCGCGTAGTCGGTGTTTTTCATACATCCCTTCTACGCCCCGTTTTCTGTTCCCCGCCTCGTCTCGCCTTATCTTTCTCGACGCACTGATTTTTATTTCCGACCGCCTATTTCCTGCCCACGAGTCTCCCTGTACAAACAGCCCGGCGAAACGAATCTTGACCTGCGGCCGTGTAAATAGCGCGAAATGGCCGGACCGCTCGCTGAGAAAGCATCAGATCTCATTTATCCGCGTCGTCGACAAACACACAAGTACGTTGGGTGGTGGTAGTGGTGACGTCGGCTGCATCTCTCCACCACCGCAACGACGAGGACACGCGACTATGATCGACGGTGTGTCGGCGACGGCGAGGCGTGTCGATGTGCACGCGTGTGTGAAAAGGAGATCGGTGGACGTGATACACCGGTGACCCCGGCGATAGGTGAGAGAGCAACCGAAGAGAGAAGAGAATGACGACACAAGTAAAAGACAGGGAAAAAGAGAGTAAAAAAAAAAGAACGAACCCGGCGGCGGCACGGCGGCGGTCGATTGGGAGGCTTTGAAGGAGGGACAGTCCGACTTTGATTAACCCTTTGACGCCGCTTCAACGTTCCACCTCGTCACCAGGGATGCAGTTTCCGTCCCTAATGGAAACGCTCCCCCCGATGAACAGATAAAGACAAATCTCCTCGTCCGCAGCCGCCGACGTCGCGAGATCACGGGCGAGGATAATTGATTTTCGAGATGTTAATCCGGTCGCCGATAAGTCCCTAATGGAATTTCGCCGATAATGGTCGTCGACTGTCGTTATTACGTTTTCGGAAGGGATTTTTACGCTCTCTGAAATACGGTGTCGGTATAACGACATAATTTACGTTTCGATTAAAAGCGCGGATTAAACGACAAACGACCGCTGTTAGCCGATACGAGTCAAAGAGACACGCGAATGATATTGGCGTATTGTAGTTTTCCTTTTTTGACGATACATACCGTTGCAATGTAGGCGAGTCTTGCTGGTTACAGCAAGCCGATTTGCGCAAAGCGGAAGTTTCGACGCGTTGTCATTAAAACGCGTCCACACGCACGGTATTAAATGAAAGCTTTTATGTAAAAACCTTTTTATCAAACGCCATTAACCGCCGATATCGAGCGTATTTGCGGTGGTTTATGTATCTCCCGCGAGAATATCGCGATATATATTTTTCGCGAGAGCTCTTTGATAATAACAGACAGACAAAAATTATCACACATAGGTTTTATTAAAATAAAATTCAACTATCAATTGTTAATATTTTATAACGATCAATATTATTAGAGAAATAAAATAATTTCTCATTGCTAATCATCCTTATGATGATGATTTGTGAAATTACGGAGTGATTATCGTTCGCACGATTTTACAGTGTCATTTTATAATTTTTATAGTCACAATTATTCGTAAAATAGGTAACAGAAATCTTTTATCATTCTTTTCCTCATCAAACCGTCAAGCACTTACAAAAAGTTAATATGCTCAAATGGAGAGCACATATATTATGCGACCTTGACGTCGCATTCGCTGTCTGTCCGAGTGATGATTTCCTATTATCCTCCCCGCTTTCGGAGATAATCGGCGGTTAAAACGAATGATTACTGAATGAATAATGAATTCCCATACATACACAGCGTAGTGGCGCATTTATTTTATATACAACTCTCTACGCATACGATACACATCTCTTTCATGCATTTTATTTTACCGGTTGCGGTGCCGCGCTTGCAGCAGAGTAAATTCGTAAACAAATTAAATTTATTAAATAATAACGTTCGATCGTGAAATGGATATTGCGCGGAAGGTACGGTCGCGATACGGTGTTCGGACAAATTGACTTTTGACGTATGTTGATTGCATCTGCAAAAATTAACCGGACGCAGTCAACGAACGAATCACTTCGTTTCATCGTTCGTGCGTTATGACGACGGGGACAAATAAATACGGCAATTTACCGATTCAGCAACACTGAATTATTATGAACGAATTACGCATTCAAAAAGCCGTAAATCCTGCTATTCTGCTGTCGCCATTAAAAACTTTCACGAGAAAGGAGATGGAAACGCGCCCGACATTGAAAACGTCGCGCTGCGCGGATAAAAGCACCCCGCAACATTACGGCAAGAAAATACGAGAACTTCCACTTTAAAAATCGATCGTTATATAACGACCGGGATAAATAACTCGCATTCGTCTCAGAGATGAATATGGCCATTCTGCTGAATAAAATGAATATATCATATCGGTGAACTATTGTTGTCCTAAAAGATAAAATTTTATTTCTTATTTGATTATTTAATGAAATTGATAAATCTTTGCAATTGTGGACAGCCATCTGCTACATTTTCTCTCGTCGAAAATGCTCAAATCCCGTAACTTGAAAACTTAACTTTAAAATTTCCCCAGGTTCCATTTATTTTTCTTCGCCCGTTTCTTAGACCGGCGGCGATCTTGACAGCGGGCAGCACATGCATCCGTGAGTGAAATCACAGTTGACGCGGATCGTACGCAAAAATTAGTACTCTTCGCCCAGCGTGTCTGTAAGTCGCCGTAGATCGATAGGAAGGACAGACTCGAACGAATGGTTGCGCAGTGACTGTCCGACGGTGCACAGATACGCTTCGGACTCGTAGTAATAGCGGTCCTGTTCGCACACGTATGTCCGAGGGTCTTCGGACAGTGCTACTGGCAGCATTGTGCTGATTTCTCGAGGGATATAACAGAACTCGGAGCCGTACGTAATGTCAATCCAATCCACGTTCTAATGCCTGTACCCGACAGCCAGCTAGCTCCCCGTGCTGCAGAATCGCAGTCGTTCCTTCAGCGGCCCGTGTGCAGGAGCGCACGCCCCTCCTGGGAATAATTCTCCCCGACACCGGTTAGACGCGCGTTTCTCAATAACGGAGAGGAAAATAATCAGCCGGTCCGGGGATTGCCGGGAGGTGCGACTTAACAGCAGTCGGCCGCCGATACGAGGCAGTTTGCGAAAGTACTCACCGAAAAGTTGATAAACCGCCGCGATTCGCGAACACGCACATGTACGAACCACGCGAGGTCACATGCGACACGTGGGTTGGTATATCCGCGAGATCTAACGACTCCTGGGGATAGAATCAGAATTAACCGACTGGCAAGTCCGAGAGCGTGTTCGACGACGACGAGGACGAAGGCGAGGACTGGCGATGGTACGAACGCTTTCCCACTTCAGTTTCGTAACTAATTCGTTATATTCAACTTTGAATAGCGTAATCCGGGAGAATCCGGAGTTTCGTAATTGCTAGGCGGAATCTCCAAAGGGGATAACCGCCAGTCTTCATAAGGAACTCATCGTAGGAATTACCGCCGCTAACGCGCCGCCGGTGCTCATTCGGAATGATTTCAGATTGTTTTCCGAGTTCAGCAACTATAATGCGTGTGTATACGGCGCGCATTGTCGGCGGAAAGGCGAGCAGACCGACGTCGGGCTGCGTTGCGATTTATTACGTAGAGTTGACTTAATGTAAGCGATATGTATTGTTTCAAATTAGATTCACTGCGAGATTTTTCTGTGGCGCGGAGGAATGTTGAAAACTCGCAGTCCTCGAGGACCTTGGTACTACAACCCCCGGCGTGCCTCCAATCCTCTTAAAGTACGCGGTACTTAACACCGCCGTCTCTCCTTTTTTTCTTGTCTTTTAAAAACCTTTGCGGTTCATGTATTTTCGCGGTACGAAAATTACGCTCTTACACATTTATTGACGCGGATGCTCAAATTAACGCGATGTATAAGAAACGAGATTAATCCTGTAAAAGTGGTACCCTAAAAAAAAATATGACATACTTTCACGTATATATAAAATTGCCTGATTTTACATGCTTAATAGGTACATTATATTTATCTTCGTAACGAGAAAGGAGAGCAGATTTTTACGAAAAAGCTCTCTATCTCCGTTCATTTATCTACGATCGCTGCTGTTTGGTCAACAGAGCAATTTTGCCCGAGGCAGTTATCCCGTATCGAGAGATACATTCTCGCTAACATATTTAACTCGCCAACTTTTTCAATGCAGTTATTTTTCTTGAGTCAATTATCTCGAACGGAGATTGTTTTCAGTAGGATCAGAGTATCGGTATATAAGACGAACGAAAACATGGGTGAAAGTTAAGATCAGGAAAGTCCAATATTATCCTACTTGTCTCCACAGCTACATTGACAAGCAAAACATTAGTAAATGAATCTTGAAGATATAAATCAGGATTTTTATCAAGCGAATTCTCTTCCTCTTTGTGTGCTAAATAATCATAATGAGACAATTATAATATATCTCTCGAATGCGCGGACAGAAACAAATGGACTCGACGCCGCGCTCATCTTGTAACTAGAAAAATCTTCAACGGTACGCAGAACGAACAAAGGGCAGCGACAGGGCTGTCTCTCTAATTAATTTTCTAATTAATCGAGTAGAGATCGTAAAGCGATACGGTAATTATCGATCTCGAAACGTATTTGTCGCTGCCCTTTGTTCGTTTGTGTGTGTGTACCGTTGAATATTTTTCTAGTTACAAGATGAGCGCGGCGCCGAGTCCATTTGTTTCTGACAGACGGGTATAGGAAAGCCTCAAAAACTTTGCTGACTGGATTTCGCGACTGACAATCCCGCGAAACGAGCAGAATTGTCAAGCGTAAAATTCGCTCGGACGGCGACGGGGGGAGGTGGGACGGTGTGGGGAAGGATTGGCCGGAAATGGCGGATGTCACGGTTGCCCGAGCTCCGAACGACATGTTGGTAATCGAGAGAGTATTCAAATGCTTGGCCGATACGTGACCGTCCTCCGGAAACGTACTCGCCAATGTAAAGCACCTAATGGCGTTTTGGATAACGTAGTCGTGTGGCCCCGCGCGGTTCGCGCAAACGCTTTGTCCAACTTAGAATTAAATGCGCGAACGCGCATCGTTTAACAACGCGGAGATATTGTATGGATGTTAATACGATTCTCTCTTCGCATGGTAGAACTATTTACTCTCGTTTGTATCAAATGCCAGTCACGTTCGAGTTTATTAATAGGACTGAAAATCAGTTTGTCCATTCAATTTATGTTTGACGAGGAACGGAGCTGAGAATGTCATGTTGTCTTCTGAGGTAATTGTGGGTAATATACCAAATATCTTTTATAGGAAAAAAAGATGTTATACTTATATCGTTTAAATTTATTTTAAGTAGCTCGTGCTTATCATAAAAAGAAGAAAAGTTTGAGTGTAAAAGAAGAAAAGTTTGAGTGAAAACAGATATTAAGTTTTCATATTTTATACATACATATACATACACACATAAACACATACATTTATATAAAAATTGTAGATAAATATTAATACATTGAATTATATTTGTTGCACTTTGAGAATTTGTAATAAAGTGCAGACGAAAATTTAAGAAAATATTTAAGTTACATGAGACTCTCCCTGAAACACAATTTTATTCCTGCGCATCGCCGATCGATGAAAAGCAATCAAAAAAGTTTATCATCAGTTTTCGATTAAACGTAATTTAACTTGTTCTCGTCTAACTCGCACTCGCGTAACTTAATTTCTTTGATGTTCACATCCGACCTAACTTGCAAAATTCGGCATAGCCCGAGGTTAAAATTATAAATTCAATCTAGACGGTTATCAAAATAGACAAACCTACTTGACATCGTGTTACGCTGAAACGGGGCGTCTAAGCTGTCGAATAAATTAATTAAAAATGTAACGGAGTATTGAACCATCTAATAGCTGAATTAAACAATTAATCCACTCAGCAGGAGATACATCACTCGATATGTTTTTGAACTTTTGCCCATCTGTAATAATCATAAAACAAGATATAAATTTCTGGACCTTCCTCTAGTGTACCGTAAATCAATAATGGCCGGTACAAATCTTAATTACTTTCGACATCGACGTGCCGATCGATATCCCGAAAGTGAACGCACGGTCTCATGTACGAATGGCTAATCTAAAAATCCATCGCTAGAAACCGTAAATCACGGGCCTCCGGCGTTTCGCATTATATGAGACACGTTCCAATAATCGCGAATTGCCTCGAAACGTAATATACCGCGACTCCTGCCAATAAAATTCCTTTTTGCCGTCTGTGATAGTCCATATACGAGTCTGCAACGTGACGAGAGGTTCCTCCCATAGAAACCGGCACCGGATATAGTAAGAAATAAATCTCTCGCCGCTATGTGATCCATTCTTGGAAATAGATCGCGAGGTCGGCTGAGGTCGTCGAATTAAATCGCTCGCGTCGACTAGAACGGTCGAAAAAGGATTCTGATATGTGATCGAAACTTTCTAGGTATTGCCTCTATCTGCCTCACGCGCGAAATTAATTAGGTAACTAGGTTTCTGTAACGCTGTATAAGCTATTAGCATATCGCTGTTCGTTCAATACATCTCGCTCTTTCTGCTCTCTCTCTCTCTCTCTCTCTCTCTCTCTCTCTCTCTCTCTCTCTCTCTCTCTCTCTCTCTCTCTCTCTCTCTCTCTCTCTCCTTTCTGTATGACAATTAACAGACGATTAACGTCCTGAATTATTCGTCATTTTAATGGTGCCTCAGAAAGATAGAAATCTGAGAACTGTGTTAAATATGTAAACGTAATTTAGGAATGAATTAAGCAAACTATTGTATGCTGCGTGTGTTAACTTGGCACTGACTGGCAGTTTTTAAGATAACGTTAATTGCAATAAATATTACAAATATAAAAATCCATTGTGTCACCCCTCCACGTGATTTTTTACGACCTAGAATGCGGTTCTTGCACGTGGTCAACATTTGTACTCGCTTGTCGCGAAAATCTCTCGTGTCCATCAATTAGACAACGCTTCGCACACGCGAGATCCACGATAATCCACCGTGGCAACAAGGTGAGCTTTAAATTTTATACAGTAAGTCGAACAATTGATTAATTTGACCTGAAAGCTCGATCGAATAATCCAAATTCAAAGTCAAAATGAAAGTAATAATTTTATCGTTAACGATAATTTTTAACGAGAAATTAATTTTACAATGATATCGCTCGCGATCGCGCTGATGAACAAATTAATTTTTAAAAGGAAGCACTTAATATAAATTTCACCCAGATTATCAAGGCAAAAAAATTTGCGATAAGAAAAACAACTCGATACATAATATCGCGGGTTTTGATCAAGAATTCATCTAAATCTAACTATTCAAACCCGTTCGTCTGTCATTTTATGTCACAAGCGCGATTGTAATCGACACGAGAAAAATATGCGAGTTAGAAAAATTATAAAAATTACTATGGCATTTAGATCTGCATGCGCGCACGTTGCGGTGGGATATATTAAATCCACCGGTGCTAAACCATATCTTTTATGCCCTCGTTCCGTAAATGTCCGTGTATATCTTTATCGTTGGAGGGTCTATGTACTCGCAGCGCGAGTGGCTTGTAAAAAAGGAACGAGGACGTGAGATATTTCGTTCAAGTGGTTGCGAGAGAGTCCGACCCGCGTTCCATTAGTGCCCCTCGTTCAGCAAACTTGTCATTATCGCGAATGTAACGGGTAGGTGCACACCTGCCGGATCATCTTTTACTCTAATTTTTCTCTTTTTTTTTTTGTTTTAAGTGTGCCCGTCGTCTGTCTCCGTCATTATATGACGAAACGTTAGACACAGACGTGTTTCCATTTAGAGTTATTTCGCATAATTTTTAAGGATGAAACCTACGTTAAAAATAAAATGTAAACGTTAACCGAAATGAATCGACTTTTCAGGCAAACGAATCGTATGCATCAGTGAAAAAAAAGATTCATTATGGCTTACATCGATCATAAGCATATAGTTCAAAAGTAATCTGATTAAAGCGCTTCATCGTTTATTCATTTACTTTGCCGAGTCATCATGCATCATGCTCGCGCTCGCGAATCGGAAATGTCTCATATAATCCACGCACGACAGTCCTTTTGATACTTTTACATTTCGCCGTGTTTTTGCGCCATATTCGCGATCATTACAGAGGACGAAATAGCGGCGTTTAATATCCCGCAGAATTGCTCCGCGGATTGCCGATAGAATTTATGACTAATTTTATTTAATTCCTGATTGTTATAAATTGGCAATGTACATTTTTCACGGCACACTGAAAATGTAAGTAATGAAAAAGCGATCGGCGAAAGCTCAATTCGCTTAATACAAATCGCAGTGTCGGCGATACTGCCGAGTTCGTCACTTAGATTATTCAGGTGCGAATTACTCTCGCTATTGCACTTAACTAATTGGTCCATTAAATTATATGTTGCATTTTAATCAGAAGATATCACGCCGCCTGCGCGTATTCAAATAATATATATCTCCGCCTCTCGTCGGTCGTTGCAAATTCGTATTCACTGCGAATCGCAAGATAATTTGTCCCTATCACCGACCCTTTAATCATAGTAATAAGTAGCATATCGAGGATAAAAATCACCCGGCTCATAACCGATGCTTTATGACTCGAAAGCCGCTTTTTAAAGCTCCTCGAGGAGACGTTCCTAATCGCGACTGATGGAGAGGCGAATAGATGGGGGAAGACAACGAATAAAGATCTAAGCTTCATAATTGACGTCTGATCACCGACTTATGAGAGCGTTATGTGCCAAACTGTCGCTGTCTCATAATCAATCAAAGCTAAACGTGATTAATCGCCGAAAGATAATGAAAAATGATCGATCTAAGGCGACGCGCGCGCGAATCACTGTATTCACCTGCTTCGAGATTATTACTTTTCCGAACGTTCGTGCTAATGATCGCGATCATTCGGCTGTAATGCAGTTGAATGAAAGCAAATCGAAATATTCCACGTAGAAATCCGAATGACCAACTATTTCTTTAACGACGTGTAATCCGCGTTTGATATCGCTGCCCCTATGATTATGGAATAAATAATATGATAATGTTCCTTAATCTCTTTCAAAATAGCAAAAGTAAGAGCAAAAGTAAGAGCAAAAGTAAGAAAAAGTCTGAACGTCAGGTGCGATGCTCCATCGAATTTGTAGCAACAATTTGTCGTCCTCTGACTGTTTCATTTGAGGATATTTCGGACGTTTCTTAATTCGCCAAACGTGCTCGTATGACGTGTACGCGTTTGCAGCGTGTTCAGTCTAGTATTTAATTCAGGTGTCACATGTGTACTTAAGCACGTGCGCTTAAGTCTCGCACTGCACCGCATCGCACCATGCCGTGCCACGCCGCGGCGCAACGCTACGAGCTAAATCAAACAACGCCGCAAATTGCAAATGGGAACTAATTGCTTTCGCGCTTTACTTACAACCGCAGTAACGTTTTAACAAGCTCCAACGCAGAGGCGATGCGAGCCCTGGCATGGCCCACGCGAGGCCGCATCCCGGACCTCTCTCTCTCTATATATATATAAACGGTAGGAAATTTAATGCCCATGAAGGGCGCAAGAACGCAACGCACAGAGAATTCCCAATTAGCATCGCTGACAAAAGTGAAACTCAATGATGCGCGCTCGCACACGCCCGATGTCGATTGCATAGTAACGAGGGAAAATCGGTAATTAGATTGCAAGAGGATTGCGGCACAACGCCCGAGCGAGCGCACGCGACATTTCCCGTCGACGCCGCGCCGCGCCGGCAGAGAGTCACATAATTATTTTAATGCGCATCATTTGCGGGAGACGGCAAAAGCGCTCGCTGGCGCTTTGATTACTGTATACAATTAAAGGACACGCCATCCGCATGAGGATACCGATTTAATTTGTATCGCGCTTTTTGCGAATATCGTGCGCTCATTTATTACGCACAGGATAATTTTAATTTATGCTATTTTTTTTATATACTTTTAATTGACATTAGGAGCAAATGGTACTTCATTTCAGAAACTCTTGTGTCTTTATCCTCGAGCGAACCTTCTTCGAGCGCCAAAAATGATGCGCAAAAGGTCCTTTAACATTGCGCCGCCGAAGTTGAGGATCCATGAAGAATTAAATTTTACAAGACTGTACGAAATCCGTTGAAAGTTAATCGCGCGCATTCCGTTAATTGTCTCTCTTTCTGAATCCGTTACACTGAGTTTATAAAACTTTCTTACAAACAGATTTCCCTCGGAATCACACACAAAGATCGGCATGACATCGATTTCACAAGCTGCTATCGTTAAACATCAGCGGAGTGTAAAATTTCATCTCGGAGGCGATCTCGTATCGCGGACCGAACGGAACATTTTCTTATATTTTTATAAAAACGTGAATGGTGAACGAGTGCTCGAAACGAACAACGTGACTAACGATTCATCGATCTACTCCCAGAAACGATGTTGATCGCGAAAGGAGGAGATAACTATGATGCTCCGCAGGATGAACGTTCGTCTATTCTTCTTCGATCTTCACCGAACGATGTCAAATGTTTGTCTCCCATTCTCTTAACAATTTTAAGGCAAAACTCAGGGTGAGACTCGCGAAGGTCCTCGTCCCTCGAGGAGCGCGTTGATAAAGCGCAGGATGCACTGTATTATACGAGAGCATCGACGCTTTCATGACGCCACGACGTTGTTTGTGGAACGGCGTTTGTGCGCGAGTGTGTGCGTGCGCCGGCTGTCGTCGGTGTGTTTGCCTTGATGATACAATTGTATGTACAGTATAACGCGGGAGGCTCTGTTCGTCCTGGCCCAGGCACGGCACTCGTGTTGCTTGCCTGGTCGGTTGACGACATGCATAGGCCGCGTTAGATATCTGTGTTTGTACATCCAGAATATGCGTTTGCGACCACCGTTGCGCTACCGATTTGCGATGGAATTACCAAGGAGAACCCGACGATCAGCTCGTAGAATGATAATATCGCGAGGATAGAACGTATCGCATCCGCTTAAATACCTGCTTGAATGCTATTGTTTTTAAAAATAATTTAAATATAATTGACGCTTTTGTTATTTTTGTGGAAATTACTTTGATAAAATAACGTTTCTTCTTCGTAGAGTTTTAAAATTCTTATATTTCGAAAGAATTTTGATTAAACTAAAAACAGGAGCTTAAAAATCTTTAAAGTTTCAGTTTTATATTTTTACGAAAATTAGGGAAAACTTCTTTATTTTAATCTCAATATTTTAGAAGCTATAAATTCCAAAGCAACTTATTTACAGTTTAATTATTATTTATGTTATTACATATTAATTTAATATTTAGAGGAAAAATCTCTCGTGTGTAGCATTTATATTTGTTGAGAATATTAGAAAATTAACAAATAAATATTTCTTAATTTTCTTCTTAATTATTCTTTTTTATATAGGACAATTAATAGATATTCATTAAAATAACGCAATTTTATATTTTCTTTTTCGCCATGTCGTTCTTTAAAGTGTAAAGAACAATATTGCAGCAGCATCGATATACTGATTCGAGAGCGGGTGGCGGTTTTAAGAACAGGCTTTCTGAAATAAGGAAGCAAATGGAGTTGGCGGAAAGTATTAATGCGAGGTATGGAAGTAAGATAAGTGAGCCGTGGCGGTCGTTACGCGCCACGGCCACCAGATATATCCGGGATCGCGAAACTAATTCCAGCCTCTAATGGTTCTGCCAATAGCAATTTCTATAAGACTGAATAGTGATTCTCAGATATTAAGAGAGAGCGAGAAACTTTCCTTCGACCCTTTCCGCACGGAAGGGATCCTGCTTCTGTGCAATTTCCGTCCGCTCTCTCCTCGTGCCCTGTTCCTGTTCCGTTCTTCTACCTACTCCTGACCGCCCTAGGTATAGAGGCATTAAACACCTAATGGGCTCTTTTTTTCGTCGCGCCGATAGCGAAAAGAACTGCAATGATTGATTTTCGTCTAACGGCGAAACTTTTTATCTCGAACGAACGCCACCGAAGAACAATTCAATTTAAACCAAATGGAAATCTCTCCGCCGTTTATAAAAGTCTATCTTCATTAATCGCCATAGATACCATTCGATTATTGATCATTGTAAAAGTACCTGCTTTTTGCGCGATGAAGATTATTTAACAATAAAAAAGTTCAATGGAAGAAACTAAGCAATCCGATTTATTACATTTTTAATTAAACTGATTTAAAAATCGATAAACATAGTTACACATTCATATCGGTCATTCCTACTTATATCATTCGCATATAATTTAATCGTCATTTACTGATATAGATAAATTCACACGTGTTCAATCTTATCGCTTATCTAATCACTTCCAACGACCACTCACGCTTTTAATTTTTAACACTTTTTATCCGATATTATTCGATGATTTATTAAAAAATTGATGTAACATATCTAAGAGTAAAAATATCTTGTTATAATATCGGACTTAATTTGAAATGTACAATTTTAAACTAGTTTAGAGCAATGCGCGACATGAGCAGATCTTGATTATTTCTTTCTCGGATTATTCGGTGTCCTTTATTCGTATGTAACTATATTATTTCTCCTGCAGGATATAAATAATCCCAGCAGTAATCGATACGACGCAATCTACTTTCGGCGAATCTCGAGATACCGCATAAAATAATATTTTTATGACGTACATCAATGTCACGAGCAATTTCAACGTGGTTGTCCGAAAATTCGTTCGCTCGTGCATCTTGAAAGGTCATCTCCTTCGACTTTCCGCTCGCGAGTTTCAATTTCCTCCTTCCTGTCGATCTCCGTTAAGAAGCGAACGTCGAAGGGTCCGATAGAGATTTTCGGTGAGATTTCTTATAGCACTATATTATTTTTCTTTAAGAGGCACAATTTACGAGAGGCAATATGCTCTTACGGCATCCAATAGAGGATCCTCCTCCCATGATACCGGATCGAACCGGAAGCATCGATTCTTCGTCCTTCGGCCGCTTCAATCGTTCAGCTCCTTTTGTATCTGCACAAAGGTCTTGCCTTTCGTCTCGGGCGAGAGGCGAAGAATCAGAATGGTGCATACCGTCACGTTCACGAAGAATGCTAGATAAGGTACCGAGTGGCCGTAGTTCCACGTGACGGCTACGAGAATGTAAGTCTTGGCCGCTATCACGGCGAAGCAGCCGCTGCTGGTGGCCAGCAGGCATGTGGCAAGGGCCTTGACTTCGGTGGCGAACATCTCGGACATCATGATCATCTGCATGGGGAGCAGGCCGCAGTTGAAGGCGAACACCAGCAGCATCGCCGCGATCAACAATACTACGGAATACGCGGACACGTCCGCGTTCAGATAGTCCTTTGCGTAGAAAAAGATACTGATCGTGAGATTCGACGCGGCGGCAATCGTGCCGGAAAAGAGTATCAGCGGTTTGCGGCCCAACCTGTCGACCAGGAAGATAGTGATCGTCGCGGAGAACACCTGCACCGCGCCGATCACGATATTGGCCGTGTGATCGGAAAGTATCTGGAGTTGAGCGGATTTGAAAACGAGCTGGCCGTACGCGATTATCATGAAGAAGCCGCCGACTTGATGGGTCATCGTGATGAGATTGATGATAATGAAAGCACGACGACTGGCGCGCATGGTTAACAGCCGTCTTATACTGCTGGTCCCCTGCTGCTGCCTCTCGTCGGACATTGAGTCGACGATCACTTGCAATTCTTCCGAGACGTCCGTCTTACCGCGCAGCTTCTCCAACGCCGCCTCCGCCTCGTCCGTTTTCCCCGTCATGGCCAGATAGTACGGCGACTCCGGCATGAACCAGAATGCGATTGTGAAGCCGATGGACACGGTCAGCCAAATGGCCGCCGCCGTCGATATCGACAGGTACGGCGCGACGATGAACATCCCGAGAATGCCGAGATTGAACATGATCGAGCTCGCGGCTCCGCCGGCGCCTCGCGTGCTCGGCGACGCAATTTCTCCGATGTACATCGTGAATACGCACATAAATTGGCCCAAGCACAGGCCACCCATGAGCCTGGCTACATAGAGAATCTGTAGTAAAGGGGAATTTTGTATTAATAATATATCGCTAGACTCCTAATGTTTTTTAATTCCATAAATTTAGAAGGGAAAATAGGATCACTCCACCAGTCAATTAACAAATAAGAAATTCACGATACATATTGTGAATTATAATGCGTGTATAAAACCAAAACAATAACAAACCACTCAATACTAATAACTGTTTATTTGTTCTTTAAAAATGTTACGTGTTATCCTTAAGAAAGATTTAAAAAATAATAGTTTTGATTTAGAAAGTGAAAACAGCAAAAAACATCAATAAATGACCAGTGAGTTTCAATTAATGGCCGATAGGTACTAGTAAATGATCAATGTACAAGTTTTCTTTTTAAAAAAAGAATATATATATTTATTTAATAAATACTATTAGATATTTTATATTTTATTATTATTTTTTGTACAAATAATATATATTAAGGAACAATTTGAAAAAATAAGAGAAAAATATTGTTACTTTTGGAGACCCAACCACAACTTTATAATATTTCTAACAATAAATATGATTAACATAATAATGCATATAGTTAAGTTAATCATATTTGTTATTAAAAAAATAAAAAAATAATGATTGTGTTTCTAAAAATAAATATATTTGTCTCTCAGTGTATTATTATGTATTCTTGACATTTATAGCCATAACACTCTTTTATATTAATAGAAACGTATAATTTAGATAGAAACAAAATCTTTTTTACTTTACTGTAACATAACTTTGCTAAGCATAACTTTTTCGTCTTAATATTGTTTAAACAGTATAACTTTTTCAATAAACTTAAAATTAACAAATTATTTTTTACTTAATGCCATATACATATATAACCTTGTACATAGAAACTAAATAAAACATAAAAGTATATGTATAAATATAAATACATAAAGATGAAAATATAACCTTCATTCATTGACACTTGAAAGTAAATGGTCATTCACTGGTGTATCCATTTCGCATTCGGTTCACTAGTTAATGACTGATATATCATTTACTGGAACAAATGTGTTTGAAACTACCGCGCCGTTCTCAAAAAAACATTACCAGACGCTCTTAGCAGAGAGCGCTCTCAACGCTTCTTGACCGAGAGATTTCGTTTCACCCCCGCCCCTCTTTTTTTCCCTCTCTACCCCTTTCTCTCCCGGAAGAAGGGCCTGTACTTTCTTCTTGCTTGAGTCTTGGTCGGGATCGGATGCAACCGAGCGTTCCGAGGGAAAAGAGAATTCGCCCAAAGAGACCCAGGAACACTGGCCTACGGAGGAAAGTCCTTCCTTTCTCAGCAGGGTGCAATCGCACTTCTCGAGTTTAACAGGCTCCTACGAATATTGGCCGCATAAAGCGGTTCTCGGACTAAAAGGTAACGGATAACGGATCGGAATAGAAAATCTGTAGAATAACTCTGATTGGTTGTTTCTATGACGCACATTCTATTCCGCAGCTCTATTCCGTACCATGTGATTTCAGCCTAAGGCAGTTCTCGAACTACGACGAAAAAGGCCGCGTAAGGCGGTTCTTGAACTATGACGCAATATGGACATTCTGTACTAAAGGACCCTTTGTACTAAAGGTCCACGACGTAGAGTGTTCTCGATGACACGTGCATAGCTTACTTATATCATTTTCTGTTTCTTTCGTTTAATAAATAAAGTTTTCTGTTCCATATTCACTATTTTTTGAATAGAGAGTTAAATTATATGGTTTTTTCACTGAGTCGAATACTTATTTGATTTATATTCCTTTATGTAAGTTTTCAGTTATTGAATAAAAGAGTTTTAATTGGAAGTTCTCGTGTTGTTTGTTAGATTGAATCGCAACCTTCTCGACTTGCGTCGAACAAAATGAAAACGGAATGCACCAGTATTTGACCTATCAAAATATAAATTAAAATAAATAAGATACAATATTAAATAAGAAATAAATAAGATTTTAGTTTTATGCAAATCTAAAAAGGTTACTTTTAAGTTTCTTAGTAATAAATATTTAATATAAAAGTTATTTGTTTTAGTACGGATATGCTATTTTGCTTATAGTAAATTTTTCTTGTAAGTACATTCATTAAAGTAAGGTATATATTTTCTTTTTTTATTTAATATAGTTACATTTTCAAATAAAAAATGATATTGTAATCAAATCTAAATAAAAATTAAATCTAAAAAATATCAATTAATTTGTAATTTATTATTTCAAAGTTTTATTATTTTACTATATTTCTTAAACAATCATTTACCGGTGACTGTTCAGCGACTGGTGCAGTGACCCTATTATGATTTTTAAATAGCTAGAATAAGAGATAAAATATTATGATATTAAAGAAACGAGGAAATTCACACTAACAGATTACATTTAAACATCAAAAAATTATAATTTTCTCTCTGTGGCACAGAACAAATCTCTGAGTAGATTTTTCACGCGCAGCATTAATTTAAAGGTGAAAAAAGTATTTGATAATTTTACAAGACGATCTGAATACACATTTCGTAGAAATATTTTAGCTTACCCAAATATTTGTGGCAATCGTGATCAGACCCCAACAAATTGTCGATGCTATTCCGCTAAACAGAATGGCCTTTCTTCGACCTATTCTGTCGACGATGAATTGGTTGATTATTGGTCCCAGAATGTGACCGACGGCGACCATGGCTACCAGGGTGGAAATGTTGGAAACGGTAACCGAGATCGGCGAGTCCGTCGCCATCAACTTCACGATACTCGGCGAGTCCCAGCCTACGATCGCTCCGATGCACAAGCTCATAATTGAACCTAGATTTCGCATAATTGCACCACGTAATTGTGACGTAATTCAGTCGATCGAGCGAGACGTCGCAATAATAATCAACGGAAACAATAGAGAATTATCGTCGAAGCGACGGTAACAACGATTGTTTCGCGCGAAAATCAGAACAGAAATCGCTCTTACAATTAAAAGTGGTCAGGTACTCCCACGTCTTCAAGCCCTTCGGCGTCGTATATTTTCCCTTTTTGGAGTCAGCGTTCATCTCAAAGGCGTTACATAAAAATCCTCACAAAGGCGAACACCTTACGCGATCTCACAGCACTGGAGTAAAGCGTAACGAAAGCGCGATGGAATAAAAACGATTCTATATTCTTATGTGTACTTCAACGAGATAACACAATAAGTACTGTGGTAAATGCAAGTGCGAGTTGTGAGATTATAACGGCACAAATACATCGAACGATATGTCCGAGTTATCAAATGATTTTATATCTTCAACTTTATGTAATCTTTCAAACATCAAAATATCACATAAAATATTGACTTTAGATAGAAGTAATTACATAAGTAGTCGAAAAATTAAAAACTTAAAAAAAATTTTTTTAATTAAAACGTCAAATATAGTTTTTTGGGATCCGTGTTAGAAAGCACGTCTACACAACACCACATCTGACAGTAGAAAGAGATCGATCGACGAGGATCAAAGTCAGATTTCTAAAAACAAATAGAAACGAAAACGGGAAAAATATAAATAATTGTGTTTTAGATCAATCTTATTATTCTGTCATATATAGGTTTTAACTTATCAGTCCTTATGTAAATTAATGCTGTTGTCAAATTTCTTAATGTAGAACATTTCAGCGATTTCTCTCTTTCTCCTGTATCTTTCTCTATGCAGTATATTAGGTTTAGACCAATCAAAATCGTGATTTAATAACAAGCGATGCTCAATAACAACAGAATAATTACTAGTTCCGCATCTTATGTTCCGTTGATGTTCTTTTATCCTAGTTACTAATTGTAAGTGTCGTTTCATTTGACCAATATATACTTGATCGCAATCACAGCAATTGATTTTGTATACAAGTTCAGTCATTTTGGATGTAGTTAATTTATCTTTCCCTTTTTTAATTATTTCATCTAATTTTTAAAGAAATGTCTCTCTTCTTTTTCTTCTTCGTACTTTTAATTTTGATTTATTCGAAAATAATACGCGGAAATATTTCTGTGAATCTAAAAGATAATGTTCGCAAAAGTTAACGTGGTCGACTTTTTTCTTTTCGCTGTTCTTTTACCCGGAATTTTACCCGTTATCAGATTCGCATGAGTCGCTCTTTCGCTTTGTCAAATATTATGTGGCAATCATATGACAATATGCCTAAAAGCTATTACAAAGAGAACGCGTGATTAACTGTCGCGTGCAAAATAAATAGAATTCTCGAATTCTTCGCGAAAATACGATAATCACACGTTAAAATCTAACTGAAAGGAGACTAATGTACATGACCATGTACATTAAGCTTAAGTACGGCAGAGGAAACTTTTCCTACGTATATTTAATGATGTACGTACATTTATATATATTTTAATATAAATTTTATATGTATATCATATTCTGATTTTGCAAATGTTTTACGTATTATATGGTATGTAAAATACTAAATAAAATTCTATTCTGATACGAATTTCATTTAAAGCGAGTTTTGTTTCATTGAATGAAATTTGAGCAGCACGTATCATTGATTTCTATAATATGATAAAAAATTTAGCAGACAGCTTTCGTAAAAAAGTCAGATTTGTACTACTCGCCCGGATTTCTGTTAATTAAGCACTAATTAAGTTAACGGTGTCGACTAATGAAACCAATATCCGCAGTTCACAAAGCCAAAATAGAAAAAACCAAAAGTCATGACGTCGAGAAATCAATACAAACTGTGTAAAATATATAAATGACAAATTATGCATTTTTTATTACAATTTCGATATATTTGGAAGATGTCAAAATACATTTCAAAAATACATTCTACAAGAAATTTATTTATTTTATACGTAATATATTATTTAACATAGCTTTTGTTTTTAATTTATTTTCATTTATCTATAAATGAAATATGACATTAATAAGTTTGCATCATAGTAATAATGTATTTACACGTATAACAAAATACTAGATAGATATTTTCGTGATAAAAATATTTTAAGATTATCTTATTTAATAAATATCGAATAATTTTCAAATATTATTTAACATTACTTTATAATGGTATTGCAATTAGTTTTATTGAATTAAATTATATAATTTCACACTGCTATGTTTGAGATAAAGTAATTAATTTTTTATCTGCGTATTCTGAAACTGTGTATTATCGGGATTTGAAAATTATTTTAAAAAATTGTGATAATGACCTGGTTAGATTTAAACCATTAATAAATCATTACATAATTAACAACATTAGAGAAACGAAATCCATTTTAATGGAACAAACTTCTCTACGAATCGGGAATAACGCGCAGCAATTAAATTTTAGTTACATATAGACGTTAATGCATCATTCTACTTTTACCGGGTACATCGATTTCCACGATAATTAGCCCAGTTTTAATAATTAAACCTGATCCAATTCTTTGAATCTAAAGAGAAAATATCCATCACCGGATGATATTAATTAATCCAATGTTAATTCAACTTTCGGACATTAGTACTACTATTCTTTCACATCGGAACCATTTTTTGTCGTATATTGACAAAACTGGAAGCTTAAGATACATCACCGAATATTGTTCCGGATTGGGGAATAATCCGGAAATGTATGGTTACATTTTTAAATGTCGGAACATACGCAAAAACCAAAAATGATCGAAAACTGTGAGGATTTTGTAATTCCGTTCGCATTTTTATTTTTTATTGCAATATGCACGACCGCCGTTTCTAGCTCGACGCGTCGCGCCACCGTTGGTGGCGAGCGATTACTCCCGGCAAGCAATTTTACATACTTCTCTGCAAATGTACCGCTTGCACTGATTCAACGTTTTCGTTAGAGAAAAAAACATTGATCTGATACCGCGCTACCATTGTTTGCGCGGGCCGGCCTCTGTTTTTAACGTGGACGCGCTGTTAGCAGTACAAATATTTTCGCGCGAGTTGTACGTGAAACTGATGCTCACTGTTTGCGACCGTGCGTTAACCGTGAATTTTTCTTCCGATGACGTTTTCCTTCGATGACGCTTTTTTTCTTCGCTAATAAGCGTCTGTTATACAAGTGGTTTAACAGTCGCGAAACGCGATAATGAATCCGCACAGGTGCACCGAAGACAACAGTCTACCAATTCTACCAATTTGTCTATCAATTCGACAACTGCGTTACAGCATAATTGTCAATTGATAATTAACATTACGTATCTTACAAATAAATTATTTTTGGAATACTGTCTTCACTTCTAAAAATTTTATGTCGAAACGCATCTGAATATGTAGGAAAGAAGATTTATTTCACGTTCATTTACTTATTATATTTCTAATTTTTTGCTCAACGTTACTTACGTCACTCAAATAATTTTTAATATCTCTCTCATTCTTATTTTAATCAAATTATTTATTTTATTATTTAATTACATAATTTAATTTGATAAGCTTTTCATTTATTTATTACTAATGTCTTTCGAATTTTATTTGTTACAAATTTATTTATTCATAACTATTTTTGATTTTGTCGTATTCACGTATGTAACACTTATATAAAAATATTTGAATAGATCGAAATCTATTTTTCTGTGTGAAGTGGTAATCTATTTTAATGTTTTTATGGATTTGTCTCTTTGCATCACTATTTTTGTTTGATTTGTTATGCATGTCGTTTTTCTCTGTCCTTGATTTACTAATCAGTCTTTTTCTACACATCTCTTTTTTATATTTTTCTTTTTCAATTTACTTTACGCGTGATATTCGAATTAACATGATTCTTAATTACGTGTGCAAAGAGGAAATAATTCCGGTAACAGTATCATTTTTGACAAATTTAATTATCGATTTATAATTAATTATCGGTTTTATAAAATTACGAAAGTAAATATTACTGAGAACTATTGCGGCAACAAATATCACGTGACAATATGTTGCGCCTGTGCGGGCGCAAGGAGAATTGGATTCGCCGGAAACACTCACAGCACTCCAAGCAGACTTTAATATGTTTATTTAAATAAATGTTTTAATACTCTAACACAATTTCGTTCACTTAATACTCAAATCTTTCACAATCTAGACGGTACGTCTAATTACAGAAAGGCGTCGTATTCGGATTTCAGATTAGTTCCCGAGATGCCAGGCCGTCCAGTTTTTAAAAGGACCCTTGTCCTTCATGTCATGAAATTGCTAAGTATTATTGTCACGAATCAGCAGTTCCACGCTATTCACAGTATTGCTTTGATAATCTTAACATAAAATACTTTCGAAACATAGAATACTGATGATACGACCCGACAATTACCGTATTATATCCCATTATTGCATTTCATCACGTTTTTTATTATTTTTTTAATCTTTAATTGCTTTGAATATTCTGGTCATAACAAATATTTGCAACTGCGGCAACAATATTGAATTGTTAGTTGAACTTTGTGGATATAATTGAATATATTAACGTTATCGTAATACGTAACTACTAAATAGTAATGTGAAATGAAAAGAAATAACTATAACATATAACTAGATTAATTATATTTTCTCGATTTAAATTTTCTAAATTGAGTCATTATACTCTAATAACATATACATATTATAATTTAATAAGATATTTTTAATAAAGCTACTTTACATTCTCTCGTACGCCATCCTATCGTATTTATTATAAATGATAAACATTATTATTATTTCCTTGGTTAATTAGTTTATTTTTCTTATATCTTTTTTAATTTATTAATACATATTTCTCACGTTCTTTCTCTCAAGTTTTCTAGTCTTGTTAGTGTCATTTTTTTTTCTAAGTACGCAAATATATAAAGAAGTCACGAACAAATGCAACAGTTGGAAAAAACTGCGATGTAGTTGCTCAAAAAAATGAAAAATTTTTATCTACTTTTGTGACCGTCTCGCGCTCAGGAGAATTTTCAGTATCGATTGTTCTTATACGCTGCATGACTTTCTGCGATGTATCTATAGCAATAGCATTACATTTGAGAAGAACCCGAGAGGGCAAAACGTCACATGGAGGGTGTGGGTCGTCCCGAATCCCATCACTTTAGCGGGGATACTACGGATACGTCGTCCCCGAAACAACCTGCACGGGAATCGATTGGTCGGTCTTCCGGACGGCGACCGGTGTGCTGGAACCAGGCTCCCGTACATTGATATTCAGTAGAGGTTCTCGTCTCTTCGAACCGTCAAGAAATTTTACCCGGGGCATTGCAACACGCGCGTTCCCCGTGGAATCGCTAAGTTCCCGCCGTCGACAACGGCGGCGATTCGGGTATCGAATAATTATACAAGTCGAGTAAGTAGCTTGGCGCCGTGACAAGCGTGACGAGCTTCGGAATTCGTTATCCGTCGTGGTGCGCCGTCGTTGCAATGGAATCCTTCGAAAGGCTCTTCTTATCCCACGACGAGTATATCCATTCGTTTCCTCCTTCCCCCCCCCCCCCATTGCTAATTACACCGATCGCGGAACGTCTAGACTCTCGCAAAAAGGGGTCGAGAAAGCGCAGCGTTATGATATTATTTCGACTTTATTCGCGATATTACATCGCTCGAATTTATTTCAGCGTTATTATTTCAAATTTATTTCGCCATTATTACCTGTGAACTGACCCCAATACCTTCGGGCTACGGAAAGAGCTCATATTTTTCCCTTCCAGTTGATAAATCTATAATCGATTATTTAAAAAAAAAATCGTGCGTGCAATTTTGACGATAGTAAAGCCGATGGAGTGGTCGATTTTTCTATTTTGCACAGCGAAATCCACATCTATATCGATATACGTTTCAGGGCAACAATCAAAGAGCAGAACGGGCTTTGCAATGGAATGACTTTGATCGTTCTATTAAATATCCCTTGTCTATTGAATAAATCCATATGTGGGCACGATATTTCTATTCGCCGATGAAAACAATTGTTGATATTCCGATCCACTTGTGATATCCCCACCAATCTGGCAAAACCGATGCATTCAGGTATTAAACTGAAATATCAAATCAACAGCAGAATAACCGTGTATCTCCACGCGATTTTATAAATCCGGGTCGACCTGCAGAACACGTCCCTCCGCAAAAGAGGGAACTGTTGCGCGGCAAACCCCCGGAACGACATGCGTGCAATAAAGCCTTATAATATAAACGGTTTATCGATTCCCTCGCATGCGTCGCATGCGTACAAAACCGATCGATGTGAATAAACCGTGATAACGGGAAATCGATACTTAATATTTTCATTGTCATTTGTCGAAGGCGTGTGTAGCTTTGCATGAAAAAAAAAAGAACGCCTCTTCTCTTACAAATCTCCGGATATTCCTGCCGATTTGTTCGCCGCGTCTATTCATCGAGCCGCGCTGCGGACTTATACGTATATTAATTACGTGGCGATGTGAAAGCAATTACCGGTAGAAATCAATCTGTTCGCGTTGCTTCGTCAATTTTCGCTAATCCGATTAATATATCGGCTTTGAAACCACCGGGCATTCATCTGGTGTAAATTAAATTATTTATCGGGTATTATGTTGCTGAATGAGAATTTGAGCGTCGCCCAGGCTCGCTTAATGACAAAATCGTGTCCGTTACGCAACTCTTACGATGAATATCGCGATAACGTCGATAAACAGCGAGCTGAAAAATATCGATGTGAATGCACGTAGCGCGATTTATCTGCTACGGGACGTTAATAAAGAAAATATAGGGAGGGGCAAGAGACGCGCGCGGGGAGAGGAAATCGACGAAAAGTTAATAGAATGTGAAACGTTCGCAAGTCGTAAGGAAATCTCGATTGGCACTTGAAGCTTCGAAGGCGAACGGGCTTGATATTAAATTAGAATATTCTCAACATATATACGTATATACA
This sequence comes from Tetramorium bicarinatum, assembly GCA_928718305.1. Taxonomy (NCBI): domain Eukaryota; kingdom Metazoa; phylum Arthropoda; class Insecta; order Hymenoptera; family Formicidae; genus Tetramorium; species Tetramorium bicarinatum. Next base: position 8,105,060 of record OV788321.1, read on the forward strand.
CTCGACATGCACAGGTATATACATACACTCGCGTAAGACGCCTTCGGTGGAGATGCGAGTGCATCCACCCGCCTTGAATATCAATTCCTTTCCCGGAGCCTCTCGTAAAAGGAGAATCTATATTCACGCGTCCACACACACTTGAGGCTTGTATTATAGTGCGTCGTGTTGAGTTCTTTTCAATTTACCGACCGATCGATTACCGCACCACTTGAGTTGGCTCATCCATTAGTTGAATTGTCTAAATATTAAGTTATTTAAGGAGTCACTTTCTTTTCCCATTAAAGATACAGCAAGTTAAACTGAAATAAAGAAATTTCGATATCATCCCAACGAATCATTGATAAATTTCTAATTACAAGCTATTAAATAATCTGGCGAATCTCTAAGTGATTCAAGATACGAATATAAAGTTACACTAATAAAATGAATAATTTAATAAAGCTTTATCAGATTGCAATAAAAATCAGATTGAGATTATTAATTATTATTAATGAATTTCCAAGCAGCGATTGCGCAAGCAATCTGAATGAGATTCCAGTGACAGAGAGCCAATAAATAAAAGAAATGCCCGCCGCGTTGAAATAGGAATAATAATACGCGTGCATCGCCATTCTCATCGCCACTCTCTTTGTACAAAAATCTAGCAGTTGAACGCTGGCGAGGCGTTCAATGGACCCTTTCTTTGAATTGACTTGACCTGTTTTGACTTGACTTGATCTAACGTGTCTGGAGACCGTAAGAAATGATAATACAATCCAGCTGCGTGCTCCGGTGCGCCTATATGCAACCCTTATGCACCCCCGCACGGCGTGGATGCCTCGCGGCGGTGTGGCTCGCTGAAGAAGGATATTTATGTGCGCCGTAGCGTGAGCGCAGGGCATCGCCTCGGCCCTTCTTAACCCCGGCAGCTCCAATGCCGTTAAACACACACACACACACACACACACACACACACACACACACACACACACACACACATACATACATACATACGTATACGACACATTTAAGCGCCTTCGGTGGAGCGTTACTTCGAGGTGTAATTCCCCAGATTACCATCGAATTGAGTAATTTCAACATAATCGCGCACGGCCGAATCCTTTCAGCTGACCGGCTCCTTCGACGCGTGTCGAATGTATGCATGCGACGGCCAACGACTGCAATTTCTCGCTATCGTATCGTTTAATAACACGTATGTCGACGAATCTCGCACGGGGGTCTCGAAGCGAACAAGGTGCTCGCGGAGCAGGTACACAGCTGCGAACACGCCAAGACCCGCAAATATACATAAATCTACAGAGTGCGCCGGAGATTCGTTTCGCTTGTAACGTAAATGAGCTTACTGGAATTAAAGGATAATGGGGTTTCACGGAATATCAGGGGAGATAATAGAGATTCGATTAACGCGGTTGAAGAAAAGAACGAGCGATCTTCAATGTGACTCGGCGTGATCTCTGACACGCCAGAACTGCGATATCTCATCCGATTATATAGAATGGCAGCCGTAAAAACATATTCAAGGTTTTTTTACGCAGGGGATTCCCCGAATGACTTCATCAAAAATGATATTTCTGGCATGATATTCTTCAGCTACGTCTTGATTTCCCCGTTAGCGTCACGAATGAGGGTCTAAGCAGAATGGCTGATTTATCATTTCAAGACATGTTTTATGATTTAAGTCTTTGTTATAAAGTAACACACAATACTGTCTTCAGTCTAAAGTCTAAAGGCACAGACTTTTGCATAACGCATAATACATAACGTATAAGGAAATCAATCAGAGTTCTTCATTTCCACCCAGGAGAGAGAGATGAAGAACTCGGATTGGTTGATTTCCTTATGCGTTATGTATTATGCCTTATCCAAAAGTCTGTACTACAGCCTTTAGCGTTGCACTATCTGTATTCACAAGACTTTAGACCGAAGACAGTATTGCACGTTACTTTAAGACAAAGACTTAAATCATAAAACGTGTCTTGAAATGATAAGTCGGCCATTTAGGCCTTTAGCTAGTAATGATAAATTCGCGACGATCCGAAGCGATTGTTTCAATACGGATGCGAATTCGATCCGCATTGTAATCCGCCGTAATTCAAATCGACACGCTTAATAGCCCCCAGACAAGCCCCTCGACAGAAGGGCGTGGTGTGGCGCGATCGTGGTCAATGGCTAAGTCCCGATGACGACAACCAGACCAGGCCTAGACTGATCGTACAATCCGGGATTAATAGAGTGTGAACTAATTCTCGAGTGTTCTAATAAATCCTGGGCCGTTTCCTCTCTGCCGCGGCTGGCCATCGCGCTCGCTTCGCTGGCTGAGTTTCTCCGCGTGGAACGTGGAGACCGATCGGTCGGTGGTCGAAGAACCGGCCAGATAAATTCGATTAAGCCGCGCGAGTTCCGTTAACAACTAACAAACGCCGAACGTTCTTGACTAACGCGATTACGTCCAATTCCAATTTGTCACCAAGAAGCCTTGGCGGAAACGCCTGCAACTTCTGTCCTCGGACGGAGAAGAATACGGAATTGAAGTCTCGAATGAACGCACGAACGAACGAACGAACGAACGGACAGACGGACAGACGGACGGATGGACAAACGAATGAACGAATGAACGAACGGATAGACGAACTGGGTCACAACACCCCAGTCAGCCGCACCGTGAAGTTTCGAGTCTCACGGGTCCCTACTGCCCTATATAACTATCGGATTCGTATTGTTATCAAACTGAATTGCTGACAAATTTACACCGACGAGTTCTCGAGACGTGGGTTCACGAGCGTCGAATGAAATGCGCTCGCTCTTTTCGCACATTGTATTATTGTAATACGCAAATATGAAAAGCATGTAAGAAAGCTTGCTTCGGGAAAGGAGCGAAGGTAGAAAAATAGAAGTCTCTCTTTGCTGTTCTTATTGTCAGTGTCTATTTTTTAAATCATTCAACCTTGATGATATTTATGTTTTTATAAAAATTATATAATAAATTTGGAAATTTGTTATTATTCATAATAAGAGAAAATCAGAATTTACGAATTTTGTAGCTACACGTTTTCATGCAACAGTACAGCAGAGTATCGCATTATTATTTATTACGTCCCAAAAAATTTCTTTTTATTATAAAAAATAGAGGGCTGAGCTCACCGTGGCCCGCTGGACCACGTAGATATACTGTTCATATTTGTATGTTACGTAATATCGTATTTTAGACTTAGGTCGGTATTTATAGTCTGATCTTATATTCAAGATCGTCTTAAATATGATCTCGAGACGTATTTCGCTGGTTGGACGGAATCTTAAGGCTGCCCATGACTTAAAGTGATCTTGAACGTAAGATTGGAATATGAATACTATCTTAGTAGCTCCGTTAGTACGACTTATAGTAAGCTGACCAGATCCCAGCTCTTCAACATATTCCAGCTTATCTATAGCTTATTAGTAGAGAAACCTACTAAAATAAATTATAATGTAGAAAATATTTAAATTTTATTTAAACATTAAAAAACTAGCTAATTAATAATTACCCTCATTTTTTATTGAGCAAAGGTATTAGTATTAGATTCATTCTACCAATATAGTTGTAATTATGCTAAAAAATTTATTTTTTATTAGAAAAGTATGAAAGTAGCTTGAAGATGGAAACAAGTCCATCTCGCCATATATGTGATACATTACATTTACGATAGTCTCGTGGGAACTAACGTTAAACACATAAAACGAAGTGAACAAAAGTAAGCTCTTGTTTAAAAATTAAATAATATCATTTAGCTTAACTTGTGTTCTCACAAAAATGTGTAAAAAAAACCCATAATAAATACATGATCTGCCATCTAGCGATACATTCGCTAAAGTAGTACCCGATAATTACTATAGGTAAATGCGAGTTTTTGCAAATGCGTATTATATATATAACCGTCGGTAAGGCGAGTTTGAAATGTTTGAATATTTCTCTAGATGGCAACCGCATCAAGCTTGCGGACTCACTCCGCTTTCTGTGTAGGGTTGCGTAGAGTCGGGGATCGTGGATGGAACAAAGATGAAATATCGGGCGTCCGTTTGAGGTTAGACAAAGGGTGTCGCGGTCACTTTCGCACTCGTACGTTTTCAATTGCAACGGAAAAAAAAGAAGGATTAATCGATCGTGCATGCGACGTGATCACCAGCCGCCATCATGAGTAAGATGTATTCGACGGCGAACCTGTCCGACAAGGAACTGAAGGAACAGGGGAACCGTCTCTTCGATCTGCACAAATACGAGGACGCGGCTAGTTGCTACACGAAGGCGATCGTGAGTATAACATTTCTAGCAAAACCCCCAGTGCCGCAAGATCGCGAATCGTGATTTTGGATTTGTCAGGCACCTTCGTGCGCCTACTCGCTCGCTCGTTGTTATTGCAGCAAAATATTTTTTGTTTTGAATCACGAATCATGCAGTGTGCGTGACGATAATGGTACGTCGGTGCCTCTAGCGTTTGGCGTTCGAACTAGAATTCAGCGAAAGCGAGGGAGATTTAAATTCGTCACACGTCCGAATAAAAGGGCACGTTTGCTCTGCGAGAGCGACTCTTTTTTTTATTATTAATAAAGAATTGAATTTTGAAAAATTTAATAATAAATTTATTATTAATAATATTTTTGTTTACTTTAAGATGAAGAATCCGGGCCAGGCGTTATATTACACAAATCGGGCGCTGTGTCACTTGAAACTAAAACGATGGGAATCCGTGTGCAAAGACTGCAGATGGGCCTTGGATATAGATCCCTGTTTAATGAAGGGCCATTTCTTCTTGGGACTTGCCCTCCTGGAACTGGACCTTTTTGACGAAGCTGTCAAGTATCTGCAAAGAGGTAAATATAACGAGACATATTTGTTGTTCCTTGCTATTTTTCCAAAAGTGAAGCAGATTTGTAACATACTTAACTCAAACAATGTAGCTGTAGACTTGGCGAAGGAGCAGAAGCTGAACTACGGCGACGACATCACCAGCGTGTTACGCCTAGCCAAGAAACGTCGTTTTCAAATAAGGGAAGAGCAAAGAATAACCCAAGACATCGAACTGCAGACTTACCTGAATCAGCTGATTGTAGATGATGCAAAGCGTAACTTGGCGACTCTGCAAGAACAGGAGACGGCAAAGGATTCGGACGTTGAAACGAATTCAGTCGAATTCGCCAGAAGAAAAGAGGAAATCGAAGAAAAGAGAGATACTTGTATATCAAGACTCAATGATCTTTTCGCTAAAGTCGACGAGAGAAGGCGGGTATGTACCTTTTTAGTTGTTGCTTCTCTTAGAATAATTCTTTGATTTCATGATGCAATCCATATACAATAATATAATTTTCTATTCTATTAATACAAATATTTATTTTTTTTGCAGAATAGAGAGGTACCCGATTACTTGTGTGGCAAGATTAGCTTCGAGATCCTGCAGGAGCCGGTGATTACACCCAGCGGAATCACGTACGAGCGAAAGGACATCGAAGAGCATCTACAACGAGTCGGTCACTTTGATCCAGTCACGCGCGTGCGTTTGACGCAGGACCAGTTGATCCCGAATTTGGCGATGAAAGAAGTAGTTGACACTTTCCTGCAAGAGAATGAATGGGCCTTGCATTACTGATGCCGATATGTAGCTTACTGCCATAGATTTAAGTTAAGGTGGTGGCGATTTTCAGCGATGGAAGAAGACGTGAGCTTTTGATGAAGAGATGTAGTGGAGATAATACATCTAAAAGAAATCTCAAGAGTGTAAAATAGTAGATTGTACATGTGAAGGACTAAGTATCTTGTTACCGTGAAATATTTTTACACGCCATATGAGACGTGGAAGCTATTGTTATCGCACGTAAGTATACTAGTGAATAGTTAACACTAATAAGGATCGTGTAAACACAGATTATATATATAATTCCGTAAGTGCTGCATATATACAATTATTATTAATTACATATAGAATACTTATTAATTTACCTTTTGTTCAGCAATCTCTGTTTTGTAAAAAATAAACATTTTCGTAAAGTTGCGTTCAATAAAAACATGAAATCGAAATTTAAAATAGTTAAACAAAAGCTCAAGAGTTGACTGAAAGTTCCAACACACACAGTGGCTCAAAGAAAAACATAGGATAATAAGCGCTATGTAGCATCTATAATTCTTGTTTTACCATAAATAAATTATTTATTTTATCACTAAAATTTCGTGTTTTTAACCATGTGATATTGCATGTTAGAAGAAAAATTCCAATTTTATTATCATTAGAGAAGAGAGATCTGTGAATCCACTCAAGGTATTTATTTTAACATTCAACTGACAACAATATATTCATGTATATATATATATATATATATATGTACAGTTTTACGTATACACAGTATTGTATATGTATATGTATCGCAATTGTCGCAATTATATGTAATAATAATTACTACCGTCCGTCGTCGGTATATTGTTTTGAGTTATTGCGCAAGCTACATCGACAATATATGGTTAACAAAAGTGCGATAAGATAGATCACTCTCTTTGTAGCTTCAACGATAATTATAGCAGCCATCGTGATAATGAACTGCAGCAACATTTTCTCTCCTTTTAATTTTTAGATTTAGATTTACTCTTAACGAAATTAATTCGAGATTGTCGATTGTGTTTAAAAATATTGCAATTTAGAAATGTCAAAAAAATAAATAGTTTTTCAGTCGAGAAATATGTAGCATTCATTAAATAACAAAAGAAGATTATCGTCAATTTATAAATAATATCAAAATTTTTAAAAGAGTACGTTATAAAACGTATCTAACTTTAGAAAAAGGAGTCTTTTTTTGTTTGAGGAAGATCGAACGAGTATAAGATAAAAAACTAGTATGTGCATTGTAACAAATGATATGATTTCAAGATATGATCTTTAGTCATTAATTAAGCTATAACGATTTTCGTAATTGCTTAATTGAGAACTCCTATTATTTATTATTTAAATTGTCACTTAACGATTGCTAATGCAGTTATCTTTCTTACTTTTGCTAATAGATAACTCGAAGAAATGAAAATCTACTTATTGTCCGCGTTAACATTTGTACGTTTTAGGCGAATACTCCACAACCGAGTAGTCATTAATTCATTAACTCTTTGCATTAAAATATCTTGTTTTATTATCTATAAAATCTTGTTAATCCTATTTGTTCGGTAACGTGAGAAAATAATATCTGTATTATGTATATGTAATATTCTTATACGTTACGACGAGAAATCCAATCTATATATAATTAAATATATATAAATATAATTGTATAATAAAGTTTCTTGTATAAAATAATATAATCATAAAAGATTTTTTTAACATGAATACTGGCGAAAGATATTCAGAGTGCAAAGAGTTAAGTTTAAAATATCACTGGAAGATATCAGGCCATGAGTATTGTCGCAAAGGAATGCGAGCAGGAAGATTCCGTGGAATATTCGGAAACACCTTTAATGTTCAATTTCGACCTAGAGTTTAGATCTTTCTTTTAACCAAATACGTACATTATATATATATTTTATATAATATATTTAATATATTAGGTCGAATTTGAACAGCGCAACAGGATGAAAATCAGAATAATAATTGACCTACGTGAAACTAATTAGTTGATTAATTTCTATGGCCAGGACGATGATAATCTCTTAACCCGAAGAAACCAGTTCTATCGGTCAAATTAATTGCCTTTCGGCTTTCCAGGCATCCTCGAGTGCGCATCGCATGCTGCGCACTGTTAACATTATTGTCAAACGTGATTTAGTCCAATTATTATTGTCATCAATTTTATCCACTTTATTGTCACATTATCAATCCACGTAATCGTGGATTTTTGGATCCTTAGATCTTTGGCATAATCTTATATTTTCTCTCATTGTCAGATATTTTTACATCTTAAAATATCTGAATTCTTAAATTCTTATAGATCTCCGTGCTTGTCCTATTTTTAAATAACTGAACATCTCTATCTTTACCTTATTTCTTTATTTATTTGTGTTTTTGGATTCTTAAGTATTTATGGAATTAGATCTTTAGATTCATTAATTTTCAAAATCTTGAATCTTTAAATAGCAATACCATAGATCTAAGGATCCAAGTGCTCTCTGATCCAAAGCTACCTATCTAAAACAATATTTCGAGTATACCCACCCAAGTCCACTGGACGGCTCCCTAACACTAATCTTATTAAATCTGACGTTAATCGCAATCGCTAAAGAGTAAATGTTTCATCGTTAACTTGTATAATAGGCAATTTTCTCTGTGAAAGATTACTTTTCATTTCCGTCCACGCGACGCGCGATTGTGTTGTTCGCTCGAAAACTGTGTGTGTGTATGTGCAGATAGTTGTCTAGTATTCTTCAATATCCGCGAAGCTTCGAAAGCCATTTCGCATAATTAATATCACTTAAGAAACTCAAAATTGCAAACCAGTTATATCTTTTAGGTGGAGATACATTCACAAATGTTCTCGAATAAACCTTTTCTATTTTATCGTGAAAATGCTTTATCCGTACTAGATATTTAAATTTCAGATACTATTATTTAACCAGTGATCCTTAAAAGAGAATCTTATTAGAGAAAAAATATGACTTTAATAGTTAACAGCTGTTAAGGTTGATTGGAAAAAAAAAGAAAAATAAAATTAATTTTTTTTATGAATGTATCTCCGTCTCTGCATTATGAAGAAACGGCCGCTACCGTCGAAGCTTACGTTAATTGACACAATAGATAAGATCCTACCGCGCAGATGCGCTTACTACAAATCGACCAGATTCACCAAAATGGATTGTAGCCATTTTCGACCAAACAGCAGCAGTCGAAAATGATCGTCACAGGATAAAATACAGCGTTTCTCGAGGCAAAATCATCCACGGGAACGCGCGTCGCGATCGAGATTGATCCTAGGTGAGGTCTTCGTCTTCGTCATCGCTAGGACCGCCCGTAGGACAGCACAAGCCTTCGGAACCATCACTCCTAATGCAAAACAGCAATGTCTCAGCTACTGTCACCTCGTGCGGCACGATTCCGTGGAATTCTTTTAAGTCCGCCGCGGGGAACCAGGCCTTTTCGTTGTCGTCAATAATAAGAATTCCAAAGTATCTGGAAAAATTGTTGAGAGTTGACATAAAATACACGTAAAGCAAGATAATATTGATTAATATTAATATTGATTAGTATATTAACATATTTTTGATATATTGATATATTAATATTAAGAGACTAATGCCAACCTGCAAATAGCAACTGCGGGTATCCATAAAACGGAAGTAAGAATGAGAATGGCGATGAGAACTAGAGCCCAAACGGGCCATTCTTGTTTCTCTGTAATGCCTTTACTCGCTACCCAAGCCGGATAACCGCTTCCTTCAAAAACTATCTCGACAAAGGACGCGACCAAAATACTCAACATCGCCAACGGACTGAGATATTTCCAACATATCAACCAGTAGAGGCCAGGCCGATTGCCAGTCATCAGTTCGATATCGTCAGCGAATCTGAAATCATCGCAACATGTCGATATACACATCTCTGATCTATCTCTAACATTTCTGAAATTCTTCTGTGCTCACCTCTTCAAACCATAAACATAAGATACTCCTATGCATTCGAAGAACGCGATTATGAGCAATGGGAAGTTTCCGCTGAAATTATCGAATAGCACGAAAACGTAACTGCCAGCTCCATGAGCGAAAGCCATAGAGATCATGCAGCATACCAAACAAATCACACCTATGCACAAAATCAAAATTATTTATAATATCTTTTATTTATCTATTTTTTTTTTATTGTTGCAAGAAATACCTGTCAGAATCTCCTTTCTCAAATTTGGGAACAGCTTCATATCGACGATGCTGGTGACGACACCTTCTAAAGTACCAAACTGAGAATCGATTCCCAACGTGAACAACATTAGGAAAAATAATATCGACCAGAATTGTGCACCAGGAAATTGATTGATTGCCTCAGTGAAGATGATAAACGCCAAGCCTGTGCCCGATGCTGACTATAATCATTATAATTATTAGTTATGATTTACGCAAGCTTAAAATCACTTTCATACTCACGTTATCCAATTCCTTCTCCAAATCGCACTCGGGCAGTTCCGGCATTATCAAATTGTCCAGCGATCCATTGCCATTCGTGATACTCAGTAGCGTGCCAGCAATCGGAATGTCTTTGGGTATTTTATCAGCTTGGCCGAATATATTCATCAACGTGTTATTCTTTTCCAATAAGCATTGCTCATAAACCATGGTAGCCTTAAAGCCTATGCAAACGGGATCAAAAGCATTGGGATCAGAAATTTCCGAAAAAAGAAATCCCACGTACCTATAATCGAGAAAACGACGATTCCCGCGAACATGGACGTGAAGCAATTCGTTAGGCTGACCATGATGGCGTCACGATAACAGTTATTATTCACTGGGTTGTACGAAGAGAACGCTATTAGACCACCGAAAGCTAGGCCTAGAGAGAAAAAGATTTGTGTTCCAGCCTCCAGCCAGACTACAGGATCGGTCAACGTCCACCACTGAAATCACAAAAACGATTCAATAATATTTCTTAAGTGTTTCTTTGCTTATTAATATGTCTGATGTAGAAGGAAATTGTGAGAGCGCACCTTTGGCGTGAAGAGATGTCGTACACCATCCGACATACCCGTTAACGTCACACCTCGGAAGAAGAAAATGATCAGGACGATATACGGAAACGTGGCGGTCACGTATACAACCTGAAAAAATCAGAATGGCTACTTGAAGGATTGACAACTAATAATTTGGCTATAAAAGTCCTCCCGTACCTTGCCCGAGGATGCGATACCCTTAATCATGCACATGTAGACGAGGATCCAGGCGATAATCAGTGCCAGAGCGATTTTCCAATTAAATATTTCCGGCGTATTAATGTCCTTAGATACCATCAGGGTGGTTCGATACCAGAAATATTGCGTAGGGCTGCTGATCTGTTGACCGAGTCTCACATTATGAACGAACATAATGCGCGCGCATTGCACACATGCGATGGAATAATTCATATTGCAATTAAATTTTGACGTTACCAAACACTCAGGTTCAGGCGCGTAAGATCCATTTTGAAAGTATCTATTGGGACACTCTGCCCAAGGTAACTGGGATTGGAAACTCTGAACAGATTTAAATTTCCGTGAGTTACCCGCGCAATATATCAACAAATAAAATTAAGGCAGGTCTTTACCTGAACGAAATAAAATAGGCACCAGGCGATAATTGTATTATAATAAAGAGCCACGTTAAAGGAGACTACGGCGCTACTGACTCCAATACCGGCCATGTATGGGGATACCTTTTGGGGAAGAGATACAATAGAAAACTAATCCTCAAATATTCATTTTAATTTGTAATAATAGACTCTATTCTATTCACCTGATTCCACACTCCGATAGCGCCTTTTCTCAGTCTCTGGCCGATTGCTAATTCCAAATAAAATATAGGAATGCCCTCGATGGCCAGCATCACGAAATAAGGGATTAGAAAAGCGCCTACGAACATTAGAAATCGTGCTTACAATTTAAAAAAAAATTGTAAACAATCTGAATGAAGCAAACGCACCTCCACCATTTTTCTGAGCCAGATAGGGGAACCGCCATACGTTTCCAAGGCCCACCGCGTATCCTACGGTCGCCAGGAGAAATGTGAGTTTGCTATCCCAATTTTCACGCTCATCTTCGCCCGCTTCCGGTCGGAAAGTCGCCTTACCATCATTGTTACCGGGACCGTTTCCTATTTTGCTCTACGAATTTTCATAGAAATTTATTCAATGTGCTTTGCAACATATTATAGAGACATACCTTGTTAGGACTGGTATCTTCAAAGGCCGCATTAGTGGCCCCGTAATTGGCAGTGGTGACGTTCTTTCGATTATCCACCACTAATCTACCACGCATTTCTTTCATCTCGAGCTTATCGATGCTTTTCTGGGGCTTTAGATCGCGGGAGCTTTGCCGGCGAACGAGATGAGCCGTGTTCGCCATATCTTTTCCCTTTTCGTTTTAGTCTTTTTTTCAAATCCAATTTTGATTAAACAAAAAGATTTAGACGCTTCATCCTATCAAAAGAAAAGAATTGAAATGATTACTTAATAACCGACAAAAATCGTTTATAAAAAAGAAGTTATAACTATTCCTAAGAGTGTAATAAATAGATATTTACGATAATATAAATCAGTGCAGTACATTACAACATAGTATTTTATAGTATATAAACAATTATAAATATTACATATTACAATATAAATTAACACGTTATAAATAACAATAAAAAGAGAAATTTATATTAAGATTGAATAATTATGGTGTAATGCGCTATTTTTGGTCATTGTAACACATGTTCGCGAATTTAGTTCGCTATTTAATTGGTTAACTTTAATTTTTCTAGAAATTGTACATGCGACATTCCCATGGGTTCAATTTATATTGATGATGATATATATACATATATATAAATAAAAAAAAATATATCAAATATAAAAAAAAATATGTGTACATATATATATATGTACACATATTTTTTTATATGTATATATATTTTCTCTCACACAGGTGTCGAGCACATATCCTTTCCCATTACACACGTGTCCTTCTTATGTAAACTTGCGTACATACCCCTTACACGCGAAAAAGTCGATTAACAATTTCACTGGAAATTGATTTTTGCTTTGACGTAAGTACATGTTCTAGCGCGCGTGCACAGACGCAAGTTTAATTAAAATCTCTACGCACATCCGTAGAGAAAGAGAAACAGGAAAAGATTCAATTTTAATGAGATAAATATATATATATAGCCTTGATTGGTATGTAAAAACGTCTTCGCACGGGTCCTGCATTTCACCGTACGTATTAACGATTGACACAGAAAACTCGGATTCCTTCCCTTGAGAAAGTATCGAGACAGGTTTATTCGTTCTAATGCACGTATACGTTTTATCACGAAGGAAGGTACATCCGTGGAATACGTTCTGACTGTTCGCATATTCTGCCACAAGCAGAAACGCCGAGAAAGCGGAATCCTTACCCACCTGCCGGGGACCAAAGGGGAAAACGCGCGAGGACCTTGTCCGCGGTCGAGGAGCGGTTCGCCACTGGTGACACCCCCGTGTGCGCTGGTGATAGTAACTTTTGAAACCACGGATATCCAAGGGAATCAATAGCTGGCGCCGGCGCCTCGATGTCTCTCTCTCTCTCGCCCGAGATTCTCTCTCGCGGAACACGAAACCGCGCGCGAGCCCTTCTCCGAGAGGAAGACACCGGGAGTAGGGAGAGAATAAAAGACAGGTCATGATTTATCGTCACCCTGCAACTTAACGCGTAAATCGCAACAATGTACACATACAAAGTATTTATATATATATATATATATATATATATATATATATATATATATATGTGTGTGTGTATATATAAATTAAAAGATTACTCTCACACAAACATGATGAGTGAAATAAGAATAGCAATTATTAAAAGTTACAGTTTAATATAAGAAATTAAAATACACAGGAATTAATTTGGATTATTTTACCTAGGTAATTGATTATACTATTCTTTTTATATGATGAAAAATATTTATTATAAAAGTAAGTCTTGTGTAGAGAAAATAGTTATAATTTATTAATGTATGTACAAAATATCTGCGCGTTCGCATTATCCATTTGAAGTCCTTTGTACTGAATTCATGTATCATCCCGTCATCAATGTAAGGTCTCCTTAGCTAGAAATTGTGTAAAAGCGAGAATCCCTAAAACACATGTCTTTATTAAATCTTTCTACGCACAATATTTAAAAAACTAAATTTAAATATTTATGAGTAAGTGCTGTATACGCTCGAAACACATGTACTAACGAATTCGATGTGTTTCACTTTGAAATAGCGATCGAAGATATGATTTTAATCACTATCGCATATATGTAACGATAACAATGGTAGACGAGAAAATCAAGGTAGCGAGTGATAGGAGTAAGACAACAGCGCGACATTGTATCAAGCAGTTCGTATATCTTGAGTTATAATCATTCATATTGAACATGTACACTATTTTAACAGCTTTATTAAGTGCAGAAGAGATGAAGACATCAATTATACAATTATACCTACTATTTATATTCTTCCTCCCGCGCTTCTCCTCCGTGAAAGAAGATATTAAATTGTTAACGGTCTCCTCTGCTTTGTAGTCAACTAATTTCAAGCGATCACTGATACGGAGATATCTAATAAGCATACATAAAATATGATATATATAAATTATGTCATATCGAAACTATCACAACAAATTTTGAAAGGATGAATACATATTATGGAAGAACTGGAAACCTTCCACGGCCCATTGTAGGAGCAGCTCGAGTGTCGGTCGGTAAGGCGTTCCTTTGACTAATTCCTGCATCGTTTCGTCCTTCAAAGATACTTTGCTTCTGGCGTTCTCCAAATTAACCAAATGATTCTTCAAATCCTGATTGCAGATTCAAACGTTGGCGTTTTTCGCGTTTACTCGCAGAATGAAGATAATACCTGATTAGCGTCATTGAACTGCACCAAAATGTCCGAGATGAGTGTAATTTCTTCCTCGAGACCCATGCGGATTTTAAATATCAATCTTTCCCGCGTTTCCCGATCCACGCTATCCTCCGTTCCGTTTATTTCTTCACTGTGGAAACGGGTAATCGGTTGATTAATTATCGATTAGTTTCCTAATGTTTTTAAATTCTATTAAATACTGTATTAATATATATATATATATATATATATATATATATATATATATATATATTTGTTTTTATTCATATTACTAAATTTTGTTATTATATTTTAATAAACGTATGGTGATTGTACAAAAGGGGTTTTCTTATCGTAGAAAGCATAATTTCCTATATGTTGAAATTTATAAATTCTAAATTTTTTTGTTTAATTTTTTCCTTTCTGTTTTTAATTTCTCGTTTTTTATTCTTACTTATTGTATCTAAGCTGAAGGTGATTTCAATTTTAATTAGTTAAATAAGATTATCGAGCAATATTTATATTATTCCGTTACATAGATAGAATTATATGTAAAATAAAAATACATAGAACGAGTTATATGTAGATAAAAATTTTACTTATACAATTGTGCAAGTTAAATTAATCACTGCTTAAATTAATCGGAGTTTGAGAATAACTTCGACTTTGTCTTATTCTAATTCTTAAAACAAGAAAGATAAAAGTTAAACCAACTTTAAAGTACAAATCAACAACTAATTTATCACAAAACATTCGCTAGAAATATATTTTTTCTTGGATAAAATTATTTATCTCTTGTAGTTTGAATATGAGAAAATTGAGGACGGTGATTTAGAAATTTTGTTTTAAGCGCCTATACCGCTTCAATCAACCAGTGATTAAAGTAATCAAATTTCGATCGTGAACTTCAATATAAAATAAATAATTATAAAAATGAATTTATGAATCAATCGATAATCATTAATGATTTTGAAATATCGCTTATAAAAAACCGTTCCTCTATTAAATTATCTAGACATCAATTTTCTCTTTTAACATTGTTCATCCCCCCACATTGTCACGATAGTCCTGTCATCTGGCCTACACTCATTGAAATAGGAGGATCGTCATACGATCAAGGATCGCCAGGATTGCCACTTATCCACTTACTTCATGACATGACGCAATTGCTCAGTCCTATTTGCCAGACCTTCGAGCGGTCTCTCAGCTTTCTTCGATAATTCCCTCCATTTATCGTCAAGCTTTTCTAGACGCGCGAAGTAGCGGATAAGACACGCGTGAAGCTCCCGTACCATTCTCGAGTAGAAATGTCGATCTCGAGATTCCCAGTAGAAGCGTCGGGATTTTCAACACTTGAGAAAAGCGTTCGCCTGATTCTTCAGATCCCTAGAAACTCTAGTTCGCCGCGTCGGGTTTGTTCGTGTATGGATGAACGGCAAACTTCAGGAAAGTATCGCGATGAATAAAAAAGGAAACCTCCCGTTAAATAATTTCCCGTATATAAAACATAGATTTATATAATAGACTGCGCGTTCCGTGAGAGAAACTGGGGTCAACACTAGAAAGAGAGAGCAATAGCGTAAGTTAGAGTCCTATAGTCAGAGAAGCGACATTTACCCCCACCATGACTTTGGTTCGCCATCTTGTGTACCTCAGGAGCTGATCCGTGAGTGTGTGAGTGAGTGTCCATGAGCTTGTAACAGCTGGTGACGTCAACAAAGCGGGTTTGGAGCACACAGTCACATGACAATCATATAGGTTAAAGTTAACTGACATTGGAGAAACAGACTCATAATAATATAATAATATTACATATTATATAAAATAAGATTTTACCTTATAATTTCTAATTGCATTGTCTCTTTATGTAGCACTGAATAGTACGGAGCACGCTATTTTGTTGTATATGAAGCCCGACAGTGGTACACAAAATGGCGACTAAACCACGTGATTCAATTGACCAATCAAAAGGAGTTCGCTAATGTCGCTTCTCTGATTATAGGACTCTATTACAGACTATCTCTATCCTTTGGTCCCGGCGCAAGCTGGCCCATAAGAACGCGCAATCTATTATATAAGTCTATGATATAAAAGTACCTTTTCACGCTGATGCTCAACGCTCATTTTCAGTGTCAAAAGATGTCACGCGACTAAAAATGACAAATCGGTATTTTTATTTTTGGTCACGTGACGTCTTTTGACGCTAAAAACGAGCGTCGAGAGTCAACGTGAAAAGGTACCTTTAAAGCTGAAATTTCGTGCGAGCGAAGAAAAGCTAGCGTTTACCCCCACTTCGCCGCATTACAATTCTAGCGTTGAAAAGCTAAAGCTATCGCCTCCTGCCTTTTCATGAAGCGTTTCTTCGCTGGCGTTGAGCGCGTTCAGCGGACACAGTGATCAGTGAGGAGTTAGTAATGATTGGTTGTTTCTGTTAGATCCCGAAATCTAGACCAATTACATTGACGAATTACTCAATTGTTGTGCAACCGTTGTGTCCGCTGAACGCGCCCAACGATTGCACAACAGTTGAGTAATTCATCTAGATGTGAATGTAATTGGTCTAGATTTAGGGATCTAACAGTAACAACCAATCATTACTGTCGGCGTTGCTTCGCTAATACTTCGATTGAAACGAACTTTGAGCGTGTTTTCGCTAAAAACAGCCATTTTATCAAGAATCGATGGAGAGGGGGTAAACGGCAGCTTTTCTTCGCTAGCATGAAATTTCAGCTTAATTTTGCAAAAAGTTTTTGTAACTAAAGCCTAGAACACACGATGCTTTTTTTATCTGCTAGATTGCTTGCTCGTACCTGTGCTACGCGACCTGATTGATTTTTATTGGTTCTTACAATCATGAAAGCCAATCAGGACGCGTAGCACAGGCGCGAGCAAGCAATCCAGCAGGTAAAAAAGCATTGTGTGCTCTAGGCTTAAGGGCCGATTTTTCCAATTTTTTGATAAACTAACTAAATAAATTTAATTAAATTAAATAATTTAATAAAGTTAAATCATACGTCTGAACTTGTCTAATTTGAAGATAAAATAAAAACAGATGTATGATTTAACTATTAATTAGCTTAAAGCTAGGTCTACATTGGTCGTATCGCAACATTGTGAGCGTCGTAATCGTGAAGTCGTGACCAATCACATTCCAGTTTTATAAGAATTCTTGACTGTGATTAGTTACAGCCTCACGATTTACGACGCTCACGATGTTGCGATACGACCAATGTAGATGATATACCAGGCCATGTTGCGGGGAAGTGTGGAATACGCTTCCATAATTTTTTCCCTCAGGACCTCTCACCGCTTCTCAATTTTAGAAAAAATCCAGAATCAAGCGCTGAGGTTATGCTTAGGCATGCGTATCTCTACACCCATTAATATTCTCCACGCGGAGGCTAGGGAGCCTCCCTTTAAGTATAGATTTCGGTATCTGGCAACTAAGTATCTTCTAGCAACTTTCTCTGTATCAAACCACCCGGTTCCAGATAGACTTGATTGCCTTCTTAATCTTATTGCTCATTCGCAGCGTAAAGCAGATTACATAAGAAGTAACTTTCCCATGGTGAATATATATCGAAGGATTCGTCCTAATAAAAATCGCATCTTTAGTTCCTTTGCACCTCCAGATTACATTCATTCCTTTGAATCAAAGCACATTGATCCCATCATTAAGTATGCTGATGAAAATTTTTTAAAGACAACGGAAAATCAGTCCAGCGAATTTGTACAGGGCTACTTTGAACTTCATTTTCAAGAACTTATAAATGGAGCCACGGTAATCTACACGGCTGGCTCTAAAGGGGAGGAGGGGGTTTATGTGGGGGCCTCCTGCTACTCAGCAACCCCCTCAATTCAGTTAATGTATCGTCTCCCGGCTGAATCATCTATTTTTACCGCTGAAGCTTGGGCAATCTACAATGCCCTCCTGGTTTCAATTGACCTCAACCTTATAAAAATCTTGGTTGTTACGGACTCTAAGAGTGTACTTGATGCTCTCGCCAACACAGCCTCTCGAAGAGGCCATTATATTATTTCTCGTATAAGAGCTACGATCTGTACCCTGATGAAGAGACGCGCAGGTAAATTTCCTTTGGGTCCCGTCACATCGCGGTATTAAAGGTAATGAGGAGGCCGATTGCTTAGCAAAGCGCGCGATTAGAGTGGGGCAACAACAGGCAGACTTCAAAATTCCGTATACAGATTTCTTCGCATTTTCTCGAGAAAAGATGGAATTCAACTTTGAGAATTACCTTGCTACTCGGTTTCGCACCAAGGGAATCCAATACTTCCAGAAAATATATTGTAAACTTAAAAAACCATGGTTTGCTGAGTTTCGGCTACCTCGCATTGCTATTACAACGACCCTCAGAATTCGCTCGAATCACTATAATTTAAATCATAGTCTCTTCCGTAAGAACATTGTTGACGACCCTACCTGTGAGTGTGGAGCGCGTTGTCAGGACATAAATCACATTATATTCGAATGCCCTAATACGTATAATAAAGCGACCTATCTTAGAAAAGCCATTTACGAAGCAAATGGCGCGCACAGTAATGATATATATCAGGTTATTAATACCCCGTCGGAAAAAATGTGTAGACTTTTGGCGGCATTCTGTAAGGCATGCGACCTGCGAGTATAGCGCGATCAAATTTCCCGCCGGGAGGTTGGGAGTCGTGCGCGGTGCTGATGCGCGCTGTCCCGTCTTCCCTTCCCTTCCACACTTCCTGCTTGATATTCCTCGTTGGAGTGCCACTCTGGTGCTGCTCCATCCGTTTGCTCCGCCGCATGAACCGCTCGCGACTGGCAGTTGACTTGCTTGCTTGCTTGCTTGCTTGCTTGCTTGCTCATGCGAACCACACTAAGTAATCGCCATAAAACTGTTGACTAAGAAAATTATTGAGGATCAGCTCTATCAAGAGCATAGGACAAAGAATCTGGCTGTATTGAGTCCACTGTGGGACCAGAAGCCATTAATATAAAGAAGAAGAAAGACCAATGTAGACCTAGCTTAAAACCATCACACGTTACTTTCTTACAGCTTAAAGGCCGCGACACAGACTTTTGCATAACGCATAATACATAACGCATAAGGAGATCAACCAATCAAAGTTCTCCATTGCTCTCTCCATGTAGGAAATAAAGAACTCTGATTGGTTAATTTCCTTATGCGTTATGTATTATGCGTTATGCGAAAGTCTGTGTCGCGGCCTTTAAGCTTACTATACCTATTGTAGATCCGGGCTAAATGCTATCACACGTATGTACATTTCCGTAACCGTAATCGTAAGAAATTGAATAACACGATTGGTCGATTGAGCCGGTTACGATTACGAACGGCCGAATTGAATAAAGGCTAATTTATAGAGGCCGTAAACTGTTAATTTATACCGAAATTATGAAAATTTGACTAATCGCGTCACTCGATTCTGTTGTGCGTAACCACGCATTGGTCGTAATTTTATAGTTTTGGTATAAGTTAAGCCCATTCTACAATTGCGTAAGCGTTGTTGTAAACGTGAGGATGTAATGCAGCGTCTACAATGAGTAGTGTAAAGTAGAGTCCTATAGTCAGAGAAGCGACATTTACCCCCACCATGGCTTTGGTTCGCCATCTTGTGTACCTTAGGAGCTGATCCGTGAGTGTGTGAGTGAGTAGAGTCCTATAGTCAGAGAAGCGACATTTACCCCCACCATGACTTTGGTTCGCCATCTTGTGTACCTTAGGAGCTGATCCGTGAGTGTGTAAGTGAGTGTCCATGAGCTTGTAACAGCTGGTGACGTCAACAAAGCGGGTTGGAGCACACAGTCACATGACAATCATATAGGTTAAAGTTAACTGACATTGGAGAAACAGACTCATAATAATATAATAATATTACATATTATATAAAATAAGATTTTACCTTATAATTTCTAATTGCATTGTCTCTTTATGTAGCACTGAATAGTACGGAGCACGCTATTTTGTTGTATATGAAGCCCGACAGTGGTACACAAAATGGCGACTAAACCACGTGACTCAATTGACCAATCAAAAGGAGTTCGCTAATGTCGCTTCTCTGATTATAGGACTCTAGTGTAAAGTCGTAGTTCTAAGGTCGTAAGCAAATTGACCAACCACAGTCAAGTTTTCTTATGTATTCTTGACTGTCATTGGTCGATTTGCTGTACGACTTTAGAACTACGACTTTACACTACTCATTGTAGACGCTGCATAAGAAAATGACCAATTATAGTCGAATATTCTTCTTACGATCAAAGAATAATCGACTATGATTGGTCAAATTCTTACAGCCTTACGTTTACAACAATGCTTACGCAATTGGGCGCGTTCAGCGGACACAACGGTTGCACAACAGTTGAATAATTCGTCAATGTAATTGGTCTAGATTTAGGGATCTAACAGTAACAACCAATCATTACTAACTGCTCACTGATCACTGTGTCCGCTGAACGCGCCCATTGTAGAATGGTCTTTAAGCCCATTCTACAATTGCGTAAGCGTTGTTGTAAACGTGAGGTTGTAAGAAAATGACCAATCGTAGTCAAATATTCTTCTTATGATCGAAGAATGATTGACTATGAAGGATCGTTTACAATGACCGTAGCAGTAAGATTGTAAGCAAATTGACTAATGACAGTCAAGAATTTGTAAGAAAACTTTATTGTGATTGGTCGATTTGCTTACGAACTTACTACTACGCTCATTGTAGACGACGCTTGATTGGTCAAATTCTTACAGCCTTACGTTTACAACAACGCTTACGCAATTGTAGAATGGCCTTTAAAAGCCATTCTACATTTAATTAAAGAAGAAAAAAGTGTATCATGACTCATGATACACGAATGCTTAGAAATCGCACGCGTTTCGGATGTGTTCTAAAACCTGTCAACTTTATGTCCAGGCTTTAATGACCCCGTCTGTACATACATATATACCCGCTGAACGCACCCATTATATAGAATGGGCTCACTCCTTCACTGTTCCGTTCCGCTATTTCTTTATCCGTCGAGGTGTGCCTTGATCGGTGATCCCTCTGCTTATTTCCAAATTCACTTCAAGCGGGCATATATTAACCTGTTGTATGCTGTTGTATGTGTCATGTTACAAACTGGTAGCGAACGTGTTTGGACGTGTTTCGTCCCAAAAGAAAAAGGTTGCTTTTTGAAGGTTGTTGATGCAACCAACCGCATTTTGTTAACCCCAAAATAAGAATTTGCTCTTTGGCCGTATTGAAGCATTTGAAGTTCGAAAGAGAACAGGTGCCAGCTCCGTTAGGAGGAGGAAAAAGAAGATGTATGTGTCAAATGGAGAAGACGAATGAAATTTAAAAAGACTCGTGAGATATTACATAAAACTATTGTATCACAAATAAACAGAAATACGATAAGTTTCGGAATATAGTAATAACAGTAACAAATCTGAGAAAATGGCTGAGGAAAGTAAAAAAATTTCCTTTGGCTTTGCGAAGTCTATAAAAAGACCAATTTTGGACAAACAAAAGCTACAAGAAGTGAAGCAAGTGGATTACATCGAATGTCTAGATGAAAAGGCGATTAAAGTGATCGGGTAAGTCAAGGTTCACTTTAACAGAAAATCGGGATGCGCGCGTATAACCTCAATCGCGATCTAACCTTATCTACAAATCTTTATTTCTTTAAATGTCAATTATAATTTTTATATTCATCTTTATATCTTTTACTTTCATCTACGTATATAAATATGGAATTTTCTTTTCCTAACGTAACATCGAAAATATCGAACTTTGATAAATACTTTTGATAAAGAATAAACATATACACAGGATAGATTTGTCTCGACGCAGAGAGCTTTCAGTATCAGTCTATTTTTATTATTCCTTAAATGTAATGTAAGGACAATGATGGGCTGATGCTGAAAGTGTTCGTCAAGACGAACGTAGCCACAATAATATGTGTGTATATAGCAACAATCTAAGTAGATGCGGTACAGTAGCGAGTTTCTTAATTTAAGTTTAGTTTCTACTATTGCGCTACAATATAATAATCATTTTCTGTAGAGATGTTTAACAAGGTTACATTTGTTTGTTTAGGAAAGAAGAGAAAAAGGAAGAACCTCTTATTATTCCACTATTGGAATCTAATACCTGGCACGATAGAATCATTAACAAGCTAGATACATCAAAGACTTCAAAACTAAGGAACAACGCAATACAGAATATCAAGATTAAGGAAGAATCAACAAAAGTGTCAAACGGTAATTTGACATCAATTAGTAAGACTTTCTCTCCCTCTGACATACAGATAAAAGTGGAACTGTCCACTGAAGATAAAACTCTCACTTTGGATGAGCAGGCAGCTAAAGAAATCATAGAAGATCTCAAATCAGTAGAAAAGAACGAAGATGAATTATGTGATGTAACTTTATCCTTGGTTAAGGGACAGGATTTAAAGGGTGCAGAAGAAGTGAGTGCTTCTTTATATAATTAGTTACTATCAGTGATATATATTAATATTTTGTTAAAAATTTGTATCGTATAAAAAAAAGATATACATGGTCTTTTTTTTCTACCTAGAGTACGTTAGAAGATTACGAGAAGGTGCCACTAAACATCTTTGGTTCAGCCATGTTACGAGGTATGGGATGGAAACCTGGCGAAGGAATCGGTAAAAATCCAAAGTAAGAACTTGCTTTCAGATGAAGCGCGTAGACATTGCATATCTTCATTTCGACGTATTTCTTTTTTTTCTTTTAGACAGATTTTAATTGTCTTGTATATTTATATATCGTATTTGCAGACTCGTAACACCCATTGTACCTGAATTACGGCCAATAGGGATGGGACTTGGTGCAGATAAGATAACATTGCAAAAACAAGTCGGAAAAACTCAAAAGGAAGAGGAAGAATTACAAATAAAGAAAGGAAGTTATATAAAAATTATTGCTGGAAAACGATCCAATACATATGGCCAAATAGAAGGCTTTGACGATGCTGGAAGATTAATTTTGAAGATGGCACTGAATGGAAATATCGTTTCTGTGAACGAGTGCATTGTTCAAGTAGTAACAAAGGCTGAATATTCGAAGAATTCTAAAGTTCTAAGTTAGTAAATGAAGCAAGTTACTTCTTGAGGGACTTTTAAATAAACACATGTAAAAGTTTGTTATTTTCATAATCAAAATTTTACGATTTTTTGTAAACAAATTAATAAATTAGATTTAAGTTAATGATTGACTACAATTTCAAGTTGTAAGATTTTAAGGAGTTTCTCAGTAACCATATTGAATTGAAATCAGAAACGAGAGATGAATGCAAAGAACTGATTCAAATATTCAATATATTCAAATACCAATACTCGACAAATTTTGACATTTTATCAATCTATACTATCAAACACAAATAATGGCATGCAAGGAAAAGATCAATCTGCTCTACACATGCGTACGCATGTGAGTGTGTAATAGTTATATTTAATACTTTTTAAAAGTCCCTGTATAATCTATTATACACTTGAATAAAATTATTGCAATTTTAGTCTTTAGTATTCGATGAAATTAATTTCAGATGCTGTTAAATATGAAGAACACAAAAAGAAGGAAGATGCAAGTAAACAGAGATCTGTATCATTGGAAAATAACAGCGATTCAGATGTATCTGATAGGAAAAGAAAGGACAAAGAAGATGATGATGAACACCGAGCGAAGAAATCAAGAAAAAAATCAAAAACCCAACGAAAGAATTCATCCGACAGTGACAGTGACAATAAGAAAAGAAATAGAAATCGAAGGCATTCCAGTAGTAGTGATAGAATTAAAAGAGCAAAAAAGTCCAGAAAACATAAAGAAAAAGACAAGGATCGAGAACGACGAAAAGATAAAGTGTCAAGATCCTCTGAATCCTTCGATAGAAGAAAATCTAAAAAACACAGGAGATCTCGATCATCTAGTAAACGATAATGTATATAAATCTCGCAACATATACATAAACATTTTACTTTCTATGTCGACTTGTATAATTTTATTTGTATCCCTTTTTTTAATAAAGCTTATTTTTCCATATAGTTTCATTTTTTCCAGATAAATTTCCAATTGTATCTTAATTGATGCTTTATTTCATTTAAAATTTACATTAAAGAATGTTTACTGGCACAAAAAAAAGTTGAAGCTACATAAAATATTAACCTTCTAGTTGTCCCGCAAACTTTTAATAAATACTATTTCCTCAATAGATCTTACATCTTACATAAACCCAAAAATCTAATCAAATAAAAAAATAAGCTCTCGATATAAAAAATATAAATTGATTTTTTTTTATATTGAAATTTTTAAGACCATACACAATGACTCGTAGAAAAATACTACGAAAAGTAGCGCGACGACTAAAGGTTAAAAAAAGTTTATTCAAATTAATGTAATAAAATTCTATATATCAAACTTGTAAATATGAATATAAATAATAAATTGGATAGAAAGATACGGAAGGAAAAAGAAAATTGTTTTATACATTTCAAGTATTTATACCCAGCAAACACAAATGTAGCAGTTACATAACATAGATGTAATAGTTACATTACATATAACATTTTCATCTATATTATGTAACTGCTACATTTGTGTTTGCTGGATATTTACTGGAAATAAAGATTAACAAAATTTACATACGAGGTTTAAGCAATTTGTCACTTGACAAATATATACAGGTGACATAAATTATCTATTATCATTGCATAAATAAATAAAAAAATAATTTCTTGCTAAAATAATCTTCAAATATCGTGAAATCATATTAAGTTCGTTCGTTCGTTCTCTCTCTCTCTCTCTCTCTTCTGTTTGCTGCGTTACATATAAAAAGAAATTTAATCAAATTCAAGGAATACAAGGAAAAATTTTGTTTTTCTACTGCGTAGATAATATTTGCGGTTTTCTCTACGTCACCAGAGCTAATCAGAAGATAACCTGTGTAATGTTACGGGCAAGCGTTGTGCAGTATGGCATAAGAACGATGACGAGTACGTATGCGATTATTCTTTCTTCACGACACGAAATTCAGGATTGTGCAAGTTTTTCTGCCTGTAACATAAGAAGAGAGAAAGAACGCAACATTCTATTATTATCGAGTAATCTTTGAACGCGCGAGCGCTCACCTTATCCACGATGCTCCACACTTTGAAAGTTTCATCAATCGAAAGTTGCATACATACATACAATACAATACATTACAATTAAATCGCTACGACTGATTTCAGACTGTTGCTTCATTTATGATACTTTTAATTCGGACAGAGAAGAAAGTAGTAAATTTCTTAATAGACTTGTGTGTATTATAAACTTTGATCCTGATCAATGTAGTCCAATGTAGTGTAATACAGGCGGATCATGTTGATGGTGTGAAACTCGAGAGCCAGCCTATTGTACTTGCAATTGTACTTTCAGCTTTGCGTTTGGCGTTGGTGCAGCTGTCCGTCGGCGATGACAAGACAACGAACGTCTCGCGAGCCGTTTCTTTTATCGAGCGGGCGAAGCAGGAGCGAGCCGACATCGTCACGTTGCCCGAATGTTTCAACTCGCCGTATGGAACATGTAAATAAAAGGAGCAGAAATATGTTTCTTAAATTACTTGCAGAAATACTTGCAGTTTAAAGAAAAAATTACGCTGTTCTCGAGATGTCGGAAACAACGAATATCTCCTCGAGCAAATTTTTTTTTTACCTTATTAGAATAGGAAGAGAAGACGATCAAACTTTCGAAAAAAGAAAAATATCTCTGATGGACCGTTGCTACTAAAAAATGTTTTAGCTTCTCATTATTATTATTATTATTATTATTTATTATACATTGTGAATATCAGAGAAATTGTCCTCTGAAAACGACAAAAAGAAATAATTATGTCGCTTCATGACATTGATGTTTTTATAATAAATGTCTGCTGCAGAAGTAGAAGAGCGGAAGATTACGAGAGAAAAATATGGGAATAAAATCTATAATAATGTAGAGAGAAGAACGTCGACATTGTGCGTGTGTAGCGATATTTCATCGCCAAGAGATATTATCGTTTTTTGCGCGAAATGTAATGTTATATAAATATATGTGCGAATTTACTCGTTTATCACGTTGTATATTGACATGCTGGTAAAACAAATAGCTCACTTTGCGAGATATGCCGAGAGCATTCCGGACGGCGAGACGAGCGCGGCGTTGTCCGAGGCGGCGAGAAAGAACAATGTCTATGTGATTGGTGGTACGATACCGGAGAGAAGCAACGAGAAGTTGTACAACACCTGCACCGTATGGGGACCGGATGGAAAACTCATAGCCAAGCACAGGAAGGTGAAAATCGATGTTGCACTTGTACACACGACGCATTTGTACAACTTTGTTTAAAAAAAGATACTCCATGTAGCTGGCGCGCGTACGTGCGTGAATGAATGCTCTTTAAGATCATTTTAATATATGTACATATTTTTACAAGAGTATTGTTGCTTTTGTCATAAGTATTGTAAAGCAATTCTATCTAATATACCCTAAATATTAAAATATCTTTTCAACTATTAATACTGTCGCACGCAATATATTTTAAATGTTAAATTTTGAGCATGTAAAATGAGTTGAAAGAAAGAAAAAAAAAGTTCGTGTATATTATAAAGGCTTTCTCTACATGAAATGGAGCACTTTAAGCGCCTTCTTCTTCACAGATGCATTTATTCGACATCGACATTAAAGAGAAAATTACTTTTCGCGAGAGTGACTCCCTATCCGCCGGCAATTCTCTTACCATCTTTGAAGCGAAAGGTTGTAAAATCGGCATTGGCATTTGCTACGATATTAGATTTGAAGAAATGGCGCGACTATATAGAAACAAAGGTGAATAGGTATTCAATATGTATAATACGTAATTCAGTGTCTGATTTCCAAGATGTTTAAAAATAATGAGACAGAATTTGATTCTTTATCGTTATTGCTCTAATACACTTTAATTTTCGTGCACACAACGCTGTATTTTAATAATTTCTAAAATGAAATAATTACATTGCAGTATATTAAAATGTTTTATATATACATATATATAAAATGTAGTGTTTCTTTAATCAATACATTCAAGTTTGCACAATCACTAATCATATTATATTATAAAATACTTCATTTTGTTATTGTCTGTCACGATTTATGAATTTGTACAAGAGATTGATTCAAATTTTATTTCATAATTAAGAAAGTTGGTATAACAACTTTTGTAAGCTTCTTTTCTTTTCTTATAATCTCACTCGATGATTAAGAAATATCTTTGCGTATCTAGTTACATGTTACTTACAAATAATCTATATATATTTTAGTGTATAAGTTTATCTGGAATGTAGTTGCATTTATATTTGTATTTATATCTGAAATTGTTTAGTAACTCACCTGTACATATATATTATTAGTCATACATGTGTGTATACGTATATTAGAAGATATGTAGAAAAATAATCGTTAGGCGAGATGGTTTCGCTACCCTCTCTCCAAATTGTGTCTCTGAATTTGATCCTATGATATCAGGTTGTCAGATGTTAATATACCCAGCGGCATTCAATATGACCACTGGCCCGCTGCATTGGTCACTGCTGCAGCGTGCCAGAGCAAATGACAATCAATTATATGTAGCCTGCGTATCGCCGGCACGTGGCTCACCGCCTGGATACGTTGCTTGGGGGCATACTCAGTTAACCAATCCTTGGGGAGAAATACTTGAGGAGCTGGATGCCGTCGAGGACATGGTGATCTCTGATATAGGTAATTAATGCTATGAAGCTAGAATAACGATCAAATAAACGATATAGCTCTAGAGACTAGAAACAAATTAAAACTTTTTTATTTCATAAAAATTAGTGTTTAAATTATTGTTAATCACAATTATGTTTGAGTGTGTGTATAAAATTCTTATGCTTCTTTAACACGTGCGATAGAATGAAGTATATTATTACAATTTATTGTATTTAGCATATATATATATATATATATATATATATATATATATAAAGTTATTTGAAGCATACAGCTGCATACAAAACATAGTTATATGTATGTGACTTAAACGGCATACAAAATTAATGTACATGTACATGTACATTAATGTAACATAGGAGATAATTGCTACATATCGAAATAATTCATTGTTTCAGATCTAAAAGTTGTGGATGAAGTCAGAGCGCAAATCCCGACGTTCATTCAACGTCGTACAGACTTGTATGACACCATTTGGAAGAAGGAAAATTAGAAAGATGTTATGATAATGATAATATGTCATGTGATACTCATATGTCACTAAGCAATTCCGCATGTGCAATCATGGGCAATCTCATATGAACTGAACTACTTATGGAGAGCTTTAAATTTCTCATTTGAAAATATTTTGTAGATAAATGTCTTGTATGTCTGCACATACACATTGTAAAGACATGTGCGATACAGTATTTTTTATCACCGGCGAGAAAATTCCTATTCTGAATAAACTTCATTTTCCTTTGATATGAATTTTTATTTCGTTTTATCGTTAAATCTCATTTCATTGCTTCTTTGTTGCGCGAGGGAATCGAAGAAAAATTCGTTCAAATCAGAGATCATAGTTGAGTTTGTTTGGTATTTTGAATTAAATTTTATTGTAATTTCATAATATGGATTCTAAATGATCACTCACACATAAAAGGCCCCTTGATCATTATATGACATTATTATATGTCGCAAGTACGTATTGCAGTAATATACTAAAGCTATTATCCAGCTATTTACATCGATATATTACACGCAAACACACACACACTTTTCTCGTTCTCTCGTAAACGCGTTAGATCAGTTCTTTAAAATGTAAGCTTAGAGGAATTGGTCGATTAATATATAATTCTTTCCGCTGGATTGGGATAGCTATAGAGGAAGAAGAGAGCAAAAGTATAATAGCAAGGCGTTTAAGAAAAGTGTCATTTTGTGTTTTCCGCCAGCCAAGAATATGACTGCTGTCTTATTGAGACGATAAAATACAATAAAATTGTTATAAATAAATTCAATTAAAAATTTATTACGATACTTAACCCGGAAGTGCATATGTATTATTTAATTGTAAGTAATGATAATCCTTTACATATACTTTCTTTTTAATGAGAATATTTAGAAAGAGATATAAATGTGTAAATTTAGATAGTTGAGCATCCAAAATCCCGGCAAACTTTTTGAAACTTTTGAAAATCTAGTAAGATTTTTTTGCATTAAAAGTAGGCCACGTCCGAGCCAGATATCGCGCATACTATGAACTGTTTATCTTTAGGCTATAACAATTTAATCTCAAACATCCTTTTTATTGCTCTTGCTCTATTGATTTCAGTGGCGCCGTCGAACTTGGCCTTGATTTTTGCGCAAAACTCAGGCAAGGCGCCTGTTTAAAATTCAAATACAAATACAAGATAGTCGAGAGTCCGCCTAGTCCGCCTTCAGTATTGAGAGCGGCTCAATTGAGATGTTTAGTATCTCAAATTGACGCGATTGAAAGATTACCTTCAACGCTTCAATATGACATAAACACAGTGGTAATAAGTGAACAAGCTCCTAACAACGGAAGCATATTACAAATGGTTGCGAAACTGTGAATTTCCGTGTGATGGATTGAAAGATACCTGCGGAAATAAAAAATATATAAATTATGCTCTAATGTACCACACACACACACATACACACACACACGCACATACACACGCAATGCAATATTGAGCACGTGCTTGGGACTTGGATGCTTATTCACAAATACCCTGTGGTATAAGAGCGGACCTTCATTCACACAATTGATTCGCGCCACTACTCTCTCTCTCTTTTTTCATTCTTTCAACGCAGTTTTCTCGCTTTTTACGCAGTCAGAGATGATAGAATAGATGATTTTTATTAACATTAATGATAATCAACGATCGTAACGTTTATAGAATCTTACGGATAAATATTATTAAAAAGAATAACAATTCTATAATATATATAATCCTCCTTTTTTTATGTAGTAAATAGAATTTCCGCGTAATTAATCGTCGGTCATATAAATATAAACCTTAATCAATATGTTATTAATTATTCGCCATCGCCATCTTTACGCGATTACGATTGTTCCATCTCCTCCTTCTCTTAATCTCCAATTCTTAAAGAGGGCTGCTTTCTCTCGTCAGAGATCTTTACAGCGCTAATTGAAGCCTCCGAGATTTACAAAGCGATTACATTAGCGATTCAAGGACGAGGAGAATAATCAAACGCCGTAAAAATATATCACAGGCAAGCATACGTGCGCAAATACCGGAATACGCGGTGTCGCAATACTGGAGATATTCGCAGATATTCGTAACATATAGCGTCACTTCCCCTTAGGCGAGAAATGACTTGTAATAGCACCATTTTCATTCTCACATTTCACCGTGAAAGGATCAAGAAAGCACGTTTGGGTACGTTATAATATTACAATTCGTGTGGCCCCATGTCGCTCGGCTTTATCGTTGGTGTTGGAATTTATTAGAGTACGCATTTCGCATTTCGTTAAAATCGCAGTCGACTCTTTGTCTTTTCTTTCTTTTCTTTTTAGATCGTTATCGGTAAGCGTTATAAAGTAAGAGAATTCTGTGACGTGGCAAGGCCCCAAAGTCGCATCGATTACTAATCCGCAATTGTCAGATAATTCTGGGATATTAAATTGTTCGTATCGTTAATAATTTATACTTGAGCTTATTTACCGATCAACAATTAATAGCACGGTATCGCAATTATAATCAACTGGCTTGTTATCGCATGAAAATCCAGGCGCTTATTATAATTATCGCCACTTTGAAATGTTGTGCGAATAATAGTTCATTGGTGGTCAAGTGGTGTTAATTGGAACAAGACTAATTGAAATGTTTTGTAATATGGAAGCGGGTGGAAGAGAGTACATTATTGGGATATAAAACACCCAAACTTTCATCGTCAGCAATGCATAACGATATTATTCGTTTCCATTAAAATTTATATTTCAAAGTAAAAAATATTAAACGCGTATAATGATAAAAATTTTAACACATTTTAATAAAAGTAACAAGATCACTTTCTCGCTCACAAACGATAGGCATATTGGCGTGTATTTTTCTTCAAACACACACATGTACTTTTCGCATGTATTTCATTTCATTAGATTTGACAAAATAATCACTTGATTCGAGTACTTGTTTCTCGTAATGAAGAAAAGCTTTTTCTCATGCACGCCAACAAACATTGGCGATTATCGAAAGAGAATTTATCAAAGACATACAGATGAGAATAAAATAAAACCGCAATGATAATCTGATAGATGTTAATTCGTCTCACATGAGCTCCCGATACATTTTAATCGCAGAAACAGGACGGGATGTCCTTTTAAAAGAAACATTTGTTTATCGGCGAAAAATCCGGCGACGTAAAATAAAGCGAACAAACGGTAAAATTGATTGAATTGGAGATTGAAACGAGTCTCTCTCTCTCTTTCTCTTTTTCAAACAAAGGAGATATCACGCACTCGACAGATGTCCTAGCTCCCAGCGTGCGTTGACGAGAGACTTATGTTTCTGCATTAATCTCTCAACCTGACAGGCTCGTTACTTATCACACATCGTTTTGCGACAATGAAAAAATAATAATTTTTGTATTTACTACGCACGCATATGCTCGTGCGCGCAAGATCTCGATCGTTTTCAGTCTCCTTCGTTGTCCATCGAGCGCGAGTATTGTCAAAGGCGAAGATTAGATGTGTTTTCGCCAATTATTACATTCATTATTACAATATATCCTTTATACTCATTACGATCATTCTTGAGAACTGTTACCGGTTAAGCCGAGAAAGCTGGTCGAGAATTGAGCACTGAATCAATTTTTTCACGCGAATGTCACGTACATTATTGTACAACGTTTCCTACAACAAAATGCTGAATTTTCCTCGAAACGAGATCAAGTACACCTGGTATATGACAGTGGCTGAGTGTTTGGATTAGGCCAAGAGCTACTCATGTCATTTCTTGACGTACGAATACGAGTAGGTTTTAACTCGATATCGAGTTGGCATGCCGTCTGATAAGTGTTATCATATCGAATTTGACAAGGTGGAAAAATATGAGAAAATGGGTTTCGAAAGAAATCGGAAAATAGAGAAAATAAAAAAAGATTTGTCTACACGTTGCGCTCGCGCGCGCGCGCGCGCGAGTATGTGTGGATGTGGGTATGGATGTGGGTGTAGATGTGGATGTGGATGTGGGTGTGGGTGTGGGTGTGGATATGGGTGTGGATGTGGATGTGGGTGTACTTCAAACCAAATTCACAAATTCTTATAAATTTGCTCTCTTATCAAAGTTATGGAAAAAATATATACATTTTCTTAATTTGGTACGTGACACACAATACAACGGTAACTACTACTCAACTAATGTCGTAACGGTTACGTTTTGAATTCCGTTATTTATAATTTATGAAATAAATGTTTTGTTTACTCAATCTTTTACAGTTGTTTACTGACTCGATGAAGCTTCGATTTAACTGGATTAACCGATTTAACTATCGGTCTACTGGAGGAAATTCCAGTTCTCGGTCAACTGAGCTCGCGCTATTTCAAATGGACGATCTAATTATCCTATGCAGACAAAAACCGTTGTCGTTTGTCAAAATACTGCTACTTGCAAAATACTTGCAGTACGAGACAAATTCCGTTGTCATCATCAGTGTCGACACCAATATCACTAACGGACGAATTCCTCGAATTATCCGACGAGGGAAAGGTCTATGGCGGTGACGACTGCAAATCTCATTCGATCGTAACTAAGGCACCATCGATAACGCGATCAATAGGCCAAACAGGCACAGGACAGAATTTTGCTTGTGGCTCTTGGATGATCCTGCAGCATCGTACACGTCTGAGCCACTCCAGTCGTCGCTATCGTCGAGACCGTCGAGACACTCGAACTCGCAGCAGCGTTCACCCACGCGGAACTTTTTGCATTTCTGCGGAACAATCGCGACATGAAATCGATCAGCGTTTGACAACTTGATTTATAATTTAAAATATCGTTTAAAACAACCAGATAAAGATTCGCTATAATGATTCTTATATAGAAAATAGCACTTGCCTATCTCGCAACATAGTTATTGCATTACAAAACATAAAAAATGAAAAAAAAAATTCTTTAGTCTTAAGATGTAAGCTATAACTCGAAGTATCTTCAAGAATACGCGTTACAATATGTACCCATGTATCCTAAATAAAAGGACATATATCATTAGAAATATAATATGAAGCTTGTTTATAATAAACAATTCTTAGTAACACATATTACAACTTGTTAAGCAATAATTTAACCAAGTTCTCGTATATAGCGACAGATGATATTGCAATCGTAGGCAAAATTAGCATAAAAGCTGTCGCATGCAAATCGTAGTCTAGGCCCTACTGCCCTACATGAGATTTATTGCAAAAAAAAAGTGTTGCGGTACTTGTGAAAACGTACATAACGTGTATAAATGTTTAACGACGTGTGAAAACGAGTTAATTGCGTGAATGTGTACAATCTGATGCATCTATTCTATGCGCCCATAAAGATACTTTACGTCATACACACGATCGATTTTCTCAGTCTTTCGTGAACATGAAATATAGTTCAACTATACAATTAATTTTATAAAGGTGCATTTTCTAAACATTAGAATCAAATATTAAAGATATAGAGATGTAAAGTAGAAAAGTATTTATAACGCTATGTGCTAAATCTACATTTGAAAAAATCTTGTTAACGAACTTTCCTCTAATATGTGGCACTTGTAAGGTCTAACCGGGAAAAATTTAATAAAGCGATTATTAACCATCCCATTGAACAATCGGATTTGCTCATTTATACAAAAGACGTATTTCTCTCTCCGACTATTTCTCGTCTGAGCAAATTAAACAAAACTTTTTTTGAATAAATTTTAAGTA
This sequence comes from Tetramorium bicarinatum, assembly GCA_928718305.1. Classification (NCBI taxonomy): domain Eukaryota; kingdom Metazoa; phylum Arthropoda; class Insecta; order Hymenoptera; family Formicidae; genus Tetramorium; species Tetramorium bicarinatum. The sequence continues at coordinate 8,139,546 of OV788321.1, forward strand.
AGTTACATTCATTCATTAGCAAAATGCTCAATTTTTGAAGATATCAAGAATGACACACACACACACAAATAATTTTCAAGCATTTTGATCCTGTAAAAGTTCTCACAGATTACAATCCCTACACAGAGAGAAATGTTTCTTTGGATATAATAAATTTTATTAAAGTCAAAGAAATTTAATTATTGGAATAGGGTCAAACAAACTAATGTTTGAACAAAGAAATATGATTGTTTGAATTTTGTTGGTTCTTGTAAAAAAATTTTATTTTATTTTAAAAATGTATTATATTGCTTTGAATAATTTTGTTATTTAATGTAAATATTGTTATTATTTATTAAAACATGTTTTTATTTCATTGAAATAATTTTACTGTTTCACGTATATTTTATATATGTATTATACATGTATATGTATAGTTTGAAAATATTGTTTTAGAATAAGATATTTTTGCACATTTCATTCTCAAGTTCCAACTCTACTGTCGTTGGAAGTGTAACTTTCAAAACCTAAATCACTTTATTAAGAAATATACTTTATGCTTACTTATATGTATTTTCAAGTGAATTTTACTTACGAGAAAGCTTATAGTTTTATAAGCTTTCTTGTAAAATTCGCCTACCAGCTTAAACGAATGGCGACATTCGAGAAAAATGGCGACTAATTGAAGGAAATAATGCATTTGTTTCAATCAAACCTATTTACAATATTTTTTCAAATAATACTTATTTCTCCGTCAAGGAAAATGATTTAGTGCAACGAAACAACTAAGTTTTTATTCAATAAAATGTTTTGTATATTCAAATATTTCTTTTAGTCAAATAAATATAATTCAAATAAACACATTTACTAAATCCAAAGAAACATGTTCTCTCTGTGTAGTAGAGTAAAAAAATTCTTCAGCGATATAGGAAAAGACAATTTTTGTAATTAATTTATATTTATGTTAATATCCCTAGTAGCACATGATGGAGTACATACGTTTTATGTACGTTTCCTAAACGTATTTAAAATATTAGAAAATATTAGAAATTTTTTTATCATATGTAATTTATATCATATATTTTTACCCTTTCGTACCTGAGTTTTTTCTAAGAATAGTTTGCTTCAAACTCGCATACTACTAGAGGTTTTGGAGGTTGTTGATGACAAAAATTTAGTTTAAATTGCAAAATTCAAAATGGCGGATTCAAGATAGGACCAAACCAAAATGTAAAGTTTGTTTACATTTGAATGAAAACCATTTACTAAAGGTTTCTGATAACGGATTGTTGAAAACGAATCTGCAGTCCAAATGTTAAAATTAAAAATGGCGGATCTAATATGGTGAATCAAATTATAAAATTTGGGTGTCCCATTTTGAACTTGCCATTTTGAAATGAGATTTCATTTTTTTTATTTGACCCTTATGTAAAATTTTAAAATGAGCCTAGAAAGAACTCGATATCTTAATTTTTATGAAAGTTATACATATTTTTTTAACTTCTATCTCATTTTACCAACATTTGAGGAGACATGTAGACAAAAGGACAAAACTTACAAAGGTGTTGATTTTTTCCTGAAAAGTGCTATTCTTTATCTTTAAAATGAGTCTAGAAACATATCGTTATCTTTACTTTTGTAGAAGATATGAATTTTTTAAGTGCTGGGACATATATGTGCCCACCAGGCACGAAAGGGTTAAAATATTTTGAAATACATTAATAATATTATCATCTATTGTTATATAACAAATTTTTTCCACACTGATTCTTATTTTATTTCTAATATCAATTTTTAGAACCGATAAGATAGAAAAGAGAGAGATATTTTATTTAAAGTCAAATTTAACGAGAAAAATTAAGAAGGTGTTACATTACTCCCTGTACCGTGTCTATTATTAATATTGTCCTATATTATTGAGTGCGACATTAATACGTTTACTCCGATCTGGCGGTTGTTAGTCTCCCCTTGCGACCTGTACAAAGCCGTTTGCGCTCTTACTAGCGGCACTAATGATCATTAAGTGCGTAATATATGACATGGAACTTTGTGCTACTTCAGACAGCAGTACGTGTATGTACATTGATTTTAATCGGTGACGTGGGTATAAAGAGAGTCCAATTAAAATGCAGTTAAAGTGACGAGTGTATGCATATGAGTTGCAAGGTCGCCGAAGAAATGCGATTCATTCGCGAAACTATGCGAATCGCTTTTATTTTTTATTATGCTAGTAAATTATCTTGGTCGTTCACGGTGGTTGAACATTTTTACTGAACTAGCTATTATTTCGCGGTAATTAAAACATAAAGCAAGGATTCCGCTATCAGTGGAAAATTCGCTATTCGAGAAAAGGATGAATTTTATTTCTAACAAATGCGATTTAACGCTTTGATAAAAAAAATAAATTTTTTATAGAAAATTCCTAGGAAGATTCCTAGGATTCGAATTACTTGCAATAAATAAATGTTTCTCGCATTTTCGGGTACTCACGTATGGTGGCGTACAGTAAATGGCTTTACACCACAATGGCTCGGAATGATAGCAAACGCAGAGACTGCAAACCGCAGGTCCTGGCACGTAGAAGTGGCCGTGTTTGACAGTGCCACCCTGAAAATCCGTACAATTCTCCTCCAGGGCATCTGAAACAATTTACTACATTGCAGATTGGCAGTTGTGCAACCTGGTTTCCACATTCATACGTCACACGCTAACATACGTGCAAGCAATTTGGAAACTCCATGTCAAAGTGGGCGATATCGTCAATAATTTCGAATTTAATCGACATTAAATTTTCCTGAATCATTAATGAAAACATTATTCCAACATTTTTAAATAACATATTAATCTTTTTCATCCGTTAAATATTAAGATATTAAGACTTAACAAGTTTCGATTTAAAATCGATCGTATTACAATAGGAAACCAATGCGCGCAAGAGAATATCAAGTTGGATTAGAAATTGATATTTGAGAGAGATAAATAGAGAAAAAAGTTTATTTTTTTTTAAGAATAATAACTGAGAAAATCTAATTAAAGCAAATCATACATGTAAAATCGCGCTTAAAAGGCTCTATAGAAGAATTTATTATCTCTTTGATAAAACAGTTTATAACTACTTGAAATTTTTTTTAAATAGAATAAAATGTAATAAGTAAATCTTAAATAGTTTTTATTTAAATTAAATGATTAATTGCTCTTTAATAACTAAACTATATTTAAAATCACACAAAATAGAACAGTGTAGACATTAGGCGCTGGTAGACATTTCTATTTAGAAAAGTGTCTCAAGACACTTGTTATTCTTTTCACTCGAATTATTTCACTTTTCAGTCACGATTTTTATATCGATTATTGCAAATTTGGCGCGTCATACATTCCCCTGCTGCTCGCTACTTGTTACTTGTTAATAGGAATAAAAATTATTTCTGCCCTTTAAGTCCTTTAGATCCTCTTGTATGGCGATTGTATGTCGGTTTTACGTGTATTTTCGCGGCTTACTTGTCCTCGCCGGCAGGAATAAAAGGGTGGACAGGCAGAACGTCCACATGAATGTTTTGCTGACGAAGGGCCGCTTCATGATCCGCGGGATGTTTACTTCGAAAAAGTGGGACGTGCTTGTATCGATAGTAATGGTCGGCTCTCTCGGAATGGGGTCGGCTACTGCAGCAACCTCTGTTCGTGCACTGACAGCAACAGGAACATTTTGCCTGCGCGAAAGAATCAGGATACATTTGTCATCGTATTAGATCAATCTCGCGTGGGCCTCATTTAATGAATCGTAATCGCGCGATAATTGTCATCTCATTGTCAATCTTAAAGTCGAGATTACGACTCGGAATTCTTGACGCGCCACATATCGCGGAATTAGGAATTCGCGAGAAACGCAGAATAGCTTGATGGATGTTGATGACTGCGGACGATTACGCACTGCATAAATCAACTGAATCGTTACATGATATAGAGAATTTTATTCAATTCGCGCGATATGATATCTACCATATATATATATAGTCTTTTAAATCGCAAAATTGTAATTAATATTAATATTAGCTATCTTTTATTTCTTTTAATTATACTCATACACACATACATATATGTATGAGAATACACAAAAAAAAATTTAAAAATGTTCTATTTCCTATTCATCAGTTGGCATTTTCAGAATACATGTGTAGAGTTTCATTAAAAATCAGAATTTCTAGATTTGGCGAGGGAACCTCGCCAAGATGTTTCGCGTTCGACTTCTCAGCGTCAAGTTTTTTCTCACCCTTGAAAGTTATGAAATCAAAGTCTATATTCGCGATGTACGCGACGGTTTCGACGCAACGCAATCCCGTCTGTATGTGTTATACGAGGTGCAAACGATACACCATGATCTTTACGTTCTTGAACTTGTTCATCGTGTTCAAAGTAAAGTTTGAAGCTGATAAGTTACTTTGTAAATACACTTTTTAATACTATAGATACGCGAGAATCTATCTTTTACCTTTTATCAATAAAAAATACGATGTAATTGACGTAAAGCCTATTTTTGCACATCTGTTGAAATTACACGTGTTAAGATCTTTGTGAATGTACGTTTTGTAGTTTGTTGGGTAAGGTCATGTAAAATGTGATGAGTAAAGTCTTTCTGAATCGATCGTTGATATGATCAATACAATTCTTCAAAGCTACCGTACGATTCCAGGATCCATATGCAAAGACAAACTTTCGCGCCACGTCGTTCGTGCTTGCCTTATTATGCGTATAGATTCGAATCGACAGCAACTATCATCTGGATTTTCTTCCAATTGCTGCGGTCTTTCGATGCTTTCTTTCATTAATATTGTTGTCAACAATATCTATACAAAACAAATCAACAGATAAAAATAAAGACACAAACAAATATTGAATAGATTAAACAGTTCTTCTCAATATCAATTGACTTTATTTTAATCTGTGAGAAAGAAAGACAAAGAGGAAATGGAAACTATATCAATAGTGTTCTATTTTATAAAATTGAACTCTTATTTATAAATATCGCAAAAATAAAGATGTAAAATTAATAAAGTATATAAATTACTGTTAAAAGATATAGAAATTATATTTACTATTTTTAAATTGTAACAATTTTTTAAATAAAATTTTGTTATTTTGGATCCAAATGTTATGCAAAGAGTTTCAGACATTATACATAAAAATATATCAATATGTTTTAATATATTTCATTAAATTGAAGATTTAATGCATAAGTTATTTTATAATATAAACACTAACTTTCGAAATAATACAATAGTAACAGATATACAAATTAATAAGCAATAAAAAATATTTCTATATATACATATATATATATATATATATATATATATATATATATATATATATACAGGGTGTCCGAAATAAAAGTTCTCACACGAAAGTTGGTGGTAGATCGGGTCAAACCGAGAAGAAAAGTCCTATACCATTTTCCAAAATTCGTAATATTTATCGAGTTATTAATTGTTAAAAATCGGAAGAAGGGATAGACAGCTCGGTGCGCGAGACGTGAGAGCGGCAATGACAGCGGGAGCAGTGAGCCCCCGTCTACGTCTCCCGCACCGCGCAGTCTATCCCTTCTTCCGATTTTTAACAATTAATAACTCGATAAATATTACGAATTTTGGAAAATGGTGCAGGACTTTTCTTCTCGGTTTGACCCGATCTACCACCAACCTTCGTGTGAGAACTTTTATTTCGGACACTCTGTATATACATACATATATACACAGGGTGTCCCACAATGAATGGCCAACCCGCCGAGGGTGTATAGTTTGAATGACGCTGAATAGAAAAGTCTTATACCATTTTGCAAATGGCGCAATATTATTCAAGATATTAATTATAAAAGATCGACGAATAGCAAAACGTTTTGCGCAGCGAGGCAGTGGCTTGTTGTCGTGCGTTGCTCCCTCCTCATCGTCTCTTTCCGCGCGACAATACTCGCTACGCCTTATCTTCCCACCCCACTCGCCGCTGCCGTAGCTAGAACGCTCCTCCCACTGCCTCGCTGCGCAAAACATTCTACTATTCGTCGATCTTTTATAATTAATATCTTGAATAATATTGCGCCATTCGCAAAATGGTATAAGACTTTTCTATTCAGCGTCATTCAAACTATACACCCCCGGCGGGTTGGCCATTCATTGTGGAACACCCTGTACACACACACACACACACACACACACACACACACACACACACACACACACATATATATATATATATATATATAGGGTGTCCCAGAATTGTGAAACACATTTTCTTGAGCAGATAGGGCGGACGAAACTGAGTCGAAAAGTCCTTTACCATTTTGCAATTTTCCCAATAGTTAACGAAATATTTATGATTAAAAATCACCGTACTAGCCCAGCCCTCCGCCGAATATAAGCTCGCGGCGAGATACGACCGCCCAGTGTCATTGTTTCCAAGGAGGAGTTGTTTTCTACAATGGCAAAAACCAGGGGGACAGGAGGACGCAACTCAAAATCGCCGCTCGTAGGCATTGCCGCGTGTAGTAAACAATTCCTCGAGTGCCTAGCAACGCTGGGCGGTCGTCTCGCGCCGCGCGCTTATATTCGGCGGAGGGCCGGGCTAATACGGTGATTTTTAATCATTAATATCTTGTTAACTATTGCGAAAATTGCAAAATGGTAAAGGACTTTTCGATTCAGTTTCGTCCGCTCTACCTGCTCACGAAAATTTGTTCCACAATTCTGGGACACCCTGTATATATATATATATATAGGGTGAATTTTAGTTGTTGTGCCATATTTTATGGTAAGATAGAAGAGACTAAGACAAGTAAAAAAGTCCTATACCATTTTCCAAAATTCACAATAATAACAGAGATATTAATTTTTGAAGCTGTGCTAATGAGAGCGCGCCGTGAGGAGCGCGCGAGCCCGCCCGGCGATAGCACGGCCCAGCATAAGAAGTATAGGCTGCCGGCGCGCCGGGAGGGCAAGGGGGGAAGCGCGCCGAGACTCATGCTTACAGCGTGGCCCCTCCCACGTCTCGCCGCACCGCGCCGCGCCGTAGCTCGCGTCGAAAGTCGTAACACACACTCGCGATTACGAGACAACTTACAATTAATAAAACAGCAAAATAATTAAAATAAAAATGATAATAAGTTTCTGCAATTAATGAAATCGACACAGAGAGAGAAATCAGGGATGTATGGAAAACTTGATTGTTTTCTATTATGCGTATTATAATTCGCGTTATCTCTCTGTACCGAATCTCTCTGTCCGAAAGACATGATATCGTTTCCTATCGTTCTCTCCGTTTGGCGCCGCCAAGTATTTTGAAAAAAAATTTATTTGTATTCAAATAATTATGTGTTAAAATTATTATCTTTCATACCGAATAAATATCTTAATTGCCTAACTCTCTTTCTTTCTCTCTCACTGCGTGCGTGCGTGCAGAGTATCATGAAACTATCCAATTGTATAGTTGGCGCACTTTCTTGATATCACATTTTTTGTAGGAAAAATCTTTTTTTGTACAAAGGTAATTAATACAAGAGTTCTTTTTTAGGCGTAGTTTTGTAGAAGGATTCTTTTTTGAAGCGTAATTTTTTGGGCGTTTTTGAGCACATATATTTATACTTGGCGCATTTTTTTACCTTTTTTTAAAAAGGTTGTATAGACGAAAAACCGCTGTATGAATGAAAAAAGTTTGTATTTACATAAAATTAAAACAATCAAAACCATCGTGCGCATTGTGATTTTATCTTGCAGTATATTCCTAGAAAATTTTAGAATTCATGATCCTAGTTTAATTTCAATATATGTATTATTTCTCATCTACCAACCAAAAATAGAGGAGACCGGGGCTCGTTAGCATAAGGGACAAGTTGGCATTGCGTTCCATTTATGTATGTTCCATTTATGGCAAAAAGAACTATAAGAAAATTATTTCAAAATAACTCTTTCATAACATAGATGCTATTCCTAAAATTTCATTTAAATCAAGTATTAATCCTTAAGGGGATTCTAAAGTAACGCTCAAATTTGATCAACGTCGATGATGTAGAGCGAAATTCTAACATTATTTAATATTATAACATTATAAATTATTAAATTGGCTTTACAGAATACAAAAATCTTTTGCAGGATTAAAGTACGTGCAAAAATGAACCATACAAGTATCAACTTCATATCAATCTGAGTGATTCGATGGCCTATTTATGCACAATCTTTTTTGACACTAATCTTTTTGTTTAGAATTCTGAACTCAATTCTAAAGCTGACATATTGTTTGTTTATGAGTATAAAATAGTGGAGTACGTTTATTTTGTATATATTAGTTCAATAATTACAAAATGTTAATGTTAATTATTAACTTTTAATACAAAACCACCCTCTCCACCATTTATTAATGTATTTACTTTAACCATGATAAACGATTTTCAATCTGTTTGATTCTATAAAGCCATTTCGAAGATTGATGAAAAAACGATAAATGTCGGTATTAAACATCTCCTTAAACTACACACTACCTGTACGAAATATACGAAATACACTAAGAGAGATTGACCCCTATCTTTGAACGGTTATTACAAAAGGACTATTTATTTTTTTAGTTGAAAAAATTAAGTATGTTTTTCTCAAATATTTAGAAATAAGGTGCAATTGTTTCGAATAAGAAAAAAAATTTTTAATATATTGTTATAATATTGTTAAAATATTGTTATAATATTGTAATAATATTAATTATTACAATAAAATTATAATATTGTAATAATATTGTTAAAAAATTGAAATATAAAGAGACGAAAAAAATGACTTTTTTCACTTAGAATTTAATAACTTTTTCAATTTTTAATTTTTTAAGTAAAATTTTAACCTGATACTCTTGAAATAGTATACTTAAAGATAAAAATAATTGCAATAGTGTACATTCCAAAAAAGGTATTTATTTGAACGACTGGATGTGTGACTTATATGAAAATTTGACAATACACTTTTAAGTTTATATTGTAATAAAAGTGATTTATTTTTTTGTTATTTTGTTTCTTCTTTAACAAAGTATAGAATAAAAAAGTACAAAAATACATTATAATGATATATTTATTCTTGTCCTGCGCAGTCAACACACAAGAAAGCGCGAATATGCGACGTAGGGTTCGGTCTCGTAAATTATGCCATCTAAAAATATCGTACTTACTAATATAATTTATAAAAAAAATCTAATGCCAATCTAATCCAATTATTACTTATACTTTCTTCAATAAAATGAAGCCAAAAAAGACGAAAAAAAATTCTTTAAAAAAACTCCGAATAATCGCACACTACACACTGGGATAGATTGACCTCCGAAATCTGAGACATCCACTTTGAACAGCTACTAGAAGCATACTGACGCCTTGGAACCTACAAGGGGTGTACAGTCGCAAAAAGGAAGACCCAAACTACCAACAGATCGCGTGATAAATTCCGATTTCAAATTTAAAATGTTTTCCATTGATGTCATCCTCTAAGAGGATACAGGAAAAACTAAGATTCTTGCACCGTGTTATTCCCTCTTTGTATTTTTCGAAAGTATATGAAGTAATGATATACCAACCGGAAGTGAATTTAGAAAATGGTGCTCTTATTGTTTGCAAGGGGGGCAAATCCGAGGCCAACTTTCGTGGAATTTTTAACGAAGAACTTAGCTCATAAGTCTGTCTCTTCACGGATTGATCCAAGATTGTGGCTCTCCCGTTCGCTGGGTTTGTCAGAAAATGGCACTATTGCCTGTAAATTTAGGAATGTGGGTTTTGTGTCCTCTTATTGTGTAGAAGCTATGGCCGTCCTGGGAGCCTTTGAGATGGGACTCGAAAATAAATGGCCCCGTTTGGCAATTTTCTCAGACTCCAAAACTATTCTGACGGTGATTGGTGCCCTTTATAGTTATTGTTATAGCTCATACTTAATTTTACGCATTAAATCGATATTGTTTGATATAAAGAATTAAGAAGCTCCAGATTAGGCTTATCTAGATTCCTAGTTATAGAGGCATTGTTGGGAATGAGCTGGCCGATGCTATGGCTAATGAGGCGCGGCGTGATGGCAAGAACACTCAGATTGGAGTTCCGGCAGGGGAACTTTGTAACCTGTGGAAGAGATGTATAAGAAATTACACATCTGGACAATCAGTGAATCCGAAAGGCGTGGCATATTTTATTGTCAGAATTTTATGGATAGTTCCAGATACATATGATTTAAGAAGTTTAATAATAAAAGTAGGAGGAGAGCGATCTTCTCCATTAATAGATTTCGTAGCGTGCACACGTCGCTGAGAGATAGCTTATTTCGGTTTCGCATGGTGGACTCTCCGCTCTGCTTAATTTGCGGAGTCGATGAGACCCCTGATCATGTTTTTTGGAGCTGTGGGAATTTTTGTGAGCAGCGTAGAACGCTCCAACAATCTCTCGTCGAGGCACGAGACTTCCTCTCCCACTGCATCACTTATCTTCTTGCTACATTATCCTCTGACATTATTTATGCATTAAATTTGTTTATTTGTTCCATTAATAAATTCCATTTAAATTATACTTATTGTCTTCCAGCAGTTACCTTAGATTAGGTTAGGTTCTTTTTATGATTGGATGTAAACCTTTAAAGTAAGGTTTAATCTTAAGTTTGTTCGTATTTTCTTCATAGTTTTAAGCTGCGCAGTATAGAATCGCTTACATTTATTTGTAATAGGGGTTCCCGCTTATTATCGGTATTATTCTGCGTTTCTTCTGCGTTTTGATATCTAATGTCATGTTAATTTGGGCTTTGGGAGGAGTACCTCTACACATCCTCCGTAATTAATGTATAATACTAGAATAAGATGCGCTTATTGTTACCTATTCAATGTATTTTAATCTGTAATGTAAAACACTCAGCTGTATGGGCTAGTTCTCAATGGCTGTATACCTTTTTAAGTAATAAAAAAAATTTTTAATAGAAGATATTTCGAAGCAAACTTTTGTTGGGGTTACTTTGACCCCACGTGTAGTTTCAGCGTTAAAATAAAAAAAAGAGAAAAATCTGAACCAATAGAGGGTGCGTTTGAGAAGCGCGCTATCGCATCATTCTGTCCTTGTTGTATATCTAATGAGTGATAAAGATGAAGTAACATGTTAGCGCTAATAGCGCGCTTCCTGAACGCGCCCTAGGTATCAAGTAAATTTTTGAACATTTCAAAATTTTGTATTAATGTACTTTAGCTTGAGAGAATAAATCTAAATATCATATTAGTTAAAAGAAAGGTTTATGTTATTGTTATGACATGTTTTTCTGAATAATAACAATGACTTTTTATAATAAAATAATTTAAATCTTAAATGTATGTAGAGTAAATCTTAAATGGAGTACATTGACTCTAATTTTATGGGATAAGTTAGCTCATAGAATTAGGTTAAGTTACAGTTAACATAATGTGTCATCGCGCATGTGAAAAATGTAGGAACATAAGTACGATTTCTACAATAGGTATAGATACGTAAGAAGTGTTATATAAAAATAAAAGATTATAAATAACATTACATACAGGGTGTCCCAAAAAACTCGCACGTCCTTTCACTGACAGATTCTGTGGAACATTCTAAGTCGAAAACTCTTATGCAAAAATGTCGAGCCTATAATAGTTTTTAAATGGGAAGTACTTAAAATTAACTAGTCTGCAGAAATTTGGCGCGCTCAGGCATGGCGCATCGTACAGTAGTGAAGGTGCCTTTGTATAATGACTCATTTTTCAGATATTGATATAATTTGCAGGGATATCTATCGGGATAAGTTAACTATAATGCAACACGTTCGTATTCCATTTATTACAAAAAGACTATGTCCCAAATAGCAAGCTAACGTTATTTGTCGTCATTTTGACATTAAAATAACATTTTTTACGACATTTTAACGTCAAAATGATGACAAATAACGTCAGCTTGCTACCTAGGGTAGTATATAGAATTATCTCTGGCACGGAAATGTAGAGAAAAGTTTTTTCTATCATATTAGTACAGTTTAATCCTGATAATTAATTGTTTAAAAAGTCGAAGGATAAAATTATGAAAACGGGCCAACGAGCCCCGGTCTCCCTTATTAAAATATAAAAAGTCTCCGCTATAAGTATATCTTTTTTGTAATCGGTATTCGAGTTATTGAGTATATTATGTATTGAGTTAATTAATTAGTTCACGTTTTTAAAAAGGTAATGTTTATAAATAATTATCAACTTAAGCAATGCGCCGTAAAAGTAAGTAGCTAATCATGTTTGATTAATGTACAGTATTTATATAAAATTGTTATTGTTTGCGCCCAGAAAACCTCTGTATTTGAATTTTCACGAAAATTGAAAATTTTTTAAAGTTAGGCCCCCTATATTGAATCCGCCATTTCATATTTTAAAAATCTGACAGCATTTGTAATCAGCAGTCCGAAAAACTTATACATATCCATTTTCATCAAAATAAAAAATTTTTCAAAAATTAGGACCCTTATATTGAATTCGCCATTTTGAATTTTTTGAATTTTTTTTGAATTTTTCGAATTTTAAAAATCTGATATTGGATTCGTTATCAGCGACCCAAAAAACTATTACATATCAGTTTTTGTGAAAAATAAATTAACGAAAATGTGTATGCTTCAAAAGGTTAATATCTGTGAATAATACGTAAAAATCAAAAATTTAAATTCAAATATAATAATGTTCCCGATATTTTAACAAATTTTGAATTACAATACTCAGCAAGTAAAAATCTATGCGGATATAGGGAAAATGACTTGATTTTCACTTTTGCATTGATGGGCCAAAAACAGCGGTTTTTTAATATTATTCTTCATTTACTGCACTTTATTGAAAATTTTAAATAATAAAATATCTGTATTTATTTATTCTAAGCACAGTAATGCTTAAAAATGTACTCAATTACAAATTGTGTAATTAAATAATTAGTAATATTAGTTTATTATATGACGCGATATTATATGACGCGATTGATAAACACAAATATCTTATTTTATTTCGTGTAGTTTTATTTCATAACGTTCATAGTCTTATTTCATAAAATGGTTCTTTTCAATACATTGAACATCAAGTGTCTTAATGATTTAACATTTAGATTCATCTTTAAAAAGCATTTTGTGGAAAAGAAAACGTGCTGTGTAAATGAGACAAAATAGAAAAAGCAAATTTCATCTCTATCGATAATAAAAGAATTGATAAGAGAAGAAATTGATGTAAGATGATAGCCAAAAGACTGCAGAATTGGAAGAACCGCGTGAAAACGATGTCAATGACACGACGCTCATATCCGTTACGGAATTACGCTCGTCGTCGAGTAGAGAACAGGGGGATGACGTCAGCCCCCGCTGGGTACACCGCTTGTAATCAGTCCACAGCTGACGAGACCAACTCGCAGGTTCATGCAACGGGTGGCTCGCGATTATCCAGGCCGGCCGGAAATAAATCCGCATAGTAATACATGCGCTACGGACGTGCCGTAGAGAGGGAAAAGGGGTTGCGTTACCTTTGTACTACATCGCTCCGCCAATCGCTCGCTTCACTCGTCGCCCCTCGTGCGTCGCTGTTTCGCACGCACGTGTATTCACCTCTCCTTGGACGGAGAAAAGGGTGTGGGCACAATTTTGACTAACAATAAATCGATGTCGATCAAACGCGATGCCGTGATCCGTTCCGCGGAAAGTGAGAAATCGGTCGCTTAGAACGCAGAACAGGGAAAGTGAGAGAAAGAGGAAAAAGAAAAGAGGTGCGATCGAACGTACCGGCTGCGTGTTTGTCGCGAGACCTCAACGGGAGGCTCAACGCGATACAGCGGCTGATAGCGGCACCGACCGACTGACTGACTGAATTCTCTGTCGCAGTACAAGCTCATTCCTCTCACGCGGGTCGATCGAATATGTTTCGCGCATCGTCTCTCCCTCTCTCTCTCTCTCTCTCTCTTTCTTCCTCTTGCTCACTCTCTCTTTCTCTCTCTCTCTCTCTCTCTCTCTCTCTCTCTCTTTCTTCCTCTTGCTCACTCTCTCTTTCTCTCGCCACGCTGCGACGAAGCCACCCCCGTGGTAGCGTAACGTACCCCCTGCTGTCGCTACCGCCGCTGCCACCGTCGCCACCACCGCCACCATCGTCACCATCGTCGTCGTCGCCGCTGTCGCTGCTACTGCTGCTATCACCGCCGTTTACAAAAAAAAAAAACTCGTTGCAGTCGCTGAATCGCGGAATCATTTTTGCATTTTTCGCAATTAGAATTGTAATAATAAACCGAATAAAATTAATTTTGAGACTCTACAGAGACTTCAAGACAAATTGGAGCGAATAGAAATGTAGCTTTTTCCCAAAGAATAAGATATTACCTGCTTACGCGATTGATTGACGTCGGTGCTGATAAAGCTAATTTATTACATTTCGGATACTTGAAATAAAGTGTTACGAATTAAGGGGATGCTGGATACCGACGGAACAGTTAATTTCGCATTAACAAGAAATCATCGAATTGGCTTTACAGATTAAAAAATCCTTTTACAGGTGCAAAGTACGTACAAAAACTAATCCTGCTCTGCTCAATTAAAGACCGAAAAAGGCATAAAATTATTAATTAGCTGTCAACTCATAGAAACATTCACTCATATAAAAGTTATATGAGATTAAGCACATAAATCGAGAGCACAGCAGGACTCGGACAGGAATAATAAACAGTATGGTAGCAATAAAAGTACGAACAAATCTCTAATAAGAGAGATTTTTCGACCAACTCATTTTATTCATTATAGGTTAAATTTAAGGTAAAGAAGAGCCAATATTTTAAATTTTTCTTTGTTTTCGATGTGAAGTCGATACTCGTATGGTTCATTTTTGCGTGTACTTCAATCTTGCAAAAGGATTTTGTATTCTGTAAAGCCAATTTGATAATTTATAATCTTATATCTTAGAATTCCACCTTATCGACCTCGATTAAATTCGAGTGTCAGTCCAGCATCCCCTTAAATGCATAAAGAAGAGAAGAGAGCGCAGGCAGATTTTAAAATTAATGTAATAATAATACCACATAGGATAAATTGATATTTCATCAGATGGAGCTTAGCCAATTTCCCCCGACGCGACAGGGGAGGGAGGGATCCCTGCAAGTATCTAGGGATTTGCGCGCAATCCTAAAGTCCGACAACGCTCGTGCGAAATCTAAAATCCCTCTTAATCTAAAATCATTATCGAACCAATTATATCGAATTATGGAATACTTACAATTAAATTGTAATACGGTGCTTTTGTACGTAATCTGTACTTTGGAATATTAATTAAGAATTAAGAAGTTAATTTGAACAGTCGTAGTAATTATAACCATTAACAGACAACAAACTATCCGTATTTAACAAAGTTTTAACTCACAAGGGAACGGTGTCGCAGGTGTCCCTCACCGATTTCAACGAGCTTTGGATATGTTGTAGAGCATCAAAAAATATTAGAAAAAATATTTTTTTTAGCGGCGTATCTCGACGTTTAGGGGTTGAAACAACCCCTCGAAGATAATTGTTTTTTTCGTTTTTTACGAATATCTTGGAAAATATGAGGAATATGAAAAAATGTTTTATACAAAAGTTTTACAGTATTTTATACTCTTTACAACTGTGTACTTACATTTTTCAAAAATGTTAAATTTTTTATTTACCCCCAGCCCTACTTCTTACTTTGCAAAATTAAAAAATTTTGTAAGAACAAAAATTATAGATTATTGAGAGCCAAATCCATCCGTATATATTAATGTATGGGTTCCGCGATTCAATTTTTCAAAAAACGAGATGATATTCTCGTGATATAGGCGCCGCGCTGTAAATAGTATTGCATTATTTATTTTTAGTTGCGCCACATGTAACAACTGCCTCTTGTACAATATCTTCTTATATAACATAAAAATGGATTAAGTCTAATGATATAATGTGATTGATTTCCATCCGCAATATGCAATATGCACAACCAGATCAAAGCGCATCAAGGAAATCAATAGGTCAAGGAAAACGGTTCGGACTTCGCACGCATAATATTTTGCGTTGTATAACTTCATCCAGGCATCTAGGAATAGAATTCATTCATGTCGTGTGCAAAGTTATAATCAGATATAAGCGTCTCCGATAACAGACGTCTGTCGTTATAAACGTCCGTCTTTCCATCTCGTAAATTAGTAATCTAAAAAGTGTATGTTGTGTACTGTCATTTGAACAAGTATTTGTTATTAACTTTTATTACTTTTTTACTCTTGTCAATCTTTGATTAACTTTGATTACTGTAATTATAAAAGTTCGTGAAATTATTAATGTAACATAATTAATATACGATGAAATGAGACGAAATAAGTACTGAATTGTCAATTATTCCGTTTAAATAAAAATTTTATTTATTTTTTATTCAATAATATATTTTTTCAAGAAATAAAGAGGCGATA
Organism: Tetramorium bicarinatum; assembly: GCA_928718305.1. Lineage (NCBI taxonomy): Eukaryota > Metazoa > Arthropoda > Insecta > Hymenoptera > Formicidae > Tetramorium > Tetramorium bicarinatum. The sequence goes on from OV788321.1 coordinate 8,155,975, forward strand.
TAATTAACACTAAAGACAATTGCATTATTTATGAAGTCTATGATTTATATATATTAAATTTATTATTTTTATACATAATTAGAGTTTTATATTTAATTTTAATATTTTTTTAGAATGATGCAGTTTAATCCATACAATGTAGTATTCTTACTTTCTATAACTTTCATGGGTTTCAACGTTCCCGAAAGTCCCATAACTTCGCAAGAAAGACAAGTGAATGAAAAAATTGAACATATGCTGCGGGAAATAAAAGACGAACAAGAATATGAAATAGAAGAAGAAGAAACGTTAGATTTTTATGACGAATACGGGATTCCAGAAGCGGAAAAAATTGATTTATTAGAGGCAGAACAAAATGAAGTATATCTCCCAGAAGAAGTTATCTGTAGTTCTATTGAACAAACGATATCATATGACTATAAGAGGGAAGCTGTGGAATACTGGAAAAGCGGTAAAACAAGACCAAGATCACTTGAAGGAGTTAGACAAAAGTTTAAAAAAGTTACATCGATACGGCAACTACGACGATGGGAAGACCAAATCAATGAAGGTGGTAGTAGATATGACAAATTAAAAAGAATTTCTCAATACGTCTTAAATCATTTCAATGAAGCAGTTGAGAGAGGAATTATTATCCATGATATTGATATCGCTCGATGGGCTTCTCGAGCACAAGAAAATGAAAATGTGCCAGGATTCAGTGCTTCAGAAACATGGGTAAAAAGATTTAAAAAAATACATACTATTGTGTCTCGGAAAATAACAAAATTTATAACCAAAAAAGGTTTGATATCAAAACCAGATTTGGAAAATAAATGCGATACATTTATTACAAACGTAAAACATTATATTGATCGATATGGAGTGGAAAATATTTATAACTCGGATCAGAGTGGATTCCAATTAGAACTTCACTCTGGTCGTACTTTAATTTACAAAGGTGTAAAAAAGGTAGAATCCGTAGTACAATCTGTATCAGCAACCACGCACAGTTATACGATACAACCTACTATTTTGGCTGATGGTAGATTATTATCACCTCTTTTCATAGTATTAAAAGAAGTTACAGGAACATTTGGTCCGAGAGTACAGAATACATTATTCAACGCGCCTAATATTTTCGTTACGGCTTCAACATCAGGCAAATTAACATCAGGTCATGTAAAAACTTGGTTAAAAGAAGTATTTTTTCCGAATGTCGGTCCAAAATCAGTATTATTATTAGATTCATGGAGTGGACATTGTCCTAACGTACTTTCAGAAACTAGACCAGATTCTGTAACAGATATTAGTATCCTAACTATCCCGGCAGGTACGACAGGAAAAATACAACCGTTAGATGTCTACAGCTTTCGCCTGTGGAAAAATTTTGTTAAACACTTTTCTGATACAGTTATGTTGTTAGATCTTGCTTTAGATCTTCATGTCAGAAATAATATTTTGAAATTGCAATCATTAACACATAATCAATTCTCATCACCCAGATTTCAAAACTTGTTTAAATATGCGTGGTTTAAAAGTGGATATATACAAAATAGACCAACAGAGTTTGAAACACCAGTTGAATTTTGTTTTAAAAACAATTCTAAAGTAAAATGCAATATTTGTGGTGAAACTGCTGTAATTACTTGTTCTTGGTGTAAAAAATCACTTTGTATAACACATTTTTTCCATGAACATCATTTTTGTGATGAATACATGCCATAAATATAACATATTTACAGTAATACGTTTATACAAATTCTGTACTGATTTTTTTAAAAAAGATAAATTTCCAAATCATGAATACTGGTAAGGTTTTTAGCAGTTTTCTTTATCCATGCAACAAATATTGGTATTCTTTTATTTCTGCCTAATAAAAAATTTTTATTCATATAAAATTATGTTTGTAACACTCTTTTCAAACTGTTTTCCTTTCTTCCTTTACTCTTTCTTTCATTTTCACTTGTTAAATAATATTTTACAAACAATATTTCAAATAGTTTATCAAAATAAATTATATAATTATAATGTATTAAATTATATAATTATAATATATTAAATTATATAATTAAATATGTAAGTATATCATAAAATTTTAACAAGAAATTCTTACCATTGAAGAAGTTATATTATATTTTATTTATTTTTTATAAATTTAAACTGGAGTAAAGAATTGAAAAAAAAAACATTATTTTAGTTAAGAATTCATAACTGTTATAATTTTTTAATTAAAAAAAATTCCTTTTAGACTAAAATATTTCGGGATACGTACTTTGAAAAAAAAAGTAATATTGTTACTTCCAAAAAATTGAATTCTTTAAACACGCCAAAAAGTTTTTTCAATTTCTTAAATTTTCCGACACGAAGTGCATTATAGTAACTCACAATGCGTAAAATTGAAAAATTAAGTAATAAAATTATTTAAAGTATAAAATACATTACTAGATAATAAATCGTGTAATATGTTGCATATTATGTCATTAGACTTAATCCATTTTTATGTTATATAAGAAGATATTGTACAAGAGGCAGTTGTTAAATGTGGCGCAACTAAAAATAAATAATGCAATACTATTTACAGCGCGGCGCCTATAGCACGAGAATATCATCTCGTTTTTTGAAAAATTGAATCGCGGAACCCATACATTAATATATACGGATGGATTTGGCTCTCAATAATCTATAATTTTTGTTCTTACAAAATTTTTTAATTTTGCAAAATAAGAAGTAGGGCTGGGGGTAAATAAAAAATTTAACATTTTTGAAAAATGTAAGTACACAGTTGTAAAGAGTATAAAATACTGTAAAACTTTTGTATAAAACATTTTTTCATATTCCTCATATTTTCCAAGATATTCGTAAAAAACGAAAAAAACAATTATCTTCGAGGGGTTGTTTCAACCCCTAAACGTCGAGATACGCCGTTAAAAAAAATATTTTTTCTAATATTTTTTGATGCTCTACAACATATCCAAAGCTCGTTGAAATCGGTGAGGGACACCTGCGACCGTTCCCTTGTCAGATAGGAAACTTTTTGTAATAAATGCACAATTATTGCATCTTTCCATTCACAGCATTTCGCAATAATTGTCATAAGATGATTCTGCAAAACGCATATCTTTTGCTGAAATAGAATTTTATAAGTTTTAAATATTGACAAAATTATGACGCAAAGTTATGGAAAAAATAAAAAGTTAAAAGTATTTCTTACTATTACATGAATAATAATTGTACAATTTTATGCTGTAACGATTTTTACAATAATTACAAAATTAATTTCTGAAATGTATTCAGTAATAATTGTGCTAAGATGATTCTTACTAATGTTACAATTATGTAGGAATTTATTTTAGGCATCAATTTTTTAAAGATTGTTACATGTTACAACAATTAAATTTATAATTATTGATTTAAAAATTTAAATGTAGGCTTATTACGCAATATATTATACATTGTATTTTAAAATTAAAATGAGGCTAAAATTTATCTGCATGCGTTCCTATCTGGGAAGTTAATTCTTTATGCATTCAATCGAGTAAAACTTGGAAATTATTTCTGTACTACTACAATATCATTGAAACATTTCGAAGTCATAATCGGAGCTTAATAAATTCAAATGTATATATACTCATATATATACTCATAGGTGAAATGTATAGATCTCATTATCAGGCTTTTGTTGATTTACTTTGTTGGCATACGAACAACGATGCTCTTCGCCATCTTGCCGTGATCGATTGATCACAGCCAATATCAGTTCTCTCAATTCGATACTCCTATTTCGATGTAGATAGCAAACTTCGGGACTATCAACACTGTAATAGCTTACTTCAGTGATTGCCACGATTTGCACTTTTCGACCGATTTCCGAGAGTCAACGCCTACTGTTTCCCACTCCTCGTCTTGAACTGTCAATTTAACAGTTTTAAGTAAAACACGCGGCGCTCTGCTCAGGTACGGCGCGATACAGTTCCATACTCTCTAACTGCTAAACGTAAATGCTTTAAATTTAAACGTCATTTTTTTAACATTTTTTAAAATAATTTAAAAGAACGGTTAAAAAATGTTAAAGAAGTGACGTTTAAATTTAAGGCATTGACGTTTAGCAGTTAGGGAGTACGGAACACGTCTATTAAGTTAGCCCCCACCAGCGATAAATACATTTATATATATATATATATATATATATATATATATATATATATATAAATTAAGTGTCAATACCGTACCTGAGCAGAGCACCGCGTGTTCTGTTTATAACTGTTAAATTGACAGTTCAAGACGAGGAGTGGGAACCAGTAGGCGTTGATTTTCAGAAATCGACCGAAAAGTGCAAATCGTGGCAATCACCTTACCTTACTACCCCGATAGGAACGCATGCCGAAAAATTTTAGCCTTATTTTAATTTTAAAATATAATGTATGTACACATATGTATAATATATTGCGTAATAAGTACATTTAAATTTTAAAATTAATAATTCTAAGTTTAATTATTGTAACATGTGGCAATCTTTAAAAAATTGACGCCTAAAATAAATTCCTATATATTGTAACATTAATGAGAATCATCTTAGCACAATTACTGAATACATTTCAGAAATTCATTTTGTAATTATTGTAAATTATCGTTACAGCATAAAATTGTACAATTATTATTCAAGTAATAATAATTCTTTTTAAGAAATTTTTTTTACTTTTTATTTTTTACATATCTTTGCTTCATAATTTTCTCAATATTTAGAACTTATAATTATAAAATTCTATTTCAGCAAAAGATATGCCTTTTGCAGAATCATCTTATAACAATTATTGCGAAATACTGTGAATGGAAAGAACCAATAATTGTGCATTTATTACAAAAATCTCCTATCTGGGTACTTATTTCGACGACAATTGAAATTCGGATCAATCGCATCGATCGTCTGTTCGCTATCTTATTATTATTCTTCAAAGCAGAAAGCGCGGGATGTCTACGCTCCCTTTGTCCTATAGTATCCTGTAGTCTTTGATTGCCGAATCAAAAGGGGTGCGAAGCGACCAACAAATATGTAGTACTGAAGAATAATAGTGAGAGTGCACGGCCGCGTTGCCATAGCAACGATGCGGTCGCGCGTCCTCCCTCAAACCTCAAAGCTCAAAGCTGCTCGAAGCTCAAAGGGTGACGATCAAGGACCAATCGAAGGCGTATGACGAAATATAAGCTATAAAGAATACCATTGTGGAAGGATAATTTACGTGCATCTCGATCTTGTGATTGCCTTCTTCTCTTTCTCTCCAACGAGCAGGAATCATGAACGACTGCCTGTCGTTGAACGCGGCAGCTGGTCGCGTCGCTCACTTGGCGCGCGAAAAAGTAAGGCTGAATTCACCTTTCATTGTCAGATTATATGAGAATGCTTTTGATCCGTGCTACTTGCTTTTTACTTGCCCTTTTGGTCTCTCCCGGAATAAGTAAGATCGTATCTATGAGCTTATGCATTACCATTGAAAATTCCTCCAGACTCGATCGACTTTAGTTCGTTCTCCCGAAATCGGTACTCACAACGTTGTATGAAAGATTAACGTAAGAATGTATTAAAAATAAATGACGGTTTGGCCGTACGATGTTAAGTATGTATCGATCGCTAAAAATATATAAAATAGGTGTACTTTTAACCCAATCACACAATGATTCGCGACATGGCGCGCCGGTCGCAAAAATGTCTATCGACTTCAGATTCTGAAAGTATCGGAAGACATTTTTATATTATTATCATTCCCATTAATGATCGATGATACGCAAAGCAATCGCTCTAAGCGATTAGCTCGGTAAGCTCAATTTTCTTAAATCAATTGTGCCGTTCAAATTGTACGTTTGTATCGCAAAAGCAAGTAAATTATGAATTATGAATTCATAATACATGTATATAATAATATAAAGGAAATACATTAATTGTTAATTAGGAAGAAAAACGTGGCCAAGAACGTCGGCGTCATCTTGTTTATCTTATCGCTGCTTTTCTACGGGAGCAAGGGTGAGCAAGAATCTACGTTTACGTGTTTATATTAATATTCCGCGTAATATCCAACATTTTTTTCAAACGACGAAATGAAATTAAAACTTTGTTGTTGCATGAAAAGTTAAATGAAATAAAAATGAAAAGGACGATATTTACGCAGAGTGAATATTTGGCCAAAAGCTTGAATCTCGTGTAACTTGCATAAAAAGTTAACAATTCCTATGTGAGTTTAGTTCTAAATATTTTAACCGACTATATAAATAATGTGGAGAATTTTCAAGACATCACAGTTAATCAATTTAAAAAGTACATTAACAAGTTTGACGTAACAATACAAGTAATTGTAATATGAAAGAAGAATTATGCGTCGTGTATCGATGTTCTTCCATTCTTCCATTCTATGTAGTTATTCCAATACCGCGGAAAGTCTCTTCAAAGAGGCTCAACTCTCCCGAGACGTTCACGTGTGCGATAATATCGAACTGGAAACTATCGTTCTTGAGTACACCGATTACCATTATGCCAAGTACAATAGATATCCCAAGCTGTGTAAGAAGATAGAAGGGATTGCGAATGCAGCTCAAAATACGTAAGAAATATACAATTCATTATTTAGAATACAAAACGACTTGATCGGCTTTGCTCGACAGCTTTGTTTCCTTGGATTTCTTGCCGATTTCTTTGCACGCCCTCGTGATAAATTTGTAAAATTTTCACAGCCACTTCATTTTTCAGCAACAAGAAAGAGAGAGTTTCAAAAGTCTGCCCGAAACAAGATGATCGTGTTACCGAGGAATGTAACAATATTGGCAGAACAAAAGTTCCACAAAGACATGCCCCTTCCACGTTGAACGAGTTGAATCTCGGTATCACGGTGACGCCAATCTTTCCCGCGGAATCGGGCGATCGAGTTACCATACAAGTGCCAATGTTCGACGAAACTTGCACCAACGAAATTCTCAATGAGAAATTACTAAAACCTATCGGTAATCTCTATCCACACGGCTCGGAACTAAAAGAAATCGCAGATATTATATCACGGGTAAGAAACGAGAAAATACGTTTTGTGATTTAATCAGAACGTACATTTATCCTCCCTCTAGTAAAGCACAATCCTTCATTACAATTACATTAACAGTTTCGTGTCACAAGAAAATCAAAGAAAAATCGGTTTTATCAAGAGTATTTAATTAATTCAATTAATATTTAATTCAAGTAATTAGTATATATATAACGGAGAGCGAGTCCGATAATGAGCGCGATAGCGATATAAGATTAGAAATATAGTAATTTGTAGGAAATAGTGCAACAAAACTTGAATGTTCATTGGGACGACGTAAAAGGACTGAAAGATTGCAAGATGTTATTAAAAGAAGCTGTATTTTATCCTATGAAATATCCAACTTTGTTTAGCGGGAAACTCAGTTCTTGCAAAGGTGTATTATTGTACGGTCCACCGGGAACTGGTACGTAATAGCGGAATTACTTCGCGTCCATTAGTAAATTGACAAAGAAACTCATTCTCGAACAGGTAAGACGATGCTTGCGAAAGCAGTTGCTACCGAGTGCCAGTCGACTTTCTTTAACATCACTTCCAGCTCGGTTATCAGTAAATGGAGAGGTGATTCGGAAAAATATATTCGCGTAAGTCGAACATAATACATGTCTAAATAAAAGCTTACCAATATGAAATAATAATTTCATCCGTTATTACTTAATGTGCAAATTCGAATATATACATATACATACACATACATAAATAAAGATGAATCAAGAAAATATCTTTGATAAATTTAGGTACTCATCGATCTCGCTAAACATTATGCACCAACGATAATCTTTATCGATGAAATTGATTGGACGACCACAAACATAGATCATGCTTCGTCGAATTCAGAACCTGCTAGAAGATTTCGAGCGGAACTTCTCGCCAGATTGGACGGTTTACTATCAATGGAAAACACAGATGTAGTATTGTTGGCAGCTACAAACGTTCCATGGTAAGCAAAATGTACAAGTAGATGAAACATTATCAAGAAAAAAAATTTTGCTTTATTTTTGCATATTTTTAAATATTCAATCTTTGTTCCTTTACATTTAAAATCATTTTTTAATCACATATTTTTTTATATTTTTAACTTGTATGTACATATATAATTAAACAATTTGCAATGTTGAATATGTTATTTATTCACAATTCAAATTTCATAGCATAAAATTTAGTTAATTTTTCTAAACTCTCATAATTAAATTCTATATATTTTTTAGGAACATAGACGTTGCCTTATTACGACGTTTAGAAAAGCGAATTTTTGTGGATCTACCTGACGAAGTTAGTCGATTGGAAATATTGCGATCTTACGTGCGTAATGATCTGTACAACTCGCCGGAAATGCTAAAACTTGCGCAAGAAACTGCAGGATATTCCTGCGCAGATTTGAAATTGCTGTGCAAGGAAGCATGGATCAATCAATTGCGGCCCATTTGGGCGAGTCTCGAAACTAAAGCAATCTCCGTAAACGATATTCAAAACGATGGTTTGATCAGCGCAATTAATCACATTGCGCTTGCTAAATCCAGAGTAAAGCCCATCGCCAAACATATAAGCACGCAATATATCGAATGGCATAACGAATTTGGTTTCTCAAAATAATAAAAAAAAGCTAATTATAGAACAGTTCAAGATTTTTCTTTCCATACACACAATTATAACAAGTGGCAAATATATCCATGAGACGATACATTATAGATTTATTTTTTTCTGTGAAATTGTTTCTTATAGTATGTATACTTAAAATATTTGTAAAATGTATAGTAAATTATTTAAATATTTAATTTTTAACGTTTGTAAATATTTTATACCTTTTTGGATTAAAAATATAACGAAATATACATATATACATATATATATATATATATATATATATATATATATATATAATATATAATATATATATTTGAAGCGTACATTAAAACGTATTAAGAAATACAAATTCTAATCTAAAGAAATACAAATAAATAGGATGTACATGTATGAAAATTTTTTTCACGAATATTTTGTTAGATTTTTATTATCCAAAAATATTATCTACAATATATGTCTAAGAGATTTTATTGATTTCAAATATGTTTAACAAAGTATGTTAATTGAATTACATTATATTCTGTGGAAAAATAATCATTTTCATACAAACTATTGACAGTTTCTTCTTTTCTGCTGATTAATTTTAGCCTGCTTTAATCCATAATAATAACCTACATGAAAAAAACTATGATATATTATACCAATAGCCATAGCACTTGGAAATGTAAATGATACAAGAATTTATATATATTTGTCAAGTTTTAGAACTATTTCTTCTATAGCTGACATTTGACTATTTTATCTTTGATATTAGTCAGTTTTAGTAGCTAAACTCTCTCTCTCTCTCAACATCAAAATTGAATTAAAATAAATTTCATATGAAAATAAAATTAAAGTCTTATTTTTTGTTAGAGATTAATCTCATTTTTCGTAAAATAATATATGTTATGATGTATTAAACAGATAAATTATGAAAAATGACAGACTAATACTCAATGTATTCTAAAAGTTACCTGTATGGAATCCACTTAGATACCATGACATCAGCATACTAGACAATGCATCTGAATCAGTTTCGGGCAATCTACAAATGGAAATCATTTATAGTTTATAAGAATCATTCTCAACCTATATAATTTCTTACTTAGCCATTAATGGTGGTAAGGGCGGTGCAGGTGGCATTGCATCTATCGCTGGATTCAAATATTCAAGTCCAGGAATAAAATTATTTTTAAATGACCTAGGATCCTCTGTATCATAATCCATTCTTTCATGATTCATTTGTTTGGAATTTTGCAGATTAGGAAAAGTGGATGTATCGGAATCTACTTCTTCATTAGCCTTCTGCATTAATGCAGCCTTGTGCTGAGCAATTTGACTTTGCAATCCTTCAGATTCCAGAAGAGAATTTATCTCTACCTTTTCTGTATTCTGATATCCTGTGATGAATGTAAACTATTGTTGTTATACAAATTGTTTCACAAAATACAAGAACTTTGTAAAATAATTACCAACAAATTTCACTGTACACATGCCAGAATTTTGATGAATTTTCGATATAATGGCTTCGTATATTTCTCCATCTGCCAAATATACTGCACGACATGGAGCACCAACAGTCCATTTCTATAATACAACGGTAGAAAGTAGTATTTTTCATTACTTCTTTGTGCTAAAACATAAATATAATGTACCTTCAAAGGTTTTTTTGGATGATTTGAATATTTTAAAGAAGTCTGCGACTTCTGATTTGTCTGTCGGTCCTGAGTATCCATGGCAATACGTTTTGCTACTTGCTCCTTGGCCAAGTTTACAGCTCTATCGTATGCTTGTATTAATGCAGTATCATCCCAAACATCTTCGTTGTCACTCTTCTACAAGTTGTTAGTATTTGCATAATTTTTACGTATGTAGATTTATTACATTTTCTTACATCTAAATTCTAAATTATCTTAAACTTGAACTGATATTCATATATATACAATTTATATCTCGCTTCTACATAACCAAGAATTTGTTCATCAACTTGAGATTTCGATTCTAATGGAATTCGTTACCTTAAAATCAGAGCATTTTCTCAACTCTATGTAATTTCATATTTTCTTTAAAATTAAACTAAAATTCCAGATATATTCAAAATGAAAACAAAAATTGCAGAAATTAAAAGGTTATTCGCGAATGCTCGTAAATATAACTCTTCTCTGTCATTTCACATGCGAAAAACATCTCTTACGTACATTTCCATTTGCTCTTACAAACAGCACATTGCTTTCCTCGGCCATTTCACCCTCGGTTACTCAAGTAATTACAAATAATCTCAATTTCCGTTACTGTTCCGTTCCACTATTTCTTTATCCGTTGGGATGCGCCCTTAGGAAGACCTCGCGCGGTAAACAGTAAAAGCATACACAAAGCTTGAATTTCCGAATAGCCAACGTTTGTATCTGACGTTAAAATATTGTGATGATTGGATTTGTCGGTCGACATATCATCTCTCCTATTTAGTTCTATATGTTAAATAATAATTCTTTCCATATTTCATCAATCTTTGAAAATGTAAAAATCTTTGCGGTTTGAGAAATTCCGACAGTCAATAAAGTGTTGACATCAGTTAGTAATTATCAACATCAAATCACTGTAAGATTACAATCGGGAAATTTAACAATTGCTGATATTTTAAGAGGTAAACAAATTTTATTTCATGAAAATTGATACATTATAGGTAATATTGTTAGACAATTAAGAGTAAGAAATTTCAAAAATTTCTAAAATATTGTTACCGATCGAGCATGATTTATTTCAGATTTATTAATCTTTTAATTGGCCTTACAGATTTAAAAATCCTTTTCAAAATTAAAGAATTGCACGTGTGTTTCTTGAAGCACACAAGCTCGGGGAGTCCCACACTCCCCGCCGGACGGCCGGCGAGGGTGAGTGCATAACGCATTTTTCTCCCTACCCTCGTAAAAAAAAATTGTTTTAGTGATGCGTAAATAATTTTTTAACCACTTAGAAATTTTTTAATATTATTTTTACAATAAAATATACATGTATTCAAAGTTAGAAGCAACTTTCTATCTTTTGTCATTTTGTAACACTAGGAATAATTATATATCATTAATTTTTTTCGTTATGTTTCATCATTTTCAATATTACGTGCACTCAGAGCATCATAGGTCACATCTAATGCCGAGGCACCATAGGTGGCACATCTAATCTATTTATGCTTAAACAAAACAATACAAAGCAGTTATTATTTTATATTCTTATTAATTAATTAATTTGTTAAAATATATAAAATACAATTTTGTAAATATTTATTATTTTTTTAAATAAACCTACACGGTAAAAAATTTATGTAAAATTACATGTAATTTTGAGACCCACTATAATAGGTGTAAATTTTTGCGTGTTTTTCTAATTTTGCAGTACATAAATAAAAATAATTTTTAACTTGAAATTTTTTTAGTGTGTGCACAAAGAAAAACAATTAGAAAAACAAATTGCAAATTTATATGTAGAATTATAAATACGCAAAAATTTACAGCTTTGTTATAAATTTACAATTTAGAGTGGGTCTCAAAATTACCCACTATAATAAGTGTAATTTTACATAAATTTTTTATGTAAAAGTTCTATTCAGTGTAGTTCTATTATTTTTTAAATAAAAACCTAGCTCATTATCTTTTTAATAAACATAGTTTTTGCGGGTGACCCATGACGCCCCAGTGACAAACCCATGGTATGGAGCACTATGGGTCATTTTCCAAAAATTGTATTTTAATTTCTTTCTGAAAACTTAATCAATATTTACCAAAAACACTAAATAAATTTTGAAATATATAGATTGTGCTTTAATTATAAAAAAATGAGATAAAAAATTTTATATTTAAAAGCAATTTTTCAAATTTGAATTTTTGTAACCCATGGTGCCCCACTCTTCCCTATATAATACCTCTTGAAACATCACACCTCGACACGCACACACATGTCAAGTAGAAAATAAAATTAAAATCAATAGTAACACGACATACCGATACATTCAGTGCAAAAAAGCATAACATGTTCTAAAAATAATAACGATTGATAATGATATGTAAGAATAGATGACAATATTCGAGATACACAACGCCGATACTATGTCGTGCGTCATGTATATTCATCTGGAAAGGAATTAAAGATATTTATGAGGTCTCGAATAGCAAATCTATGCCTTTGTTATTGCCGCAGGTAGGAAAGTCGATCGGCACGAGCGGCAAGTTTCGGTCAAGACCTACTCTCATTAAGAATTGCATTCCAGGCCCGAGCAGCGGAGGATATAATGCGGTACTTCTCGCTTCCCACAGCCAATATCCTGATAAGGAAGTCTCGGTTAAATCAGGCTCGATATAGTACATGTAGATGCATCTCTCATGACACTAATGAAATGCTTTTACCTAAATTGTCGGTGTAGAAACGAAGAACAATATAACCTCTATTTGGTATGACAAAAGTATCTTTTCGCACTGGATCCACAAGATTTCGTTGTATCTTCCCATTTAGGTCCAAGGATATAATTTCGTCTTTGGTAAGAGGATGCTCGAAACTTCCTCGGCCAATAATACTAGCATTGTAACCATGTAAATGAAATGTATAGGACGTATTGCCTCCAAAGCCTAGGAAAGATATGATTTCTACTAAAATATGTAGTAATCTACTAAGTTTTAGCACTTGTAACTCAACTTCTTTTATTTACAGGATATTGCTGGATATGTGTATTCTTAAATTATATTCCTTCATTCAAATCAAAATAACAAAAGTCGACAGTTTCGGAGAATGGGTTTACTCCGCGCGTGTGACAATTACCTTCGTTTATTAATATAACTTCGATTGTTTTTCGTGGTGGGACTTGGAGCAATTGCAGACACTCGCAAAATAAGGGAGTATCAGCGCATTCGCTAGAACGTTTGTCGAAGGTGCAAACTGACTTCTCCAAGATATTTTCTGGTTGCGATAGTATCGGAGACGACGGATATTTGAAAGACATGCCATTAATCTGCGGTATCCTTATCGCGCCTTTCTTTAAGCCTAGAAAATTTCCTCGATATATAATATGACAAAAATATTGTTGCATCTTTCAAAGAAATAAACATGTTTCATTATGGGTGACATCGTAACTGACATTTGTACGATTATATATATCTTATAGTATGTACTTTCTAGTTTTATCTTTCGTTTTTGCATTTAAAACGATCTAAAGCATCGTATCGTTAAAGGAGCAAACCCGTTTCATCCTTGACAAATATGTAAATACTTTTCAATGATAAATAAATTTTCTTACTCAAGTAAGCTGGATAATATTTCGATGTATACAAGTTGTAAGAATAATCCGTCATCCCGTCTGTAAAAAACGAGAAAGTATTTGCGTTGAAGGGCACGTAGATTGTTTCATCCGGTTTTTCTTCCAATTGTGATAATTTCCTGCTCTTCAGATCCAAAGAACAAATGACATTTTTCGATATTCTATGACAATGATAACCAGTTTCAGCAATTTTTAACGATTGCTCGTTCAAGTCGTCAGCGTCTGTAGTTCTTATTGCGTACGAATCGAGTGCAGCATTTTCGTATAAAATATATGCCTCTTGACGCAAATTACGACATTCCCGAAGTCCTTGAATGTCAAGAGCGTACTTGCCGACTGTCTGTTCAGTCGTTAGAATGCCATCGAGTCTTTCGCCTGAAAACAAATTCCATGTTTATTAAATAATTTATACAGTTCTATATTATTTTTCACACTGATGATATGATGATTGATCGGTGCAACATTAATTAATATTAATATTTCGTTGAATGTAATCTACGACTACACTTACATTTTATTAAAACATAATGACTAAGGGTTGAAAATCGAAGGAACCACTTTAATGATAAACATTAACGCTATAATTTTTATTAAACAAAAATGTATAAATGTCAACATATGTATATGTATATTGTATACAAAATATAAGGTTTATAAAAAAAATGTTTAAATAATCACAAAGGTTTACTTGTTGACGAAAAGAAACGTTCAATTCTATCAGATCAGATAGATTACATTTAATTTGAATTTCGCTAGGAACAATCAAGAATGCTCGAATATACCAACAGTAACAACAATCATTGAATTTATCAACAATCATTTAATTTATATCACTAATGCATTATTTCGAAATTGCAGACTGTTTAGTTTAGTTTTACTTTCAATTTTTCCAAGTTGATATTCAAACATCGAACAACTGATTCGCGCTTCTCATTAATATTTCCACTATAATATTAGTAATCTTTGAGGAAAGTTAATCGATAGGGGCTACGTGTGCATTTATTTTCACTCACTTTGCAAGCATTTCAAGATTTAATGGGGGAGACATGTTGCGCTGTTTGTTGGGAGTTTATGTATTTTAAATAATAGAATATCGATACTATTATAAATCGATACAAATATTATAATGTATGTTTAATTCACTAGTATAATTCATTTTCATATTTATAGACAGAGAGAAGATAATGTTTATCGAAGGAGAAAATTATGTATCGTGTTGGAGACTAATACGAATCTGCAATCACCGCTATCAGATCCTCGACTCAGTTATTGTGGACATTCAAAATCTTAGCGCTAAAATTAAGTAATTATTTATTGATCTACATCGAGTTATCGACGATTAATATTGCGCTTTTAGGAAATTAAAATATTGTCGTGTGTGTGCGTGTGTATACGTATTATATGTATATATATATATATATATATATATATATATATATATACATATATATACACCCACAGGGTGTAGAAAAAGTACTAGGACAGTGAAATATAACAAAAACTAACAATAAGCATTTTGGAAAAAAATGTTTCAAATAAAAGTTGTAGGGTTTCGAAAGATCTTTTACTAACACTATGAATTTGACCTTGGGTGGCGTCGCCCAAATGTTGCGCTGTTTGTTGGGATTTTATGTATTTTAAATAATAGAATGTCGATACTATTATAAATCGATACAAATATTATAATGTATGTTTAATTCACTAGTATAATTCATTTTCATATTTATAAACAGAGAAAAGATAATGTTTATCGAAGAGATTGATATTATAGAAGACAGGACAAAATTACCTTGAATTTTTTTAATGGAACCGCCTATTTCTTATCGCATATTCTTGTAGCTTATCTCGAGAGCTTTCCAAACCTCTACAATTAAGTATACTTTTGTCAAGTATTTTTCGAGATATTTTAAATTTTGTCATGACACTTTTTAATATAAAGTATGAAGTATCTGATAAAATATTCGTTTTTCGATGATTTTACCTTAATGCTTTTGGATGTAGAAACAATAAAAGGAATCGATTTAATAGTATTAATTTTTAAATATAGAATTTTGCAAAATTCACCAATGCAATTGGAAAATGCAATAAATTTTTAAACGTAATTCTTCGTGTTTTTTATATTAATCGATTCCTTTTATTATTTTACATCTAAAAGTACAAAGGTAAAATCATCGAAAAGTGAATAAGTACTTTATCAGATACTTCATATTTTTTATTAAAAAGTGTCATGACAAAATTTAAAATATTTTGAAAAATACTTGACAAAAGTATATTTAATTGTATAGGTTTGGAAACCTCTCGAGATAAGCTACAAGAATATGCGATAAGAAATAAGCGGTTCCATTAAAAAAATTCAACCTTGTCCTAACTTTGGCGACGCCACCCAAGGTCAAATTCATAGTGTCAGTAAATAAATCTTTTGAAACCCTACAACTTTTATTTGAAACATTTTTTTCCAAAATGCTTAGTTTTTGTTATATTTCACCGTCCCGGTACTTTTTCTATACCCTGTATATATACGCACACACTCAGAATATCGTGACGGTGATTACAAACAAAAAGTATATTATGTCCATTCGCATTCATATCTCATTGTCAGCCAGCACTTCTTTCAAAAATTGAAAAAATACAAAGAGTGTTTGTCCTGCTGATTAATCTGTATTCTTTTTGCATTAGCGCTGTGTTCAAGTGATATAAAAAATCATAAAAGATAATATCAAAAAGCTAAATTAATTATAATTGATCAACAAACAATGTGCTAATTGAATTGTTTAAATAAAATAATTTGTTTATCGACAGT
Source organism: Tetramorium bicarinatum (assembly GCA_928718305.1). Taxonomy (NCBI): domain Eukaryota; kingdom Metazoa; phylum Arthropoda; class Insecta; order Hymenoptera; family Formicidae; genus Tetramorium; species Tetramorium bicarinatum. Next base: position 8,172,683 of record OV788321.1, read on the forward strand.
TTTCCTATGGAACGCGAACATACGCATAAACACAAGTGCAATAAAACTGACATTATTTGGCTGAAAAGATTAATAATCGATTTAATATCGATACATTATCGTATTCAATCACTTGGAAAAAAAATTGTCTATTATACAGTCTTGATTATCGAGTCAGTCTTTAGAAGCATCCACGTCCAGCTAAATTCATGGCGCGGACGGCGGCGATGCGATCATCAAAGTTATCATGCTCGTTGATAAGGCATTTGCATTTTGCATTTGGCCTTTAGTATTGCACACGTATTATCACGTTTAATTCCTCTAATCCTCGAAATCGAGAATGCATAATATAATATTAAATAATATTTCATCTAACCAAAAGAGGGAATATTTGCTAGAAATAGAACAAATGGAAGATGTATGGATATTTATCTCGCTGCGGCATTCTGCTCGCAACGCACGCACTCGAGCGATCGATAGAGCTGTCTCTCTTGTATTGAATAATTTTATTCGTTTTTGTCATTTTACTTGGCGAGTCCACTTTTTCTTTTGCTACCGTCCTTCTACAATCGTTCCTTTCCAAAACTTTCTTGGAAAAAGAGCGAGTTATTAGCTTGTTTTAGCTCGTAATAGTTGGAATGCAAACGTAAATCGAGATCGATAGCGACGATTTTTGCGCAATGTCTTTCATGTTGATTATTCGCGTTGATTCACGCCAACGATACGCTCATTAGCGATGTGTTTGCGCGTAAATCCCGATCTCCGCCTCGAAGAGGATTTGATTGATCCTGAGTTTGGCGACCGATCTCGAATACGAATCGGGGATTTCGGCGAGCTGCACGGCGATACTCTCACCAAATTTGGCAAACTCTTCCTTCGTCCTTTTTCGTTCTTTTTCTTTCGCGTCCGGTGCGCGAGGCACGAGTTTTATCTGTCCGGTCTCGTCGAGATCAGCCGGTGAATTGTCCTGGCTCGGCAAAGAACCATTGTATAGCTCCATTGCCTTGAGACTGGACGACGAGGACTCTTCTGCGTCTTCGCTCAACGAAGCATTGAAGGAATTGGTACCGGAGCCGTTTGTCTCTTCGTTGCAATCCATAAATGTTATGCTTTCTGGATCGATGTCGCTCACAATATACTCTTCTTGTAGTTTTGGTTCCTCTTCAACTTTCTGCGAAAACGGATCAGGTTGGATCAGGAATTTTACCGTGGTATAAGAGCAGTAAAAACAAAAAGAACTTGGGTGCTTATCTCTTTCTCTCGTTCTCTCGTAATTACTTTGCTACTAATGTACAATACAATCGAATTAGAAGCGTTCAATCGTATCGCGTTCGCACGGCTCGATCCCAATCTCACGCTCCGATCCCCGTGAAAGACTCGTGTTGAAGCTTTCACGCGATATTGATTTACTCTCGTAAAACTTGGGAATCACATCTTACTATAGATGGTACAATATCGGCTACGGCATATCGAGCATTTATAAAAGTGTTTGTATTGTATACTGGTTGAGAAGATACAGGGAGTTTTCCAGCAAGAGACACAAATCGACACAGGAGTCGTTCTGTTTTATTAGATATTCAATGAGAGCTAATGACAGAATGATTCCTGTCGATTCGTGTCTCTTGCTAGAAAGCTCCCACAGCGATCTTCAGCAAGTAGCTAAATTATTTGTTTTTGCCATTTGTCAACATTGACACGTTTATCACCGCGTTTGTGCATGCGGCGAAACTGAACGACAAGCAAATTATAAAAGGAGAGATCGAGTCTTAGAGGACACGAAGAAAGCTCGATTAGAATTTTCGCCGGCAAGCGAACGACGAGACATCGCCACGCGTCGCCACGGGCCAGTGGAATAATTTATCTCGACCAGCGACGCGTCGCGCTAACTCCTTGGGATGAGCTCGTTCAGCGAGTTCTTCCTCTTTCATTTGAAAATCACGATAACTACGTCCAATATAGTGAAATAAAATTCCCCCCGCGAATCAATTATTCCCTGCAGTCGCGCCCTGCGGCACCATCTCTTTTTCGAGCCACTCTCTCATTCTCGAGTGATGCAGTTTTAAATTACCTTCATATGAAATTTATGTGATAATACGAAAAAAAATTTAGCTAGTCAACTCGACGCAGCATCACATTTCATTTGTCTCTTTCCCCACTATTATTGGGAATTATCAATTCTCTCCTAATGAAGAGTTTCGAGATGCATAACGTGCATACTTGAAAATAATGCACAATCGTTGCACGCGTCGTTCTAAACAATTGAATTTGGTTCGTCGCGTAATGTAATTTTTGTACGGAAGGAGTTGTCTCACCAAAGGCACTACGAGAGACTCTAGAGAAACACCGCTAATCCCGAGAGATCATCTAGATTTAGGAAATAGAAGGCGCGTGGAAGGTATTTTTCTCTTCCGCCTACCTTCTTTCGTTTGCTGTATCTACGCGTGCCGAATTGTAGGAACTGCATGGCTTTGAAGGCGAACCACTTGGAGACGTAAACGTCGTCCGGACCGGTGGCGGCGTCGCGGCTATTCTGTATCTTGTGTACTTCCCGAGAATACTGGCACTTGAGATTGGTGATTTTCTTTTCTACCTCGAGGGTGTTGCAGCAGAGAATTTCGGCCAGCTCCTGAATCGCTCGCTTGCGTTTCGCACGGTCCCGATAGCCTCGGGCGTTCCAGTCCCAGAGGACGCGTCGCTGTTGATACTCGCGTAGCAACTCGAGAGTCTTGTCGCGAGTCCACTCCATGCCGGCGCGCGTCTCACTGCTGCCCAAACTGTCCCAGAGCCCGTGGTGACTGTACATGTACAGGTGAGCGAGAGATACCTCGACGATACCAGGACGGTAGATATGCTCCGGTGGAAGGTGTATACTTCGATGCTAGAAGATGCCACACCGCGCGCGCGAGAGCGGTGTGGCCGAGGCGGCCGACGACGGTCGACAACGGCGTACCGCTAATAAATCATGGGCCGGAATCAACACGACGTAAGCCGCAGCCGCGAAACGAGCACGCGTTTTAATGATTTTTGCACGGGGCTCGCGCGCGCTTCGCCACCTTTCTTTCTTTATTTCTCTTTGCGGAGACCCCGGCGCGACGGGAGGACGAAGACGGCCGAGTCTGCGCGAACAGTCCGCTTGCCATGCCGTGTCTCACCATCCACCGCGTTATTCGAGCTTGTTAATGTCGTTGGGAGAGAGAGCAAGAGAGAGAATTTCTTTCTCCCTTTCGCTAACGGCCGATACCACCGTCGATCCTGCCGATGCTACCGATGTCGTCGTCGCGCTCTCTTCTCTTTCCCCTTTCTTGATCCTTCGCGCTCCGTTAAAATCTCAAGCGCGAACGTGGCGACGAGCCAAGAGTCACGTCAAGATCAAATCGAGCACAGGATGTTTGACTATTACAAACATGTTTCTCTATGTATCGTATAATGTAAACAAACGGAATACGATTCACTACCTTGTGCTTCGTAGCAGCTATTTTTTTAAAATTTTTTTAAAATTTTTTTAAATCAGTTTAATATTGTAAGACCTTGTCGAGACATTTTCCTTTTCATTATCCTCATTCGTTTTTGTCACTGATCGTGAATAAATTAAATTCACACGTATGTGACATTTTAACAAAGGCCTCGTAACTGCGACTTAAAAATTTATCTCCTTGTACCAGCAAGCGATTCTCTCTCTTCTCCCGCGTGCAATTTCCTCGTCTCTCTTGATGCACCAGCCATACGTGAAACGCGGGAGCAGTCACGTTGGAACGTTGAAAGATGTGCGGGAGATCGATCGGACAACGACACGAACGGAGACAAAGGTATGCATGCGCTCAGTTTCGAGGACTCGTTTCCTCCTTTCGTACTTGAAACGCTTCGTCTCGTGTTCAGTCTCACTCGCCAAAGTATATCTTTTACATATATATACCTATATCGTATTCGTAAAGTCACTATATAATTTTCATTACATTTGATAAAATTTAATGCAGGTAATATCCAAGTGTATATGCGCGCATTGATTTTTAAACGCGATCAATGATTTAATTTAGTTGTATTTTATTAAATTTTACGCGTGTTTAATTGAATATAAAAGATATTTTTATGTGTGTATTCATGCTTTTACCTCATTTCATTCTCATAAAACATATTTAACAACAGAAGCTCTAACGATAAGTTTGACGCTTTATATTTTTAGCGCAAGAACTCGCTTAGCACGTGCAATATATATAATTTACGTGCATTAAACGAATTCTTGCTTTTCTTGAATGGCTAATTACGTGATAAATCAATAATTTGATAAATTAAACGAATTGATAAATTAAATTCAAATTGTTTTGCGCCCTTTCCTGTTTCTCGGGATATACATTCGTGGGATATCATTTGTAGATACACGGTATCATTTATAGCACACTTGTATCTATTTGCAGGATAAAATTAATTAGATTGGGACGCGCGCGAGATTATGCATTTCGATATACGTAATATAAAGGGATGTGAATAAAGAGAGAAAGAGAGAGACATACGATATACCAGTAGGTGGTGGAAAAGCGAAGCGTGGAATACAACGTACCTGGGAACAAAACGACATGCGTGCCCGTCATCGATTGTACAGGGTTGCCGTCAGCAGCAAGTATTTGAAGCGAATGTCCATGGACGGATAATAAAATGGGACAATCGTGAGCGTTTGCATTAATGAGGCGTAGGAAATAGCGAAATCCATGTTTCACCTGCACGAATATCTGCCGCGCCTATAAAAAAATGTCAAATACATTTTGAAATCCGAAGCTTCTGGTCATTTATCTTAATCCAAGCTCTCCTGCCCGGCCATATTAATTGCAATATATAATAATGATATATATCTTTGGGGAGGCAACTCGACCGGGAGCTAGAGTCGGATTTTTGTCAGCTGCTACACAAGGGTATAATAGGGAGGCGACTGTGTTATACCTGGCCGTTTACGAGGAGCTCGCCCGGCGTAGGTGGCCAGAGGCTCGCGTGTCGCGTCAGCGGAGTCTGCGGCCTTGACGACAGAATGAGCGTCCTTTCCAGACTGAGATCTTCGTCCCATGGTCCTCGAACTGTCAACGACCCGTACAGCCCGTCGGCCTGCTGCGAGACTAATGGTCCCCCTCGATTTTATTTCTCTCCCTGGCGCTCGCTCGAGTCGACGGTTCTATCGCCATGATCGTCCTTCGGCGCGAGACGCGAGGCGCGAATCGTGGAAACAGTCCGGTAAACGATTCATCGCGGTACGAGAACTGGCTTGATAGTCCTTCTCCAATTGGCAGGACGCTCCGCGACGCGACCACGTCGGCGACCGATTACCGCGTTTGCGGATACCCGCATTTTTATCCCCGGACGGGTTGCGAGCGAGCGCGAATGACGAGAGCGAATGGAGCAAATCTCGCGAGGAAATCTTGATTCTCGCGGCGGCAATGAGAGGGTCTACGATTCCTGCCCTTTCTCTTTCGAGACCGCGGACCGCGTTATTGATCTTGCTTCTCTTGCGGCGCGAGCGCCAGATAGAAGGACGTTCTACGGCGTAGAACGGAGTCAAAATCGGGCGAGTCGACTCGCAACCGTCGCCTCGAGTTTGCGCACAATCCCAAGTACAAAGAATAAAAATTATAATGATATCACATTGACATTAAAATAACGCTAATGCAGTGATAAAATAACATAATAATGAATATGATAAAATGAAATAATAATTTTGCAGTCATTTTGATATCATTTTGACACTTCTTTGTGATTTCTTGTTCTACCTCCTACACGTCTCCCTTTTGTTTCCCCTCGCAAACTTACTACGTGAACGGACTCGTAAAGGAAAAGGATAAGCATTGTATAACCATGCATTATCTACGCGGAAATCCGTGGAAAAGAGATTATATTTACCTATAATATAACATTACCCTTTCGGGTCGGCTGTAAAATTGTTAAAGTTGAAAATGCTGCGAGTGTGAAAGAAAAGAAACAAGTGTTAGGGAATTGCGCCAACTGGCATATCTACGTACCTGAATGAGCGTGATAAAAGTAGGTTCCTGTGCTCTCGGGTTTTATCTTGTAACGAAAGCCACTGAAGGGTAAAATAGGACACTGTGTTATCATAGGCACCCCGTCCATATGATTCGAATCCCTTTGCCGAATTCCATGCCAATGGATAGCTACCTCGTCGCTTCCTAGCTTGTTATAGACGAGAACTTCTATCGTGTCACCGAGACATATCTATAATATAACGAGAAAAATGTCGCCGCTTTAAAGAAACTCTCTCTCTCTCTCATTACATCTCTTTTCGACGCAATCAGATAGCGATGTCGAACGAGCGCGACGCAAACGCATGTTTCAAGTTACACTTGAATCGCAAGGCGATCAAAATGGATGCAAGAGTAGAGGACATACAATCCAAGGACGTGGGCTTACAGAATCCTGACTTGGAGTTGAGTCAAAGTTAACTTGTTTTTGCATGAAAAGAAAAGTGTAGAGAGATAAAATTACTTCCCAGATAGGAAACTTTTGTAACAAATGTACAATTATTGCATCTTTCCATTCACAGTATTTCGCAATAATTGTCATAAGATAATTCTGCAAAACGCATATCTTTTGCTGAAATAGAATTTTATAATTATAAGTTTTAAATATTGACAAAATTATGACGCATAGTTATGTAAAAAATAAAAAGTAAAAAGGATTTCTTACTATTACTTGAATAATAATTGTACAATTTTATGCTGTAACGATTTTTACAATAATTACAAAATTAATTTCTGAAATGTATTCAATAATAATTGTGCTAAGATAATTCTCACTAATGTTACAATTATACAGGAATTGATTTTAGGCATCCATTTTTTAAAGATTGCTACATGTTACAATAATTAAATTTAGAATTATTGATTTAAAAGTTTAAATGTAGATTTATTACGCAATATATTATACATTATATTTTAAAATAAAAATGAGGCAAAAATTTTTCTGCATGCGTTCCTATCTGGATCAATATATCAAATATTGAGAGAAAAGCATACTTGTATCCATTTGGTATCGCAATGAAGGAATTAAATCATACTCACTTGTATAGCCGGTCCCGGACTCTTTCCGTTAATCGCCAAAAGACTCCTTCCCACGGTAGCGTTCGCGCACTCGCGAGAGATCTCGTTCAGTTCCTTGCAGAAACTGCCAATTACGTTAAGAGCGCATTAACGACACGTAGCTTTTCTTTCCCACGTCTCTTTTCTTTCGTCTTTTTGTATACAGATATTTTACGATCGCATTGAAACTCTGCAAGACAAGACGTGCGTATCTACTTGTAAAAGCTACTTAACGGATTTATTTCTCATCACGTTTAAAGTTTACAGCGACTAATTAGTTGTATTATATATTATAATCCAGTAAACACAAAGTAACAGTAATATAACATCAATGTAAAAATTTCCTACTCAATAATATAACTATTATATACAAGACATGTTACAGTTTAGTTATATTGTTGAGTGGGAAATTATAACATTGACATTACATTACTATTATTGTGTGTTTACTGGGAAATTATTAGAAGCGATCGAGGAATCTCAAGATTCGCGCACGCCGCGAGTTCGATTTCGACTTTTGAAACTTACCATTTTCAACGCTCGCTTGAATTAGTTCAAAGTTCTTCTCGATTAAATCTAACAATAAGGCTATGTTAAAATGGCCGAAGGAAAGTTCCTGGCCAATATGCCACTTGATTCGTTTCAAAGCGGAATGGTGGAGAAGAAGCACTGAGAGAAGCACGATGGGCCGCAAAGCTTATGCCGAGACGCCATTATCATTATCAGCCATTTGCCGCTTCCGTCGAGTATGTATTGTATGTACACCGAGATCGGTTGGTCGAGCCTCGAGCAGGCTCGGGCAGGTTCGAGCGTTCCCGGAACCTGTTGCACGAGCGGAATGCCGCGTCGCGATGAATATGTACCGTTACAACATCCCGCCTGCCGAACCGCATCAACCGAATATCCGCTGCGGATTTACCGCCTGCGACCTGCGACTGCACTTCGCAAGAGAAATAACGGTAAACTATTCGCGCTCGCTCGGGCCGATCCATCACTTCTTCCTTTTTTTCTTATATCGCGCATTTTCTTTTTGTCGCTTCGCGATATTTCATTTTACTTTATCAAGCTTAAAATTCTCTGTAAAATTTCGATTGCCTTTCGCAGTATTAAGGGGTTAGTCAGCAAGCCGAGAAAAACGTATTTCTTTGGGAATTTAAAAAAAAACGGTTAGGTATTTTTATTTTATCGATTCTCCATCATAATATACATCTATCAGAGAAGTTTTCATAATTTTTTCAATGCAAAATATCAAAGAATATAGGTATAATAGCTGTTTTCCGGAGACACCTTTTTTCGGCGGTGAGCAAGATTGCACGAAGGGATTTTAATTTTGTTGAACTTTTTTTATTAACACAAAACAAAAATGTTTAGCACGAAAAATTCGTATTTTTGCGTTAAATTGTCATTTAAAAAAAATTAATTTTTTGTAAAATCCCTCGTTCACCGACTAGATAAATTTATACGAAAGCTGAATTCTTTTGCATTTTTGATTTCAGATGATCTTGCTCACCGTCAAGCGCCTCCGAAAAAAATGTCTCCGGAAAAACAGCTACTGTACCTATATTTCTCGACATTTTGAATTAAAAAAATTATAAAAATTTCTCCGATAGATGTATATTATGATAGAGAATCGATGAAATAAAAATACCTAGTTTTCTTTTAATTACCAAAGAAATACTTTTTTTTCGACCTGCTGACTAGGTATAATTCCTTAAGTATATGTACACATAGGTACCGCATTAATTAACCAGCAAACATATCTGCTAATTTATGAATAAATTAAGTAGATTCGTTGTTTTGTAAAGAAAAAAAAAAGAAAAGAAAAACTTGTAACTTTTATCTCACCTTGTTGCGCCATGCGATTCCGTGATAAAGAAATGATAAATGCATGTTTTTCTCGAAGATGGCTCATCGGAGCAAGGACGCGCACATTCGTCATTACAGTCATCTGCTTTTTATTAATGAGAAAATTGTTTAGTTCCAAAGTGAAACATCACGCAATTATATTGGCGAATTTTATCAAAAAATAATGAATCATTAATCATATAATCGATATACATCGTTAACAGTTGCTAAGTTGATTTTATCGAGAGTCGAGGATGCGTGTAATCTCGCATAAAGGAGCAATGACATCGGTAAAGTTTCTCACGTTTATCTCAAGTAATAATACAGTTTGCTTTTGTAGTACAAAGTCAGGAAGTGTAACATTTGTCAACGCGAAAAGTGTTCACTCACCGAATATCTCGAGACCCAGAGCCGAAATGGAAACAAATATGAGAACTATACAATAGCGAAAGCACGACATGGTGGCCCAGAATATCTGGGTCGGTCCAACATGTACACGCACATCACAGGTACAGCGATCTTGCGCGAATCTAAGCCGACGACCGACTCGGCGAGTGAACGCTTCGCGAACGGCTCCGCGACTCGGAGGATGTGGATATGGAAGTGGGTAAAAGAAAGGTCTAGGCTATACGCTACAAAGATTGCAGTCGACAAATGCTTTGAAGCATTTTTCTTGTCTTTTCTTTTAATAAAAATAGAAGGAGAAGAAAAATGCTTCAAAGCATTTGTAGCGTCAAGTCGACCGCAGCCAAAGTAGTACAATTTGGGAAAACTTGTCTCTTCCCAGAAAGATTGTTACGTAACGCTCACTTTGTCAAGAGTTTTGTCACTTTTACATCATTTAAACAATAAGTGAATAATATTAACAAATTTGGAAGTGAAGATGGAAAAAAATTAACACTTTTTCTTCTTCAGAAAATCGGACAAGTTAACAACAGTTAATGGTTAACAGTCTTTATTTACATGTAAACGTATACGCTATATTTAATTAATACTTTTAATATTGTGTATAGGTGCTACGCGCGCACGAGTTATGTACATGTTTAAATAAACAAGTTTTTAAAACTTTTGAAAAAATTCTAGTGCTGATTGTTTACTTGGTTACAAGAAGATTGGCTTTGTAACACTTTAAACTGCACAATGGTATCCCGGTTTTTGAACATGAATATCTTTTAGGATTTTTACATTGATTTACCCCGCAAAAAATTTGTTTTGGCACACTTTTCCTAAAATATAGAATTAATAAATATATATATATACGTACATACATATATACATATATATATATATATATATATATATATATATGTGTGTATATATATATGTGTGTGTATATATGCATATAAAGATAAATCTTATTACAGGAAAAATAATAATAAATAATAATTTTGTGTCTTACTCTTTGGCAGGAGAAAGTGGAAAATTTTCACCGGGAGGTAGAGATATAGAACTTCCTTCGATCGTTAAACGATATGTCACTAGCGGTACTTGTCGCCTAGATAACCTTCCCTTGCTGATAACTTTGGATGCTTTAGATTCTTGTTTCTTAAGCAACCTTTCCATTGTCTTTTTCTACAAAAATAATTCACAAAGCTTTCGATTCTATTCGATAAATAATAAATTTTGTTAATTATTAAACAGAATATTGTTTGTCATTTTTTCAACAACTTTATCATATTGTATATGTATGGTACCTTATCCTTCTCTCTCTTTTCATCAGCGAGCTGTTTCCGTTTTAGAGACTTTAGAGCAGCCTTCTGTATAGCTTCGGCAGTCATGACTTTTTCTTTGTAACCAGTAGGTAACGACATCAGTTGTTCAACACCTGGATTCGGCTCAGTGTCAGTTTTTCTTTCAAACATTGCTCTCTGTCGTGCCGTCATTAGCTTCGGATCTTTTGGTTTAATCTTTTTCAATTCGTCGTCAACCTAAAAAAACGCACATCTTTATTTCATTATATCTTACTAGAGTTACCATCGAGCGTGGTCAAGTGAGTGGTCAAAGATATAGGAATAATAAATGTACGGTAGAAAATGTTTATATTAATAGTAAACAGGTTTCAGGAAAGCTACCTCTTCCAGTTTACCAGATTCGATTGCATCAAGCCATCTTTCTTCCTCGCTGCTGGTTCCACTATCTTTACCTTTGTTACCTTTTGGAATTTTCTTCTTTGTAGGTGCTTTTGGAGACGGTGCAGTGCTTATTGTAGGTGCATTCAAGCCACAAGTCTTTAGTACTTTTTCGCGTTTATCCAAACTAAAAAATAATTTAAATACTCGTGTGTGCTATACGTAAGTTTTATTATAAATATAGTCTCAAAACGAAATATACACTGTTATGATTAAATTATAGAAAACTTATTCAAACTTGACACATATCCTAAACTAAATTTGAAATCTATTGAGATCTATTAAATAGAAATTAGCTGTAGAGCTGAATAGGTTCGTATAATTAATTCCCTCGATTTCCCAAAATATAAATATATGTATGTACATATATGTACAGGGTGTCCCATAAAGACCGTAACAAACTTTAAGGGTAAATTCGTGAGACCATTTTAAGACAAAAATCTTAATATCAAAATATTCAGACTGTAATAGTTTTTGAATTAGAAGGACTTATAGTTAGCGAATGGTGTAGCCTAAAATTCGCGCGCTCAGGTGTGGTACAATGCACAGTGCTAGAGGTGAAACTGTCACTCCTCTTGTCAAAAACGATACCAAGACACATACAAAAAGAATAAATTTATTTTTACTAATTTTTGCGTAAATGCACTATCTGTAAATGCAGAGAAGATTTTATTGAAAATACTCTGGAAAAACATTGTGTGATGCATAAAACGTAAACTATCATTCGAGAAATGTCATTTGATAGCTTACATTTGCATATGAAATTTGCTATAAATTCGCTGCTAGTTTCAGTGCATGTACCACACCACCACAATTTTAGGCTACATCATTCGCTAACTATAAATCCTAATTCAAAAACTATTACAGTCTGAGTATGTTGATATTAAGATTTTTGTCTTAAAATGATCTCATGAATTTACCCTTAAAGTTTGTTACGGTCTTTATGGGACACCCTGTGTGTATATATATATATATATATATATATATATATAGTTTACAAAAAGAGATAGAGAAACGTCATAATATGTGTACCTCCGTTCATCTTCCTTTTTCATTTTTATTCTAAAGCTTTTCTTCCGATCAGCGTCAGATGAAATGTCTACAAAGGCGTCGCTATCGTCATGCATGAGTTTTTTCTTCTTGTGCTTCTTATGTTTATGTTTCTTGTGTCTTTTCTGCGGCGAGACATCGCTTGTATCTGACAAGATTCAATTGGCATTAAGAATCTCAAAGTATAATATCAAATTGCATTTAATATTGACGCTTAGAAAATCAGTGTAAATACACTGAATACAGAGAATTACCTAAATTCATCTCCTCTTCTGTACCTACGTCTCTTGGCTTACCCATTATAGATTACAGTCAAACAATTTGTTCGACAAGCAACAGGCTCAAGACTGAAACTGCGTAAGGATAAATGTACTTGATTGATCTGACGTAGGAAATATTATGTATACTTACGAAAATAATAATTAAAGTTGTTGCTGTAGAGGCATAATTTGAAAATTGTTAAAACCGTTTCGACGCTTTCAATTTTTTTTTCTTGAGATTTAACGGCCGTTAACCAAACTCAATCACCGACTTTTTGACACTCTCTACTCCTATCAGTAAGATACTTTAGTTTATACAATTTTCCCTATAGGTTTAAAGAATTTCCATCGACGCTTTCAAAGATTAAAATAGGTTAGGAAATTAATTATTTCACGATTCCATCGAACACAGTCGCTGTAGATGCGGAATGTGGAACTGTAGAGTGTAGAGTGTAGAGACCCTCTAATCAGAATCGCGAAATTGTCGTGAAGGTTAGGTTAGCGACGCCATTTTTCAGCAATAAAACTAAGTAGAATGAAACAAATATACTTTCTCTCGTTCTAACTTATTGCTCTCTCATAACTTATTGTAACCAATCAAAATCGAGGACGTGATTTCGCGATTCTGATTAGAGGATCTCTATAGAGTGCTGACTAGAGCGAGTAGAGCGGAGTGTGAAGTGCGAAAAGTGCATACAGGTGCAGATTAATAACCTTGCTAACTCGCGGCACGACGCATCGTGAGTGTCATGATGTTCATGACGCGTCTATTAGAATTTGTAATCGCTATTAAGATTTAGTTAGCGAACACGAGATACGAGGTGATTTATCACCTCAGTGATTAGTGACGTGAAAAATGGGTAAAGAGAACGAATCGGATAGCGCGAAGAAAAGAAGAAAGTCTGTGAATGCGAGCAGCGGAACAGCAACGATGAAGGATGGAGATATGTACAAGGTATAAGAATTTTTCTTCAAATTACACGAAATATTCAACAATAGTTCATGTATCTGACTTTCGATTTTGGATAGATTTTAATCTACAAAAAAGAAATCACTCTCTTAATCACGTTTTTCGCAATATCGAGAGCAATAATTTTTCTCACTTGTTTGAAAAATTATTTACTTTTCTTGTAAAAAGCGCTGAACGAGAATATCCCATGTTAACATGTTAGATTATATTAAATTATGAGTAAAGATACGATATATTTACTTTATAACTAAAAGTAAGGCTAAAAATAATAAATTATTTTTTCTGCTGTTAACTTTTGTCTCATCTTTCAGACAATAATCAGTTACGAAGAAAAGGAAGCTATCGAGAGATTATCCGAGGATGATTCCGAATGCTTTTTAGTAACTTGCGACAATATTCGAGCAGCAATGACGAAAATAGCCAAGTTGAAATCCAGTGGTGATTCAAACGTTTGTAACAGATGTTGTGTATTATTATTTTATTATATGCCAAGTTTGCTGTAAACTTATTAAAACAAATAATGCTTTAGATGAAAGATGAGATTCGCGAGCTGCAAATTCAAACGTCCCTGGCTTTTATAGAACTGAAGAAATTAAATCGCATGGAAAAGTTCCGTACAAAATCTGCACGTGATTCTCTGGTCGCTGCAAAAAGTAGTGTTGACAGCAGACATCTACATTTACAGAATCTATTGTATGAAGTGATGCACTTGAAGAAGGAAGTTATTAAATGCCTTCAATTCAAGTAAATCTTTTTATCTTTATGCAAGGGAATCTTTGAACTCTTATCTCTTTAAACGAAATAAAATAACTTTTTATTTGTTCTAGATCCAAAGATGAATTGATAGAATTGGTTTCAGAAGAGGAATTTTATAAAGAAGCTCCAGAAAGTATCTCGCGACCTGTATGTATGCAAAAGTTTTATACAGTAATAACTTGAGTATAAAATTCTGTTTTTTTTAGCAATACATATTTAGCAATATATATATATATATATATATACACTGTATGTATGTATGTGTATAAATATAGAAAACGGAAACATATTTTAGGAAATAACAAAGACTAATTCTCATCAATTGAGACTGGCTCGTTTGGAATGGGAATTGACGCAACGAAAACAACTGGCGGCATTGTGCGATGAATTGACAGAGAGTAAGAAGGCGGTAGCATCCAGTATTGAAACGAAACAAACTCGCTTGGATAATCTCGCGCCGCAACTGCGTTCTATATTAGAGGTAAGGAAATTCCATTAATTTGAAAAACAAAATACAAAATGTTACTGTTAAATTGTTTTTATACAGTTGGCAAATTTAATTTTCATATTCTCAGGCGAGTAAACCGTTACAAGAAAGTCTTGGATTGCCGTTGGATAAAATTCGCCAGGAGCTCCAAAAGGCTTCATTGCTCGCATCACCGCTTTATGTATTGTATGCGAAAGCATCTGCTTACAGGGATGCTTACGGTATAATTCATAAACATTGAATATATGTATTTTTGTGATGGTTTTATCAGATGAAACTTTTATAGATATTATTTTTGAAAATATCTTGTAGACAGTACATTGCTGGTCAAAGTGGAAGGTGATGAGGACGAAGCGAAACGCGCAAACAATCATGACGGTCTACAAGAATCTGATTCAGATCCTGAGAATCAGTCGGAAAGTATCGTGGAAGAAATGCCCGTGCACAAGAAAAGACATCATAGATTATCCCGGGAAGCTAGGCAAGAAGAAAAGCGGTCAAAACTATTGCAACGACATCCGTTGCACGTAAAAATCGTTATCACATTAAAAAGTAAGTTTCGGATTCAAAAATCTACACGAAATACAAGAAATGTTTAAAAAATATCCATTAAATTGACAGCTGATGAAATAAAATTAAGAAATAAATTCATTATTTCACATTAATCTAATTAAATTTATAATTTTTTTTTAAATCTTGAGAGAGAGAGAGGAAAAATTTTATTGCAGAATTAAACTTTTCAGATGAGACAAGGCTGACGCTTCATTTTTATTACATGATACATTTAAAAGTTGTTACGGTAGAATCAAAACTCGAAACAGAAGACTTGGGAGGTATCAGTGCTGGGTATGTTTAAAAATTGCTTTAACATTTAATTGTCATTATTTTAATTAAAATCAATTTATAAAAATTTCATGTATTCAAATACTTTTCTCTTGTTTTTTTCAACTCGATGAACTTCAAATCATTTTTTCAAGTTTTTAATTAATAGAGACATGCTGGTATCCGAATCGGTTCTTCGTGAATTGTACCCACGGGATTTAGGATTGGAAAGTCCGAATCCCGCCAATCAATATCAGCTGTCGCGACATAACTTGGGATTGTTTTCATCTTTGGGATTAGGCGTTCCCTACAGATGGGCACAAAGAATGGCCGGTCTGCACTTTGTTGATTGCGACGTGAACGAACAACAACAAAAGGTACGCATATGTTTGTAAGATAAATGTTAAAAGCAGTTGATAATTAATCTCATTTATTGAAAGAAAGTAATTGTTCCATTGTTTATAATTAACAAAATTATAATGATTGGAACAAATCTCTTTTCACCATCGATTCGATAAATTCGATTGGAGCATTCCGACAAGTATTCTAATTAAAATTCTTCATTCTCTTATGTTTATTTGTAGCTTACAAGTCAAGAATTGGCACAAGACTGTGTGGAGAGTGTGTTGAAGGAAATTAAACGGCGCATAAAAGCGAGGATAGACCTATGTATGGAAATACGACAACTAGAATCTGGCAATCTGCCAATTTTTATTAGCACAACGGATCCTGTGCCGCAGAAAATTTCAACATCGTTGCATCGATTCACAACTATGACCTGGAAAAGTTACTCGAATTACGTCGCTTCACCGGAATTTTATGAGCGGGGATTAGTGTTGTCCGTAGACATCTTTTACGAGGCTGTACTTCGTCGTGGCAGTAGTACGTGATCATTATATTCCAAATTCCCTCTAATTTTAGGTAAATGATTCACACATTTAGATACATTTTTGATACACTTTTTTTAGGCGAACTCGTGGCCAGGATTGCTATCAAACCAGATTACCCAAAGATAGCACCGGTATTTAGCATAAGCGTCAGCCCAACAGTACCAGCGTCTGCCGATATCATTAGAGATATCGAGAGGGAAGTCAACGTGATGTGGACCAAGTCCCCGACGTTGACGGCGCAAATACAACGGCTGAGAGCATGCTTCGACATCTATCTGGAGACTGAGAGTATGGCGCCGAAGGAAAAAATATTCTTCTACCCTGTGAGAGGCCGAACTCGCGCTCGACCATACAAATATTTAGCGTTGGGAGGAGGCATATTCACTCATCGTTGAATAAATTGTATGAATATCATCTAACGTACGTTCATTTTTTTCCAGTTCTCTTAAGGTTCTGGTTTGTACGTATTTGTAGGAGAGACGTGAGAGATATCATTTTTTAAAATATTTTTATAATTTCTCGCAAATATATTGAATTCAGTTTTGATTTTAAAAGATATCAGCAGAAACTTAACCTAATATGTAAACATTTTAAATTACATTTTGTTTTTAAGAGCTGTTTATTGACTTTTATCTTTTTTTTCTCGATATTTAAGGTAAATATACTTATATAGGAATAGATGTAAATGGTCGTGCGGGCAAAACTCTAGAAATGGTTAAGAGATATGTTCGCAAAGTGTTTCTCAATTGTTTGTTCTCAAAAGACAATTTGTCGCATTCCTTTTTCATGAGGATGTTGTCAGATTTAATGTAGTTGAACTGTTCCCAAAACTTGTCCAGTTTGTCAAACGGTTCTGACATCTGTAAATAATCTTATTTAAAAATTAGAGATACATGTGTATGTGTTTCACGTACGGTATTTATACATATACTTACGCAACTCGTAAAAGCTCTTCTGGAACCTGTATCGCGTAAAGTGTACTTTTGAACGATCAGCGAGAACGGTTCCAAATTTGAACACATTTTCAACAATGACAATAATGTCGAGCCTTTTTCTGAAATTCTCTGCAGTTCCTGCAAATCAAAGAAATTTCCAAAACATACTTTTTTCAAAAATTCGAATTTTACTCAAGACCTTTTTAAATATTCATTTTAATTTAACTTTCAGCTGGACAGTTAAGTCAGACAAAAAATATGATAATTTAATATTTTTACTTTTAGAACAGTAGCGCTAATAATAGTTAGTCTTTTCAGTTGAGTAGCGTCGAGCACTTGATTCGTGGAAAATATGTGTCTCAGACTTTCAGCTCTCTTCCTCATACGCACAATCCGATCATTCAATTCCGTTATACTTTGCTCCCTTTTCTGTAACAATGTGTGCGTATCCTGTTTCAGGCTGTTAATCGTGCCTTGTAATTGTATTTGCAACTTTGGATATTGCGCCACGTCCACACGATGAGCGTCATCTTGTTCCTTCAAGTACTCGTACTGCTTTCTCTTGTCTCCTGAATTCTTCTCGTATTCGATTATCGTTTCGTTAAGTTGTCGCCACAATCCCTCGACTTCATTGGAAACGTAATGCATCAAGCGAGATAAGGAATTTTCCTTCTGAAATACATATTTTATACATAAATCAAAACTTATCAACATCCATCTCTCACATATAGAACACAAAGATGAGAAAAATATCCATACCAAATATACGATACTATATATATTAACGGCATTCTGGACTTTTGTTTGCATCAATACATTTTCTATTCTCTTATCTTGACCAAAAATTATGTTCTGCAACTGATGGCACTGCTCTTCTAAATTCTTTCGTACTCTATTTAATTCATTCGTCTCGGTTGAAACAATACGATTGCGCTCGTGTACAAAGGACTCGTGCAGGTGGATGCATTTCTGCTTGTATCTTCCTAAGTCACATCAATAATTAATGTTTGTACAATAGTATAGATATATAAAGATATGAGCGCTACCAATTATCAAATCCATCATTTGAATGTGGGCCCCTTGTAATCTTTTGTGATCCACATCTGCTGCTTCTAGCTCACTATGTAAACGTTGTATCACAAGATCTTTCGCCTTCATCAAGCGATCGAAATTATTCCAAAGATATTCCACATCTTCGTGAAGTTCTTTACATTTTATTCGTCGTAGAATGTATCGCCATTGTTCATTGATCTTGGCAGTGTTTAATCGCGAGAATGCTTCCTCTCGTTTCAGCTTGTTCTACATTTTAAAATTTGTGTTGCAAAATAACATTATGTTTCTATTTTGTGCTGGATATACCTTGGTAAAAGTTGCAATCAACTGTTGTTTGCGTCGTTTAGCCTCTAGTTCTAATTCGGCTCGATGCTGTAAGTAGCGAGCACGTTCTTCGTCGCTCATGCGAGCCAACTTGCTTCCCTTACCCTTCTTTTTCTTCGGCATTTTTCTCGGCGAATAAAAGATATTATACCGTTACAAATTATTTAAATCGTTTATTAAGTCTTAACAAAATACAACTTTTTCGATTAGGAATGTAGAACAACAATGAAACTGTTAGGGTCAGCCATACGGAGTATATGTTTGATCAATAACAAAGATTTGGTACAAGACATGAATATATATTATATATAAAACATAAAAGTTGCATAATTTAATATTATTTAAACTCAATTCGACTTTAATTAAACATTATGGAATTTTTATTTGTGTGTGAAAATCTTAATCAATTTTATAAAATTTTATTAAATATAAAAAATATTCTTCTATCTATTTGCTAGATACATTTTATAATTCTACATATATATTTCAACATGATTAACTATAAATTCGTATTAAATATTTATTTTCCTATTCTATGATAATACGCTTCATGAGAAAAAAATATATATGATATTTATATACGTCAGGTGGAAATTATATCTTGTCGTTTATAAAAATCACATTATTTTCAATATAATGAGGAATGAAAATTCGCGTATACAAAATTTGTACATGCAATACTAAATACTTTTTGGCTAAGATTGCGAATGAAGGCAAGGCATCAAGAATAAGGAACTATCGAATTCGAAGCTCGCATGGAATTTTTTCGCACTTGTCACAAAAATATAACAAAGTTGCCTCGCGACGTATAATAGATTCTTTAGGCTCTTTGTGTTTTATTTGGTGGAAGACTTAAATGCAATTCAGGCGATTCAAACGCATCGAGCTTTTAGCTGTCGATGGTGTCATATATTCTTATTTAATGTAGTAGATCTGCTGTCGATTTTCTCTACAGATGACGGTCGCTCTTTCGTTGTGGGTATAAAGCTCTGAGTACGTCGGATCCTCTCACCTCCTCTCAGCGGACGCGTCACGATTTGAGCTTCTAATAAAAGTTGAGCCTCTTCGGCGCGCTTCACCTTTTCACGCGCAGCGCGCAACTCGGCATCTAATTGTTCCCTCTCCGCTTCCAGTTGCTGGAGTCGCAATTCGGCATCTAAAAATTAATGTGAAAGAATAATGCAAAACCGGAAATTTTCCTATAAAGATAGAAATTAGAAAACAAAAAAGGTAACAATAAAATTAAGAATATAAAATGAAGGCTAAAGAATAAAAAAAAAACACATGCGCTTGCTCACATGTGTAGGAAAAAAAATTGATTATATAATTAATACGACTTTTAAATTAGTCATTAAAGATTTTATTTTCATACTTTTTGGATTTTATATACCTTGCAGCTGCCGCTCGTTTTTTTTCTGCATCCGTTCAAATTCCATTCTCTTCATCTTCTCCATCTCTAGCAATTCCTGTTGTTCCTGCTGCAATCTTTCCAACTGCTCCCTCTTTTCCCATTCTTCACGTAATACTCTCGCTTGTAAATTCCGTACTGTAATATACGTGCATAACGCGTATCTAAATTATACTACAAATCTTACACATGAACATAGTGCGATAAAAATTAAATACAACAGATAGAGTCTCACCAATTTCCTCATCACGTAGAGCCTGTTTTTCTTCTTGCAGCAATAATTCTAGCTTCTGTTTAACATCTTCCAATTGTTGAACCTTTGCACCTTCCTCCTTTGACAGAGTTTCCAATTTCCGAGCTTGTATCTCGGCGGCGATTCTAGCTTGCCTCTCGTGCTGTAGTTCCAGTTTGGTCTCTTCTTTTTCCTGCTTAGTAGCCTAGTAAGCAACAATATGTTATTTAATAAATTCTGAGTAAAATGCTCCTATTTCTAACTGTTGTTGTAATTAAAACACATATTTATTTTCTGTTTTTATTTCTTTGCATTTACTTGTCGTAAGGATCTTCTTTGATTGGCCAAACTTCTCTGATAGCCGATCTTTTCGCCCGAATGCTGAATGGCCGTTTGCAATGCCGCGAGCCACTGCAGTCTGCCTTTGTGATCCTCTGCTACTAGTTCTATGCATCTATGTTCGGGGGTACTAAGCACAAATCTTCTATCAGGCTTTCCACCATTTGTCAGAGTGTCGGCCCAGCAATTGGCATTGAGCAGTATTAATCCGGACGGCTCTTTTTGCTGAGGATCTTTGTAATATGTTAATTCACCAGGACGCAGCACAAACCAGAAGTATCGCAATGTTGGTAATAGGAAACCTTTTTTCATCAAGTAGCCCTGCAACAATATTTGTAAAAAAAATTATCGTTATTATGTAACGTTTGCACGCTACGGTTCATATATATATATGTATATATATATGAATAAAGTGAATATATACACACACACATACACACACTTATGAATATAAGATTGCAACATGTAGCACTAAAAAAAAATCAGATAGTCTGAATCACATTATCTTCAATTTATTAGCGAAATTAAGACTTTGATTTACCTTCTTCACTACATTCTCAACGTAAATCTGGTAGAGATCATCGATCGCCTCTGTCAATGCTATAGTGTCCAAAGTATTACCGCCACTATATTTGGATTCCAAAACTGCCAGAAATGTAGGGAACCTTTTCGTGAAATTTCTCATAAACAAATTGCTTCTTTTTTTTATCTTTGTGTTTTTCTAACAAAGTAGAAAGGACAAGTTACCTAAATACCCCGATAGCCGCTGATAGAGCCGAGTAATCTACTGCATCCCACTGCAGGCCCAAGGACATTACTAGATGAGAAGCGATTTGCGCCACCTCGTCGCCATGCATTATTACCTGTGTCACAAAAGCAACATGTCAATTATTGAATTGCAAAGGACATTAATTTATATAATTTATCAGAAGTAATTGCTAACCAGATAAGAATCTGTCTCATCTGACTCTGTTTCGGCCAGTAGACAGTAAATTCTGAACAACTGATAGACACTGTGATCGTCAAAGACCGGATGGGATCTCTCCAGGTAGATCTTTTTACAAACTAGCCAACAAATCTCATCTATCCCTTCCTCTAGGGTCTTTAACGTTTGTATAGAAGTAGAATCGGTTACAGATGAGAATACCTGAAATGACAATTCTTGTTAGAGAACACATCGAGCAAAGCGAATGCTCTTGACCGAAGGCAGAGAAAAAACATTTGAAATGAAACTTGAGAAAACATTTAAACGTTTACTTGAGAAGGCATGCATTTTGAAAATAAATAAGGTAAAAACTTGTATACATTACACTTTTGCTTTTGATTACAGGCATCCTGCCTTACTTGCACATATTCACATTTTTCTAAATGTTTGGCGTATTTACGAGAATTTGTAAATAATGACGTGTGTCCAAACATTTGAAAATGGGTAAATAAAATTCTACTATTTCTTTCAATAATGAAGAAAACGGGCCTTAATTCAAGCATGATTCGCGCCACATGCGCCTTATGCATGGAGAAATGAAAAAAAAGAAGAGATCTTACTTCTTTCTGTAAATAATAGATGTACTGATCGAATGTCAAACTCTGCGTACTCCGGTAATGCTCCAGGCCCTTTTCCACGCCGTACAAATCCATCATGGTACCAATGTTGGCTGTCAGTACCTATGAAAATCAAATCACGCGATCAATGACTTACACAAAGAGAAAGAGAGAGTAACTTTGCACTTTGAAAATTGATTAGAAATGTAAATGTAATAAGGTACGAGAAAGATGGACAGATTCGAGTGTCAGGCTGTCTCGATTTGAGCTTTTCAAAGCTCGGGTGACTTGACAAAGATCTCTTTTACTCACTTTTAACTTGGACTTGGCGACCGTGTTGGTGGCATCGGCCTGTAGCGCGTGAAACGCATGCCAGATACTGTTGGTGAGGTTCTTGAGCAGGTGGGCCATCGTGATGAACCGTGATCCGCCTGGCTCGTTGCCGGCGGCAACAGGTGTTTCCTTTCGTCTCTCTCTCTCTCTCTCTTTGTGTCCGCGCCTATCGTGCCTACCGTCTATTGCGCCTGAACAATGTTGGCGAGCGCATAATATTTATCACTCTCGTCTTTAAATGGCCGCGAAACGGCGTGACTTGTCTCTTGCCCGTCTCGCTTCGCGCTTCCAACCTGGAGAGATATACCTGGCCTCCTTGGATCCTGTCTCACTCACCGTCACTCGTCATTATTCACACAATCCACTACCGGCTATCGTCTATCGTCATCGTCCCACGAGTCGCGCTTCCACTTGCAACTTTCAATTCGAAATCTTCCAGCCGACTTGGCAGCGCTTCTATGCCAAGGATGACGCATGACGCACAACATGTAACACGCACGTACGCATACGTGCATTGTGCGGCGATACCCTCCGTTTAAGGTAGTTTAAGGTCCAGATATTACTGATATCAAGTATAGAGCGCGGTAAGTGGTCCAACTGTTTTACTTGCACTTTCTACACTTGCCATAACCGTCTCTTTACGCGAGCGCGTTTCGAATGTACTGTACGTTTTCCATTCTATGTAGCGCAACCTGCGTTTACAGTTTACGTTTACGGAGAAATTGCCGTCACTGCTGGTCAAGTAGTTACCACTCACCGGTCGCCGTCCGCCGACCGCCGCCAGTTGAATTGTTTAATCTTCACGAGTCTGAGATTTTGCTTCTGCGACGCGACGTGACATGTCAAAGCTGACATGGACTCTTTTGTTGCTTCTCCAAGTTTGTCTCATTGGACATGCGGTTGGTTCGATAGGTGACAAGTCGCAGGTATACAACCAATGTCTAGCGCTTTGTCGCGCCAGCAACTGCAAAGATGGTAATGATTCATCTGCGATTATTCCCTCCCAGGTAGAACAAGAAATCACAAAGGTGTCAAAGTGACATCAAAATGACTCTAAAATGTCATTATTATGTCATTTTATCACTGCTTTAGCGTTGTCTTGATGTCAATATGATGTCATTATAATTTTTGTTCTGGGCTTTTAACATTCGTTGTGATATTTTCCTTAAAGTAATGCAAAACGTGGCCTACAGTTTACCTATAGTATTTGATAGTCATTATTCGGCGAATACGCGGTAACCAATTAATTATACTGTACATACCCAGATAGGAACGCATGCAGAAAAATTTTAGCCTCATTTTAATTTTAAAATTTAATATATAATATATTGCGTAATAGTTCTACATCTGAATTTTAAAATCAATAATTTTAAATTTAATTGTTGCAACATGTAGCAATCTTTAAAAAATTGATGTCTAAAATAAATTTCTATATAATTGTAACATTAGTGAGAATCATCTTAGCACAATTATTACTGAATACATTTCAGAAATTAATTTTGTAATTAGATATTGTAAGAATCGTTGCAGCATAAAATTGTACAATTATTACTCAAGTAATAGTAAAAAATTCTTTTTTCTTTTTATTTTTACATAACTTTGCGTCATTATTTTGTCAGTATTTAAAACTTATAATTGTAAAATTCTATTTCAGCAAAAGATATGCGTTTTGCAGAATCATCTTACGACAATTATTGCGAAATGCAGTGAATGGAAAGATACAATAATTGTGCATTTATTGCAAAAATTTCCTATCTGGGTGTATACATGTATCAAGTAATGTATGTTGTGTAACATATTATATTTAAAGGCATACGAAGAAATATGTATGCAACTGTGAATAGGGGAATAAGAGAAAAAAATTTCTTTTATTCTCTTTATACATAAATGTATTTATATTTAATACAATCGTCGTAGGGCTATCCGACATTGAATTTCAGTCTTGAGATACTCACAAATTATCTCTTACTAGTTTCTCTTTTTTTTCAGTCTTGCTAATTTTTAACTTATCTTATCTTACAAGGGAACCGTCGGAAGTGTCCTTCATCGATTTCAATGAGCTTTGAATATGTTGTAGAATATCAAAAAATATTAGACCCCTATTTTTTTTAGTTACGTATCTCAACGTTCAGGGGTTAAAACAACCCCTCAAAAATAACGGGGTTAAACTAAAAAATGACATTTTTGAAAAAATATGAATATACAATTGTAAAGAGTATAGAATACGGTAAAACTTTTATATAAGACATTTTTTTATATACTTCAGATTTTCAAAGATATTCGTAAAAAACGAAAAAAATCCGTTATTTTTTATGGGTCGTATCAACCCCTAAACATTGAGATACGCAGCTCAAAAAAATAGAGGTTTAATATTTTTTGTTGCTCTTCAACATATTCAAAGCTCATTGAAATCAGTGAGTGACACTTCCAACGGTTCCCTTGTTAGATTATCTCAAATTATGATTACGCTATCAATCGAAAAAAATGTTATTTTCGATGGGTCGTATCAACCCCTAAACATTGAGATAAGCAGCTCAAAAAAATAGAGGTTTAATATTTTTTGTTGCTCTACAACATATTCAAAGCTCATTGAAATCGGTGAGTGACACTTCCAACGGTTCCCTTGTTAGATTATCTCAAATTATGATTACGCTATAAATAATCAATCAGATGTATTATACGTATATACATATATGTATGTTTGACAACAGATGTTAATAAAGACTAAAATAATATTAATGCAGTATAGAATGCCACTGCATGCAGAGTCTTTGATGTACTTTATTTGCTCGTAAAAAGACGTTCTTTGTCAAAATTTCAATTTAATTTAATTTTCAACAAATTTACACGTGTGGTTTTAGAGACAGACTTTAAGAAACGGCCTTCTTTATCATTAATCCTGTTACACTGGTCTTGCATGGAAGATTGCAGTTATATTTGCACATGGAGGACCGTTGACTACTTTGCGTCTCATGGGTTGAAGATACCACAATTTCATGGAAAAGTGAGCAAACATATAGTATAGCAACAATTTTTTCCTAATGACAAGATATAATTATATATATATGTATGAAGAAAAATTTTACGTTTAAAGCAAAATACCATTTTTTTTTTTAGTACAATCGCGTATACGAATTACTCCATATGTATTATTTTTATAAAAACAAATTTTAATTTTATAAAACATATTGCTTTCATTTATTATCTTTATGTCTATACGTATATATCAACATGCTATATATGTATATAACGTTTTTCGTCGTTCATCTAATGATAACACTTGCGATAAGATCAGAATGATATAAATTATTTTGTTATTTCCGCAGTGGCCATTCATCCGCTTGTTTGGGTGTCAGGAGCCTGCTTCGGTTTTATTTTCTATACTAAATTTTTACGCACATTGGATAATGTATCGGAAATTTCTAAGAAAGATAGATCGAGCCAATCCTATGTTCTACGCTTGGACGTATTTCAGTATTGTAAGTGTTCGATATTCAAATGTCTAAAACTTGGGGAGCAATATTTTTCATCACATATGAATTTTTACTATTAGTCTTTGCATGGTCTTTAGCAACTGACTTGGCTTCGGTAATCTGTTTAAAAGGTTTTAAAAATTTTTATTGACAATGAGATATGCCTACGTAGATATGCCTAAACGGATGGTTTTGGTCAACCGTATTCCATTCGCGGGACTGGCCATTTACGGAAGCTATGGACTATTCTTGTGCGTTTAGTATGGTACTTACTCTCTTATACTGTATGCTTTTGAGGTAACGCACAATCAATTTTCTCTCATCTGGATGTAATTAATGTGTGTTACAAATATATTTAAGAAACGTAAACAATTTACTAATTTAGCAAATCGATTTTAGAATGTATTCAGGAACAACAAAAATTTTAACGTATATAAGTCTCATTGTCAAGTCTTCGTTATTTAATATTAAATGTTATGTACATACGCGTTAACTAATTTTAGAATAACGAACAAAAGAAATAAGGCATTTGTTATAATAACTTGCGGATATGTGAGCATTTTGTGTACACATTTGTCACATTTATGGTCAGGCAGAATTAATTATGGTTATAATATGATGCTTAATGTAACGATAGGTAAGTTTTACCTCACAATCGCGTATCAACTTACAACAAGATAATTGTATTGTAAAGCTGAATCGTTTACAATTTCAGGATTAACGACTGTCGCGATAACGATGCTGTGGTGGTTTTTTAATCGTACAACATTGCCTTACGTGTACTTAATCGCTTGGTTCAATGTTTTGACTATTCTCGTGAGTATGCTCGAGCTAGCAGACTTTCCTCCTATTTTTTGGATATTTGATGCTCATTCTTTGTGGCACGCCAGCACAGTTCCTTTAACAATATTATTATATAGGTAATTACGCATGCACATATGCAGCTACAATTATAGAACAAATAATTATTAAATGTAATTGTAATTCTGTTAAGTTGACAAGTAATTGAATTACATTTATATATGAAATATATTTTACATAAATTAAACTTCATTTTATTATCTCTTATTAATACAATTGTCAAGTGATTCTTCAAGAGACTTCTTTAATAAAACTGCGATTACATATAGATAAATATAACTAAATTATTCGTATTTTACAGGTTTATGATCACAGATTGCCGTTACCTGAAAAGACATGACAAGTCATTTCTAGATATTGAACACCATAGACAATAATTTTTTTTTCATAGTGCATAATACTAATCTGTGTCTAGGCCTTCATAAATGTACAGGGTAAGATAAAATAATACAAATATGAATTTAAATTTTAATGCAGATTATTTCAAAAGAGTAATTCACCAATCAAATATATTATAGCAGAAAAATTTTTACAAAACTAAGTAAATATTTTTATCTTAAACTGTTTCTTAAACTTTTATTACTTACAATTAGATTGTTACGTATATTTTTGCTTTATTCTACCATATTCTTCCATACAAGTGTATGTATCCATGAAATTGTTGCGACACACTTTTTACTTTGAAATACAAAGGTTTTATTGGAAAAAAAATACAATAATGCTTTTGACTAATATTTTGGTACAATAAATTTTTATTTCGTTATTAATATATAAAGTATATATATCAAATCTATTAGTTATAGATCGATATATACATATATATATATATATATATATATATATATATAGTTTATCATATGTAACATTACTAAAAGAATTTTACATGTAATAATAAAAATATTGCTAAGTACTCTAATAAAAAAAATCTATACTTATAATTATACGTACATATAAAACTTTGTTTTGTTTCCTCTTTTAGGGCAGTATAACAAACATTGGCGTGAAAGATCGTAACATCATTAATCTTTGTAGAAAATATGCAGATTTAACAGTCCATTAAATATAAGTATGACATTGTATTTATGCGAAATCTTTTCTCTTTACATTTTTTTTAAATCCTATATATAATACAATAAAATTTTTATCATGTACGGCGGAATGATTTTTTCCTTTACAAGATGAACATTTAAAAAAATATTAATAGAGAATAATTCATATCTTGATTACATGTATGAACAATCAAATTTATAACAAATTAAATTTCAGCCTATACTTTGTCTATATAAAATACTATGAATCAATCATTTCGCTGAATAATAGTTAATTAAAAAGAAGTTTAAATTTAGACTTTCAAATATCTCAAAGAATATACGTTTAATATATTTAATGATATATTATTATTATATTTCAGATTTCTTTCATTCCTTTTGATAGAGAACGTAAAGCTTGAAATTTTGTTGGACACTAGTTAATGATTCAATAATTTAGTCTAATCAGACTTTATCCATTAGATGTTTTTAAGTTAAAAAGTACAATAAAAAATTGTTTTGTCACGTGATAAATATATTAATGCATTTAAAATAAAATATAATCGAGATTGTATGAGTTATTGTGTTTTACATCCTGTGAGTTTTTAACAATTTTATTCTATTTTAATTTTAATTGTACGAGAAAATCAGCCTTTAAATTAAAACAGATATAAATGTGCGTTTATATGCGCGCGCGCGCGTGCATGCCTATGTATGGCGTGTATATATGTATATGGGCACGCACACGCATGTGTAGTTTTGAATATAATGTTAGAATGAAAACAATTTTTATGAAATTTAATTCATCTTTTCCCTATCATGTCAATGTAATTTTATGTAATGACACGAATAAAATATGAATAAATTAATAGCTACTTACTTCCTATTATAGATATAAAATGGCTCTCTCATTGTACAGTAGTATAGGTATTACAAATGCCTTAACAATCACTGGATATTTTTTCATCTAACATATGTTTATAATTATTTATATTCATTCAAAACAAGTATTTCTTTATAATATTTAAAACCAACATATGATACCAACAAAATTGTAGAAATATTTCATAAACTTAACATAACATGGAATAAATTTTAGTGTTTATTTAATCATATCTTTCAGAGACAGTGTATGTCGAAAGCTACTTTTCAATTATTGCTTTGTGTTGCTTGTTCTTTGTTAGCGATAATTGTAATTTATAAACAACGTTTAAACACAATGTGCGTTTTTTCCTCTAATAAAAGATAATAAATATTAAGGCATTTATGATGCCTGCACACCCACACGTACACACATACACATACAGGCACACAGGTACACACATAATCTGAACATTCAAGAAAAATTTGCATGCATATAAAACGCATATTTAATATAACAATATCACAAACTATTTTATTAATCCTCGCATACTTAGCTGCTCATGCATACAAAATATGCATTTTAAATTCAGGCAGTATAAAATCAGAAATAAAGTGTGTAAACCTTCTACATATCCTTCTTCTTTTTCTTCTTGTTCTTCACCATAAGTACTTTATCTTAAGTAATCATGACAATTTGTTATGTTTCATGTTTTCATTTCATATTTTACATTTCAATTTAGTGCTTAATGTTTAAATAATGCTTCATTTTCAGGATTATCGTCTCTGTGCTTTTCAAGATTTCCAGATAGTGTCGGATCCGGTCGCCGTCTTTTAAAGAACCCGAGTTTTCTCAATATCAATGTAAGTAGAATGAACAACAGCATGCCAGCTACTGCGGCTACTATATATATCCACACTGGTACAGGCTCGGCTTCTTGCTGATCCAATAGATCTGGATAAGCAATTGTCTCGGCAATTGCATAATCATCCTTCAAGTTCTCTTGCTGTATCACAATGTTCGGAGGTATTACTATCTTAGCATTGGAACTTATTTTAACCATGTCCACTTTCGGATAGTCTTCGACTAAAGTAGAATTCCAAAGTCTTGCTTTGACAGTTATGATGGCTTCTTGTTTCCTCTGCAAGTTGTATATATAGCATATAATGTCGAAACATTTTGCTGTGCCAGCTTTACAATTCATTGCAACGACCCTTTGCCGATGTCCATCTTTGTCGACAATTGTCCGCGTATTTACAACTTTTTCTGTATCTCGCGTTGTTCTTATGTGATTAGTATGATTGTACAAAACTGTCGATGGAGTTGAAGTTTGTACAATGCTATCGATATCATCCAAGTTGGCATTATCTTGCAATTCTAATGGATTGATTACATGTCCTGATGGCAATATACATTCACCATCCCCCAGAGCTAAAGGATTTATAATATACGTTACATCATGTATAAACTTAATTCGTATACTTTGCGATATTTTATATTTTCACTAACAATTAAATATATATATATATATATATATAAAATATATATAAATGTATATATATATATATATATTATCACATAAAATTTGTTGAATATTATATCGACTTAATTGTTAGTGAATATATACATATGTACATCTCATAGTATATTGTGTCATATACACACATATATATTTCTATCATATCATATTTATATTACTCTCTGCCACAATGTATTCCTAGAATCGAACAGCAAATTTGCGGCCGACAATTACAAGTTATTTACGAGCTGTCAAATTTTGCGAAAGTTGAAAATTTTAAGTTTGTATTTTCTTTATTTTTTTTTTTAAATAGGAGAGCTGACTAGATTCTTATTCAATATCCATTTTTTTAAAGTTTCCGTATAAAAATACTGAACCTTTTTTTAGCTTTTTAAAACAATATAACTGGGATTTTTTACCTTTTCCATAAAATTCTTCTGACGTGACAAGATTTAAAAAAATTTTAATAAATGAGATTCAAGAATTCATGAATAACTGATTCTAATTTCCAGATCTTATAAATAACTACCATTCTCGATTTTTTACAAAGGGTCAAATGGAGGTGCAACAAAAAATTTTTTTTATATTACCTTGAATAGTCGGCATCTCTTCCATATAAAGTAGCCATTTGCCATGCGCTTTGTCATTCGCTACCTCGTAAGGCCATGAAATATGTACCTCCACAGTGCTGACTTTCCATGGACCTTCATTAAATACTTCATAAATATGAGACACTTTCGGCCCTACTTCATTCAGATATTTTATCGCAGATTCTCCGACTACGGGACCACCGTAAAACGCCCACTGAGTTTTTGCGCTTCTATAAAGAAATATATATTTTGATATTAATGTCATAAAAATACAAATTGAATAAATTCTTGTTGTGAATAAATATATATTTACGTCAACAGTATTTTTTATTAATGTGACAACAATTGTCGTGAAAAGCAATGCGATGAAAAGCAGCAATCGTGTGTGTATTAAATTTGTTTTACCAAATTAAATGTATGATGTAGATGCGTATATTATAGAATGGTACAGAATCGCTTAGTAGAAAAATATAAAAACAGTAAATCTAGAGACAAACGGAGAGAACGGACCTACTAATGATTTGCGAGAGAAGATTGTGAAGAAGATATGTTACACAAATCGAACAATCGGACATTGAAATAATGAAACATAACAATTACCCTTTGATTGAAAGTTCGGCACGTTTTAACACTGTTGCTTGTAGCACCGTGGGTTGCTTTTCTTTCACTTCCTTTGATGTGGAATTTGCAAAAATTGTGAAACCTAATTGCGATTCATTATCCTCGAGACCCTTAGGATCGAATCTCACTTGTATGTCCACCACTTTGTCCTTCTTGAATGGATTGCCAATAGAACATGATACTATAGTAGCGTTGTACAGATTACAGATTACAGAATCGTTACTTTTACTGGCGATATAGTTCAAACTCTGTGAGTGAACAATAAACAGTTGAGCTTCATACGCAGACTCGCCAACGTTTGCCACATTCACTTCCACTACTATCTCTTCTCTCTCGCCCAAAAGCAACTCGTAGAAGTCTGGCTTTACGGAGGAAGCTAATACAATAGGAAATGTTAGTTACTTTATCATAATTTCCACTAGCAAGTGTTTATAATACATTTTATTTTATATAGATTACGTTTTATATGTGTACAGAGTATCCTACCGAAAGCGACTACCCCCTTTTATCTTCTAAACTAAAAGAGATAAACGAAAACAAACGTATATCAAATTAAATGACTCAAACTGAACTTTATTGTGAGCATAATGGTTACTTACAAAAGTTATCTGTGTTAACGGAAAGGTATGCGTAATTTTTTTTATAATAATGTCAATATTTCGATATAATAAAAGCTATGCGATGAAAAGCTATAGCTCTGTTTGAAACGAATACAACGATGTATGATTTAATGTGAATATTTTATATATTGTACGAGTTTTACCGACTTGAAATACTGCGGGCGTTTACCTTTTCATTTTCGGCCCTGTAATATGATCAACTTCTGACTCGTGCATTAGAGATTGACATGGTGTCTTGTTGTCAATTGATCATAATGCTCTTTAATGTACGAGTTAGAAGTTGATCATACTACAGGGCCGAAAATAAAAAGGTAGACGTCCCCTCCCCGTAGTATTTTAAGTCGGTAAAACTCGTACAATATGTAAAATATTTACATTAAATCCTACACCGTTTTATTCGTTTTAAACAGAGCTATAACTTTTATTATGTCAAAATATCCACATTATAAAAAAAATTACGCATATCTTTCCGTTCGTTAACACAGATAGCTTTTGTAAATAACCATTATGCTCACAATACAATTCAGTTTGAGCCATTTAATTTGATATATGTTTATTATAGTCTCTTTTAGTTTAAAAAATAAAAGAGGGTGGTCGCTTTCAGTGGGACACCCTGTATATAGATGTAGAATCTTTATATTATAGTAATAGTGCCTTTTATCGTCCAATCACATGAACCTCTCTACTCTAAGCTTCTGCCAAACCGTTTTCTCGGTTTATGCGTATGAAATTTTACACAAGAAAGAAATACCCCTACCTGATAAGTTCAATTTAGCTATCACTTGCAAATCACTTTCGCAAATGTCATTATTTCCACAGTCTTTTTGGAAGACAGCTTCGAATACACGTGCAGCTTCTTGCTGATTGAGTATTGGATAATTTTTCATATCAGGTAAAGGAGCACCTTCGCGAGGCATGACTGGCTCTTCTTGTATCAGTGAATAATTCAGACGGAATTTGATAGGAGTTTGAATGTCGCGTGTGTTCTCCTGTCGGATACATCCATAATATATAATTATACAACTTTTAAGAAAGCACAAATATAATTATAGATAAAATGATAATCATTCGATATTTGCAATAAAATTAGTTATAAAAAAGTATATTAAACAGAATTGTATAAATAAAAATTTTCAAGTCTACTCCTTGCAAATGGATTAATTTTTATTACAAAATAATTCTTTTTATTATAAAATAATTCCTTTTTTTTTTACAAAATTCAACATTATTTATAATATTATACAATATATTATTGTAATTGAGCCAAAAGATATGAATTATTAACATGAAATGATTATCTCTCAATCTTATCAATGAGGATTTTTTCGTCATTATGCTCTTAGCTGTATTACAATGATTGATTGCGTGATACTAATAATTAATTTCTGACAGAATCTGGTAGCGTTGTCAAATAGTTATCAAGTAGTTAATGAATCCTATATAATATGGATTTCGTGACACACTTAAAGTTTATTTTAATTTTTCTGACCATAAATTGAATCTATAATTTTTGCTGGGATGTCTTAAATTGAATTTAAATTAAATAGGTATGCAATTATTAAATATTGATAATAAAAATTCTGTGTTGCATCACTGTATACATAAGTGCAATTAAAAATAAGTACAATATAATAAAAGATGAGTATAACAGGAAAAAAAAATATGTATGATTCAACTTTACCTTTAAATAAATAATTTCCTTTTGGCAGTGTACCAACTTTGTGCTATCTAAGGTGACTGTTCGATTAATGTAATGAGGACGTGCATTACCATTGATGCCGAACCAAACTCTCGAGAATTTCTTAGCTCCAGTATAGGTCTCCGCTTCGATGTAGTAGTTTAATTTTAAATTTTGCATCGAATCTTCTTTCGCTAGCGATTCCGTCTTGCAGCAAGCCTCAAATGTGAAACACGTATAATTGGAGTTTGGATCGGCTAAACACCCAATTCTGTTGGGATCGATAGGTTCTATCGTATCCTGATATATCCCATCCTTCTTCGCGTAGCGTATGTAAGTAGAGATATCGATTATTTTCTTAGAACGAAGAAGTACAACTGCATCGTTCTCGTATGCTCCGATCAAGAGATCCGAATAGCCATTCTGATCCATGTCGATTCCGCCGCTCAACGAATAACCAAATGTTTTCAATGGCGTAGGTATATCTTCAGCATGAATGATCTGTTGAGCAATAACAAACGACAGCGAAGATAAATAAGGCATTAGACATGTTAGGCAAAAGAAATTGACAAAATTATGTTAATTAAAAGAAGCCATGATTATCATTTGGAAAAAAAATTATTACTTGTGATGGTGTCTGTTTAATGCCATTCTTGGAACCTAAATAGATATAAACTGTTCCTTTCCCCTCATATGGCGCACCAATTGCAATATCTTCGTATCCATCCTTATTCAAATCACCCAAATTTGTCAGTGCGAATCCAAACCTATTTTCAATTTCATTATTATACTTAATCATACTTAATATCCACCTAAGTGGATAGATTAAAATATACTGAACCTTGATTCCTCATGACCAACGAGCTTGACAGGCGAACATTTCTCGTTATCTTTCATAGTTTTACATATATCTAGCGCTGTATAAATGTAGACAGCTCCACCCTCCGCTTTGTTGAAATAAAACGGCGCTGCCACGATCAAATCAGTTACTCTACAATAAATATCAAAGTGTATAGATACAATGAGCAATATATATATATATATATATATTTATAATTTATACATATATATAAATATAAATATAAATATATATATATATATATATATATATATATATATATATATATAAATTCACGATAACACAACAAAACGATCTTGTGACAATGTCCATAAGATATGTTATTAAATGTTGTCTTACTTGTCTCCGTTTACATCTGCCGATGTAATTTCGTATCCATAGCTCGAGGCGAATTGTTCGCCATCCAGAATAAGGGCAACGTCCATGTCCGGCTTGAAATCGCGCCTGGTGAACAAAATTACTTGGCCCGTGTCATTAGAACGGGGCGCACCTGCCGCGTAAGCCAAGCCCTTTCCAAAGAAGTTTCCAACAGCCACGGACATTCCTGTAACACGTGAAGCGTAGCGTAATAAAAGTTTACATCAGCGTTGACATTACTTGCTAAAAAATTAATAATTTAATAGCAAAAAAAAAAGGGGGAGATTAATTTGGATGTAGAACAAGTCGATTCTTAGACGGTATTTGTAACAAGATTTGTGATACTTTGAATAAAGCTTACTAAAATAAAAACTTATTTCTAATGAAATTTAACGCATACCGAGATAGCTGTATTTATTTACAGGTGAAAAGTCTTGCATTGGCGCATTATAAACTGTATTATCCCTGGACAAAAATTCATCGGAGACAGTGAATAAGTAAAGAGTCCCTCTCCAAGTATGTGGGCCTGGGGTACCAATCACTACACGATCTTCAGCGGTTAATAAGCCGCTAGTCCCGGCCTGACAGTAACCAAACTGTTCGTGGGCTCTAAAAAGTCGAATTTTACAAGAAATAGATTGTTGGTTGAAATTTAAAGAAGTGTAAAATAAGTAGATGGAATTCATTCAGAAATCCAACAACTTGTTTATATTACTTGTTGGTAGGTTTTCCAGAGCACGGCTTTTTCAAATCGTCGTACTTTAAATCCTGAGTTAATATGTAACATTGGCCTTGACCCCACTGTGAGTCGGCTGTTTTAACGATATGCCGATGCGCGCATACCTAAGAGTAGACGAAACCAACTGATAAATCTCTGTGCTCTGTGATACTGTTAATTTTATAAAACTGCTCACTTTTTTTTACTCACCATAACTTTACCTCCCACTCCCTGACTACGTACAGTAACTCCCAGCCATTGATTATCTTTTATTTCGTCATTCCCCGGCGGTACTAAATCATCCGATTCCAAATCTGGAAAAAGGTATCAGTATTCATAAATGTGCAGTTACAGAAACATTAGATATATTGTACATATATCATATCTGCTTTTAAAAGTGAAATTATGAATTTTATATATTTTAATTGTAAATTACAAAAATATTTGTAATCTTATAGGTAAAGATTTATCATTGCAACATATATACATACTTAACAATCTCAAGTTAAATAAATTTGAAAATGGATAAAATTTTGAAAAACAAATAAATGAAATAGTAATATAGTATAATAAGAGAGTAACAATAATCATTAAATCAAGAGAAGATATAATTTTTAGTATCGAAATTAGTAGACCACAATATTCGGAAACTCTGATACCTAATGTAATTTTAGATTACGTAACTTGAAATTATACATATTTGATTACAATTTTTTGGGCAGATAATAAATTATCCTTGTGTTAATTGTTTCATGTAATCACCATGCATATAAACATAAATCTGAATATATTATATAGTTGTATAAAATAAAACATTGCATGACGATCACAATAATAAATGAAAATGAAAATAATTAGCAAGAAACCATGTTAGTAAAAGCAGAAATGTCAATCTGTCTCTGCATTCGTAATATAAATGCTGTAAACAGTCATGTCGCGTTATCGTTACATAATATTATCATCCTCAAGAAATATTTCATCTCTATTCTATGTTGTTTCGAACAAGAGCAAGCTTTTTTGCGTGTGTTATATTTGATGACAAGCTTTGCGCGTGTGTGTGTGTGTGTGTATGTGTGTGTGTGATGCAGAATTAATATATAATAGATAATAGGGATTAATGTTTTCCGCACATGCTTTCTCGCCTTTCAGTATGTAATACTCTGTTTTTATTCAGGAAAGACATATGCAATTTGCATGGCAAACCGCTGGTAAAAATCTTCAAACTCTTCATTCAATTCATTCTGCAAAGATTCTGCTGAAATTTATACACTTACTTGAATCGTACGATTCGTATGGTCTGTATAGACCATCGTCCACTGGTTTACCGAACCATGATTTAACAAAAAAGCATCTTATTATATATATGTATAATACAAAATCAAGTATCAGAGTATGATAAATATATTAATAAATATAATACATTAAGATTCAGCCACTGTCGGACACGTTTAAAGCAACATGTGTGTAAAGATGTGCTCGACCGAATTTTAACATACGAATACCAACAATAAATGAAATTTAATGGAGAGCGCAGTAACAACTGAATTTACACGGCGCTATAAATTAAGTTACTTTCTCACGATATTACGAACATAATAACGTCTTTGAAAATTATAACATCGGAGGATACAATTAACGAAATAGAGAGTGCGAGACATACTCATCCGTCCATCCGTAATAACCTGAATACAATCCCTTATGTACGTAGTCAGCGGGCATTGCCACAATGCCCCGGATCTGTTTGTACCCGGTTGTCGATTTTTATCCAAGGGCGCGCCGATCAGCATCCTGTCGAGAGGGAGAAAGCGAGTGTTTTCTAAATGTGTAAGCATACTTGTATAAAGCATAGTTGCAACAAAATTAACATAACATGGTAAACATGGTAACCATCACATGGCAGACTAATAGTAAATTTTTGGTAGCGTACAATTAACTTTACGAATAAACTTTAACAAATGAAAAATAAGATTCTACAATTTGATTACGAGTTTGCACGAACAAGGAGACTCACAAGAGGCTATACCTCTCTGTTGTAATTTATTATTTATTGAAGCGTGAAGCTTTTTTTTTCCTTGGATAGAGTTTATATTCAATTTAAAGATGTATAATAGTCAAAT
Source organism: Tetramorium bicarinatum (assembly GCA_928718305.1). NCBI lineage: Eukaryota > Metazoa > Arthropoda > Insecta > Hymenoptera > Formicidae > Tetramorium > Tetramorium bicarinatum. The sequence goes on from OV788321.1 coordinate 8,210,413, forward strand.
GACGATCTACATTCGTATTTTAATAAATTAATTCTATTATATTAGAATTAATTAGAATTAATCAATTAATTCTAATATATTATTTTATATATAATATTAATAAATATCATTACTTTTTAAAAAAGCTTTATATTATTATACAAATTATATTATATTATATACAACAAAATATATTATATACAAATATGTGATAAACTGATGTTTTTTGATTGATAGGTTCGTTGAAAGATCCAGTTTACATTAATGTTTTTTATTTCGTTCTCTTTAATATAAGAAATATTGTAATAGATAAACGATCAATATGTGCACTGTTTGTCATAAGAGATTATGTTTTACAGACAGTTAATTTTCTCGGAAACGGTACGGTAAATTGGTTTCAAATTTTCATGTAGGAACAAAATACATTAATGAACATTTAAGCCAAATATTATGACAATGGTGTTATCTTTGACATTCTGATATACATCTTTAACATTTGATATTCATCATTCATCGATTCAATTTCAAGAGAACGAAATGATCAAGAGAGAGAAAATATCTCACTTTCATCTTCATACTTTTCTCATTAATTAACAATAATAGCCTTGTATAAAAATAGTAAAATCCCGTGTTACGGGATTATACATGTATGTATGTACATAGTATATACAGGGTGCTCCCGAGTTAAGTGGCCAAATTTTAAACATGAATTTAGGACTTCAAAACAAACAAATTTTCCTCTTGAAGTATGTTTGATAACGCTTTGTTTAAGAGATATTAATTTCTTAAATTGCACTACTATAGGCATGAATAACTAATAATAATCAAAGTAATTTAGGTTTATCTTCTTTATTGTTTCATAGAAATCAAAATTTAGTTTTTGTCCTGTTCAAAATGATGGCCTCCAGTGTAGAAACAAGCATTGCATCTATAGATGACAGAACTAGTGGCTGATTCACACTGTGTGTCTGTAATTTCTGGACGTTCACCGGATTTAACACCATTAAACTTTTTTGTATGTGGTGCTCTCAAGCAAAAAGTCTATGAAGTACCTGTTAATAACCTTGAATCATTAAAATAGAGGATAGTGCAAGTGTATCAAGAAATTAGACACACAGTGTGAATCAGCCACTCGTTCTGTTTTTATTCTTCTGTGTGATTCATCATCGACAAATGCAATGCTTGTTTTCAGGGTGGAAGCCATCATTTTGAACGAGACAACAATTAAATTTTGATTTCTATGAAACAATAAGGAAGATAAACCTAAATTACTCTGATCATTAGTTATTATGATTAAATTTTCTTTTGGTGGTTTAACGTGCAAGGACCTGCATACAGGTATTCTGCACTCCTGTTCTCTTTCTTTTCTGAATAGTTTGAATTTCCGTAATCTGAATTCTATTGCGCTATGTTTTTCTATCGCTATACCTTTTTTTCCTACGTTTTTTATGTACCAATCTTTAATCAATAGAGTGAATTTCTTTAAACTTTTTATATATCATAGAGTCTTAAGGAGGTTCGGGAGTATTACAAAAAATGAGAGAATGTTATAAAATTTTGGAATATGATTCTTAATAGCGTTACAAAGCTCCATGAATTTTTTCCATTTTTTTGACCGTCATATTATTAAGAAATTCATTCTGGACATTAGCTCGTTTTAGCACGTGTTCTTATGAAAAATATGTAATATTTCGACTTTTATATATAAAAATAATATTTAAAAAATGAGAGAGATTAAAATAATTTATACGCCCTAGTAGAAAATTTATCAACGAATGATTTCATATATTGTAAATGATACATTACCGCTAATTTCAAAAAGAAATGTTCACTTTTCTATCGCAAATAAGTATAAATTTCTTGATTAATTGCGATGGTCGATGAGAAGTGGCAACAGTGCAACCCGCCACCGTCTATACCTATGTTTGCGATCTGTCAGCTACTATGGTCTACCTATATATTCTGCTGAAAGTTAGCATTTTTTCTCTATTAATTTATATGAAAATATAAATAAAAGTGTGTAATCATCTTTTGAATATTGATTATGTAATCGTGTACATAGAAATCTCTGCGTGTGTTAAGTTAGCACCCCAACATTAAAATTTTATAGTTCTAATCTGAGTTCTGGCTTTATTTTGAAGAGACTTAGAGTTCCCTGTGGTTTATAAAAAGAGTTCTGCTCATTAACGATCAGAAATTAAAATTTAAAAAATGGGGTGCTAACTTCTTATCGAAATTTGAGATCGAATAGTTCTGAACGGCTCAATAGCTTCATTTTGGAAATATCTAGAGTTTCTGATAAATAAAAAAAGTTTCCAATAATTAAAAAAAAGTTAAAAATTTTTTAAAATTTAATTTTGAATACAATAGTTCTGAGTTATTTATATTGTTATTTAGTTTATTTCAAAGAGTTCCTGATGGTTAAAAAAAATTTAGACTCAAAAATATAAAACTTCTAGAACTTAATAAAATTTCAAAAAGCAATCGAAAATGCCATGTACCTTTTTATTTCATCATCCAATTGCTTTGACTCATAAGACTTTTTGTCAAAGCTCATCGAGAACTGCTCAGAATTCTCGTCAGAACTCCTCGGAACTCTAAAAAATTTTTTATCCACGCGACTTAGAAAATTTTCGATCGTCGCGGTTCGAATATCTGTTATCTGACAAACCGTTCGTCGGATCGCTTTGACTTATAAGACTTTTCGTTAGAACTCATCGAGAACTGCTCAGAACTCTCGTCAGAACTACTCGGAACTCTGAAAAAATTTTCAATTTCGCGAATGTTTTCATACTTATATATGTATTATTATGTTTAATACGCAAATAAAAATACTTTCATTCAACAACATATTACTTTCACATTTTTACTTTCATATTATTGATGCTTTTATACTTCTTTTAATTTCTAGATCTGTACATGTTATATTTCGCGAAATTTAAAATTTTTCAGAGTTCCGAGTAGTTCTGACGAGAGTTCTGAGCAGTTCTCGATGAGTTCTAACGAAAAGTCTTATAAGTCAAAGCGATCCGACGAACGGTTTGTCAGATAACAGATATTCGAACCGCGACGATCGAAAATTTTCTAAGTCGCGTGGATAAAAAATTTTTTAGAGTTCCGAGGAGTTCTGACGAGAATTCTGAGCAGTTCTCGATGAGCTTTGATAAAAAGTCTTATGAGTCAAAGCAATTGGATAATGAAATAAAAAGGTACATGGCATTTTCGATTGCTTTTTGAAATTTTATTAAGTTCTAGAAGTTTTATATTTTTGAGTCTAAATTTTTTTTAACCATCAGGAACTCTTTGAAATAAACTAAATAACAATATAAATAACTCAGAACTATTGTATTCAAAATTAAATTTTAAAAAATTTTTAACTTTTTTTTAATTATTGGAAACTTTTTTTATTTATCAGAAACTCTAGATATTTCCAAAATGAAGCTATTGAGCCGTTCAGAACTATTCGATCTCAAATTTCGATAAGAAGTTAGCACCCCATTTTTTAAATTTTAATTTCTGATCGTTAATGAGCAGAACTCTTTTTATAAACCACAGGGAACTCTAAGTCTCTTCAAAATAAAGCCAGAACTCAGATTAGAACTACAAAATTTTAATGTTGGGGTGCTAACTTAACACACGCGAAATCTCTGTCATTTTAGAAGTTATTTTTCTCAGACTATTGATCACATGTTTGCGCTATATCACTTGAAGTTGTCAATACTGACTCTTTTTCATGTTAAAAGATAGGAAAACCCCCTCGCCTCTCACATCCCCGCATGATACTCCCGAACCTCCTTAATTCTTTTTCCATATTAATTCAGAAGACAATAAATCTCTTTAAACTTTTGTAGACCACAGAATCTTACCACAGAGTAACGACAAGGTTCATGGTTTGATCCCAGCCAGACATAGTCGCGCGATTTTTCCTATGTGGGATGGAGAGATTCAGTCTCTCTGGTTGTAAAAGTGGAAAAGAGTTAAAGACTGTGGTCTACAAAAGTTTATGTGGAAAAAGAGTTAAGACTCTACAATATACAAAAAGTTTAAAGAAATTCACTCTATTGATTAAAGATTGGTACACAAAAAAACGTAGGAAAAAAAGGTATAGCGATAGAAAAACATAGCGCAATAGAGTTCAGATTACGGAAATTTAAACTATTCAGAAAAGAAAGAGAACAGGAGTGCAGAATATCCGTATGCGCAGGTCCTTGCACGTTAAAGCACCAAAAAAAATTTATTATTCATTCCTGTAGTCCTGCAACTTAAGAAATTAATATCTTTTAAACAAACGGTTTGTGAACATACTTCAAGAGGAAAATTTGTTTTGTTTTGAGATCCTAAATTCATATTTAAAGTTTGACCACTTAACCCGGGAGCACCCTGTATACATGAAAATTGAAAATTTTAAAACTGAACAGAGCAACTATTTTAAAGGCGAAGGCGAACTCACCAACTGATCGATTTAGATAACGAGTTCTCGATCTCTATATGCTCGGCCACGGAATAGCCGAAGTAGGAGCCCGGCAGGCCCCTTTTGACAATAGGTATTCGTGGTTCGAGATTAAAAGCATGCGTGACGCACGCACTCAGAGCTATCCATAGGAACGCCGCGTTCAACCCCATCGCATCCGCTCGCATCGTGTTTCTATTCTATTATATCTCGTCGGGGCCGAAGGAATTGTGTGTCAAGCAATCACAGCTATCGACTGTGCAAATCAGACTTGCGATTTGCGATTCTTTGAAATTGTCCGCGCAGCCCCGGTCTACCGCATACCACGCTTCTTCGTCATCACCATCGGCATCAACCAGCACAACAAGTTCGCCACAAGTGCTCTCCTCTCTCGCACGCGTACTCTTTCTACATTTTTGAAAACGCACTACCCACAGCAGCGCGACCACCCACGCGTCGGGCGTACTTTCATTTCACACGAGGCTTGGGCTTCGCTTCACTCTTCGCTTCGTGCGCTGCGGTGTGCGGTCGGTCGCCGTGCAGGCTCGCCAACCTTGCGTCGTTACGTAATCAAGGTGTTGTCTCGGAGAGAGAAAAAGAGAGAGTATACTCTCATCCTCTCATCTCGCCATCCAGACCGCGGATCCCAGAATATATCCTAGAATATCCTGGAATTTCCAGACCCCTATTAAGGGCCACTTTCACCAAGCGCTCCGGTTAATCTAATTGTCCTAGTAACTTTACAGGATGCCAACTGAAACTGCTGTCGCTTTGACTATTTTACTCAAAGAGGAAAAAGACACAGAAGGGAATGTATCGGTAGTGGGGGTATGGGCAATCGCTGACGGAAATACGTCATGCAACCATCTTGAGTGTCCACTTTTTTTGACGTTTATCAGCGCCTTCTAGCAGGCAGTGTTGAAACTGTTGATATATTTGTTGTGGATACAATTGTGGCTACGTTCCATTTAACGCTCGTAATGCTCGTGAGCATCGTTGGTCCTTGTTTAATATTTGATGAATAACAAAAATAACATGATTTCACGAGCGTTGCAAGCGTTAAATGGAACTTATACTGTGAAATATAATATGATTCAATTATAGCGCGCGTGAGCGGCCATCTTGAGTGTCCACTTTTTTCGCTCATGTATATAGATACTTCCGTCAGCTTCGTGAACACCTAAATGCTCTCTCCTGTGTCTTTTTCCTCTTTGATTTTACTGTCAAAGCGACAGCAGTTTCAGTTGGCATCCTGCAGAGTTACTAGGATAGTTCGATTAACCGGAGCTTGGTGAAAGTGGCCTTAAGGCCCGTATTCATAGTCCATTCTTATATTTAAGACCGCCTTAAGTACGGTCTTAAGATGCTTTTTAGATTCATAGTTGAAAAAGAAGGCGGGATTTAAGCAAACTCTCAAGGCGTACCTTATTCAAGATGAACTTATTTGAGAACGTCTTGATGTGATCATAAACGCATCTAAGCATGCGCTTAAGGCTATCTTATTTATCGTGAATTCATAATCGATTAAGATTATCTTATATGATGTAAAATTCACGCACACATCGATAAATAAGGCGATCTTCGTCAAGACGAGTCCGAGGACATCTTAAGCAATAGTAAAATTGATTGACATGTGACATTGGTTACATTTTTTATTTGTGACATTTATTATTCGTGTTTGTGCTTTACAAATATAATTATTTTCTGTTTTTGAGAACCATAATTAATTCTGTCATTGATAAATAATTTGTTTAATTTGTAATGTTTTCTTTTTTACATTTTATATTTCAGGTTAAATACGTACTTTGTTGAGTTGGATGAGTTGAATTAGAGAATTATTTTCATGATTTAGATGATCTTCGCCAAGACGAATCCGAGGACGTTTTAAACAATAATAAGATTGATTGGCATATGATATTTGTGAAATGTCACATATCAATCAATCCCAAATGATTGCGTTTATTAAAAATAGTATTGTAATAACTTGAATATACTATTTTTTCATTTAAAAAATGGAAAATTTTATTTTTATTAACATAAAATTATTTTCGATGTATTAGTTGCAAAAATAAGATAATTTTCTTATTTTAAGAAATTATGTACCTACCACAACTGCTTCAAACTATTGATCATTTATGTTTGAATCGAATTTCATCTTCATCATATTATTTAAAATATTACTATCTATCTGTCTAATGATTTAATTAAGACATATATATTAATTAAGTGTAATATTATATTATCGTTTTACAGAAAATTAGCATTACGGCGTCAAGTACACGCTTAAGTAATATGTGTTTTTCATATGATTATTATTATCGACATTAGATGCTGATTAACCTTGTAACGAATTTTATAAATGTTATTATTAAAACATTAAGGTAAAATCAAATTAAAAATGATCATTAATGAAATATTTGGATACAAATTATATTTACTAACGATTCGGTTAAAATTGAAGCTTTCGATTACATTTCTACAAAATTTTTATAATTGTATGTAATACGTTTTAAAAACTTATTTTATTTTATAATAATTATAATATTATAATTATTTAATTAATAAAATAACTCTGCCATTATAGGCGCGTTCGGGGAGCGTGCTATTAGCGCTAACATGTTACTCCATTTTTTCATTCGTTAGATATACAACATGAGCAGATGATGCGTTAGCTCTGATAGCGCGCTCCCCGAACGCAATATCCATTATATCAGTGTTCCTATTGGAGGAACTAACGGAAAGAGTACGGAAACAGTCGATCGAGAATAAGCATGGTCTTAAGTATGGTCTTCACCAAGGCGGCCTCAAATCAAATAAGACTTCCTTGAACGAAATCTTCTTCGTGAAGATCGCCTTATTTCACGACTATGAAATCTACCAATCTTAAGACGATCTTGATTGAATAAGACTGCCTTGACTAAGATCATCTTAAGAGCAGATTTGAGATTCGACTATGAATACGGCCCTAAGATCATCTTAAGAGCAGACTTGAGATTCGACTATTGGCTCGTATTCATAGTCAGTTCTTATTTTAAGACCGTCTTAAGTAATGTCTTAAGATGCTAATATGGCTCTGTGATTGGTTTAGAATCATATAAGACTTTACTTAAGACGATCTTAAATTTAAGAACGGACTATGGCCGGTATTCATAGTCAGTTCTTATTTTAAGACCGTCTTAAGTAACGTCTTAAGATGCTAATACGGCTCTGTGATTGGTTTAGAACCATATAAGACTTTACTTAAGATGATCTTAAATATAAGAATTGACTATGAATACGGGCCTTTTATGAATACGGGCCTATGAATACGGCCCATAGTCAGAGAAGCGACATTTACCCCCACCATGACTTTGGTTCGCCATCTTGTGTACCTTAGGAGCTGATCCGTGAGTGTGTGAGTGAGTGTCCATGAGCTTGTAACAGCTGGTGACGTCAACAAAGCGGGTTTGGAGCACACAGTCACATAACAATCATATAGGTTAAAGTTAACTGACATTGGAGAAACAGATTCATAATAATATAATAATATTACATATTATATAAAATAAGATTTTACCTTATAATTTCTAATTGCATTGTCTCTTTATGTAGCACTGAATAGTACGGAGCACGCTATTTTGTTGTATATGAAGTCCGACAGTGGTACACAAAATGGCGACTAAACCACGTGCTCAATTGACCAATCAAAAGGAGTTCGCTAATGTCGCTTCTCTGATTACAGGACTCTAGTTTTGCGTTGCGTGATTCGATTCGTTCATGCTCTAAATTGAGAGTGGTCATGGGGTAGAGAATTTCTCGAGGCTCGATAATAATTTCCCCAGATAAGCAGTATGTACATACATACATACATATGAAAAACCCGCGCCGTACAGACGGGGTCACTAATGCCTGGACATTGGGGTTTTGAAACACATCCGATCGCGTGCAATTTCTAAGCATTGCGTGTATCATGACTTGGCCGGATTGAATTTTATAAGACACGAGCCATTAAATTAAAGAAGAAAAATGTGTATCATGACTCATGATACACGAATGCTTAAGAATCGCACGCGTTCGAATGTTCCAAAACCCCGATGTCCAGGCATTAATAACCCCATCTATACAACAACGAATGAGAGTGAAATCACATGATACGGGAATCAGCGTGCGGGACAGAAGATGCGTGATTCGAACTCGTATGATTGGCTATTTGAATCGCGCATCCTCTGTCCCGCACATTGATTCCCGTATCGTGTGATTTCACTCTGAGGCTGGCGTCCCATGGCATGTGTTTCCCGCGTAAAGGTACCTTTTCACGATGACGCTCGACGCTCGTTTTCAGTGTCAAAAGACGTCACGTGACCATGGAGGAAAAAATAACAGGAGGGAGCATATGTCCCCCTCGCCTGGCTAAAAAGACGTAAGGGGGGAATAGTAAACGCCATATTGGGGAGGATACCGAAGCGGGACGATTAAATATTTTCTTTGTTAATATTTAAGATGCTGTTGCAATGTATTGCACTGCAACACATTGGCATTTTATTACTTTATTTAAAATGTTTTTCTACTCTTTAGTTTACTCTTTAGGTTTAGTTAACGTGTTTCAGTCTGCATACAGACACATCACACACCACGTTTTCTCGATATTTAGTTAGGGTTAGGTTAAATAACAGGAGATACACTAGAAAGGATCGAGGATGCACTGAGTACAGAAAGTGCCACGATAAAGTACAAAACGCGCCATATTACAGAGGAAACCAATCATATTTCTTGGTTACCCCCACTATCTAAAAAAGGCCTTACACTCCCTCCTGTTATTCTTTCCTCCATGCACGTGACCAAAAATAAAGATACCGATTCGTCATTTTTGGTCACGTGGTGTCTTTTAACGCTGAAAATGAGCGTCGAGCGTCGGCATGAAAAGGATTCTTAACGCGTAACCGCGTAATCAATCACGTAAAATTTTATGTTATTAATTTCTCGAGTAACGCTTCTGATTGGTTACGCTGTTACGCGGGAAATACATGCCATGGGACGCCAGCTTGAGGGCGCGGTCCCATGGTCTAACTTTTTCCGCGTATCGCGTACCCAATTATCGCGTAATCAGAGACGTTCCGTGTTTTCTATTACGCCTAATTCCAAAAGTTGCGTAGTTACGCAAGTTTACGCATTATCTTCTGTTACGTGGAATTGAATATTCTTAATACACATGGAGCATAAAACGGCAGCAGCGTATCGCGTTTAACCAATGACATTTCTATTCTTTTAGAGCAGTTTCAATAGAAATGCTAAATGCTTTCAGTTTATTGGATACGCGAGTATTTACTACGCAAATTTTTCATCCATGTGAACGATGAGATTTGGATATCGCGTAAATATATACGTATATGTGTGAATGTCATATAATTTATTAATATTGAATTAAGATGAATTCAGACTTATTGATATCTATTATTGCTTTATGAAAGCAAATAATAAACAAAAGAAACAATTATTAACAATTATAAACAATCAGTTATAAAATTAAAAAAGTTAGTGGCCCTTTTCTTACTGTTCCAAGAAAATGAAAAAAACAAAATAGTGGACCGAAAATATTGGGTTCATCCGATTTTTTTCTGTGAAAAACGGAAACTATACGAAGCAAGTAACACTCTTATAAAAGAACTATATTTTCACAATGACGAAAAATTCTATAATTATTTCCGCATGAATGTAAAAACATATGAAATATTAATACACTTTTGCTTTTTAATATGTGGTCCAATGATATTTAATAATATTTTATATGTTTTTACATTCATGCGGAAATAATTAAAGAATTTTTCGTCATTATGAAAATATAATTCTTTTATAAGAGTGTTACTTGCTCCGTATAGTTTCCGTTTTTCACAAGAAAAATCGGATAAACCCAATATTTTCGGTCCACTATTTTGTTTTTTTCATTTTCTTGGAACAGTAAGAAAAGGGCCACTAACTTTTTTAATTTTATATCTGATTGTTTATAATTGTTTCTTTTGTTTATTATTTGCTTTCGTAAAGCAATAATAGATATCAATAAGTCTGAATTCATCTTAATTCAATATTAATAAATTATATGACATTCACACATATACGTATATATTTACGCGATATCCAAATCTCATCGTTCACATGGATGAAAAATTTGCGTAGTAAATACTCGCGTATCCAATAAACTGAAAGCATTTAGCATTTCTATTGGAACTGATCTAAGATAATAGAAATGTCATTGGTTAAACGCGATACGCTGCTGCCGTTTTATGCTCCATGTGTATTAAGAATGTTCAATTCCGCGTAACAGAAGATGCGTAAACTCGCGTAACTACGCAACTTTTGGAATTAGGCGTAATAGAAAACGCGGAACGTCTCTGGTTATGCGATAATTGGGTACGCGATACGCAATACGCGGAAAAAGTTAGACCATGGGACCGCGCCCTTAGTATAAAGGTTAATTTCCTTTTCCTTTTCAGTAAGCAATGTTAAAAACTTTATTTCTAGGCGTGTTCTATCGCGATATGGCAGCCTTCGCATGCCTTCTCCCAATCATGCTAAAAATCCATCAAATGACATTGAACGATATGTTTAACTCACACACATATACATCAGCGTATCTTCCTCCAGAAATTGGATTCGGCGTAATGACAATAGCGTAAAGAGCGTAAAATAACTAGGCGAATGCTGCTATTCAAATGAGATGATGTGATTGGTCAGCGCAGGTTACGCTTACGCGCAAGTTACGCCACATAGGGAGGCAGCCTGAGGTAGAGAGTTGCTAAAGAGTGTATACGGAGGATTCGCACAGGATTCGCGTGAAGGTCAGGGTGGATGACGCGGCGGCGGCGAGGCGTCCAATATCCAATTTCACTCGAAACACAGCAGAATGTCGCTAGTAAGAATCTCATGCTAATCGCATCATCAGATGATAGTGGTCAATTGATGAAAAGTTGCGATTATAGCTTTGCTCATTTTCAAACCACTCCTAAATTAATGGACAACAATAAAATCAACAAGGTGGTTGAAGCGCGCGCACGGACGCGTGTATACATATATATGTATATATCGTACATACATACCTAAATCCAAGTATCCAAGGTTAAGATAGATAATGAAAATTAAATTATATATTACTAAAGTAAATAGAAATTGTAAGAGAGCAACAAGAGTCTCACACACACAGATAACTTTAATTTAGGTGAGAAGCCTAAATGTGAAACGTAACGGCGATTAATACGATTCATACTCATTAGTAATCGATGGGGATAGAACGATTTATTGTCTCATTGACGCGCGTAACGTCAAGCTTGACGTCGAACAGCAGGAAATGCCAGTTTCGTGTTTGATAATGCAGTAGGTAACGACGGCCAGTTACCAGTAGCGTCGTCGCTCGCGGACCATCGCGGACGGACGCGACTTTCTCGTCTCTCGTTCGTCTAACCTTTCTTCTCGATTACACGCTGTATCTGTACAATACATACATCTACCCATGAAATTGATCACTGAAGGAAACTCGTGTCGCGAAATTAATTTCGCGCAAGTGCGTGCATTCCGAAGAACCACTTCAACGATCCGAGTTGAATTTCGATATACATATAGAAAGAAAATTGTATCGTGTATTAAAATATTCTGCATAACAATGGAGACGTTATATTAATCAAGTCTATATGGAAAGACATGAAAATATAATATGCAATCATGTAAAAAGGAAAAATAATGTAAAGGAGAGAGAGTTGACGCGAATTACGACAAATGGGATTACAGGTATACAAGTTATGGAGTCATAAGTAAATATATTGTAATAAAGACAGAGAGAATGAATATGCAGCAATATGTATGGGAATATTGCCGGTGGTCATTGAAATCTGAAATGACTGAAAACCAATAGTAAGTTGTGTAAATAATTATATTGCAAAGTTTCGCTTGGAAGACTTGGAATCATCGCGCGCGAAAGTACGCCGCGATTTAAAGAAAGAAAAAATTCAATTTTATAAATCAAACGTAATAATTTTACGAAATTTTGTTTGAGAGACCGACGAAATCAATCAATTTCGAGTTTTCCAATAAGAATAAGATGAAAACGGTAACGTGCGCGCAAAGTAATTACCCAGGCAGCACACATTCGTTTCACAAACGTTTCATCAATGTTTTTACGAAATGTTTAATAACCATTTCATAGAAACGTTTCTTCAAGGTAAAAATGTCCATCGAAAAAAAACGTTAGAAAAAACGTTTTATTTCTGAAAAAAAAAACGTTAATGATACCGTCTAAAAAAGTTTTTTTTCGTGACTAAAAATATATATTGTGTTTCCTTTTTTTAATAAGTCTCAATGTAAAACACAATGTTATTAACATATGATATATATTGACATGATATATATTGACATATGCTTTCTAAATAAAATTTTTGTGTAATCAATAATAATGATTTTTGTGTAATCAATAATAATGATTTTTGTGTAATCAATAAAAATGTTGTTTTAAAATGTGGCAAAAGTGCTATCCCTCGCGGTTTTAGTATCCGTAGAAATACCATTTTTTAAGTCGTATAAAATACGTAGTAATAGTATTTTCATAGTATATGTGTGCAAATTTTTTACTGATTCTGTATCAAGCATATTCTGTATTTACCAAGTTTTTAAATCAGTAAAATACCAAATCTTTTACCATTGTACATTTTATAAGCTAAATGCTGCATTAATATAGTTTATTGCATGTAGTTTCTATAATATAATGGTTCTAGAACTGTATAAAACAATTATAAAAGTTCTTATATGCATTTTAAGTTTTTTAAGCATTTTAACTGTTCATGTACTTGTCGTATACTCATTTTTAACAACAATAGACTAGTGTAAACACTGCATAATATGGATTTAAAAACTAAAAATTTAGTATAAAAATACTTTTTTTATACTGAATTTTTACAAAATATATTCTGGTATATATATTGTGAAAGACTAGAGTAAAAAATTAAAAAACCCGTATTTATATTTGACTTTTACCGCGATTGTTTTTATCAATTGACTTTATCGTCATTTGCTGATGTAAATACCACATAATCCTGGTAAAAAGTTTGCACAAATATACGTTTATTTTACGACCCAAATATTGTTATATACGTCAAATATACGTAAACTCAAATCCGCGAGGGATAGAACTTCTTTAATAATTTCGAAGGTAATACTTCTTATTGTTTTTTATTGCATAAAAATCATGTTTAGAAAATATCAATGTGAAAATATCTTTTTGTGCCTTATCTTAAATAATGTGTTTTTATATACAAAAGCATTAAAAAAATTTGTTTAATATTATTATTGCTAATTTAGAAAATTTCATTTTACACATATAAAAAAAGATCAACTATATGTGTAACTATATAACTATTATATAATTTTTATATTTTCTTATGCTGAAAATTTCCATAATCGAATTAATTGCGAAATCTGATATAAAAAAATTAATATTCGCAAATTTTTAAGTGGAAATAAGTATTCCGTCTATACAAAGTATATAATTTTAAATTAATGACAAATTTTAAAATTAAGTTATAAAAACATTTTTATCAAAACGTTTCTTATTTGCTTTACGGTTATTAAACCTTAGTTACGTCAAAGAAACGTATATGAAACGAACATGGGATTCTTTACATCCTAAGGGCAGAATTTTTTTTTACTGTAAAGATGGGCGCGAAAGAGTGACTATCTAGGCGAGTCTAGATTCCGTCTTTACGTAGATTCGGAAGCTTTGTAAACTTGAAAATTTATCTGATGTTGACAATTGCGAGTAACAATCATCTCATTAGACATTCGTATAGACACGTCAACTATTTCATATTGGGGTAACAAGTAAGTTTTAAAGGATTTTTTGTGAAAATTGGGGCTTTATTGTGCAAAAATGGTAACAGATTGATTACTCAAAGTATTGTCCATCGCTAGCCATTACTTTTTCCCATCTTTCTAACAGCACACGAATTCCGTGTTGAAAGAACGATTGGTCTTTAAGCAATCCAAGAATCGACCCATTTTTTGCATTCCTCGTAAGAACGGAAGTGCTGCTCAGACAGGCTATGAGTCATTGATCGAAACAAGTGGTAATCGGAAGGAGCAATGTCTGGAAAATACGGCGAGGTAGGATATCCCATTTGAGTGTTTCCAAGTAGTTTTTGACTGTGGTTGTTATTGTTGTGCAAAATCACTTTGTCGTATCTCTGCTCATATTCCGGCTGTTTCTCCTTCAATGCTCGGCTCAACCACATTAATTGTAATCGGTAGCGATCCCCCGTGATGGTTTCATTCGGTTTTAGCAGTTCATAATATACTACATCCAGTTGATCCCACCAAATACAGAGTATGAGCTTTGATCCATGAGTATTTGGCTTCGCCGTTGGTGTTGATGCATGGCCGGGCTTACCCCACGATTTCTTACGCTTTGGATTGTCGTAATGAATCCACTTTTCATCACCAGATTCGATGCAAAAAACCCTTCCGTTTTTGTCTTTGGAGCAGCTGTTCGCAGGTGAAAAATCTCCTTTCCACGTCTCTTGGCTTTAATATGGCACCCAATTTCCTTGCTTTTGGACCATTCCCACGGCTTTGAGGCGTAATGAAATTGCTTGTTGAGTCACTCCCAAAGATTTTTCTTGTGTTTGATACGAGTCTTCGTTCAATAATGCCTCTAATTCTGCATCTTCACGTTCCTTAGTCTCCGTGTCAAAATCACCACTTTTGAACCGACTAAACCAGTACTCACAAGTTGAAATTGATGGAGCATGGTCCCCATAAACCTCACACAGCAATCGATGACCTTCAGCTGCTTTTTTCTTCAAATGGAAGCAGAAAAGTAAAGCTTCCCGCAAATTGCGTTTCGTTGGCACAAAAGTCGACATATTTGGAGTTTAAAAAAACTATGTTGTTTACACTTCGATAAAATGAGACCTACTAAAAACTAAAGCCTAATAATGACGCGTTAACATGAAGGTGGTTAGGGTTATGGTCCGATGCGATGTAATACTAGTAACACCATCTCTTGTAAATCCTTTAAAACTTACTTGTACCCCCAATACATTAGCACCTGTTTGCTCGCGAGCGAAACGCTTTTATCGTAGGGTTACCTGTAGAGCGAGAGAGAGGGAGTGAGAGACAGGGGATGAGGCCTCAGCGGCCTCTTGCTTGTTTTCTTTCTATCTCGCTCTATGAGGTGACAGACAGATGGAAGCAGATAGCTTGCGAGCCAAGGGTTTTGACAAACCTGTATTAGTGTGTTTGAAATCTCGATTTTATTATTTGTTAGACATTTGCTCGCGTTCGACAGTTGACCGTGCGCGCGTTATATTTTTTGAGAATGAGAAAAATGTGCGGTGTCGTGAGTGTACGCGAAAAGCACAAAACTTTCCCCTATATCCCGACACTCTTTATTGCGTTGCAAAGTTTATCCAATATGAAAAGTTGAACGACGTTTTCTTTCAACTCAACGTCCAAGTCGTGTTTAATCGTTCATTAAATTAAATTAAACTAAACTAAAATATTAAATTCTTATATTCGAGGCAGATATTTATTGATAATGAGGAATCGCCGTCGTCGCAAGTTTGAACTCGCTTGGCTCGCCGTTTGTCATCTTGATATCAATATTGTCTACAAATATTTGCAAAGAAATTTCTGTAGAGAAGAAAGAATCGGAGGATTTACTTGAACGAGCCGAACGAGGTGAAACATATCGGGATACTTATTTACGGAATGAAATTTAACGGGGTGAAATATATTATATGAACGATATTGCAGAGCTCTCGGGGAAGGACACTTGAAATTTACACCGCGCGCGCGTGTGTTGGATGGCGTTTCCCTGCAGGCGTAGAGCGCAGAGGGAGGAACGAGGTACGAGAAACGCGGAACGCCGCGGCCGTGAGTGAGAGTCATCCCCGTCATCTGACTCACTTTTCTCCTTCGCGCGAGGCGCAGGACGCAGTACGTGTTAATCGTGAAAGAGCGCGACTCGCGCGGGATCGGGAATCGCTTCACGTGTCCACGTGTCGAGTTTCAATTTCAACTTTTGCGCGACCGTGGTGAAAAGTTTGCTTCTGATTCGTGGATTGTAGATAAGGATATAAAAAGATGAGACATTCAAAGTTTATTAATTTTCAACGTTCCAAGCATTACACTTCTCTCTTGAATGATTTGAAAAGTTAGGCGACGGTGACGACGGTTGAATTTATATACATATGTAGAGCACCGACGGTGCCAAATATTTCTCATGTCGATTATGTCTATAATATTATTACATATGCGTATAACGAAGATAATGAAGGTTTTCGCGAATGAAGAACGCGTGCCAAACCTGAAGTAATGGTGGTAATGGCGGTAAAGGGATATTTTCCTATCAGATATCAAATTGAACATGCGCGATCGATTCGAACGAGTGATCGTTGTGAATGTAGAAACAACGTCTCGGCGACTCGCCATCCAATTAACCATAATAGCTAATCCACGCGACGGGACAATTTAATAATTTATATTTCATAATCGAGTCGCACGCGAAGCAGGAACCCTTAAAGGATTATCTTATTAGCTAACAGCTACAAAAGAGTGGACAGGAACGGATCCTATCGAACGTACTGGACTAAGTTTTCTTCAGTCGCGCAATCTTTTACAATTTTCACGATACCCGCTGGGGGTGACTTTAAATTCTTTCTCTCATTTTCCCTCTAGTATTCTCTACTTTTATCTCTCTTACAAGGTAGAACAATCTATTAAAAATTAAAAAGTTGCAATAATGGGTAAAGAGAATATACATATATAATATATATGTACATACACATACACATGTCCGAATTGGATACTATTTCAAAGGACTGGAATTGTCAGATTTATCCTAATTTTCTGCTCAAGTTGAATCGCGAAATTTACCCAATTTGTCGCAAATTATCGAATAAACTAGCAGCAGCGATAACACAACACTTTTTCTTAAAAAGCAAGTTTCTCGTCTTTTCTTTCCTTAATAAGCTTTAATAAGAAAAATGGGAAAAATCTCGATTAGAGTAGAAAAGAAACGTTGGAAAATCCGGCCCTGATTGCAGGTGCAGGGAAGAGAGGAGACGGTGGCAAGAAATCGTCTATACCGAGCCTAAATAGATTGAGGAAAGAAAATGGAACGACGGAAGAGGAAAGTAGGACCAAGTGGGGAGAAGGACGAGATTGAAAAGTTGCGGAAAGCGGTGGGAGATTCTACCGAATCCATCTGATTATTCCGTACGCGGGTCGCGGCCGGACTGTACGGCCGCGGAACATATTCCGCTTTCGTGAAAGGTGTCACCGCGGCCTGCTGACCTTTGCTCTGTCGCTGCATCCTTTGAGATACTTCCGCGGAAACGGCCGCAGCCTCCCCTCCGAGGGTCAACTTGGAGCAGTTGCTAGTTTAGGCAAGTCATTCGTTCAATAGTAACAAAGTCATTATGTATGTATCTTGTATGTGTTGGATGGAATTATACAGACATTATAGCTGACAAGTGTGCAACGAGATACAAAAATATGAGGTATGATAATGTACATACGCGTGTATATTATATTTATTATGTCATCTGTCTTTACACCTTTTATCTCGTTGCATATTCGTTATACACCCAAATAGGAAACTTTTGTAATAAGTGTACAATTATTGTTTCTTTCCATTCACAGCATTTTGCAATAATTGTCATAAGATGATTCTGCAAAATGCATATCTTTTACTGAAATAGAATTTTATAATTATAAGTTCTAAATATTGAGAAAATTATGAAGCAAAATTATGTAAAAAATAAAAAGTAAAAAGAATTTCTTACTATTACATGAATAATAATTATATAATTTTATGCTGTAACGATTTTTACAATAATTACAAAATTAATTTCTGAAATGAATTAAATAATAGTTATTCTAAGATGATTCTCACTAATATTACAATTACATAGGAATTTGTTTTAGGCATCAATTTTTTAAAGATTGCTACATATTACAATAATTAAATTTAGAATTATTGATTTTAAAATGTAGACTTATTACGCAACATATACATTATATTTTAAAATTAAAATGAGGCTAAAATTTTTCTACATGCGTTCTTATCTGGGTACATATTATGCGCGCGTTAAGATAAAATGTTGTCGAATCCTGTAAAGCTGTAACGTTCCTACTGTAACATCCGATAAAAGTTAGCCAAAGTGATTGCGCGATTTTATTGCATCTCATCTATTTTGATAGAAAGTCTTTGAGAATTTATTCGCAAAAGTGTCTTATTCAAATAAAATTGTCCATCTAGCATTTTGCTGTTATAGAAAAATCATTACTTCTTTAATGAGAAGAAAACGAAAGTCAAAGTTTATTTATTATAAAGAAATATGTAACTTGAGAGAGAGAGGGAGGGAGGGAGGGAGTGAGGGAGGGAGAGAGAGGGGGGAGGAAGGGAGGGAGAATGCGTGTGAGCGCATACGGGTATGTGCGTGCAGAGTCAACAAAACTATTTTCACCAAATGAAACAAGTTGTTCGCATGCAATAAGGGTTAAAATTTGTTACGACAAGATAAAATGCTGCGTTAATCAAATGGTTCACCTTCACATTGTAATACATCGGTTTTGTGCAGAGCTGCATTCTTGATCGGTGTAAAGAGAATTATCGAAATAACTCTGATATATTTGAAAACTTATACCCTTTGGATCAAATATAAGATCGGACGTGTGAGTGTTTATTTCAGGATATTTTTCTAAGCGACTTTACGCTCTTGCGAAAGTGCCTCGTATTAATAGAAGCGCAGATGCCTGATGCACAAGTGCCATGAGACCTGTCCCGTACGATATATCAATCGACCAAATTGAATTGATTTGCACCATCCCCCAATTTGCTTTAAATATGTGCCGTGTGTGTAGATATAAAAAGTATATGTCGCTGAAAATTGAATACTTACATATATTTACCAGACAGTCGCGATATAGGATACACAGATAATAGGATAAATTTTTCATCTTATTTTATTTTTTCGTCAGCCTCCTGACCTTTTTGGTACAATATTCAAGTATGATCGAAGAGATCTAGAAATATTTAAAACGAATGAAGCAAGATGGAGAGATAGCGTTAGGGTCCAAGTCATATTCTACCGTACAATATCATTCGAAAGAGGGAAAAAAAGACACGTTTGTTCTTTTTATCGAGCGATTGAAAAGCTCGCACGCATATATACACACATATTCTCTCTCTCTCTCTCTCTCTCTCTCTCTCTCTCTCTCTTATTTCCAAATTATATAAGGTAATATTTATATAAGATTAAAGTTGTAAAATTCTTACGATTTTTTGCTACCTTTATAATTTCGTTATTTCAAAGGATTGAAGTTACAATTATCGAAATTATTTGAATACTTTGAGACGAAAATGTATTTTCGGCACGCGAATCAAAGCTCAAACTTATTGATATTGTTGAACCGTCTTAAATAAATCAACGGCACAGGGTCATCGATGAGCCGACATACGTGAGTGAAATTATGAACGATCTAATAATAATCACGCTCTTCGCCGTATGTCAAGTTGATTTAAATTCAAGGGACCGATCCCACCATACACCTGGGCCTCATCCTTTTAGTGAGCGAGGTCAGTGATCATGTGAACAAAAGTTAGTGAGATATCATGAATTGACAAGATATACATGTACATGTACCAAGAGATGTTTCGAGAGATATTCATTAGACGCACATACATATTATCATAGGATATTATATATAATATCATAGGATACTATAGATTTTATCAAAATTACTTTTCGAGAGGAGAAACGTTTACAGTCCGTCACACAAGCGCTGTGTTATCACGCAGCATATCTGAAAAGAAGATTACGTTGGCAAAACAGGAATGCAAACAAGAAATTAATAGAGATATATTTTAAATATTATACATGTATAGACACGAGACACTTTTGTTGCTGCGCGACAGATTGTAATAATGAAGAGTTATGTCTTTCTAGTTGGATTCTAGACAAGACTCATCTAAAGAATCATGTACGGTCTAATCTTGGAGAACCTGGCCGAATATATAAGGCAGGTTTACGGTGAGGACAGATGGGAGGAAATCCGCAGGCAGGCGTCCGTGGATCAGCCAAGCTTTAGCGTTCACCAGGTCTATCCGGAAAATTTGATACCGAGATTAGCGAAAAAAGCAATTCAGGTATGTCTGCGATCATTATCTTCCTATTCCGGATAGATATATTATCCGGAATGTGTACCAGAATATACTTGGGATTTGGAAAAAAAAAACATTGTACGCTTTTCGTGAAAAAGAAGAGAGGTCAGATACAAAGATGATGTGAAATATCTCATAAGACATTTAGTTTCCAATTTTCGTTCCGTCTCGTTTCATTTCGTTTCGTTTTGTTTTATTATATGTATATTTAATCGTTTAGTTTCTGTATTGATATTGTGTTTGAAATGATATTAATAATAATATTGCGACATGCAAAAGAAGGAATGCAGAATATGTGTATATCATGTAGAGCATATTCAATTTTGACGCATTCAAAAGCGGCGAGATAGTTTTGTTCATTTTGCCGGAGCAACTGTTAAAATTCAAGCATTGTTACTCTTCAGGTACTCGGCGTAACGGAAAAGGAGTTCTTCGATCAAATGGGTGTACATTTTGTAGGATTCGTCGGACAGTACGGTTACGATCGTGTACTCTCGGTGCTCGGACGGCACGTGAGAGACTTTCTTAACGGTTTAGACAACCTTCACGAGTACCTTAAGTTTTCCTATCCGAGAATGCGAGCGCCTTCGTTCATCTGCGAAAACGAGACTCGCCAAGGTCAGTCACACAGAACTGTTCATAGCTGGTTATATGTATGTAGTCCGCGGATCCTGAAAAAATTCTCAAAATATTTCATCCTTTCTTTTCATTCTTGTTTCGTCGCTCTAGCACTCGTCAATTTACACGTAATTCATTTGTTGTATGAGATTTTAAGAGAAACTGGACATCTTACAATCAGTCCATATGCTACACGTATTTTGAGAATATTTCGAGAACCCAAGTTTTAGAAAGTGACAAATCTATGCAGGGTTGACTCTTCACTATCGAAGCAAACGCCGGGGCTTCGTCTACTACACGATGGGCCAAATAAGGGAAGTCGCTCGGCACTTTTATCACAAGGAACTGCAGATCGAGCTTGTACGTGAGGAAGTGCTTTTCGATACTGTCCATGTGACCTTTCAACTTACCTTCGACAATCGCGCCTTCACCCTGGCATCGCTCGCGATGACTCGCGAGGAAAAACATCTGCCAATCGGAGCGTGTGTGCTCTTTGAGATATTTCCCTTCTGCATCGTCTTTGGGTGCGTGCTGAAATGAAATTGCGCGAAAATGTTATTGAAATATATCTGCTTTGAGAATCAAATTCTAGACTCTATATAAATTTTAGTTAGAATGATTGACAATGATTGAATTCTTACATGTAGATATATCTATAATTATAAAAATTCAAACGAAGAGTAAGTTACATGCGTAGGTAAAAGTCTTGAAAAATTGCGGTTTAATATTGTGTAAAAACTGTATGTGCGCGCATATTTGAATAAAAAAAATCTATCTATCTGGTTAATAACTTTGTTTAAATTTCAGATCAGATATGGTTGTTAGGAGTATCGGCAATTCACTAATGGTCATATTACCAGATCTGGTTGGCAAGAAGATCACGTACTTCTTCGACTTGGTTCGACCACTTATTGCGTTTAAATTTCAATCGGTAAATTTAATAAGCGTAAGAGGAAATGTAGTAAAGAGAGGCACGGTGAAAAATTCGTACAGTTCAATAAGTAACGATGGATAAATAATTTTAAACTTCCATGTACATTTAAATCTCTCTCAAACTCCCAAAATTTCTCAAATAATAGGCCGTTAGTATGATTTCGAATCCATTTTGTTTCCAACTCACTGATTTTATATAATTTAGATATTGAACAGAACGAACAACATTTTCGAGTTGGTTACCGTTGAGCCAGTGCTTACAGAACGATTGAACGATCGACACAGAAACGAAATTCTCTTGAGTGACGAGCTTGACCCGGTAGAAGATAAAACTTTGCGATTAAAGGGTACGCTTAATTATATATTTATTAATTATACAGCTTTTTTTGGAAGGTTAGTTGATTCACAATCAAAACTTTGCTGTTACGTGAGATATTAATTTCCTATTCAACGAAATTATATAACGAGACTTTTCTTTCTGTTTTTATTATATGCAGTCGATATTTGTGCGTAACATTAAAACATGGAATGGTGATGTAAAAGATTCATCAGATGTTAATTGTATTTTTTTCAGGTCAAATGATATACATGGACAACTGGAAAATGATGATGTATCTCGGTACACCTGTCATGCCCGATCTGAATGCTTTAATAGCAACGGGTCTTTATATAAATGATCTCTCGATGCACGATTTCAGCCGGTAAAAGAATCTTTCAGCTGAGGCGATTTCAAGAAGAAAAAGAATTTTATTGCCTGTTAATGTTATCTGATTAGAGAAATGTTACACTAACGTGTAACATTTATGTGTGTTGAAAACTAAATTTGGAAAAATCATAGTTTCCGTCTTTGGTGATCGACTACTAAATTAAAGCTCCGTATCAAGCGATCGATCTAACTGTCGACCTAACGACTTCGCAGAGACCTCATGCTTGCTGGAACTCAACAGTCCGTGGAGTTAAAACTGGCGTTAGATCAAGAACAGCTTAAGAGTAAAAAATTGGAAGAATCTATGAGGAAACTGGATGAAGAAATGAAGCGTACGGATGAGTTATTATATCAAATGATTCCCAAGCAAGTCGCGGACCGTTTGAGAAATGGCGAAAGCCCGATTGATACTTGCGAGGTAAAGGAGCATAATAAGGAATAAAATGAGAAATTAAAAAGGAACTAAAGAAAAATTATCCTTTTGTTTTTTGAGATTATTAATTGCTGTTAGCAAAAGGGAAAATTATCAGAAAGATAAGGAAAAAAAGTGCAAATTTTTTTTTATTTATCTTCCATTCTTTTACAGATGTTTGATAGTGTGTCGATCCTGTTCTCGGACGTGGTGACTTTTACCGAGATCTGCAGTAGGATCTCTCCGATGGAGGTTGTGTCCATGTTAAACGCTATGTACTCGTTGTTTGATACTTTAACCGAGAGAAATCGTGTTTACAAGGTATTCTTTTAATCTTCTAAAGGAAAGGGATATAAGGGAAATATTTTTTTTCGAACAAATGATCGCGCAGCGATGCTTTTTTATTCAAGGTCGAAACCATCGGTGATGCTTACATGGTAGTCTCTGGTGCGCCAGTAAAAGAAAATGACCATGCAGATCGTGTGTGCGATATGGCTCTTGATATGGTCGAAGCGATAACCGATCTCAAGGATCGTTCAACAGGTGTATACGTATTATAAAAAAGTAGAAGAAATTTTCAATTCGTACACTTTCGGAGTTTTCCTAAGTTTGGAGTTTTCCGAGTCTTCCTAAGCATGTTTTCATCCTATTACGTTTTTTCGAATTTTAAAATAATTTTACGATTCGAATCAGTCACTAAACTCGTAGAATTTTTTAAGGGGGGAACCTTATGTAAATCGCCTGTTTTTCAAGAATTTTTTTTGAAAAATATAATGCGTAGATTGATTTGAAATTTACAGTACTATTTATTTACATTATTATGTAAAAAAAAATATTTTTTTAAAACTTAATTGTTAAAAATAACATTGCAATGGCGGCTGGAAAATAGCGTCTTGGAAATGCGCCGTGCAGCCTACAGGTCACAAAAATGATCTGAAACAAAAAATGCAAAATGGATTCTTTAGTTTATGCAAAAACGCTCAGCATAACGTTCTTAATTTTTTAAAATTTGCAAATTTGCAGAAATGGCGAAGTTTTGAAAAAAAAAGGATTTTCTTTTACGAACAATTGTTAATAACAACATTAACAATTGTTAATAAAAATGTTTTAAATCAAAAAATAAAAAATCGGAGCTCGTCATGCTGAGGCTAATTATCTATAGAATTTTTATGGCAAGTTTCATAAAGATCGGGTGATTAGTTTTTGAGTTACGTTGCACGGCGTGCGAAATTTTACGTTTCAAGAAAAACGCGTTTAAAGTTTAGTAACAGAAAAATCGTGAATAATTTTAACATACCGCAATTTCTTGCTAATCTGCGATTCCAGGGCCATAGAGCAGACCTTCCTCTTCCTCAAACAGTTGTAATTGAGTCGTTTTTTCTTCTTTTCGAGAATTACGAGCCTCTTTCGTGCAATGAAGACTGCAGCGTTTGTCGTCATTATCACTCACTTTTTTTTTTAAATAAGATACAAGGAGGTCTTTGATCACTTTCTAATATTTTTTTTCACATTCTTGAGAAAATTTCCTATCAATTTAAGTAAAAAAAAAATTGCTAAAAAATTTCATTTTACATGAGGTTCCTCCTTTAAGGTCTTGAAATATCGTGGAGAAATCATTGTTAATCTTGAAAATAATAATGTGAGAAAATAATTTAAAATCATTTTTTTATGCTTTGAAATTTTAATTCATTTCTCTTGAAATATTATTATTACTTGTCTACAAAGAGGAACACAAATTCTGTTCTATTTTTTTTTATATTCTATCCTTTAGTAACTTATATTTTAAGAACACTTGGTGCGTAATGCGTTTCATTGCTGTTATATGAAGTAGCGTAAAATTAATAACATTGCGCTAAAGAGAAACCTAATTATGCCACAGGCAATCATCTTCAGATACGCGTCGGCATTCACAGTGGTGCGGTTGTAGCCGGTATCGTTGGCTTAAAGATGCCACGCTACTGCCTCTTTGGTGATTCTGTCAATACAGCAGCCCGCATGGAAGCGACAAGTCAAGCTATGCAGATACATGTATCTCAATCCACCCAGGAATTGCTATCGCCCTCGTATAAGGTGAAAGAACGCGGAGAAATCGAGGTGAAGGGAAAAGGTAAGAGCATCTTGAATTTCGTTTTACGAGTTTATGACAACAAAGAGGGGCGAGGGAGGGAGAGAGAAATAATAGGGGGACTGTATCGCATTATGCAATTATGTCAGAGATTATATTATATCGTAGCATAATTTGTAGGCACAATGAAGACCTATTGGTTGGAAAAACGAGAACATCGTTCTGTCACGACCAAGGGGATCACTATACTGGAGTCTCATCAATGGCACCGTAGGAGCTTCGAGAAGAGGATTTCCTCAGTGGGAGCGATAGGCCTGATAAGCCCAGGCATGTTCGACAAATCGATCTCGGGTGACGCGCTGTCGAGACGTAGAGGTTCGTCGAAGATGTCGTCCCCGACGCCACCGGGATCCTCGGGATTCTTCTCCGAGGAAAGAAGGATATATTCGCCTATTACTTTTCAAGATGTCGCGCGACGCTCAGTCGCGAATTCGCCGACGAAGACGGTGGAAATACGAGGTGATATTACCCTTTATTGTAATTATTCATTCATTCATTCATTTATTTTTTGCAACCTGGTGCCTGGTGCAACAGGAGAGTGCCATCTTTGTCTTGTCGTATTGCGCGACATATTGTCGCATTACCGCTTATGGCGAATACCGATTCATATCGAAGACTAGCGAGGGAATAATTGTAATTTCTCAAAGGAGCAAAATACATAATAAAGAAGTAAATATCCTTTTCCCGTGGTTGCAGAATGTCGATCGAATTCTATGGGTGCGGTAGGTACCAGGAACACGTCAGATATGTTCAGTTCTCTTCTAAACGACACGGAGGAGCACTTTCGGCAGCACCGGGACAACTTGTCGCCGCGCGTAGAAAATCAATCGGCGAGCATGCATGTGAAACCGGAAGTGAAGATAAATGCCACTTCATCCTCGTCCTCACAGAGTTCGGAAGATGAGTCGACGTTGTCTTTGGATTTCGCGTTACACACGCGAAAAAGCAACGCGGACGTGACAGCAGCAGATGACAACGATAGCAAGTACGCAGCGGCGACGACAACGGCGGCAAAGACAAGGACAACGACAACAACAACGGCAACGGCAGCGGCGATCAGTAGCGATCTTGGCAACTCTCAGTTGTTGACCCAACAGGACCAATGCTGTCCGGGTTTTACCATTTCAAAGAGCAGCAAGATGCGTCATCAAGGAAATAGCTGTACTATTGTCTAATGTGAAAACTGGACATTGTTCCGACGAAAAGTATTGTAGATTTATCATTTCTTTTAGTTTTTGACGCTAAAACATTGTATATTCTATATACATCCCTCTCCTCCACTTTTTTCCTTCGTATAAGCAAAAACATTTCATTTTATGTTACTATTCTATTATTGAAAAAAAATTCAATTTCTGCTCCGGAAATAATCTTACAACAATTTTATGAAGAAAGACATTGAAAAATATCTTTTAGATGATTTTTGTTTGATTACATGTGACAGTGTTTCTCGATAAATTTCAAAGAGGAAAGAGAAAAGGAGTTTCTTGTCTATTTTATTCGATAAGAAAACTAAATTTTTCGCGATAGCAAATGAGGAGAGGTAAGATACTCGTGTATCCTACATTTGGTAATTGTATATACCATAAAAATTAAGTGTTTAAAGCTTGAATTAAAGTGTTTATCGACGAAATTTTATCTTTATTACTCGCGAGCAATATCTATCCGATGAGAGCATCGACATAGAGCATGGACTTCGCCATCCATATGTATGTACATAGTGTGGTCGACAAAACTGAGTGAGATAGGATGCGAAGACGGCCAATCTCTCTCTCTTTTTAACATACGTGATTACGTTAAATAGAAAGTGATAGAGATTGTCTTCGTATCCTATCTCACTCATTTTGTCGACCATTTCTACACATAGATAGCGCAGTCCATGCTCTATGTCGATGGATTAGAGCAAGATGTTCGCATGAATAATTCCTTAACCCCTTGACTGTGGAGTACGTATATACACGTACTCGCTTACGTGGCTCAGGGTATCGATCATGTAATTTTCGAAACATGAAAAGTAAAAAGTTTCGTGTGAACTGTAGGATTCCTGCCAATGAAATTGTTGCATTAACGTGAAATTTTTCACTTTTCACGTTTCCGCCTTATGGAAAAGTTACATGATCGATGGCGTGACTGTGAAGTACGTGTATACACGTATTGAAGAAAAATTCAATAACTGAATAATGGATTTTTATAAAACTTGCTACTAGGAGGTTTTAGGAATCGCTCAATATGAATTTGAGGTTAAAATTAAAAAATTTTAAATGGTGCAATATGGCGAAACAAAAATGCTGAAAAATTAAAATAATTTTTAGATTTTCATAAAACTTGAAAGGGTTTTTTGGATCTCTAAATATGAATTTTAGGTCACGCAACAATTTTGTTATTGTGCCTTTATGTTATTTTATACAAACTCACACACATCCATGCATGCCCATACTACCCTGCTGTGTATGCGCAAGATCTCTAACTTCAAGTGTCTGTAGCTCGGAAAATATAATTTTTCAGGGCTTGTGCCCATAAACATTTTTTATCTACGTATCAAGAACTAACATTTCGCAAAGTTTCAACAAAATTGACCGAGAACGGATTTTCATATACTTTCTGCGGGGAGAGAGGCGCTAATTCTACCCCTACCTTGCCACCTGTCGCCATCTTGAGCTGTCGTGTACTACTGTCCTGTAAGTGTAGTGCAGTACACTTAGTTTTAGTGGCGTATATACATACATCCATAAAAAGTGTACAGAAAAAGAGTTCGTCGTAGCTGGAGTTCTAGAGAGGTTAATAGTCGCAACATGACAAAAAAATAATAAATATAATTATTAATATTTAAAGGCTAGTGTCCTAAATAAGACAAGATACTTCTGGAGAGGGGATTACATGCCTGTCATGGTAACCGACCAATCAGGAGGTGGAAACAAATTGGCGCCTCTCTGATTTTCAAAGACATAGTATACTATATGGTGTAAAGACAAGGTGAAGCAGTCTGGTGGATGCGTAGTCATTTAAAAATAGAGGGGGAGCAGTTAACCAATTAGAAGTGCCCCAAACATAAAATCCAATACTGCTGATACTGATTATTTTGATTAAAGTTAATTCGAGCTTTAAAAAGAAAATTCAATTCTCATTGGCTATCGCGCGTCGCGGTCGATGTTAATCGCGCTGGTGCGCCGGAGTTATAAGGGCTATTCCACACTGGACGCGACAAGCGACACGGGCGACAAGCGATGAGCGATATCCAATTAGAGCTCTGCTTTCCAAGCATTGTTTAGAAAAGCGAAGTTTTCATTAGATATCGCTCGTCGCCCATCGCGTCCAGTGTGGAATAGTCCTAATAGGCGAGTATATATTGCGAGATAAAAGCCAGATTTATAGAGGCCGTAAACTATTAATTTATGTCAAAACAGTAAAATTTCGACCGTGATTACGCACAACAGAATCGAATGACGTGATTGGCTGAAATTTTACGGTTTCGGCCGAAGTTAACAGTTTACGGCCTCTATAAATCCAGCTAAACTCTCCTATCGGCAAGAATAGTTTAAGGGGATCCTGTAGCCGTCTGCGATACTGATTTTTTGTAAAAGGATTTTTTCGTATTATTTTCATAGATTTAGACATGGAGGTAAGAATATCAGGAGGGAGCATAAACCAACCTTTTAGGCGAGGCGTATGAAGCCAGAAAAGTGAAAGGAAATCATATGGCGGCCATCTTGGTAGTTTATAACTATATAACTATTGTATAACAGATAACTTATATATATGTAGATTCAGACTATTCACCTGTCGCCGTACGGCATTACTTTAACTCATTTTATCATAACATGACGGCTACGAAGCTTTCTTTTGTAACTTAAAATTAATTACTGTAACTTTATATAATTTTTGTGTACGTACTATGTGTTATCTACGTGCTAAATGCCTGTTTTGCAAAAAATTGCAAAACTCAGAAAGGAAATAATTGGAAAAATCAATCCCAATTGCAATGGGAAAACACGATACACGTGAAAATCTCACTTTACAGGTATATTTAAATATAAAATATATTAATTTATTATAAAGATAAATCACAGTCCGTTATATAAGTCACCAATCGTCGCCATTTTGGTAGTTTATATCCGTGACATTAGACTTCAGTCCCGTTGCCCTTTTGGCTTCACCCCCGCAACACTGCGCACTCTCCTGGTATTCTTACCTCCATGGATTTAAGCCCGTATTCATAGTCAGTTCTTAAGGCCGCGACACAGACTTTTGCATAACGCATAATACATAACGCATAAGGAAATTAACCAATCAGAGTTTTTTATTTCCTACCTGGAGAGAGAAATGGAGAACTTTGATTGGTTGATCTCCTTATGCTTTATGTATTATGCGTTATGCAAAAGTCTGTGCTCCCCGCATTATTTTAAGACCGTCTTAAGATGCTAATACGGCTCTGTGATTGGTTTAGAACCATATATGAATATGGGCCTATGAATACCGGCCAAATAATACGAAGAAATCCTTTTACAAAAATTCAGTACCGCGGATGGCTACAGGATCTTCTTAAAGATGTATTTAAAAAATTTGCTCCAATTTCTCACCGTCAGCAATGTCAACTCTCAAGATTATACATCAAGATTATATAGATTTGTTCGTTTTCCATTCATTACTCGCATCTCTCCTTTCTTGCTTTCTCGACCCTCCGGGTCTCATCGTGTCGCGTGCACAGTCGACGAAAAGTGCAAGAACTCGGCTTAAATAACGCGCGCACATATCTCGTATAAATTGGTGTTTTATATATGTCCACACACACACACACACACACACACACACACACACACACACACACACACACACACGCACACACACGCACACGCACACGCACACGCACACACGTAATATGTATACATACACGTCGCTGCCGGCTGCATACCGTGTCGTTATCATTCGCGCTGGAGTCACTGCCGTAGAGTCGTCAGTTGCCAGACATGTGTGCCGTACAAGTTGCGTGCGCGCGCGCAACCACTGCAGTCGTCGTCAGTGGTCGTCAGTCGTCAGCACTGGTCAGCAAGTCAGCATTGTCGCGGCACTCGCGCGGTGCTTTCCTCGTCGTAATCTCGTCTTGTCGCGTTCCTCGGGAAACTCTGCCTACTCCGTACTTTGCTACATTTCAACGGAACGTCTAGTAGGATGTCATTAATGTTGTGACGTGTTACATATATGTACATATCTATATATTTTTTTTGAAGAAGCTATTCGCGCGAGTTGCGGGTGTTGCGTGCAGTGGAAAAGACGGCGCAGAAAAGTATTGCAGGTAAATAATGACGTGTCGCGTCTTGTGATCCTTGTGAGATCGTCCGCAGTCTGATATTTCGTCGTTGGCGTAAATGTAGGAGGTTAGATTAACGTAGAACTTGCCGTGCCATGTCGACTGATTGTGAGCGAGACGATCTCGCTCGCTGCTCTTTATCGTGACATTTCCATAAACACTCCGCAACAAGTATACCTTTCCCGACTTGGAAATGGCGAGTTGGGACGATGTTGTCTGCACGTGCTTCTGCACGTAGCTGGGGCTGTATCTCTGCGGCTTCCGCGTCATCGACTCGTCGCCGTTGAATCGTTGAGTCGGCACGATCGCAACCTTGATTTTGCGTTATATCGTACGTACGGCAATATCGCGTTTCGTGATTTTCAGAAGGAGCTCTCTCTCGATCTGTCGACGGATTCGAATTTGAGACTCTTACAATTGCTATAAATATTCAATTGGCATGATATCAGTATCCATTGTAATAGAATACGAGCTTCATATCATAATGTGTTGCGAGAAATTTTATTTCATATCATACAGTTACATAACAATATAGATAATTATTTTCAACTAATTGTAAGTAAATATGTTTACACAACTAAATTATAAATTATGTGAAATTTGAAAAGGAACTTGAGCAACTGCACGGGGACAAGTGTTACATGATGTCAGTTAAATCAATTTTCATAAACATTTATGTATGTACATACACACAGTTTTATCATTTGTATGTATGTACATACATGTATGCGCAA
Source organism: Tetramorium bicarinatum (assembly GCA_928718305.1). Lineage (NCBI taxonomy): Eukaryota > Metazoa > Arthropoda > Insecta > Hymenoptera > Formicidae > Tetramorium > Tetramorium bicarinatum. The sequence goes on from OV788321.1 coordinate 8,241,855, forward strand.
CAAAGATGTTTTCTACAAATTTCTAAAATTTGGTAAAGCTAGCTTTGCTTTTTGTATTTACACTGCAATAACATCTTTTGTTTACAGCGATAGAAAATGATGCAGGATGAAGATTTGGGAGGTCCAGCGAGAAAAAATGTTTTCAGTCAAGGGATAATAAGAATATCACAGGTTAGGTGAATAGTTGAGTTTTGACTAACTAAATAGTTTTTTCCCCCATTCCCAATGTTTAATACCTTATATGTGACATGTGTCAGTTCCGCTGTATTTTGTTCTACTGAAGTAACATGTGCCGTGTTTGCGCGTATGTTACGAGATAAAATTATAAATACTAACACAGATTCATAGTTTCATCATCTTTGCACAAACTGCCTCTCTTGCAATCTGTTATCGTTGAACTCGACTGCCTTTGAACCTCTTTGCTAGTTTTTTATCTTCCTTCTTTCAAGCCAACTTTTTTTTTATTCCGCTCGATTCTTATATAATCTATAAAATCTTTTTTCTTTTTCATTGCAGATATATCAAAGATATCTAGATGTGTGGACTCCCCATGTAATATCACGATGGATATTCGCTCTATTCCTATTAGTACTTTTTATTCTACGTATATTTATCTCTCAAGTATGATATATTTTCTATTGATATATGCAGTACTCAATGCTTTACAGTTATCTACATTGTATAATACTACAGAAATACTTTTATATTTGCAGGGATGGTACATCGTCACGTATGCCCTAGGAATTTATCATCTCAATTTATTCATAGCATTTCTTACTCCAAAAATTGATCCTGCCATGGATTTTGATGGTAAACGTTCCACTAGACCAATGTCCAAGTTTTTTTCCAAGTACAATAATGAATTCCATGAATTATACATGGAAAGAAATTCTTACGTAGCAATATATAGAATAAAAAATGTAACTTGATAAAAATCTTAATCATAGATTAAGACTGAATTATGAAGAACGTGCAGATTAAAACGAGTGTTTATACAATTTAAATTAAAAACGAGATTTTATATATGTATATTTTCTTCTGTTTTAACATTAGACCAGAATTACCTAAAAACTTTATTCAACTTAAAATAAAATTACAGATGGAGAAGGTCCAGAGTTACCTACAAGATCAAACGAGGAGTTCAGGCCGTTCATTAGAAGATTACCTGAATTTAAATTTTGGTATTCAGTAACAAAATCTACAGTTGTTGCCATGATATGCACTCTATTCGATTGCTTTAACATACCAGTATTCTGGCCGATACTTGTTATGTATTTCATAACACTGTTCTGTATTACGATGAAGCGGCAAATAAAGGTAGGAAATCAATTCGGCACTTACTTTTTTCATTAGGCTCTTTTACTGGGTTGTTTACAATTTTATTTATCATTTTACTTTAATGATTACGCTCTAAAGACTTACATGTAAGAATCGTTCTATTGTGAATTGAGAACATTGTGAAATAACAGCAAAAGAGAAAATTTTTATAAAGTCTAAATCTGGGAAGGGTTTCGTATCGAGTTAAACACATTTTGTAAATGAACGTTTTTCGTGAAATCATTTCGATAAAGTTGGCGAAAATGGAAATCGAATTTTTTTTTCAAGTCAAACATCTATTTAAACTAATTTGTTTTTTTTTATTTCAGACTCAGAATTTTAATTAATGTGACCTTTTTTTTCTGTTTGCAGCATATGATCAAGTATAGGTATCTGCCATTTACTCATGGCAAACCAAAATATCAGAATCATGAAGATACCTCGCGATTGATATCGTCAAAATGAATAGAAAAGTAAAGAATATATTGTGCCTGTACAGGAAGGGTGTAGATTTTAATTTCTCTCAGTACAGGGCGAGGAATACTAGCGAGAAAAGAAACAGAATTCGAATTTTTTTTTAATGCCATTAGAGGGAAAGGATATTGCCTTGTACAAGAAAGGATCGAGCCCTCGCAAGGACTTGTAACTCTAAATGATACAATATACGGTACATAAACTGGATTATCTTAATATATTTGTATCATAAAACTTGTACAAAACATTGTTAGCTCTTATCTTATTAAAAGAAATGAGGATAAAAATATGATTACATCCGATATGAAATGCAGTTGTCAATGTAGACGAATGTGAAAAGTTACACATACATATAAAGGATTTCTTAATAGTTAATGGGTGCTTTCCATTTAATTTGTATTGTAAACAAAAAAAATTCTACTTAAATTACATGAAAATATTGTATCTTTAGGGTAAGCTATATGTGCAAAAATATATCTATAATATAATTGAAATAATTAACCAGTTTGCTTTGTATTAACAAATTATGCTATTATTACAAATTAAAAACAAAATATTTTTAAACTATTCGGAACTTTATATTGTGCATCAGTGTTGACATGTAACATATATTTCTCTCATTCATTACGGTGGGATTACTGACTTGAATCAACTCGAACTGAGGTTCAAGCATCGTTGGCAAGACCATATAAATGGAAAGTACCCAACCGAATTTGTTTATAATTCTAGAGAGTATCATTTCCTCGAACATGTACATTCCGTGCAATTTATTTGTATCTTTAAGATAAGCAGCTATTGTTTCGAGTTTTACTTGAATTTCTACCCTTTTTTTTTGGTTAAAATCTATTAAAATATTTTCTTTACGTTACACAAAATGTTTTCTTTAGATTTCTACAAGTCTTTCTAATATTGCATCATAAGGAGAATTGAAATCGTAAAGTGCAAATTCAATCCTTTTTTTTTTTTTTTTGGTACATGTTGACTAATTTTGATTTATTTTTTTAAAGTTTGCTACCCCACTTAAAATAATCTCTAATTATTGTTATCTATATTATCAGTATAAAGAATTACTTTGCCAGTTGTTTTGATAAATTTTTTGTATTACAAAAGGGATTTGTCTTGACGTTGGTAATAACGTTAATAAAAACAGCCTTATATATATGTTGTCTTTTTATGCTAAGGTTAATCGAATCAAATTGATTTTTAAAAATAATCTAAATTATATGTGTAAACAGTTATTTTAGTAGTCCTAGGTAATCCTTTTAGTAGACTTGAAAGAGTTAATCATAGTATAAGATCATAAAATTGATACTTTCGGTATTAACATTGATATAATAATAAATATAACAACACTCTTTGTACAATAATTATATGTGTACATACACATAAAATTAACTTGGAAGTTTTATGTTGTTTGATATCACAAAAAAATTACTGAATTTTTAAATATTATTTTGAAAAGATTGTAATATTAACGTAAAAGAATTATTGCATTTTATTGATGTAATGTAACATTTTACTTATTGAGAAGGACTCTGAGATGATTTTGCATTTTGCGATTTCATGATTCATCTATTTCTTATATAATTCGCTGTAGCGCAATTTTTAAAGAAACATCTCATAAATTAAAAAAAATTTTTTTTTACATTTACGTACCGCAATAGCATAAACATACAGAGATTTTGAGAGAGAAAGGGGAGGGGGGAAGAGATGAAAGAAAAGAAGAGAAAAAATAATTCAATTCAAACAACTATAATGATATATTG